>CM048755.1:374338265-375630050 GCA_026315105.1 Locusta migratoria
GTTTCGCAGGGATCGAATGAAGGGTACAGCCACGGGCCGTAACACAAATGAAATGTAACGGCCACTGTTCAAAGTGGCGTCGATGCGAACAAGAGGTGACCGAAAAGTGTAATCAATGGCACCCCATAACATCACGCCGGGTGATACGCCAGTATGGCGATGACGAATACACGCTTCCAATGTGCGTTTACCGCGATGTCGCCAAACACGGATGCGACCATCATGATGCTGTAAACAGAACTTGGATTCACCCGAAAAAATTACGTTTTGTTATTCGTGCACCCAGGTTCGTCGTTGCGTACACCATCACAGGCACTCCTTTCTGTGATGCAGCGTCAAGGGTAACTGCAGCCATGGTCTCCGAGCTGATAGTCCATGTTGCTGCAAACGTCGTTGAACTGTTCGTGCAGATGGTCGTTGTCTTGCAAACGTCCCCGTCTGTTGACTCAGGGATCGAGACGTGGCTGCACGATCCGTTACAGCCATGCGTATAAGATGCCTGTCATCTCGACTGCTAGTGATACGAGGCCGTTGGGATCCAGCACGACGTTCCGTATTGCCATTCTGAACCCACCGTTTCTGCTAACAGTCGTTGGACGCGACTAACGCGAGCAGCAATGTCGCGATACGATAAACCGCAATCGCGATATGCTAAAATTCGACCTTTATCAAATTCGGAAACGTAATGGTACGCATTTCTCCTCCTTACACGAAGCATCACAACAGCGTTTCACCAGGCAGCGCCGGTCAACTGATGTTTGTGAATTTGAAATCGGTTGGAAACTTTCCTCATGTCAGCACGTTGTAGGTGTCGCACCGGCGCCAACCATGTGTGAATGCTCTGAAAAGCTAATCATTTGTATATCACAGCATCTTCTTCCTGTCGGTTAAATTTCGCGTCTGTAGCACGTCATCTTCGTGGTGTAGCAATTTTATTGGCCAGGAGTGTATCTTTCTTTCATAATGTCTACGCTTTATCTATAAAGATATAAATGTATATAAAATGAATGTGAATAACCGTCATACCACGAAGAAAATATGGCGTTTTCCCCAGAGTCTGTGGTGAGATGCCCGTTGAAATATTTACTCCAATATGGCAAGATGCGTGTAACTACATCCAAAACATATGTTAAGATATTAGTAAATGAAAAACACACTGTTATACCCGACACAAGAGGATAAAATTCACTATTATTGTTTTAATATACATCTACAATTTTTTAAAGCGTAAATCTAAACACTTACCGTAGATTTTAAGCTACAAAATCTGAAAAATATCCTAATTGAAGGCCTCTCAGGCATTCAGCCGGATAGATTGATCGTTGTGGAATGAAATTTCGACGGCGTAACGTGCCATCATCATCTGGTTACTCCTGCTGATTGAGGTGCTGGATTTTTTTCAAAAGATGGGGCCCGTCCAGGCCCAGACCAACATGGTGACCAACACAAAAGTTCTACTGTCACCTCCGTATTTGTTAGTTTTGCTGAGGTGGATCGTGGGATGTGGGAGCCGTGATGTTATCCGTACGTTCGGGCACGATGACCCATTAATACGAAACCGAACAAGGTGGCGCAGTGGTAAGACAATGGACTCGCATTCGGGAGGATGGTGGTTCAAATCCATCTCCAGCCATCCAGATTTAGATTTTCCGTGATTTCCCTAAATCACTCCAGGCAAATGCCGGAGTGGTTTCTTGCAAAGAGCGCGGCCGATTTCCTCCCACATCCTTCCCCAGAAATTCGAGCTTAAGCTCCAACTCTAATGACCACGCTGTGGACGGGACGTTAAACCCTAAGCTTCCTCCTCCTCCATTAATACGGTGCATCTGCAGATGGAAGTGGTCGAAAGGTAAAAGAAGGGTAGGTATGTAAGGGCAGAGAGAAAAAAATTGCCAAGGCAAGAGCCAAGGGAAAAAAAAAAAAACCTCTGCGACAGTGGGGTAGATTGTAAGGGCAGTAGCGGCACCTTGCTATCTGCAATATATGATGCAAGGGTTTGGTAGTGTTAGTAGTGGGCATATCTCAGTAGCATTGACTTTGCTAGTTTTGTCATAAAGAATGAGTCCAGTTTGATGCGAGGTTCTGCTGCAGCTGAGCATCAATGACGTCTCCTGGGTCGGCTGAGGCAGCATACCTGTAACATGGCCAAGTTTGTCATAGTAGTTAGACAGGTCATACAACTGGCTAATTGTGTAATATTGTATAGAAACTTCCTGGCAGATTAAAATTGTGTGCCGGAACCGGGACTCGAACCGGGGACCTTTGCCTTTCGCGGGCAAGCGCACTACCGACTGTGCTATCCCGACACGACTCACGATGCCGCCTCACAACTTTACTTCCGCCAGTACCTCGCCTCCTACTTTCCAAACTTCACAGAAGCTCTCCTGCAACCACAGCTTCTGTGAAGTTTGGAAAGTAGGAGGCGAGGTACTGGCGGAAGTAAAGTTGTGAGGCGGAATCGTGAGTCGTGTCGGGATAGGACAGTCGGTAGTGCGCTTGCCCGCGAAAGGCAAAGGTCCCAGGTTCGAGTCCCGGTTCCGGCACATAATTTTAATCGGCCAGGAAGTTTCATATCAGCGCACACTCCGCTGCAGAGTGAAGTTTCATTCTGGAATATTGTATAGGTTTCTTCGTGTTCAGTGCGCTGAATATGGCTTCCCTACCTTGTCTGTTGGTCGGCTGTTACAGTTCAGCTGGCGATGCCAGTCAATTTGCTGTACCGCATGGGTTCACCAAATTCATCGTGTTTGTGAGTTTGAGGTCTCTTGACCGTAGGTGGCTAGTCTCTAAGGAACAGTGCTTTTGGATACTTATGTTTTCACCTATGGTTGTGATCATAGTTCCTCAAGCGTATTATGAAGGGATTGTTCGAGAGCCGGCCGCGGTGGCCGCGGGGACTGAGGCGCTCCAGTCACGGTCTGCACGGCCACTACGGTCGGGGTTCGAATCCCCGGATATTTGTGCCGTCCTTAGGATAAGCTAATTGATAAGTAGTTTGTAAGTTTAGGGACTGATGACCACGTAGTTAAGTCCCATAAGCTTTACAAACATTTGAACTTTTTTTTTGATTGTTCGAGAGTCACGAGTTTTTGTACAGTCGCGTGGTGTGTTTCTTGAATACCACCGAGAGGCACTCTAGGCGGTATTCTCTGTGAAGATCCACGGTGCGTGTGTATGGTGGTGCATTGCTTATGATGCATAGTAGCTTCTTCTGTATGAGCCGGAGGCGGCGCAGCCGTTTATGCACAGCACGGAGCACTGTACGTCATCAGAGGTTTTACAAGTGCCATGTGCATATTCCTCGACACCCGTCTATTCAGTTTGCTTTGCCTGTTGAGAATTGGGTAGAGATGTTTGAGCCTCGCGTTTTCTCAGTTGGTAATGTGTTGTAAGTGGCCCCCCATGTAACTTTCCCGTCCAGCCTGACACCGAGGTATTTGACTTTCTCGCAGAAACGTATTGAGCGTGCGTGAAGAGTAATTGGTGTACAGTGTTGGTGTTTATGCAGTAGCTTCGGTCTGCGTGTGAACAGTACTGTCCCGCACTTGTCGACGTTTACTTTAATACGCAATTTTTCCAACCAAGGCTCAGAAATTCTTAGTGCCGTCTGTAGGCGTGAATTAATATTTGAAGGCTTACAATCTTGCGCCATGATGGCTCTGTATCTGCGTAAATTGCGGTCATTGTGTTATGTATGGATGGAAGATCGTTAATATAGAGGTTAAGCAAGAGGGGTGCCAGGATGCTGCCTTGGGGCATTCCGGCGTGTATACCGTGTCGTGTAGACTGTTTGCCCTGAACGTCAGTGTCGAACCTTCTGTTGGTGAGATCTGAGTATATGAGATGCACAAGTCCGCTTTTAGCCGTCTGTTACGTGCTCAACTACGCGGAGGAGTTGTTGTATTGTAGAGTGGTTATTCCTAAATCCGAATTGTTCTGCTCTTGGAGTATTATTGGTGATGCAATGCCTAGTGAGACGTTAAGAATTACCTTCTCAACTATCTTGCTAAGCAAGCTCAGCAGACGCTAATTTCGTGAAAGGGCGTTGTCTTTCCCTGGCTTCCTGAACACCAGGATATTGGCCGCCTTCCAAAAGGCAGGAAAATGTTCAAATGCTTGTAAAGCTTATGCGATGTAACTACGGGGTCATCAGTCCCTAAACTTACAAACTACTTATCAACTAACTAACACTAAGTACGGCACAAATATCCATGCCCGAAGGGGGATTCGAACCCCCGACCGTAGTGGCCGTGCAGACCGTGACTGACACGCCGCATTCCCCTCGGGCACCGCGGCCGGCAAGGCAGGGAAGTGTTGGTGTCGTAGAATGGCATTTATGATGTGTGTAAGGTATTATATAACTCTATCCGTGAACTCCTGGAGAACACGGTTGTGAATGTCATCAATGCCAGGCTGTGGTATGCTTCATGGTCCATGTGATTTCATGTATGTTAGTACGTCTGATTTGGTCGCGCGTGGGCTCAGCCATAACGCGCGGGTTCGTTCTAGTGTGAACGCTGGCTCTGATGGAGCCAGGTTCGGTGTGAATGACTCTGCTAGTGTTTGGGCCATTAGCTCAGCTTTCTCTTCCGCTGAGTATGCTGGGCCACTTGGTCCCTGAAGAGTAGGTGTGTAAAGTTTCTTCTTGGAGAAGTGTCTGGCCAGAGCCCAATCCCGCGAGTTTCTGGTCCCATTGTGTCGTTTTAAATGTTTGTATCTTTGCCTGTAAGATGTCCTGTAATCTGCTCATGTGGTGTTAATACACACGACGCCTGGTACCCTGCCAGTATCTCCTGAGACGTTTTCTCGTTGAGACAATGCCCAGGATTTCCTGGGGCAGGGCCGCTGATGTTCAAATGTTTGTAAATCTATCGGACCAAACTGCGTGGTCATCAGTCCGTAGCGTACAAACTACTTGATCCTAGGTAAACTAACCTAAGGACAACACACACACCCATGCCCTAGGGAGGGCTCGAACCTCCATGGCGAGCAACCGCGCGCTCCGCAGCGAGACGCTTTAGACCGCTCGGCTACTCCACCGCAGGGCCGCTGAGTGTTGTTGTGTGGTACGTAAAGGGATGGCTTCGATTATTGCGTCTTGGACAGCAGTGGTGAACACATCGACAGCTTCATCAGTTTGTTCTGTTTGCGTAATCTCGCGAGTATCAGGAATACGATTATCAAGCGTTTCCTTGAACAGAGCCCAATTCGCGTGCTTGTAATTCAGTATCCTGCGTGGTTCGTTGGGCTGTAGTGTTTCTTCGTGTCCTCTTTCGATGTATGGCTACTGTTAAACGAAATAGGTCTGCTACACTGTATAATACCAGTAATAAAAAAAGACATCTTCAGAGTGTGTGCGTCAGCTACCCAGCTAGAATTGGCAAACTTTTGAATTAAATTATTTCTTGTGCATATCTTAGTTGCTTTTTCTGTTAGGAGAGATTTGAATACAATTTACCTGTTCAGTGTTCACAATAAAAATTTACACAAATGTGACTGCGACTACTGTCACGAATATAAGTTGCAAGTAGCAACTAAAATTGACAGTTAACAGATCGTCAGGTGCCATTTGTTGATTGACCGTCTTTCTTCGTTGTAAGGAGCTCGTGTCTCACACTGTAGATGTGTTACCTAACTGCTGTTGTAGTGGTCTCCAGTCCAAAGACTGGTTTGATGCAGCTCTCCAAACCAGGCAGTGCTGTGGAATCCTCTTCATTCAAGAATAATTACAGCAACCCTCGTCCTTTCGATCTTGTTTACTGCATTCACCTCTTTCTCTCCATATAAGGCCGTGGTTCGGAACCCACGTTAAACTGTAGGTCCCCCTATAACTGGCTGGGTAAGTCAGTTCGAAGGTCGGAGGAAGGCAACGGCATACAACCTCCAAACAGGACCATGCCTAGTAAAGCACTGTGGTGTTCAAACCAATCTTCGGATTGTTGATTGCTTTACCTTATAGTTTTCAAGCGCTCCTCCCATAGACACTCTTCCCTTCAATACGAAATTGCTGCTCCTTTGATCTCTCAGAATGTTTCCTATCCACTGATCCTTTCTTTCAGTCAAATAAATGGCACAGTTTTATTTTCTCTGCACTTCTATTCGGCACCTTGTCATTGGTTACGTGAACTACCCATCTAATCTTCAGCATTTTTCGGTAGCAGCGGATTTCAAAAGCTTCATTTCTCTTCCTACTTGAACTGGATGGATGGATGCATGGATATGAGGTTTCGGGCTCACGACAACGTGGTATTCAACGCCCGAACTAATGCCTATCTAACTGTCTCACTTCCAAACAAGGCTACACTCCAGACAAATACCTCCAAAACCACGTCGCAACGCTTAAATCTATATTCAACGTCAACAAATTTCTCTTCGTAAGAAATGCTGTTTTTTCGTTGAAAGTCCACGTTTTTATTTTACAAAAATTTTTCAAATCCTTGTAAATCTATGGGACTTAACTACTATGGACAGCAGTCGCTAGGCTTAAAAACTACTTAAATTAACTTATGCCAGAGGCAGGACTCGAAGCTCCGACGGCGAGCTGCGGTGCGATCCGCAGCTAGGCGCCTTGTAACGCTCGGCCACTCCACCGTTTTTATTCTTCTACTTCGACCATCACAAGTTATTTTTCTGCCCAAATAAATAAATAAATAAAAACCTCATCTACTTCTTTTATGGTCTCGGTTCCTAGTAGATTTCCCTCAGCTTCGTCTGATTTAATTGAATTACGTTACATCTCATTCGTTTTGCTTCTGTTAATGGTCATCTTATGTCATTCTTTCAAAACACTGTCAATTCAGTTCTATTGCTCTTCCAAGCAGTTTGCTGTCTTTGAGAGAATTACAATGTCATCAGCAAACATCAAAGTTTATATTTCTTCTACCTGATCATTAATTCTTTCTCCATAGTCCTCTTTGGCTTCCTTTACTACTTGTTCTGTGTACAGATTGAAACAGTCTGGGAAAGAGTCATTCTTCTCTTTAATGCCCTTAGTTTCTTAGAACTACCGCCTGGTTTTTGTTCCGCTCTCTGTGGTTTATTATTAGTATCTTCAGAATTTCAAAGCTCATATTCCAATTAACATTGTCAAAAGTTTTCTACAAATGTACAGAAGCTATAAACGTGGGATTACATTTCCTAAACCTATCTTCTAAGAGTAATTTTAGGGAAGGTTTTGCAACGCCGTACCTTCATTTTTGGGGGATCCAAACTGATCTTCCCCGAAAGAAGTTGCTACTAATTTTTCCATTCTTCTGTAGATAATTCATGTTAGTTTTTTGTAACAATGTCTTAATAAACAGATAGTTCCGTAATATTCAAATGTGTTAGTGCCTAATTTCTTTGGAATTGGAATTATATTATTAACTCTAAGGGCATTTCTCCAGTCTTTCATAACTATGATAAACGAACTGAACCAAGAAGAATGATTTTCTCTGAGAAATTTTACACCACATTTTGTCCGCCAGCAACACTGATATAGTTATTATATAGCATAACTTCAAGTCTAGGTCAGGTTGAGGAGTGATAATTCGGTTGAGACTTGGTGAAGACAGAGAATCTGACTGCCAAGTAAAGGTTGTGGTAAGAGGTTGATCCATAACATAAGCTAGAATCGCGTCATATTTAAACCCACTCTTCATTGTAGAAAGTATAATTGCACCGTAAATTGAGAAAACGTATACTAGATATTGGACAAGGTTTCTTCCAACATTTTGGTACAAATTATATTCCTTACATCCTCTACTAAGCAAAAACCCGGTGTTTTCCGTGTATTTATTTGTTTCAGTCTTCAGTTGGTCCATCTCCTTTTCCATCGGCTCTCTATCCATGTCTTCTTTCAGACCTCCTGATACAAACAATGACACATGTAATTTACAGTAATATTTCTTATATTTATTCCAATCTTCCATTAGTCATCTTTTCTTTCCTCTCTTTCATTCCATCTCGTCTTCCCCCTACCCATGACCTATGAGGATTTAGAAATATGTGTCAACTTTGATGGTGAGTTGTCAAACGGTGTCTAAGTCTATTACAAGGTATCCTCTACCATGCTCGATATGGTGACTTGCAGAGTATAAAACCTTTTCTATGAAAACATAGGTATATCTGCCAATGTCATAGTGATCTTTTATATCGCCAGTTATGATTGAAGTGGATTCAAAAAACTTTTTTTCCAGTTTGACCGAATTTTTTAATTTGTAATTGCAGTGTCCATAATTTTGTTTTTTTTTCTGAAAAATTACATATATTGAAAAAAAATATATCACTTTTATTATACTGATTTACTTCACTGGGTCAGAAATACCAATTGGCAGATATACTTGCCAGTGCCAGTTAGTTGCTGTTTGCTACTAATCACAGTGTAGCATCTACAAGTGATAATAATATAATGAGGATAGGTTGCATCTCACCCCAAAGATGATCGTATAATGAAGATAGGCATGTACTCACAGAATGTGATTTGCACTCACAGAAATAGAGTGTGGACACCCATTCACTCTGCCACACAGGCAGAACTCACACTTACATGGCAACTCCTTCTACAATGTAGATGAATTTTTAGATAAAACATAAAAAATATATAAAAAAAAAATAAAAAAAATTAAAAAAAAATTTACAAAAAAAATTCTTAAAATATAGATTGTCAAGTATAGACATAATTTACTAAACTGACACGTTCCACATCATTACGAAATGTCGTATACATGATCTAAGGAACAAGTATTAATCTAATCTAATCTAATCTAATCTACATGTCCGCCATTTACAGCTGCTGCAACTCGCAAGTGCTGCTTCAACAGCGAGTACAATTCGGAGTGAGGAGGGGAGAGAAAGAGAAAGGATGCAGGGCTATGGTATAGCTAGAAATGTCACTGTTGTAATAGCAAATGAGTTGTGGCTAACAGAGACAGTAATGACAGTAGTAATGTGTGAGCTGTGCCAGTATGATAAGGTGAATGTATGTGTGCTTCTCTTTCTTTGCCCAAGCATATGTGCTTATCTGATGCTTAGAGATCATCTCTGTGAATGAAGAAGGAGGGGAGGGCAAGATCGAACCGGGGTATCTGTCTCAGGCAGCACTCACATAGGGGCGACAAGTGGTCTTCAATAGGACAAGATGGTGTACCCCTGACAATAGAGGAGGGGGAGCACCAACAAGGAGACACCTGATGGGGGATGCCAACAAAATGGTGGGCAGTGGGATGAGATGACAAGAAAGGGACGCTCAACAAGGTGGGGTGCTAACAAAGGGGCAGTTGGGAGTTTCAACAGAGGGATGGGTGGTGTGAGATGCCAGGTGGGGTGGGGCACTAACGAAGGAACACCAAAAGGGGAGGGAGAACCAGCCAACACCACCTAGAGAGAAGGCCACAGCACTCTCGTGTGACGTCAAGCAGAGTAGGTTGTGCGTGCATAGCTGACTGGGTAGCCACTGGGGCACAGCCCTCTTTGCCGAAGCAGCAATCCAGTCAGCTATGCGCACGCAACCTACTCTGCCTGATGTCACACTAGAGTGCTGTGGCCTTCTCTCTAGGTGGTGGTGGACCAGCAGAGGGACAGATGAAGCGGCACCAAATGATTTGTTGAGGGATGTGCCGAAAAAGGGGTGCCAAGTTGTGGGGGGGGGGCACTAACAAAGGGATGGGTGGAGAGCACCGACAGAGGGAAACACGGGGGGGGGGGCTGCTAACAAAGGGATACTAAGTGGGGGATGCCAACAAAGGGGCACGGCATGAGACACCAACAAAGGGGCAGATGAGGTGGCACCAAACTGTTGGGAGGGCACCGACAAAATGATGGGGTGTGGGTGGGTGCTAACAAAGAGACACTAAGTGGGGGTGCACCAACAAAGGGGTACTATGTGGGGACCAACAAAGGGGCAGATGAGGTGGCACCAAATAAATGGGAGGGCCAAAAAGGGGTGCTGTGTGGAGGGGTGTACCAACAAAGGGATACCAAGTGGGGAGACTAACAGAGGGACACCAGAGGGGGACACCAACAATGGGGTAGATGAGATGGCACCAAATGGATGGGAGGGCCGAAAAGGGGAGCTGAGTGGGGGGCAGGGGCACCAACAAAGGGTTGGGGGGTGGTCAGGTGCCAACAAACGCACACCAATTGGGGGGGGGGGGGGTGCGGCAATGTGGCAGAAAATGGAATCTGTGGAAGGCAGGGGGGGCACTAATAAGTTTGTGCCTTGGTCTGGAACTGTAGATCTAAGAGTTATTTGATCCTCATTGTGTTATTAGACCTTGGATTGTAATTGTTATATGTGTAGTGAGGAATGTCAGAAATGGAATGGCAGTTATCAAAAGTAGAAAGGTGTGCCGGCAGGCGGTGTTGCGGTGCTTGCGGCAGTCGGTGCGGGTGTCGTGCAGCGGTCCGCTGCGCAGCGTGCTGGGGCTGCCCGGCGCGCCGGCCGCGGGCGCGAGCGTGGGGCGGGCGCGCGACGCGTACTGCGCGCTGCGGAGGGCGGCGGCCCGCCTGCAGGCGCACTTCGGGCCCGTGGTGGCGGCCGACGCCGCCTACTGCGTCGTGGGCGGCACGTGCAGCGCCTACGAGCTGCTGATGCTGGCGGCGCGGCCGCGCCACATCCTGGAGTTCTCGTTCAGCCGGTCTGCGGGCGCGTCGCTGCTGTGGCTGTGCTTCCACGCGCTGCGCCTGCTGCTGCTGGCGCTGCCCTGCGCGGCGGCGGCCGACGGCGCGGCGGCCGCGGGCGGCCTGCTGCTCACCGCCTCTGCGCTCTGGGACCCGCGCTGGCCGCGACACCAGCTCGACGCCTTCCTGCCGCTCGCCACGGACGGGCCGCCGCTCGCCTTCTCCGCCGCCGGCTTCTTCACCCTCGACCGACGCCTCGTCGTCTCCGCCCTCGCTCTCGTCGTCACCTACCTCGTCATTCTCGTCCAGCTTTCGATCCCGCAGTGACTGTACACTTCCGTCGCCACGTATAGCCGGTGCGAGAAGTCGTCGCCTGTACGCAGAAACGCACTACCGAGTTGTGCGCTGGGCGAGTCCGTTCCTTTTTTTCTGAGGGGCGGCCGACTCAGTTGAACGTTGCCTGCTGGGCCGTACCGACACCACCTAGAGACGAGGTCTCAACCACAGACAAAAATGTACAGACGGGAAACCTCCGTAAGGGCCCGGTCACACGCTCAGGGGTGCGGGGAGGGAAGCTTCCGTAAGATGTCCCGTGGTGGCGCTCAGGTCAGAATCGGCCCTTTAAACTGGCCAGAGCAGGCGGCAGCTAGCAGCTGCCCCCACCACCAATTTCCCTCAAACGCTGGCAAGCCAGACAAAGTCGTGGCCTCGTGGCAGGCGGCACGAGCTCTCTCCTCAGCCTCCCCTCCACACTACCCTTAGAAGCGCCTCTAATGTGGTCTACCGGTACTAAGCGAGGGAACCGCCTGACACCTGCTAGCATCTTACAGAACTACAAGGGGAGCGTAGGACAGTGGTTTAGGGGTGGCTGCTTCTCTGTATATGTTACTCTGTGTCTCAACACAGCCCGTGCTACGTCACACTGACCGAGCTGTGAGCGCTAGCTTACTGGCTGGTCGTTACGAGGCAGTGGTCGTACCCGGCGGCCAGCTGTTCAGCTGGCTGCCGCGGTCTGGTCAGTGAGACGTAGCTCGGCCTGTTGTGAGGCTTTGTCTCTAGGTGGTCTTGGCCGTACACTTAGTCTGTTAAGCCAGCAGTCAACTGCGCCCCACATCCAGTAGCACAGAGTAACATATACCGAGAAGCAGCCCCCCCTAAACCACTGTCCTACGCTCCCCTCGTAGTTTTTTAAGATGCTAGCAGGCGTCAGGCGGTTCCCTGGCTCAGTACCAGTAGACCACACTAGAGGCGTTTCTGAGGGTAGCGTGGAGGGGAGGCTGAGGGGAGAGTTCGTGCCGCCTGCCACGAGGCCACGGCTGTGTCCGGCTTGCTGGCGTTTGAGGGGAGGTGGTGGTGGGGGCAGCCGCTACCTGCCGCCTGCTCTGGCCAGTTTCAAGGGCTGCTTGTGACCGCAGCGCCATCATGGGACATCTTACGGAACTGCTTCAGCACCCCCGCCCCGCACCACTGAGCGAGGGACTGGGCCCTTATGGAGGTTTCCCATCTGTATATATTTGTCTGTGCCAGTAGGCAACACGCAACTGAGGTGGCCGTCCTTCCAAAAGAAGAGCCGCGCGGGAGTAGCCGAGCGGTCTGGAGCGCCACGTTGCGGATCGCGCGGTCTCCCGCGTCTGAGGTTCAAATCTTCCCTCGGGCACGGATGTGTGTGTTGTCCTTATGTTAGTTTAACTTAGCTTAAGTAGTTTGTAAGCTACAGACTAATAACCACGCAGTTGAGTCCGATAGATTTACTAACTATTAGTTTCTCCATCGTTGGATGGTTGCTGTTGCCGCAACTGTGGTTCAAATTTAATGAAAGTCCAGTAAACTAAATTGAATACAATTGGCCTTAAGCTAAATTATTATACTTCCTGTATTAAAAACATTTTAAATTGACGACACGCCCACTTTTCACATAGCCTCATTGGCCGCTACATTTCCGTTTTTTATCCTGACAATTGTAATTTTTTACTATTGACCTTTACATTTTATCAACTGATGTTTATAATTTTAAGCATGCAATGATGTAATGTTTATATCAGAACACATCATATCATGCCGATTATAATGTTCTGGAATGTTAAAAAATGACACGCCCATTTTCTTATATCGCCATTGGGCGCCAAAAGTTTTAAATTCTCTGAGTTCTATCGTTTTAATTACTTGACGTTGCTTTCTCTATGGCATAACGTAAGTTTCTTTCTGCTTCTGTAAAGTACCTTTTTACATATGTATCATTCTATCTTTACCATATAATTTTTGTAAACTTATTGCTACACATTATATGCAGGTCTGTCACACTTGAAAATGGCCTAACACAGAGGCCGAAACCGGTAGTGTGGGCTTAAATAAAGCACAACTAATTGCAACTGGAGCTGGACTTTCATTAGATTTACTAACATCTGAACATTTTCAGAACAAATGAATAGACTGCCCAGTTCCCAAGCTGAGAAGACAGGGGCGACGATATGTTGCACGAGCTATACGAGGGTGAGTCAGTAAATAAGCCGCAAACTGAGGTAGACACGCCAGTACTGCACGCTGTGTGGGGGTATTTCTCTACCAGTTCGACCAGAGCAGTCTTAATGATATTGGGCGCCAGGGTGCGAAAAATCAGCTAGCGCCCATCCCGGCCCCTCGCACTTGTCACAAAACAAATAAATAAATAAATAAAAAATAAATCACAAAATTTACTTTTTTATGTTTCATTTCTTTTATTTAATACTCACATAAAAATACAGAAACACTTTCAGTCACTGAATTCAATTTTTCTGTCTTTTAAATCGGCAAACTTATTAATGATATCATCTATTTTGAAATCTACCTTTCATTCGATGCTTGCGATCGTAAATAGTTGTTTATTATTTTCAGTTTGGAAAATGACCTTTCGCCTTCTGCTGCTAACACAGGAAGTGTTAAATATATGCGCAAAAATGTTGAAACATTTGGGAACACAGATATTAAAATATTCGAATAAATAAAATTGAACACACCAAGTGGACTTGTATTTTTCTTTACAAAAATAAAGAAAACAATTCCAACTCATTAAGCAGCTCTTCCTCGTCAACATCCATTTTATTTTCGTGTGTTAAGTTTACTTCAGGGCTGTGACATAGTATTGGTCCACTTTAGGTTACGATAGTAACACTAAAAATGGGCCTTTGCGATCGTCTTTTGACAGCTCGAACTTTAAAAGAAAATAACGGCTTAATCATTCATCTGACACGAATATTGAATAACCGAATTTGTGGAGGAGAAAATCCTCTACAATTTTGCTCTTTTATGTTGTTTTTTTCATATCTCGTATCTTTTCAGAGATATTTGCAAAAATAACGGCGATTTTGCTATGTCTGTCCCTCTATCTGTCTGTCTGTCTGTCCGTAACGTGTTCCCACTTTTTAAGTCGAACTGTTTAACCGATCGGTTCCAAATTTTACACACATAATAGTTGGCCACCAGAGACCAGAACCTTCCTCTTTCAAATATTTCAGACAAAAAATACGTTAGTACCACTAAAAAAAAGCCGTTTGTAAAGTACTTGTGATTACAAGCAAACCGTTCATCTGACACGAAAACGGAATAAACTAATTTATAGAGGAGAAAATTCTCTACAACTTTTCTTTGTTATGGTTTTTTTTCATAGCTTGTATCGTTTCAGAAATATTTGCAAAATAACGGCTATTTGACAACGTCTGTCTCTCCGTAACGTGTTCCGACTTTTTAGGTCGAATCGTTCGACTGATCGGCTCCAAATATTACACACATAATAGTTGGCCGCCAGAGACCAGAACCTCCCTTTTTCAAATATTTAGGACAACAAACACGTTACTAACACAAAAAAGCAGTGTGCAACGTAATTTTAATTGCGAATAAACCGTTCATCGGACACAATAACTGAATAACCGATAAATTTTTGGCCTTTGCCTACTGTAATATATTTAGCCAGGAGGGTTCCGTTTGTTTAAATAACTGAAGTATTCGATACCATAATTGGTCGTAGTATTGTAACCTAACATTTCATGTCTATATTACATAAGCATCTTATGGCGCTTCTCTCAAGTCTCATTATAATTTACATTATTAGGGTTTTCTAACAAACTAAATTAATTAATTATTGAAGCTTAATGTCAAACAATAATGGAAAGATATATTAACACTGCACTAATTGTTGTTTACTTACAATCTTTTTTATTATTTCATTTTGATATGGAAATATTTTTATTACATCTGTCATACTTTTATGTATCTTCGCGTAAAGCAGGAGTCATTAATGTTTATTGAACAAATTGTTAAATATTTAAATGTTGTACTTCCGTATTCTAGAAGGTTCTAGAAATGTGATTGTGTATTTATACGCGCGAATTGACGCGAACTTAGTCAGTCTAAGAGAGTATGGAGGAAGTATTCAGAATGAAGTAGGAGTCTGGAGTAGTCTGGAGTAGTATCAAGTTACTAATGGAGTAGTTAGCATTGTTGTCAGTCAGTCTTGAAATGGATAAATAAATATACGTATAAAATGAAACGTGTCATATTTGTAGTTTCCACAAGACTCCTAAGAACCCGATGGCATGACATAATTTTGTAATGTGTTAATGGCAGGCGAGCTACAAGATCTTCGAGACCACTGAACATCTACAACAGGTGATGTATATAAAAATGTGGCGTTAATTAATTTATGTCCAGTAAACAACATATGCGCCACACTACGCAGGCAAAGTACCACAATAAAAAAGAATGATCTGTCTTGACATAAACATGCTAGAAAAGCTTCCGTCACTGACTGAATCCCCATAGCACATAACATTATTTCTGCAGCATCTTGCCTACCATAGTCAAGTAACTTAATTTCTTCTATCATTAAAATATACGAGTCCGCTTCAGTGTGCTTGTGGTAGCACTCACATTCGGTAGGATGGTCCTTCAGATCCACCTCCGGACATCCACATTTAAGGTTTCCGTGATTTTCCTGAATCACTCCAGGCAAATTCCGGGATGCTTCCTTTCAAAGGGCACGGCCGATTTCCTTCCCCACCCTTACCCAAAAATACGAGCGTGAACTCCGCCTCTAATGATCGCGCTGTCGACGAGACGCTACACCGTAATCTTCCTTCCTGCGTCGAATGTGCTTTAACTCCTTTTTGCATATTTCCTGAATGGAGCTAGTTTAGCAAGTGGCGACTGAATTTGTAACTCATCATCAACACGCAAGCCATGTTTTTATTTGTTTGTTAAACTGATCCAAATATATAGTTATATACGCGTGGGGGTGAGGGCCTACATCCGGGTCTGCGTTTAGATGTCTCGTAGAAACGTCGGGATTCAATACTACCTCATGTTTCTTATTAATAAGTAATTATTGATCTGTGTAATACAGTGGTTACAGAGTAGCTCAACGCTTACGGAAAAGATCAGTCACGAGACGGGACTCTCGCTGGTCGCTGTATGTCGGACGGGCGAGCTACGTAATCGCGTTGAGTCGATGCTTCATTTCCTTTCCGACGCTGCCGTAGGTTTCTCATTTCCTCGACGCTGGACGTTTTACGCTTTTAGATTCATGCGAAACACAACTATCTTTTTACTCACACGAAGTGATGAGTGCTATCGACAAGGGTTCGCAAATCGATTCCGTATTTCTTGATTTCCAGAAGGCTTTTGACACCGTACCTCAAAAACGGCTTGTAATTAAATTACGTGGTTACGGTATATCGCCCCAAATTTGCGACTGGATAGGGGATTTCCTGTCAGAGAGGACACAGTTTGTAGTAATCGATGGTAAAGCATCGACTAAAACGGAGGTGATATCGGGCATTCCACAGGGTAGTGTTACTGGTCCTCTGCTGTTCGTTATTTACATAAACGATATGGGAGAAAATCTGAGTAGCTCTCTTACGTTGTTTGCAGATGACGCCGTCATTTACCGTCTAGTAAAATCATCTGAAGATCAAAACCAACTGCAGAATGATCTGAATAAGATATCACTATGGTAAAAATTGGAAACTGAGTCCAAATAATATTCATAGAATATATGACATCAGCTGCGATTGGGCAAAGCTGAAAATGTGTACCCAGCCGGGATTCGAACCCGGGTCTCCTGCAATCTAGGCAGTTGCGCTGAACCCTACACCACTGGGGACACAGTGACCACCCCACCTACAAGGACTACCCATGCACGCCTCCCGTCAGATACAAATTCCCAGTTTCGCCCTGCCCACAGTCCTCAAACTCGTAGTTATAACTAATTCCCGTAAGAGAAAAGGCTTCAAACTTGCCCACCCCTCCCCACTAACGATAGGACCATTGCCTGTCACCGGCATATTATATATATATATATATATATATATATATATATATATATATATATATATATATATATATATATGGCGTCTGTTCCGAAAGAACAGACGTCACTTCTGATCCTGCAGCTGTTATTATTTAATATTCATAGAATATATGAGATCAGCTGCGATTGGGCAAGGCTGAAAATGTCCAAATAATGCGAAGTGTGAAGTCGTCCACATGAGTACGAACAGAAATCCGTTAAACTTTGTTTAAAAGATAAATCAATCAAAAGTAAAGGCCATAAACTCCACAAAATACCTAGCAATTACTATTACTTCCGACTGAAACTGGAAAGAACACGTAGATAATTTCGTGGGAAAGGCGAATCAGAGACTGCGTTTTATTCGCAGAACCCTTGAAAGATGCAACAGAACAACTAAAAGACTGCATGCACTACGCTTGTCCGTCCTTTTTTGAAGTATTGCTGCCTAGTGTAGGATCCGTATCAAGTGGGTTTTACGGAGGACATCGAAAGATTGCAAAGAAGGACAGCTCGTTTCGTATTGTCACGATGCAGGGGAGACAGCATTATGGAAATGATACAGGATCTGGGATGGAAATCATTACAACAACGGCGCTTATCGCTGCAGCGTGGGCTGCTTACGAAACTCCAGTCGCCAACATTCTCCTCCGAATGCGAAAATATATTGTTGACTCCGACGTACATAGGTAGAAATAATCATCAGAATAAAATACGAGAAATCAGAGCTAAAACGGAGAGATTCAGGTGTTCTTTCTTCCCGCGCGCTATTCGAGAATGGAATGAGAGATAAATAGTATAAAAGTGGTTCCATCAACCCTCTGCCAGGCACTTAAATGTAATTTGCAGAGTATCCCATGTAGATGTAGATGCAGATTCCTCTCGAAGCAACCTTCCCTCTTAATTTCTTTTTTTCTTATAATCCCGAACATATTTACTGCTATACGAGACTAAACCTTTATTTATTTTGTAATTTTCAATTTAATACCATTTGTATTCCGCCAAATCTCACTTTGGGTAATGTGCTCTGCAAGATCTTCACAATAAAAACCCGAATAAATTTCCTACATAAATGTGTTTCCAGACTACAATAATTTATGTCTTATACAAAAGTAATTTAGCAGTTTACCTAATTTGCCTTAAACTTCCGTAAGACCTAATGTCATTCTCTGATCTGCAGTCGCCATTTACTGAACTTTCGTCCATCATTAAAAGTTCGTTCCCTGATTAGGCCTAGCCCTTTAACCCGTTCTGACCGTAATGTGCTTTTAAGTAAGCCCTTCTACTACATTTTCACGTAAGTGCTTCACCAACCAGTTCCCTCCGACCCTGTTTAGGCGCAGGCTGTGCCCACTCTAGCTGGACCTCGGGATACTCACAGCAAGCAGCCACCAGGCCCATAGTAACTTGCCTCGCCGCACTGCCAAGATAGTGTTGATCGAGTGCGGAAGTGGTCCTAGTTTAAGTAGCAATACTGTACAAGTCACCGTCTGTATCATATGTCCAGTCCCTTTTCACTACCTCTTCCTCTTCAGTAAATTCCTTACACGAAGCCCCTACAGTATTCTGTCACATTACTGACCCCTACACATGATTCTAAAATGCTGCTGATCTGGTACACGGTAATGTCTCCTGCAACTATGAGCTGACAGTGCGTTCATCATTTCTACCAAGCGGAATAATTCTCTTATTAGTTTTCCTATGTATTTTTAAGTTGCAACTGTTATAGTGAGTACTGCTGTTTTTATTACACTAACAGCCTGTCATATGATACACTTATTTCGGAGGAAAAACACCAGGACAGCCCAAAAGAAAAGATGTAAAATCGTAAAATGTAAATAACTCTCCTTCAGTCACAAATAATGATTTATTCACAACACGGTGCATTTCGAGCCCTGGAGACCCATCGTCATTTACCTCTTCAAGAATTTACATTTGTTTATAAGTAATTCTGGGCCTGTAAGGACCAAATTCTAAAGGTAACAACGTGGTACATTGTAAATATAAATTTACAGAATTAAAGCAAACTGAAAATTAACTTACTGATTTACAGTGTTGAATGTACTCCTGTGCTATAGGAGAAAAAAAATATTTTTGTAGTACATTTAAAGGCAAGTGTTAACATCCACACAGACACCTTTCATTTTCCAGCACATTGTGACACAACAACTCAAAGATCTACAACTATAAAGATTTTCTGCTTTTATATACATAAAGATGTTCAACTTCTAGAGACACAAAAATGTTCTATTTCTCTATACAGAAAGGTGTTCAGTTTTTCGGAATATCCAGATTTGTTATTTCATTGATTATACATAGGCATTACTTCTTAAAATATTTGTAAATATGTTGTTAACTATAGTTGTATGTTGTCGACTGATTGATTAATTATTAAATATTTGTATCACCAGGGAAAACAAGATTCTAAAATTGGTGAAGAAACTGTGGCTACTAAATCCTGCTTGTTTATTTAAAGTGTTTTCGGTAGATTTTTCTTTATCGAACTTTGTAACTGTGCAAGTAGATCAAGTTTTTATTTTTATTTTTACTTTTATTTTTTTTTATTGACTCGTGTGTGGAGTACTGTTAGGCTATCGCGAATGACAGTTATTGTTCTGTGTTTATCGAGGAACCTGTGGTTACGTATTACGGATTTGTCTAAACGGTTGTGTGTAAATACATGAGTATGTTCTTTGTAACGTCTGTGATAAGTTCTCCCAGTTTTGCCTATGAAAAATGCAGAACAGCTTTTACGCTGTAAATTATATATCCCACTGTGTTACATTATTGGAGTGTTTATGTTCACTGTGTGTGGCAAGTGGTTACCTAGTATGTTGGTAGTGTAGAAAAATATTGTAATATTGGGATTATTGAATAAGCTTGCTATTTTTAAGATGCTGGATTAAACAGAGAATACTTGTAAATCTTTGTGTAGTGTCAGTGGTATTATCTATATTGTTCTTGTTATTGATGTCAGTCCGTATATTACTTGGTAATTTGTAAATTGATTTTTCTGACTATCCATTACTGAATGCAATCGTTTTGCTTGTATTTCATTTATGTATTTATTTTTTTAGGTTTCACGTTTTAATGGTACTGTGTGTGCCGTGTTCAACAGGTATCTAAATTCAGCATACTTGTGTGTGTTTGCAATGTGTGACGATGTACTGTGTTATCAGTGTATGCTGGTTTTGTGTAAATGTAAAAATTACGTTCTTATTTGTTTGTAATCGTGAGTTCTAGGAAATTTGTGGACTATTTTTATTCTTTTTTAATTTATTCCTCATTTATAATTCTGTTACCTTTTAATATAAAGCAGGACGTGCATTTGTAGTTTCACATGTTATATTATACATTACTTCATTGCTGCAACATATTTTAAGCATTTGAAATAGATGGAGATAAGAAGAAAAATAAAGACAAACTGAAAATATATATACACAATTGCTTACATTTGTTGCTGCAATTATAATATAAGAAATTACAATTCATGCATTTTACGATGAATTAGTTGTAGTGGAGAAATTTAAAAAAAAGATTAGTAACTTGATTTTTATACACATGTCAAAATTCAATGTATTCTGAAATTTGTTAATTCCAGTTATGTGATAAAATAATGTAATAGAAAAGAAAGGAAATATATCTATCTAGCAATAAAGGGGTTTTCTGTCCCTTGTGGCTAGTTACATTGATTGTACTGTGCCAGGCGTTGAGTACCTTGGAATGTTTCCTTCAATTCACGGATCGGCCATCGGCCAACACAGTTTCCATGGTTTTGGTGATGTTAGTCTCATTTCTTTATATTGCTTATTCTTTCTTGTGTCTTAAGTGCCAATTTCCATAATAATTTAAAGTACATTTGGTTTGGGATGATGACAATGGGAGATTGCTCCACTGTCAATGTTGAAACTCATCGGTGTCACTTCCTTCGTTTGTAAAAGTTTCATCTTCTACCTCGTCTGTTTGTTCCCAACTATACCTGTGGACTGGTTTGTTTCATGTTTCTTTGTGAATTTTATTTTACTATGCAGTGAAATGAATGATGCTAGGAGAATCTCTAGCCCATGTTTAGTGCCATCATTCACATATCTCCTGTAATAAATATTTCAGCTAGGAACCTTTACGTGCAGTTAACCAAAGATAAAACTTCTTTCTCTTGGTAGATTTTATCGGACGCTGATAACCTCGCAGTTGAGCGCCCTAAAACGCCAATCATCATCATCATCGTCTGTAGATTTTATTATGAAGTAAGTAATTGTGGGATAATATTACTTTAAGTAGATATACTGACTTTGAAATCTCTCGTACAGTTAGTTTTTTATTTTATTTTATTATTATTTTTTTTTTTAATGAGGAGGTGCTCAACAGAATTGGGGAGAAAAGGAGTTTTTGGCATATCCTGACTAAGAGAAGGGATAGGTTGGTGGGACACATTCTGAGACGTCAAGGAATCGTCAACTTAGTATTAGATGGAAGTGTGTGGGGTAAAAATCGTAGAGGGAGACCGAGGGTCGAATACAGTAAGCAGATTCAAAAGAATGTAGGTTGCTGTTCGTATTCTCAGATGAGGAGGCTTGCACAGGACAGGGTAGCGTGCAAAGCTGCCTCAAAACTGACTACGGACTCAAGACCACAACAACAACAAGGTTTTTCTTATAATTTATATTGTCTCATTAACAGTTATATTTGTGAAAAGAATGACTATCTTAAATTAGGCAAATCTGGCCTCTCTGGAGATTTTTATATCTTTCATGAGCATTCTTGAGCACTTCTTTACTCCATATGTGGTTTCAAAAGTATAAAATTCTCTAGAGATATTATGTAACAGTGTTGAAAGTATACATGTGGGTTATTGGAGTTAACAATCGGAGAAATCGTTTTATGTGTATTTGATTGTGCTCTTGAGTTTGGGGACAGTGAGATTCATAAATGTTCAATGTTCTATTTGCTTGTAAGATGGGGGAAGTTACATTCGTTGAACATTAAAAATATTCTGGACGTTTGTGGTTGGATTATGAATCAATTCAGTAATGTTTTCTGAGCATAAATTAACAGTTTTAGCAATGTAATCATTTTTGTAAAATATGGCAGTGTAATTTCCTTTACTTCTATATCTACAATAAAAAATAACGTAAAACCTTCACTGGAAATACACACACACACAAACACACACACACACCTGTCCGAGGGAGGATTCAAACCTCCAGCGGGAGTGGCTTCGAAGTCCTTGACATGGCGCCTAGGTCCGCTCGGCCATTCCTGCGCGGCTGACAATAAGAAACCTTAGTGTATGGTACTTCATAGTGATTTGGAGGACAGATTTACATTAACTCGGCTTTCGTTGAGAATAAAACACAAAAATATGTTTATTCGCTTCTTTGCACCGTGTTACGTATATATTCTGTGCCTACATAAAGGATATTTTAGCTTAAAATAGTGTTAAGAATTATGTTCGGCGTCAGTTTAGTGATAATAGAAAGGGCTATGTGAATTCTAATTTTACCATTTCAGTAAACAAGCGGCCTCTTGGAACTGTGGCTAAATACGAACGGCGAGCATGACTCAGTGAACATTAGAGAGAAAAAAGTTTCCATACTTGAATTACACTTCATTATCTACATCTACATCTACATAGATACTCTGCAAATCACATTTAAGTGCCTGGCAGAGGGTAAATTAACCACTTTCATAACTTTTCTCTACCGTGTAAGTGTAAGAAATGTGAGTTTAGTTCTGCAGGTTACATTTTCAATACCTTTCACACAGGCCTAAAAATGTGAGTGATAAACGAAATAGTTTTCAATATAAGTTGAAATAATTATTTTTTTTTAGCACGCATCTTTTACTTTGTCCAAGCGTATCTTGCAGTATTTTGCACTTTTGGCTCTATTGAGCTACATTTATGCGTATTTTACCACGAATTCCTTTTCTCTATTTTTTTCTAGTCCTACTACCCGTCTATCTACAAAGAATGGCAATTCCTCGCACGATTACCTATGGCTGAGATGAGACACCGGCAAAAGTAACAATAATTAGCAAACGACAGTAACAGTTGTTGGCTTCAGAAACGCCAGACACTGTTTAATGTACAACTTGAATTACAAAAGCAACGGATTCCCCACTGACAAAACATCAAAAGCTAAAATCTTGAGATAACTTTCTGTACCATTCAAGGAGACAGAGATGGGGATGGTTTATATTCATTACTGTTTTGTTTAGTTCTACAGAAAGTGATTAGAAAAACGCAAAAATAAACTAAGGGGGTGAATTTTGGCAAATGTCTTCAATGTTAGATTAATCATCATCTACATCTAGAAACACACGGCGCAGAATATTTCCAGGTGTTGGTGCACATCACTCCAATGTTCTAGCGTTGTGACTCCTCTCCTCACAATAACATTTCCCGCGAACAGCCTTCTGGGGCTTGCAAAGTATTCCAGTAGGTTATTATTATTATTCTCGAGTCAGAAACATAAAAATTTACAGTAGCCATGCATGTCATAAATTGATAAATAGGTATAATTGTAATTATATTACATGTGCCCAATACTTCGCAACCTCCAAGGCGTTTGGTGTGGCTTGCAGGAAATCAGTCTTTGTGCAGGATGTAGGGACCAAAGGTTACTGTAGCATATGGCTTGTGGTTTGTTGTTTTCCACAGTCACTGGAAGTGTCTTCTGTCTTGAAACCCCATCTCTTCAAGTTGTCTCGGGATTGTCCAACTCCTGATCGTAATCTGTTCGAAGCTTTCCACACGAGCCAGTTTTCATTGTGTCCAGGTGGTAGTTCTTCGGCTTCAGGCTTCCATCCATATTGCGAACAATAGTGGATCTATAACAGTCCACTGGTGTAGGCTAATTAATGAAACAGAAATTTCTGACATAGTGCCCATTTTATAGCGCTGAAACATATTCAGCGCCAACAGTTGAGCCGCGGCGGAATAGCCGTGCGCACTAAGGCGTCTTGCTACGATGCATGCAGCCATTCCACATTGGAGGTTCGTGTCGTCCCTCAGGTATTTGTGTGTGTGTTGTTCTTAGGATAATTTAGTTTAAGTAGTATGTAAGTTTATGGACTTATGACCACTGCAGTTAGGTCCCATAACTTTACAAACATTTGAACGCTGGCAACAGTTGAGAATATGTGGCGCACCGGACCTCGAATCCGGATTTCCCTCTTACCTCGAGCAGTTGCCTTAACCGCGTCGGAAATCCGCTCACGCTTCCCGTCCTATCCGAATTCTTAACTTTCGACTAACTACTACGGTAGCGTCGCTCACGTATTTTTCATCTTACTCGCATCTGTAGCTACATTCCCACGAAGGGTCGGAGAGTTTCCGTGCAGGCTCGCTGGAATTGTTATCTACCAGTGTATGCAGATACTATATGTATGGTATCAGTTCTTTCGGGCATCCATGTACAGCTTCAAGCAAAAAGAAAACTGGATCGAGGACGCTACAATAGCAGCGCACTGCAAGTTGAGTATTTGAGTAGGAAGTTTTTCCGGATTGGAGTGGCGGTTACAGAAAGCGCCCACGAGAAGTAAATGTCACCGATGAATGTATTTCAACGCCCTGGAACAGCTAAATAGTAAGAAACTTTTGTTTTACAAATAAGTCAAATCAATGGTGTCTGAGTCGCGGCGGAGCGCATTGAGGCGCTATGTTGCGATGCGTGAGGCCGTTCCCCGTCGGGGGTTCGAATCCCTCCTTAGGCATGGATGTTTGTGCTGTCTTAAGTATAAGGTATTTCATAAGTAGTTTGTAAGTTAAGGGACTGATGACCCATCAGATAAATCCATAAGCTTCACAAACAAAAATGGTGTCTGAAACTCCCTGGAAGATTAAAATTGTGTGCCAGAACCGGGATTCGATTCTGGGACCTTTACATTTCGCGGGCAAGAGCTCTATCATCTGAGCTATCCCGGCACGCTACACGGTCCGTCCTCAATACTCCCGCCTGGACCTCGCCTTCTACTTTCCAAACTTCACAGAAGTTATCGTGCGAAACTTGCAGAACTAGCACTCCTGGAAGAAAGGATATGGTGGAGACATGGCTTAGTCACAGCCTAAGGGATGTCTCCAGAATGAAACTTTCACTTTGCAGTGTAGTGTGCGCTGATATGAAACTTCCTCCACCACATCCTTTCTTCCAGGAGTGCTATTCCTGCAAGGTTCGCAGGAGAACGTCTGTGAAGTTTGGAAAGTACGAGTCGATATAATGGAAGAAGTAAAGTTGTGAGGATGAACCGTGAAGCGTGCCGGGATAGCTCAGATGGTAGAGCGCTTGCACGCGAAAGGCAAAGGTCCTTGGTTCGAATCCCAGTTCCGGCACACCATTTTAATCTGCCAGGAAGTTTCATATCAGCGCAAACTAGGCTGCAGATTGAAAGTTTCATTCTGGCAATGGTGTCTGTTTTTTAAGATATGCCTACTTTTTTTGTATTTTTAAGCTAACTACATACATAGTCAGCAGGCTGGCAGCAGCGTCATAAGCTGCTCTTTAGCCTTGCGTTTTAACAAAATGGACATGGCGTTTGTTTTAACAAGGTGATGTTAAATAACAGTAAAACTCAGTTTTTACAATTTCTAACACATAATTTGACGAAAGCTGACATATTGATTACACAAAATGGGCATATGATAAGTGAGACTGAACAAAAAATGTTCAAATGTTTGTATAGTTTATGGGACTTAACTACAGGGTCATCAGTCCCTAAACTTAGAAACTACTTATGAACTATCTAAGACTAAGGACGGCACAAATATCCATGCCCGAGGGGGGATTCGAAACCCCGACCGTAGTGGCCGTGCAGACCGTGACTGGAGCGCCTCAGTCTCCTCGGCCACCGCGGCCGGCGAGACTGAACAGTTCAAATTTCTAGGAATTCACATAGTAAGCTGTCGTGGAAAGCCCATGTTCAGAATCTTGTCCCAAAACTAAATTCTGCTATATTTGCCATTAGAACAATATCTGAAATAAGTGATTTTTCAACACGAAAAGTAGTCTATTACGCTTACTTTCACTCACATATGATGTACGGCATTATTTTTTGGGGTAACTCGCCTGATGCAAAAAGGATATTTCTGGCTCAAAACCGGGCGGTTCGAGCAATATGTGGTGTAAGTTCACGAACGTCATGTCGACCCCTTTTCAGTAGTCTTGGAATTTTGACACTGGCATCACAATATGTCTTTTATTTAATGTCATTTGTTGTTAATCATATCACCTTATTCCCAAGAGTTAGTAGCTTTCACTCGGTGAATACTAGACAGAAGTCGAATCTACATTTGCATCACACCACCTTGACACTTGTGCAGAAAGATGTACAGTATTCTGCAGCATCCATTTTCAGTAAGCTTCCACAAGAACTAAAGAATCTTAGCACTAACCCACACGCTTTCAAATCTAAATTGAACAGTTACCTCATGGCTCACTCATTTTATTCTCTCGAGGAACTCCTAGAAAAGTTAAACAATTAAGCTTATTCATTTTTTATTGATTCTTTTCACTTTGTCTTAAGAATGTCATGTGCGTAGGACTACTTAAACATTTTCTATTACCATTCTTGTGTAAAAATTCATGTATTGACTTGTTCCACGACCATGGAGTCTCACTCCTCTATTGGGTCCTATGGAACAGAAAACCATATTATTATTATTTAAAAAACATTGACATGCAGATAAAAATATGATGATTAAAAAATATATTAACAAGAAGGATTTTTTGGTGAATACAAAATGCAACAGATGACAAAAATAATTGTAGACTTAAAACGTGTGTCACGGGCGCGTTAAAAGCACATTGAAGAGCACTAGACCAGGCATGAAGACACTGGCGGAGACACTGACAAAACAGTGGATGCGACTCTTGTTCTTGTACGGCGGACGCAGTGGTGAAACCTAATAACCGACTCACTGACACAAACACCGGCCGGTGCACTGATTAAAAGGCTGCTGTGTCAAGGAGTCCGCAGGGGAGGGTAGTGTGGAAGGGGTGAAGTGCGGGAGGAGGAGGAGGGATGGTGTAGGATGGAGTGGGGAGCGAGCGAAGGGGCTCCAGGGGGAGAGGGGAGGGGTGGGGGAGGGAGAAGGAGGGGAGGGGCGTTGCATCCGCGGGGAGAGGATTATAGTCGAGCCGCCGAAAGAACGACTCTGACAGCTAGCGGCTGTGTTGCCAATGCTGCTACGCGTCTGTTCGTTGTTACGCCGTGCCAGTCGCCGGCATACGAATATCAAGTCCGAATATTTTGGAACCGTTGCTATGTACTACTGTCTGAACGAACGATAACAACCACGAAGTGATGAAAAACACTATTTGCAGTTAAAAAGGTCTAGAAATATATGTCAAGTAAAGCTTCATATGTTCAAGTATTCCATGAAATATAGTGTATAATTTAGTCTTCAGCCAAAGGTCGCTAGTTGAAGAATTTTGTTTATAAATTTCATCTTCTACAGCCATTTTCCACAAACTCGGTGTTATTACTCGGACACTAGATTGTGGCAGTCTGCCGAGAGGGTAAACAAATAAGGACAACCACTTTACAAGTAGTAAAATCGCCTTTTCCAGTGAAATTATTTGTCTTCTTACATAAAAAGAAGGTTCCTTTTTTTTTCCCTCATTCGTTTACGGTCGCTGTTAACTGCCACAGTATAGTGTCAGAGTAATATCATCTGATCAGTTTCGACAGCCACTCTATTGGTCACAGAAGTGACTTTCTTACGGTTAGAGGAAGAAGCCATCTCTCACACGTCTGAAATTAACGACACGTAATACAGCACGAACAAAACCGGTAACGATGAACACACGACAGATGCTTTGCAGCGACTGAAGCGTGCCACCCCGCGCGACCGTGAGTGGCAGGGTGGCAACGCGGCACCGTCCCTGGCAACGTTTACCAATTCCAGAGCTCAGGTTGGTGGTTGAGTGTCGCCCCCATCTTCTGCGGCCCACGTGCGAGAACTGTCAGGGTCGTTCTTTCGGCGGCCCGACTATAGGCTACGGCCACACTTGCGTTTTTTTTTAAGCTGGACGCTCAGCGTTTAAAGAAGCAGCTTCAAAAGGCGCCAGGTGGTGGCCACATTCGACCGCATATATACAGCGGCTTCTTACAGGCGTCCTACCGACCAAAGACGTGAATGTGGGAACGCAGTGTGAGAAGCGTCTTTTGACGCAGCGAATGGGCCGCGGCCCATCCGACTGTCGTCTGACCTTGAGGACGCGCCTTCCCGTCTGACGCTGGCAGAAAAAGACGCTGTGTGTGGCAACTACCGGCCTTCTCCAACCTGCCTGTAACTGTGGCGCCTTTTGACGCTGAGCGTCCAGCTTCAAAAAACGCAAGTGTGGCCGTAGCCTTAGGGTTGGTAGGAGGGATAGATATCAGGACGCAGGCCGTCATCCCGTAGGGGGAGGTGGCGAAAGATAGATACTGTACTTATAAAAGAAGTAAATCATTTTGCCGAGAAACTTCATGATATGGCGTGAAAACAAGACTCTCAAAATGTTCAACTGCGGAAAAAAATTAGTACATCGGGAAAGACGACGTCGATTTTGGTCCGACTATAGCATATGTCACCTCGGGGATAATCGATAGTAGTTTCAACAATTTCTTTATATATTTTTGACGACGTTGCAGCGTTCAATGCATGAAATAAATCGCAATTTACGATCAGTTATGGCACTGTATTAGGTTTAGATGGAATACCAAAGTGCGGCGAATGAAAATTCGAACCTGGGATCTCCTGCTTACTAGGCAGACGCGTTGACCACTCCGCGACCGAGGACACAGTGACCAGCCCGACTGCAGAGGACTCTTCCCTGCACGTCTCCCGCCACACACAAATCTCCATTCGCCACGCTGTCTCTTTCCTATACCACAGCCTATTTGTAATGCTCGCAGCCACAATACTGTATTCCCGCATCAGGGAGAACAGACCATGAGGTATCGAGACACAATGAATTGTCGTCAGGAGCCCAGCCTCGGCATATAAAAAATTATATATTTTTGACGACGTTACAGCGTTTAATGAATGAAATAAATCGCAATTTGCGATCAGTTATGGCATTGTACTAGGTTTAGATGGAATACCAAAGTGCGGCGAATGAAAATTTGTGCCCGGCCGGGATTCGAACCCGGGAGTTCCTGCTTACTAGGCAGACGCGTTGACCACTCCGCCACCGAGGACACAGTTACCAGCCCGACTGCTGAAGAGACATGCAGGGAAGTGAAGCCAGAACTGATCGCAAATTGCTATTTATTTCAACAATTTCTGCCTACAGACAGTGCAGTGACTTAGCTGCTAGGGCCCCATCTTTTTATTCCAGAGAATGTTAACAGCTATGGGGATCATAAGGTGACTTTCCGGTCTCGGAAACTCAGTTCGAGATGGGAATTCATAGGATAGTAGTATACCTCAAGGATGTTCAAATGTTTGTAGAGTTTATGGGACTTAACTACGGGGTCATCAGTCCCTAAACTTACAAACTACTTATGAACTAACTACAACTAAGGACGGCACAAATATTCATGCCCGAGGGGCGATTCGAACCCCCGACCGTAGTGGCCGTGCAGACCGTGACTGAAGCGCCTCAGTCCCCCCCCCCCCTCAAGGATGTCCAGTGATAGAATTCCTAAAGCGCGCTATCCAGAAAATCGCTAGAAAATGGGCTCTAAAGTTTTAAGCGCAGCACGTATATAACTGATAGAGTGGTCAGTGAAAACTGCTGCGGTACAATCGAATTGCAGGCTGGCCTCGCCGTGAGGATGCGTGTTTACCGTCTAACCGTCAGTGTTGTCGTGCGCGAGTAGTCTTATTACACGTAGCAATATAGCTCACTATCAAGTGTGCGTTGCAAGCCGACTATCCACGACCCCGAGCATACCAATTAAGAAATTCATACAAGAAGATCTACGTCTAGATCCACAGCAAATTATTGGAATACACTTCTCGATCATTGCAAGTCTCGTCTACGTTAAGATGATCGACGAAGAAGCGTGCAGAATACTGGTTACTGACGCAGGCCCAAAGCTACAGTTCCGGCCCTCAGATGGACATATAGGAGCTATTACTATTAAACTTGCAGGACTAGGACGAAGACCCTCAGGGTATTTGAACTACTCTTTGAAGTACCTGCCAATGCAGGCAACAGTAGGCACATGATAGGGTTGGCTACCCTGTTTTGCCATCCGTTAACAAATCTCTAGCACGAGGAAAATATGTATGGAGTGGACGAGGAAGCGAGCTACAGCGTGCGTCTTGCAGGGCAGCGGGAGTAAATGAGTTGTGGTTGTTGGCTGCGGCCTGCAGTACCGACAGAGTCAGCACGACAAAACGCAAGCAGTCACGCTAGCTAGTGTGTTGGAGGTCAGATGTTTGCCGTTGTCTGGAGAAGTGGCATGTGGAAATACAGTTTGGCCAAACTATTCCGTGTACGTGATCGGCGTGTGTAAGTAAATGCCAAGGTACACGTCGAGGAAGGATAATACACGGTGATATGACAGGACGGACAGGAGTTCAGGAACTGTGACTGTTTGGGTTATTGATTATCCACGACGCAAAACTGAGTGCATTTCAGTGTGTGAGTTGTGAACAGTTCTGTGGCTACGAAACGTCGTCTAAAGAGTTGACGACCGCTAAAATGTATGAGCTATGTGACGGTGTTGTCAGCGATTTCTTGTGTTCCATAGTTCATGCACTGTGCCGTCAACCGGCGTGTTAGATACGCGCTGCCAGTGAAGCTGTAGTTATGTATTGTGACTCATTAGAACTATTGTTAATACGATTTTGTTGCACGTACGCCTTCTGTATATTTAGGTAACATTGTATATAATGGCACACTATACTGGCTGAACTAGTGTGAACGCAATTCAGAACGAAGTACATACGTTTTGTACTTCTAGTAATGGACGAATCCTAGAGCAAGTACCGGTTTCTGAAGAATCTGATCGTGAGAAGAATAACCAATAGAAGGACACGTTCTTAATTTATTTTTTATGTTATGTTTGATGATTGATCTGAATATACTAAATGTGTGTTTATTATTGTAGTTTATGAACCTTGTAACGTATTTTTCAGTCAGAAGGATGTTCAAATGTTTGTACAGCTTACTGGACTTAACTATGGGGTCATCAGTCCCTAAACTTACAAACTACTTATGAACTAGCTACCACTAAGGACGGCACAAATATCCATGCCCGAGGGGGGATTCGAACCACCGACCGTAGTGGCCGTGCAGAGCGTGACTTGAGCGCCGCAGTCCCCTCGGCCACCGCGGCCGGCCAGTCAGAAGGAAGCTGACGGGATATTATTTACATGTATGTTTCATATTGTTAAATATTATGTTCTGTGTACAGCCAGAAGTCTGTAATGATTACGAAGTCATTGCCTAACATAAGCAAAGCAATATTTTCATAAATGATGCTTATTGATTTGTTGATATACGAAGTGAATTAAGTAAATTGTTTCTTCTTGATTTGATGCTATCTGATATTTCAAAATCTCTTGTACATAAATGTTGTTAAATTTTCACATGCTAAACGGTAACTCAATCAACTGTTTCCCCCTTTTTCTCCTGGCCCAAGCATTCTGCCTTAACAGTAATCATCCACGTCCCGGAGAAGTGGCAGTGCTTTACAATGTATCCCGCACTCAAAGGAGAATGTCAAGTACAAATCGATATCACCAAGCATGTCCCCTCCTACCTACATATCGCCGGTAGGCGTGTTGTTATCATGTACGAGAGCCAACAGCGCATATACTCCAGTTGTGGCTATGTTCGCTCCGATTGGAGGCTGTGGGTATGTGAAATCAGTTTATGATGACTTCCCTGTCGTATTTTCTCGGAGCTGCGTCGGTATCGTATCACCCAGATTTCAACGGGCGAAGTGGTTAAACAGCCACCGCTTCGATTTTGCCACTCATATACGCATATGTGACGTCAACTACGACGACCTTTGGATGTGATCAGGATCGATAACCTCCTCAGAGTAACGGACACGTTGTGTCGGAAAATAATATCCTACATATGCATGAGGCAACAGATGAATCCGAATAACAACTGTCATGGGAAAAAAAGATAACTCTGGACAAAACGAATGAATGGAAGTTCACCCACGAGCAGTGTCAACCCAAGCCTTCCTCTCGTGTGACCCTGAAAGGATGGATGCACATATTCGGACTCAGAGACACAAGTTAGGAAGCAAAAAATCACCTCACAAACACAAGAAACTCAGACGCACGCCGTCTGGCGAATGTCTTGGGAAGACGGATCTACTCGATCTTTTTTATCTCGATTGCGACGTGGTAAACGTCACTACATATGCATCAAATGACACTGGGCCCCCTTTCAGATTTGAGAAGGTGGAATTTTCTTTAGCAACAACACCATGAGGCGATAATAATAATAATTTCGTGTGGCACGTTGGCCTGGTGCAAGTCTTTCAATTGAACGCCACCTCGGCGACTTGCGTGTCCCTAGTCTACCCCAGTTATTCAACCGGGGAAAAGGGGCCTACAGCTTAACGTGGAATCCGAACCACGTGTCGTTGCTGGCGACTCCTCACATCGTTTAGAGGTAAAGGATGGGTTAAAGTGCAGACTGAAAATATCCAAGGTCCGACCGGGTTTCGAACCCGCGACCCTTCGGTTTCCAGTCGAGCCCAAGACCACCGGTTCCGACTTCCATGAGCTGATGAAAAGTGCGATGGACCACCGACGCAGCTCCGTGAAAATACGACAAGGAAGTCCTCAGAAACCGATTTCACATACCCACAGCCTCACTAAGACGTGGAAGACGAAATCTCGATGGACACAATACTTGTAACAAAGGTGAGGACACACCCCTTCGCCCACTACAAACGGAATGATTCTAAAAGAGCGTGGCATCGGGGCGATGGTACTCGTCCCCATCACCCAAACTGATGACTAACACGGATTTTGAGGGCGAAAAACAGTCGTATCGATTCGTGACTATTAACATAACACAATTAGATCGCAAGTGAAGCTGCCATTGTTAGATGACGCACTTTATGCGCCTGATATTGACGTGGCCTTATACGTTCTTGGTTTCTCGAACTTCTTTGGATTTACGACATAAACTGTATATCACATGCGTTCGATACTGGTAGTGGAGTTGCATACTTCTCAAAGAAGGTTTAATAATCACTGATGTACGCTATATACCAAATGACAGGGGCATGGCTCTCGCTGTATGGGGGATACACCTTGTAAATGTTTACAGACCGTCAGATACCAGCAAGAGGGCCGGCCGCGGTGGCCGAGGAGACTAAGGCGCTCCAGTCACGGTCTGCACAGCCACTACGGTCGGGGGTTCGAATCCCCCCTCGGCATGGATATTTGTGCTGTCCTAGTTCGTAAGTAGTTCATAAGTAGTTTGTAAGTTTAGGGACTGATGACCCCGTAGTTAAGTCCCACAGACTATACAAACATTTGAATTTTTGAACCAGCAAGAGGCGTGAATGTTATCTCTGTTTTGCCGAGGACTTAACAAAACTATGCCAGAGCAGAATTGATGATATAATGATCGGGGAAGATTTTAACTGTACACAATCCCTGAAAGACCAAATTTCTCACCACTCACCATGTTAAGAGTCCGGTGCTGTCATCTGCAATCTCGATTTGGTTGACATTTGGGAAACCATGCATGCTGATAGACCTGGTTTCACGCATTTTACGGAACATTAGTCCAGCAGAATAGACAGAATAAATACCTCCCGCTCGTTAATTAAGGCGGTCACGGACGCAGAATTGTGCCCGGCAGCTTATACCAATCACACTGCATACATCTGTAACATTACGATTGGAAGGCAACGAGTGTGAAGAAGTGGAGAAGCCGTAGTCTATGGATACTAGACATTGCTCACCTGTCCTCACCGCGAAATCAAGCGGCGGTGGTCGAAGCGTGGAGATGGTGCTTACGACGACAAGAAGCGGATATGTCCATTGTGGCGTTGGACAGAATTGTAAAAATTAATACCAATGTGACAACATAATATATATTATGTCTCATATTAAATACTGACCTGTGGCCATTTTCTCACAAGTGTCGACAACTTAGACCGCGACGGCGCAGAGCTTAATTGTTAGCCGGGTGTCATCAGTGTCAGAGGACATCTCAGACAACGTTCTCTTGTACACTGCACGGCAGACTGTCGTTTTCGATCACGAAACGTATGGGTATTAACGGTCAAATGGGAGGGGTGGTTTTATCGACGCCACCCGCTAGGGCCTTTTCGTATCAACTCTGAGCAATGGTAAAACTTTCTTGCAGATTAAAACTGTGTGCCACACCGAGGTTCGAACACAAGACTTTTCTTTTTCTCGAATTTCCGCTACTCGAAACACCCATTCATCCTACGAAACTAGTTTTTTTCCTCCCGTTAACTTGGTCACTTATCCCACCTACTGTAGGAGTTCTTCACCATAGAAGAAAAATCCCGGTCTATTACAGTTTTATTTTGCCAAGAAGTTTAATTATCAGGCGCACACTCTGCTGCGGCCAGAAGATAGAGTTTAACGTCCCGTCGATAGAGTGGTCATTAGAGGCGGAGCTTACACTCCGATTGTTCGAATAAGGATGGGAGAGGAAATCGGCCGTGGCCTGTGAAAGGAACCATCCAGGCATTTGCCTGAAGTGATTTAGGGAAATCACGAAAAACCTAAATCTGGATGGCGGGAGGCGGATTTGAACCACCGTCCTCCCGAATACGCGTCCAGTGTGTTACCACTGCGCCTCCTCGCTCGGTAGGACAATGTTTTGTCAAAGACGAAGAGCTGAAGACGACTGTCACACCCTGGTCCCATTCACAGGCGGCACACTTGTACGACACAGGAATACAAAAGTTGATCCCACGATATAACAGGTGTGTTCATATCGAAAATGTTCATATGTTTGTTAATCTTAAGGGACTTAACTTTGGGGTCATCAGTCCCTAAAGTTACAAACTACTTATGAACTACCTTATACTGAAGATGACACAAACATCCATGCCCGAGAGGGGTTCGAACCCCCGACCGTAGCGGCCGCGCAGACTGTGACTGGCGCGCCGTAGACCGCTCGGCCACTGCGGCCGGCTAAAATGTTCAAATGTTTGTATAGTTTATGGGACTTAACTACGGAGTCATCATTCCCTAAACTTACAAACTACATATGAACTACTTACGAACTAGGACGGCACAAATATCCATGCCCGAGGGGGGATTCGAACCCCCGACCGTAGTGGCCGTGCAGACCGTGACTGGAGTGCCTCAGTCCCCTCGGCCACCGCGGCCGGCTAACAGGTGTGTCATTTGTTTTGGTGACTGTGTCAGAAAATAGCTCAAACATTGCTGTACCCATAAAGATTTTCATATAACTTTGTTGTCTTTGTTTAAAAAAAATCGCTCTGTCGTGTTTTACGGCACACTTGAGGTTTTCCTGTAGTTTTATGATTATTTGCAAAAATTTCGATGCAATAATAATAGTAATTGACCAAAACGCTGCTATTTAATAATATTTATTTGAACACGATGGTCCTGTTTCTGCTTATATTGCCATTTTCAAGTAACCTGGGGAACAATTTGGGTGGTATTAGTTTCAAATGTTCAAATGTTTGTAGAGTTTATGGGACTTAACAACGGGGTCATCTGTCCCTAAACTTACAAACTACTTATGAACTAGCTATTACTAAGGACGGCACAAATATCCATGCCCGAGGGGGGGATTCGAACCCCGACCATAGTGGCCGTGCAGACCGTGACTGGCGCGCCGCAGTCCCCTCGGCCACCGCGCTCGGCTGGTATTAGTTTGAATAAAGTAATACGTTACAGTATAGTATTACAATATAGAGCTTTACATTCACTTACGTTTATGTTCAAATGTTTGTAAATCTATCGGACCAAACTGCGTGGTCATCAGTCTGTAGCTTACAATGTACTTAAACCTAGGTAAACTAACCTACGGACAAACACACACACCCATGCCCCAGGGAGGACTCGAACCTCCACGGCGAGCAACCGCGCGCTCCGCAGCGAGGCGCTTTAGAACGCTTGGCTACTCCACCGCGGCTTACGTTTATGTCTAGATGGCCTGGCATACATATGACATTTATGCGTCTGTAAAATGTTCAAATGTTTGTATAGTTTGTGGGACTTAACTACGGGGTCACCAGTCCCTAAACTTACAAACTACTTATGAACTACTTACGAACTAGGACGGCACAAATATCCATGCCCGAGGGGGGATTCGAACCCCCGACCGTAGTGGCCGTGCAGACCGTGACTGGAGCGCCTCAGTCTCCTCGGCCACCGCGGTCGGCTATGCGTCTCTATACTGACTGTCAACATTGGTTAGTACTTTTAATTGTGATTTGGTATTTTGACAGTTATAGCCATGATGTCGTATGTTTACAAAGCTTGTAAACGTCACATTGACGTTATTAAACATACGACTTCGTGGCAGTAACTGTCAAAATACCAAATCACAATTAAAAGTACTAACCAATTTTGACAGTCAATATACAGTCGCCTTAGACGTCTTGTGTACGTCAGGCCATCTAGACATAACCGCAAAAAATTCAAATGTTTGTATAGTCTATGGGACTTAACTACGGGGTCACCAGTCCCTAAACTTACAAACTACTTATGAACTACTTATGAACTAGGACGACACAAATATCCATGCCCGAGGGGGGATTCGAACCCCCGACCGTAGTGGCCGTGCTGACCGTGGCTGGAGCGCCTCAGCCACCTTTTTTTTTTTTTTTTTATTTTATTTTTTTTTTTTTTTTTTTGAAACATCCCATTTTTTTCAGTCCCCCCCCTTTTTTTTTTTTTTTTTTTTTTTTTTTTTTTTTTTTTTTTTAATAAAAATAAATGAAAGGAAACAAGTGTAAATTTTAGGAGAGGCTAGGGGTAGTGTGTTAAGCAGACTTGACTTTTATTCAGTGTAGACAAAGACAACATAATTCTTCTTATAGAGTTTTTTTTTATGTAATAGTAAATCTGTTCACCGTGCGCACAACCCATACAGAAACTTAACTGCCTTCTCGCATTTCATAAATAAACATACACGCAGCACGGTGTAGAGTGTTATTCCAATTCCTTCGCCGCTCCAGCGCCCGGGTACGTCTTCTCGTACATTAGGATTAGTTGCCGTTTCATATCTTTCGTTCATTCTTCGTCGATTTAATATTTTAACTTCTCCTACCCGGGACGTACCAGCTGTGCGGCGGGTCCTGAAACGCACTCCATAAAAAATTTGAAAAATACTGCCTATACTTAGGATTATGTACAATCTTTCTATGTCGTTCTTCCAAGTAGATCCAAAAGTCTAATACATTCTTCGGGGTATCTCTGAATAAATAGAGCACCAGTTGTGCTCGAATCCATGTTACTGCATTCGTTTTAGTTCGTGGATAGTATGTCCTGTCAGGGAATAACACGGAACGTGGTCTGATGTCTTGTGGCCCCACTCGTAGAAAGAAAGCTATTATCTGTTGTCCTAAACGCCAGACTTCTGCTGCTGGGACACATGTTAACCGGTGTTCGTCGTCGTCCAGAACGCGGCACTGGGGGCATAATGGTGAGTCCATCAAATGTATAGAGTGGAGTCTAGATCGTGTTGCGTGTTTACCGTTCACTGTCAGGTACCACATGGCACGTGTTTCCGTATCCAAGGAAACGTGGTGTATCGATCGCCATACCACCGGCCAGTCAACATTTGGATACTTCTTCTCAATAACATTGCCAGTTCTTGTGGCCGTTAAGATTCGATAGATGTCGCGAGCCGTCGCAGGTCTGGTTTCCGTCAGTGCCATCTTAACGTAACTGTATTCTATAAAGAAAGGCACTGATGTGGTGGAGTGACTGTGAGATGTGCTGCACCGCCACCGGTGCTGTTTGAGACCTCGGTGCTAGTTCTTCTATTAAGAATCCTGTCAGAGATGTCTGATGTCGTCTCCACAATTTCAACATGGTGCTGATGTATAGTGCCACTGCTCGATCATGAACATGTGTAAGACCTAAACCTCCCCTGCCGGGAGGGAGGGTGAGGGTTTCATATCTAACTTTGAAGAGTAGTCCCGCACTGACGAAGGAACCAAACGCAGCCAATATACGCCGTGCTATCACCGTCGGCATCGGAAGGATTTGTGCAAGGTGAGGAATTCGTGACGCCATGTATGTGTTAACATAATTGACACGCTGGATAATGTCCAAAGACCGTATAGTATTTCCTCTGACTGCTGTCCGGATCGACTGTAGAAGTCTCTTGTAGTTGTAAGCTGCTGTGTGACGGAGGTCGTTGGTAAAGACAACACCTAAGCATTTCAAGGTATCCTTGAGTTGTAAGGGCGCTACGTGTTCTTCTGGTACCCCGTCACCGATACTCATGGCCATTGACTTGTCCACATTGATGCGGCTGCCTGTAGCTATTCCATATTTGTTGATCCAAGTTAAAGCCTCTTGCATGTCGTTGTCAGTCCGTACCATGAGCACCAGGTCGTCTGCATACGCTTTACACTTGAAAGTGTACCCTCTCATTGTCAAACCTGTCAATCGTTGACGTAAGCCACAGAGTAGTGGTTCAAGGGCTATGGCGTATAAAATTGTCGAAAGTGGACATCCTTGTCTAACCGATCTTGATATGGTGAGGGATGCTGTCGTCCGACCGTTGATGAGCACTTTGGAGGAGGCATTATTTAATAGCCGCATCACGACACTGATAAAGGGCTGTGGAAATCGCATGTGCTTCATGACTGCTGCCAGATAGGTGTGGCCCACTCTGTCGAAGGCCCGATCAAAATCAATCGACGCAAGGGCTCCGCGAAGGCGGCAGGTCTTCGCCAGTGCGATTACATCGCGATATTCGCCGAGTGCTGTCTGAATGTTGGCGTCTCCACCAAGCGACGTTTGATCGAGTGATATCACTTGGCGCAATATTCGTCGGAAGCGCGAAGCTAAGAGTCTGGAGAATATCTTAAAGTCACAATTCAGAAGCGTCAATGGTCGGTAGTCCCGAATCCGTGAGCGACCTGATGGCTTGTGTATCGGGATGATAAGTCCCTCCACGAAGGATGGTGGTAAGGGCACATCTGGAGTCATCAATTCACGGCAAATACTAGTCCATATGGGTGTTATCATACGTCGGAAGGTCCGATAAAATTCCAGTGGGAGTCCATCTGGTCCAGGCGATTTATTAACTGCTCCCTTACCAATTGCCTCCACTACTTCTTCTTCAGTTATATCCTCCGTCAGCTGTTCTTCTGCCGCCGGGTCAATGGTGCCAAGGATTGTCTGAGAAACTTCGTTAACTATCGCCATGTCAGTATCCACCGCTGTGTATAGTTGAGTGTAGTATTCGACAAAGGCAGTGCTTATTTCTTGTTGCGTAGTTAGATGTCTGCCATCTTCAGTGTCCAGCACGTGTATCAGGCCTCTTCCTCGACGCTTACGTTCGTTGATGATATGATACATGGATGGTTGTTCTCCCATGACGCGGTCGAGTGCCCTTGCCCTGACTACTACTCCTTCGAGGTGGCTTCTCATGATGGCTATAATCTTGGCCTTCGCTTGTTGTACTGTCGTCTGTCTCTCCGGAGAAGGTGCCTGGTTAATGCAGTCACGTAGCACAGTGAAGTAGAAGTTCATCGTTTGCCGTCGCCACGCTGCCTGTTCACGACCGTAGCGAATGAAAGTACGGCGTATTGCTGGTTTGGCACAATCCAGCCACCAACGTAGTGTCGTGGGATACGCCTGGAGGCGTCTTAGGCATGATGTCCATGTATCTTCGATGGCACTGCGACAGTCTGGGTTGTCAAGGTGGGCGATGTTCAGTTTCCAAGTACCGCGGCTCCGCCACACCTGCTGTCTCCTGAGAGAGATGGTACATATAAATGCCGTGTGGTCGGTGAAGGCTGCAGGCCACAGTTCTGCATCCACGATATCAGTGCTGAGAGTATTTGTCATGTAAACTCGATCGAGGCGACTAGCGGAATGACTCGTCATATGGGTGAAGCCTTGACGTTGGCCATGCACATGCTCCCATGTGTCAACCAAATGCATATCACGCACTATCGTTCTTAGTTCCGGGCACGTTGTGTATCCAGGAATTTGATCTTTCTGGGCAAGTACACAATTAAAATCACCTCCGAGGATGAAACATTCGTGTCGTCCTTGGAAGAGCGGCGCAATTTCCTCGGCAAAGAAGCGGGAACGATCTCGTCTCTTGTCTGTTCCGGATGGCGCGTAAATGTTGATGAGTCTGACACCAAGCACCGTCATCGCTGATCCCCTTGCTGAAGGTAGGTGTAGAACATCCTCAGCTTTTATGCCTTCTCTAAGAAGTATTGCCACGCCGCTGCCTGTTTCGGAGGCATGTGAAATGTAGGCGTCGTACCCGTGGATGATCGGAAAATCTTGAACGTACACCTCCTGAAGTAGGACTATATCGATGTCCGCCGCGATCAGCATCTCCTTGAGTAAGGACAATTTAATGCGCGACCTTATGGTGTTGATATTTATGGAGGCTAGTCGGTATGCTTGTCTTCGTTCCGCAATGTGTGTCTCGCCCATGGGAGCTTATGTCATCTGATGTTGTACTGACACGTCGTGGGGCATCGTCATATCCGCTGGCGTTAACTGCGTGTCTAACTGTGTAGGGGCGCCGCCGCTGCCCCGTCGCCTGTTGCGGCCGTCATCGGGTCATCTCCACTGTCCTCTGACCAATCGCCTTGTGTCCAGTTCGTCGTCATCTTAGTCTTCTCCACCCCTTCCTGTTGTGTCGTCCTTTCCACAATAGCAGACTGGTGGTGGGCTGCAGGCACTTCTACGTTGTCATACTCTGCAGGTCGCTCGTGGCTTTTCTTTTTATCGGGATATTGACCTTCTTGATGAGACGTCACGGTAACCTCTGCGTGGTCACCTCTCCCTTCAACTTGTTCACTGTCTCCGGTCGTACGTTGTAAGCAGTCGTCTGACGGGGTGAGTCGCCGTTTCTTGTGTCGTTTTGGAGATCGTTGTTTACGGACATGGGCTTCCGTATCCGAATTTGGTTGTGCATCGCTGTCCTCTTTGCTGACGGGGACGAAGGCGGCTGTTGGCACTACCCTACTGTCGACGTCCATGTTCTGTTCTAGTCTCTCTGGTGGAGAGATCGTTCGCGGCATCTCTGTGGGGAGAGACGCTAGCTCTTCCTTGAAGGTATCTTCGTTCGCTGCCGTCGAACCTTCCGCAGAACATTCTAGTTGTTGGGTGATATCTTTGTTTGATTGAACGTTCTTCGTGAACACCTCTGCATATGTGAGAGGGAGGGTCGTGGCCGTAGATGTTGGTACAGGTTCTCCTGTTGGTACCTGAACAATTCTCCGTTGAAGACATTCTGAACGGACATGACCTTCCTTACCACAGCCTGAACATGTTTTTGGTTGGCCATCGTAGAGCACTATTGCTCTGCAGCCTCCAATCGTGAGATAAGATGGCACATGTCTTGTCAGTTCGATCCTTATTTGTCGTACGCCATTAAGAACAGGGTACGTAGTAAAGGTTGTCCATTTTTCTGCTATGTGGCTTAGCACTCTACCATAGGGTTGCAGCGCTTTTGTCACGATGTCAGCAGGTACCTCGAAAGGTAGTTCAAAAACTCGGACGGTTCTTAAACCCAGCCCTGCATGATCAATTGTCACTGCTCCGACATTTCCGTCAGAATGTTTGAATTTTAGTCCGTCTTTGTTCTCTCGCACAATCTTGTCACATACCGTGTCGTTGATCAGTTTTACGTAGACCACACTACTTATAATGGAGAAGTGTATTCCAATCATCTCTCGTGGATCAATTTTAATCTCTTCACAGATGAATCTTTCCACTTCGAATGCTTTCGGTCGTGCAAATTCATTATTAAAGCTGATCTTGATTGTAGATTGTCGGTACGAATGAGCCATTCTATGTCTATATGAAGTAACACTCGCGAAGACTACGAGAAGTAAACAACCGCTCACGCGCGAGACACTGCGGCGGGACGTAAACAGTCCGTCCTCACCGCTGCGCTGTCGAAAGCAGACTGACTGACTGTCAACATTGGTTAGTACTTTTAATTGTGATTTGGTATTTTGACAGTTATAGCCATGATGTCGTATGTTTACAAAGCTTGTAAACGTCACATTGACGTTATTAAACATACGACTTCGTGGCAGTAACTGTCAAAATACCAAATCACAATTAAAAGTACTAACCAATTTTGACAGTCAATATACAGTCGCCTTAGACGTCTTGTGTACGTCAGGCCATCTAGACATAACCGCAAAAAATTCAAATGTTTGTATAGTCTATGGGACTTAACTACGGGGTCACCAGTCCCTAAACTTACAAACTACTTATGAACTACTTATGAACTAGGACGACACAAATATCCATGCCCGAGGGGGGATTCGAACCCCCGACCGTAGTGGCCGTGCTGACCGTGGCTGGAGCGCCTCAGCCACCTCGGCCACCGCGGCCGGCGACATAATCGCAAGCGAATGTAAAGCTCTATGTTGTAATACTATACTATAGCGTAATAATTTATTCCACCTAAATACCGCCCAATTTATGGCGCATGTCACTTGAAAATGGCAGTGCAGCGTTTTGGTTAATTATTATTATTATGCCACTTGATGACCTTTACCACGCTGCGGGCCCTATTGAATATAAAATTTCCGACAAAAATAATAAAAATATAAATAATAATAATTATGGACAACACGATTACGACTCTACTATCGTGATAATATCTATGTACTCAACACGATATATTCTCCCTGACCGTGTTTAAACAAACAGCCAAATTTATTTGATGTTTGGATTTAGCTTTAACAAACATAGACTTTTTTAACTTTTACCACTTTAAACTAATATTTTAATCTCTTCCACATTTTCATTATCTTTTTTCGTTAAAATATTATCACGTCTAGCCGTGCTAGTTTGTCCTCCTCTTTTTCAAGCTTATTTTCTTTTCCTGTACTGGTTTACGTAAAATCAAGTGACAGTGTCAAATCGCCTTTACTTTTGCAGATATCTCTGAAACTAAGCGACTTCTGGAAATAATATAAGAGAGCAAACTCGTTGAGAATTTTTTACTCTACAAATATTTATTCAATTAATTGTGGGCATAATGGCTAATTTAAGTAATCGTAAGTGTGTCAAATAATAAATATTTGTAATTTCTGCTACCAGACACATTGTGTGTGTGCTACGACATAAGCAGTGAATATCAAACAGTCCGCAAATGAAACAGCATGCAGCAACTTCACCAATGTACTAGTGATGCAGACAAAATTGTGGAACACGAAAATCGTAATTGTACAATTGACATGTAATAAAAGTGAACCACACGGCCATGTCATCACGAGATCTGATGCAATACTGTCTGCATCCCACACAGGCGGTGGCACCAGACACCAGGACCAGCAGAAGACCTCTCTGCCCTTCAGTTCAAGGCCATTCACTGCCCTCCCCTCCTCCCCCCCCCAACTGCTACTAACAACAAACAATATAATCTAATGACCTCTGTATGCAAACAACGCTTGATGATGAGCAGAACATGCTCGAAACGCGTAGCTTTATGTTATAGGCCTACTAGCTTATATGCCCGTGCTTCGCAACGGTTATTAAAGAAGGGCCTGTGCGTATCATGGCCTTTTAGGGTTCCGGACAGCAGTCAGTTTTAAACATAAAGTATCTGTAAATCCGGCGTTGCCCGTGTATTTATTTATTCTACACTCTCGTAGTCCAGCTCCCCTTCCCTCCTGTCTCTGCATCCATCTCTTTCTCTCCCATCTATCTGTTCGTTTCCACCTTTCCCTCTCTCGGCAAAGTTTTTTTACAAGGTTTACCTCTTAGTTTAAAGGTTATGTGTGCAAAAATTTATCAAGATCGAAGGAAAACTATGCATTTTGTCAAAGTCTGTAATTAAGTACCCTCCATCATGCAACAACCGAAATTTTACACAGACAGTGACATTTCTCTTGTCTTTAAGCACAGAAATGCAAAATTTCATCAATATCGGGAAAAATAGGGTCACATTGAAAAACGCACTTCGTTATTCTCAAATTTTCCAGTTTTAATTCATACAACCCTTGTACTGAGAATAACGAAAACAACCCAAAAAGATCTGTGAAATCGGTCGAGCTGTTCTCAAGTTATGGCGCGACCAAGGTATTTAGGGATACATTTTTATGTTGCAAGATACCCTCCCCCATGCACCATATCAAACTTTAGGTAGACGTTGACCTTCCTGTTGTATTGAAGTTCAAGCGTGCAAAATTTCGTGAAGATCGGAATGAAACTGTAGTAAATTTATCCTCCCCCTAGCACCTTAATTCTGTCCTATCGCAAAATACTTTCTTAGCTGACGTCTGCGACCTATAAACTACATACCGGCAAAATTTCAGCTTTATAGGTGCCATTAGTTTTAGAGATATCGTGTTTAGTCAGTGAGTGAGTGAGTGCGTGACTGACGTATATATATATATATATATATATATATATATATATATATATATACCTCCTGAATTATGTGTCCTAAAAAAAATTATTTACCAGATTCGTACAGTGGAATATTAGAAAACTGACTAAGAAATGTGTTGTTAATGGAGTTGGTAGTAAAGACGTAGTAAATTACAACCTCATGCTTATTAGGGCGAATTTTCATGCATAATATTGTCTTTGACGTCATAGCACCTGAACTATATGTCGTAATACGATATTATTTCAAAGGTACATCCAGTGGTGTATATGTAAAATGTCTCCAAAATACGTCGCGAACGGAGATAGTAGTCAAGACGCAATAAATCAAAACGTCATGCCTGATGAGGCGGTTTTTCATTATCGTAATTCTTTATGACTACATATTTCATGAACTGCGTGTCGTACTATCACAAAATTTTGAACGTACGTTCAGTTGTATGTGTGTATACTTTCTGCAAGTTTTCTCACGAATACAATTAATAGTGTAAGAGTAATAAATTATAATGTCATGCCAAACGCCGTAATTTTACTGCATGAACGCCGATAAGCGGCAAACGGTCTTCCTTTCATCATTTTGCTGTGGTTGTCAGCGAGAAAAAGGTTTCCTAAAGGTATGAAATTATGTTTATAGTTTGTTGCGAGTCGCTAAGTGCTCTCCTTCTCAAATAATGGACTGATAAAGACACACTATCACGTGCCGCAAGACGGGGAAATTTTCATTGTTTATGACGTCATAGCTCCTGAACTATCGGCCCAATCGCAAAATCCTTTCTTAGCTGACGTCTTCTACCTATAAACTACATTCTTGGCAAATTTCAGCTTCATAGGTGGAGTAGTTTTCGAGATTTCGTTTATAGTCAGTGAGTGAGTAAATGAGCGTGTGAATGAGTGTCCTTTGGCTTTTATATAGATAGAGATTAAACATAAAGAAATAAAGTGACTGCTAGCAGAAATTACAAATATTTAACATTTATTCAATTTTCGTCTCAGGTGCAAGGTTAAGGCATTATTTGCGATTAAATTTACTGCTGTCAAAAAACCATCACAAACGGCCTATTTTTAGTGTTACTAACCCATTTCTGTCCGAAATATTTGAAGTAGGGCGGCCTTCGCTGGCGGCGAAGAATTACGTCTGATCGGTTGAACGGCGCGACCTAAAGAGATGGTACACGTTACAGACAGAGCCAATTCGCCGTTATTTCTGCAAATATCTCTGAAACGATGTAAAAAAACATGTGAGCTAAGTTGTAGAGAACTTTCTCCTCTACAAAATCATTTATTCAATTTTCGTCTCAGATGAACGGTTAAGGCGTTATTTGCAATTAAATCTCCTGCTGTCAAAAGGCCATCACAAACGGCCTATTTTTAGTGTTGTCCATGTTTGTAAATCTATCGCAGTTAATTGGTCGGTTATTAGTTCCTAGCTTACGAACTACTTCAACTAAGTTAAACTAACCTAAGGACAACACATGCACCCAAGCCCGAGTGGAGACTCGAACCCCCGACGGCGAACGGCCGCGCGCACCGCAGCAAGGCACGTCAGTGCGCACGGCTATTCCGCCGCGGCTATTTTTAGTGTTACTAACTGGAATTAAAGTTCAGGGTGAAGAATTAAAAACATTGCGTTTCACCGACGACTTGGTAATTCTGTCAGAGACAACAAAGGACCTGGAAGAGCAGTTGAACGGAATGGACAATGTGCTGAAAGGTGCATATAAGATGAACATTAACAAGAGCAAAACTAGGATAATGGAGTGCAGTCTAAGAAAATCAGGTGATGCTGAAGGAATTAGATTAGGTAACGCCGCGGTAGAGTAGCCGAGCGGTCTAAGGCGCCTCGCTGCGGAGCGCGCGGTTGCTCGCCGTCGGAGGTTCGAATCCTCCCTGGGGCATAAGTGTGTGTGTTTGTCCTTAGGTTAGTTTACCTTAGGTTAAGTAGTTTGTAAGCTACGGACTGATGACCACGCAGTTTGGTCCGATAGATTTACAAACATCTGATCTGATTAGGTAATGAAACAATAAAGGATGTAGATGAGTTTTGTTACTTGGGCAGTAAAATAACTAATGATGGTCGCAGTACAGAGGATATAAAATGCAGAATGGTAATGGGTAGAAAAGCGTTATTGAAAAAGACAAATTTGTTAACATCGAATATTGATCTAAGCCTAAGGAAGTTCTTTCTGAAGGCATTTGTGTGGAGTGTTGGCTTGTATGGGAGTGAAACATGGACGATAACCAGTGCGGACAGGAAGAGGATAGAGGCTTTTTAAAGCCTGTGGGTGATTAGGTGGGTGAATCGCGTAACGAATGAGGAGGTACTGAACAAAATTGGGGAGAAAAGGAAGTTCTGGCATACCTTGACTAAAAGAAGGGATCGATTGGTAGAACACATTCTTAGACATTAGTCAATTGTGAATTTAGCGTTGGAGGGAAGTGTGTGTGGTAAAAATCGCAGAGGAAGACCAAGAGATGGATACAGTAAGCAGATTCAGACAGATGTAAGTTGCCGTTCTTATGTGGAGTTGAAGAGGCTTGCTCAGGATAGGGTACTGTGGAGACCTGCATCAAACCATTCTCCTGACTGAAGTCCACAACAACAACTAATGTTTTGTCCGAAATATTTGAACAAAGGAGATTCTGGTCGCTGGCGACGAAGAATTATGGCCGGCCGCGGTGGCCGCGGGGACTGAGGCGCTCTAGTCACGGTCTGCACGGCCACTACTGTCGGGTGTTCGAATCCCCCCTCGGGCATGGATATTTGTGCCGTCCTAGTTCGTAAGTAGTTTGTAAGTTTAGGGACTGATGACCCCGTAGTTAAGTCCCATAAGATTTACAAACATTTGAATTTGAACAAATCGCCATTATTTCTGCGAGATATGAAAAAAATAATAAAATAAAACATAAGTGAGCTAAGTTGGAGAGAATTTTTTTCTCTACAAAATCTTTTGTTCAATTTTCGTGTCAGGTGAACGGTTAAGCCGTTATTTTCATTTGAATTTCGAGCTGTCAAAAGGCGACCGCAAAGGCCCACTTTTAGTGCTACTACCGTAACCTGAAGTGAGCCAAAAATAGGGGTATTTATTTTGTAGCCGGCCGCGGTGGCCGAGAGGACTGAAGCGCACGAGTCACGGTCTGCACGGCCACTTCGGTCGGGGGTTGGAATCCCCCCTCGGGCATGGATATTTGTGCCGTCGTTTGTATAGGGTAGTTGATAAGTAGTTTGTAAGTTTAGGGACCGATGACCCCGTAGTTAAGTCCCATAAGCTATATAAACATTTGAATACAAGGCGCGTCCAGAAAGTAAGTTCCGTTTCAATTTGTCTCCACTCCAGCGCTGCGATTGCAGTCCCGCACATGCGCTGTAGACGATGTGTATCAAGGAGAAGAACGTGAGCCATTTGCAGATCGCTGTCAGTTTCGTACGCTTTGTTGTGCTTGTTTGAAATGTCGGCGTTGAGTAAAAATCCCGCCGCCTGTGAAATCAGGTCGGTGATTCGGTTTCTTAATACGAGGAAAGTGAAACCAAGTGAAATTTATCGGCAAATTTGGAATGTTTACGGACCAAATGCGATGAGTGATTCTATGTTGAGAAGATGAGTCCGACAGTTCAATGGCGGGCGTAGTGATGTGCACGATGAAGAACGCAGTGGGCGTCCACCTATGGTTACAGAAGAACTGGTTCACGCGATCCAGGAAAACCGTAGGTTTACAAATAGTGCTCTCGCTATGGACTTCCCCCAAATTTCACTGTTCCCAACTGGTTGAAGACACAGGCGGCAGATTTCTATGAAGAAGGTATACAAAACCTGGTGCCACGCTATGACAAATGCCGACAAAATTTCGGCAGTTATATGGAAAAGTAGTTTAAGAGTCGTAGAATTTTGTGCAATAAAAATTTCTTCGGTATATGTGTACAATTTCATTATATTAGCAAACGGAACTTACTTTCTGGACGCGCCTGGTATTTCAACTTATTTCGAGGATGCGCCGCGTAACATTTGCGCTCGCCGGCACGTGCGTGAAAGCCGGCCGCTATGATAGAAGCGGCGACCCTTATCCGCGAGAACTGCGAAAGAGCACGCCCCGAGAGAGAGGTCAATCGATCGCCGCCGACGCCCCCGCAGAATTCCGGCTGCACCCCACTGGTCGCCGCAAACGCGTCATATCTGCCGAGGCCGCGCGCTAACATTCAGACACACGCCCGTTGCCTCCCAAATATAGCACCAAACTCTCCGAGGCCAGTACTCGTGTACGTACTGCAGCCTACCGTATCTTCTTTGTGCATGTTTTACGATTTTTTTGCTATAAAGTACACATTGTTTCTGCTGGCTCGTTAAAAATTATAACGCACTTACGATTATTACGCCACTTTCCTTTGTTTCTGCAAAAATTCCTTCACAGCAGTGAATAAAAAACTGTGTATAATAATGTCGACGCGCAACTTATACTGCTGTAAAGAACGTCAGTAAAGAAAGAAAACGAGCGAGCTACTAAATGGCCTACTCACAAGGAAAGTACGTGGGCTCGAACAAACATATCTGTATGAACGTTTGGTTACAGTATCTCTACACCTCAATGTGCTGGTGGGTGTCGTTTTTATGCAAAACTTTGCAATCATGCTCTAGATAGCACTGTAGATGTAATTGTAGACGGCCGCGGCGGATTAGCCGCGCGTACTGGAGCGCCGTGTTGCGGTGCGCGTGGCCGTCCGTCGTCCGGGGTTTCTAATCCCCCTCGGGCATGGGTGTTGTGTGTTGTCCTTAGATTAGTTTAACTTAGGTTAAGTAGTTTGTAAGTATAGGGACTGATGACCAACGTAGTTTGGCCCCATAAGAATTACAAATATTTTTGAACTGTAGATGCTATACGTAATGCAAATATCTGAACTATAACTTATGTAATAATCGTCGTACATGTTCTCTAGCGTATTGTCATCAAAAGCCGTGATGATAGTTGCAACTTTAACGTTCTTCTCGGAAGACTGTTGGTATTCACTGCTACTGCTTCTATCGCCTCTTCCCGCACTGACCGTAGTACTACCGCTAGCAATGAGTTCTTCGTCATTATCATCCCTATTATCATCATTATGTGTTTGTGTTACAACAGTATCTAAAGGCTAGTCTACACGACGACACTAAGTTGCGACACTCGTTTCATGAAATGAATTGCGCGCAACTGGTTTCGTGTGTATCTGTAGACACGGCGTCGATAATATACACTTCAGTTTCGTTGCTTTGTGAGTGCCGTAGTCGCCGTAGAATGAAAGTTTTGATAGCTGTATGAGTCATGGCGAAGCTATTGCTTCTCTGTGTGAAGTCACTGCATAAGACTAAACATAAAAAGAATAAGAAACGTGTTTCAGTTGGTGACTGGATTAAAAAAAGACGTCATCTCGCTTGCTTAGCGACCTTGCTGAAATAAATTGTAATTGAAAACCCTAGAAGCTATTTTAATCAACTTAAAATGTCACCAGAGCAGTTTACGTTCCTTTTAAACAGAGTCAGTAATGCAATAAAGAAACAAGATACTGTTATGCGTGAAGCTTTGTTACCAGGACTGAAATTGCAAATTGCATTACGTTTCTTGTCAAGTAGATATTCGTCTCTACAGTAGCTGTGCCGTGTTCCCAAATCCATAATTGCCGTGGTTCGTTTGTATAAGTATTTGGAATTGAATGTATTTTATTCTGCAATTCACTAATGGTCAACCAATCAATATTTAATTCACGAATAACTGCTTCAAGAGCACTAACACGCCGCTGCTTATTCCTGAAATTTTCATCGTTAAAATTGAACAAACACCTATGCATCGCATGTATGTTCAAAAACCCAATTACTTCTTCCGTTCCCCCCTTTATGTTGTGATTTTTTGTCTATTGGTTATAACCTAACCTAAAAACAGGCGCAATCGGTTTCGCCAAATTTGGGATGTGCCGAAACTGTTTAGTTTCGCCAACGGGTTGCGCGAACGTCTGCCGCGCATGCTCACTGGCCAGTACCGCAGTTTCATGAAACCTAGTGTCGTCGTGTAAACTAGCCTTAACTTATGCTCATATTTCTGTATCATAACAGATACGAGAAAGCATGCGAATGATTCATCTTCTACACTAACACCATCTTCACGAAGAATGGTTCTTCGTAACTTCATCTCAACCAATCGCAATACTTTAGCAGGATTGATTATCAATGGCCGGTTCATCTGACGCTTCACCACACAAATGTCACAAAACGCAACTTCGGAGGCACACTGCACCGTCCCCACTGGCGAACCGACAGGTCAAAGTGCAATGTGGCAAGGCACACGCAGAGGCCTCTAACGGACGACTGCAGAGTTTTGCAGATGCGGGAGTGTCACTAGTGCAATAAGGGATCTTTACATTATCTCTCCTACGATTTTGACGTATATGTGTTTGTTCGAGCCCAAGTACTTTCCTTGTCAGTGCAGAATTTAACAGGCATTCCGTTGTTCGCTTTTAAGATTCGTAATGGTTCCTTCTGAGTACCGTGGGATGCTTGATTCAGTATTTATAATTTGTGGTTGGTGGTGAGACAAAGCCACGGAAGCGCCTTTATTCGCGACCACATTTAAATTCGCAATTTAATTTTTTATCTTTCGGTCTGAAGTCTTCGGATTCTGCACCAGACTTATCCATACGAGACTAGATTGCAAGATTGGATCTTAGCTCATTTATACGTAAGAAACAGACGTGACATACAGGGTAACACATAAAAACGTGAACATTTTCACAGTCCAATAAAAGTAGAAGTGATGAAGGAAAGAAATTTAATTCATAGTAATTGAAATCTTACAACGTCGCCATTTCCGAAACATTGATGTCATTTATCATTTATTATTATTATTATTTATGTCCTTTAGATGGCATTCCCCTCTACGAATGTTGTTGTGGTCTTCAGTCCGCAGACTGGTTTGATGCAGCTCTCCACGCTACCCTGTCCAGTGTAAGTCTCGTCATCTGAGAATTCGTACAACCTACATCCTTTTCAATCTGCTTACTGTATTCGTCCCTTGGTCTCCTTCTACGATTTTTACCCTACTCACTTCATTCTAAGTTGACGAATCCTTGATGTCTCAGAATGTGTCTCACCAACCTATCCCTTCTCGTAGCCAAGATATGCCAGAAACTCCTTCTCTCCCCAATTCTGTTGATCACCTCATTAGTTACGTGATCTACTCATCTACTCTTTATCATTCGTCTGTAGCACCACATTTCGAAAGCTTCTAACATCTTTTTGTCTGAACTCCTTATTGCCCACGTTCACTCCCATACAATGCTACACTCCAGACAAATGCTTTCGGAAAGGACTTCCTAACATTTAAACTAATATATACAGATAGCCATACCGAAGGTGCAACCATAGCGGAGGGGTATCTGCGGAGAGAACAGACAAACGTGTGGTTCCTGAAGAGGGCAGCAGCCTTTTCAGTAGTTACATGGGCAACAGTCTGGACGATTGACAGAGCTGGACTTGTAATATCAACTAAGGTGGCTTTGCCATGCAGTTACTGCGAACGGCTGAAAGCAAGGGAAAACTACAGTCGTTAATTTTCTCGAGGACATTGTGAGATTACCGCCTAATAGAAATACCGGTAATCAATAGCATTTCATAATTAAACAATTCATAATTCTCCACGTTGAGATTTGTGTGCTTGTAGCTGACGGGAGGCCAGCGAGCAGGCCGACGTTGGTGGCTTGTTCCAAATTAGGATTTTCCAGTTCGTTTCCGGTGAGGGAAGAGAGGGACAATGGCGAGTGCCAGGCACAGTGCAATGCACAAATATTGTAATACTACTGGCATTTGAAGTAATACGATGCAGTTAGGTACCTTTAAGGCCCTCATTACAAAATAGCCTGTTGATAAATAAACAATACATTAGCTGATGTAGTCACATCTAACGTGATATGTTTAATTGACAACGAAAAGTAATAAATTACCAACGAAGACAAGACAGTTACACAACTAGCATGGCAATGTTTGTTTATAAAAATAATATATTAACTTTTTCTCATTTTATTTTCAATTAATCTTGTGTATTTTATCTTAAAGTATTCAGTTAAATCACTTATCTGTGACATAAGAAATTGCACGATTATGATAAATAGTACAAAGTATGTTTATACCAATATAAAAACCTAAGAAGACAATTTATTTAATGTGTAGTGTAATTATTTGGATTTTAAGTAAAGTTTTAGAAATGTATTGTCTGAGCGCTGTACGTTGGCAAATCGGTTAGAACAGCTCACATGCGGAAGTTGATGACGTAGGGGAAAAAACCCCGGCAGTTGAGCTTTTGGCGCGCGCGCGCGCGCGCGAGGGCAGGAAGTGAGGACTCCGGAGCACGTGGTGAGCTGGCCGGGCGGCGTCGCTCTGCATCAGTCGGCATGTGGATCTCGAGGTGGTGACTTTAGATTTGTGTGTGGCAATCGCCACATGTGGGTGCTCGTCATAGACTGCACCAAGTTAAATCGAGTGCTACTGTGTGTTTGTGAATATTTAGCCGGCGGCACAAGGTGTGCATCGCATTGAATTAAAGTGACTGTGATTTGTTAATGTAACACGTGTCGTTCGCATAGGCATGAACATAAACGGTGTTTGAGACAGCCACATGGTGTTAATACAATTTGCGACAAATATTCATTTTTGTCTGGGGGCTCACGAGCTATAACTTTATTTGGTAAATGTGTCGACGTACAGACGGATCAGCCACAGGGTTCAAATATTGTGAAATAAACAACATAAAGTGAACTTTCACGTGTTTTCAAAAATAGTAGTTAGTACACTCTTTTCTCTCATGAACTTGATTTTATTATGAATTTGTTTTGTTAATCATATGCAGGGAAGGAAAGCTGCGAACGTGTGATATCATCCCCTAGAAAACGAGTCAAACAGTTGCAATCACAGTTCCAGTGTTTTTGCATGTTTAGGAATTTGGTTCGCAGTTGGTGGTTGTGAGCTTTAAAAAATTAATCTTTCCCTATTTTAAACTCTCACCCAGACCTTCACCCTCGCATTTGGGGGCTCGTCCGGGATAAGTTCACGTTGGACTTGCTCGGACGGAGAGATTAGGGTGTATAGGACAGTGAACAGTTTCAAAAAAGTGCGCGGACGCGACGGACAATTTCAAGTGTGTGTGGCGGCTGGCAGCAGAGAGCGGGATAAATTCACACTGTTCTTGCTCGGACAGAGAGGTAGGGTGTGCTTAGGACAGTGATAGTGGACAAAACAGGATAATCGGACGATACGTAAACGCGTTGCGCGGTTAACGACGGTTGGTGACTGGAAGAGTTCGGGCGCGGGCATCCGTAACAGGCGATCGACGGCGCATCGGCCCAGCAGCAGTGAGCGGCGGCGCGCGGGATCCACGCACTCAAATTTCATCTTCTGCAACGGACGGCAGTGATCGTGGGGACTTCGCAAGTCGTCAACGGAGCGTCGGGGCCCAGCAGCTTCGATTCCAACCACAGCTGTTACAACAGACGGCAGCGAACGTTGGGGACGTCGCAGCTCGTTGCAGCAACGTCTGGATTAAAAGATAAGTAAAGCAGCTGGCGCTATAAAATTCTTGTGTGTTATTCAAGCTTTCTTGTGGCACACAAAATGGAGCAGATTTTTAAAAAATCGCCAAGCGACGTAGATTCAGAGGGTAGCATACCAGAAAGTCCAGAGAGGGTAAATACTGGGGGAATGTTGTTGACACCGGAGATGTTCGCAGCCATGTTAGCGAGTTGTAGCTCAAATTTAGAATCAAAAATCGAAAAGTCATACTCAAATTTAGCATCAAAGTTAGGATCAAAAATAGAAAATTCATGCTCAAATTTAGAATCAAAAATAGAAAAGTCATACTCAAATTTAGCATCAAAGTTAGGATCAAAAATAGAAAATTCATGCTCAAATTTAGAATCAAAAATAGAAAATTCAAACTCAAATTTAAAATCAGAAATAGAAACTGTAAAATCAGAAATAGAAACTGTAAAATCGGAATTGAAAGCAGACTATAAGGCATACATTGGGGCACTGCAAAATTCAATGTTTGCATTAAAGGCAGAAATAATCACAGACATTGACGAAAAAATAGGAAGTCTAACAGAACGGTTTGAAAATAGGGAAAAGGAGATACATGCCATAATTGGTGCTATTGAGACTGAGATAGGAGGCAAGTTAGATGCTGTGAAACAAATATGTGATCACAGGAATGAGGGCACTATGCAGGCGTTGGCTGAGGTTGACAAGTGGATGGTGGCAGGTATTGAGGAAACAAACACTTTGTTGTCAGGAAAATTAGAGAATACAGAATGTAACTTTAGGAAAAAGATAGAACAAGTAGTGACAGTAAACTACACTGAGATTGAGAAGGTGAACACTAGAATAAATAGTCTAGAATTGTGTACTGCACCAGGAAACACTAATTGGTCCATGGTGCAGACACCTAATGGAAGAAAGTTTTCAGGAGTGGGTAATTATCATCCAGTGGATTTTTTGGCTGCATGCAAGGACCAATTTGTGCCTGGTATGTCAGACCAGTGTAAAATGAAGTTAGCAAAGAGAATGCTTGACTGTTCTGCTCAAACTTGGACAAATCAGTGTGCTGATAAATTTGTAACTGTTGAAAAGTTGTTTTTAAATATGTATTGGGGGGAGGCCAAGCAAGGTAAGATACAAAATGAATTCTTGAACGAACCAAACTATATGAAAGGGAACCCAGAATTTGAAGTAATCATTGAGGAGGAGCTGTTTATTCAAGATTTATTTGTCATAAAGGGACTTTGTTTAAATCTAATGTTAGGAAGTGATTTCCCGTGCAAATATGAAGCTCAGTTGAAGTATAAAGATAAAGTGTTAGAATTGAGTCTGGAGGAATGCATGAAGAGGGTGAAATTCAAAAATTTTATAAGTGATAAAGATTCAATGGCATGTTTACACAAGTAACTTCATGAAGTATGAGATTCAATGCATTGTAAATAGTAGGTTAACAATTTGTGTATATTTATTCTGTGGTCTGTGTTAGTATCTACTTGTGTGTTTAGATTTGAGCTTTGGGGTGAAGTTTACAAGTGTTCTTTGTAAATGTTTTTCTTTTGTTGTTTGTGTTAAAACATGTGCTTGTATCAGATTTGCGGTTCAACAGTGGTACATGAGGTAAATATGTATGTATGTATGCCAACACTAAAGGATAGAGGAAGTGGGAGTGTACTGTTTATATGTGTATATGTGAGCAGGGCTGGATATGTGGTATAACTTGTGGGGTGACTCGGAGAATGAGAAAGTGGTGGACATTGATGCAGGCAGTGGGGTCTGTGGCTTAGATAAATTGTGATGAAGATGTCAGCTGACGGTGTTGCATATGTGGGTGTGACTGACCATATGGGTCAGAAGTGAGGAATATATGTTTGTTGTGGCTGTTTTGGCTAAAGGTGGGTTGGATTGAGAAATGTTTCAATGAGAGAAAGTGTTTGCTCTTTAATGTCTGTCTCTTTTGAGTGTTTGGTAGTTAACGTGTCTAATAGGGAATGCTCTGTACTGTTGTATTAAACTGATTCTGATAACACATTTTGGTTTCTTTAATGGTGCTCAACTGTTGACTGAACAATTTCTGCAACAACAGTTGACGAGAACTATTTTTCTGTCTAGCCTGAGTGTCAATAGGGTTTGGTGATATTAATAAAAAAATGTAGATGTTTTGTGATAAACTAATTTTGAAATTAGACTTTAACCTTAGATAGTTTATTGTGGGGAGTACTTGTGGAAAGCACATGAGGCTGATGACAGGGATGCAAATTTAATCTCATACCAGCAAAAATAATTTTTTTTTGGTGCGACGGTGTAGGATTTGTATTTATGCTTGTAGGTGTCATTATGATAGAAGAGAAAATTCTCTATGATAACATTCTTTTGGTAGTATTATTTGAGCTTTAAGATATATTTTAACACAGGCAGGTTGTTGGTATTTTATTTAATGGAGTAATACTCCAAGTAGGCCACATATTCTCTTGTCTGTTTCATCTGAAGCTATGGCTGTTGAGAGTGCAGGCATGGTGGTTTGGGTTGATCTGATAATGACTAACACCAGCCACTTTGAGTACTTAATTCTGTTGATTTGCATATTACTGTACATGTCTCAATGCTTAGTTTCAATTGCACCAAGTCTGGATGGCAGGGGGGTGGGATACAAATCCAACCGAATCCTGGTGTCCAGACAAACTTTTGTCTATGTTGACTCATGTGTGCCTTCTGCTCTTCCTGTTCCATGTAGGGTGCATATGACGCGTGTGAACAAGAACGCTTGATCCAGTGCCATGAATCTAAGCTGCAGCAGCATGTTGGATGAAATGACAGAGACATAGGACCGTACACCATGGACCAGAATTGCTGCAACGATGACTCTGGGGTTCTCAGTGTCAAAGTGGTGAGAGATTTCCTTTAAACAAGTGGAGTGTACACCGTCAAAAGTTTTTATAGTGATAATTCTAGTTTTTCCATGTAGAACAAGGTCCTCTAAAGACTAAAGGTTAATACTATTATAAATTTGGTGCCAATTCTGTATATAAACAACAGGCACACTTAAAATTCATTGATGTAATTAGTTATAAGGATTCTTTTCTTAAAAATATGCACACACTACAAGTGATCTTAATGGTACAAATATTGGGAAATTTTCTCACTGCCCTGTTTATTTTTTTATTTATCTATTTATTTATTTTATTTTTGCATTAGTTGAGGTCATAATTGGCATAGTGTTTGAGCCGATCCGATTCAATAATTTTGTAATTTAAAATTTTGCTCATTTGAATATATTAATTTTGGTGCTACTTGCGCCATCCTGCACATGGTTTGGATGCCGCAAGTGGGGGTATTGTGAGATTACCGCCTAATAGAAATACCGGTAATCAATAGCATTTGATAATTAAACAGTATGAAGTTCACTGCACACATTGATCATGCCAATGCACTAAATGTTACACAATTTTAATCTTATTAATTATGGTAGCAATGTATGTACACAGTTGGGTGACAACATTTATAGTTAGGCCATAGGTAGAAATTCTCCACGTTGAGATTTGCTGTGTGCTTGTAGCTGACGGGAGGCCAGCGAGCAGGCCGACGTTGGTGGCTTGTTCCAACTTAGGATTTTCCAGTTCGTTTCCGGTGAGGGAAGAGAGGGACAATGGCGAGTGCCAGGCACAGTGCAATGCACAAATATTGTAATACTACTGGCATTTGAAGTAATACGATGCAGTTAGGAACCTTTAAGGCCCTCATTACAAAATAGCCTGTTGATAAATAAACAATACATTAGCTGATATAGTCACATCTAACGTAATATGTTTAATTGACAATGAAAAGTAATAAATTACCAACGAAGACAAGACAGTTACACAACTAGCATGGCAATGTTTGTTTATAAAAATAATATATTAACTTTTTCTCATTTTATTTTCAATTAATCTTGTGTATTTTATCTTAAAGTATTCAGTTAAATCACTTATCTGTGACATAAGAAATTGCACGATTATGATAAATAGTACAAAGTATGTTTATACCAATATAAAAACCTAAGAAGACAATTTATTTAATGTGTAGTGTAATTATTTGGATTTTAAGTAAAGTTTTAGAAATGTATTGTCTGAGCGCTGTACGTTGGCAAATCGGTTAGAACAGCTCACATGCGGAAGTTGATGACGTAGGGGAAAAAACCCCGGCAGTTGAGCTTTTGGCGCGCGCGCGCGCGCGCGCGAGGGCAGGAAGTGAGGACTCCGGAGCACGTGGTGAGCTGGCCGGGCGGCGTCGCTCTGCATCAGTCGGCATGTGGATCTCGAGGTGGTGACTTTAGATTTGTGTGTGGCAATCGCCACATGTGGGTGCTCGTCATAGACTGCACCAAGTTAAATCGAGTGCTACTGTGTGTTTGTGAATATTTAGCCGGCGGAACAAGGTGTGCATCGCATTGAATTAAAGTGACTGTGATTTGTTAATGTAACATGTGTCGTTCGCATAGGCATGAACATAAACGGTGTTTGAGACAGCCACATGGTGTTAATACAATTTGCGACAAATATTCATTTTTGCCTGGGGGCTCACGAGCTATAACTTTATTTGGTAAATGTGTCGACGTACAGACGGATCAGCCACAGGGTTCAAATATTGTGAAATAAACAACATAAAGTGAACTTTCACATGTTTTCAAAAATAGTAGTTAGTACACCCTTTTCTCTCATGAACTTGATTTTATTATGAATTTGTTTTGTTAATCATATGCAGGGAAGGAAAGCTGCGAACGTGTGATATCATCCCCTAGAAAACGAGTCAAACAGTTGCAATCACAGTTCCAGTGTTTTTGCATGTTTAGGAATTTGGTTCGCAGTTGGTGGTTGTGAGCTTTAAAAAATTAATCTTTCCCTATTTTAAACTCTCACCCCGACCTTCACCCTCGCAACATGCAGCCTCATGAGATTCCTCATTGCAACATCTTAGCTGGGATACTGCGAATTTCATTGCGAATTCTCTGTTTCAACTCATCCAGGGTTTGTAGTTGAGTCGTGTACACTTTGCTCTTAAGGTATCCCCACAAGAAAAAATCACAAACAGATAAATCTGGTGATCTCGGGGTCCAGGGAATGTTACCGAATCCTGAGATCACACGGTTACCGAACAATTCTCGCACACATGTCATTGATTGCCGTGCAGTGTGTGATTTCGCTGCGTCTTGTTGAAACCAGGCTTCTTGATCTTAATGCAGGTGTAACGAAAGTTCGTAACATCTCCACGTAATGATCCTCATTGACAGTTCTCAGTTCTTGTGTTTTCTTGTTCATTTGCGAAAAGAAAAAAGAAAAAAAGGTCCGATAATCCCATGTGATGAAACACCATACCATACTGTCACTTTACTAGCGTGTAAATAGCGTGTAAAGGGCGCTCATGAACGTCATTAGGGTTTGCGTTTGCCCAGTAACGGCGGTTATGTATCGGTACAGGAGGACGCTATCTAAAGGGCGTAATTGTAAAAAAGTGATAAATGACATCGGTGTTTCGTAAATGGTAAAGTAGTAAGTTTTAAATTACTATGAATTAAATTTTTTAGAGAAATTAGAGTCTACGCGGAGGCTCATCTGTAATCTCTTTCTCCAGCGAAACGATACGCGATTTGTACAGGAAAAGAGGAAAGTCACAGAGGCATTCACAGTAAGCTCGGGGAGTACGGTTCTAGATGTACATGCAAAACCCATATATGTCTCTCACCAACACTGTAGTAAGGGGTACTATCCTCAATCGCTGAACACAATATGACACAATTTATCAACCGTCATTGCTTACAAAAAAATAAATCTCTATCTATATAAAAGCGAAAGGACACTCATTCAGACACTCAATCACTCACTGACTAAACAACAAATCTCGAAAACTACTTCACCTATGAAGCTGAAATGTAGTTAATCGGTAGACGACGTCAGCTAGGAAATGATTTTGCGATAGGGCCGATAGTTCACGGGATATGATGTCATAAACAATGAAAACTTCCCCGTATTCCGGCACGTGATAGTGTGACTTTATCAGTCCACTAGTTGAGAAGGAGAGGACTTAGCGACTTGCAACAAACTTCAAACATAATTTCAAACCTTTAGGAAACGTTTTATCGCTGACAACCCCAGAAAAATGATGATAGGAAAAAAGTTTGTCGCTAACTACTTTTTCGGCGTTCACTAAGAAAAATTACGGCATTTGGCATGACGTTACAATTTATTACTCGTAAACTATTAATTGAATTCGCGAGAAATGTTACAGACAGTATACACACATAGCACTGAACGTACGTTCGAAATTTTATCATAGTACGTCGTACAGTTCATGAGATATGGAGTAATAAACAATTACGTTAATGAAAAACCGCCACATCACTCATGACGTTTTGATTTGTTACGTCTTTCCTACTAACTCTATTCGTGACGTTTTTTACAAACGTTTTACACATGCACCACTGGATGTACCTTGGAAATAATATCGTATTACGACGTGTAGTTCAGGTTCTATGACGTCAAAGACATTGAAATACATGAAACTTCGCCCTAAAAAGCATGAGGTTGTAATTTACTACGTCTTTGCTATCAAATCAATTTATAACACATTTCGCAGGCAGTTTCCTAATATTCCTCTCTACGAACCTGGTAAATAATGTCTTTGTAGGACCCATAATTCAGGAGATATAACTATATATATAAAAGCTAAAGGTCACTCACTCACTCACTGACGAAACACGAAATCTCTAAATCTACTGCACCTATGAAGCTTAAATTTTGCCGGTATGTAGTTTAAAGGTAGAAGATGTTAGCTAATAAAGTATTTACGATAGGACACAATGAAGGTGAATGGCGGAGGATACTTTCCCTACAGAATGACGAAATCTACAGTTTCATTCCGACCTTCACGAAATTTTGCACGCTTGACCTTCAAAAGGAAGGTCATCGTCTACCTAAAGTTTCATACAGTGCATGGGGGAGAGTATCTTGCAAGATAAAACGGATCCCTAAGTATGTTGGTCGCGCCATAACTTGAGAACGGCTCGACCAATTTCACAGATCCTTTTTTTGTTGTTTTCGTTATTCTCAGAACACAGGTTGTATGAAATAAAACTAGAAAATTTGAGAACAACAACATGCGTTTTTCAATGTGACTCTGTGTTTCTATTGCATAAAAATCTATAGTTCTGGTCCGATATTTATGACATTTTGCACACTTCACCATAAAAACAAGAGGACTCTCACTGTCTGTATAAACTTTCGTTCGGTGCACGGTGGAGGGTACGTAACGTACGAACTTTGACAAAATGAATAGGTTTTCTCAGATCTTGATGCATTTTTGCACACACGACACTTATACCAAGAGGAAGGACACAAGATACACACATGTTCATATGGTACATGACAGAGGGTGCCTTGCAAAAAACATTGCCGAGAAAGGGAAAGTGGAAACGAACAAAGACATGGGAAAGAAAGAGATGAATGCAGATGGAGGAGGGAAGGGGAGGTGGACTACGAGAGTGTAGATTAAATAAACACCCGGGCAAAGCCGGCTTTACAGCTAGTCTGTATCTATAAATGTTCCAATGTTTGTAAATCCACAGGATTCAACTGCATGGTTATTAGTCCGTAGGTTACAGACTACTTAATCTAAGGTAAAGCAACCTAAAGACAACACAAACAGTCATGCCCGAGGGGGGAATCGAACCTCCGACGGCGAACGGCCTCGCGCCCCGCAGCACGGCGCCCCAGTGCGCACGGCTAATCCGAAACGGCTGTCAGTGCTCCCCAGTCGCAGCATCACTCCATGTACAGTCTCTCGTGTTGTGGTGTTAATGGCAACTTACGCATGGGACGGGGAAGCCCTAGCTGGGCTGCTGTTGGTCTGCAATCAATAGCGCTGACGCAAATTAGCGAGGGAGCCCACTACATGTTCTCGACCCTTCTTTGTCTTTCGTCATGTTCCCGCACATTTGGGGTCGGCGTTGTTATTTGGATTTGGCGTGTTAATATTTTCGGGGTGACCAGATGCCTTTCCTGTCGCCACCCCATGCCCCCCCCCCCCCCCCCGGGAGGAAATGTGTACCCAAATGTCTGCGTTTAGTGTTACACATGTGAAATGTAAAGTGTTACGAAATATTTGCGTATCGTGTAACTGAGGCTAGACTTGGGGGCCAGCCCGTAGGGGGATGTGGAAAACCGCCTAAAAACCACATCCAGGCTGGCCGGCAGTCCGACCCCCTTCGTTAATCCGCCAGTCGGATTCGAACCGGGGCCAGTACGCCTCTCCGTCTCGGAAAGCGCTGCTTTAGACCATACGGCTAACCGAGCGGGTACTACATGTTCTCGGCTAACAGGCACAAATTTCAAATGTTCAAATGTTCAAATATTTGTATAGACTATGGGACTTAACTACGGGGTCATCAGTCCCTAAACTTACAAACTACTTATGAACTAACTAAGGACGACACAAATATCCATGCCCGAGGGAGCATTCAACCCCCGACCGTAGTGGCCGTGCAGACCGTAATTGGAGCGCCTCAGTCTCTTCGGTCACCGCGTTCGGCAGGCACAAATTTGAAGATGGCACAAAACCCTACATCTACATGCGATACTCTGCAAATCACATTTAAGTGCCTGGCAGAGGATTCATCGAACCACCGTTTTACTATTTATTTCCCATTCCATTTTCGAATAGCACGCGGGAAGAAAGAACACCTGAATCTCTCCGTTCGAGCTCTGATATCTCGTATTTTATTCTGATGCTCTTTTCTACCTATGTAAGTGGAAGTCAACAATATATTTTCGCATTCGAAGGAGAATATTGGCGATTGGAGTTTGCCGGCCGCGGTGGCCGAGGAGACTGAGGCGCTTCAGTCACGGTCTGCACGGCCACTACGGTCGGGGGTTCGAATCCCCCCTCGGGCATGGATATTTGTGCCGTCCTAGTTCGTAAGTAGTTCATAAGTAGTTTGTAAGTTTAGGGACTGATGACCCCGTAGTTAAGTCCCATAATCTTTACAAACATTTGAACATTTTGATTGGAGTTTCGTAAGTAGCCCACGCCACAGCTATAAGCACCGTTGTTGTCATGATTCCCATTCCAGATCCTGTATTATTTCCGTAACGCTGTCTCCCCTGTATCGTGACAATACAAAACGAGATGCTCTTCTTTGGACTCATTCGATGTCCTCCGTCAAACCCACCTGATAAGGATCCCACACTGGGCAGCAATACTCCAAAAAAGGACGGACAAGCGTAGTGCATGCAGCCTCTTCAATAGTTCTGTTGCATCTTTTAAGGGTTCTGCCAATAAAACGCAGTCTCTGGTTTGCCTTTCCCACGACATTATCTACGTGTTCTTTCCAGTTTAAGTCTGAAGTAATAGTAATTCCTAGGTATTTTGTGGAGTTTATGGCCTTCACTTTTGATTGATTTATCATGTAAACAAAGTTTAACTGATTTCTTTTCGTACTCATGTGGACGACTTCACACTTCTCATTATTTAGAGTCAATTGCCAATTTTTACACCATAGTGATATCTTATTCAGATCGTTCTGCAGTTGGTTTTGATCTTCATATGATTTTACTAGTCGGTAAATGACGGCGTCATCTGCAAACAACCTAAGAGAGCTACCTTGATTTTCCTCTAAACCGTTTATGTAAATAAGGAACACCAGAGGACCAATAACACTACCCTCGCCTTAATATCATTATCTATGAAATGTCGCTACTTCATCAGTCTCTGTAAAATGTATTTGATGTCAAAAATTTTGATTTGTGCCTGGTGCACAATAATGCGATCCTCCCTTATGGTGGTAAACTGTTACATGCGTGCTCAAGCCCTTCCGTACTGATGCACTATAATATCCAAATGCCTTACAGATCAGGTTATTACACAATTCACACAGTTATTCAAATGGAGAGCAGACAGAGGAACCTCTGAAACTGTTTCGAGCGGTGCTAATGCTGTCCCGCACGACTACTCAGCACCTGTGTGTCCTTGACAGTGCTCTCTCAATATCTCCGCCCACTGAATATCACAGTAGGCGTACTACCATTGTACCCGAACAACACTAATGAACTCTGCTGCTCTTACTATCAGTGACAGAAAACTACAAATCTAATCATTTAAGTTAGGTGTAAAAAGGAAGGACAGAAGATTATGATTTAACGTTTCGTCGACATCGTGCTCATTACAGACGACGCTCACGGTCGGACAATTTTTTCACGTTTGGGGAAGGAAATCGACCGTTCTCTTTAAAAGGAACCATCCCGGAATTTGCCTGGAGTGGTTTAAGGAAATAACAAAAAACCTAAATCAGGATGGCCCTGAGACAGCTCGGAACCGCCGTAGTCCCGAATGTGAGTCCAGTGTTTTACCATTGAGCCACCTCTTTCATTCGCCAGTGGTGTCTACTTGTACCAATTTACGTTCTCAATTAACCATGTCATGTGGGCGTTTCACTCTTCCGTGACGCAGTATATTTACGGGAATTCAGTTCAGCAGACAGCGCTCTCTTCACTTTATGTATCGATTAGTTCAATTTACCTATTTCATACCGGAAAACCCAGATGAATCATAACATATTGATTTTAGAAGTAATGTTTCTATGGATAAACATGTTCAAATGTTTGTATTATTTATGGTACTTAACTACGGGGTCATCAGTCCCTACACTTACAAACTATGTATGAACTAGCTTATACTAAAGACGGCACAAACAACAACGCCCGAAGGGGGAGTCGAACCCCCGACGCGGAACGACGTCGCGCATCGCGACGTAGAGCCTCGATGCGCTCGGCCGCTCCGCCGCGGCTTGTATGGATAAAGGTTATGTGTGTGATCCTGTCGAATCTAAACAGGTTCATTAGATTTTTTACATATGTTTATAATTCGAATATCAAATTAAAACGATTCAAAATATTTATTTCATCTTATAAATTTAATTTTAAAAAATCCAAACTATAGTAATAAATGGCAATCGTACAACTTTTTGGTGTTAATTTGATGTTTAGATTGATTAAAAATGTTTCACATACGGTAATCAGAATCCAAAGAAGCAAAGCATCTAACAGACTGATTACAATCAACGATCGTCGAGAGTATCGGAATAAAGAGATTCGTAAAATTTATATTTCATTTCTTGCACATGAATTATCAAAACCTGCATTGTAACAAACTCTTAATATTAGAGTATATTGCATTTACTGATAAAATTTGAATGATGATTGTGACCAAGAACAGTGAAAATAATAGCATTTACAACAAGCAAGACGAAATGTCCCTTGACGTATTCTGGTATCGATTCAGATAACCTAGTTTTAAGCGACTGTGCTGCTTGAGCCAGTACCAGTGTACTTTCAGTCAAACATTACCACCTATTGCTGGCACTTAAAGTGGCAGGTACTAAAAAAAAATTCTTGTGGTGAAAACCTCCCGCGACGGAGCTTCGAATCCTCCCTCGGGCATGGATGTTTGTGTAGTCTTTAGTATAAGTTAGCCGGCCGCGGTAGCCCAGCGTGCCAGCCGCGGTGGCCGTGGGGACTGAGGCGCTTCAGTCACGGTCTGCACGACCACTACGGTCGGGGGTTCGAATCCCCCCTCGGGCATGGATATTTGTGCCGTCCTTAGGTCTAGCTAGTTCGTAAGTAGTTTGTAAGTTTAGAGACTGATGACCCCGTAGTTAAGTCCCATAAGCTTAACAAACGTTTTTGTAGTGAAAAGAACAGTCACCATTCCTCCTCTCAGGCGTCCGTATTTGGTTATGCAACACGTGCACGTCAATCTTCAGTGAACTACCTCTTACTTGGAGACATGCGTCAAAAATCGCGGTTTTATTAATAATCGCATAAAATTGTATTATTACAGCACAATGCTGGAACGAACGACAGTAAGCAGTAAAGAGTTAAAAATTCTGTCCTTTCAGTGCAAGCTAATGAGCGTTCATTTCAGAGGTCTTTGCAGGGAGTCTTTAAACCTACTTGTGTGTTGTGTTATAGTTAATAAAAAATTGAATCCCTATCAGCACCCTATTCAATCCACAACTCTTTCCTTTGATCGCTATTTATTTATGATTGCACGTCTACCGATTCTCTTCATGTTTGAATTGATTTCAACTTTAAACAGAGTCTAGGAACAAAAGAAAGAATCCGGTAGAGTACATTTAACTACCAAATAATAATGACAAATATAGATCTGGTAAGAAAATTTTCCCCTAAACGACGTTGCACATACGCAGTTAACGTTTCAATACTGCTAATACCATTATGCTCAGACGATGTTTTTCTTAACACCACACGTAAAGCGTATATTACAAAGTGATGAACTACCTGTTGAATGTTGACCATTCAGAACGCTTGCTGCAGTGTGTTTATCCATATGGAAGAACAAGAAGGGGTCTCGGTGAACTAGCTCGGTGGTATAAACTGAGCAACGCAGAAACTAAATGTGACAACCTCGACTCGCAATGTAAGTCTTAAAATTTAAACGTGGCTCACGTAAGTGAATTAACACAGCTAGATTCTTAAAGCTAAAGTTAGAAAACTAAATTTTATAGTAAACAATTAATTGAAATAAGGATAAATATTTCAATGAAATCCCGCAGGGTAATAATGAACGTTAAGACTACATTATTTTAAGTTCAGGTTGAAAGTTTATTTCAAAATATGCCTATGAAATTGTGACTAGTGGCTTATATAGACAAAACTTATACATCAATAGAACGTCATTTAAACCAGTAGTACAAACATTGTTACGCAATGCAGGCAGATAATTTACAAACAATACCACGTTTAAAACCAGTACATTCAACCGTGTAGTAACTCACGTGAATCCGTGGCAAATTTTTATAGTTTATTAGCGCGAAATTTTACTAACAACCCCAGTAAAAACTGAAGTTCATTAATTATCAATACCGCGTGAGAGTACCCAGATTTATGCGTCAATTGTTGGAAAATGGGAGTAGTTAGGGACCTGCAACAAAATTAGCATGTAATTTCGGACGTTTATGAAGTGTTTTGTTACTACCCCCCCCTCCTCACTCTCCCCCCCCCCCCGCACACACAAAGATGAAAAGAAGGCCGGCCGCCGTGGCCGAGGGGACTAAGACGCTCCAGTCACGGTCTGCACGGCCACTACGGTAGGGGGTTCGAATCCCCCCTCGGGCATGGATATTTGTGCCGTCCTAGTTCGTAAGTAGGTCATAAGTAGTTTGTAAATTTAGGGACTGATGACCCCGTAGTTAAGTCCCATAGACTATACAAACATTTGAACATTTTGAACATGAAAAGAAAAAAAAGTCTACCGCTCACAACAGTTTCTCTGTAGATGCCGTAAAACTGTCGCATCAGGCACGACCTCGTATCAAATAAAGTTAGCATTACAGATTTGCATGTTACTATTTATTTTTGTCTGCAAGTCTCCTTTAAATCTCTTGAATCCGAAATTAAGCAATCTTAATCTCTATATAAAAGCAAAAGGACACTCACTCACTCACTGACTGACTAAACACGAAATCTCGAAAACTACTTCACCTATGAAGCTGAAACTTGGCAGGAATGTACTTTATAGGTAGAAAACGTCACCTAAGAAAATGTTTTGTGATAGGGACATGGCGGAGCATACTTATCCTACAGACTCACTAAAACTACAGTTTCATTCCAATCTTCAAGAAATTTCGCATGCTTGACCTTCAAAACAAGAGGAAGGTCACCGTCTACCTTAGGTTTCATACGGTGCATGGGGGAGAGTACATTGCAACATAAAAATGGATCCCTAAATACCTTGGTCGCGCCATTAACTTGAGAACGGCTCGACCGACTTTTTTGTTGTTTTCGTTGTATGAAATAAAACTGGAATATTTGAGAACAACAAAGTGCGTTTTTCAATGTGACCCTGCGTTTCTATTGCATTGAAATCTATAGTTTTGTTCCGATATTGCTGAAATTTTGCACACTCTGCCTTAAAAACAAGAGGAATGTCACTGCCTGTATAAAATTTCGTTTTGTGCGTGGTGGAAGGCACTTGAAGTACAGAATTTTACAAAATGCATAGTTTTGCTGCAATATTCATGAATTTTTGCATACATGGCCAAGCGGAAGATCACGGGATACATAAATGTTTGTGTGGTGTTTGACAGAGGGTACCTTGCAGACAACTTTGTCGAGAGAGGGAAAGGTGGATACGAACAGAGAGATGGGAGAGAAAGAGGTGGATGCAGAGAGAGGGGGAAGGGGATGTGGACTCTGAGAGTGTAGATTAAATAAACACCCAGGCAACGACGGGTTTTCAGCTAGTACACAATAAAAATTACAGCTCCTAATTACTTTTTAAATAATATAGATTGATTTGCAAATATCGTGTTCATATGATGTAGGAGGCAGTTTTTTAATTTTTTATTTTTATCAACCTTCCAACGGCCCTGAAATGAAAACCACCGTGTAAATCAAATGTTTTACGCATAACATTCAGTTTCACCTCTCAGAAACTCCCCCGCATAGCCACGTCTCCTACTTATATATCCGACATAATACGGCACAAACTTCCCAGTGCCCTCGTCACAGAAGGCAGCCGCCTGTGTATTCTGCCATTTCTCTACGCCGGTCTGTAGGTCGTTATCCGAGCCGAACCGCTTTCCTCGCATTACGGTTCGTGCGACGATAAGCAACGGGAGTCACGTGTGGTGGGTCATGAAACAGGTGCCTTTGAAAAGAGTCATAAACGTCGATACGTCGTGCTTGCAAGTGCCTGCAGCTTGCTGCCACTCACGACAGTTGCGCTACGTGGGTTGCGTGAGACCCAGGCGGCCAATGGCAGCACTTGGGGGGACACTACTCACGCACCCACAGCTGCAAAGTTCGACGCCAAGCGCACTAGACACCGAGCCACACATCTGCGCAAAGTTACACAGGATTTTCATTGTGATTTTGACTTCGCGAATGATCAACGTTTGAAAAACAAATAGCACTTGTGTTTAGTTTTCTCGTAACGCGGCTGTTAAGGTATACGATGCATTTCCCATAGATTGTTGCAGTTTACTTGCACATTCCAAGTGACGCTGCCGTTTGCGATTTCCCCACTCGCTTCCTGCATGAGCGCAGCTCAGCTTCTGTCCACGTGAGCGCCTTAAGTCGGGTCCAAACGCAAAGATCTGTCTGCGCAACACCTAAAAATGTTCAAATGTTTGTAAATCTATGGGACTCAACTGCTTGGTTATTAGTTCCTAGCTTACAAACTACTTAAATTAAGGCAAAGTAACCTAAGGACAAACACAAACACCCATGCCCGAGGGCGGACTCGAATCCCCGACGGCGGGCGGCCGCGCGCACCGCCACACGGCGCTCCGCCGCGGCACGCACACCTCGCAAATCGTTGCGTGTGGACACCACATTTGCGCAGACATGAGATGTGCGAAAAGTTGGAGTTGGAGGTTTGAGCAAAATTGTTCAAATCACATCTGCGCGGACAAGTTGGAACGGCCGGCCGCGGTGGCCGAGGGGAATGAGGCGCGCCAGTAACGGTCTTCACGGCCACTACGGTCGGGGGTTCGAATCCCCCCTCGGGCATGGATATTTGTGTCGTCCTTAGGGTTAGCTAGTTGATAAGTAGTTTGTAAGTTTAGGGACTGATGACCCCGTAGTTAAGTCCCATAAGCTATACAAACATTTGAACATTTTGAAGTTGGAACGTGTGGACATGAGATCGCTGCAAATCTGTGTCACTGTATACTTTTTCGTGTGTTTAGTATATTGACAGTGGATGAAAATGGCTGATACACGTCTGTGGTCTAGAGACTTCACAGCGGAAATTATTGAGATTTATCGGAGCCATACTTGTTTATGGAAAGTAAAAACTAGTGAATTAGCAACAGAGACAAAGAGGCAACTAAATACAATTCTCTCATAGAGAAATTACAATTGGTAGATCCTACTGCTAATAGGGAATCTGGCTTCAGGACAGCGTAAATAGCTTCACAAGTGTTGGGGATGATTTCACTCAATGCTTGTTTGGAAATTGCTATTGAAAATTCGCGATCTATGTAGGTCCTTGCTGTGGCCAGGATTCTTAATGTAACTGTCAGCCACCCATGTGGAGAAATTGATCTCCTCATACATGTGCCTTTACGTATTATGCGAGGAATTACCAGTGTCAAAAGATAATTATAAGTTTCCACATCCATTCGCAAATAATTACGCTAGTCATCGGGTTCGCCCTCCAACTCACGAAGTAAAATCACATATGACAACTGCCTTCGTTTTAAGCAGCCATTGCCTAAACCATTTCGTTCGTCTTTTCTGTTTACTACGGTTTGTTTGCATTTTCTTTTCTTTTTTTAATTTGCAAGACAGGACCATAACAAGATTTCCTCCATTACTGCCAAAGGTAACCTTCGGAAAAAAAAGCGTATCGTATTCGCTTGACAGTGCAATTATAGTCTGTTCTACCTAAGTGGTTTTATTTATGTATTTATTTTTCACCGACAGATGTCGGCCGCAAAAATTTACAGCGATGTAAATACCCGTCCACACGCAACGATGGGTGTGCGCAGACATTTGCACAGACATTTGCGCAGACAGATGGTTGCGTGTGACCCAGCTATACCAAAACCGGGCCGAGGGGACTGAGGCGCTTCAGTCACGGTCTGCACGGCCACCACGGTCGGGGGTTCGAATCCCCCCTCGGGCATGGATATTTGTGCCGTCCTTAGTTGTAGCTAGTTCATAAGTAGTTTGTAAGTTTAGGGACTAAAGACCCCGTAGTTAAGTCCCATAAGCTATACAAACATTTGAACATTTTTACCAAAACCGCTCGCCGGAGAGCGCCAGTCACACCCTCCGTCAAACGAATCTTTATCCTCATACTCTGCAACGTAGGCGTAGCCAGGATTTGATTTTGGGAGGGTTTTCAACGAATGAACATCTTATAAAAATTACGCGGGTCTTTTAATAACACACGTCAAAATAGACATCCACGGCTGTCGATTTGCTTCGGACGTAGACGTGCACTATCTTGCCTCGCAGTGGGAAAATCTATTTACAGTTATGGCGATTATTTTCGAAATAATGAAGGCAGAAAATTCTGTTCGCGAGTGATTAATTCAGATGGTTTCTGCTTCCTGCAGCTGTTGCCAAGCTGCAAGTGGTTTCTTTGCCTCTTTCCTCAAACGTAACCTGAAACATAAAGAAACAGTTGCAGATCGTGATGCCGGCCGCGGTGGCCGAGGGTACTGAGGCGCATCAGTCACGGTCTACCCGGCCACTACGGTCGGGGGTTCAAATCCTCCCCTCGGGCATGGATATTTGTGCAGTCCTTAGTGTAAGCTAGTTCATAAGTAGTTTGTAAGTTTGGGGACTGATGACCCCGTAGTTACGTCCCATAAGTTATACAAACATTTGAACATTTGATTTGCAGATCGTGATGTGATGAACATCGTTCCAGAAGATCCATTAATCGCATGCTCAGGACACATCCTTAGTAGACTCTTCTTGTGATCGAACACAAGTTTTTTTTTATATCAATAATGAACTGTTGAACACACAGGATAACCCCGAGTAGAGAGAAAGCAATCAATACTAATAATAAAAAATAACGGAAGGATTGTTAAAAGTAGGTTAGGGGGGAAAAATCGGATCATCACATTGCATGCATTAGCCGTCCCTTACAATTTGAAAAGGTGGTAATTTGATATAACGATTAAACTGCAATCCTTTTTTAGACAATTTCTGCCCCTTTTTTATTAGCTTTGTTAAAATTTCGGGAGGTGTCTGAACTCCTAAAACCACCTCCTGGCTACGCCCATGCTCTGCAAACCACGAGACGGTGTGCGGCGAAGGTAGTGTACCAACTGTTGGATGAAGGAATGAGGGACAAGACACAATACGGGGACATATACTTTTGGGGAACAACTACATTTTTAGCTACAATTTTAAAACAACAAAAATTTTAACATTATCAGTAGCGTTGTGTTGCCAATTTGCCCTTTTCTGACGAAGAGTACAGTTACTAAAGCAATTACAAAGACAAATATTTTTGCCTCATCTTTAATGTGAAATTCCTTTTCCAGTCTGTGAACTGAAGACCCTTCATCTAAATTAAAACACACACTAGTAACAAAAAGTTTGAAACAATAAAATAAACAGGCCTGTAGAACATCTTATAACTTTGTAGACATTCCTTCGATCAGCAGATAAGTACGAAGAGTTGATTTCCCACTTTGCATTGTATGTACATACGCGTTTATTTGTTCCTTTGCCTTCGCGGGTTTAAAAGTTGGCTTTCGTTTTTGTGAAGAAGTTGAAGTACAGTCTTCACTGTCCGATGCCGAATCCATTTCAAAAATCACAAAAAGCATAAAAGGTACATCCGGAACTCTTTTCCAAAGATACTATAATCTGCGCTATACGTCTCTTGTAGACTCTGCCACTTGAGATTTACAATTAAACGGCCCTAAGACGAAACGTGCCGCTCTTCGTTGCATCGCCTCTGTCTGTCCTATTAATACTATTTGGTAAAGCCGCGCGGAGTAGCCGAGCGGTCTGGAGCGCCACGTTGCGGATCGCGCGGCTTCCCGCGTCGGAGTTTCGAATCCTCCTTCGGGCATGGATGTTTCTGCTTCCTTTAGTTAAAGGTAGTTCATAAGTAGTTTGTAAGTTTAGGGACTGATGACCCCCGGAGCTATGTCCCATAAGCTTTACAAACATTTGAACATTTTATTTGGTAAATATCCCAAAGTGTTGAGTAATATTCGAGACTCAGTAAGTGATGTTTTGTAAGCTACTTCTTTCGCGGTGAGTTACATTTCATTAAGATTCTTCCTATGAATTTCAGTTTAGCGTTTGTTTTTCCTACATCCTGTTTTAGTGGTCATTCCATTTGGACGGTTCCTGATATTTGTCTTTATTCGTGTAGTTTGAATTTATTTACGTTCAGGGTCAACTGACAGTCCCTGCACCAGTCATCGATACTCTGCAGGTACTTTTGCAAATGGCTGCAGTCTTTGCCGTTGTTACCTTCTTATAGACAACCGCATCTCTGCGAATTTTCTACTAGAACAGTTATGTGTATTTTGAACAGTAAAGGTCATACCACACTTCCTTGGACAACTTCTGAAATTACCTTACATCTCACGATATCGTTGCGTTAGAGGAACTTGTCGATTTCTATCTGCACTTCCATTCGTCTGTAAATAATTCGTGTTAGTATTTTGCAACCGTGACTTATTTATTTATTTATTTAATGCTCAGACATTTGATACATAGTCATTAGTCTTCTAGCTTCCCAATACAATTGACCATCTGACATCCCGTCACAATATTGCAGTCTTTCACAGTTTCTGAGACGCTCCCAGTTCATATGGTGTCTTCCCTTTCACATATAACTCACTTCGGTGAGGATAAGATTCCAATTCTGTGCAGGTGTTCCGCAAGGCAGTCGTAGCCAGTAATTCTTTGAAATGCTGCCACAGTTTCCCTTCGTGGGTGTTTAGGAAGTGCGTTCTTCTCTTCTAACAGTAGAAGCCATGTTTTTCCTTGCCCTTGTGTTGTCAAGTGATTATACAACTTCTTCTTGTTACTGCTGATTATGAGTCTTTTAATGGAGATGTAAGATAATTTTGGGCAATTTGTTTCAGAGATCATAGTTCCTTTTTTGGCTAGAAAGTCTGCCATTTCATTCCCATCTATACCTGTATCTGCTGGTATCAATTGAAAAACTATTTCAGTTCCAGCTTTGGTGATTGAGGCAATATAGGATTTTATTTCATTTATGCAAGCACTTTGAGGTGTTTGGAAGGATGCAATTGCCTGTACTGCAGAAGTTGAATCACAAAATATAACAACATTGACCTTTGGATACGGACAAAAATTGTTTTAGTGCCAGGCTTATTGCCTCCAACACTACATCAGTATGGGAGTAATACTGTCCTAAAGCTTTGTAAAACAAAATATTTCACTGTAAACTCCAGCACCAGCGATACCATTTGCTTCAGTCAGGGATCCATCTGTATATATATGTAGCCATTCTGTCTATGTGTGGTTACCATTTATCATTTCTAGAGCCACATTTTTAAGAAGTTCTTTATTCGTTTCTGTCTTAACAACCTTTTCATTCAGTTGAAGTCTAAATATGACTGGGCATAGTTTAAGAGGACTGACTGGGGCAGCGAAGTCTTCTTTACTGATTAGTGGACAGTGGTCTTGTCTTACTGCACCAATACATTGCATAAAGCCTTTCTGTGTTTTCAGCTGGTTAGCATGATGCTGGTAGTTGTTCCAATATGTGTCATTTGGTAATCTGGTTATTTATTCATACTGGAGTAGTGCCCGTCTCATAATTTCTGATTTTATAGGTGGCATGCCGGTCGCTTGCTTGAAGAGCCAAAATTGGTGTTGTTTTTACTGCTCCTGTAATCAGGTGTAGAGCTTGATTTTGAAGAACCTCCAATTTAGATATACTTTCTGGGAGTAATACTTCACATCCATACAGAATACTGGGTTTTATATAAATTTTATAAGTGGAATTTAGAACTTCAAGAGAACTGCCCCACTTTTTTCCAGCTAATCTCTTAAGAATGTCGAATTTTTTCTTGGCCTTTTCAGCCGTATTTTGTATATGGTTGACCCATGTCATTTTTCGGTCCAAAGAGATGCCAAGGTACTTTGGATCGTCACATTGAGTTAATTGTTTGTTTTGATACTGTAAATTTAGTATTGCTGGTGGATAAATAAATACAGCCATTTCAGCATTTTACCAGTGATGCCATAAATTCGCAATTTATCTAGTAGTTTTAGTCTCCACACAGTGTCATATGCACCCTTAAAATCAGCAAAAACGGCCAAAGTTGTATTACTGCTATCTAAGGCGTCTTTAACTTCCTGACTGAAGCAGAGCAGTTGTTGATTTGTTGATCGATGTTTGCGGAAGCCAGCTTGCTGAGCACAAATAATCTCATGAGTTTCAAGATAGTATGAAGTCTGTTATTGACCATTATTTCCATTGTCTTGAAGAGAGTTGAAGTGAGAGAAACAGGTTGATAATTAGCAAAAGAGTTTTCTGATTTCTTCGGTTTTAAGATTGGTACTATGACAGCCTTCTTCCATGCAGCAGGGACTCCTTCATTCCAACTTTTATTAAAGAGAGTGCATACAGTGTGTTGTGCGACTGGCCCAAGAGTTTTTAGAAACTCTGCGAAGATCATGTCACAGCAAGGGCTCTTCTAACTTTTTTGTGAATTTAGTGCCCATTGAAGTTCATCAATTGTGAAATCAGCATTAAAAATCTCCTCACTTTGATTCTGCAATACTGTCTTAATATCACTTCTCAATTTTTTTTTCCTTTTCTCTCAGTTCTTTTGTCAATGAATGATTCTTAGTGAAAAACTTGTTGTAAGCTGACTTATTAAACTGCTAGTCTGTAATTTTCACATTTGTATTCACTTGCTTTCTTAGGAATTGGAATTACTATATTTTTCTTGAAATCTGAGGCTATTTCCCCCGTCTCATACATCTTGCATACCAGGTGGAACAATTTGTTCATGACTGGCTCTCCTAACGATAATAGCAGTTCAGACGGGACATCATCTACTCCAGCGGCCTTGTTGCTACCCAAATCTTTTAGTGCTCTGTCAAATTCTTCTCGTAGTATAGTATCTCCTATCTCATCATTCTCTACTTCATCTTTCACTTCTAGAATTCTGTCTTCAAGTCAGTAATATGGGCCTGTAATTAAGTATATCTTTCCTACTGTTTTTGGAAACGAGAATGAACTTTTTTTCTAGTCGCTAGGTACTTTTCGTTGCTCCAGCAACCTACGATAATTTTTATATTAAAGATGAAAATCCTATAGGAAGATTGCGCTGTAATTCCTTCCCTAGATTGCCGCACAGATTACAAAATGGCAGATATCGAAATAATTGACAGAGGGATAGAAAAACAATTAAAATCGCTCAAAAGGGGAAAGGCCGCAGGACCTGATGGGATACTAGTTCGTTTTTACACAGAGTACGTGAAGGAACTGGTCCCCCTTCTCGCAGTGGTGTATCGTAGGTCTCTAGAAGAGCATAGCGTTCCGAAAGGTTGGTAAATGGCGCAGGTCATCCCCGTTTTCAAGAAGCGTCCTTGAACAGATGTGCAGAACTATAGGCCTATATCTCTAACGTCGGTCAGTTTTAGAATTTTGGAACATGTATTATGTTCGAATATAATGACATTTCTCGAGACTAGGAATCTCCTCTGTAGGAATCAGCATGGGCTTCGAAAAAGGCGTTCGTGTGAAACCCAGCTCGCGCTATTCGTCCACGAAATTCAGAGGACCACAGACACGGGTTCTCAGGTAGATGCTGTGTTTCTCGACTTACGCAAGGCGTTTGATACAGTTCCCCACAAACTTTTAATGAACAAAGTAAGAGCATGTGGTCTATCAGACCAATTGTGTGATTGGATTGAGGAATTCCTAGATAACAGAAAGCAGCAGGTCATTCTCAATGGAGAGAAGTCTTCCGAAGTAGGAGTTATGTCAGGTGTGCCACAGGGGAGTGTCGTGGGTCCGTTGCTGTTCACGATATATATGAATTACCTTGCGGATAACATCGGAAGTTAACTGAGGCTCTTTGCGGTTGATGCTGTAGTATATAGAGAGGTTGTAACAATGGAAAATTGTATTGAGATGCAGGAGGATCTGCATCGAATTGACGCATGGTGCAGGGAATGGCAATTAAAGCTCAATGTAGACAAGTGTAATGTGCTGCGAATACACAGAAAGAAAGATCCTTCATCATTTAGCTACACTATAGCAGGTCAGCAACTGGAAGCAGTTAAATCCATAAATTATCTGGGAGTAGTCATTAGGAGGGATTTAAAATGGAACGACCATATAAAATCAATCGCCGGTAAAGCGGATGACAGACTTAGAATCATTGGGAGAATTCTAAGGAAATGCAGTCCGAAAACAAAGGAAGTAGGTTACAGTACACTTGTTCGCCCACAGCTTGAATACTGCTCACCGGTGTGGGATCCGTACCAGGTGGGATTGATAGAGGAAGTGGAGAAGATCCAACGGAGAGCAGCGCGCTTCGTTACAGGATCATTTGGTAATCGTAAAAGCGTTACGGAGATGATCGCTAAACTCCAGTGGAAGACTCTGCAGGAGAGACGCTCTGTCGCTTGGTACGGGCTTTTGTCGAAGTTTCGAGAACTTACCTTTACTGAGGAGTCTAGCAGTATATTGCTTCCTCCTACGTATATCTCGCGAAGAGATCGTGAGAATAAAATAAAAGAGATTACCGACAATACTTCTTTCCGCGAACGATACGTGACTGGAATAGAAGGGAAAATCGATAGTGGTACTCAAGGTACCCTCCGCCACACACCGTCGGGTGGCTTGCGGAGTATGGTTGTAGATGTAGATAGGACAAGATTGCAATTAAATTTCAAATTTTTACTTTATTATTATTTTAAAAATATGATGATCGGCTTCGACTCAATAAAACACCATAACGACTTAACACATTAAATTGTCCTTTTAAAATAACTTCCGTACAGTGCATTGATAACGCAATTATTTACTATTCTCTGTCATTTGGAAAGGAAGTCAACCAAGGTAAAAATGAGGCGATATTTGTCTCATGGTATAAATTTTTGTCGTTAATATAGTGTAGTCACATTTTCATTACATTAAAAACGTAATATTCCTAAAGATGTACATCGTATACACATATGACCAGTACTGGCCGTTCATTTTCACTTGTCACCTATATTGCTTAAATGTATGATGGATTTCTCTTCAGAAACTTTATAAATATCAAATGTTTGTAATGCTATGGGAAAAACTACCGTGGACATCGATCCCTAGACTTACAAACTACTTAAACTAACTCAAACCTATCCTAAGGACAACACGCACAACCATGCCTGAGGGAGGTCTCGAACTTCAGGCGGGAGCGGCTGCCTAGTTCCTAACATGGCTCCTAGAACCGCACGGCCACTCCCACGCGGCAGAAACTTTATATCACAGCCGTTCAACCCCAGTGAGTCTCTCTCATCCTTTAAAATCTTTCTTCGGAACAAATTTTTCTAATGCTGTGGAATGCTAATTATTTATTTTCGACCTCAGAACTGAATACTAATTTTGGTGTTGACTACACAGATGCACTTCAGTTTGTATCCTGTTACTCTTGCGGAACAAAACATCCCAAGTAATACTCCCAAGTCGTAAGATGCCATCACAGCCTTATGCTCTACGTTAACTCATTCGAAAAGTTCGGACGGGAAGTTAAACCCTAATCTTCATTTCTTCCTTCTTTCTCGAAAAGTTCGGGTCGGTTGTTGTTAGGAGGTTTGTTACCTTCCCAGCTGGTTATCTGTCTGCTGGAAGTAATTTTCGCACAAGGCATTCATAATAATGTCAGACGAATCCTTTTCTCTGGAACTTTTAATCGCATGCTTCTTCTGTTCTCCACCTGGCAAGTTAAAGTCTCCTTCTGCTGCAATAGAATGAGCAGGAAATTCACTAACAAAATTCTGTGAGTTCTCTCTGAAGCACTCTACCATTACACCTGATGCGTGTGGTCTATAAAACTACCCAATTACTATTGGCCCACTTTAAGTCACGGTAGTAACACTAAAAGTGGGCCTTTGCGATCGTCTTTTGACAGCTCGAAATTTAAATGAAAATAACGACTTAACCGTTCATCTGACACGGAAACTCAATACATGAATCTGTACAACTTTGCTGTCTTATCTTTTTTCCATATCTCGAATGGTTTCAGGGATATTTGCAAAAATAACGGCGATTTTGGAATGTCTGCCTGTCTATCTGTCCGTAACGTGTTATCACTTTTTAAGCCGAACCGTTCAATCAATCAGCACCAAATTTTACAGACACTTGTTGAAGCAATGAAAGTACTCGTCGAATGTGACGGTGGTGAAATGGCAGCGTCGTTATCGTTGACGTCATCTTCTTTGAATCTGCACCGAACGTCAATCAGCTATTTTCTTGTATACCCAGCACGTCTTCATGAGTGCATTTGTCTCTGATATCTGCAACGCAGTTGAAAGATATAAGGAGAAGCATAAAGAAAGCGCTATGTATTTTCTTTTGCCGTGTATAGTACTTCTAATAACTGCAAAAAATTATGCTTATCGGTGGCGACTTTAAAGAGGTCTAATTCTTTGACGTCTAATCGTTGCAGATTAGTCACCATTCCATACCGCTCCTGGAGGTGCCGCACGACAGCCTGTGGGTTAATTCACATCACGAACACAAACCGTTTACTAGACTCTGCTCACAGTACTAGACGTTCGGGCATTAAGCGGCCGCAGTGAAGCGGGCCGAGTGAGGAACAACCGGAGAGCGCGAATGTTTAAAAGCTGTGCTTTGAGGAGGCCGTAACTGCGTACTATCTGAATAATGACCCAAATTTTTTACGTGATATCTATTTCTGTGGTTGACATCTAGCTCATGTTTTTTTTTTTCTCAAGAGAATATGATGTCGAGTTGATGATGTTGCCTTGGGAGTATAATGTGGCAGACTTAGGTAGGTAATTCATCTCTGATCCTAATGAGGTGGTGCAGCCAAGATAGATAAGCCGCGCTACCCTAGTAGCCCCATCTCTTAGGCCGTCGGCACACGAAACGAGGCAATTAACGCTAACGTGCGCGGGAACGGGAAATACGACGCTACGAGGCACAGCTTCGTCGACACACAAGACAAGCTGCTTAACATGATCTGGGCTTTCATAGCTCTCTAGCGACAGTTTTCAGCGCGCAATCTTCGTCTGCTACAGTTTTATTTGCAGCGCGAAGCACACACGTCGAAGAGTACGCGTTTAAAATGGATTCTAGTGAATTAGCTGTTCTGGCGTTATTAGCTATTGTCGAAGATGAGAGGAGAAAATCACGCAGAAGATTATGGGTACGGGAGTGGATTCAGCGGAGAAATAATGGCAGGGAAACCATTCATAGGCAATACTTGATCTTCCGATACCACCTATCTGCTTTGACCTATACGTCAGGCACATCATGACGATAACCGACATTCATATTTCATTGCAAATGTAATGTGCGTCGATAACAATATGAAATAAATAATATACGAACATAAATGTAAGCGAAAAAAAATAAGTAAAAGAATTTAACGGGACTACCGCGGGAATTGAGAGGTTTTGGTCGGGGAGATTCTAAATAGAAAAGCAATAGAAATAGCAATACTGAAATAAACTGAAACTTGAAGATTGACGTCGCATTTTTTGGAAGCATTTTTTTATTTTTATCTTATTTTTTATTTCTTTTCCCCGCTAAACAGAATCCGTTTCCTCGGCTTCATTGGTTAACAAAAGAACATCGCAAAACGTCACTTCACTTTTACACTCACTAGTCTCACGCGCCGTTTTTCAAAAAGTTTCGTAATTGTACTTGATTATTACGAAAAAAAACTCTCCTGACGCTACATCGTATTCAAGAACTTCAATAAACGAGCAGTTTTCAGGTTTGTGTCCTACATTGCCCGGAAGTGCTATTTACATACAGTGAAACGTTATCATTGCATGTTTTTTCGATGTTTCATCTTTATTTCAGTATTGCTATCTATTATACAAGTACTTTTCTTCCTTCGTGGCTTCAATTAAAACGCACATTTTTTCTTTAGTCCACGCAGTAGCCATGTTGCTAGAAGCAAATAATAAACCGAACTGAAATGGGAAAGGTCGGAACATAACGTAGACAGTGTTCTTGATTCCTATTGGTCCTACTTAACGTGGCACGTTACCGAAATATCGAAAATGTTCAAATGTTTGTAGAACTTATGGGACTTAACTACGGGGTCATCAGTCCCTAAGCTTACAAACTACTTATGAACTAGCTAAGACTAAGGACAGCACAAATATCCATGCCCGAGGGGGGATTCGAACCCCGATCGTAGTGGCCGTGCAGACCGTGCCTGGAGCGCCTCAGTCCCCTCGGCCACTGCGGCCGGCCCGAGATATCGAAGAACTTATTTTGCGTTTCACGGGAGAAAATGGCTCCACAACGGGAAAAAGCAGGATGTGACGTCAGAAATCTCGGAGAGCGGCATGTCAACGTTAGCTATCCCGTTCCGTGTGCTGACGGCTTTAATGATCACTGTCATACTCTAATTTACATTGCTTCTTCCTAGTAGCCGCTTCCTGCGTGCGGTACACGCCTGACTAATTCAGAGGAAGCCGATAATTCTCGACTCTATATCGGACTCGGCTGAGCTTCGTATTTAAAATTTTCACTCTGCTCGAAACGAGAGGGCAGTTATCGACCCTGGGTACGATGCTACAAATAGTGAGCTTCACCTATTCCATCCACAGAGAGGAACCGAAGATGGGCTGGGAATGCAAGCGGCAGGCGTCATTCATAGCGACATGAGGCGCTATTCGCAGCCTGTGCATCCGCTGCGCTCGATAGCCGCCGGCAGAAACTCAGCCAAGTCTCTGACGATCTCCCCCCGCCCCTAGTCACGCGGCTTCCTCCCACCGCTCCATGCCATGCCGCCCCCTCCACCACCACTAACCCGACACACATACATGCCGTCATTCTCTCCCGACCTGCCTGCTATTTCCATAAGGAGCTCTGTAACTCACCGTAGTGGGAGTTCCCTATGACTAACATACCAGTCATCTGCACCTGTCCCAACAGGAGAGGCCTCCAATGCAGATTCAGACACCCTCGTATCTGTTGCTAAGGTTCAAAAGACGTCCGCGCTGCCAGTACTAACTTGCACCTCACGCGGACTAGCCACTGACACCATTTCCAGTGATGACAAACCGGCCAGATGTAACGTATCGCCGCGCGGGAGCGGCTTCGTGGTCAAGCCCGTAGACCACATGTGTGTCGGATTTTAGAATTTTGTTATATTTATGGTACGTGAAGTTCAGAACTCAAATAACAATCAGTCAAAGCCATTCGACGCAACTCTCAAAAATTCTCGGGAAAATCGATTTTGAAGCTTTGGAAGTAACGTAAGTAGTACCAATGACTAAAACAATTGCGGCATCCGTTGGTGTAGCTCAGGTGGTAGCATAGGCCGTTGGTTCGAATCCCGCTGTGACAGAATTTTTTTTTTCACTTTCAAATTAAGTTATAAAAAACATTTTGGGATCTCTAATTCCACGTGTTGTGTCAGTTTTTGTTTATGGGTATATACACGAGCTGAACACCTTGTCGCCACCTAAAACGGTGGTTGAGTAGGTTAGCTGCTTGGAAAGCCATTAGTAGCTATGAAGATGACTTTCCAAAAACAGCGTCGTAGCTCTTCACAGATTGAACAATCAAAGACAACCGTCGTCAACTAATACCGAAGCAAATACTGTAAAAAAAGTAACTTATGGTCTTTGATTGAAACCATCATTATTAACGATCTTTTATAAAATAAAGAAAATTACGAATAAACAAAAAGGTACATTATTCGTAAAAATTACCATCAGATATTAAAATTGTGTAAGTATTCGAACACAAATAAAAAAAATTGTCATAGCAGGATTCAAACCATCGACCTTAAAGTTCAAGGCCAGAACGAGACCACCTGAGCTATACCGACAGATGCTGTGACAGCTTTAGTTATTGGTACTTACGTGTACTTGCAAAATTTCAATGTCGATTTTCTGGAGAATTTTTGAGAGTTGCGACGACTGGCTTTGGCTGATTGTTATTTAAGTTCTGAATTTCATGTACCATTAATATAGAGAAATTCCAAAATCCGATACCTGTGTGGTCTCCTTGTAAGGCATCGCGCTACGGACTGGGCTGCTCCTTCCGCCGGAGGTTCGAGTCCTCCTTAGGTCATGCGCGCGCGCGCGTGTGTGTGTGTGTGTGTGTGTGTGTGTGTGTGTGTGTGTGTGTGTATGTGTGTGTTGCCCTTAGTGTAAGTAGCAGTTTGCTTCAATAGATTTACAAACATTTATAGCGTACCTGAAGACACAGCGACAACAGCGTTACCAGGGGCTTCCGAAGGCACCAAATGTGCCGGCCATGGTGGCCGAGGGGACTAAGGCGCCCCAGTCACGGTCTGCATGGCCACTACGGTCGGGGGTTCGAATCCCCCCTCGGGCATGGATATTTGTGCCGTCTTTAGTCTTAGCTAGTTCGTAAGTAGTTTGTAAGCTTAGGGACTGATGACCCCGTAGTTAAGTCCCATAAGTTGTGCAAACATTTGAACATTTGAACTGATAACGTCATCGGTCCTTAGTCTACAAACTACTTAAACTACCTTACTCTAAGGACAATACACATACCCATAGTCAAGGAAGGAGTCGAACCTCCGTCGGGAGCGGCCGCGCATTCCGAAACGTGGCACCCCAGACCGCGCGGACATTTGCGTGCGCCTAAGGCCGGTATTACACGATCGTATTTTTGAACAAATTTTTGACAAAGAAGTATTATCAAATATTCATGAAGTTCCTTTGAGATAAATCTTTGACGTGGCGCTAAAAAGGGGTATTACAATATCATCAAATTTTACGACGTATTTCAATATGGCGGTAAAAAAACTTGTTATGCGATACAATTGCTACCGCCACAACTACATTTTGTATGCATTTGGACGAAGACAAGTTGGGAAAAAACAGAAAACGTACTTGGGAGAAGATGTGGGTCACACGTGGTGACAACAATAACATTCAGAAAACTTGTAGCGGGGCTACAAGTGGAGGACGTCAAGTCAACCTAAGAGTGGACGCCATAACGCATTTCTGATATATAAAGCAGAGTGTCCTTGTGTTTGTACGTGTTGCATACAAATCTACAGTTTTGTTCCTATCTTTATGAAATTTTGTACACGTAAGCTTCAATCTATGAGGGCGGTCGCCGTAAGTGTAAGAATGGCACACGATATACCGTTCACGAGATATGACGTTATAAACAATGAGATGCGCGAAAAACTGCTGCATTTTGCGACAATGCTGCTCATTTTCTCCTAAACCATTGGACCGATTTCAAACAAATTTGGTACACACATTTCTTACCGTGAGATAACAATTGCTGCATGGTTAAGAATCACATACGGCACATGGTTCAAAAGTTATTAGTCATAACCAATAGAAATCGCAAAAAATGCCATATAATGCGGCGAGACTTTCGAAATACACTGTATGAGAATGACAGTACTTAGCGACTTGTAACAAACTTTACATATAATTTCAAATCTTTATTAAACTTTTTCTCGCTGGCAGCCATGGTAAAATGATGAAAGGGAAAAAATTCTCGCTTACTACTTTTCCGCTGTTTATGGAGTATAACTACGGGTCTCGGTATGACGTTACAACAAAATAACTCCTGAAACGTGAGAATCAATTTATAACGCAGTGAAGGATGATTATAGGAACATCAATTGCAAACGGCCTGGGCTGCTCACGTGGGGAATGATTCAGCTCCATGATAATGCGCGTCCACACGTCTCCAGGGTCACAGCCCGCATATGTCGCCCTGTGACTTCCATCTGTTAAAAAAAAAAAAAAAAAAAAAAAAAAAAAAAAAAAAATCAAAGGGGACCGTTTCAACTCGGACGACGAAGTGAAGGACGCAGTAGAGGACTAGCTCTTCTCAAAGCGTCAGGAATTCTGGGAACAGGAAATCCTTCGGCTCGGTAAACAATAAGATAGTTATGATCAGGGCTCTGGTGATGACTCGTGAATAAAGACTTTAATTACACCCACAGTGTCGTTTCGTAGCTTTTCATTTGAACACCCATCGTAGATATGTAACGAGATCTATTACAAGATGATACACAACTTACTACCTTTTTTGTTAGGGAAATAAGGAGCCTCCAGATCATATGATAAACAATATTAATTTTTATAATGTTTTGCGTACCTTTACACGGTATGCAAGATTAGATGGACAAGCCTCCCATCGTCCTTTTTATTAACAGCGACCCTGAAAGAACTTTTAGATGAAAATATTTAATAAAATGAAAGATCTGGGATAAATGTGCATCAGTAACGTTTAAATAAATCAGGTTACACTTGAATACCGATTCTGCTCACATAACGCAATATCCTTTTCTTCTAATTGCACCTGTTAAGAATGGCCTAGAGGCACGATAAATTGCGCTGACATGATCATTTCTTCCTTCGTACAATCTTCACGGGCAAAATTGTCCCAGAACACCATTTCCGAATAATGGATAATAAATCAGCCGGTACAAGGCAGCACAATAGCGCCCTGCAAGTGTCAATCGGTGAGTGATCGGAGCAGCGCAGGGCGTGTATGTAGGTGAGTGTCAAGTATGCGGGAGCGTTGGCCGCGGCCGCGTTCTATGAATAACTGCCATTCGCCCACCGCCTGCGTCCAACTTCTGCATCGCTGCGCCTCACCAAAAACACTTTTTAGGCGCTTCCGAGGACGTCATTCTCCCACTGTATCTGCTACACATATTTGCCCAAGTTTGATTGTACGTGGTTTTCTACAGAAATTTATGCATTGGTTTAATTGGCTGCATTCATTCGCCTGAAATGAATAGTGCACAGAACAGATCGTCGTTCGGTTGTCATGCTCTAACAACAGCCGTATTTGCACACCAAATTATTTGAAGTCAGTTTCGCTTGATATGAGACCAAATATTATTTAATAAACATAAAACCTTTGACAACAAAATTCGGTTAATAGTCCGGTAACATTAATTTCGATGAATTATGAACTACAGTAACCTTGCTGTCCTTCGAAATAGTCACCTCCCATAACTATACACCGATGAGCTCAAAAATGTTCAAATGTTTGTAAATCTATCGGACTAAACTGTGTGGTCATTAGTCCGTAGCTTACAAACAACCGAGTGATCAAAAAGTCAGTATAAAATTGAAAAAAAAAAGTACAGAAAATGTCCGACATATGGCGCATCATCTGATCAGAAAAGCAATCATTAGCATAACAAATTAAGACAAAGCAAAGATGATGTTCTTTACAGGAAGTGCTCAATATGTTCACCATCATTACTCAACAATAGCTGTAGTCGAGGAATAATGTAGTGAACAGCACTGTAAAGTATGTCCGAAGTTATGGTGAGGCATTAGCGTCTGATGTCTTTCAGCATCCCTAGAGATGTCGGTCGATCACGATACACTTGCGACGTCAGGTAACCCCAAAGCCAATAATCGCACGGACTGAGGTCTGGGGACCTGGGAGGCCAAGCATGACGAAAGTGGCGGCTGAGCACACGATCATCACCAAACGACTCGCGCAAGAGATCCTTCACGCATCTAACAATACTTTTTTTTTCTCATTAAACCCCAAGTCATTCCAATTTTTAACTCTCTATCTACATTACTCCGTGATTTATTATGTTTTCAAATTTATACTGACTCTTTGATCACCCGGTACTCAAACTAAGGTAAGCTAACCTAAGGTCAACACAAACAACCATGCCCGAGGGGGGACTCGCATCAGCCGGCCGCGGTGACCGAGGGGACTGACGCGCTTCAGTCACGGTCTGCACGGCCACTACGGTCGAGGGTTCGAATCCCCCCTCGGGCATGGATATTTGTGCCGTCCTAGTTCGTAAGTAGTTCATAAGTAGTTTGTAAGTTTAGGGACTGATGACCCCGTAGTTACGCCCGTAAGCTTTACAAACATTTGAACATTTTGGACTCGAATCCCCGACGGCGAGCAACTGCGCGCTCTGCAGCGAGTCGCCTTAGACCGCTCGGCTACTCCACCGCGGCGTACCGTTGAGCTCTGCGATACATGTCCTGGAAACTTTGTACAAAGTCTTCCTTTACGATGGCGTTCAAAAGCCTCGTCAAGTTTCGTTGGATGTCAGGAATATCGTCAAATCTCTTTCCTTTCAAAGAGAGTTTGAGTCGAGGGAATAGGAAGAAGTCTGGAGGATTGAGATCCGACGAGTATGGTGGATGTTCACGTTGCACCAGCCCATTTTTTTGCGAGGAACTGTTTGACGACATTGGCTGTGTGTGGGCGAGCGTTGTTGTGCACCTCCAGACTTCTTCATATTCCCTCGACTAAAACTCGCTCTGACAGGATAGAGGTCTGACGATATGCCTGACATCTACTGAAACGTGACGAGGCTTTTGAACGCCATCACAAAGGAAGACTTCGTGTAATGAATGCTTTGGTAAGACGAGTGTCAACAGCCGTCATATATTTCATTAAATGCATCTTTAAAACCATCGGCTGTTTATAAAAAACCTTATAAATCAACCAGTTTCGGCCAATAGACCCTCTTCATAGATAAAAAGGCGTTTAAACTGAATGGTAAAATGCGTCAAATAAAATACATCTAGTTGAGACAAACAGGAGTCAGTATAACTAAAAATATTAAAAATACTGTGGTCATTTTAGATAAAACCTATCGGTCAACACAACATAAAAGGTAAGAACAGGCTATAATAGTCTATTATAGTCGTCTTACTAACGAGATAAAACGTGACTTAAATAACTTGTCACAAAAACGGCACTGACACTAAAATGCTTTATGCACGTCAGGCTAACTAGACGTAAATAAATTTGTAACGGACTTTTTTTACATTAAATTGTAATTTATAGACGAAGGTATTTATTTTATTAAAACATCAATAAGTTCAAATGTTTGTATAGCATATGGGACTTAACTATGGAGTCATCAGTCCCTAAGCGTACAAACTACTTATGAACTAGCTAATATTAAGGACGGCACAAATATCCATGCCCGAGGGGGGTTCGAACCCCCGACCGTAGTGGCCGTGCAGACCGTGACTGGAGCGCCTCAGTCCCCTCGGCCACCGCGGCCGGCACATCAATAAGTCCACTTCATAATGGCAATAGCGGAAGCAAGCTTGTAGTGGAAACAACCAGCACAAGCTGAATAAATATTATAGCAGCAAACTTGGATTAATTCTCTATTAGGAATTTAAACTGTGTTTCCGCCACGCAAAAGATCTCGCTGTTATACCTGAGTATTGACTACACGCCTGTGAGCGTTATAACTTACTGTTGTTACACTTCTGAACAATTTCTTCCAGTTTGAATTTATTATGGCCGTTATCAGTGGATTTTGCAATTTTCACAAACGTTAGCGATGCCATGTTATTAACGAATTTCAGAAGCGCATTTTAATCAGAATGTTCAAATGTTTGTAAATCTATCGGACCAAACTGCGTGTTCATCAGTCCGTAGCTTACAGACTACTGAAACTAAGGTAAACAAACCTAAGGATAACATACACACACCCATGCCCAAGAGAGGACTCGAACCTCCGACGGCGAGCAACCGCGCGCTCCGCAGCGAGGCGCCTTAGACCGCTCGGCTACTCCACCGCGGCACATTTTAACGCCGTTTCGATCAGTAGTAAGTCGCTTCTATCGTGACGACGTCGCATTTTACCACGAGCAATTGCTATTCAGTTTCAGTCAAGCAATTCTGGCGACAGTCGAGCGAATGTATCGTGTAATATTGCATTATATTCCACTGTCTCATGGTGCGGTGATGAACCTAAATTACTGTGGCTTGAGGCTAGGGTATATACACTGGTCAAAAAAAGTAAAGGATCAGTTGAAGTATCTAGTTTCTGAAGTATTGACATTGGCAGAATGAACTAAAAAGGGTCGACGACATTCTGTCGGTTCGGCGACAAAAACAGTACGACAACTGATATAGTGGTAATAACAGAAAGTTGCTGCTTATGGGGTTGGTGTTGATTGTGTTTACTCTACTCAATTAATTACGCAAGCAGTTGGCTTTAGGTAGTGTATTGAGCAGGTACTGTAATGCAACAACAACGTATGGCATGGAGAGCCGTAAGAATCTTGAGAACGAGACAGACAGAGGGAGATGGCTGCAGTTACTGGAGTGTTTCAGAGTGTAATTTCCAGGACCTGGAGGCGAAATCAGACAACAGGAACCGTTAAAAGAAGGCAAGGCCAAGGTCGTAAACGGGTAACATCAGCAAGAGATGTCCGTTATCTCCGCTTAACTACCCGTCGAGACAGGAAGCTGAACGCAACTCAGCTGCAACGCACCATCCAGGCAACAACATGACGCGCAATATCGTCACAAACAGAACGAAATCGCCTTCGGGACTGTAGCCTCGACTCACGGAGGCCTATGGTGTGTGTCCCATTAAAACCACCACACAGTTTAGTTCGCAAAAACTGGGCGGAGGAACATCAGGATTGGATGTCGTAACAAATGGCGCCTGGTTCTGCCCATAGATGAGTCAAGATTTCGTGTTTAGCCGGACAATCGTCGTTCCCTCATATTAAGAGAACGTGGAACTCGGAACAAATCCTGCTTATGTGCAGGAAACATCACCATATCATGGTGGTGGACGAGCTGTGTGGGCAGGAGTCAGTATTGGCGAACATGCGGACCTCTGCGTCGTTCAGAACGGCGCTTTTACTGCTCAGTGGTATAGATACGAGATCCATCAACTTTTTGTTGTGCCTTACGCTGGTGCGATAGGAGATGGATTTCTCTGGTGGACGATAACGCCCTTCCCCACAGAGCTGCAGTGGTGGACAACATGCTTGAAGCAGAGGGAACTGAATGAATGGAGTGACTAGCTTGTTCACCGGACTTAAACTCGATTGGGCATGTCTGGGATGCACTTGGCAGACGCATTGCAATCAGACTAGCACCTCCCACAACGGTTGCAGAGCTACATATTTCACTTATGGAAGAATGACCACAAATGCCTCAAGAGCTAAGTGATAACCTCACACTGTCCACTGTACATGCCACGCAGGCCTGCAACTCTACTGGCCGTTCGAGACGATCAGCCGGCCGCGGTGGCCGAGGGGACTAAGGCGCTTCAGTCACGGTCTGCACGGCCACTACGGTCGGGGGTTCGACTCCACCCTCGGGCATGGATATTTGTACCGTCCTAGTTCGTAAGTAGTTCATAAGTAGTTTGTAAGTTTAGGGACTGATGACCCTGTAGTTAAGTCCCATAAGCTTAACAAACATTTGAACACTTTTGACCCCGTAGTTAAGTCCCATAGACTATACAAACATTTGAACATTTCGAGACGATCACGCACCATATTAGAGGACAACGAGAATGACTTTTTCATAATTATATTAGCCCCATGGTGGCTCACCCTAGGTAAATACCATGAAACCACAGGTAAAGAGTTTCCACAGCAAAATATGGTACTGTATCACACACAAATTACAATTGTAACACGTATGTGTATTGTAAATGATATCTCAATTGATCCCCTGATTGGTTTGAGCAGTGTAGAAACACATGACGTTTCCTGGTCGGTGTTTCAATTAAGTGACTTATTTTATAATCGCATGAAGGAAACCGCATTAGTGACCTCCATAAGCAGTTTCAGTCATTTTCTACTGTTTTTTCCTGCTGAGACATGAGTTTCTGTTCAGCGCAATTTTGTAAATAATCATGTGCCATATATTTAAGTTCTGTATAGTAGACAGGGTACGTGGGATCAAAAGTATTCATACTCCATTTGATTAGATATTTAAAAATAAAAAAATGTTCAAATGTTTGTTAAGTTTATGGGACTTAACTACGGGGTCATCAGTCCCTAAACTTACAAACTACTTATGAACTACTTACGAACTACTTACGAACTAGGACGGCACAAATATCCATGCCCGAGGGGGGATTCGAACCCCCGACCGTAGTGGCCGTGCTGACCGTGTCTGGAGCGCCTCAGTCACCTCGGCCACCGCGGCCGGCATTTAAAAATACTGCAGCAGTATTATAATACGCAATAGCTATGGAACACTTAGTTTGATATCTTGGTAGCTTCGTGTAGAAGTTTCATTTCCATCCTATTACTGTTGGAAAAGTAATTAAAGTTATCCTTAGAAGTAATTTTGCGTTTTCTTACGCAGCTGTGGAGTAAGGTTAGAAAGACCTGAAGAATGTGTATCAGTATGTACATTAAACCCTAACTAAAGAAAAAATCAGACTTAAATGAGTTATTACATATGTCTTTAATTTGCGTCGAGGTGGTGACTAGTTTTGTCAGTTTAATGTCGTTTTCTTACAACAGCCTCCGAGAAACCGATAGCTGTAAATGCTTGCGTATTCAGCTCAAATGTTCATTAAGGCCAGTGTCTCGACAGTAAGTAAGTGGTGTTAATGGCTGTTGAGTCGATACTCTCGGCCGGTTTAGGAGAAATAACTACTATGACATTGCTGCTGTGGTCTTCAGTCCGGAGATTGGTTTGATGCAGCTCTCCACAATACCCTATCCTGAGCAAGCCTCTTCAACTCCACATAAGAACGGCAACCTACATCTGTTTGAATCTGCTTACTGTATCCATCGCTTGGTCTTCTTCTGCGGTTTTTACCCCACACACTTCCCTCCCACGCTAAATTCACAATTCCTTGATGTCTAAGAATGTATCCTACCAATCGATCCCTTCTTTTGGTCAAGGTATGTCACAAATTCCTTTTCTCCCCAATTATGTTCAGTACCTCTTCATTTGTTACGAGATCCACCCACCTAATCTTCAGCATTCTTCTGTAGCACCACATTTCAAAAGCCTCTGTCCGCACTGTTTATAATCCATGTTTCACTCCCATACAAAGCAACACTCCACACAAATGCCTACAGAAAGGCCTTCCTTAGGCTTAAATTAATATTCGATGTTAACAAATGTCTCTTTTTCAAGAACGCTTTTCTACCCATTGCCATTCTGCATTTTATATCCTCTGTACTACGACTATCATTTGTTATTTTACTGCTTAAGTAACAAAACTCATCTACCTCCTTTATTGTTTCGTTACCTAATCTAATGCCTTCAGCATCACCTGATTTTCTTACACTGCACTCCATTACTCTAGTTTTACTCTTGTTAATGTTCATCTTATATGCACCTTTCAGCACACTGTCCATTCCGTTCAATTGCTCTTCCAGGTCCTTTGCTGTCTCTGACAGAATTACTATGTCGTCGGCAAAAGGAAATGTTTTTAATTCTTCATCTTGAACTTTAATTCCTTCTCCAAATTTCTCCTTGCTTTCCTTTATAGCTTGCTCGATGTACAAATTGAATAACATTGGTGAAAGGCTACAACCCTGTCTTACTCCCTTCCCAATCACTGCATCCCTTTCATGCCGTTCAACACTGAAAATCGCTGTCTGGTTTTTGTACAAGTTGTAACTAACCTTACGCTCCCTATATTTTACTCCTGCTTGCTTCAGACCTTAAAAGAGTTTATTCCAATCAACATTGTCAAAAGCCTTCTCCAAATCTACAAAAGCTAGATACGTAGGTTTGCCTTTTCTTAATTTATCTTCTAGGATAAACCGTAAACTGAGTATTGCCTCCCGTGTACGTGATGACATTCCAAGTCTGTTTCAGATGTAGTTATGTTTGAAAAAGCCATTACCTAACGAAAGCCGGCCGCGGTGGCCGAGGTGACTGAGGCGCTTCAGTCACGGTCAGCACGGCCACTACGGTCGGGGGTTCGAATCCCCCCTCGGGCATGGATATTTGTGCCGTCCTAGTTCGTAAGTAGTTCATAAGTTTAGGGACTGATGACCCCGTAGTTAGGTCCCATAAGCTTAACAAACATTTGAACATTTTGAACCTAACGAAAGAAAAACTATAGAAGGGAAAATTAGTATTAGTTATTCCTTAGGGTCCTGAAACATTGATACATACTCCTGCTCACGCACACTTGCGGCGCAGCCTACCATATTTGCTATTTGGAGGAGAGTGTTAATTCTTCATCTACAGTTTTATTGTACGTAATTTTTTAACTACTTTCATACCGAGTGGGCGGTTAAGTCATTCTTCGCCAGACGCGCAAATCTTGTGCGTTGAAGTGAAGGTCTTTTCTCTGGAACTTTAGGACGATTGTGGGCCTAAGCCACTGACATATTCTATTGGTATAGACCTCGTCGGTGAGGGAAGGTATGAAACGTGAAGGAATTCTGGTGGTCACAATACTACAATGTTCACTTGGCCCACAGCTGCAACGACTGCGGCGGGCATGGGAGCATTGGACCGTGAATAAGTGAAAGCGCGCCGGCCGATAGCATGAATCACTTTCCTTGTTACACCAGCGCAATGGCTGTGCCCGCACACACCATAAGCCAGGCGAACGGCTGTTCCAAATGTCCACAGTGCCGAAGACGCTATGGGAAACATTAACCTCATGTCCAGAGAGCTGTGGTAGTAATCGGGGATAGCTCCAATTATGAGGTATCCAGGCACCGGGGCAAATAAGCGCTCTCCTTAGGCTGTCCGGGGCTTTCCCAAGAACGCCAGGATTAGCACTGTGCGTGGTGCTTGGAATCCCACCAATAGACCTAACCATCAGGTTAAGGGCGGCCTTGTACTGGCTTAAGACGGGGAGACCTGACAAGGTTCAGGAGATAACAGGCCAAAACATCACTGAGAGGCGCCAACTCTTCAAATGGAAGATGGACACATGGCAAAGGTAATGGGACGTATCTGAAAAGGGACGCAGACTGTATAATTTCTTCCCAGACATCAGGGAACGTCTGAGACTGGGCGATATCAATCCTAGCCGGGGTATGGTCCACTTTCTGACAGGTCATGGTCCCTACCCCACGTACTTGAACTGCATGGGGCATGTACATGCAGGGAGTTTGGCTCCCCCGAACACACAGTCTTACACTGTACAATACACAGAACACCAACTCACGCAACACTACCAGACGACCAAGACATACAGACGATCATCCGGGCCAAATACACATGGGAGATACTAAATCGGATAGTCGATGAGGTATCCACCCTCAAACAACTCAATACAGTAACACACGCACTTCACACCTACCTCGGTACGTGCACAGAACACGACATGACTCATGGCACAGCAGCAGCAATGAAGGCACAGACACTGATGAGGACTCCAGCAGTGACTCGGACACCTCTGAATCATCTCTACAATAATTTACACAAGGATTGGTCCAAATAATTAAACCAGAATGCATAGAAATTTGTCAAAGACTAAATAACTAAACGAGAATAAATTTGAGCAAACACAAATGTTTTTTGATTTCTCCCATACATGTTTCGCTGGCGTTGCAGCATCATCAGTGGGATGTTTAATTCGTATTGTCTTAATAACACATGTAGTTATGTTTGTGGTTCTTCCACTCACAAAACGTCACTAATATTTTTTGAATGTTCATAATGTTCAAATCTTTGTTAAGCTTATGGGACTTAACTACGGGGTCATCAGCCCCTAAACTTACAAACTACTTATCAACTAGCTTATCCTAAGGACGGCACAAATATCCATGCTCGAGGGGGTATTCGAACCCCCGACCGTAGTGGCCGTGCAGACCGTGACTGAAGCGCCTCAGTCCCCTCGGCCATCGCGGCCGGCAATATTTTTTTGACAGATTGTCATTTTGGTGGATATGCTCTGTTTTTGAAAGTGAAAGTGACACAGTGCCTGTCCACAGCACGAAAAACAGAGCATATCCACCAAAATGACAAACTGTCAAAAAATATCAGTGACGTTTTGTGAGTGGAAGAACCACAAACATAACTACATGTGGTATTAAGACAATACGAATTAAACATCCCACTGATGATGTTGCAACGCCAGCGAAACATGTATGGGAGAAATCAAAAAACATTTGTGTTTGCTCAAGGCGGACCTTACCTATAAAGCAAATTTATTTTGTAAGCAAACACGGAGATTGAAGAGCTTTTCAAACCTCAAGATGAATAAACGAGAATAGTTTAGGAACAAAGAATTTGTACATTAGACTGGCCAGGGCTGCAGGGCTCGATGTTAATTCCGAGGCCTCCGCCCCTCACCTGTCATCGAGAATAGTTTTCTCTCCCCCACTTACCACTATCCTGTCATCTTTTCACCTCTTCTTAAAATTATTTTATAGATTTAAGTTACTAACACCACCCCACTTTTCCTATTTCCAAATTAATTTTATTTTAATTAGAACCATTTTTCCCTAACCGATAATTAAATTCAATATAAATATACCAAACTATTAATGAATATACTAATCAGCCTAATATTGTTTATGTAAGAATTATCATTGTACTTAGATAAGAAGAGAGCAAATTCGAATGTAAATATTGGCCACAATTCACGACCAGCTTTATACCCACAAGCAACTGATCTAAATGAAGGTTTCAATAAATAAATAAATAAATAAAAGAATAAATAAATTATCCAGGCACCATTATCGACCTGCTGTAGGGGCGAATATAGCATATATCTGGATCGTGTTATGCATCACAAGACCAAGCGCCGTTACTTTATATTTCTGATGTGAGCGCAATTAGTGCTGTTTAGTAGTTATTTACAGTGAGATTTCATTACTTAGTGAAAGTACACTAACCCTTCTTTGGTACAAAAAGTTGAGAAACATTCATAAATAAATACATTTTAAGAACATTTAAAATTTAGGTTCCATTATGTCTGTTACGACATATGGCGGTTGCATAACAGCGTCCATCTGTGGCTGTTTACTGACGGTGCTGTGGTGTACAAGAGGGTGTCGTCATTGAATGACTGTAGTAGAATGAGGGATGACTTGCACCAAATTTATAGGTGGTGTGAGTAATGGAAACTAGCGCTAAATGTAGAAAAATGTAAGGTGACGCAGATGAGTAGGAGAAACAATCCAGTAATGTTCGAATACAGCATTAGATGTGTTCTGCTTGACAGAGTCGCGTCAAATAAATACCTAGGTGTGACGCTGCAAAGCCATATGAAATGGAACGAGCATATAAGGACAATCGTCGGGAAGGTAAATGGTCGACTTCGCTTTATTTGGAAAATTTCGGGGAGGTGTGATTCGTCTGTAAAGGAGACCGCATATAGAACGCTTGTACGGCCCCGTCTTGAGTATTGCTCAAGTGTTTGGTATTCCCACCACACCAGATTGGTTTAAAGGAGGACATAGAAGCAGTTCAGCGGCGGGTGGCGAGGTTAGTAACTGGTAGATTCGATAAAGGCGCGAGTGTTACTCAAGTGTTTCGGGAACACAACTGGGAGTCGCTGGAGGGGAGGCGACGTTATTTTCGAGAAGCACTGTTGAGGAAATTTAGAGGGCCGGAATTTGAGGCGGACTGCAGAAAGATTCTACTGCCGCCAACCTACATTTCGCGTAAACACCACAAAGGCAAGATGAGAGAGATTAGGGCTCATACGGATGCAAACAAGTATCCGTTTCCCCTCGTTCTATATGGGAGTGGAACAGGAAAGCAAGTAACTAGTAGTGGTACTGAGTACCCTCCGCCACGCATCTTTAAGTGGATTGCGGAGTATGGATGTAGATGTAAATATATTTTCGGGAAAGGCCAAGATTACTGTACAAATAAGTTTTGTAATTTTAAGTAGACATTCCATGATAGTTTATATCAGTTTTGATATTCAGAGGATTATTCGCACTGAAGTCCCTTTTACTTTACTGAGATCCAGATTTTTTATTGCTGTCATTAAATCATAAAAATATAGCCTTCTTTTTAACTGTTACCACTAACAACCCACTCCTCTGACCAATACAGGGAAGTATGACTGTCTACTATTGCGATGCCTCCACGCATCGTTCATTAAAATAATTCAGATACCGTACTTTTTTTATATTAATTATTCTTATTTGTTTGGGGGGGGGGGGCAGGCCACTGACCTAGTGTAACAAGAAGTATGATTCGCCGCGGCGGAGCGGCAGAGCGCGTTGAGGCCGTTCCCCGTCGGGGGTACGAATCCACCCTCTGGCATGGATTTTTGTGCCATCTTTAGTATAAGCTAGTTCATAAGTAGTTTGTAAGTTTAGGGACTGATGACCCCGCATTTAAGTCCCATAAGCTCTACAAACATTTATTAAAAATTAAAAACTATGATTCATCCGAGCTGGCAGCACGGTTTTATTCATTCACGGTTCAATCATTCCATTCCCGCGCAGTCTTTATTGACGACTTTTAGGTCAATTTGAAAACACGTCTGCTGCACAGACCCCGTTCAATACGGCAGCGAATGGTTGCGTTCCGAAACACTAGTGGCCGCACCATAAGTTTAAGTGCTGTTAACAACAGGTCGTCGCGTAAACTGCTTTACAGAGCGAGCAAGACTCCACTCTCATTGTTTTGTGATGTAGGGTGATGTAGGGTGTGATGGCCACGTGGTCTAAGGCATCATGCTACGGACTGGGCTGCCGTTCCCGCCGAAGGTTCGAGTCCCGGCTCAGCATGTGTGTGTGTGTGTGTGTGTGTGTGTGTGTGTGTGTGTTGTCCTCAGTGTAAATTAGTGTAAGAACTTTATAAGTCTAGGCACTGAGGACTGAAGCTGTTTGGTCCAATAGGTTTACAAACATTTGAACATTTTTGATTCGCAATGTCTTTCGTCATTCAGCCACCGTCTTTAATTATCACGATGACTGATCTTTCTTCCTTCCTTTTTTTTCCTTTCTTGGCCATTATCTATAGGTGATTGAGTCAGCAGCAGACGAACAACAGAGCAGCTTCTTCGTTTCCGAGGTTTTACTTCCCAGTTGCTGGTCCATCAAAAACTGCCCTGTGTCAGTTCCGCACTTATGTCAGTAAGTTTCCCTTATTATCGGTAGAATAATTAGATATACCGATAGTCCTCTGTCCTAGTAATCGTAATCAGAATGAAACTTCACTCTGCAGCGAAGTATGCGCTGAAATGAAACTTCCTGGCGGATTAAAATTGTGTGCCGGAGCCCGGATTCGAATCTGGGACCTTTGCCTTTCGCGGGCAAGCGCTCTACCGCTGCAGAGTGAAAGTTTCATTAAAAAAAAAAAAAAAAAAAAAAAAAAAAAAAAAAAAAAAAACTTAGAATGTGGCTAAGCCATGTCTCCACCACATCCTTTCTTCCAGGAGTGCTATTCCTGCAAGTTTCGCAGAACTTCTGTGAAGTTTGGAAAGTAGGAGGCGAGGTACAGGCAGAAAAGAAGGTGTGAAGACAGGCCGTGAAGCGTACCGGGGTAGGTCAGACGGTAGAGCGCTTGCTCATGAAAGGCAAAGGGCCTGGGTTCGAATCCCGGTTCCGCCACACAATTTTAATCTTCCAGGAACTTTCAGTAATCGTAATGTTTGGGCGCATTACTGTGTGTCAGCCTTGTATCAACCATCACATTAAAATACAAAATCATATATACTTTTACTAAGAAATCAATGTTTCGGGCTACGGAACCGTGCATGTCATCTACTTCACTGAACCGCGGTATCTAGAAGTTCGCAGCTTCAGTGTAGGCTGAATTACATTTAAAGTTCAGAATGTAATGAATTCAACGCCAACGCGCGTCTACACTTTAATCTGACTTCCTTCTTCCGCCGGATGTGATTTTCTTCGCCCGCCAATAGCCGAGGTGAAATCCCTACGGTGCGTTAGACACAAAATAAAATAAAACTCTGGTGCCAACGGGAAACCGTAATGGTACTTGTTCGTCCGAATCCTGGTCTCAGAGGGCTCGGAGATGATGATTATGGAGGCAGTTTTGGGATTATATCCAAATTTGAGGCGGCAAGTAAACTGAAAAAGTTTTTATGTACTATAGTTTTAATGAGAAAATATTATTGTAGTTACTTCTGCTAACGTGCAGTCTTGGCATCCGCAATGTGTGCTGTTGCATAAGTGGCAAAGTCAGTTTTATTTTATGCGGTAATAACGTTATGTTTACCAGAATTGTACACTGTGGTCTGTTCAAATGTCTGTAAAGCTATGGCACCAAACAGCACTGGTTATCAGTCCCTAGACTTACAAAATACTTAAACTAACTTACACTACAGACAACAAACACACACAAACACACCTATCAGTTAGTGAAGTCAACAAAGGATCAAAAGCAACTGCAAAGCGATTTAGACAAAATTTCTAAATGGTGGGAAAATTGGCAATTGACATTAAATAAAGAAAAGTGTGAAGTAATACACATGACCACTAAAAGAAATCCGCTGAACTTCAACTACGCGACAAATCAGTCAAACCTTAAGGTCGTAAATTCTACCAAATACCTAGGAGTTACAATTACGAACAACTTAGACAGGAGAGAACACGTAGAAAATATTGTGGGGAAGGCGAACCAAAGATTACGTTTCATTGGCAGAACGCTTCGAAGACGCACCAGCTCCACCAAAGAGACTGCCTACATCACACTTGTGCGTCCTCTCCTGGAGTACTGTTGCCCCTTGTGGAACCCTCACCAGGTGGGACTGACGGAATATATTGAGAAGGTTCAGAGAAGGACAGCTCGTTTTGTTTTATCACGTTACCGGGGGGAAATTGTCACGGAAATGTTACAGGAATTGGGGTGGAAATCATTAAAAGAAAGACGTTATTCATTGCGGCGTGATCCGTTTACGAAGTTTCGATCACCGACTTTTACTTCTGAATGAAAATATTTTGCTGGCACCCATCTACTTAGGGAGACATGACCATCCCAATAAAATAAGAGAAATCAGATCGAAAACGGAACGATTTAGGTGTTCTTTCTTCCCGCGCGCTATTAGAGAATGGAACGGTAGAGAAAAGTTATGAAAGTGGTTAATGAACCCTCTGCCAGGCATTTAAATGTCATTTGCAGAGTATCTTTGTAGATGTAGATGCCCGAGTGAGGACTCGAACCTCAGACGGGAACGGTCGGACAGTGCGTAGTATGGCGCCTTATACCACGCGGTCATTCGGCGCGGCTGTACAGGTTTTGGAAGGGGTGGTGCATAACCAATTAAATAACACAGGGTGCTATTCAAAACATGATACTGCTTTGGTTAGAGTTACAAGAAAAGCCATCATGCTGATTAATTTCCCCGTACAATTGTTTGTGTAGTTTGTATGCAATATAAATGAGTCACCCTGCATATGCCTTGTTGCCATCGAGCACTTGGTTGTATCAGTGGGAGATTCTGTGGACGTACATAATGTTGAGTAACTGTGACTCTGGGAGAGGCGTGTAGCCGCGTTGAGGCGCCTGGCGGTTGAGGCTGCCTTGCAGTCTGGCGTTGCTTATCGCCGCAGCCGGAAGCTGCGGTGAGTCAGCGGCGCACAACCTACTAACGAGGAGCCGCCTTATCTGTTGTCAGCAGCCAGGAGGCCGACCCCGACCGCAGCCACACGTTCTGCCGTCCAATTTGCATTTACAGTAAATGAATAATTACTTTGCTTTTCCCTTACGCTCTAGAAAAAAAAAAAAAAAAAAGTATGAAAACCAGAATACTGCAAGACACACAAACCAGACTCCAAGCGAATATCGATGAAAGGACCATATGAGCCGCGGCGGAATACCCGTGCCCGCTGAGGCGCCCTGCTACAGTCACCACCACCTAGAGAGAAGGTGACGTCAGGCAGAGTAGGTTGCGCGCGCATAGCTGACTGGCTCGCTGCTTCGGCATAGTGGGCCTACGCAGTCAACTATGCGCGCGCAACCTACTCTGCCTGACGTCACACGAGAGCGCCGCGGAGTTCTCTCTAGGTGGTGGTGGTAGATCGCGTAACTAATAAGGAGTTACTGATAAGAACAGTGCAACTATTTTCGTCACAGATGAGCCCACTAATTGCGCACCATTCAGTTGGCCACTTTGGGAGTCTATCAGTTCACATATTTCACCCAGCATTTGTGTTGACCGTCGGAGATTAAAACGCGTAATTTAGTGTGAGGTAACGTCCAAGACACTGTAAGTCAATAATGCGCTTCGGTCGCTGTATTAGTGAATAACAATAACTTGTATAAACCTATGTATTATTGACTAGAGGCCGCGGCGTAAGAGCCGTGCGCACTGAGGCGCCGCGCTGCGGCTTTTCGCCGTCGGAGATTCGAGTCCTCCCGCGGGCGAGGGTGTGTGTGTGTGTGTGTGTGTGTGTGTGTGTGTGTGTGTCGTACTTAGGTTAGTTTAACTTAGTTTAAATAGTTTGTAAGCTAGGAACTAATAACAAAGCCGTTAAGTCCCAGATATTTACAAACATATTAACATTTTTATTGATTAGATGTGTGCCTCCGTTGCACAGTGGTAGAGTGCTGGACTACAAATCCAAAGGTCACGGGTTCGATCCCGCCACGTCCTAGTATTTTTATCTGTCACTTTCCACTTCTTTCACCTCTTGTAGTATTGCTCATGTCAAAAATACCGAGTAGCACCATGGTTCGGAACCCCCTATACCTGGCTGGGTTAGTCAGTTCGAAGGTTGGAGGAAGGCAGCGGCATACCACCTCCAAACAGGACCATGCCTAGTAAAGCACTGTGGTGTTCAAACCAATCTTCGGATTGTTGACTGCTTTACCTTTTAATTGATTAGAGTGATCCATGACGGCCATAAAATAAATACTGAAAATGTGTCGAGACACTGAATTACAATTTTTGCCAAAACCAGGATTCGAACCCAGTTCTCCTGCCTACCGGGTAGCCACTTTACACATTCAGTTATCCTGGCATTATGGATAACCCCAATCTATGGAATAAACCAAATACGTTTCCCTCCACAATGAAGGGATTGCATAGTAAGCAGAAGACCCGGTTTCGAATCCTGGCCATGGAACAAATTTTTATTCAATGCCTCGCTATATTATCAATATCTTTCATATCTTGAAAGTACATCTGTCTCTAAAATCAAACTTTTTGATGTAAATAATAATAATAATCTTTGTATAAATACACAAACATGATAATTGAATTACCGATTTTAATACTATACAATGAGCCCAATGAAAGTTACATAATGCGAGAGGGTGTTTGGCATTGATGTGCACAAAACAGAAATCATGTGTGTAAGGAGTTGTTACGAGTAGTTAACGAAGTGTATGTTTTCGTATCAAAAGGGACTAGTAGAAGACGATACGCCGCTTAAGGTACGGTTCTCGTGTGACGTCATGCAGAGAAGGCCGCGATCGCGTAGCTCACTGGGAGGCCGCTGGGGCACCGCCCACTATGCCTTATCGGCCAGCCAGTTAGATACGCGATCGCGGCCTACTCTGCGTGACGTCACACGAGAACGCCGCGACCTTTTATCTCTGTAGTGTTGATCCCAGCACGTAGCCATCTAGTGACTGACTGGCGTCCAATAGCTACGATGGTCTACTTCGTTCCTATATGGAAACTATATTTGGTTTTAGCCTATGCCCTTAAGGAGAACGTTAACGGATCGGAGTGAAAGAAACAGAGATAGACTTTGCGTAGAGGGAATAATAGCAATGTGGACATCCATAATGATAACGCAACCGGTTTGTTGAATGATATATTTAAATGTGATTCCAAATCACCTTGACAGTTACAGTTGCAGTTTAATGAATATACCGGTACTGCGCAGGTATTATAGCGCAAAACATTTCTACAAGGTATGTATCTTTATGTGTTATCATAAGAAAAAGGTTAATTTGCTGGCGTTGACACAAAATTCATATTTCAATGCAGTATATCGAGAACGCAATTCAAATGATTCAACAGTACAATAGAAGTCAAAAGAATTTTCTAAGGGAAAAGGTTTCATATACGTAGGCATAATTTCTCAGTACTTAATTACGACATACCTTACCTTAAAATACGCGTTTTGCAAATTTCTTTCAAGCGGCGTAACATTTAGGCTGCCAGCTTTTGTAATATTGAAGTATAAATAAAAAATCCACCAAATACGGCACATTTGCTTCCGATCGCCTTAATTGGAGGATGCGCAACGCGATGTTCATTTGTTGTAGACCACGTGATTATGTGGCTAGCGAATCACAGCACAAAGAAGAGTATCGTCGTCGGCCAATGGTAACCAAACCTCACCGCCGCGCAACATGCGAATAAGAATTTTTTCACGTTGGAAATTAAATATGCGGTAATGTTTTTATATACGAAACCGCACAATGGTTACGGGATGTGAAAATTAACATCTTAACATGAATTTTCAATTATTTCATTTTCGAAATCCCTTGATTACACTTTCAGACAGACGATAAAATAAATAAAACAAGCTATACCTGCTCTATGGTTGACAGGTTCTTGTATGTACCCTTGTCCGGTCAGTAACAGTAATTGGCCTCGTAAAATGAAGATTTAGAATTACTTGATCATCACTGTTTCGTACAGATCATAGGGTAAATAAAACATGCTATACCTACTCTATGGTTGACAGGTTCTTGTATGTACCCTTGTCCGGTCAGTAACAGTTAATGGCCTCGGAAAATGAAGATTTGGAATTAGTTGACGACTGTTTCGTACATATAAAATAAGTAAAACGTGCTACAGTACTTTGTAGTTGAGAGGATAAAGTGATTCTAAATCTTCATTTTACGAGGCCAATTACTGTTACTGACCGGACAAGGGTACATACAAGAACCTGTAAACCATAGAGCAGGTATAGCTTGTTTTATTTACCCTGTGACCTGTACGAAACAGTGATCAAGTAATTCTAAATCTTCATTTTACGAGGCCAATTACTGTTACTGACCGGACAAGGGTACATACAAGAACCTGTCAACCACAGAGCAGGTATAGCATGTTTTATTTACCCTGTGACCTGTACGAAACAGTGATCAAGTAATTCTAAATCTTCATTTTACGAGGCCAATTACTGTTACTGACCGGACAAGGGTACATACAAGAACCTGTCAACCATAGAGCAGGTATAGCTTGTTTTATTTATTTTATCGTCTGTCTGAAAGTGTAATCAAGGGATTTCGAAAATGAAATAATTGAAAATTCATGTTAAGACGTTAATTTTCGCATCCTGTAACCATTGTGCGGTTTCGTATATAAAAACATTACCGCATATTTAATTTCCAAAGTCAAAAATTCTTATTCGCATGTTGTGCGGCGGTGAGGTTTGGTTACCATTGGCCGACGACGATACTCTTCTTTGTGCTGTGATTCGCTAGCCACATAATCACGTGGTCTACAACAAATGAACTTCGCGTTGCGCATCCTCCAATTCAGGCGATCGGAAGCAAATGTGCCGTATTTGGTGGATTTTTTATTTATACTTCAGTATTACAAAAGCTGGCAGCCTAAATGTTACGCCGCTTGAAAGACATTTGCAAAACGCGTATTTTAAGGTAAGGTATGTCGTAATTAAGTACTTAGAAATTATGCCTACGTATATGAAACCTTTACCTTTCTAAGTTTTTCATTTTTATGGCCATGACGTCCGTAGATGCTTTTATAATTATGATGGATAATGTTTGACAGTAAATGCAACTACAAATAAGATGGCACTTTTCTCACCAGACGCGTTTTGTTTTAATGACAGTAATAGATCTTCTGTAATCATATATACCTACAATTTGTTTTGTTTCTTAGATCGAATACAGTTCGTTAGCAAAAGATGTAAAGTACTGTTTTGTTACTTTCGGGAAGTTTATTCTTGGTTTTCACCTTACATCATGGAGCGGCCGATTTGTTTCATGCTGTACCGTCACTATTTTTCGCACTAATTTCCACTTAAATGATGCGCGTCCATAATTATGTTTTTCACAGGTCAGACGTATTTGTTTGGAATGCAACTGAGTTTGCACAGTGTGATGGTGTAGTGTTGCCAACACCGCAATCTTATTTTTTAAATCTATTGTTAATACTTTATATTAAATTATGTAATAGTGTATTTATTATTGGTGTAAGCGAAATGGAATGATATTCGTAGCTACAATGCAACTACAAACTAAGAAACTGCATAGAAATAAATTCCAATTATAAATTCCAAGATGTTACCAACTAACAGTTGCAACGACACTAGCGCTCCTAGCGGCGGACAAGCCGCCGTAAGAGTACTGTTTGTTTGTAATAACTTTCTGCTTCATTAACTCAATAGTTTTTGCAATTCCTAGCACTACTGAAATATCTAGGGATGTAAATAATCGTGAAATAAATGTAAAAAAAAAAAACCGAATTTCACAGATTACGTTATATAAACAATAACTTATTCATGAAGAAATATTTACGAATATTGACGGGTATATTTGCAGCTCGTGCCGCTGAAAGTAAGTAGAATATAAACCCAAGAGAAACATAAATTACTGTTACTGTTTGTTCTTAAATAATAGGCGTTTTCTTTTTTTTTTTTTTTTTTTTTTTTTTTTTTTTTTTTTTTTTTTTTTTTTTTTTTGCGTGAATAAATTCGGTATGGAGTGTAATGATTCGTACATATTTACACTTCCGTCGTCTTTCGTTTAAACGCATATACTGTTGAGTGTAATTACTTTTGCTTACAAAACGAATGACTTGAAGTTTCATGCCGTTTGTGTTTCACATGTAGCAACAATTGCGGATTGGTTTCTGCTTCGTTGGGGAAAGGTGATTTTTGCTTCCAAATTTTTATTGTCATTTTTGTAAGGATATTCCTTCAGCTATAGCTGTGGTGACTGATCCGGTACATTAAATAATATAGGTATTGTACTCCATATAAGTTTCTCACTTTCAACGGTTACTGATTTGACTGGAATTGTAGTGACGAAACCTTGACGGTTCTGAGTAGAAAACCGACGTCTTTCTGCAAATGGTCGAGTCTTCTATAGTTTATTAGCCATTTTTTGTTCTTAATAGAAAAGGAAATCTTCATTTAAAAAACCGTAGATTTCACGAGAATATACTTAAAAGACGCATTTGTTGTCTGTCTGTTCTCTTATAACTCAAGATCCAGACAACCAAATAACGGAAAATTTGGTACACATACACAAAATTACATGGAGAAGGTTCTTAAACAGGTTTCGTTCAATTTTTTTGGAAAACCGACCGGAAAATTTGAGAAAAATTGAAAGCGCATTTTCAATATGTCCGTGTAAATCTATATCTTCTCTCTGATCTTGATGAAATTTTGCAAAATTGACCTTCAAAACAAGAGGAAGGACACTGTCTACATAAAATTTCGTTCAGTGCATGGTGGAGGGTACTTATGGATTTCGCCAAAATCCACAGTTTTGTTCCGATCTTGATGAAATTTTGTATACTTGACCTTGAAAACAAGATGAAGATTACTGTCTACATAAAATTTCGTTCGGTGCATGGCGGAGAGAACTTTACTTACAGACGAAAATATTTTTGTACATACTCCAAATGGAACTGCCAAAAATGTTGTTTATTACATTGCTTCAACATAAATGTACTCTTTTATTACATGCAAATAAACGGTTTTGTACGCTTCTACAGAAAACGTTATTTTAAACCCGGGCAAAGTCGGGTACTTGCAGCTATACTCCATTCACCGAAACGAGAGACGTAGTGTAAACACAGCAAGACCCGTGGCCACAGCGCTGCCGTCGAGGGGTGTACAAGGCAGGGGCGCGCAGTTAGCGTGGCCATCTCAACTGCAGCTGTGAGCCCGTTAGTGCGTGCTGTACAGCGCCGATTTCAGGATCTCTTAAGTTCATCTTTAAAGACGCTTCAAAGACTAGTTGAACCTTCGAGAAGTGGTTTCAAGATGTTCTTCCTGGGCTTGCAGTTACTGTTGTTGATAAAGCGCTGTACCATCATCGTAGAAAAGAAAAAGTTCTCAGTGCGAATTCCAATAAGCACGAAATATCCGAGTGGCTAAAATCTAAAAAACTCGATTTTGAAGACGGTATGTTGAAAAAAAAATAACTTTTAGATATATTTCAAAATTACAGAACAGCGCACAACGAATACGCGATAGATGAAATGGCGAAGAATACAGAGTAACCTGTTGTTAGAGTTCCTCCGTACCGCTGTGAATTAAACGCCATCGAGTAAGTGTGGGCCAGAATCAAAGGCTATGCTGCAGCGAAAGACAAAACATACAAAATGCCGGAAGTTAAAGAACTGCAAGAAGAAGCAGTAAAAACAGTGACTGCAGAAGTTTGGAACAAGTGCGTCCTCCGTGTCGTATTTTTAGTTGAAAGTCAAATGTCAAAGTTGTAGAGGAGAGAGAGAGAGAGAGAGAGAGAGAGAGAGAGGGAGATGAGCGGTTTGATATAAACCTCAATGAAAACAGTTCAGGTTTGACAGAATGAAGCTTGTTTCGCCGTCCTTTACCATTATTATTACTGGTAAAGTTATTAATAATTGTCTATGAATGGATCGTTTTGTTAGCAACCTGTACGAACCTATACGAACGCTCCATTCATACACAATTTTTGACAGAATGAACTGAGTTTCATCGTACTTTTCACATTATTGTAACTGGCTTTGAATCTTCCATGTCGTGCTTTATTTCGTTACATTGTTGTCCAGGTTTCTCGGGGTTCGCTATGACGTCAGCTCGGCAGCCAGCCGACGCCAAAAGCTGCAGAGCGTGCGCCAAGGATTTTGTACACCCCTTCGTATCACGTGAACACCGAATGCTTTCTCTGGAAACGATCTTAGTCGCTCACGTGACACTGTTTACGTTTCGTCCCAGCTCTCGGTGAACGGACTATAGTCTTAAATAACGCCGGCCGCGGTGGCCGAGGTGACTGAGGCGCTCCAGTCACGGTCAGCACGGCCACTACGGTCGGGGGTTCGAATCCCCCCCTCGGGCATGGATATTTGTGCCGTCTTTAGTCTTAGCTAGTTCATAAGTAGTTTGTACGTTTAGGGACTGATGACCCCGTAGTTAAGTCCCATAAGTTGTACAAACATTTGAACATTTGAATCTTAAATAAACGGTTCTGCAATGTGCCGTTTTATATCTTCCGATGGTTCTTACGAAACCTAATAAAGACAAATGCGGAGTTATTTTGTAGTTATTGCCGATTTTAATGTCACTACGTACCTCCTCTGTTGTAAAGAATATGTTGACATTAATTTAAACGACACTATTCACACTCATGAGATACCATAATCATAAATGTTGCTTGCTAGCCGCTTGGGGCACTGCTGTCATGGCTCATAACAATAATCAGTCTGAGTGTCGTGATTGTATATGTTAAGGGCCCTCACACGTTCAATAATATTGTCAATATACTGACAATGCGTCAATATATTGACCGTGTGCGCGTGGGTATTAACGTATTGTCAATACCGTAAATATTGACAGAGCAGTATTGATGGGCCCAAAAATATTTTCCGTTTGACAATATTCATTGTTCAGATGTCCGCAGTGTTTCGCCTCAGAGCGCTAGCGTCTATCGCATAACTACTATTTTTCAGCGTTTACATTTGCCAAATCGATATGCTTTGAATGAATCTGAATATGGTACGAAATATGAGTAAATAAGTAATGGCGCCGTTAATCGAATGCTATAGGAGCAATCCATTATCTCTAAACCCAGAGAACCAGAATGGTATTACGCAATTACTTGAAATTTATCTCCTTCAGTATCCATAAGGAAGATAGTGGACGTTGAAAAGAAATTACGTGATTGCTTTGAATGTTTCAATGAGAATTTTACTAATCGTGTTAGCGGACATAACTATACTGAACTTTAAATATTTAAATGACCTTCTTGTCGCCAAAGTTCGTAAAGTTACACTTAGTCTTTCATCGGCTGGTATTGTGGGTCTGTTAATTACCTCTTGTTTTCCGATTATATCGTTTTGTCGTTATTCATTGCGGCGTGATCTGTTTGCGAAGTTTCAATCACCGACTTTTAGTTCTGAATGTGAAAATATTTTGCTAGCACCCACCTACTTAGGGAGACATGAGCATCCCAATAAAATAAGAGAAATCACATCGAAAAACGGAACGATTTAGGTGGTCTTTCTTCCCGCGCGCTATTAGAGAATGGAACGGTAGAGACAAGTTATGAAAGTGGTTAATGAACCCTCTGCCAGGCACTTAAATGTGATTTGCAGAATATCTATGTAGATGTAAAAAATCTTTTATTGCAATCGTTTGGATTTCCGTCGGCCGGTTCACTTGAGAAAAATCATTCCTTTTGTTTAACTAGCCAACCCTTTATAATTAAAGCACACATTTCTCATTGTCAGACATATTTTATTGCCTTTGCCTTTACGAAAACAGTGACAATATTATTGATGGTGTGAAGACTACTGAAATTTATTGAAGGTTGGACAATATATTATCTATATCTATAAATGTGAATGTCCGTTCGGTGTACGTTTATAACGTCTGAACCACAAGACATAAAGAGCTAAAAATTTGTATAGTTACTAATGTCTACCCGGGGAAGGCTTTAGACACGGTTTTATGGCGATCGAATAAAAATGTTCAAATGTTTGTTAAGCTTATGGGACTTAACTATGGGGTCATCAGTCCCTAAACTGACAAACTACTTATGAACTACTTACAAACTAGGACGGCACAAATATCCATGCCCGAGGGAGGATTCGAACCCCCGACCGTAGTGGCCGTACTGACCGTGACTGGAGCGCCTCAGTCACCTCGGCCACCGCGGCCGGCGCGATCGAATAGCTATTTATCTATAGATATTAATCTGAATGTCTGTTCGGTGTACGCTTATCACGTCCGAACGACAAGACGCAGAGACTTAAATATTTATACAGTTACTAATTTATACCTCAGGAAGGTTTTAGACACGGTTTTATAGCGATCTGATAGATATTTAGTAATTTGAAGAATATAACGCGAAATACGGAACAATAATTACGCTTTGAAAATTATATTTACTCTTTGAAAATGGTTTTATTGGTTGCATTGTTACTTGAGGGTTGATAATGATAAAAGGGTGGAGTATATTGGGATGGAAAGTTATCGGTGTATATAAAATTCTACGTGTGTGTTTGTGTGTGTGTTAATATTTCGCTCTGCAGCGAAAACTGCAGAACGCAAACGAAAAGTCTGTGTGTAATTGTTGTCCGAAGTCTCCCGTTGTACACCATAGCAGTTCCATGCTGATAGCTATAAGGGGGTGGAACATATGGTGGTTGAAAGTCGTCAGATTATAAAAAAAGTACGGACTGAAGGCCAGCGATGTTCGCGACTCTATAGGAAGGAGGTTTTATACAGCGAAACGTGATGCCACAGACCATATCTTTGGTCTATGCGTGCTACAATGTCTTCAGCTCTTTCTCTGTAATGATAAGCATACGAATAAGGAAATATCAGAATAAATAAATAAAGCAGTAAAAAAGAAATTTCTTTTAATACATCTCTTTAAAAAAAATCGATTTGACGTTTCGCGCATTGTCTATCATAATCAACCAACACGCGAGCGGAGCCGCGGGTTTAACCCCTAACGTCTCACAGACCGCAAGCGCTTATTGTTAGTCAATTGTTAATGGACAGGGGTGGGGAAGGATAATACAGCGTTGCGCAATCGTTCCTTCCAACACCAGCACTGTTTTCCACTGCCAGTAGCCACGTTAACGCGAGTCGGAGCAATATTATTACATCTCCTTTTGTGCTAGCGGTCTCAGAGACCGCACCTGGGCGTTTGCGTTCTGGATTCCTCTACTGTGCGTGTCACAAAGCGTCATTTTGAGGATAATGTTTTGAAATCGTTTGAAGACCCTTAAGGAAGTGATGTGGGATCAGACAGTGACTATGAGATTCAAAGTGAACATAATTCAGACTCAGAACAGTGTGAAAGTGAAGAAGGAATTTTATTGCCACCTGTGGATTCCTCGAGTGAAACAAGTAATTGAAATGATGAAGACAGAAATATGGAGACAGTATCATCAGCTAAGAATTCTGCAAGAAATATTTTTGGTCGAAACAATTCTCGTTGGTCTTCGAAGCCACTTTTGAGGAACTCCCGTGTGCGTCAGCATAATATCATTCGTTTGCCGACTGTACGACCACCTGCTCAAGTAGGTAACAATCCAGATCCACTCACTATTTGGAATTTGCTGATGACTGACGATATTTTGAATATTATAGTAACACCGCAGATCGAAAAACGAGTGAAAATTCCTCACATTCCACGTGAAATTCGTGCATCCATTCGCTGTGTGTTGGGAGTTGCAGAAACAAGACTAGAAGTAGTTGGAGATCGATTGGAAAAACGTAGAACATGCTGCACCTGTGACCCAAAAAAGAAGAGAAAGACGTGTTATGTTTGCCATTGTTGCAAGAATCCCATCTGCCTTGAGTGTTCTGCCAAAATTTGCATCGAGTGCAGAGAAAACATCTGAAAAGAAAAAAAGTAACTAACAAAGCAGTAGTGAAATTTTTATCTTTGTGAATGTTTTTGGAGAGTTTCCTATGTTTTTACCATTACTTGCACAGTAAACAATAAAAATATGGCACAAAGTACAATTTAAAGGCCATAGTATTTGACTTTTTACAGTGTTAATAAAATAATGTAATGTTAAATCCATTTTCCGCAGTTTTACGTTTGAATATATATATATTTCATAAACTTAATTTTAAAATGTATTCCTTTTACAGAGTTTATGAAGACATAAGTAGCCTTTTGCGTAGTAAATTGAATTAGTTCACTTAAATAACAATCAGAACTATTCATGATTATTTAAAAATTGCGGTCTGTCAGACCGCACCTGGGGCAGAGCGTGACAGAAAAATGACCTGGGAAGCTAAGGGTTGAGCTAGTTGACAATATTATTGTCAGTTAGTATTGACCGTGTGAAGGCCCCATTAGACTGTGATACTACCAATAATAATGACTTCTGTAGTGTGCACTTTAAGTAGAACGGCCGGTCGGATGTAAGAGAAGGCCTGAAGGCCCTAACCTTGCCCGGTTAAATAAGTATTGAAATGTGGCCGGACTTTTGAGTGGGGCTGTCTTTGTAAAGTCACGAGCAGTGTGGCCTCTGCAGGATCGATCTGTGTGGAGCGGGGCCGGCGAGGCGGGTATGTGCCGCGCCAGGTGGGAGCATGCTCAAGGCCACAGCCCAGACACACTTGTGCCTCTGCCGGCCAGCTGACTGCTTGCAGCGTTTCCACACGGTCGCTCTTACACCATCATATTCTTTTCATCAATATTATCAAATATTCGTGAAACTTTTTTGACGTGGCTCTAAAAAGGGGTTTTATACTGTCAGTATACGAGTATACTGCATACGAGTGTATCGTCAGGCGTGCCCCAGGGGAGTGTGATAGGACCGCTATTATTTTCTATCTATATAAATGATCTGATGGACAGAGTAAGTTGTAATTTGCGGCTATTTGCTGACGATGCTGTGGTGTATGGGAGGGTGTCGTCTGTAACTGACTGTAATAGCATGCAGGATGACTTAGACAAAATTTCTAGTTGGTGCGAAGATTGGCAGCTAGCTCTCGATGTGGAAAAATGTAAGGCGATGCGCATGAGTAAAAAAAATAATCCCATAATGTTCGAATACAGCATTAGTAGTGAGCTTCTTGATGCTGTCGCGTCGTTCAAATATCTAGGCGTAACATTGCAGAGCGATATGAAATGGAACGAGCATGTAAGGACAGTTGTGAGTAAGGCGGACAGCCGACTTCGGTTTATTGGGAGAATTTTGGGAAGATGTACTTCACCTATAAAGGAGACCGCGTATAAAACGCTTGCACGACCACGTCTTGAGTATTGCTCAAGTATTTGGGACCCGAAGCAGATCGGTCTGAAGGAAGACATAGAGGCGGTTCAGAGGCGAGCAGCTAGATTTGTTACCGGTAGGTTCGACCAATGCGCGAGTGTCACGGAAATGCTCCGGCAACTCAATTGGGGATCGCTGGAAGAAAGACGACGTTCTTTTCGTGAATTTCTGTTAAGTAAATTGAGAGGGCCGGAATTTGAAGCTGAGTGTAGTACGATCTTGCTGCCGCCTACATACATTTCGCGTAAAGATCACAAAGACAAGATAAGAGAAATTAGGGCTCGTACGGAGGCATATAGGCATTCTTTCTTTCCTCGTTCAATTTGGGAGTGGAATAGGAAAGGAAATGCCTAGTAGTGGTACAGTGTACCCTCCGCCACGCACCTTACGGTGAATTGCGGAGTATGTATATAGATGTAGATGTACATAGACCATATATAATATAGACTGCGCGTGACGTCATTATACTGAAACCAACATCTAGGTCACGTGACTCGGGGCAGAGAACTAGAGCTGTGTTCGAACATGACTCGAACTGTTCGAACAATTTACGTCATGGTTTGGGAAATCTCGGGAAATGTTCGAACTTCCGATCACGACGTTATCTAGCAATGTCAGGAGGTACTATCTCGATTTAAAACGATAGTATTCATAAATCTTTTGTGTGCTGTGAACAGTGAGCTCAAAGATAATCTGGAGTCAGTACTGTGTATTACGAAAGCGTGACGCTCGACGCCATGTTTGTGAACGTATATCTGTCTCTATCTAGTTGTTAGTAGTATTTGCGTACACCGAATTTAACATTATGACATCTGTAATCTTTTGTTCTAGTTGCTTTTCGAACGAAGTAACTCAAATACAACGGCAGCTACCTATGAACATTTTAATACTATTCACAAAATAGTTGAGACTTGGAATAAACCGTATACTCATGAAACGAAACAGCAGAAAACGGCATGGGTTTTTTAAAACGTGTACGTCAGTTATATTTTTATTCAGAAGTAGTGTTTCTACCATATTGCGTTAAATGGATAAATTGTTTTACTGTAGAAAGATAAATGGTGTAAAAACGATCAATTCGAGGTGTCTGACATAAGCGTTATTTTTCATGCAGTTGTTACCAGTCGGTGGGCTCAAACGGAAATTATAAACAAGAGGTAAATAGAGAAATAAACACGAGAAGTAGCGTCTACGACAGTGTAATTTATTCATTGAATTGAATGTGATAGGAACTGACTAAAAATATAGTTCATCTATGGATATGAACTCTACTTCGTTTCCTTTGGGTTCTCTTCAAACATAAACGACTCGAACTTTAGTATAATGTATTTATTAAAGTAATTAATCATTCATATCTTATTTTCAAAGGACGCAGAGAACAAAAGAACAACACGACTTATACGTACGGAGTTGCCAACCTAACAAAAATAGAGTGTCACAATTTTCACAGATTCAAAACACTACAGTTGTGTATCCAGTGTTAATCTTTGAGATCACTGGTTTCCACTCCGCGTCACACCTTCTGCCTTTAGCGCCGCCTCACGGCCGCTCTTACACGATCATATTCTTTTGATCAAATCCTTGACAAACAAATATTATTAAATATTCGTGAAACTTCTTTGACATAAATCTTTGACGTGGCGCTAAAAAGGGGTATTATTCTGTCATCATGTTTTACATAGACCATATATAATATAGACTGCGCGTGACGTCATTATAATGAAACCAACATCTAGGTCACGTGACTCGGGGCAGGGAAATAGAGCTGGGTTTGAACATGACTCGAACTGTTCGAACAATTTACGTCACGGTTTGGGAAATCTCGAAGTAACGATACACTTAAATTTTATTTAATTAATTAATTAATTAATTTATTTATTTATTGTTTTGTTTATCTTTGATCAGCGATGATTATCGCCTCCGGTTCCCTCTGACTCGCAACGCAACTAATTTAATTTCGTTTGTCATTTTTTACTTAAAAACAAACGAGAAGACGGAACCGTGATAGTAGTTTTTACTCACTCTCTGGTCTGTATCTAATCGCTGTAGACGTCTTTCATACCTGTATCCACTAATGTAAGTAATGCAAGCTGTTGCTGAAAATATATTATTTAAATTTAAAAGCATTCCCTCTCCTTGGTTTTCATTTAAATCAAAGTCCCCCACGCCAAATATTTAATTTCTTAATGTTTTCAGCTCCTTCGCCTCCGTAATAGTTTAATTTTCAGACGTCATTACAATCGCTTCGTATTGCCTGCAAAATTTCAATCAATCAATCATCCTTATACAATACTTTGCTTGATTTTAGAACCTGCAGTCATTTCTTTTATAATTTCACGAAGTCCGATCATTTTTTAAAATTACTTTATCATTACCAGTAACTTCATAATCCACCCACGGTCACACAACAATGAAAGGCGAAGTGAACAGTCTGAACATTGATCTACTACGGAAAGTATCTTCAACGTTCATAAATTAAATTTAAAAAAGTTATCATTTCCAGCTTCTACAATACGAAGCGCAGGATCCAGCTAGATGCTTTCCGTAAGTCTTATACCGTGCTGTTGCTTGTATGGTGCCCGACTTTAATATGCAACCCGCGGTTTATTTGCTTTAATGTTCATTTTGTGCTGTACTTTAACTTATTTCAAATTCAAACATACGATACCATCAATTCCGAGTCAAATATATATATATATATATATATATATATATATATATATATATATATATATATATATATATATATAATCGCGGAATCTACTTTAACAATTATGGCATCATACAAAGCAAGGACAACGTTATATTGGGAAATGTTCGAACTTCCGATCACGACGCTATCTAGCAATGACAGGAGGTACTATCTCGATTTAAAACGATGGTATTCATAAATCTTTTGTGTGCTGTGAAGTATACGATTTATAACGAGGATAAAGTGTCACTAATGTACTATGGGGACTAATAAGTGTGAAATACGGACTAAAGTAGCTTCTAGGGTGCAAGGTCATAAGTAAAAACAGTAGCGAATATAGGCTACAAGTAAAACAATAGCAAACGCGATTAAGAATTATAGTGCTGCGATCTATCGACGCCTGTTGATACTACGTTTAGAGCAGTTGTACATCTACATCTACATAGATACTCTTCAAATCACATTCAAGTGCCTGGCAGAGGGTTCATTAACTAATTTCATAACTTTTCTCTACCGTTCCATTCTCTAATAGCGCGCAGGAAGAAAGAACACCTAAATCGTTCCGTTTTCGATCTGATTTCTCTTATTTTATTGGGATGGTCATGTCTCCCTAAGTAGGTGGGTGCTAGCAAAATTTTTTCACATTCAGAACTAAAAGTCGGTGATTGAAACTTCGCAAACAGATCACGCCGCAATGAATAACGTCTTTCTTTTAATGATTTCCACCCCAATTCGTGACGTTTTCCCCCCGTAAAGTGATAAAACAAAACGAGCTGCCCTTCTCTGAACCTTCTCAATGTCTTCCGTCAGTCCCACCTGGTGAGGGTCCCACAAGGGGCAACACTACTCCAGGAGAGGACGCACAAGTGTGATGTAGGCAGTCTCTTTGGTGGAGCTGGTGCATCTTCGAAGCGTTCTGCCGATGAAACGTAACCTTTGGTTCGCCTTCCCCACAATATTTTCTATGTGTTATCTCCAGTCAAAGTTGTTCGTAATTGTAACTACTAGGTATTTGGTAGAAGCTACGACCTTAAGGTTTGACTGATTTATCGCGTAATTGAAGTTGAGTGGATTTCTTTTAGTGGTCATGTGTATTACTTCACACTTTTCTTTATTTAGTGTCAATTGCCAATTTTCGCACCATGCAGAAATTTTGTCTAAATCGCTTTGCAGTTGCTTTTGATCCTCTGTTGACTTCACTAACCGATAAACGACAGCATCATCCGCGAACAGTCTAAGGGAGCTATTCACATTGTCTCCTAAATCGTTTATAAACACGAGGAAGAGTAGGGGACCTATAACGCTTCCCTGTGGAACGCCAGATATCACTTCTGTTTTACTCGATGACTTACCGTCAATTACAACGAACTGTGTCCTTTCTGACAGGAAATCGTGAATCCAATCGCACAATTGGGAAGATATTCCATAAGCACGCAATTTCATAAGAAGCCGCTTGTGGGGTACAGTATCAAAAGCCTTCCGGAAATCCAGAAATATGGAATCGATTTGAGATCCCTTGTCGATGGCACTTAACACTTCATGTGAACAAAGGGCAAGCTGTGTTTCGCAAGAGTGATACTTTCTGAATCCGTGTTGACTACTGGTTAATAGGTCGTTCTCTTCGAGGTAGTTCATAATATTCGAACAAAGTATATGTTCCAAAATCCTACTGCAAATCGATATCAATGAGATAGGCCTGTAATTTTGGGGATCACTCCTATTGCCTTTCGTGCACCATTTATTTCGAGGTAGCAATTACAGTTTTTTTTAAATGACTTATTTCCGTTATTGGGTATTAAATTTCTAATGTTTTCCCTATTTCATCTCTTCTAATCTTCTTTTCAAGGCGATTAAAAGGTGGTAAAATTTTTATCTGTTACTGTACCGAATGAACAGGGAATGGAATCGTCATTTGCAACCTATCTGCTATAATAACATTAAATGTAATTTCTACATATGAAGGATTGTCATTTTTTTCCTTTGAATGGTGGCCGTCAGCAATGAGGTACAGTAGTTCTGTTCTGGTAGCAGATATTTTGTATATCAATGAATCATATCTTTCAGTGACATCAGACACGTCACGTACAGTATGCAATGTTTTAAACAAAATATGCAGTTTTTCATAGTGTTGACTTTTTTTTACTTTACATGTACTTTTATTAAATTAGTTCTGAGCAAAGGGATAGGCCGCTAACTTCAAAATTTCCCGCGTATCGTTAGCAGATTAGCAGCACCAGTCATTTATTATCCGAGTGTTCGAACAGTTCGATACTGTATCGAGTTCTCTGCTGTATCGGGAAATTCCGAACATGTTCGAAGACGAGTACCATTTGCCCAGCCGTACAGGGAACCGTGTTCATCATTACAGGGGAAGGCGAACGGGGAAGGCGAACCAAAGGTTACGTTTCATTGGCAGAACGCTTAGACGATGCAGCAGCTCCACCAAAGAGACTGCCTACATCACACTTGTGCGTCCTCTCTTGGAGTACTGTTGCCCCTTGTGGGACCCTCACCAGGTGGGACTGACGGAAGACATTGAGAAGGTTCAGAGAAGGGCAGCTCGTTTTGTTTTATCACGTTACGGGGGGGAAAGCGTCACGGAAATGTTGCACGAATTGGGGTGGAAATCATTAAAAGAAAGACGTTATTCATTGCGGCGTGATCTGTTTGCGAAGTTTCAATCACCGACTTTTAGTTCTGAATGTGAAAATATTTTGCTAGCACCCACCTACTTAGGGAGACATGACCATCCCAATAAAATAAGAGAAATCAGATCGAAAACGGAACGATTTAGGTGTTCTTTCTTCCCGAGCGCTATTAGAGAATGGAACGGTAGAGAAAAGTTATGAAGGTGGTTAATGAACCCTCTGCCAGGCACTTAAATGTGATTTGCAGAGTATCGATGTAGATGTAGATGTACAGGCAGTGTGAAGTGCAGCTGAGAGTCGCACTTCTTCTCCTTGCTAGTGCAAATTAAGCGTATATTTCGACAATAAAACGTCTTATCGTATTCTTATTACATATTCAGTAGTACAATGGGCCTTAGTTCTCCGTAATTCGCAATATCAATGCAACGGTTACAGTTTGTACTTGTGCCTAGATGAAATGTATTCACAGTTCTTTTTATAAGCAGCAGAACTGCAGTTCTTAAGTGAATACATTTTTTTGTTGTGCTGTGCTGTGAATATTAGTTTGACAAGCAGCATCAGTTTTCATACGATCCTTAAGAATACAAGTGAAATGTTTTGTCATGCTTTTATATATGCCTGAAATCTGTTTGCATCCATAATGTCCGATTTTAATATAATACAAGCGTTCATATTTTATGACTTTTTCCACATACAGTGAAGTCAAAACGTAAAACAAGAAAAATATTGGCTACTTACATTAAATAATAATGTGATCAAAACATTATTCATGAACGTCACAAGAACTGGTTTTATAGGGATAATAAACACTCTGTACTCATCTTCAGCATTGTGGAACACTATTAATGGCAGATATGCACCAGCAATTACTTACTTTCTGACATGTATACTCAGTCAAGACATGCTGAAATAATCTTCCATTAAAAAACCACGTTGGTCAGTTGGGAAAAAAGTAAAAAATTCATAGTGCAACACAAACATTGAAGCTCTGTAATTCTTTTGCTTGTAAACGCAACTGTCAATAATTTTTGCCCGGTCACATGTAAAAACTATACTCACCGCATTAATGTCTGTAATATGGAGAAATCACGTTACTTTTAATATTAGATGTGTAATAGGAATACGAGAAGTCGTTTTATTGTTAAAATCAACGCTTGACTTCACCTGTAAAATAGAAACACTGTGGTTCGTAATGACGAAGCCTTAGTCACATGACTCAGTGCAATTAGATGTTGGTTTCAAACCACAACACAGCAAAGATAGGGACATGCGCAGTATATGTTATCTTTGGTCTATGATATTTTACGCCTTGTTTCAAGATGGCGGACAGAAAAAACTTGTCATGCGGTACAATTGCTACCACCACAATTACATTTTGTATGCATTTGGACGAAGACAAGTTGGGGAAAAAAGAAAACGTACTTGGGTGAAGATGTGGGTTACGCGTGGTGACAACAAAAACATTCGGAAAATTTGTAGCGGATTTACAAGTGGAGGACGTTAACTCATAGATAACCCGAGAATGTATGCCACAACGTATGAATATTTACTCAATAAATTAGCTCCTCACATTACAAGGTGGAATACGCACATGACAAACGCTATATCTGCAGAAGACTGGGTTACCGCGACACTGTGATTTCTTGTTACTGGAAATATTTAACTAGCCTCAACCATAGCACACGAATCAGGGCCGGCGCAAGCCCAAGTGCCGCCCTGTGCGAGCTGCTAAATTGCCGCCCCCCCCCCCGCCAGTTTTTTTACAACGTTTGTGGAACTTTAGGTGTCGGCCACTGAGTGGCCAGTATCAAAGCTTTTAATACGTGCTTACATCTAAACCGTCATGTTGACAGTTACGTTCAGCATGACGCTATAGAAGTAAACATAACTCAAAACATTGAGAATAGCTACTCTGTGCCCGAAATCTGTGTAGCTCTGGAAAATAAAAACAAAAATTGCGACTGATTGGTGGCATTAACTACAGATTTGTACAAAACAGTCACTGGGCACCACCTCAAAAATGGAGTCAAACCTGATTGAAGAAATCTAGCTAATTTTAATTAGTTTTGTGAATTCATAAAAATATTCAAATGTGTCTGAAATTTTATAAGACTTAACTGCTAAAGTCATGCGTTCCTAAACTCACACAAACACTGTTGTTGTTGTTGTTGTTGTTGTTGTTGTTGCGGTCTTCAGTCTGCAGACTGGTTTGATGCAGGTCTTCACGCTACCCTGTCCTGTGCTAGACTCTTCATCTCACAATACGTTCCTCAACCTACATCCTTTTGAATCTGCATATTGTATTCGTCCCTCGGTCTCCCTCTACGATTTTTACCCCACATGCTTCCTTCTAATGCTAAGTTGACAATTCCTTGATGTGTCCAACCAAGCTATCCCTTCTCTTAGTCAGGATATGCCAGAAACTTCTTTTCTCCCCAATTCGGTTAAGCACCTCCTCATTAGTCACGTGATCTACCCATTTAATCTTCAACATTCGTCTGTAGCACCACATTTCCAAAGCTTCTATAATCTTTTTGTCTGAACTCCTTATCGTCCACGTTTCACTGCCTGCTGCACTCCAGACAAACTACTTAACCTAAATTATCCTAAGGACAAACACACACGCACGCCCGAGGGAGGACTCAAAGCCTCGCCGGGACCAGCCGCACAGACCATGACTGCAGCATCTTAGACCGCTCAGCTAATTCCGCGCGGCATGAACTTACAAAATTAACATTTTGTTTTATGTGGACGTGAGGTCATTGTTGCTAAAAGACCACACTTTCGCAGGTTTTCATCATAATCAAAGCAAGCAGTAGTTTACTTACATGAAACATGGATACACACGCATTATACACTAAATAAATGTTGGCGAAGTGATAGTGTGCGAGTAGTATTGCCATACAAAAGTGTCGGTCAGAGTTTATTTGTTGTTCATGCAGTCGGAAACAGGTGTCTCATGGCTCAAAAACCAAAACGTCTGACTATCACTTAGAAACGGATAGCAAAAATTTTCAAAAATACGTCGAAACCCAACTTATGGCAGGCTTACAACCAAAGTCTTTATCCCTTGTAATTACTCGCAGCGTATTTACCCATGCGGAATACTTCTAGCCATTATAGGTGTTGGATATGTTTGACTGTAGTAATAATGTTCAACCATTTTTTTCCATAATGTGGGAAGGATAAAACACTCAGAAACTGCCATTGAAGGGCTTAGCAAAATTGCTTCAGGCTTAACATGTAACCGCAGTATCGAACATTGCATTCGAATTTCCTAATTAGATTTCGTGTTCTGCAAAATTAGTCGTGAGTAAACGCACGGCGCGTAACAGGCTGTCAGCGCTCCACTCATAGACTACTGGCATGTGCGCCAGACTACTTCCCTCTCTCTGTTACTGCGGCGGTGCTACCACAGTGACGAGGAAGATATTAGTCCTCCCTCCTCTTGTTCAACAGGGGCGGCCGGTAGGTAGTCGAGGAGCCATGCTACAGTTTCCGAAGCCGCTCTCACCGAGGTTTGGTTTCGAATCTGCTCTTGGGCATGAATGTTGAGTTCGTCCTTAAAAAAGAAAGATTTGCCGCCCCGTGCGGCCGCACGTTTCGCACGTGCCTTGCGCCGGCCCTGACTCGAATACCACAGTGTGCATTAAGCAAAATAACTCCTGAAACGTGTGAATCAATTTATAACGCTGTGAAGGATGAATATCTGAAACTAAATAAATGTTTTAATTCCAATAATTAATGTATTTGAAAACAGCCGTAAAGTTTGTTGTTTTATACAATAATCTTCAGGCTCTACACAAATAAAGGTACCAATCTGTGTTGTATTTATAACATCATACTCTACATATGTCATATAAAATATAAAGAACAACAAGTACAAATGACCGAATAATCAGCATTGAAGCAATATAATAAGCCATAATGGATGGTGTAATAAAACAGGTATTAAAATAAATGCTAGAAGCAATGGTGTTGCTTGTATATAATAAATAACATTTCTTCAGACTCTTTGTGTCTTAAAATATATTATTTATAAATGTCGTTTTATTTTAATACCAGTTTTATTATACCATCCATTATACCTTATTATATTGCTTTAATGCTGATGATTGGGTCATTTGTACTTGTTGTTCTTTATATGACATATGTAGAGTATGACGTTATAAATACAACACTGATTTGTAAATTTATTTGTATAGAGCCTGAAGATATTATTGTAATATTGAAACCGGTTGTTCAATAAAACAACAAACTTAACGGCTGTTAGCAAATACATTAATTATTGGAATTCAAACTAGGCCAGACGCAGTCCTCATTCCAAATTAATACGGAAATACATCGATTAAATAAATGTTTAGTGCACTACATGGGCATTAAGAACTATTTTTAATAATTGTATAATGATTATAGTCCAATATGGACATACACTTTATAAACAAATAACATACAATTTTTGTTTCATCAACAAACTACAACATTTATACAAATGCACGAGGTAGGTGAGGCACTGTTTAATGTGAAGCATCCTGGTTTCAAAAAATAATTTTCTGCTCCATGTCGTCTGCGGTACAACAGGATCGTATTACACGCCTAATAACTTCCGCCATTTTCTTAAAGCTCTTGAGCTCTCCAATCTTCCAAACCTGCTTGTTATTATCAGAATGGCTCACTTTATACAACGCCTCGTCTGCTTCATTTCTATTACTTTTGTTGTTGACTGAACACCAACCAAACTTTGCAACCATATTTACAAACACACAGCAGTCAAATAACTGCGTCGATGCTAGCGCTCAAAGCGGTAATATTTTGCATTACAGTGAACAGAAGACAAACGACTTTTATGATCAAAACTAAGGCGAGGCCCTATAATTGATAATATTTCTTTGATGAAAGACGAAATATGTCAAATTTGCCAATTATACTGTCAAGTTTCTTTGACGTAAATATTTGATTTATCAACTTTGACAAAGAAATATGATCGTGTATTACCGGCATTAGGCATGTGCAAAATGGTGCAATCGCACATGGCCCTTCGCTTGTAGGAGCCCCGCGCAAAATATTGTATTTATAAACTGTCACCCGTAATTTTGATGTAATGTAATGTAATGCAAGTATGTACCCAATGTGACACGATTATGGGTACTGGAGTAAGTCTCAGATTTAGAAAATTATGCTTGTATAGATGCTTGTATATGAGTCGAAGAAGGAAAGCAAGGAGAAATTTGGAGAAGGAATTAAAGTTCAGGGTGACGAATTAAAAACCTCGCGTTTTGCCGACGTCAAAGTAATTCTGTCAGAGACAGCAAAGGACCTGGAAGAGCAGTTGAACGGAATGGACACTGTGCTGAAAGGTGCATATAAGATGAACATTAACAAGAGCAAAACTACGGTAATGGAGTGCAGTCTAAGAAAATCTGGTGATGCTGAAGGAATTAGATTAGGTAACGAAACAATAAAGGAGGTAGATGAGTTTTGTTACTTGGGCAGTAAAATAACAAATGATGGTCGCAGTACAGAGGATATAAAATGCAGAATGGCAATGGGTAGAAAAGCGTTCTTGAAAAAGAGAAATTTGTTAACATCGAATATTGATTTAAGCCTAAGGAAGTCCTTTCTGAAGGCATTTGTGTGGAGTATTGCCTTGTATGGGAGTGAAACATGAACGATAAACAGTGCGGACAGGAAGAGGATAAAGGCTTTTGAAATTTGGTGCTACAGAAGAATGCTGAAGATTAGGTGGGTGGATCGCGTAACTAATGAGGAGGTACTAAACAAAATTGGCGAGAAAAGGATTTTCTGGCATACCTTGACTACAATTCACTATCGATTGGTAGAACACATTCTTAGACACCAAGGAATCGTAAATTTAGCATTGGAGGGAAGTGTTTTGTGTAAAAACCGCAGAGGAAGACCAAGAGATGGATACAGTAAGCAGATTCAAACAGATGTAGGTTCCCGTTCTTATGTGGAGTGCAAGAGGCTTTCTGAGGATAGGGTATTGTGGAGAGCTGCATCAAACTAATCTCCGGACTGAAGACCACAACAACAACAGGAGTTGAAGGAACCAGGGGTTATAATACTGATGCGCTATATACCAGTGTTTTTCAACCTTTCCGCCGGCCGCGGTGGCCGCGGGGACTAAGGCGCTCCAGTCACAGTCTGCACGGCCACTAGGGTCGGGGGTTCGAATCCCCCCTCGGGCATGGATATTTGTGCCGTCCTAGTTCGTAAGTAGTTCATAAGTAGTTTGTAAGTTTAGGGACTGATGACCCCGTAGTTAAGTCCCATAAGCTTAACAAACATTTGGACATTTCAACCTTTCCGAATATGCGACCCCCTTCCAAATAAAAATTTTCTCGCGACCTTCCGCCCTCTTTCCTCACAAACCCAAACAAAAGTATGTTACTCAAAGGAAACAAATTTTATTTTGTTCCAGTTTTCTTTTAAATTGTAGGACGAAGTTTTTGTATGTGTATTTTTCGGAATGGAATACATTGTCCTATTTTTACATAATTTCCGACAGAAAAATATATTTTGCTTAGCCAGTGTTTCGCATTTCAGCAAGACTCAGAACCGTATTATGCTCATTAGGGAAGGTCCCAATGCAAAGACAGTTTGTAAAGAAGTAGATATATTTTTTCCGAATTATTCAGAATTACTTATACTATCATGCTTTTCTACCTATAGATTGTTTCCCGAAACCAGTTTGCAGGCTTTGCGCTTATTCATACCAACACTGTTATAAAACAATCTATGATCAATACAATTCACAATTAATGTTACACGAGGAACACCGTAATTTTAACATTAAATAAACTTCACTTAGCCATTCGTTTTTGTATTATTGAACCCTAGTTATTTTATGTTGCTAGTACTTGCTCATGTAACCGGCGACGCCCCCATCAGGTTGCAAAACACTGCGCTATAGTCATACTGTTTGTAGTGTCTACACACGACTGTTGCTCATACTTAAAGAGGTACGTGATTCATTGTCTCACAACGACTGTCCGCGTCCGTTCCACTCATCGTTGCGATTAATAATGAAGCATTATATTTGTTCGCTGGGCAGGTGTTTGCCACGAGACCGGCTGTCCCAGCTTCCGCTCCGCTCGTTGTGAACAGTCAAATGGGACGGCAAGGCACTGAAAATGCTTTGTACAAACATCGAGAAAGAGCTAAATCAAATGGTGACTGTTCGCAAGACATTGTTGCAACAGAAATTCAAGTGCTCAGAGAAATAGTGCCTGAGGATGTGAAAACGTCTATATCAATATTGGAATATTTGAATAACATTGCCGCGGTGGAGTAGCCGAGCTGTCTAAGGCCGGTAACGCACTAGGCAGCCAGGCTGCGGCAGCCAATGAAACAACGGTGGTATACGGCAGGCACTGGCCAGCCAGGATTTGGTGGCTGCGGCAGTCAAAACGTGGCCGACTGCACGGCAGTGGCAGCCGGCGAGCCTCACAGTGAACGCGTGTGCTTGCCGGCAAGCTCCGCGCACTGGACCAAGCAGCCACACCTTGTTTCCAAGTTGTCATGACGTTTGACACAGAGAAATTTATTCATGAAATTCAAAGACGAAGAGAAATCCGGGATGTGTCTTGTGAGCAGTATAGTGATCGTGGTGTGACGAGATGGAGGTGGGAGGAAATCGCAAATGTAATGTGTAGGAGAACATGTCTGAAAATGAAAAGAATGAATTCGGTAAGTTATTTATTATTTATTACATAGAAAAAATTGCTTACAGCTACAATAAGACAGAAGAGGGTTTCATTGTACACTTAATACACACTAATTCACATGGAAAGAAAATAGTTACATACATAATATGTAATTACTACCCCAATGCAATTCCGTTTTGCCATTCCAGCGAATTTTCATTCGTAAAGTAAATAAATCTCTATATGCTGATGCTGATGAACGGCCCCCTGCTGTTGCAGGCCATGGGGAAACTTCCAGTTCTGGAGGGACATACAGCGTGTCTTCAAATTTGTAGCCATCTCTTTCTCGCACATAGTTATGTAAAACACAGCATGTTTTTATTATGGCAATTGCAAATTCTTCCCTAACATCCATTGGGCGATGAAAAATGCTCCATTTATTTGCCAGAATGCCAAACGATTATCGCATCTTCCACGTCCATGTCGTTCGGCCGATTGGGTACAACTCGTCGTCAGCTGGCTGCTCAATATTTTGGCTGCCCCAGCCTGGCTGCCAGAGCCTGGCTGCCTAGTGCGTTACCGGCCTAAGGCGCCTCGCTGCGGAGCGCGCGGTTGTTCGCCGTCGGGGCTTCGAGTCCTCCCTTGGGCATGGGTGTGTGTCTTGTCCTTAGCTTAGTTTACCTTAGTTTAAGTAGTTTGTAAGCTACGGACTGATGACCACGCAGTTTGGTCCGATAGAATTACAAACATTTGAACATTTTTGAATAACATTGGGTACCTACCTATTTCCCAATATTTATATTGCCTACAGAATTGTGCTAGCCGTGCTAGTGACTGCCGCCTCCGCCGAAAGGAGAGTTTCACATTTAAAGCTTGTAAAGACTTATTTCAGAAGCAGCATCTCGCAAGAACGCCTGTCTTTTCTTGCCATGTTGTCAGTTGAAGACGACGTGGTTTCAAAATTGAGTTTCCAAGATATTATGATGAATTTGCTAGCCGAAAAGCAAGGGAAAGATGTTTTATGTCAATTGTGTAAAGACTATTAGTGTTTGTAACCTGTAACTAATTTCTTATAAAAATGTTCAAATGTTTGTAAAGCTTATGGGACTTAACTGCGGGGTCATCAGTCCCTAAACTTACAAACTACGTATGAACTAGCTTAAACTAAAGACGGCACAAACATCCATGCCCGAGGGGGAATTCGAAACCCCGACGAGGAACGACCTCGCGCATCGTAGCATAGCGCCTCAATGCGCTCGGCCGCTTCGCCGCGGCTAATTTCTTATAAATACAGAGCATGTGAAGTGCTGAAAACCTGTAAGTGTATATCCTGAACAACACTTTTCCATTATTAACATTTTAGTAATTGCCATACTTTATCTCCGGTTAATTATTTTCCTACAATAATAGTAGGTGTGCTGCAGTATTATGATATATTGGCACTATGTCAATGACGAAGGTGGCGGGGGACGGGCTTCCTGCACAGGCCCCGCAAGCTGGGGCCGCCTATCGCGCCTCGTACGTCCTCGAGCCATACTGGGAACAAGGTGAACTTCAACAACACCGACAACGTTCTGGACCTTGTTCAGGGGTATTTTGTAGGCAAGAACCTTTAGTTTCATTACGGAGCAACATAATTTCACTTCATTTCTTCCTCCTCCATCCTCTTCCGTTTTATCTTTGTAACTGTACCGCAGTGGGGAAAAAAAATCAGCACGACACTAAATAACGACGGTATGCGTCATGTGCCTTGTCTGGTGCGTGCCATTCGGTCTAGTTACGAAATTGCACGATCTTCCACTTTTAGGACAGACCTAGAACACAATTTCACATCGGAGTATAGTTTGTTTCTCCGTAATTTTCAATAAAAATAGAACTAAATAATGTCAGTGGTTAGCGGATATGAAACTACAGACGCCAGATGTCGAAATATACTTTTCTTTGCCTGACGAAATAGAATTTAATATGATTTTACTGTGTTTTTAACTTTTTTTTTAATCTATGGAACAACCTCCTTTGGTAATAGTCCCAAGGCTTACAAACTACTTGCACTAAGTTAAACTAGCCGAAGGACAGCACACACGCCCCACACACCCATGCCCGAGGGAGGACTCGAACCTCCGACGGCGAGCAACCGCGCACTCCGCAGCAAGGCGCCTTAGAACACTCGGCCACTCAGACCGCGGCTTTTAATTTAACAAAAGAAACGAACTTTACTGAAAATGATTTTCAATATATAGGTAACAGCGACTATTGCGGGAAAGTTCGCTTATATGAGAAGCTATATTCCGACTAAAGCAAGTACTCAGCTCTTTTAGGAGGTATCAGAACTTAGTCCTCACCGTGCCAGCGACGGGTAGTCAAAATAAGACCATCATGGAGGTGGATATTGTCGAGAATAATTGATTTTAAAAGTGTTGAATTTCAAACTTTTCTTAACTCTATGTGCTTATAGGGCTTTTATACAGGGGCTAAATGAAACGTTTATTCTTACAAACGTCTTTATTAAGAGAGGTATTTATAGCAACACATCGCCCCATCTGTTTATGACTTTTGCCAAATGGCCGCGGGGGAGTAGCCGAGCGGTCTAAGGCGCCTCGCTGCAGAGCGCACGGTTGCTCGCCGTCGGAGGCTCGAGTCCTCCCTGGGGCATGAGTGTGTGTGTTGTCCTTAGGTTAGTTTACCTTAGTTTAAGTAGATTGTAAGCTACGGACTGATGACCACGCAGTTTGGTCCGATACATTAACAAACATTTGAACAAAAATGTTCAAATGTTTGTATAGTCTATGGGACTTAACTATGGGGTCATCAGTCCCTAAACTTACAAACTACTTAAAAAAGGTAAAGCAGTCAACAATCCTAAGATTGGTTTGAACACCACAGTGCTTTACTAGGCATGGTCCTGTTTGGAGGTGGTATGCCGTTGCCTTCCTCCGACCTTCGAACTGACTTACCCAGCCAGTTATAGGGGGACCTACAGTTTAACGTGGGTTCCGAACCACGGTGCTACTCGGTATTTTTCACATGACGAAATAGAAGGTGAAAGAAGTGGAAAGTGACCTGGCGGGGATCGAACCCGCGACCTTTGGATTTGTAGTCTGGCACTATACCACTGTGCAACCGAGGCGCACATTAGAGACGGAGCTAAAGCTCGGATTTTAGGTTAAGGGTAGGGAAGGAAATCGGCCATTCCCTTTAAAAGGAACCATCCCGCCATTTTACAGGAGTGATTTAGAGAGAATGACGGAAAACCTAAATCTGGATGGCCGGAGGTGGATTTGAACCACGGTCCATCTGAATGAATGGATTTGAAGCACCTTCCTCTTGAATACGAGTCCAGTGAGTTACCACTGTGCCACCTCCCGAGGTCAACCTTGAGCGTACCAAGAACTCACGGAGGAGCAGTTCAAAGGTGTCTTTTATTAGTTTGGTGAATAATATAGACCACGTTTCATTTGGTCTTTATAAATTACTAGCTGAAAACCCGGCTTTGCCCGGGTATTTATTTATTTATTTATTCCTGCTTTGAGTTAGTACTTCTCCTATCCTTTCTCTCTGTGTCCATCTCCTTTTTTCTAAAAACATGCTATATTTATCGGAGAATAAACAAGAAATAAGGCTGTCTCGCATAATGTACAAAATTATAAGTATCCAAAAAAAGAAAGATATTAATCAAAACACAAATGACATATAAAATGCGTACGATCTCATATTTATTGAGTTATACGTTGTACAAATGTATAATTTTGCAGGTATGTATTCATTTGTATAAGTGCTATATGTATGTATTAAAAGAAATGTCTTTTTAATTGCCTTATTTATTTATTCTTATATTTCCTTATTCGTATGCTTATCCTTACAGAGAAAGAGCTGAAGACATTGTAGCATGCATAGACCAAATATATGGTCTGTGGCATCATGTTTCTCTGTTTGTAACCTCCTTGCTATAGAGGCGCAACCGTCATCGCTGGCCTTCAGTCCGAATTTTTTTAAATAATTTTACGACTTTCAACCACCATTTCTTCCACCCCCTTACAGCTATCGGCATGGAACTGCTATGGTGTACAATGAGAGACTTCCGACAACAATTACACACAGACCAATCGTTTGCGTTCTGTAGTTTTCTCTGTAGAGCGAAATATTAACACACACACGCGTAGAATTTTATATACACCGATAACTTTCCATTCCAATATACTCCACTCTTTTATCATTATTAACCCTCAAGGAACAACGCAACCAATAAAAACATTTCCAAAGAGTAAATATAATTTTCAAAGAGTAATTATTGTTCCGCATTTCGCGTTATATTCTTCAAATTACTAAGTATCTATCAGATCGCTATAAAACCGTTCCTAAACCTTCCTCAGGTATAAATTAGTAAATGTACAAATATTTAAGTCTCTGCGTCTTGTCGTTCGGATGGTATAAGCGTACACCGAACAGACATCCACATTAATATATATATATATATATATATATATATATATATATATATATATATATATAGCTATCCGATCGCCGTAAAACCGTGCCTAAAGCCTTCCCCGGGTAGACATTAGTAAGTGTACAAATTTTTACCTCTTTATGTCTTGTGGTTCAGACGTGATAAACGTACACCGAACAGACATTCACGTTTATAGATATAGAAGAAGAAGATTGACAGTCCTCAGTCTATAAACACCAGTAAACATTAAAAATCTTGATCGTAGAGTGTATATGCTTCTGCACCCGCTCGCCGCATTGTGAGATCCTACAATAACATAATGAAGTAGCAGTAAGAATTCCATTGCGAGACATGTAGGCCACAGCTGTCTTAACCAAACCAGCTATTGTTTAATAAACCGTGTCACTGATAGTCGTATGTACGGTAGTGCCAGTTTCTTTATCACTTTGCCTTGACACTGTGACAATAGCACGCATTTACAGTCTTGGGCCGTGGGAAAGGCTTCTTCTTATAAACAGAAGATATCCCACAAGAGATCACGGAGAAATCACGTACCTCTCCCAGTTAATTCTTAAGCCCTTACCTGACATCGTATGTTGTGGAGGCGATCTGACTGATTAATTATCTTCAAAAGAAGAAAGCCAAGATCGCAAGATAATTGTTTATTTTATGACGGCCGGTATTAATGGGCTATGCCACCGTCATCTGGTCACATAAAACTATACAATGTGGTCATCTTGCGTTATTTAAAAAACTGAAGTAAAATAGTACGTACAACATAGAACTTAGTCGAAGTATAAAATATAAGTTAAATCGTCAACTGCTTGTAAGAGATTAACGTAATAAGATGAGTAGAGCGCGCGTATAGCGGTAATAGGGTAATTCCAACTTATAGCCGAATACTGCCACTTTGGGATGTAACTTTATAAGTTTGAATATGTTGTGAAGTCTACTACACCGCGGCGGAGTGGCCAAGCGCATTGAGGCGCTATGCTCCGATGCGAGAGGTCGTTCCCCGTCGGGGATTCGAATCCTCCCTCGGGCATGGATGTTTGTGCTGTTTTTAGTATAAGTTACTTTTTAAGTAGTTTGTAAGTTTAGGGACTGATGACCCCGCAGTTAAGTCCCATAAGATTAACAAACACACATTTACTACGCATAAAATGGTGAGGTGAGGGGAGAATTTCGAATCATATCAAAATGTTTAAAGATATGATTGCACAGTTGTAAAGTACAGCACCAATCATGGAAATTATGTATCAACATTTTCGTTGTATCTCCTACTGTTTCGACAATGTGTGTTCAGAAAGATTACAATCACGTTTGCTTCAGGAGGGTGTTCGCCACTTCAGTGACCGTGTGGAAACTTATAGAAAAAAATACATGTCTCATATTCCCACCTAGACTACAACAATATATTCCAAGCGTATCGGAATCGGCGAGTGTCACTTGGATGGTATTACTTGTCAGAACCTACCGTAAATGACTAACGCGGAACAGCTTATTTCGCCGGCCGCGGTGGCCGAGGGGACTGAGGCGCTTCAGTCACAGCCTGAACGGCCACTACGGTCGGGGGTTCGAATCCCCCCACGGGCATGGATGTTTGTGCCGTCCTTAGTTGTAGCTAGTTCATAAGTAGTTTGTAAGTTTAGGGACTGATGACCCTGTAGTTAAGTCCCATAAGCTCTACAAACATTTGAACATTTTTTGAACAGCTTATTTCCTATTTCGTAACAATGCCAGGTGATAGCTGTTATCTGACTACACTATCATTTAGCAAAATGCGAATATATTACCTATGTCTACTCCAGAGCATTTTAGTAATAAAATGATCAAATGTTTGTAAAGCTGTGGAACTTAACTACTCTGATCATCAGTCCCTAGGCTTACTAACTACTTAACTAACTTATGCTAAGGACAAGAGATACACCCATGCCCGAGGGAGGACTCGAACCTCCGACGGCGAGCCGCGGTGGAGTAGCCGAGCGGTCTAAGGCGCCTCGCTGCGGAGCGCGCGGCTGCTCGCCGTCGGAGGTTCGAGTCCTCCCTGGGGCATGTGTGTGTGTGTGTGTGTGTGTGTGTGTGTGTGTGTGTGTGTTGTCCTTAGGTTAGTTTACCTTAGTTTAAGTAGTTTGTAAGCTACGGACTGATGACCACACAGTTTGGTCCGATACATTTACAAACATTTTCTGACGCTCAGGCACTCCACCGCGGCTTTTAGTAATACTGAATGAGAAAAGTACTATCGCGGTTACCTGGATTTGTACGTCACCAGCCATCCTGATAAATAGCCGCCTCCAAGATATCAGACGAATCGCTACTTATCTGATCTGGCATCAGCCACTCACGTATTTCCATATCAGAGGACGCTACGTTATTCCGCTTCCCGGAAATGTAATAAACCTGCCTTTGCACTTGTGCCGCTTCCGCATTTCCAAGGAAAAAGATGGCGCTCTTTCAGACGAGTGGGCGCTCTGATATTCCGCGAATGGGCTGGAGATCGAGAGGAGAGACCGCTAAAAAATGCCGTGTCGCGTGGCGATATTCACATTTCATACTTTACCGGAAATCAAACTTATACGTCTGTTCTTGGAATGAATAAGATGCGGAGAAAGAAAGACAGAAAGAGTCTCATTTCAGCGCGCGAGACGTGCTAAAACAGCTCTCTCTCTCTCTCTCTCTCTCTCTCTCTCTCTCTCTCTCTCTCTCTCTCTCTCTCTCTCTCTTTTCTCTCTCTCTATCCTTCCAGTTCGGCAAAGAACATAAAGGACAGTATGTAATGCAATGGCTTTCTCCGACCGTGGCACAAATTTTAATTCAGCGCTTTTCCTTCAATTTAATATATTTGATATATATTGAGACAATATGTCTCTGGACATAGATTTATTATTAAATATTTGTATACTATATCACCTACGCCTGAGGAACAAGGCAGAATCGTTTCCATTAACGTTTATTGCTGGGGTGCTGTTCCGCGTATTTATTTAGGGGAACAAGAGGTAGAATTGAAGTTTGTGTTGAGGGGGGCGACGTTCCTTAATACAGACCGTGCAATCACCATATCCATTAGGTCACGGTGGCTTAGTTAGCAGAAGTTCCATTGCAATGATAGCCATCCAAATGTTCAAACTAGAGGAGCCGGCGGTAAAAATGCTGTTCGAGGCAAAACAAGAAGACCATCAAGATGAGTACGATTGCATCAAGCGTCGCTGTTTGCTGCCGAAGGACGTCAGTGGCTAACCAGGTGCTGTTGCAGCTGTCATCACGTGTTCTCGCAGGGGCGGTGTGTGTGTGTGTGTGTGTGTGTGTGTGTGTGTATGTCTCACAAGTCACGCAGACGGGCGTTTCAGTAGCAGAAAGGGAAATGGAGCAGTGGATACTTCATCGGGGAAATCGCAAAGAAATTTCAGTTACACATTCCTTGCTATTTTCTATTTCATTGTATCTTCTTTCATTAATGAGTTGTTGACATGCAGTTCCAAGACTGTATTTAGTTAAATACAAATAGCCACTGTGTAACAGGGTTACCAAATTACCCGGTTTATCCGGTTTTTAATAGTCTATTTTAACCCCCGGTTGGACATTTCTAAAATAGAAGAAGCCCCCGAATTTTTAATTTCTGTGTCAAGGTGAAGAAAATACTGTATTGGAAGTGTCATCTGTCCTGAGTGTCTAATATGCAACACAACGCTAACAGTTATTGTGTTCACAAAGTATATGAATGTTTTTATTCTGATTCTAACGATTACTGTAGCTAATGAATGATTCAGAAAGAAGATTAGGGTTTAAAGTCCTAGCGACTTCGTTATCATTAGAGAGGAAGCACAGCATTTATTTTTTTTTTATTTTTTTTTATTTTTTTTTTTTTTTTTTTTTTTTTTTTTTTTGGCAGCGATGGGAAAGGAAATCGACCGTTCCCTTTAAAAGGAACCATCCCGTTGTTTGTCTGGAGTGATTAAGGGAAATCACATGGATAATGCAGTAGGACTAATTGACTCTATTCTAGGATGAACTCTTAAGGAACGATTTGATCGGGAAAGTGTAAAAAATGTTGCATCCTATTTGAGAAATAGAAATATTCTTGTGAATTTTTTTGATGAAGCGGACGACCTAAAAGTTTTTGTGCTTGTAAGAGAGCAACTGCAGTCGGAAACCGCATCAACATTTTTAGAGAAAACTGTGTGTAAAGAATTTGTTGATCGTCAGTAATAGCTATTAATATCACATTGGTTCAAAAAATTTGTCGAGAATGAATTACTTAAGAAGGTTTCAGGAAGCGACAAGTATGCTTTTGTGGAAAATTGAACCATATCGTTTCACATAACGATTGTTTGTAATACCCCCGGTTTTTCATTTGGATATATGGTAACCCTAATTGTGTTAATTGTAAATGCTCCATGCAAGTGTAAAAGAATGCCTTACATGTGGTAAATTAGTAATGACGAAAAAATGTTCAAGTGTTTGTTAAGCTTATGGGACTTAACTACGGAGTCATCACTCCCTAAACTTACAAACTACTTATTTACTACCTTATACTAAGGACGGCACAAATATCCATGCCCGAGGGGGGATTCGAACCCCCGACCGTAGTGGCCGTGCAGACCGTGACTGGAGTGCCTCAGTCCCCTCGGCCACCACGGCCGGCTAGTAATGATGCATAATTTTCTAATCTGTAAGGCTGATAGTACTGTATTGATGTTATCTGATAAATAAATATCGCGTATAACAAAGTGATTATCCTCTTATCTAGTAAGCAGGAGGTTTCGGGTTCGAATCTCGACCGTGACACAAATCTTAATTCAATGCCTCTCCTTCAATTTAATATGTTTGATTTTATTATCGTACTCTGCCTTTTAGGTTTCCTAGGATACTTCAGCCAACATTGTTTAATTGCTTCCTTTAGTTTCTCCAGTACGAGATGCTGGATCGAACGCGTGACTGCATTCGTGATTTCTTGTCACAGTTGGCAGTAATGGACAGAAATGCATCAGCTAAAACTAGAGCCGGCTATAGCTGGCGCGGAGCCCTGTGCAAAAACTTATCCGTCCCCTCCACTAGAGGTTATATGCCTTCAGCACGTTCAAAACAATTCTAATTTCGTGTCTGACGTACTACCAATATATCAGAAGACTATTACAATAGTAGTTTCACTAATAAAATTACGGGAGACAGTTTATAAAGTACGTTCTAGTGTTTCACGTGGGGTTTCTAGAACCGCGGGGTCCCATGCGATTGCACCGCGTGAGGCCGGCTTCCTAGAACGGAGGTGATATTTCGCGTTCCCCATGTTAGCGTTATTGGTCCTCTGCTGCTCCTTATCTGGAGAAAATCTCAGCAGTACTCTTAGGCTGCACACAGATTATGCTGTCATTTACCGTCTAGTTAAGTCATCATAAGGCTAAAAACAACAGCAGACCGATTTAGATAAGATATCTGTATCATCATCATCATCATCATCATTAGAGACTGATTATGCCTTTCAACGTTCAGTCTGGAGCATAGCACCTGTAATAAAATTCCTCCATGGTCCCCTATTCAATGCTAACATTGATGCCCCGTCTGATGTTATGACTTTCACTTCAAAATCACTCTGCACCGAATCTAAGTACTTTCTTCTTGGTCTACCTCGACTCCTCTTACCCTCCACTGACGCGTTCATGAGTCTCTTAGGTAACCTTGCTTCTCCCATGCGTGTAACATGACCCCACCATCTCAGTCTGTTCGCTCTAACTCCTTCATCTATGGTGTTCATTCCCAGTTTTTCTTTGATTTCCTCATTATGGACACCCTCCTGCCATTGTTCCCATCTATTGGTACCTGCAATCATTCTTGCTACTTTCATATCTGTCACCTCTATCTTATGAATAAGGTAACCTGTATCCACCCAACTTTCACTCCCATACAACAAAGTTGGTCGAAAGAAAGAGCGGTGCACTGCTAACTTAGTCTTGGTACTTACTTCCATCTTGCAGAAGAGAGTAGATCTTAGCTGAGCACTCACTGCATTAGCTTTGCTGCACCTCTATTCCAGTTCTTTCACAATGTTGCCTTCCTGTGAGAAAATACATCCCAGGTACTTGAAACTGTCTACCTGTTCTAACTTTGTTCCTCCTATTTGGCACTCAATCTGTTTCAATCTCTTTCCCAGAGACATTACTTTCGTTTTGGAGATACTGATCTTCATATCATACTCCTTGCACGTCTGATAGAGCTCTGAAATATTAGAGAATATCTGTAAGGTACGAAAATTTGTAATTGGCCCTAAATCATGAAAAGTGTGTGGTCATCTAAGATTAGTTCGATAAACTTCTTTTACAAGAAAATTCAGTCAAACCTAAAGACCGTACATTCAACTAAATACTTACGAGCTACAATTACAATCACCCTAAATGGGAAGAACACATACACTGCTAAAGAGATTGTCTTCACTATTCTTGTGCACCATCTTTTGAAGTGCTGCTCCGCGGTGTACATAGGACTGACGACTGAGTACATTGAAAGAGAACAAAGAAGAGCAGCTCTTTTTTTTTTATTGTCGCTATACAGGGGAGAAAGTGTCAAGTTGTACAAAGTTATAACCTCTATTACATACGGTATTGTGTTGGGTAGCCAGATCTCCACTTTACCAAACAACCGGATTCCTTAGGGTTAAATTCATTACAATACGAAGTGTCATTTCAGATCCGGCATTCTAAAGCACAGACATTCAGTAAGTGAAATTGTCGAATGAGGAATGTGTCGTTTGCACTGAAAATCTTATAGACTTTTAAATATGGTCCGATTTGCTGCAATACTGTGCAGTTTTGACGAATGAAATTTCGCATCAACAATTTAGGATATCAGTTTTCTGATACGTATTGTTCAAATTTTGGTAAACCTATTGTACCTAATTGCTGTGGTTACCAGTCCCTAGACTTACAGACTACTTAAACTAACTGAAGATAACCTAAGGGTAAGCACACACACTTGCCCCTCGGAGGACTGGAACGTCCGACAGCGAGCAAACGCGCGCTCCGTAGCAAGGCGCTCGGCCACTCCACCGCGGTTGATTCGTATTCCTTCACGAAAATACGTCGTATCTAAACACACACTCAAAAGTTACTGTCAATTCAGAGCCTCTGAGTAAAGGGCGTGTTTCACACCGCCCATTGACTCTAAATAATGAGAAGTGTGAAGTTGTCCACATGAGTACGAAAAGAAATCCGTTAAACTTTGTTTCCAAGATAAATCAAACAAACGTGAAGGCCGTAAACTCAAAAATATCTAGGAATTACTATTTCTTCAGACTTAACCTGGAAAGAACACGTAGATAATGTGGGAAAGGCGAGCAGAGACTGCGTTGTATTGGCAGAATCCTTAAAAGATGCAACAGAACTACTAAAGAGACTGCATACACTACGCTTGTCCGTCCTTTTTTGGAGTATTGCTGCCCAGTGTGGGATCCTTATCAGGTGGGTTTCACGGAGGACATCGAAAGAGTCTAAAGAAGGGCAGCTCGTTTCGTATTGTCACTATACAGAGGAGACGGCGGTACGGAAATGATACAGGATCTGGGATGTGAATCATTACAGCAACGGCGCATATCGCTGCGGCGTGGACTATTTGCGAAACTCCAATCGCCAACATTCTCCTCCGAATGCGAAAATATATTGTTGACTCCCACTTACATACTTAGAAATGATCATCCGAATAAAATACGAGAAATCAGAGCTCGAACGGAGAGATTCAGATGTTCTTTCTTCCCGGGCGCTATTCGATAATGGAATGGGAGATAAATAGTATAATGGTGGTTCGATGAACATTCTGCCAGGCACTTAAATGTGATTTGCAGAGTATCCCATGTAGATGTAGATGTTATTGACATGGATGTAACGGATCGCGCAGCCACGTCTCGATCCCTGAGTCAACAGATGGGGACGTTTGCATGGACATGGAAAGAGTGCAAAGAAGGGCAGCTCGTTTTGTATTGTCACGATACAGGGGAGACAGCGTTACGGAAATGATACAGGACCTGGGATGGGAATCATTACAACAACGGCGCTTATCGCTGCGGTGAGGGCTTCTTACGAAACTCCAATTGCCAACATTCTCCTCCGAATGCGAAAATATATTGTTGACTCCCATTTAGGTAGAAAAGATTATCAGAATAAAATACGAGAAATCAGATATTCAGGTGTTCTTTCTTCCCGTGCGCTATTCGAGAATGGGAGATAAATAGTATAACGATGGTTCGATGAACCCCTGCCAGGCACTTAAATGTGATTTGCAGAGTATCCCATGTAGATGTAGACGTAGAAGCACTCCCGGATGACGTAGGAGCCCGCGCTGTGTGTTTACTATAACCTGGTGGTGGGTAAGGCACGCAGGGCCGGAAGCGTGGGGCCAGATGCGCGGGCTTTTTGTGGCCGCGACAGATGGAGCGCTGCCATGCAGACGAATGACTTCCGCCTGCCAGCTTTGTAAGTGTCCTCTGCGCCTGACATGTGCGACACGTCACCGCAAGTTGATTTCAATTCGTCCTTACCGACTGCATGTCCGAGCAGACACGAGGAGAAAGGCGTTCGGCGCCCTGCCGCATCGTTGGCTTATACCCGAGAAACGATAGTACCTATCTTCGTGATTCACCCCTGACTCTGAGCTCACATTCTGGTTACATCGCACGACGAACATGGATGTTTTATACCTCGTCGGAATCGTTGAAATGGTGTATGAATATTACATTTTATTTGAATTTGGGACTACATACGCGGTAATATTTAAGAAAAAACGTGCTTTTTCTGGCTTCTTTCGGCGTATGTCAACTTTAAGGATACACAGAAATCAGACCGTAATTAGGAGAATGTTTTCCTTTGTACAGTTGAAAGATCCAACCTTGTTTTATTTACAGAGGGAGTTTCGTTATTTACAGATGAGTCGTTTTATCCCAATAATGGTAGGCGTAGACTGCTGCAGTTCGCCTACTGATGATACGTATTAACAAGATTAAAAATGTAAATGCAAGCTCTGCCCTTGCCTGTCACAGCTGTTATATTTTTATGCTCATAAATCTACACCAAGCGCCGGCCGCGGTGGCCGAGCCGTCTGCGGCGCGTCAGTCACGGTCTGCACAGCCACTACGGTCGGGGGTTCGAATCCCGCCTCGGGCATGGATATCTGTGCCGTCCTTAGTATTAGCTAGTTCGTAAGTAGTTTGTAAGTTTAGGGACTGATGACCCCGTAGTTAAGTCCCATAAGCTCTAGCAGGGGCGGCTCCTGAATAGGTTTGCAGGTTTGCGCTACCTCCAGGAATAATAATATTGTTAAACTCCGTTTGCTGTTTAGAAATTCTATGCAGGGGGAGAAGTAGCGCTCCATTTATCTCTTTTGAAACTCCCGGGCTGCTACGCACCGACCACTCCCGAGTGGACAGCGGCTGGGTTTGCAGCCGGTCTGCAAACGCCGACTTCGGTGTCTCAGGGGGTGTGCGGGGTGCGGGGGCAACGCTTGGCAACAGTGTTCCCCTATAGGCGCCTTGAGTGTATACACATCGCGGCCGAGCCACCCTGTCAGCCGTACACACAGTCCGAACTCTCCCGAAGACAACCGGAGTCGCCCGCCTTTCGAACGAAGCGGGCTTTTCGCGCCTTCTTAACCAGTTCACGTGTAGCTGCAAGCGAAGTACTGTGCGTTGTGTCCGTTGTTTAGCGTGTTTTATAGTAGGTTTTGAGGCTTAGGTGAAATAATGAATCAGGTAATTTCCTTGCTTTCTGAGCGCTTCAATTTACGCAAGTTTGAATAGAAATTAGAAATCAAGAGGCTAGGTAGACCGATTTCTAGTTTGACAATTTCACAGACAGTTAAAACGAAAAGTCGTCAGTTCAACAAAAAATTTAACTCGGGACTGTACAGCAAGTATGAATGTGTGGCTGTGATGTGAAAAACGCCTTATTTTGTTTTCCTTGTTTATTATTTGGATGAGAGTTTCCTGGACTAAACAAAGAGTCATTGACATTCAAAACCTTCATGATAAAATAAGGAAACACGAACTTTCTTCGGTCCATGTCAATAATGTCTCGAATCTGACAAGTCTAGGCAATGTAAATATAGCCACTTGATTACTCAGGGATACAGAAAGTCCGTGCCATTACACTAGCAAAAGATTACAGATAATAGGTACACACTAAATCTAACAATTAATTGTATTCGTTCCTGTGGTTCTTTGGAACATGCCATCAGAGGACACGATGAGACTGAATCATCTTCCAATCCTGGCGATTTTCGCCTTGATTAATTTTAGTGCAGAATTAGATTCATTACTAAATCGCATTTGGAAAAGGCAACAGTTTTTAAAGGCACTTCAAAACGATCCAGAATGAAGTCCTCCGATGCATGCTTCAAGTCTGCCAAGGGGAAATCAGGAACGAGATGAAGGGTGCCGAGTTTCTGGTTGTAATAGCTGACGGCACCAGCGATGTAGTCTGTTCTCCAGATGGTTATAGTATGTAGGTGCATTATTAATGGAAGACCAGTTGAAAGATTTTGGGATTTTATAGTACAAGAAAAGTATGATGCCCAGACTTTGGCAACACATATCATAGAATAGTTATATAACCATTTAGAGAATTTTCCACACAAACTATTAGCCCAAACATTAGTCATGAGTAATTCGTCACGTGAGGTGCAGGCTCTAGTGAAGCAAAAGTTTTCCAATGCTTCATACATTCATTGCCATGTCCACCAATTAAATCTCATTATGCATAAAGCCACTTCTATTAATAAAGCTATGCGATTATTTTTCGCCAAAATTTAGAGACTTTGCAGCTTTGCAGTTTTTTATTCATCTACATCTATGATATTTTGGCTCAATAGCATTTTTTTTTTTTTCGGAATGCGTTGAGGTGCCATACTGGAGAGGTGATAGCTGGTGAAAAAAGTGCACTACCATCTTTTCTGGTCACCAGCCGCCACTGAGCTCTACATACGTTTGAACGTTGGTTTTTTTTTTTTTTTTTTTCCTACACCAAGCGCTAATATCACAGGATTAATTTATTTGCTTTCTCGTTCCTATGCGCTACGTGCTCGCGTGTGCTGTGTTGCCATTCTTCACAGTTGAATAGGCGCTTCTGGCGCATTGCAACAGTGGCGGCGAGCTGGTTTAACTACACTCCGCAATAGCGTAGCACATACTGCAGCCACTAACGCCATTGCTTTACAAACTCTTAGCTGACAAACACGAAGACAATATATTAATAATGACATCTGATGTCACCAACAAAAGTTCACGCTTAACAGCAGTGCCCTCTCCGTCTCAATAGCTGCAACGGTAAGCTTAATCGCAGCTTCTTGCGTTTTATATTATAGCGACAAAAGGACTAATCAGAAAATAACGAAACTCCGTCTGTAAATAGAAGGTTAGATCTTTAAACTGAGCAAAGGAAAACTTTCTCCTAATTACAGTCTGATTTCTGTGCAACCTTAAAGTTGATATACGGCGAAAAAACGCCAGAAAAAGCACGCTTTTTCTTAAATATTACCGCGTATGTCGTCCCCTTTTCAAATAAAATGTAATATTTATACACCAAATGAAAGTTGACATTTCAACGATTCCGACGAGGTATAAAACATCGATGTTCGTCATGCGATGTGACCAGAAAATCAGCTCAAAGTCAGGGGTCAATCATTATGAAATGACTAAATGATCCAAGAAAATTTTACTGGACAGCAAATGTTTAACAGTATATGAAGTAGTGGCGTATGCTGGGTTTTTAACTTGGGCTATCACTACTATCTCACTTTCTAAGGTTGTACCGAGAAAGAAATGCTAAGAAAGAAAATCGACATCTTGCGCTGTTTCCAAGATAATTATATTGACCGTGCCAAATCTCTCAAGAAATTAGCAGCAAATGCAGAAACGGTTATCGGATCGGCAAATGTTTATGCGTTGAGGGGGACATCCAATGACACTACACCCCCCCCCCCCCCCACCTACCGAAACCCATGATGGGTGGTGGGAAACAATTCGAAAGTTTTTAAAGAAACGCCTACTTTTTAATACAGATTTGGATTCTTCTTGAAAAAATATGTAACTTTCGCATGAAACATTTTTTCGTTTCATGATAAATGGCGCTGTAATCGGCAAAAATGAAAGTTTATTATACCTGTAACGAGCTTCTTCAGCATTTCTGTGGGCCTCATAGACCCAGGAAATGATATCTACTTTCTCTCTACAATCGTTAACATCGGGGAACAATTCCGTAAAGGGGGATACAGTTCGAATCATTGAAATACAACAAGCTTTCTGGCTGTGGACTGATAGCATGATCATAGTTTGTGTTTCATTCGATTATGGGAGATGTCACGAGATAGCATTAACAGAAAAATGAAAAACTGTTCTCCGATTTTCCTGATCTGATGTGTATTTGTTTGAGATATTACAGTTTTTCAGACATTTTCACACTTTTAGTTTTGCCTATTACAGTGCCATCTATCATGAAACGAAAAAAAATCTTTTATACTAAAGTTGCATATTTATGCACGGAGAATCCAAATATCTGTTTAATTACACATTGCCCATCCATTTTTAAGAATTAGCAGTAAGTACTGTCAAAGTACACTGCATACTATGAAATAAATAACACCAATACAACTGTTGTGAAACGTAACAAATACATAAACAGGCTCTTTGTTGCTTTAAACTGATTCGGAGTTCCCAAGAGCGAGCCGTGTCCGTTCGGACCATTTCGGAAGCACTCGTGCTTGTCTTGCGATGAGGCATTCCGAAGTCTTGGCGTGCTGTTCGCCGCACTACCCCACCGCACTCCCCTCACCCTAGCGAAGGCTGCGGCAGTGAGCGTCCGAAGCTTTGTTCTCCCACTGTCGGAATGAAGCGAACGAGACATATTCCACACTACACGCTAATACCTAATGACGGAAAGTGGCTTCTATTGCCATTTTTGTTAATATTGGTTCTTAATTTCTGGTTTGCCTTAGACATGGGCTTCGGTGATAGCTTCGATAGCCCACAATATACGTCAATGAAATGAAGTAGCATCGGATGCCACACAAGGACCGTGATAGGACCAAATAAAAGGTTTACTACACTGTACAAAACAGATAGGGCATAAGTTGAGATGTTTATGTCCTCAAGTATTGTAATCGGCAGGAAGAACTAAAATTGTTCCACGAATTTCTGTCGGTCCTACGAAGTGGAGACGACAAAATTACGGCAATCGAGATACTGGTAAATAACTGAAAGTTGCTGCAAAGGGGGTTGGTGTTGATTTGTGTTTACTGTACCAAACGAATTACACAAGCATTTGGGTCAGATATTGCAGTGCTCAGGTAGTGCAATGCAACAGCAACGTGACTTACCCGAAGCGATGGCATGGAGAGCCATAGGAAGGCTGGAAGTGGGACAGAAATAGACGGAGGTGATTGCATATATTGAAGTGTCTCAAAATGTAATTTACAGGACCTGGACACGATTTCAGACAACAGGAACCGTTAAAAGAAGGCAAGGCCAGGGTCGTAAACGGGTAACATCAGCAAGAGATGACCGTTATCTCCGGTTAACAGCCCGTCGAGACAGGAGGCTGAATGTAACTCAGGTCTCAGATGCAACTCACCCTCCAGGCGGCAACACGACGCGCAATATCACCACAAACAGTCCGAAATCGCTTTCGGGAATGTGGCCTCTACGCCTATGATGTGTTCCCCATTAAAACCACAACACCGTTTAGCCCGCAGAAACTAGGTGGAAGAACATCAGGATTGGAGTTGTAACGAATGGCGCCGGGTTCTGTTCACAGATGTTCATCCAGACAATCGTCGTTCCTTCATCTGGACAGCACGTCGAACTCGGAACAATCTTACTTACGTATAGGAAACATCACCATATCATGATGGTGGGCGAATGGTATGGGCAGGAGTCAGTACTGACGGACGTACGGACCTCTGTGTCGTCCAGAGTGGCGCTTTGATTGCTCACAGCTGTGGAGACTAGATCCTACGAGCTTTTGTTGTGCCGTAGAAGATGGTTCCTTCTGGTGGACGATAACGCTCGTCGCGACGGAGCAGCAATGGTCGACAACATGTTTGAAGGGGAGGCAAAAGAACGAATACAGTGACCAGCTTGTTGACCGGACTATAAACCGATCGAACATGTCTCGGATGCACCTGGCCATCTCCCGCTAGCAGTGGCGGCTACTCCTTGAGGACTCTGGGGCGGCGCCCTCCCAAAAATATCCAACACGGAATACGTACCAATCGTTAATCACAAATCTAATTGAATAATTTTCGTGTAGCAGCAGCCCGTGTAAGCTAATGACCAATGTTTTTAGTCTAGGTAGTCTTCCAGCCAGGCTCACCGAATGTTTTCAGAATGGACTGACTGTCGGACTCTACGCGATCCGTCCGCGCCGTATAAAGGCTGGCTACGGCCGCTTTGGGTAAGTGGGGGTACTGGGGGTTGGGTGGGGGTAGTGTGCTGAACCGGGCCGCTTGGGACGGCGTCCCAGCCTAGGGCGCGAAATATACAAAGTCGCACCGGCACCGGTCAGGCAGTTTCTAACAGGTGCCCTGCGTGTGATACTAGTATCGTTGTTGTGAAGGTGCGTGTTGTTGTCTGTTTTTCTAGTTCCCTATTTAGAATGAATAATATAAATAGCGTTAACTACATTTGAACATTTGGTAGTGAAAAGTTGACTTTTGAAGGAAAGTTGGAATTAAAAAGGTTAGGACCACCGAGACCTGATTTGAACATTGTACAGACACAAAATGCGTGCAAAAGCAAAAGTAGTTTCACTAGGAAATTTAATCCTGCTTTATATAAACACACCAATATATAAGCATACCAATGGTATTACTACATTTGTTGGTGACAGTCTTCTAATTTCAGTAAGATATGTTTTTCGCTGACTAAGCATTTGTGTTCTCTGATCACTTACTTATATAGTTACACACACAACGAATTTACTTCTTACTTTATATTATTTTAAGGTAAAGTTTTGGGTCTCTTGTGAAATCTAATAAAATGGAGTTACAAGGTTTTCATTGCCCGCAGAAAATATTAAAAACGACATATTTGTGCGTAAATTCGTTCGTATTTTGGTATAGGAGGAAAAAGTCGTGTTAGATGAAGGGTTAAATTACGTAACTAGCTAATAAAATTAATGCTATATTCTCCCCGTTCAAGAAATGTTCTGAAGGGACAAAATGTCGTGTACAATTGTAAAGGCATGCCGCCCCTCCTAATAAACAGCCCACCAGCCGCCACTGCCCGCTAGTATACTCCGAGCCTCCCCACTCCGGGAAAATCAGCGAAAGTCAGGGAGTACTCGCATTCGCCACTGGAGCGCTGCAAGCGTGCACCAATCTGGCCGTCCGCCGCTATACGCACTTATGACATTTGTTGCATTCGGATTAGTTTTCTGTTTATGGGCTTGCTATTTAAATACTTCGTCCGTTCAAAACGTTCAGTCACTTCTGCTCCAATGTTTTTTGAGACGACTGGTATAATTTGTTTTACATATTACCTCGCCTAATTTTTCTCCACGTTCTGAAGTTTCACTTGTGCACTGCAAAACCTTCGCAGTATTCAACACACTGACAACTGAAGAAGTTAATGTTGTACAAGCTCGAGTGCTGACAAATTTGGCAGCTTCACACACGAAATCAAACACAATGAGTGATTTCATTAAGTTTCTTTTCAACAAGACCACAACAATTTGACACACAATTTATTTTGTCTATTTTTATCACCTTTTCGACTAAAATAACACACTGGATAGGAATGGAAGAACGACAACTATTACTGCCATTCTGTCCTGTCTTACAGGAAATCACGAATCCAGTCGCACAATTGTGGCGATATTCCTTAAGCACGCAATTTGATTACAAGACACTTGTGAGGTACAGTGTCAAAAGCCCTTTGGAAATCTAGGAATACGGAATCTATTTGATATCCCTTGTCGAAACCGCACAATAAACTTAGTTTCGGTGCCCTACGGGTTGGACCAAGACTGTTTTGGCTTCTCTGAAAAAATCAATCCCTTGTCGATAGCACTCATCACATCATGTGAGTAAAGTTTCACAGGAACGATACTTTCTGTATCCGTGTTGACAATGAGGTGATTCTCTTCGAGGTAGTTCATATTATTTGAGGAAAGTATATGTTCTAAAATCCTGCTGCAAACCGATGTCAATGATATAGGCCTGTAATTTCGCTTATCACTCCTATTGCCTTTCTTGAATATTTGAGTGACCTATGCAACTTTCCAGTCTTTGGGTACAGATCTTGCACCGAGTGAGCGGTTGTATATGATAGCTAGATATGGATCTATCGCGTCAACATACTCTGAAAGGAACCAAATTGATATACGATCTGGACCAGGAGACTTGTTTTGTTAAGTGATTTAAGATGCTTTGATACTCCAGGCGTATCTACTTCTAAATTACGCATGCTGGAAGCTGTTCTTGATACGAATTTTGGAGTAATTGCTTCGACTTCTATAGTGAAGGAATTTCGGAAAGCTGTATTAAGCAATTCTGCTTTAATAAAACTGTCGTCAGTAGCATTATCATTTCTATCGTGCAATGAAGGTATTGATTGTGTTTTGCCGCTAGTATATTTTACATACGACGAGAACTTCTTAGAATTCTCTACCAAATTACGCGACAGGGTTTCGTTGTGGTAACTATTGTAAGCTTCTCGCATTGAAGATCGAGCTAAATTTCTAGTTAACTAAAACACACTGTAATAAAACTGCTTACGTACAACTGTGTGCGTATCTGTGTGTGTGTGTGTGTGTTTTTGAAAGATTTCATGTGGGTGTTTTGGCTTCTATTTCTCTTTCGCTTTGATATAGAGTTGTAATATGATTACTAGCGAAAGCCGAAATAAGTGGTAGCATACTATAATAAAGTCAGAAATGCTAAAAACTACTTAAGCTAACTTACGCTAAGGACACACCCATGCCGGAGGGAGGACTTAACTTTCGGCGGGGAGCAGCCACGTTCTCCGCAAGAAGGCGCTTTAGAGCGCACAGGCATTATCGCACGGCAGAAATGCGCTATTAAGTATTGATCGATAAACGAGTCTTTTACGAGTCAATTTCGAATGTATGGCTACACTCTGACCTCAGTATGCCCTACGGACAAGTAAACGTGTCGCAGGGATATACATGTACTGCGATTTCAGTCGGCTCTGAATATGTCGTACAGGAGAGTTATACGTCCCCAATACGGCTATTACAGGATTGATACATATCTTTAACAAAACTGTTTAATATTACTGAAAGAATATCTTCAAAACGGTAACACGTATTTTTAAAAGTTCTATGGTTTTTACAGTACGTTTCAATGGTGTACTAAGATTTTTCGAAAAATTCATTTTTTTTTTTCGAAATCCTCTTTTCCAACTATTTTGTTTTTCATTTCAACTTTTGACCAATAGCGAAAGGTATCGTTAATGCAAAATTTACTCATAATGATGAAGTAATATCCGAGAGAAGCATTTATTAGAAACAAGCTAGAAATATGTCGATATTGATATAGGCGCGACTGATGCAAATCTTAATCAGATGCGCGTACAGCGATGTAGTAGTTTGTTTCCGACAAATATATATATATATATATATATATATATATATATATATATATATATATATATATATATATTCAAATGTTTGTATAGCTTATGGGACTTAACTACGGGGTCATCAGTCCCTAAACTTACAAACTACTTATGAACTAACTAACTCTAATGACGGCACAAATATCCATGCCCGAGGGGGGATTCGAACCCCCCACCGTAGTGGCCGTGCAGACCGTGACTGGAGCGCCTCAGTCCCCTCGGCCACCGCAGCCGGCAATCTGTTTTTCGAATACCACAATACTACTTCATCTTATATGATTGAATTTCGTATTAACAATGCTATCTTGTTTGCTATTAGTTAAACGTCGATAGGAAAAACAAAATAGTGATGTGGAGAAGAAAAATCAAATGTTCAAATGTTTGTTAAGCTTAAGGGACTTAACTGCTGGGTCATCAGTCCCTAAACTTACAAACTACCTATGAACTACCTTATACTAAAGACGACACAAACATACATGCCCGAGGGGGGATTCGAAGCCCTGACATGCAGACTGTGACTGGCGCATCGCAGACCGCTCGGCCACTGCGGCCGGCCTGGACGAATTTAAATGTCCATTATAATAGAGAATACCCAAAAAAGCAGAAGACGAAAAGTGGGTGAGGGATCTCGGACAGATACATCCCGAAGTTGGCATTTTATGTCTACATGAAGTTTGTGGAAGCTGTTAACTAGTCTGAAAGAAAAGTATTTACAATCTTAATTACACATGTATTTTCCATGGATATTTATTTCTGTTGCCATTTAACTTTGCTAACATCTTTGTAATAATAACAGTCTCTGTTGCAAAAAGAAAAAAAAAAAGATACCTTAGTTTCCAAATTAGTCCTACATTATTACTAACTTAAGACTTTCAGTCATAAGTTTGAAGTATATTTGTCTTATCACTAGATTTATTTATGTGCATTTGCCATGCTATTTAACTGATATTGTGACTTTTGTTCAGGAATTTTTAAAGTAATTGTCTTTTCACTAGGTATTTATTTATGCATATTTCTCTTGCCATACCACTTTACCAACATCTGATGCAAAGTAGATTGCAAATTCATCCCTTATATTATTTGCAGTTTTAGTTCCATTGTCTCCCTTTGTCTTATTTTGTGGAGTCATCCTCTAACTCCCAGTTGAAACCATGCCTGTTTCTGGATCTTCCAAATCAAAACTGCCTGGTGGTGTGTAAGCAGTAGCTCTTTCTTTATTTCTTCTAAGAAAATTGTGCAGAGGCACAGCTGCAGAAGTCACTTACGTTGCTTTTTCAGGACTTAAGTGCATAGTTGTTCTAACGAACCGAAAAACTGCTGACCGAGATAACCATTTCCAGGCTGTCTTTCTCTTGCCACCCTGTATATGCTTTCATCATATACTCTGAAAGAGCAAAAGCGGCATCGCCCTCCATAACAAATAGCACAACCTCATTTCTTCCAGGGAGTGGTCTTGGAGTGCATAGATCAGGCAAATTCAAATGTTTTTAAATCTATCGGACCGAACTCCGAGGTCATCAGTCCGTAGCTTACAAACTACTTAAACTAAGATAAACTAACCTAAGGTTAAACACACACATCCATGCCCCAGGGAGGACTCGAACCTCCGACGGTGCGCTCCGCAGCGAGGTGGGTTGTCCAAGAAGCGATTGCTGCCTGCGGCTGCGATGGATCGGCTCGTGACGTCAGAGGCTGGCTGCTCGCGCATGCGCACTTCGAGTTTGGAGTGCGGCGCGCGGCTGATGCGGCGGCAATCGCAGGACTGCACCAGTGAGCAGTGTTGCGATGGGAGTCGGACGACTCAAGGCAGCGGCAGAAACATGTCGAACTAGTGATGGGACAACCGACTGTTTATAACAACCGATTGGTCAATCGGTTGTTTTTTCGTTCAGTCGGTTTTTTCAGTCGAATGAAACAACCGAATGAAAATAGTCTCTGTGGCCGTATGAATGTTTTCACTCACTGGCGGGGTTTGAGTGGTTTCAGTCAATGCGAAATAATCGAATGAAACCAGTCTCTGTCGGTTGCAGCCGCTATATGAATGTTTTCACTCATTCAGTGGGTTTGAGTGGTTTCAGTCGATGCGCGAGCACCGAATGAAAGAAGTCTCCGTCCTTTATATGAATCTCCGACTGGAAAACGCCTTTGTCGGTTTCTGCAGTTATATGGGTGTTTTTATTAATTCATCGACTTTGTGTGACTTTATTTGCATACTCCTTCAGCCTTTTCGGGTATAAATGAACTGTGATTCAGCATGAAACATTCTTAGAGACAAATCTTAAAAATATAGCAGTGTGTCCGTGTCTATGTTTCTCTTGCATGCAAATCTACAGTTTTGTTCTAATCTTGATAAAATTTTGCACACTTGACCTTCAAAGCAAGAGGAACGTCACCGTCTACATCAAATTTCATTCGGTGCATGGCAGAGGGTACTTTACATACTGACTTCGACAAAAACCACAATTTGGCTGCAATATTGAAGAAATTTTGCACACTTGACCTTTAAAACAAGGCGAAGGTAACTATGTACATTAAATTTCGTAGGTGCACGGCGGAGGGTACTTTACCTACAAACTTCGACAAATTCCGTTCGTATTCGAATTTTAATGATATATTTCACTCTTCACCCTCAAAGAAAGAGAATGGTCACCGTCTACATCTGCATTAGTTTGATACATGAGAGAAGGTATTCCAGACTTCGACGCCAATACAGAGTTTCATTCCGATCTCGATGAAATTTTGCACACTTGACTTTCAAAACAAGTGGCAGTTCACTGTTCATCTAAGATTTTGTATGGTACATGGCGGAGGGATGGAATAAACCTCCACACCGTTTCACCGATAACCCCAGAAATATCTGTGACAAGAGTGAATAATTATGAAACTTGAGATGAATGTTTTCATACACTGTTGACGAATACAGACGCACTGAAGAAAATTTACACCACTGATAAATGTTGTATGTCTTCTCGTACTCTTTCAAATAAGATGTAATTAACAAAAATATTTTTATAAGAAATATTTTTATACAAAATACTTCAATGAAAGCTTTTTTTACAATACCTAATGTTTTAGTGATCTTCGAATTTGGATCTATCAAATATGCTCAAAGTTAACATACTTAACTCTGTCCTACTAGTACCTTAGATACGTGTGAACAATAAGCCGCAAACCGCACGTTTCTACCTGTTCCTACTTCGGAGATAAAGTATGCGAGATTAAACTTGTAGCGATCATTTTGGAACACCCTGTAGTTTGCACGCTTCTTTATTGAGACAGTAAGAAACCGACAACAATGCGCGATGGCACGCCCCGCCCTCCTGTTGTGTGGGGTTTGGCGCGCGCCTGCTGGACTAGCGCTGTCAGCAGTGAAAACGCGAGCGAGGCAGCACGCCCTCTCGTGTCCCCGCTCCCCGCGGTACTTCGTGGTCATTGGCCACTTCTACAGTTTGTTGGTGTCTGCGAAAGGAATCTGGTCGGACCCAGATGATCGGCGTTTTTGAGGTCTGGGATGGGCAATGAAAGTGATCGCAGGCTGCTCCAGCGATATGACATCTATACTTTCATTCGAAAAAAATAAATGATTATTAATCCAACATACACGACCGACTGACTGTTTCATTCGGTTGCTCCCACTGACTGGTTTCACTCAAAAGTACTAATGAATAGACCAACGTACTGTGTCAATTTTTCTCATTCGGCTGGTCCCATCGACTGATTTAACTCAAAAGAAAAGGAATGAGTGGTCCAACCGAATGTGTCGACTTTTTTATTCGGTTGCTCCGAGCGACTGATTTCACTCAAAAGAAGGAATGAGTAGTCCAACCGACTGCGTCGATTTATTCATTCGGTTGATCCCACCGACTGGTTTCACTCAAAAGAACGAATGAATAGTCCAACCGACTGAATCGGTTGTTTCATTCGGTTGGTCCCACCGACTGGTTTCACTCAGAAGAATGAATGAATAATTCAACCGATACGAGAAACTACAACCGAATGATCGATTTTTTTCCAACAACCGAATGAATCGATTGTATTCATTCGATTGTTCCCATCACTACGTCGAACCAAGCGGACTGAAGAAAAACGGATATGAAACACTCATAAGATGAGCTCGTCTCGCCATTAAGCTACTGCCTTTGTACGTTGAACAGATTTAGATTTCATGGCAATCTAGTGACATATATAAGAGTAGACTGAAAATATACGCAGAAATAAAAGATAAATGAAGGTTAGAAAAGGAGCTGTATTGGCCTCTAGGGGTTTGGAAATAAAAAAATGTGACCAGTACTAACTAATTTTTTGTTTTGTTTAGGTGATCCCACAGGTGTAAGGAAATGCATCACAACGTTAATGTAATATTTTCATTAATTTCATTCACACTAATACAGTCCGTTGTGTGGCGCACCGTAAAAATTATCTTAGTTTATATGAACAAAGATAAATGTTGTGGTGTACCATTTACATTCAAATGTCTCGTGTACGGTATGGATGACATCTTCGATATTTTAAAATCTTTTTGTTTTCCATATTCCCTGGAAGATGGTTTATGATAGAAACCGGTCAGAATGAAATAAATTATAACAATACAGCAAACAGTCTTACAACTGTTGTTGATACATTTAAGAAGGTACAGAAAAATCCTTTGTTTGGCATGTGTTTGCTATTTTTGATCTCCCTCGAAAAAAATTTCAACTGTACGTTTTCGAACACTGGGACTTATTTCAAAGGCTATGCAGAAGGTGAATCCAATCAGTTAAAATGAAAAGAAGCCTGAGACGAGAGAGATGCAAGCTGCATCAGGATTTTCAGATAAACACACTCCTGGTCTTATAAACAGCGCCGCAATCGTAAATAAGAAAATAAAGAACAATTACCTTAGCATCACTGCGTTTTATTTATTATTTTTTTTTTTTCATCTGCACTGATAGATTTGTTGAATCGGTTATAGGATTTTCTCTGTATGTCACTCTCTGCAAGTTCCAATTCATGTGCAAACTGGCTGACATTTAACCTAAACTCAACTATGAATTTCGTGTCGTCATTTAAAAGGTGCCTGTTAATAAATATGCATAAGCTTTAACAGCTTTCATAGTTGTGTGTCACAAAAATAAAATCAATATATAGAAAACCCTAACAGTTAAAATCTGCATTGACACAGTGAAGTATACGGGAATGTGATGAAATAAAGAACCAAAACTTCCATCCCTTTGGAGAATACACACACAGCTCCATGAAGTCGCACATAGAATTAACACTAAAAAACTACCATTGATGATGGTTGACAAATGAAGAAGCGAAACGCCTTTCATTTAGTTGCAACAGACGAAAATAAACCTCCATAAATATTAAATACTATTTAATTAATACCTCGTTTCATCGTAAAAAAAAGCTTTAGTTATTACTGTATACCTGTAGATAAAAAAAAGCTTTGAGTACTAATGATTGTGTAAAACATGAATTTCTTCCCAGGCTATCATTTAAAAAAAGGGTTCAAAATTTCAACAATTTATAAGATGTGATGATTGTTAACTCTGCACAATTCTGGTTGCACGTGGAGAGAACTGGCGCGCTAGTCGCGACGCTCCCGTACCGTAGACATACGAGCCAAAATCTCGAAAACGGAGACAGGTATTGTACTGCTCTCAAGTTTAAAAATAATTTCGAATTATTGGCTTCATTTCATCCGCGACAATGTATGACCTAAAATGAACCATACGCAAAGTAGCCAGCGACTACATTTTACGATGTAAACACTTCAAGTTTAATGCAATAGGTTACTTAAAAATTAAGTATCTGAATAACTATGAGGAATTTTGATGAAATAGACACTTTGTTATCAATCTGGAGTATGAAACTACAAGATATGCAAAAATGAAAATTTTTTGCGAGTTAATTTCCTCAAACTCGACAGAGATGTAATAAAAAGTGAAAAAAGCACGCACAACCGACAGTAGCGCTTTTTAATTTTTTAAAGGAAGACGAGAATGTGTAACGAAAAACTAAATGTGGGATCTGATGTAGCTTTGCTTCCTTAATATGCAGTATTTTTTACAGCAAAAAAAAGGAAATTTTATTTTCGTTACGAATTTCCCGTGTCGCCGACCGGAGCCGCGCCTTGGTAAACGGCAGCTGCTGCCGTCGTGCTCCCGACTCGCCACCTTCCGCCAAGGCCGAAAAAGGGAGGGGGGCCGAGCCGCAATCGCAGGTAACAGCCGCGTCTTGGACAACCCACCGCTCAGCTACTCCACCGCGACTCAGGCAAACTGCTTACCCATCTTTGAGCGGTTAAAAACACCACCATCTGAAATACTTCCTTGCATGTCTACTTCGTGACTGATTACATTGTAATGTGCATTCACCAATGCAAGCAGTACAACACTGAATGTTTCTGCGTAATTATAATATAATCAGCCAGTCCTGCAAGCTGGACTATTTTGATATAACGGCCATCTATTGCACTAATGCAATGCAGAAAGTTCCATATGGTATCGAATCCGTTGGAAACTTCTTCCCATTCTTCCTTTGTGCTTGGTTCCTATAAAAATAAGAATAAAGTACTGTTAAAATTTAATAACTATCTTAATAAGTAGCTTTAGGGGGACAGTGTTTTAAATATTACTTTTTCTGTATTTCAGAACTGATCTGAAACATTTATTGTGAAAGAAACTGAATGCAGTGCGCAAAGTTTTGACGATTTCAGTTCAAATGTTCAAATGTTTGTTAAGCTTATGGGACTTAACTACGGGGTCATCAGTCCCTAAACTTACAAACTACTTATCTACTACCTTATACTAAGAACGGCACAAATATCCATGCCCGAGGGGGGATTCGAACCCCCGACCGTAGTGGCTGTGCAGACCGTTACTGGAGCGCCTCAGTCCCCTCGGCCACCGCGGCCGGCCACGATTTCAGTAAGATTACCGAGATTGACCTGGTGGGTTTTCAACGAGCATTCCACGGTCATTACCAACATTAGCACACTACGCCAATCCTGCCTTAAGTAAAATTTAACCATGTAAAACAACAACACCTCGCTTTCACAAAATCCTTGTTTACATTCACGATAATCCAGCGCACTTGAGGCACAGTTTCACTAATCTTGGGCAGTGATATTCGATTAGAGTACATTAAACTTGTGTAATTGTCACCTGTTGCCAAAAAACGAAGGGGTACAAGAATTTTCTCTGCTGGTGATACTGCATCTCTAAAATGTGTGTCTTTCCGATGAATATGTGGTGCTACTAGTCTCAAGAGTTCTTCGAATTGTCCACTACTCATTCTGACAAAATTTTTGAAACCTTGCCTTTCTTCAATATAGAGTTCTTGCAACACAGATTTATAAACTCCGTGTGTTTCTCTTTTTAACAGGAACTTTCATGCGCCTCTTTTGGGTTAATTTTCGTGGCCAACAATTACACCAAGAAGTGTAGCACAAACAGCTAATGCAACTTCACAGTCAGAATTAATTTCCATTGCGACCGACACGTGTAAAGCACAACACCGAATGTTTACGAGAGCCTGAAACTGTTGTCAACACTTTGCAACTGTTGACAGCAGTTGTAAGTTTACCAAACTCACAACAGTTTTAAGTTTGCCAGACTGGCAACAGTTGCACGTTTTTGTTTGTTGGAGTTGTCAGTGTGAAGGTGCCTCAAGGCACAGCAGATAGGCGAAAAAACTCTCAGTACCAGCTGCGGTATTGTCGGAGGTGCCTTACCGGGAACTGTAAAGGCGACTTATGGAAACCAACGAATTATTGCTGCTTGTGTGAAGTAAACATTTTCTGTTCCCCTCTACCTCGTCTAAAGCAAGAAAGGCACTGATCAAATTCAGTAATAAAAGCCTCTGAAGTTCCCACGTGGTGTAGTGGTTGTGGGTTCGAATCCGGCAGGCGCAAAAATTTTTTAAACAGCATTTTCTAACTTTTTGTTCGTTCATGGTTCTGGTTTTTGACATGTCGTGCTACAAGGTACGTTTTAACATGGCTACGGCACCTCCCCCTTTGCTGTGTATTATTGGGTATTCACAATCCTATAATTGGTTGCGGGATGTGACGTGAGATAGGTAGGGAGGCGGGGCTATTGACTCATTGTAGATATTCAGTTGCCTATTTTGAGCCTGTTTCTGCTGTTTCACTAGAGATAGTACTGATAGGTTTCCGATTTTCTGTCGTACAGTGTCCCTAAAAGTATCTACAGAACGACGAAAAATGTTCAAATGTTTCTTTAGCTTATGAGACATAACTGCGGGGTCATCACTTACAAACTACTTATAAACTAACTAATACTAAAGACAGCACAAACATCCATGCCCGAGAGGTGATTCGAACCTCCGACGGTGAACGGCCTCGCATCAGAGCATAGCGCCTCAATGCGCTTGGCCACTCCGCCGCGGCACAGAATGGCCTTTTTGTTATTTCACAGTGTAAGAAAAGATCGACAGCACACTTAAAATGCATTATATCGGGCCGGAAAGCTAAGATATTGTACTAATGTCAGGTATTGGTATGCAGACAGAAAATTGTGAAATAGCATTATTTTCTTTGAGATAAATAACATGAAATATCTCTCTTTCTCATCAATTAACAGCGAACTGTCGAAATTACCAGAACTTCGTAAAATGTGGTATTACATTCGACAGTCATAGAAACTGTTTCACGACATTTATTTGCTTACAAATTTATTAGGCCCGTATGAACATAGACGAATGGCATTTCTTTAACCACATACTGATCAGTAAGCTAGAAGATGTGCTTTGGTCTCATGGATAGAAGTGGTGCCTTATTTCAATCGTGAAGTGGCTGCACTTCTGCCAGGGGCGCCATGTAAACGCACGTCCCGCGCGCAGGCTGGTAAAAAGATGGCGTACACTGGCCGGTTGGTCACTCTCCGGTCATCTCTGCCTTCAGGCTCGCTCGCAGCTCGTCTTCGCCTTGCGTCAGACCAACACCACCTAGAAGACAAGGCCTTACAGCAGGCCGTGCCTACGTCACACTTAGAGGCCCCATCTGCCATCTGACTGGCCGGCCGCTGCGCGGTGGTAGAAGTGCCCCAGCGGCCAGCCAGTGAGGTGGCGGCCAGGGCCTCTAAGTGTGACGTAGGCACGGCCTGTTGTAAGGCCTTGTCTTCTAGGTGGTGTTGGTCAGACTCGCAGCCACGGGGGCAATGGGGCACTGCGAGTCAGCCGCAACTTTGCACTTGACGTTTACAAATAACAAGTGAAGAGCAAGAAGCGCGAGGCGCTAGTCGCTAGCAACGATCCAATCACAGCGCGATAAACACTTCCAATGATCACGTGCCGTGACGTCAACGTTCCCGCGTTGCCGGCTTTGTTCAGTTCTAACGTAAACAAAGTTGTGTATCGTGTTTATCGCGTGTTTATGTTGTGTGTGCTTTTATCGCTGCGATTTGTTTTACTGTGAGTGGTTTAACTTGATTTTCCGAGTTCAAGTAATTGGATAATGTCACCGAAAAGTCTTTTGTGTAGTGACGTTTTCTGAGTAAGTTCTCAATTTCGTATGAATAAAAAGTTCGAAGCTTATGCTCTGAGCAGGAAGTTCATTCTCGCTTCAAACGATCGGAAAGAAGTTATGGTGCAGTGGTTACAAGAAAGAAATTTTGCTGCAGATATGTCAATGTCAAAACTTTTTTTATAATCGCTCGTGAAACAAAATAAGCCTATTACACCCACACATGCAGTAGACGAAATCACAAAGGAGCAGCGTCAAAATGAAATAAATCTGCCCCCATTTCACTGCCGTTTTAACCCTATAAAATTGATATAGAGTGACGTGAAGAATTACTTAAGGAACAATAAGTCTTTCACAATAACAGAGGTGGAAAAGCTGTTGCATGAAGCTGTTGTCAATGTGGATGCTGCATCTTGGGGGAAAAAAAAAGGGTCGAGCACGTTGAAAAACTGATTCGGGCAGCGGCAGTGACGACAACAGTGAAGATGGGGAGCTGGATGTAATTGTACCATTGTCGCCGTAAATTGGTGAGTGAAAAGCATTCTGATTATCAAACGTAGATAGAGAAGTTACTATCTTGATTATTGTCTATTTCGTATCTGTCGTGATTCAATGCTTATTTTCTATATTGCTTTTCTCCGTTATTGAAAGCGTGTGCATTGTTGTGCTCTGGTCTTCATTAATAAGCCGTTAATTGCTGCTCAAGAACGAATTATTATATGCACTTTTATTGCTCAATACCTTAGATTTATGAGATGCAACTGCAAACCGTTTCGTCTGCTGTGCGTATAGAGGCTAGTGTTGCAACGTCGCTAAAGCAGTGTAGCCAACTTAACTCGCCGTAACGCGAAACGTCAAGTGCAATGTTTCAGCGGCCCGGGTATAGACATTCCACTGCGCTTGTGAGACGCGTAGACCCGTAACGCTCGTAGAAACTCGCAGCGCTCGTAAGGCTCGCAGACTCGTAACGCTCATTGGAACTCGCATAGCCGTTTCTTACAACGACGACGAAAGAGGACGTTCTGCGAGTGTTAGCAGAGGGAAAGTACCTTCTGCTGGACAGGCCTGGAACAAACCGTGGCAGTTCGTGCTGGGATAACTTGAAGGTACTAATTTAATTAGAAAATTGTGTCATTTCATGATAGATGAAAGTGGGACCCGCATTAGTATATCCGATTTTTCTTAAATTTATTTTTATAGCCATTTTAAACAAGAGTGCTGAAGATTTATTTTCATATTACTTACCTTATAAACAGTTACACATTAAACTGCGGTAATTACGACATTTAAGCGTTCAGTTTGTTTGAGAATGTTGTTACAGATGCGCACGTTGCGCGCTCGTTACGGATATTCTTTACAAATAAGAGATTCTAAACAGAAATACTGAATTAAACATTTTGCAGCCTTTGCAATGAAATTCTTCCACGTGCTCATCTACATCTACATCCCCATCCACGTATGTACATACTCCGCAATCCACGGCAAGGTGCTTGACAGAGGGTACCTCGTTCCACTACTAGTCATTGCCTTGTATATCCCACTCACAAACAGAGAGAGGGAAAAACGAATGGCTGTATGTCTTTCTGTGAGCCCTAATTTCTCTTATTTTACCTTTGCGGTCTTTACTCGAAATGTAAGTTGGCGGCAGTAGAATAGTTCTGCAGTGGGTTTCAAATTCCGGCCCTCTAAATTTCCTCAATTTACTTCTAGTGATCACTTCGTCTGTTTAGGACTTTTTAGGAAAGGTATGATTTTTATTTAATAGTGGATATACACCACGTTTATCATATTTTTGCGTACATTATTTAAACTATCTCATCATCACAAGTTCAATGAGGCCTAATTAGTGACGCACTGCCGGCCGCGGTGGCCGAGGGGACTGAGGCGCTACAGTCACGGTCTGCACGGCCACTACGGCCGGGGGTTCGAATCCCTCCTCGGGCATGGATATTTGTGCCGTCCTTAGTCTTAGTTAGTTCATAAGTAGTTTGTAAATTTGGGGACTGATGACCCCGTAGTTAAGTCCCATAAGCTATACAAACATTTGAACAAACAGTGACGCACTTCGCTGATTGTGCAGTTTTATGATGAGGCATCAGCTCCACGGAATGAAAGTTTATTAAAGAGCCTGCTATTAAAGACTACATTTACTACCTATGTTTCTACTCTGCTGGATTAATAATATTGTGGTGAGCAGTGCTAAATTTCGTTATCTGCCTATTTCTTTCTTTCTTTTTTGTACTATATCATGACAATTTAGAACCTGCGCGCGGTTTTAGTGAGTTATTTAACGTGCCTATATTAATTCTAAGGTTTATAACACGGTTAACGCTAGATTCCCAGAACGTCAGACGTGCAAATTACACCCTGTGGAACTTAAATATTTGCCTAAAGAAGAATGCTTTTCCACTCACAAAACAGAATGAGACTGCTCGCAGATAATTAACTAATGAAAGGCGTACATTTAACTACACATTACGCAAGGCAAGAAGGTCCACATAATGTTCCTGGGATATGTTATTGTCGCCATTTTCTGTTATGTAGTGTACTCAGTGATCTCTATACTAGTGTACTCATAGAGGTAAAAAGACGGGAGTGGGCATGACGTCACAAACTTGAAGCCGCCAAACCTAGCTCCGCCATTACAGTTTGTTCAAAACATTAGTTTTCTGCTGAGCTGCTGTGTTGAGTTGTCGAAGAATTGCAGTTGATAATGCCTGTGTGCGTTATTTATGGCCACGGTGGAGTAGCCGAGCGGTCTAAAGCGTCTCGCTGCGGAGCGCGCGGTTGTTCCTCGTGGAGGTTCGAGTCCTCCCTGGGGCATGGGTGTGTGTGTGTTTATCCTTACGTTAGTTTACCTAGGTTTAAGTAGTTTGTAAGCTACGGACTGATGACCACGCAGTTTGGTCCGATAGATTTACAAACATTTGAACATTTTTTTGTTATTTATGGTTGTATTAACCGTTTTGATATCATTAATAATGTGAAGAGAATCACATTCCATTATGGTCTGTGAGTCTTTTGAACAAACAAACATGGCTCCTGACCGGCTTCAAACAGAAGTACAGCAGACGCCAGTAGTGACATCTCCCCTCTTCTTACCTCCATGAGTGTACTGGTATTGTTCTTATTTTATCTCTGTCGTCGTTCATGACCATTTAGTATTGTCTTTTGTCACGTTTATTACCGCTGTATTTTTATACAGAAGAAATATTTTCTCGAGAATTTTTTTTAATAAAACACCAGCTGTTAACAGTTCATGATGTTTATTATTATTATTATTATTATTATTATTATTATCAAGTCTTTTCGTATGCCACATTCCAAGAGACGGTACACCACACGTGGCCGATGTCCGTTGCGCTACGAGTGTGACCGAGTCGCCTGGCTCGCTCTGGTCTGTTTTCGAGCCACGAGCTGCTCGCTGCGCCACTCCCGAGCAGCGGCCGCGCTTACGAGTAACGAACGAGTTTTTTGCGCCTGCTGACCAGCTGTACTCCCCCTATGCTGTGGCAGTAGGCATGGCCAAACACCGCCCCACTGGCGCCCTCGCCCTCGCCCCTGCCCCGCGCACTGTGCCGCAGACAAATATATGTTACTCTGTGACTGTGCGCAGCGGCGTGTGGGGCACTGGCGACACGGTCGCGGCGGACGGCTGAACTACAGTGCACTCCGTTGAGCTGGGTTTGAACATGACTCGAAAAATTTACGTCATAGTTCGGGAAATCTAGGGATATGTTCGAACGTTCGATCACGGCGCTATCTAGCAACGTCAGTACGTACTATCACTACGATTTACAGCGATGATAGTCATTAATCTTTTCGGCGCTGTGCAGTCAACTACTTCCGACGAAGATTGTGTCATTAATTTATTATGGATAATAATAAGTATGAAATGCAGACTCTAGTAGCAGGTCATAGTTGAAAAACAACGAATTTAGTCTATACTTAAACGATAGCAATCGCGATTTTAAATTCTAGTGCTGCGATCTAGCGACGCCTGTTGGTACTACGTAAACAGCAGTTCGTGCACTGTTCATTTCGTGGTCGCAATTACAGTTCATTTTTGTATGAATTATTTGTGTTATTGGGTATTAAATTTTTAATGTTTTCCCTATTTCATCTCTCTTAATCTTGCTTTCCAGGCGATTAAAAGGCGGTAAAATTTTTATCTGTTACTGCACCGTTTGAACAGGAAATGGAATTGTCATTTGCAACCTATTCTTATTATCACATTAAACGTAATTTCTACTTATGAAGGATTCACAGTAATGTAACGTACTTCCAGAAAATTTTTTCCTTTGACTGTTAGCTTTGCAGTAATTTGATGCAGATATTTTGTTTATCAATGAATCATATCTTTTAGTGATATCAGACAGGTCACTTATGCACTGTTTCAAACAAAATATACAGTTTACCATATTGATGCCCCTTTTTTACATGTACTTATACTTCCTATGAAATCAGTTCTGGGCAAAACAATAGCCCGCCAATTTCAAAATTTCCAGCCTACTGTTTGCAGATACGCAACGCGAGACAGTTGTTATCTGAGTGTTCGAACAGTTCGATACCGTATCGAGCTCTCCGCTGTATCGGGAAATCCCGAGCATGTTCGAACGCGAGTAACGTTTGCCCAGCCCTAGTACTCCGTCCGCGGGCGGAAATGTTGGCCATGCCTACTATACAGTAGGGATGACGGTTATTGCTGAAACAACCGGTTTTCGGTTATACCGGTTCTTTTCATCTCCAGTTTAACCGCACTGTAAAAATTGCTCAAGATAACCGGCTTTTTAAGTAACCGGTTTTCGATTTTTTATTGCTATTATTTCCAGTAGAGTTCGACCGAAACTTTTTTTGCGGCCGAAACAGAAACCGTAATCGAATTTTCGGTTCTTCTACTTTCGGCCGAAACCGAAACTTACGAAATTTAGTTAAAATTTAGGTAAATTTACGTTATATGACAAATCACTAGTCTTTCCATAATTTGCAAGATCCCCTCACGATATTACGACTTCTTGAGTGTGTGTAAGCCTAGCCAGGAGTCCGTAGAAGACGATATACGAAGCATACAGATTTACTGGCCTAGTATTTTCATCCGGCAGTTGCGAATATTGAGCAACCACTCCATAAGTTGAACTTGTGAGCCAGCGCATACGAATATCTCGCTATACACACAATATAAGTTACAGTCAGTAAAAGAACTTCTATCAGTGCTGCAGAAGTATTTCGAAAAATAAAGTCACAGTTCCGACTAACAGTATGATTGTTGTCAGTGTAAATTTACGCTAATTGATCTAGGAAAGCTGTGTACCACATGATCAAAGAATGTTCAAATGGGTGTGAGTTCTTATGAGACCTAACTGCTTAGGTCGTCGATCCCTAGACTTAAAAATTACTTAATCTAACTTAAACTAACCTACGCTAAGGACAACATACACACCCATGATCGAGGGAGGAGGGAGGACCCGAACCTCCGACTGGAGCAGCCGCGCAGTCCGTGACATGGAGCCTCAGACCGCACGGCTACCTCGCGAGGCACCACATGATCGTTACCTAAACCCTTATTGGTTATTAAAATAGCCCCTCGCTTTCAAGGAATCACATTAAAACTTGTTAGCATAACAATATGGTAATACATTAAAAGTTATTATTCCAAGCTCACATAATAGACATATGAATCGAATTTACCTTCTCTTCCAAGAAACATTTTGGATGCTTTCTCCTTAAATGACACAGCATGTTTGTAGTACCTCCAGCCAATTTCGGCTTTTTAAAGTAAATGGAGCATTGTACCTCACTGCTACCGTACTTCGTGAAGTAGTTCCACACTCAGGATGGTGCCATTTAAGACACAACCGATGTCTGGCGACGACAGCAAGGAACTGCCGCATGACCAGACGGAGGCAAGTCTCGTACACTGCCGGTGCACGCGCGTCGTCTAATAGGCCACGCCACACGGCAACAGGTGCATCGATGCCTTAAGTTCTTATTCCACGCGTTTGTTGCACGTTTCTGACTGCCGAGATTATTCTTAAATTATCACTGATCGCTTTTCTTAGTTACTGCGATGACCCAATATTTCACAGCAGTGGAAATTTTAGGAATAGCCCTTATTACGGTCTACTAGTTTTAATTTTTTTTAATTATTTACAAAAAACACATTTTGAACCACTACTACAGGAAGTAGTCGTACCGGTTTTTTTACCCGGTTCTTGGCAATAACTAAAAAAACCGGTTACAACCGACACCAAATAAATACCGAAAAAACTGGTTATTCAAAACTAAAATACCGGTTTCGGTTTTAACCGGTCGATTTTTCCCATCCCTAAATATACAGGCTATCTACACGGATAGCCGGCCGCGGTGGCCGAGGAGACTGAGGCGCTTCAGTCACTGTCTGCACGGCCACTACGGTCGGGGGTTCGAATCCCCCCTCGGGCATGGATATTTGTGCCGTCCTAGTTCGTAAGTAGTTCATAAGTAGTTTGTAAGTTTAGGGACTGATGACCCCGTAGTTAAGTCCCATATGCTTTACAAACATTTGAACATTTCTACACGGATACACCCGCGCGGCGCAGCGAGCGGAGCAGTTGAGTCTGGAACAGCCTGTCTTGTGAGAAACATCTGCTAACGAACGAATCTAACATTTGATTATTAGTCGCAATGATCAGAAGAAAGGGCGCTGAGAAATAGTGAATCGCGTACTTCTTAATGTTCAAATGTCTGTAAATCTATCGGACCAAACTGCGTGGTCATCAGTCCGTAGCTTACAAACTACTTAAACCTAGGTAAACTAACCTACGTACAAACACACACACCCATGCCCCAAGGAGGACTCGAACCTCCACGGCGAGCAACCGCGTGCTCCGCAGCGAGATGCTTTAGACCACTCGGCTACTCCACCGCGGCGCGTACTTCTTAATTTAGGCATGAGCAATACCGGCAGTCACGTGTTGACACTGGATGTTACTATAGCGCAACGCTATCATAACCCATCATTCCTTCGACCCCTATACAGGCATAATTTTCTGTACGTGAGACGTACTCCAGTGGCCATAGTCGTGTCACAATATGTACTTGAAATATCACATTAAAAGTCGTTTCGGAGATAAAATTACGGATGAAAGTTTCCTAATCACGTCCTAAGCTGGGCCCTGTGCGCTTCGCCGTTTGCACATGCCTAAGGCCGGCCCTGCCGTCGGAGGTTTGAGTCCTCCTTTGGACATAAAAGTGTGTGTTGTCCTTAGGTTAGTTTAAGTACTTTGTAAGCCAGCGGACTGATAACCACAGTAGTTAAGTCCTGCAGATTTACAAACATTTGAACATACTTCGCGCCTTAGCACAAATCAGAATCTCAAATCACCTGACATGACATTACGCAGAACCACAGTGGTGTGTTGCACTCTTTGAATTGCATTGTAAATATATTGCTCATATCTGCCTTATTTTTGCAGAAAATGGTAATATTTTGTGGAGTAAATGAGTCTATTTTGTACTCGCTTGGTTAGCCGTGTGGTCTAACTCACCGCTTTCCGAGACGGGAAGGCGTACCGAACTACAAAAGAGAATGCAAACACTACACTTGTCCGACCTTTTTTGGAGTATTGCTGTCCATTGTGGGATTCTTATCAGGTAGGTTTGACGGAGGACATCGAAAGAGTCCAAAAGAAGAGCAGCTCGTTTCGTATTGTCAAGATACAGGGGAGACAGCGTTACGGAAATGATACAGGATCTGGGATGGGAATCATTACAACAACGGCGCTTATCGCTGCGGCATGGGCTACTTACGAAACTACAATCGCCAACATTCTCCTCCGATAATATAGTGTTGACTCCCTCTTACATAGGTAGAAATTATAATCATAATGAAATACGAGAAATCAGAGGTCGAACGGAGAGATTCGGGTGTTCTTTCTCCCGCGTGCTATTAGAGAATGGAATGGGAGATAAATAGTATAACAGTGGTTCGATGAACCCTCTGCCAGGCACTTAAATGTGATTTGCAGAGGATCCCATGTAGATGTAGGGTTTTGTGCCACCTTCAAATTTGTGTTTGTTAGCCGAGAACGTGTAGTACCCGCTCAGTTAGCCGTGTGGTCTAACGCACCGCTTTCCGAGACGGGGAGGCGTACCGGCCCCGGTTCGAATCCGCCGGGCGGATTAACGAAAGGGTTCGGAGTGCCGGCCAGTCTGGATGTGGTTTTTAGGAGGTTTTCCACATCCCCCTAGAGGAATACCGGGCTAGTCCCGAAGTCCCGCCTCAGTTACACGGTTCGCAAACATTTCGTAACACTATACGCAGACATTTGCGGTGCACATTTCCTCCTAGCTGCGGTGGAGTAGCCGAGTGATCTAAGGCGCCACGCTGCGTAGCGCGCCGTTGCTCGCCGTCGGAGATTCGAGTCCTCCCTTGGGCATGTGTGTGTCTGTGTGTGTGTTTCGTCCTTAGGTTAGTTTGTAATTTGTAAGCTACGGTCTGATGACCACGCAGTTTGGTCCGATAGATGTACAAACATTTGAACATTTCCTCAAAATGTTCAAATGTTTGCACATCTATTGGACCAAACTGCGTGGTCATCAGTCCGTAGCTTGCAAACTACTTAAACCTAGGTAAACTAACCTAAGGACAACACACACACCCATTCCCCAGGGAGGACTCGAACCTCCACGGCGAGCAACCGCGCGCTCCGCAGCGAGACGCTTTAGACCGCTCGGCTACTGCATCGCGGCAGTCCAATATTACTAACTTAAAACACAAAGAATTTTCTCTTCGTAGGAATTTCGTAAACTTACGATTAAATTCTGTCATTTTCGTCAGCACCACGACCCTTGCGTGTGGCAGACGACAACAACGTTCCTGTAAATAAAACCGGTTACGTTACAGTAAAACCCATTAAATAAAGGGGGCGGGGGAGAAAACGACTGGTTGCAGCAATACCTTTAAACAACGCCAACGGAAATGATCTTACAAGGGATACACCTCAGACTTTGCCAATACGTTGGGTTCCTGACAGTCTGCTATCGTATGAGCAAATGTAAGATATTGTAGTCCACAACCTCCTTGATTTGAATAAACCGCCGCGGCGGAGCGGCCGAGCCCGTTGAGGCGCGATGCTGCGATGCGCGAGGCCGTTCCCCGTCGGGGGTTCGAATCCCCCCTCGGAATGGATGTTTGTTCTGTCTTTAGTATAAAGTAGTTCATAAGTAGTTCGTAAGTTTAGGGACTGATGGCCCTGCACTTAAGTCCAATAAGATTGACAAACATTTGAACAATTTTGAATGAATCCACCCTTGAAGATTATCACACTAAATCAACTCACAAGGAAAGTACATGGGTTCGAACAAACATATCTGTATGAACGTTTGGTTACAGGATCTCTACGTACACCTCAATGTGCTGGTGGGTGTCGTTTTTATGCAGAACTCTGCAATGATGCCCTAGATAGCACTGTAGATGTAATTGTAGACGCCATACGAAATGCAGATATCTTAACTACAACTTATGTAATAATCATTCTACATGTTCTCTAGCGAATTTGTCATCAAAAGCCGTGATGATAGTTGCAACTTTAACCCTCTTCCCTCAAGACTGTTGGTATTCACTGCCACTGTTTCCATCGCCTCTTCCCGCACTTACCGTAGCACTACCGCTTGCAATAGTTATTCGTCATTATCCTCCCTATTATCATCATTTTGTGTTAGTGTTACAACAGTATTTAACTTACGCTCATATTTCTGTACCATAACAGATACGAGAAAGTATGCGAATGATTCATCTTCTACACTAATACCATTTTCACGAAGAAGGGTTCTTCGTAACTTCATCTCAACTAATCGCAATACATTAGCAGGATTGTTTAGCATTCGCCGCCCCACCAGACGCTTCACTACACAAATAACATCACAAAACGCAACTTCGGAGGCACACTGCACCGTTCCTACTGGCGAAACGACAGGTCAAAGTGCAATGCGGCATGGAACACGCAGAGGCCTCTATCGAACGACTGCAGAGTTTTGCAGATGCTGGAGTATCACTAGTGCAGTAAGGGCCGGCCGCGGTGGCCGAGGGGACTGAGACGCTCCAGTCACGGTCTGCACGGCCACTACGGTCGGGGGTTCGAATCCCCCCTCGGGTATGGATATTTGTGCCGTCCTTAGTATAAGTTTGTAAGTTTAGAGACTGATGACCCCGAAGTTAAGTCCCATAAGCTTAACAAACATTTGAACATTTTTTTGAAGTGCAGTAAGGGATCTTTACATTATCTCCTATACGATTTTGGTGTATATGTGTTTGTTCGAGCCCAAGTACTTTCCTTGTCAGAATTAATTTGACACAATGATCGTAGCAAACAGAGTGTCTCTCATGAGATCACGTTTCTTCGATGTTTATCAGTGAGGTCGTTGCTCAGTTTATTTCAGTATAGAGGGCGTCCAGCTATCTGACCGACGACTAGCGCCGCTTTTCGTTTAAGCATGTTCAACATGCATGTAAATGCAACAAATGCAAAAGTTTCTTTATTCGGGGAATGTATGACATTAACTACGAATGGGTAACGCTAAAACTGTGGACCCAGCCAGGATTCGATCCCGGAACTACTCAAGCCCGCCTCACGTCAGATACATATTCTCAGCGTTAGCCTCCCCACTATTACTCAAACTCGTAGTTATTCAAACTGCTTACCGTAAGCGTAAGGGCCTAGGAGTGCCTCCGCACTGAAGAAAGGACCATTGCCGGTCATTGGCATATGTATAAACTTTCTTTTCTTGATTTCTGGGGAAATACACGATTTCCGTCAACATACATGATATGAAACTTCCTGGCAGATTAAAATTGTGTGCCGCAACCGGGGCTCGAGCCTGGGACCTTTGCCTTTCGCGGGCAAGCGCTCTGCCACTGAGCTATCCCGACACGACTCACGGTGCCGCGCCAGAACTACAATTCTGTCAGTACCTAGCCTCCTACTTTCCAAACTTCACAGGAGTTCTTCTGCGAAACTTGCAAGACTAGCACTGATTGATTGATTGATTGATTTTCTCAGGGAAGCCAAAACAGTCTTGGTTCAACCCGCCACTGCCCGCGCCGAAACTAAGTTTATTGTGCGGTATCGCTCCCTGTATATCTAGTAAAGCCAACCAATGCCCTTGAACAGTGCAAGGAGTCCCTTTACCAGTTCTTTATTAGACACAATTTCTTCGGGTCTGGTTGTCCCAAATGTTCTGTGCCTTTTACTCTCCAATACAATGCATTCGAAGATTAGATGTGATGCAGTTTCATCACCGTCATCACAGATCTAACATTTAGGGTCCTCTTCTGTTATTCCCATTGTATGTCGGTGTTTTTTTGAAATTCCCATGGCCTGTCAACAATCCAACCATGAGTCTAATCTCTCTCCTGTTCAGGCCCAGGATTGCAGAGCTTCTTTTAAAACATGGCTTTGGCATCATTACCTTGCCATGTTTTTGTTGGTAGACTTTGGTCCAATATTCTACGTGCTGTCTTCTGAGCCAGTTACGTAGCTCCAATTTGATCATTTCCTTGGTAATTGTCAGGACAGGTTCCGGTTCAATAAATGGAGTCTCTGCCCCCATCCTGACTAATCTGTCGGCATGTTCGTTGCCACTGATCCCCGAGTGGCCAGGGACCCACAATAGGTTTACTCTATTGCTTTCCCCTAGCTCCACCAGAACCCTGTGACATTCTGCAACAGTTTTAGACCTTGTTGCAGGAGCTGCCAGTGATCTCAGGGCTGCCTGGCTGTCTGAATAGATACAGACGCTACTGTCTTTGTAGCACCTACACAAATTCTCCTCCACACACGCCCTGATGACAGTGAAGACTAGCACTCCTGGAAGAAAGGATATGGTGGAGATATGGCTTAGCCACAGCCTAAGGGATGGCAGAATTGAAGTTGTGGGGCGGCACCGTGAGTCGTAACGGGATAGCTCAGTGGTAGAGCGCTTCCCCGCGAAAGGCAAAGATCCCAGGTTCGAGTCTCGGTTCCGGCAGACAATTTTAATCTGCCAGGAAGTTTCATAACAACGCACACTCTGCTGTAGAGTGAAGGTTTCATTCTGGAAATGTTCAAATGTCTGTAAATCTATTGGACCAAACTGCGTGGTCATCAGTCCGTAGCCTACAAACTACTTAAACCTAGGTAAACTAACCTAAGGACAACACACACACCCATGCCCCAGGGAGGACTCGAACCTCCACGGCGAGCAACCGCGCGCTCCGCAGCGAGGCGCTTTAGACCACTCGGCTACTCCACCGCGACCATTCTGGAAACATACATGATGATGAAAATGCTAAGTTTAAATTATCTATCGACACACTTTTTAAATGTTCAAATGTTTGTAGAGTCTATGGGACTTAACTACGGGGTCATCAGTACCTAAACTTACAAACTACTTATGAACTAGCTAATACTAAGGACGGCACAAATATCCATGCCCGAGGGGGGATTCGAACCCCCGACCGTAGTGGCCGTGCAGACCGTGACTGGAGCGCCTCAGTCCCCTCGGCCACCGCGGCCGGCACACACTTTTTATTCGATATAGTGTCATGAATTTTAAGGGCGGCATCCTCAAAATCAGGGAGGTAGTGTGAAACCGTGACTTTCGTCCTGGTGAGCCTCCAAATCTCAAAAGTAAGTTTTTTTTATAGTAATACATGTATTTCCCAGTGGACTGGACGCCTCATTTTGTTTTGCCGCCGCCTTGGGCCTCCGACAGCAGTAGTCCGCCACTGTCGTGACGGCCAAATAACTTGTGTAGGTAAGCTGACTGCCTGCTGATGAGCAGCGAGGCGGTTATCTGAGCAGCTTGCGACAAGTGCAGCGCGTGATAACAGCAGACCGCATCGCGGCCAAGTCAGCTGTTCCGGTGTTTACGGAGGGCACAACACACTCCGTGTCCCAGGCGTATAGCGCCTCACTTTCACCTTTTCTCTACTGTTCAGCTGTTGCACATTCCGCTATCGTGCATTTGTGCGCCCCTATTAGTACATATAACAAACACCGAAACGGGTGACATGGAATCCCAGGTAACCACATTGAACTTTTTCGTAGTTTCGCCACTTCCCTTATAATGATGCATTTGAAAAAGAAAGACCACTTTTTTCCCCAAACGTCTACATGTTCATCTACATGGGATACTCTGCAAATCACATTTAAGTGCCTGGCAGAGGGTTCATCGAACCACCTTTATACTATTCACCACCCATTCCACTCTCGAATAGCGCGCGAGAAGAAAGAACACCTCAATCTCTCCGTTTTAGCTCTGATTTCTCGTATTTTATTCTGATGATCATTTTTACCTATGTAGGGGGGAGTCAACAATATATTTTCGCATTCGGAGGAGATTGTTGGTGATTTGAGTTTCGTAAGTAGACTACGCCGCAGCGATAAGCGCCGTTGTTGTAATCATTCCCATCCCAGGTCCTGTATCATTTCCGTAACGCCGTCTCCCCTGTATCGTGACAATACGAAACGAGCTGCCCTTCTTTGGACTCTTTCGATGTCCTCCGTCAAACCCACCTGATAAGGATCCCACACTGAGCTGCAGTACTCCAAAAAAGGACGGACAAGCCTAGTGCAGTCTCTTTAATAGTTCTGTTGCATCTTTTAAGGGTTCTACCAATGAAACGCAGTCTCTGGTTCGCCTTTCCCACGACATTATCTACGCGTTCTTTTCAGCTTAAGTCTGAAGTAATAGTAATTCTTAGATATATTGTGGAGTTTACGACCTTAACGTTTGATTGATTTATCTTGTAAACAAAGTTTAACGGATTTCTTTTCGTACTCATGTGGACGACTTGACAATTCTCATTATTTAGAGTCAATTGCCAATTCTTACACCATAGTGATATCTTATTTAGATCGTTCTGCAGTTGTTTTTGATCGTCAGGTGATTTTACTAGACGGTAAATGAAGGCGTCATCTGTAAACAACCTAAGAGAGCTACTTAGATTTTTTCCCAAATCGTTTATGTAAATAAGAAACAGCAGAGGACCAATAACACTACCCTGTGGAACGCCCGATATCACCTCTTTTTTACTCAATGCCTTACGTCTACGTTTACTTCATATATACTCAAGCCGGAGATCCAGAATTAGATTCAGAGGGCGATTACAGTTTGTTTCTGTCATTCCCCTTCCCCAGAACACACACACACACACACACACACACACACACACACACACACACACACCTTCATACCACAGATTCCTAGGCTTTAATAATAATAACAAAGATACATATAAAATGGTGACCACTCACGGCTTCACACGATAACAAACGAGGTTGACTCAGTGCGAGGTCGAAAGTTCATTCTCTAGTAAGGTGCACTTGAAAGTGTTATTGCACTGTTAATGACAGGAGAGATGAGGGAGGAAAGAAATGCCTCTGGATGCATTAGGTCACTGAATTAAATTAATGGCGATTAGTGAAAATGTGTGCCGGGTCTTGATTCGAAGCCGGATATCCCACTTTGGTGGAGCTGTCTCTAAAACCAATCGGCTATTCCCCTCCCGTCTTACCCAGTTTCCCACTACGGAAGTAGCGCCCCTATCGTCTCTCCATTTTCGATTTCTATCCCTCATACTTCGCTCCAGTGCTAAGTTCGCGATTCCTTTTTGTCCAAGAATGTGTACCATCGATCGATCCCTGCTTTTAGACATACTTGCCAGAAATGTCTGTTCTCCTCAATTCTGTTCAGTACCTCCTTATTACTTACGCCACCGAATCTACTGCGTTCTTCTATAGAACCAAATTTCATATTTTTGTCTGAACTCCCAATCGTCCACGTTTCACAACAATAACGGGCATACACTGTATATGTCATGATGTAAACTGTATCAATAGCTATAAAATAATTCCTCAGATTAGCCTTGACATGCGGGCTGTTCCATTTCAAATCAGAAAGCAAGAAATCTTAAATTTCTTTTGGTGGTTCAGTTTTCTGTCACCTATTGTGGACATTAAGTAAGTGCTGTGGTAAACAGCTGATGACAAGTTCTTCTGGGGGTTAAGGTTACCGTCATTTAATACAATCATGCGATCCTGACAATGAAAGATCAGAAACTATTCGAAGTAAAACTCTCAAATAAAATGCAAAGTGAAGACGATATACTTATTTCTGAAATAATCAGTTAAATGGAATAAAACTACTCCATATTGTTCACAATTTTATTAAAAAACAATATTAATAAACATTTAAAGTATTTTCAACCCAGAGCAACAACAAAAAAGTAGAAACACACATGAATTATTACGAAGCCATTGTCGATCGTCAGCTGCTTATACTTCACAGCAAAACATCGCAACTCCAGTACACTGCGAATTTCAATATCTATGGCTTAATGATAATTTTCCATGTTTCAGGGAAGGTTCTCCATAAAATGTAAATCGTTGTGTAATAGTAGTGGTTCAAGGCTGTGTAATCTTAATGAAAATTGTGTGTATACTTAATACAGTAATAAAATCTGTAGTAATTATTGTTATGTTAGTATTATATAACTCCATCAACAGTAAATATTAAGCTTATAAAAGAATTGCAATTCATTTAAACCCGATACGAGGTCCTTGAGTTACATGGCATACAAATTATTATATTAAAAAACAACCCAAATTTTACCGAATTATGACTCGCAAAGTAGTAAATGTTTAGGATATAACTTTATGAGAGTTATTTTCTTTTACGGTAATTAGCATCTTCAGAAATTTTTAATGAATGTAAAAAATACGAGCACAAATTTCTTACTGTCCGATTTGAAATGGAAAGCCCATAGAGACTAAAAATGCGTAGTATGTAACTGAAAGACACAAATCACAGCATTCGAAGGGAATTACAAGATGATGACATTCTGTGCGCAGGTACCTATGTTAGTTCATACCGCGTCAACTGAGAATAAAATGTTCATTCCTGGAAGTTCTTTTGTATCCCATCCTCGTCGCCACTTTTGTGTCCCGACTTCGTCGCCGCTTTTGGTGTCCCAGCCTCGTCGTAGGTGTCGGTGGCCGAGTGGAACGAGACCGACACGCTGGTGCAGGTACGGAGGGGAGCAGCCAGAAACTATAAACACTCGAGTAAATTAGAAAGAGATATATTGCACAGAATGTAACAATACTTAACTTTTACATAGTACTGCAGAATGTTGATACATAGTTGTTAGAGGCCTGCCTAGTGCCTGTACAATAGCAAAGTCTTCACTCGTGCCTATCGGATTACGAAGGTCCTAACTCGTTGCTATCTCAGTCCGAAGTGCTTACTCGTTGCTCTCTCAGTCCGAAGTGCGAAGTCGATGTCCTTCAGTGGTGGCCCCGAGCGGCGTTGTACCAGAGGGCGCTCGTGGCTGTCGTCGGAAGAACGCCGCGCCGTGCATGCATGGCGGCGCGCGGCGAAAGTAAGTGGCGCGCACTTTGTACTTGTGCGACACCACAAGTTCTGTATTTGTTAGTGGGACCATCTGCATTTAGTTTAAGAGTGTATTATTCCACTTCAGAATGAAATTAATGGTATTTGTTTTCTTTATGCTCAATGTTACATCGTTATTTATTAACCATTTGTTAACTTCCCTGATGGAGTCATTTGTTTCCTCTGTTCTCTTGTTTTCTCAGTGACTATAACATTGCTGTCATCAGCAATGATAATTTTCCCCATGACTAACACTAATGGGAAAATCATTGATGTATAGTAAATTATTAACACTGTCAGCCCTAATATGATATCCTGAGGAACTCCTGTTCAACTAAATAAAGAATATTAATAACTTTTAATTTAGTTTATTACTTTTATTCCATTCAATTTACACCAAATAGTTTTTTTTAATTCGCCAATATGTAAAAAACTGAACCTGAAACCTGGTATTACTTATAAAGTACAGTAGCAAAAATAGTGGAACGCTTGCATGAAAGGAATGCCGACTGTAAGCTGAAATGCAGCAGTCGAATCTCATTTCCAGAATCGATAGTTTTTAAATGAACTATCAGAAACAATAACAGCAAATCGATTTTCAGAAAACCGTATTTTGTAATCTCTGTTGTCTAATATCTCTCGAGGAAATTGTTCTCTCTATGGCTGAAACAAAGAAACAGAAATGTACAAATCGAATACTCCCCTCACAGGTACCTCGAGTCTAGTATTTTCACGTTACTGTCATCGGTACGAATTTCCACAACACGAAACAGTTCTGCCATCTAGCTTCAACTAAATATAGTGTAACCGTTGCAAACTATACGATCTTTAATGGCGCAAAGATGCACGTTATAGAATTTTCGGAGAAGTGTTCCGTGTATACCTTTGACCAATAATCTGTTGTGATTTTTGAAATGGATTCGGCTTCGGATAGTGATGACTGCACGTCTACTCCGTCACCAAAATGAAAGCCTTCGCTTAAACCCGCGAAGACAAAGGGAACAAATAAATGCGTATATACAGTACATACATTGCGATGTGGGAAACAAACACGTCATTCTTATATTCTGATCGAAGTAACGCCCACAAGGTGTTCTGCAAACTTTGGAAGTTTTTCTCATGGAGGCGAGCACTACAAAGGCCAACAACTTCAGATATCAGCCAGCTTATACCTCCATAACATGACGGTATCGTAATTTTTTTCTTTTTTTCTCTTTTTCCATCAAGACAAAGTGACTGCTTCAGAAGTGACGATGGTATTTCACAATGTGCCTTATTGTTATTACGATTGTGACTCTCAACTAGTCCCTTAATATTTTCGGTTAAGAAATAGGGAAAACGTATCTTTAGGACGGAGAAAAGCAACACCAATGTTGAAGTTTTCAGTGTTTCTATAGTTAGTAGTTATAACCAGAGGCCGAAATTTAGAAGTGCCGTCCATATACATGATAAAATTCAGAAATACCTCAAATATATATTTTCTTCTACTTCATTTTCTTTCAAACCAGTGTGATAACATTTAGGCTATAAAATGTGCAACAGACCTATTTATTTTATTATTTCAGAATTTTTTTACTTCTGTATGTTTTCATTTAGATGAAGGGACTTTACACACTGGTAAAGAAATCGTACAACAAAGATGAGCGAAATATATTTGTCTATCTTATTTCTTCAGCAAAAATGGGAAAACTGGCAACAAAATGCTATTGAAAATATTAAATTTTTCGTTGTTTTAAAATTACAGCTAAAATCTAGCTGTCCCCCAAAATTGTGGAACGTCCCCCTTTTTTGACTATGTTGTCCCTAATTCCTTCTTGCAACACATGGTCACACTTCTCGAGTCTCACAGATTTTAGGAAGTGCCTCTCTTTCTCTGTGTCCTTCTCAAGCTTAGCCTTGCATCATCTTCATCTATGAAGCTACGCATACTAGAATTCTCTGACGAATGTGAAGTGGATCATTTAAACTACCGGTAGTATTATTATGCAATATTCAGCTCTAAACGCCGGGTAATCAGCCGACAAAGGAATTTCAAGTTATTAATAATTTTATACAACATTGTTGGCTAATGAACCCTCTGCTAACCACTTAAATGTGAATTGCAGATTATGTATATAGATGGAGTTAAGCGATCTGTTACAAGAAGATTAATTAATTAATCAAACCGTCTAAGATCGCAATATTTTATTCAAAATGACCGGTTTCGGCAAAAAGTTTTTGCAATCTTCAGATATAGTCCATACACAATGGTGGACTGTATCTGAAGGTGGCAAAAGCTTTGATACCGGCCATTTTAGATAAAATATTGCGATTTTAGACTGTTTAATTGATTGAAATTGAAGTTATTCGTTGTCCTGATCACTAAAAGTGCTTCCGCAACGACTGAATGAGGTGAGTCAGCAGGACTATATAGGCGAGATAGGAATCGATGCGCCAGCAGCTGCGGTGTCCGAGCGGTTAAGGAGTTGGACTTGAAATCCAATGGGTTCTACCCGCACAGGTTCGAATCCTGTCCGCAGCGAAAATTTTAACAAGTGTATATGATAAGCAAACATCGTGAAATTAATGCAGATTGTAACTGACACCGGGAACAAAACGTCTGAATATAGGGAAACTAGCAGAAATTATGGATACGTCCTAGTACTGCAAACACGATTCAAGTGCTTACGCGCTACACTGAAACTTCGTATTAATCTACATTTCTGGAAAAGTAGTTAAGACCACAGAAGCGGAAATTTTCATAATATACGTTACTTCATTTTGTTGTTATTCATGCTTTCCGTCACAATGCCTGGTCCACAAGCTTTACCTTGCGCTGCCCTTCGTGATCATAAAGAATTGGCCTTGGTGGTTAAAACGGTTGAAACATAATCGATCTATATTTAAATCAGAAATATCACTCAGTTGATATAATTTAATATGGAAATCAGGTTCCGATTCTGTGGGTGCAACTTTGGGCAACGCAATTGACCATTTTATCCGTGAATATATACTATTGATTCAAGAGAGTTTGGGTCTCCCAAATACATTGGAGTGCGCAAGCACTTGAATCATGTTCACATAGCTTGGACAGCGAATTTGGACGAAGTTATTTTCTGTAGTGTGAATGGAATAAAAGTACTGAAACGACTTAGAAGTTATTACTACTCTTTATTTAGTTGAACGGGAGTTCCTCAGGGTGACATATTAGGACTGCCGGTGTTACTAATATTATATACATCAATGATTTTTCCCATTAGTCTTAGTCATGGGAAAAATTATCTTTGCTGATAACAACAACATTATAGTCACTGAGAAAACAACTGAATCCATCAGGGAAGTTTACAAATGGTCAATATGCAATGACGTGAGATTCAGGATGAAAAAACAACCACCAAATACCATTAATTTTATTCTACAGTGGAATAATTACACTTTTGGTACCATTATAGACCTGTATCAAGTATAAAATTTCCAGGAATTAACTTTGATTGTAAGTTGAAGGGGTATGAACGCATAAAGATACCTGTAAACAGAATGGCATCATCCCTTAGAGTGCTGGCATCTATATGTAACAGCCAGTGTCTTCTAGCTGCATACTGTTCATATGTACATTCAGTTTGTAGCAATGGAATTCTTTTCAACAAATGTACAGTTGTCAAGTTGCAGAAAAGGGCCATAAGCAAATAAACATAAATAGTGGTTGAGCTAATTTTATTGATCTCTTCCAAACTTAACCGTATGAGTACATACACCAATGAGTTATACACACAAAAAATAACATTGATAATTAGTTCACAAACAGCTCTGACCACGACCACCACCATGGTAATGGATCTAGATCGAACTTACATCTACCAATAATTGATAATCGTAAAACTTAAAACAGCGTTTTCTGCCAAGATTACTAAGGCAAACGTATTTGAAACTGCAGCTAAAAACTTAATGTTTAAGCAATACATTCTATGTACTGAAGGATCACTTAAATAACGGAGAGTAGAGGTTTGTTGATTCATATGACATAATAATAACAACAGTAATAATGGTAACTAAACTATCATTCCACATAACACTTAACACTATTTTTCACCCTTCTCTTTTCTGGAAAAACATGCTTCCACAGTCATTCAACGTATAATGCTAACACCTTATCCTCCTTCTCAGTTCATCTCTGAGGTTATTGAAGGATGCTAACTCATTTTTTTTTTTCAGCAAATGGTTAGCTGCGGTGATCCAAATGATCATAACGTCAACTTATAGGGAGTGTACTGCTGCACAAGAACGTGTGTATGGGATGTGTAGTGTGTGCAGTGATTAAGAGCGAGAAATGAATGAACAGAATTCAGTTTACCGTAGATGTGGCCTTTTACATTATTACATAACTTCTTTGAAAACAGTGGGATAAACCGAACGAGGTATCACTATTTTAAACAGACCTGCTTTCTATTCGGAAGGATTGAGACAACACTCTTCATCTGGTAGTCCTGATTTAGGTTTTCCATGATTTCCCTAAATTACTGCAGCCACAATAAGGCCATTCTTGTCATACCAGATATATATAGCTTAAACCCGCGGCTCCGCTCGCGTGTTTGTTGGTTATGATAGATAAGCTATCTTTCAGTAGTGTGCTATTTATTTATTCTTATATTTCCTTATTCGTATGCTTATCCTTACAGATAAAGAGCTGAAGACATTGTAGCACGCATAAACCAAAGATATGGTCTGTGGCATCGCGTTTCGCTGTATTTAACCTCCTAGCTGTAGAGTCACAAACGTCATCGCTGGCCTTCAGTCGGAATTTTTCTAATAATTTGACGACTTAACCACCATATCTTCCGCCCCCTTATAACTGTCGGCATGGAACTGCCATGGTGTACAATGGGAGACTTGGGACAACTATTACACACCAACCATTCGTTTGCGTTCTGTAGTTTTCGCTGCGAAGCGAAATATTAACACACACACACGTAGAATTTTATATACACCGATAACTTTCCATCCAAATATACTCCACCCTTTTATCATTATCAACCGTCAAGCAACAATGCAAACAATAAAACCATTATCAAAGAGTAAATATAGTTTTCAAAGAATGATTATTGTTCCGCATTTCGCGTTATATTCTTCAAATTACTAAATACCTATCAGATCGCTATAAAACCGTGCCTAAAACTTGCCTCAGGTATAAATCAGTAACTGTACAAATATTTAGGTCTCTGCATGTTGTCGTTCGGACGTGATAAGCGTACACCGAACAAACATTCACATATATAGATAAACAGCTATCCGATCGCCATAAAACCGTGCCTAAAGCCTTCCCCGATTAGACATTAGTATCTATACAAATTTTTAGCTCTTTATGTCTTGTGGTTCCAACCTGATAAACGTACACCGAACATTCACATTTATAGATATAGATTAGTTTATTTTTGTTGTTCTTAGATTGTAATACCAATACATGACCATTATCCTAGTGAAAGTGATTTATGGATGCATAAAACTACAACACCACTGCCGCGGCGGAGTGGCCGCTCGCTTTGAGACGCTATGCTCCGATGAGCGAGGCCGTTCCCCGTAAGGGTTCGAATCCTCCCTCGGGCATGGATGTTTGTATTGTCTTTAGTATAAGTTGCTTTATAAGTAGTTTGTAAGTTTAGGGACTGATGATCCCGCAGTTAAGTCCCATAAGCTAGACCAACATTTCAAAATTTTTAACAATACCACTGCTATTAAAGAGATACAGAAACGCACATACAGCCTACAGACTAGTTAATTTGTAAGGTGCTATCACAACTCTCTTTTAGTTTCAGTTTCAACACGTAAAGGCTGGTGAGAAAAAATTCTGAGATTCTGTTTACACGCTCAACAACGTATGTACTTACATGGAAGTTTTCTTATCAGCCTGAGTCAGCAAACTGTTGGACCAATGATCATATCTGACTTTCTTTCACAATACACTCATGATGTCGACGGGCGTCTTGTGTGTTTATCTACATGAGTATGAATTTTAAACATTTAATAATCTACTCCGTATTATAAGTTTGCTACCGTCCGTAAGGAAAATAAGTACCTTCCCAGTTTTCTTTATTTTAAGAAAGTACTTAATACCTTCGCTTCATCGTGGTGACGAAATTGGAGCAGCTGTAAAATAACGGACACTCGGCACGGAAATAATATATTCAGACGTTAATACGTAAACTCGACAGCGAAAACTTGTTTCTGAACTCTATATTTGTTTTACGCAAATTGAGTAAACGCTGTATTGTTGTGTGTATATTTGGCCAAGTCACTCAGACATCTGAGTAGCTCTATGCGAACGCTGGTCTCTAAATGTAAAACTTAGTGTTAAAGTGACACATACACTGTCTTCAGTCCCGTTAGATTGCCTTGCGTAACTACAAATTAAATACTTTTACAGAGTTTTTTTCTTTTTCTTTTTTCTTTTTTTACTATGAACGAGTGTCCGCTAAACGCCGTTGATTCAGTGTCGTATCAAATGCTGTAATTGTTTTTCGCCATTTCATCAGTATGGCAATATCCAGAGAGTGAAGTCGGCCCATCCTCGTTCCTCTTGATGCACAATGCCTACCAATTACCGAAATGAAATATGCTACGACCTGTTCCACAGATCTAATTCTTTCTTGGGCCGTTCTCGGTTCCCTTCCTTGAGTTCTCCCTTAACTGTACTTCTCTATAAACGTCTGCGAAAAATGTAAGCTGTTTACCTCACTTCTGCTTTACTTTTGACACATATATTTGTCAATTTACATGACTTTTTTTAATTTCAAAATATTGAATATAATGTCATATCAGTGATATTTGGACAACATCTTCAAGGAACTTCATTGTTTGTAAATCTATTGGACCAAACTGCTATGATCACCAGTCCCTAGACTTACAAACTAACAATAAGGGCCGACCGCGGTGGCCGAGGGGACTCAGTCCTCCGGCATAGCCGGGCGCCGTGGCTCGGCGCGCCCGGTCAGAGGGCTGAACGTCCTCTGTAACAAAAAAGCTGAGCTAAATGATCAACGAATGACCAAGTACGAACAATGAAAACGACCGCAGATCATAGATCTACCTAAAAAAAAAAAAAAAAAAAAAAAAAAAAAAAAAAAAAAAAAAAAAAAAAAAAGGGGGACTAAGGCGCTCCAGCCACGGTCTTCACGGCCGCTACGGTCGGGGGTTCGAATCCCCCCTCGGGCATGGATATTTGTGCCGTCCTAGTTCGTAAGTAGTTCATAAGTATTTTGTAAGTTTAGGGACTGATGACCCCGTAGTTAAGTCCCATAGACTATACAAACATTTTGATTTAACACTAAGGACAACACACACACCCATGCCTGATGAAAGACTCGAACCTCCGACAGGAATGGCCACCCAATCCGTAGCATGATGCCTTACACCAGGCAGCCATTTCCGCGCACCGGAACTTTAATACCTGAAACAGTTTCGTAGAGTTTCGCAACTGTTAGTTTTGTTAATAATAACGCCTTTCATTGTAGTTGTGTATTTTTTATTGCTTCCAGACGCGAATCGCCTTTTTAATTTATGGCATGTTCAGTGGAATCTAGAATAATACAGTTTTGTTTTGGTACCTTATATTTGTAGATTATAATATACTTTTGGTCTTATTTCAGTGACTAAGTCATCAGTTAGAGCTATTCGTGTTCTTGACTGGCATCTGCGTTTCCTCTCATTTGGTCGCAAGTTTCAGGTCGCACTATCACTTCACTTACGCAACCCAAGAACAAGTTTACTTTACGAACTTTTTCTTCACTGTTGTCATGTCCTTTGAGCAAACTCCTATCCCTGGTTGTAACTGTATTATCGAACCATTTAAAGTCGTAATTCTGCCTCTCTTCTTATTCAAAAAAAAAAAAAAAAAAAAAAAAAAAAAAAAATGTTCAAATGTTTGTTAAGCTTATGGGACTTAACTACGGGGTTATCAGTCCCTTAACTTACAAACTACTTATGAACTACTTACGAACTAGGACGGCACAAATATCCATGCCCGAGGGGGGATTCTAACCCCCGACCGTAGTGGCCGTGCTGACCGTTACTGGAGCGCCTCAGTCACCTTTTTTTTTTTTTTTTTTTTTTTTTTTTTGTTCTTCAGGTAGATCTATGATATGCGGTCGTTTTTATTGTTCGTACTTGGTCGTTGGTTGATCATTTGGCTCAGCTTTTTTGTTACAGAGGACGTCCAGCCCTCTGACCGGGCGCGCTGAGCCACGGCGCCCGGCGTCCTCGGCCACCGCGGCCGGCTCTTCTTATTCGGTTTAGCTCTATATACCTATTGCCACCCTAAAGAAGCACTGCTATTTATTTCTGTTCTCTCTCTGTGTGTGCGTGTGCGTTTTTTTTTTTTTTTTTTTTTTTTTTTTTTTTTTTTTTTTTTGTGTGTGTGTATGTGGGTAAATGTAATAGCTGTCTGAGACTGGTTCAAAGTCTTAGCGTTCAAATTATTTGAGTTACGGTTGAAACGATTCGTGGAGGGCTTCATGGTAGAGTAATGGGAAAGGGGTGTGGATGGCATTTAATATTGCCGCGGTGGAGTGTCCGAGCGCTCTAAGGCGCCTTGCTACGGAACGCGGGCTTGCTCCGCGTCTCTGGTTCGAGTCCACGCTCGTGCATGAGTGTGTGTTGTCCTTAGCCTAAGTTAAAGTCGCTTAAAGTAATTTGGCGTCTGGGTTCTCGTGCTGAAACGGTATGGCTACGAGACACAGGATGTCATGTACGTAGGTCGCACTGCTACGGACACGTACCAACTATGATTTGTTGTTGTAGCAATGACAGCCCACACCATAAGGTCTTGAGTCGACGCTGCGTGTTTTGTGGGAATGCAGTGACTGCCAAGTGACTTTGCCTGTCTGAGGCGACCCAAAATGCGGCCGTCATTTTCATATAAACGGAACCTGGATTCGTCGGAAAGCTATGTCTGATGCCATTCCTGTCCCCAGTGACGTCATTCATTACACCATTGAGTCTACCATGTTTCTGCATATCAGTCAAGGGCAGACATAGAAGTGGACCACGCACACGTAAACCATGTCGTAATAAACTTCTTTATTTATTTATTTTTTATTTAAGGGACTTAACTGCGGGTCATCAGTCCCTAAACTTACGAACTAACTTATAAGAAAGACAACACAAACACCCATGCCCGAAGGAGGATTCGAACCTTCAAAGAGGGAGGCCACGTGATCCGGAACGTGGCGCTCCAGACCGCTCGGCTACTCCCGCGCGGCCGTAATAAACTGCGACGAACTGTCTCCACTTTTAGTGTACGATGGCTTCCACTGTTGCGCTAGAGCAGAGGAGGTCACAGATCTGTCCTGCAATACCACTCGGATGAGGTATCGAGTTTATCGGGAGGGGAGTTTCTGGTGGGTTGCGACGTGAGGTGGCAGGAATATCGGATTGAGCAGAGTAGTAACGTATCGCGTGTCTCACCACAACCGGAAGTGACCTACCGAAGTAGTTTTTATTTACCATTGAGCTCAGTGCTTTTGGTGCGTACTTGTTCCCTAACTTAAATAAATAAACCGAAAAAGTGAAGAATGAATTCAGAGAAAACATTGGAAGACTTAAGGGAATTCTGAAAACACGTAAGATTAACAAATTTTCTAAGTTCAATGTGCGTCAGAAACCAAAATGATTTTTAGATGTTAAGCGTTCCGTAAGTATTGGACAGTATCAAGGCTGTATAATGTTTCGTTTATTGCACTAATGGGAAATGTTACTTAGTGCGAATTAATTCCCCGTTTGTTGCGTTGGGAATTTGTTTGCCGTTTTGTAGGGAATTCGATTTGCTTTTGAGGGGCGAAGTGACAAATTTCGTAGTTTGTGGCGAGGAACAGTGCGAGGGACTTGTGCGGAAAACTAAGAGCTGTCATTGCCGCTTCCAATTATGTTTGGAGGTGCAGGAAGAAAACGAGAGTAATTTACTTGTCGGACAAGGTTACGTACACGAACCTGTCAACCACAGAGCAGGAACAGCATTAATTATTTACTTCATGGTCAGCGCAAAAATGTACCTATTCCCGTGTTTCTATAGGATTCGGTTTTCAAATAATATTAGCTGAATCCTATAGAATTACGAGAATACTTTTTGGTGCTGAACATGAAGTAAATAATTGGTGCTGTTGCTGCTCAATGGTTGACGGGTTCTTGTATATACCCTTGGCCGCTCAGAAGCTAGCGAACAGAATTCTCTAGAAAACGGAAACAATTAAAAAAAAAATGTTTGTTAAGCTTAAGGGACTTAACTACGGGGTCATCAGTCCCTAAACTTACAAACTACTTATGAACTACCTACAACTAAGAACGGCACAAATATCCATGCCCGAGGGGGGATTCGAACCCCCGACCGTAGTGGCCGTGCAGATCGTGACTGGAGCGCCTCAGTCCCCTCGGCCACCGCGGCCGGCGAAACAATTTTCCAATTCACTCAAACAGGAATTAACTCACACCAAGTAAGATATGCATGTTATGTTATGGTCTTCAGTCCGGAGACTGGTTTGATGCAGCTCTCCACCCTACTCTATCCTGAGCAAGCCTTTTCATCTCCTCATAAGAACGGCAACCCACATCCACTTGAATCTGCTTACTATACGCGTCTCTTGGCCTCCCTCTGCGATTTTTACCCCACACGCTTCCCTCCAATGCTAAATTTACGATTCCCCGATGTCTAAGAATGTGTCCTACCAAGCGATCCCTTCTTTTAGTTAGGGTATGCCAAAAATTCCTTTTCTCGCCAATTCTGTTCAGTACCTCTTCATTAGTTATGTGATCTACCCACCTAATCTTCAGCATTCTTCTGTAGCACCACATTTCAAAAGCCTCTATTCTCTTCCTGTCCGCACTGCTTATCGTCCATGTTTCACTCCCATACAAGGCAACACTCCACACAAATGCCTTCAGAAAAGACTTCCTTACACTTAAATTAATATTCGATGTTAGCAAATTTCTCTTTTTCAAAAATGCTTTTCTTCCCATTGCCATTCTGCATTTTATATCCTCTGTACTGCGACCATCGCATGTTATTTTACTACCTAAGTAAGAAAACTCATCTACCACCTTCATTGTTTCGTTACCTAATCTAATTCCTTCAGCATCGCCTGATTTTCTAAGACCGCATTCCATTATTTTTGTTTTGCTCTTGTTAATGTTCATTTTGTACGCTCTCTTCAACACACTGTCCAATCCATTCAACTGCTCTTCCAGGTCGTTCGCTGTCTCTGCCAGAATTACAATGTCATCAGCAAAACGCAATGTTTTTATTTCTTCCCCCTGAACTTTAATCCCTATTCCAAAATTTTCCTTGCTTTCCTTCATCGCCTGCTCAATGTACAAATTGAATAACATAGGAGAAAGGCTACAACCCTGTCTTACTCCCTTCCCAACTGATGCTTCCCTTTCATGCCCTTCGAGTCTAATAACTGCGGTCTGGCTTTTGTACAAGTTGTAGATAACTCTCCTTTCCCTGTATTGTACCCCTGCTGACTTCAGAATTTGAAAGAGTGTAGTCCAGTCAACATTGTCAAACGCTTTCTCCAAATCTACAAAGGCTAAAAATGTAGATTTGCCTTTCCTTAATCTATCTTCTAAGATAAGACGTAAGGTAAGTATTGCCTCCCGGGTTCCTACGTTCCTCCTGAAACCAAACTGATCTTCCCCTAGGTCAGCTTCTACCAGCTTTTCCATTCTCCTGTAGATAATTCGTGTTAATATTTTGCAACCATGACTTATCAAACTGATGGTTCTGTAATTTTCACACCTGTCTGCACCTGATTTCTTTGGAATGGGGATTATTACATTTTTCTTAAAGTCTGAGGGCATTTCGCCTGTCTCATATATCCTACACACCAGTTCAAATAGTCTTGTCATGGCTGGCTCTCCCAGAGACTTTAGTAGCTCTGAGGGTATATCATCTACTCCTGGGGCCTTGTTCCGGCCTAAGTCTTTCAAGGCTCTGTCAAATTCATCTCTGAGTATAGTATCTCCTATTTCATCTTGATCTACTTCCTCTTCCCTTCCTACAACATCGTCTCTAAGTTCATTTCCTTTGTAGAGCTGCTCTATGTACTCTTTCCACCTTTCAGCCTTTCCTTCTTTGCTGAGAACTGGTTTCCCATCTGAGTTCTTGATATTTGTAGAATTGCTTTTCTTGTCCCCAAATGTCTCTCTGATTTTCCTGTAGGCGGTATCTACTTTTCCCCTTATTATACATTCTTCTACAGATTTGCATTTGGCTTCTAGCCACCCCTGCTTAGCCATTCTGCACTTCCTATCAATCTCATTTCTTAGTCGTCTGTACTCCATTTTGCCTGTTTCATTTACTGCATTTTTATATTTTCTCCTTTCATCAATTAAATTTAGTATCTCCTGTGTTATCCAAGGATTTTTTGCAGGTCTTGCCTTTCTACCTATTTTGTCCTCTGCTGCCTTCACTATTTCATCTCTCAATGCTACCCATTCCTCTTCTACTGTTTTATTTCGCCCTGTTTCTGTCAATTGTTGCCTAAATCTCCCTCTGAAATTCACCAGAACTTCACGTTCCTTCAATTTATCTAGGTCCCATCTCCTTATTTTCCTACCTTTCTGCAGTTTTTTTAGTTTCAGCCTACAGTTCATGACTAACAAGTTATGGTCAGAGTCTATATCTGCCCCTGGGTATGTCTTGCAGTTTATAACCTGATTCCGGAATCTATATTTTACCATTATAAAATCTATCTGATACCTTCCAGTGTCTCCTGGTCTCTTCCAAGTATACAACCTTCTTTTGTGATTCTTAAACCACGTGTTTGTTATGATTAAATTATGTTCCGTGCAAAATTCTACCAGGCGACTTCCTCTTTCATTCCTTCTGCCCAGTCCATATTCACCTACTATTTTTCCTTCTCTTCCTTTTCCTACTACCGAATTCCAGTCTCCCATCACAATTAAGTTTTCCTCTCCCTTAACGGTCTGAATAATTTCCTTTAGCTCCTCATATATTTCTTCTATATCCTCATCATCGGCAGAGCTAGTTGGCATATAAACCTGTACTACTGTTGTCGGTGTTGGCTTCGTATCTATCTTGACAATGATAATGCGATCACTGTGCTGCTCGTAGTAGTTTACCCGCATTCCTATTTTCTTATTCATTATCAGTCCTACTCCTGTGATACCCCCAACTGATTTTGTATTTATAATCCTGTACTCACCTGACCAGAAATCCTGTTCATCCTGCCACCGAACTTCACTAATCCCCACTATATCCAACTTCAACCTATCCATTTCTCTTTTTAAATTTTCTAATTTTCCTACCCCATTAAGGGATCTAACATTCCACGCTCCGATCCGTAGAATGCCAGTGTTGTCTTTCCTGATGATAACATCCTCCTGAGTAGTCCCCGCCCGGAGATCCGAATGGGGGACTATTTTACCTCCGGAATATTTTACCCGAGAGGATGCCATCATCATATTTTCATACAGTAGAGCTGCATGTCCTCGGGAAAAGTAACGGCTGTAGTTTCCCCTTGCTTTCAGCCGTTCGCAGTAGCTGTGTGGCAAAGCCACATTGGCTGATGTTACAAGGCCAGCTCAGTCAATCATCCAGACTGTTGCCCCTGTAACTACTGAAAAGGCTGCTGCCCCTCTTCAGGAACCACACGTTTGTCTGGCCTCTCCACAGATACCCCTCCGTTGTGGTTGCACCTACGGTACGGCTATCTGCATCGTTGAGGCACGCAAGCCACCCCACCTCGGCAATGTCTGTGGTTCATGGGGATGCATGTAATCCGAAAATGACGGGGAAAATACAAGGGACTACACCGTCTCATATTCAAACACAGGGCAACGATGGTTTTATGAATATCTACTTCTTTATTGTACCCTCCTTCGTATGAACGCCGACGCTTCCATTCAACGATATGCAGCTAAATTCCAGTTTCGATGTGTCACGTAATACATTTGTACCCTGCTCAATCCGATATTCCTGCGACTGCGACGTGACCCATGTGGTCGTGTTGTACGGCCTTCCGTGAACTATTCTGCACGCATCCGTTGCACTGACAAAACAAAAGCACTTCGTCCTACACGAGCAGCAAAAAATGTTCAAATGTTTGTAATTCTAAGGGGCCAAACTACTGTCACCATCAGCCGCTTGTTTCACGCCGACGGGGTCGGCAGGCTGACAGCAGCATCGGGCGCTGCTCTTCAGCCGAGCGTACATGTGAATTACAAAACATGGCATGAGGTTAAAACAATGAGGAATGAAAAACATGGCACGAAGAAAACATTGATGAATTACGAAAACATGACACTGTAGATAACATTGCAGACAGAAAGCACATGAACAAGGTGACGGAAACAAACACGTAGACAGTTAAAAACAGTATGTGCCATGGCGGCAGTAAAATCACATTGAGAACAGTCACTGGTCACACGAAGAAGTAACACGACGACACTGTTCGACGCACTGTAAAAACACACACGAAGTCACTGATGCACTGAACACTAGACGACACTGTTATAAAATTCTTCACTGAGGCCCCCGCAGGGGGATGGGTAGGAAGTGCGTGGGAGGTTGTGGAGGAGAGGAAGACGGGGGTTGTCGAGACTCCGGGGCATAGACCAAAGATAACAGACTGCTCATGACGTCATTATACTGAAACCAACATCTAAGTCACGTGACTCGGGGCAGGAAACAGTTTTCATCATTACGAGTAACGTGAAATCCAGCTAAGAGTTGCGGTTCGTTCCCCTTGTAGCGGAAATTAATCGTAGATTTTAACAGCAAAACGTCTTACCGCATTTTTATTACACCTTTTGTAGTACAGTTGGCGTTAGTTCTCTGAAATTGTAAATATTAATGTGATGTCTACAGTGTTTACATGTGCCTGGATTAAACGTAGCCGGCCGCGGTGGGCGAGGGGACTGAGGCGCTCCAGTCACGGTCTTTCACGGCCACTATGGTCGGAGGTTCGAATCCCCCCTCGGGCATGGATATTTGTGCCGTCCTTAGTATTAGTTAGTTCATAAGTAGTTTGTAAGTTTAGGGACTGATGACGCCGTAGTTAAGTCCCATAAGCTATACAAACATTTGAACATTTTTTTTTATTAAACTTATTGATAGTTCTATTTACAAGCAATAGAACTGCAGATTTTAAGAGAAAGATTGTTTTCGTTGTACTATTTGTTGTTTAGTCTGAACTTTACACAGGACTAGAAGACCAAATATCAGTTTGTCAGGCAGCAGCAGTTTTCTTGCGATTCCTCAACAAAACATGTGAAATGTTTCGTTGTGCTTTTATAAGATTTCAAATCTGTTTGCATCCATCACAATATATTTTAAGGCTTATGTCACATACAGTGACGCCAAAACGTAAAATAAGTAAAATATCGACTGTTTAAGTTAAATAATCACGTGGTGTGGAAACAACATCGAGGCACTCGACAAGAAGTGATTCTATTGGTATAACGCATAGTCTGATGCATTTTTAACTTTTTATAGTGTTACTGAAAGCAGATTTGCACCGGAAATGACTTATTTGGTGACGTATAAACTCGGTGACGAACAGCTTGAACAACTTTCAGATCGATAATCACATTCATAAGTTGCATAAAAGATTCATAGCGTAACATAAATGCCTAGTATCTGTAATTCTCTTGCTTCTAAAAATAACTGACCATACTTGTCATCTGGCCACATGTACAAAACGATAATTATCGCATTAATATCAATAACATGGAGATTTTGCGTCCCCTTGCCCACTACATGTATAATAGGAATACGAGAAGTCGTTTTTTTTTTTTTTTTGTTAAAATCACAACTTTTTTCACTTGTAAATGAGAAAAACTGTCGCTCATAATGACGTTAAAAAGAAATGTTCAAATGTTTGTAATTCTATCGGACAAAACTGCGTGGTCATCAGTCCGTAGCTTACAAACTACTTAAACCTAGGTAAACTAACCTAAGGACAACACACACACCCATGCCCCAGGGAGGACTCGAACCTCCACGGCGAGCAACCGCGCGCTCTGCAGCGAAACGCGTTAGACCGCTCGGCTACTCCACCGCGGCCATAATGACGCGACTTGGGGCAAATTTAGATGTTGGTTAAAACCATAATACGGCAGAGATAGGGACACACGCTGTCTCTGTTATCTTTTGTCTATGCTCCAGGGTGGGAAGGGGAAAAGCCAAGCAAGGGATGGGAAGAGGGGGGGGGGGGAGGGGGCGCTGATGCTACGTGGAAAGGACCAGACGTTATTCATTGCGGCGTGATCTGTTTGCGAAGTTTCAATCACCGACTTTTAGTTCTGAATGTGAAAATATTTTGCTAGCACCCACCTACTTAGGGAGACATGACCATCCCAATAAAATAAGAGAAATCAGATCGAAAACGGAACGATTTAGGTGATCTTTCTTCCCGCGCGCTATTAGAGAATGGAACGGTAGAGAAAAGTTATGAAAGTGGTTAATGAACCCTCTGCCAGGCACTTAAATGTGATTTGCAGAGTATCGATGTAGATGTAAGCCATCAGTCCCTATTCATACAAACCACTTAAACTAACCTAATGACAACACACACACACATGCCCGAGGGAGGAAACGGGCAGCATCTTCCTGGCTGGATGCATCACATCCATCATGGCAATAATGCGCCCTCTTTTAAACTCACTGATTTGTATGGTTAGCGCATCTTACATGCTGCACATCCACCCAAGTCGCGTGATGCATTACCTTTGGTTTATAGCGACAACGGGAGCGCGCGCGGCCGTCCGTCGTCGAGGGTTCGAATCCCCCCTCGGGCATGGATGTGTGTGTTGTCCTTAGGTTAGTTTAACTTAGTTTAAGTAGTTTGTAAGTCTAGGGACTGATGACCAACACAGTTTGGTCCCATAAGAATTACAAACATTTGAACATTTTTTGACAACGGGAGCGTCAGTTACATTTTCCCGGTAGGTGGCGTTGCGCCGCGATATCGACGTTGACCTTGAACCCTTGGGCCGACATGGTTGAAATGCAGAACACGCTAATGTACATGTCCTTTGAATATCAACTACCTATCTCTCTTCTTGCAAGATATTCTGCTTTTCTTTTCTTTAAAAAAAAAAAAAAAAAAAAAAAAAAACAAAAAAAAAAAAAAAAAAAAAAAACAAAAAAAAAAAAAAACGACAGTGTAATTTTGATGAAGTTCATTAATTTGATTTTCGAAACAAGATGAAGGTCACTGTATGTATAAAAGTTTGTATGGTGCATGGCGAAGGTTATTTATAACAGACGTCGATACCGATCTACTGGTTGCTTGCTGAAATTTTGCATACTTGACCTTCAAAACAAGACGAACATGGCTGTCTATTTGTCAACGTCCGTGCCGCGGTAGATACGCTGGATCCCGACAGAGCACCGAAGTTAAGCAGCGTCACTGCTAGGTTGTGCAACGTCATGCGCTGCTGACAATTTTCCCTTTGCCTTACGCCAGAAAGGACAGGAGCGCTGGTGCTGCAAAGTCCCTGATCACCAGTCTTGTCCCGAATTAAATTCTAAACCTCTCCGCAGTGTCGGCTGGAGCGAGGGCATGGGACACTGTTGTTAGTGATCCGTCCGTCGGATGGGAAAGTTAAGTAGACTTGCGCATTATAGTTCGCGATCGGGAGCACTCACTTTAGTACGCGGCTCTGCCGCGAACTAGTTCGTTCTTTTAGTTCGTCCGCTCCCGGTGACGGCTGAGCGGCGTGGTCTGCGCGTGCAGGTGGAGGGGGAAGTTCCCCCACCGAGCTGCTTCATGCGCTTGCTGCGTGAGCCGCTAACGATATCACGCAAACTAAAAGAAACAGTTTGTGGATAACTTCTCGCGTTTAAGTTTAGAGTTATCTCTATATCTTGGCATTATGGAATTTATTAGTCAGATATTGCAGAGTGCAGAACACATCAAAACAGAAATTTTGTAGCACTGAACTATGTAATCTAGCAGGCAGACGCTTACCTCGAAATGACTCATCAGCAAAAAGCCGCGGTGGAGTAGCCGAGCGGTCTAAAGCGTCTCGCTGCGGAGCGCGCGGTTGCTCACTGGGGCATGGGGTTGTGGTTCGGTAGTTACGGGGGACTAAACTACTGAGGTTATCAGTCCCCCGGCGGGGAGGGGAAGGAGTGAGGATAGGAAAGGATGGGAGGGGGAAAGGAAATAAAGTCCGGGAAGTAAAGAAGGAAAGAAGATTGCATTATCTCGGGGCCCCGTGCTCGCCACACACGTACTCACAAAAGAATCATGAGCCCCCTGGGGTGCTGGGCCATGGGTATCTGTGTTGTCCTTAGGTTAGTTTACCTAGGTTTAAGTAGTTTGAAAGCTACGGACTGTTGACCACGCAGTTTGGTCCGATAGATTTACAAACATTTGAACATCAGCAGAAGGCAAACACGTGATTTTTAATTCTGCTACGCGCCCTCTCGCTATTGCTCGTCGGTCTTCGGAAAAGAATCCAACGAACTATGAAGCGAGAAAAAATGTTCAAATGTTTGTTAAGCTTATGGGACTTAACTACGGGGTCATCAGTCCCTAAACTTACAAACTACTTATGAACTAAGGACGGCACAAATATCCATGCCCGCGGGGGGATTCGAACCCCCGACCGTAGTGACCGTGCAGAGCTCTTTTTTATGGCAGCTTTTTTATGTAATGAATCAGTGTTGCCAAAGCGTGTGCTATTACCCGTATTTTTGGGCAATTTGACATCAAATACTTAGGCAAATAAACCAGTTATTTACATGAATGGGTGATACAATGGTATTCAACTACTTTGCATACGGAGTACTCGTAGTACTTTATTTTTAAAATAGATTTGTTGTGGCAGTGAACTATGAAACTACAGCTGAGCTGCATCTCAGCTCGAAATGAAGGTAACTGTCAGCAGGGAATCACGCGATTCTGCGCGCTCTCGCGTCCTCTCGCTGTTACCCGTCAGTCTTCGGAAAAGGAGCGGACGAATTAAGAGGCGATGGATCTGCGAACTAGTTCGCGTAGTTCGCCTGTGGGAGCGCTCTTCCGAACTAGTTCGTTCGCGAACTACACAAGACTGAAGTTACGCTCCGCGGTCCCCTTGGTGCTTTTCGAGAGGAGTAGTCTGATCCGGCACTCCATACTATACTACACACCTATAACCGTCACCTACACTTAACATAGACTCTTCAGCACACAATTCTCACACTTCGCCTGTGGGCGCGGAGAATAGGGAAAACTTTTCCAATAACGCGGCTGCAGTTCGGCGTCTCGCAGCTATTCCTGCCAGACGACTTAACTCTTTTACTTACCACTTCACACAGTACATGGCGTAGGGTGCGCTACATGGATTCCGATAGAATTTGACGGATCACCATGAAGGATTGTATATGTCTTCATGGTGAAAGTCAATTGCAATGAACTTGCAGACCGTTTCGCTGAGCCACGGAGGTATAGCCGTGCGCACTGAGGCGCCGTGCTGCGGTACATGCGACCGTTCGCCGTTGGAGGTTCGAGTCCTCCCTCGGTCACGGGTGTATGTGTTGTCCTTAGGTTAGTTTAACTTAGTTTAAATAGTTTGTAAGCTAGGGACTAATAACCAAGCAGTTAAGTCCCATAGAAGTTGGTAGATATATATAATTGGCCAATTATAAGGGAATGAGGAGATGGGGCGCGGTGGAGTAGCCGAGCGGTCTAAAGCGCCTCGCTGCGGAGCGCGCGGTTGCTCGCCGTGGAGGTTGGAGTCCTCCCTGGGGCATGGGTGTGTGTGTTTGTCCTTACGTTAGTTTACCTAGGTTTAAGTAGTTTGTAAGCTACGGACTGATGACCACGCAGTTTGGTCTGTAGCTTACAAACTAAATAGCCTAACTTAAACTAACTTACACTAAGGACAACATATACACCCATGACCGAGGGAGGATGGAGGACTCGAACCCCCGACTGGAGCAGCCGCGCAGTCCGTGACATGGAGCCTCAGACCGCACGGCTACCTCGCGAGGTACCACATGATCAATGAAACCTAAACTCATATTGGTTATTAAAAAAGCCCCTCACTTTCAAGGAATCACATTAATAAAACTTGTTAGCGTAACAATATGATAATACATTAAAAGTTATTATTCCAAGCTTAGAGTACATCACTTACGTAATAGGTATAAGAATCGAATTTACCTTCTCTTCCAAAGAACATTTTGGATGCTTTCTCCTTAAATGACATAGCATGTTTCTAGTACCTCCTGCCGCGGTGGAGTAGCCGAGCGGTCTAAAGCGTCTCGCTGCGGAGCGCGCGGTTGCTCGCTGTGGAGGTTCAAGTCCTCCCTGGGGCATGGGTGTGTGTGTTGTCCTTAGTTTAGTTTACCTAGGTTTAAGTAGTTTGTAAGCTACGGACTGATGACCACGCAGTTTGGTCCGATAGATTTACAAACATTTGAACATTTTTTGTAGTACCTCCACCCGTTTTCAGCTTTTTAAAGCAAATGGAGCATTGTATCTCACTGCTCCCATACTTGGTGAAGTACTTCCACACTCGGGAGGTGCCATTTAAGACATAACCGATGTCTGGCGACGACAACAAGACACTGCCGCATGACCAGACGGAGGCAAGTCTCGTACACTGCCGGTGCACGCGCGTCGTCTAATAGGCCACGCCACACGGCAACAGGTGCATAGATGCCTCAACAGCTGCACCAGTTCTCCTGCCACGCGTTTGTTGCGCGTTTCTGACTGCCGGGATTGTTTTTAAATTATCACTGATGGCTTCTACTGCGATGACCTAAAATTTCACAGCAGTGGAAATTTTAGGAATAGCCCTAAATATTAGGGTCTACTAGTTTTAATTTTTTTAAAGTAATTTACAAAAAACACATTTTGAACCACTACTACAGGAAGTAGTCGCGCCGGTTTTTTTACCCGGTTCTTGGCAATAACTAGAAAAAACCGGTTACAGCCGAAACCAAATAAGTACCGAAAAAAAACAGTTATTCAAAACTAAAATACCGGTATCGGTTTTAACCGGTCGGTTTTTCCCATCCCTACTAGCTCTTAAATAAAACTCTCGCAGAGTCGTATGTATTAAGCAAATAACTTTTAATTTTTGATCTGTGTGTTGTGTTGTGGTCTTCAGTCCGGAGACTGGTTTGACGCAGCTCTCCAACCTAATGTATCCTGAGCAAGCCTCTTCATCTCCTCATAAGAACGGCAACCTACATCCATTTGAATTTGCTTACTATATTCATCTCTTGGTCACCCTCTGCGATTTTTACCCCACACACTTTCCTCCAACGCTAATTTCACAATTCCTTGATGTCTAAGAATGTGTCCTACCAATCGATCCCTTCTTTTTGTCAAGGTATTCCAGAAATTCCTTTTCTCCCCAATTCTGTTCAGTACCTCCTAATTAGTTACGCGATCCACCCACCTAATCTTCAGAATTCTTCTGTAGCACCACATTTCAAAAGCCTCAACCCTCTTCCTGTCCGCACTGTTTATCGTCCACGTTTCACTCCCATACAAGGCAACACTCCACACAAATGCCTTCAGAAAGGACTTCCTTAGGCTTCAATTAATACTCGATGTAAACAAATTTCTCTTTTTCAAAAATGCTTTTCTTCCCATTGCCATTCTGCATTTTATATCCTTTGTACTGCGACCATCATTTGTTATTTTACTGCCACAGTAACAAAACTCATCTACCTCCTTTATTGTTTCGTTACCTAATCTAATTCCTTCAGCATCACCTGATTTCCTTAGGCTGCACTCCATTACCGTTGTTTTGCTCTTGTTAATGTTCATCTTATATGCTCCTTTCAACACACTGTCCATTCCGTTCAGTTGCTCCCCAGGTCCTTTGCTGTCTCTGACTGAATTACAATGTCATCGGCAAACCGCAATGTTTTTAATTCTTCACCCTGAACTTTAATTCCTTCTCCAAAATTTCTCCTTACTTTCCTTTATAGCCTGCTCAATGTACAAATTGAATAGCATTGGAGAAAGGCTACAACCCTGTCTTACAGCCGTCCCAACCTCTGAATCTCTTTCGTGCCCTTCAACTCTGATAACTGATGTCTGGTTTGTGTACAAGTTGTAAATAACCTTCCGTTCTCTATATTTTACTCGTGGTGATTTCAAGATCTGAAAGAGTGTATTCCAATCAACATTATCAAAAGCCTTCTCGATATCTACAAAAGCTAGAAATGTAGGTTTGCCTTTCCTTAATCTATCTTCTAAGATAAGCCGTAAAGTCAGGATTGCCTCCCGAGTTCCTACATTTCTCCTTAATCCATATTGATCTTTCCCCAAGTCGGCTTCTACCAACTTTTCCATCCTTCTGTAAACAATTCGTGTTAAAATTTCGCAAGCATTACTTATTAAACTGATGGTTCTGTAATTTTCACACCTGTCTGCACCTGCTTTCTTTGGAATGGGGATTATTACATTTTTCTTAAAGTCTGAGGGCATTTCCCCTGTCTCATACATCTTACGGATCAGGTGAAATAGTTTTTTCATGGCTGGCTCTCCCAGAGACTTCAGTAGTTCTGCGGAAATGTCGTCCGCTCCAGGGGCCTTGTCTCTAAGTTCCTTTCCTTTGTATAGTCCCTCTATATATTCTTTCCACCTTTCAGCTTTCCTTTCTTTGCTGAGAACTGGTTTTCCATCCGAGTTCTTTACATTCATACAACTGCTTTTCTTGTCTCCAAATGTTTCTTTTATTTTCCTGTAGGCGGTAGGTATTCTTCCCCTATTCATACATTTTTTATCTATGGCGGTTTATTTCGTTAATATCACCGAAAAATATAGAAGCATCATCCACACGTTTTGAATGATTGGTATATTTCGTCGTCGTTGGTGGGAATGATGTCTCGCCGAATGTTTACATTTTCGTCTTACAATACAACATACGGCCGGTTCCCGCTATATTACCGAAGTTAACCTCTATGCGTTCGCGCGGGTGGTGAGGTGACGGCCTTCTTACAATTTCTCGTCACACTAACTCCACTAGGATAAAAGGCGGTGGGACGGCCATATACTTTCTAGTTAGTACAACAAGAGAATATTTGGTTGCTCCACCACCTTCTTACCTTCTCACTGCAAGAAATTGTAAGCAGGCGGTGACCTCAGCGCCCGCGCGAGCGCATGAATGTTAAGCGCTGTCGGGCTCGGCTAGCACGTGGATGGGTCACCGGCCGCGTCTGGCCAGAGCTGGTGCCAAGTGGAATGCTCTCGGCCTCGGCGCTTGTGAGATGAAGTGAAGAGCTACTTGACTGAGATGTAGCGCTTCCGGCCGGTAGCGGGGCGCTGACCACGTCCCCCTCCATGCCGCATCCCTTGCCGCCTTCTGCCAGAGGTTGACGCAGCGATCGGGCAGTACCTGTTGGGCCCATACACTTACTAAATAAAGACTAGACCGCTCGCTGGCGCTAGTGTCGCGTCCCCATATTGAACGTGACAGAAGCCGCCATTTGCAGGGAAATCGTGCTTAACATGGTTCGTTCGTGTGCTGCTTTTAATTGTAACAGTGAGAACGGAAGCAAAGACGAAGACGGAAACAATGTTACATTTCACAGATCGGTCATTACTTGTATACCGTATAGTATTTCCATCCAGAAATAATAAATCATCTTACAAATGATTCTCTAAAACTGAGAAACGTACTTTGGTGCATGTCAAGTACTTATATTTTATTTGAATATAAATTACAAAAATACTAATTTAAGCTGAATGTATAGCTAGGCGTATAATAGGTATTTATCAGATTTAAGTATGACGTAGAAGTACGTCGAATAATTGTTTTTAGAAAGTTAAAAGGTGGTGATTGTACTTCGTAAATGGTCATTACTTGATCGAATGTTGCATACTCAACCACTCTGGGAAATACTAGACCTTTCTCTGTTAAGAAATAATGTGCGAATGAAATGCGTATTTATAATTTTTATGAGTTATTACAATTATTCATACTCAAATTCGAGGAAGTTGAAAGAAAAATTGTATGTAATATGAAAAGGAATGTTGACAAAAATGAGATGTACAAAATTAAGCGTGCAAAACGTACAGAGTAGTGGGCGAAAAGTAAACAGGACCTGACAGAAAATTACGTGAATTAAAAAATAATCGCACTCTCTGCTACTTTACAACTTTCATGGAATCATCTTATGCAAATAGTCGCTCCACCTTATCAGACAAGAGCCTTACATTCTTAAATTTCGTGTTTCTATGCAGACGTTACTTCGAAAATTAAGAAACTTCATTCATTTAAGGATACTTTTTAAGCAGACTGCACTAATCAGTATTTTTTTAAAACAAACATGCGTTTATTTTTTGCTTTATTTTGCTCTTGTTGCGTCTCATACACTTGAAATCACAAACCCAGTACTATGATTGTTCTCTGCAAATAGCGGCGATCAGCCGCTTCAATTCGGGGACAGTTGCCTCGCTTCTCCGCTACGGCGTGGTAGGGGAGCTTGTTGGGTCTCTCGAGGCTTGTAGGGCAGGGTTTGGTTTAGTTTTAATAGAACACAATTCCCGCGATTTTCTGGTTTACAAAAGTTGTTCTATTGTAGACAAGGCCTTTAGATGACGAAGAGTTTTTGCTTATATTTTACCGCGCCAGTGTATGTATTATTGATATTTTTCATTCTGGGCTGTGAGTTAAAGATGAGATAGGGAAAACATGTTTTTAAGTCTGGCGTTCTCCATTAAACCGGCTGATCGAAATGAACAGATCAGGCATGTATGAATTCACATGCAATGCATGTCAGTCAGTATACATTGGACTAACTTGTAGGAATTTCAAAACCAGACATTCAGAACATCTCAGAGCACTAAAAAGTCACAGTTCCCATAGCTTATTTCCAGACCACCTAATAGCTCATAACCATTACCCAACAAAAATAGAAACAGACCTAAAGATATTAAAATCAAGCCACAACCTATACTACAAACTCACAATAGAAGAAAACTAGCACATACAAAAAGCAATAGCAGAAGGAAAATCAGTCATGCATGAATACACCACACTATGCAAAAATACATTATTTAACCAATTAAATGAGTTGTACAGAAAGAATGACAAAGACAGCTAAAACACACACACACACACACACACACACACACACATACTCAACACACAACACAGACAAAACGAACATTATTCAATGTAAACACCAACCCTGGAATTCCTTTTCCACCCATAGGAAGAAATAAAGCAAACACCAATGATAAGAGCTCTGAAACCACCAATCATAACTGGCAACATTTAATATTTAAGACACCAGCTTTCCCTCATCCATCAGTAAACGTAACACCCAGAAGATGGCCGCTTGCAATAGTGGCCGGAAAGTCGGTGAAACATTTGATATGTTGACGATGCGGTCCAATACCCAGAAGAGTTTCATCAACAATGACAACGGCCGCGGAAGCCTTCGTTTACATTATTCAAATCCACCGCCATTCCACTGCAGAACAACTGAAAGTCAACTCATACATACGCATTTTAACAAAGTAAACACAGGCGAATTTTTAAAGGGGGAAGTGATTGTGATAGAAAGAAGTCCGCAAAATATGTGTATTACATGTGTGCTATGTACAAAAACGTGGAAGAGAAACTGTAAGTAATAGACAGTAAGCAGACGATAGAAATATCCCCACATACCAAATTTATGTTTTCACACTATAAGTAGCGTTTTAAAAACCTCACAAGATTCAAAAGAGATAATTTTGGTTGCAGATGACAACGCTACCACTACATAACTATGTAGAAAACGTCCCACATGACCATAGATTGTAAAATAAGGTAAAAACCAAAATAAAGCCTAAATTTACAAATAGTACACTAGTAAAATAAATTGTATTTTGTTTTCACAGCATTAAATAAATTGAAAACACACTGATGATGGCACAGAGGTGCTGAAACTGGTTTAGGTGTATAATAAAACAGTGTTTTGCATATCAGGCGAACCTTATATTCAGAAATTTTTACTGCAAACACGGCAAGAATAAGAGCTGCAAATCATTTTCTTGATGAAATGTGGAATACTCAGAGTTGTGGATCACTGAGATGTGGAAATGGCCTGATGTTGGATTGTATGGGAATGTTGGGGTGGCGTTCGGGTTAATGTTGTCTTACTGCCACAGTGGTATTATGTACCAGGCACACTGCTACACATTCACATCCGCGCTTACCGTTCGACAGCAATCACTGGACTCTATAAAGATGCAGATATCGATCCTGTAATTGACACACCTAAGCTACTCTTACGAACCTGTGCTCCAGCGATTAAGGTCGCTTAAGTGGAAGCTCCATAGTACAGGAAGGCTATATCTTGGCGCTCGGCGTTGCTCTTACTGGGTGAGACAAGATTTACAAACATTTGAACATCAGCAGAAGGCAAACACGTGATTTTTAATTCTGCTACGCGCCCTCTCGCTATTGCTCGTCGGTCTTCGGAAAAGTATCCAACGAACTATGAAGCGAGAAAAAAATGTTCAAATGTTTGTTAAGCTTATGGGACTTAACTACAGGGTCATCAGTCCCTAAACTTACAAACTACTTATGAACTACTTACGAACTAGGACGGCACAAATATCCATGCCCGAGGGGGGATTCGAACCCCCGACGGTAGTGGCCGTGCAGACCGTGACTGGAGCGCCTCAGTCCCCTCGGCCACCGCGGCCGGCTCCCTTCCTTCCCTCCTGTCCGTCTCCTTCTCGCCGGCCGCGGTGGCCGAGGGGACTGAGGAGCTCCAGTCACGGTCTGCACGGCCACTACCGTCGGGGGTTCGAATCCCCCCTCGGGCATAGATATTTGTGCCGTCCTTAGTCTTAGCTAGTTCATAAGTAGTTTGTAAGTTTAGAGACTGATGACACCGTAGTTAAGTCCCATAAGCTATACAAACATTTGAACATTTGAACATCTCCTCCTCTCCCCTCTCTCTGTTTATCTCTTCCTCCTCTCTCTCTGAATCTCCTCATCCCCTCATTTCTCTCTATCAATCTCCGCATTCAAAATGTTCAAATGTTTGTAAATCTATCGGATCAAACTGCATGGTCATCAGTCTGTAGCTTACAAACTACTTAAACTAAGGTAAAGTAACCTAAGGACAACACAGACACACCCATGCCCCAGGGAGGACTCGAACCTCCACGGCAAGCAAACGCGCGCTCCGTAGCGAGATGCTTTAGACCGCTCGGCTACTCCACCGCGGCTCTTACGGAGTGGTTGGCTCAATATTCGCAACTGCCGGATGGAAATACTAGGCCAGTAAATCTGTATGCCTCGTATATCGTCTTCTACGGACTCCTGGCTGGGCTTACACACACTCAAGAAGGCGTAGTATTGGGAGGGGATCTTGCAAAATATGGAAAGACTAGTGATTTGTCGTATAACGTCAATTTACCTAAATTTTAACCAAATTTCGTAAGTTTCGGTTTCGGCCGAAACTAGAAGAACCGAAAATTCTATTACGGTTTCTGTTTCGGCCGCAAAATATGTTTCGGTCGAACTCTCCTGGAAATCATAGCAATACAAAACCGAAAACCGGTTATTTAAAAAACCGGTTATCTTGAGCAATTTTTACGGCGCGGTTAAACTGAAGATGAAAAGAACCGGTATAACCGAAAACCGGTCGTTTCAGCGATAACCGCAATCCCTAGGAGCTAGGTCAAATATTGACCTTGAGTGTGTGCGTCCCGATAAGGCTCCTATAGCCTCCTCTAAAGTCTGGGCGGAGGACATGGTGTGGAACCACCGCCTTGCGCAACGTTGCTCCGCTCGTGAATACAGATGACTCAGGCCGGAATACATTTGAACTCGCCGACCTGTCGAGCAGTTTCACTGTTCCACTGCCATTGGCCTCAAAAGAAAATAAAGCCATTGCCACTCAATCACATCCGAGTCCCCCATAAAAGAAAGTCACACGTATCGCGCGCTCCAAATCCTGCTCGTCCTCGTAATAGTGGCTACACACATAACTACCAGCTGGAGACGCATGTACGATCTAGCATTTTGTCTCAGCATCGTAAAAAATCGTTTCAGGTCACGCAATTCAAGCCTCTTTCTATAGTGGATGTAACAAAAAGGTACAAACCAATTGACAATATATGTTCCCCAGCCGCGGCGGATTAGCCACGCGTACTGGAGCGCCGTCTTGCAATGCGCGCGGCCGTCCGCCGTCGGGGGTGCGATTCCCCCATGGGGCATGGGTGTTTGTGTTGTCCTTAGGTTAGTTTACCTTAGATTAAGTAGTTTGTAAGCTAGGGACTCATAACCAAGCAGTTGAGTCCCATATATTTACAAACATTTGAACAGTTATGTTCGCAATGCATACGCTCCGTGGTCCTTTCTCACAACTTTACTTCCGGCAGTCAGCTGAATATCACCCTGGTCAATTTCTACAAGGCACAGTTATAATTTTTTGGACATTATGGTAATAATAATAATTCGTGTGGCTCATTGGCCTGGTGCAAGTCTTTCGATTGGTAAAGCGATATAGCGAACAATGAGATAAGCAAATGACATTGGTCAAAACAACTAAGGGATCAGTTGACATATCTAGGTTCTGAGGTATTGTCATCGGCAGAATAAACTAAAATCGTTCGACGTCGGCTCTACTGAGTGGATACAACAACGTTACAGCAACCGAGATGCAGAGAGGGTTGGTGTTGTTCAAACTGTTCAAATGTTTGTTAAGCTTATGGCACTTAACGAAGGGGTCATCAGTCCCCTAAACTTACAAACTACTTATGAACTGACTTGTACTAAAGACAACATAAACATCCATGCCAGAGGGAGCATTCGAACCCTCCGACGGGGAACGGGAGAGTACATCGGAGCATAGCGCCTTCTTTTTTCTTTGTGTGTGTGTGTGTGTGTGTGTGTGTGTGTGTGTGTGTGTGTGTGTCTGTCTGTGTGTGTGTGTGTGTGTGTTCTTCAAGTTCATTTTTGTTTACTTAACCGGTTTTCGGCTTATTAGGCCATCTTCAGAGTGTTGACTGCTGTGTCAAAGAAGTTACAATGTTTAGATACAGTATTGGAAGAGATGACAAATGTCTACACTTAGATCGACATATATAGTGAAACACTTCCTTGACAGTTTGTTATTGCAATTATCAACTTAAAAACTAAACAGTAATAAAGGTATATACAATGTGCGGAGGACAAAACAAGGAATGAATCTGAACATTACCTGGGAACTGGAACTACCTACTATTATAAACAAACTGACCTTGATAATAATTTTGGGCGATAATTATAGTCGGTATTACATATGACATTGTATTTTTTTGTTTTTTGTTTTATCGTCTTTTTAAACATTTCCTTCCCATAGTCAGGAAAATTTTACGACAAAAAATAAATAAATAAAGGGGCATACGTGCCAACGCCACTTTTGCCCTAAGAAAAAAAAACTGTACTTGTTCAGGCGTTAAACTAACCTAGATATACGGTCTAAAGCGTCTCGCTGCGGAGCGCGCGGTTGCTCGCCGTGGAGGTTCGAGTCCTCCTTGTGGCATGGGTGTGTGCGTTGTCCTTAGGATAGTTTAACCAGGTTTAAGTAGTTTGTAAGCTACGGACTGATGACCACGCCGTTTGGTCCGATAGATTTACAAACATTTGTACATTTTTTTTTTTAGGGAATGGGAATCAATGCGCTCAGCCATTCCGCCGTGGCGGTTGGTGTTGATTTGCGTTTACTATACGAAACGAATTACACAAGCAGTTGGGTTCGGATAGTGTAGTGAGCAGGTAGTGCAATGCGACAACACCATGACTTACCTTAAGCTATGGCATGGATAGCCATAGGAATTTTGGAAGCGGGAAAGACATGGAGGGAGGTGGCTGCAGGTATTGAAGTGTAATTTCCGGTTCTGGACGCGATTTCAGACGACAGCAACTGTTGAAAGAAGGGGAGGCCAAGGTCGTCCTCGGGTAACTTCAGTGAGAGATGTACCGTTATCTCCGGTTAACAGGCCGTCGAGACAGGAAGCTGAATTCAACTCAGCTGCAACACACACCCTTCAGGCAGCAACATGACGCGCAATATCAACACAAACAGTCCGAAATCGCCTTCGGGAATGTGGCCTCTACGCACGGAGGCCTACGGTGTGTGTCCCATTAAAACCACCACACTTTTTAGCCCGCAGAAACTGGGCGGGGGAACATCAGGATTGGATCCGAAACAATGGCACCTGGTTCTGTTCACAGATGAGCCAGGATTTTGTGTTCAGCCGTACAATCATCGTTCTCCCATCTGGAGAGAATGTGGAACTCGGAACAATCCTGCTTATGTGCAGGAAAAATTTCCATGTCATGGTGGTGGATGAATGATTTGGGCAGGAGTCAGTATTGGCGGACGTACAGACCTTTCTGTTCAGAATGGCGCTTTGACTGCTCAGAGGAACAGAGACGAGATCCTTTGACCTTTTGTTATGCCCTACGCTGGTGCCGACGACGCTCTTCGCCACAGAGCTGCACTTGTGGGCAACATGCTGGAAGCTGAGGGAATTGAATGATTGGAGTGGCCAGCTTGTTCACCGGACATAAAGCAAATTGAGCATGTCTGGCACGTACTTGGCAGACGCCTTGCAGGCAGACCGGCACCGCTGGATACTGCACTGATGGAAGAATGGCCAAATATCCCTCAGAAGCTGACTGACTACCTCATACCGCCCATATCACGCAGACGTGCAACTGTACTGGCCGTCCGAGGTGATCACACACCATATTAGAGGGCAACGAGAATGACTTTTGCACTATTATGGTAGCCCCATGGTGCCTCACTCTAAGTAAATGCCAGGTAAACCTCAAGTAGAGAGTTGAGACAGCAAAATATCGTACTGAATCACACACACAAATTACAATTTTAACCATTATCCGAATAAAATATGTTATCATATGTACCGGGTGATCAAAAAGTCAGTATAAATTTGAAAATTTAATAAATCACGGAGTAATGTAGATAGAGAGGTAGAAATTCAGACACATGCTTGGAATGACATGGGGTTTTATTAGAACCAAAAAAATAAAAACAAATTATTGCTAGACGCGTGGAAGATCTCTTGCGCACGTCGTTTGGAGATGATCGTGTGCTCAGCCGCCATTTTCGTCGTGCTTGGCCTCCCGGGTCCCCAGACCTCAGTCCGTGCGATTATTGGCTTTGGGGTTACCTGAAGTCGCAAGTGTATCGTGATCGACCGACATCTCTAGGGACGCTGAAAGACAACATCGGACGCCAATGCCTCACCATAACTCCGGGCATGCTTTACAGTTTTGTTCACAACATTATTCCTCGACTACAGCTATTGTTGAGGAATGATGGTGAACATATTGAGCATTTCCTGTAAAGAACATCGTATTTGCTTTGTCTTAATTTGTTATGCTAATTATCGCTTTCCTGATGAGACGAAGCGCCATCTGTCAGACATTTTTTGAACTTTTTTTTGTTCTAATAGAACCTCATGTCATTCCAAACATGTGTGTCAATTTATACCTCTCTACCTACATTATTCCGTGATTTATTAAGTTTTCAAATTTATACTGACTTTTTGATCACCCGATGTATTGTGTATGATATCTCACCTGATCCGCTAATTGTTTTGAGCAGTGTAGATAATAGTGAGAGGAAAGGAAATCAGAAACTGCGCTTTGGTGGCAGAAGATTTGGAAGATTCGATAAATACATTGAAGAGATAGCATACACAACGCTTGTCCATTCTCCGTCGGAATATTACTGTACGGTATGGGATTGACAGAAAACGTGGGGAAGGTACAAAGAAGTGCAATTCATTATTATCACGTAATAGTGGAGATGTCATTTTCAGTGACCGCTGTTAATTCTGCCGTCTGTGGGGAAGTATGATATGGAATTAGAGTAAGAGTTGGACAATATTTTCACTTGGTATAGCAAATAACAGCTTTGTTTCAATATGGAAGAATGGAAGATTCGGATTTAACGTCCGTTGACAGCGTTGTCATTAGAGGGTTATCACAAGCAAATCGGACGAGCCGTTTCACAGCAACCATCCCGAGATTATGCTCTTTTTCTTCCTTGCCTTATTCCATTCACTATTCTATTTGGATTAAGAATTGCGGCGTCTGGCCCGGACTCGTGGCGGGTTACAGGGCCTGCTGCGAACCATGGAGTATAATGGTCCAAGTAGGACATATGAAAGTTTGGATCCGGCGGGTTATGTGTTTGGGTAGTCGCTACAGGTATGTCAGCCCGAGTGCCTACAGTGGCGCAGATTCTAAGCGCATCTGCCTAGTAACTGGGAGGTCCCGGGTACTAATCCCGACTCTATGTTGTGTAATTACAACTTCTACGAACAGGCGAGACTAAAAACCTCAGTTAAAATCTACTGAATATTGTATTTGGGAATTTTAGTGGTAAGAGGGGGTTGGATGTCATTCCTATCAACCGTGTTCCCCTAAGGAAGGGACTTGCGTACATCACCTTCTACATCTAGTGTTACCCCACGTGAAAGTGCACAAAAATCTTCCAAAATGATTTGAGGAATCGTCTAACTGACGCAATAGTGGATACGAGCATCGTACTAGCGAACACAACACAACATCTCTTACTCAATGGAGAGAATTACTCTGACGGGAAAGTAATTTTAGTCGTACTTTTCACAATATACATAAAGAAAAGAAGAGAATCTTGCGGTTTAACTTCCCGTCGACAGTGTGGTAATTAAAATTACTTAAAACTTCCGGGCTATTATGCCGTAGTCTAATGGATTTATTATGGAAACCCAACGTTTCGTCGCCGACTGCGGACATTTTCAAGGGAGATCGTGGCACTTTTGAATGTCCGATGCACACCCTGGAGCTCTACTGACTGAAACCATACTCCGTTTACGAGGCCTGCAATTTGATAAGACTCGGGTTTTAGCAGCCACAAATGGATACCACGAAAGACTGTACAGAGAGGCTATACAAATTGTAAAACACCCCAATACTTTCAATAGGATGGAGGAGGGCGTGAAACTTAATGAAATCTGGATTCCGGTTTTGAAGAAGAAGTGTAACAGTCTTGCACTATGGGATGATATTAACGTCCTACCGCAATCGGCAACGTCGAATTGCGCGCGCATATCAAAAACATCTGACGTCACATCTCTGCGCGCGAGCCCTCGTAAACGGAGTTTGGCTTCGTCAGTACCGAGCCAGGGTGTGCATCGGACATTCAAAAGTGCCATGATACCCCTTGAAAATATCCTCCGCAGTCGGGGACGAAAGGTTGGGTTTCCATAGTAAATCCATAAGACCACGGTAAAATACCCCGGAATTTTTTAGTAATTTTGCCCTACCGGCCGTGAAAGTTTACATTTTACAGTGTGGTAATTAAAGACGGAGCTAACGCTCAGAGTTTTGGGTAAACTTCGGAAAGGAAATCCGCCGTGACCTTTCAAAGGAACGCTCCCAACATTTGCCTGGAATGATTGAAGAAAATCACGGAAAACCTAAATCTGGATGGCTGTAGGTGGATTTGAAACACCGTCCTCCTGAATGCGAGTCCAGTGTGTTACCACGGCGCAACCTCGCAGGGCCAGTATACAGTAAGACCTAATACATGACGGAAGAAGTTCCATGGGTATTTTTGTGGATGATACTATAGTATACGGAGAAGTCGAAACGCTAGAAAACTGTAGCGAAATGTCCTTCGATCTGCAGCGTATCAGTTCTTGGTGCATAGAATGGAAACTGATCCTGAATATAAACAAACGTAACATTTCTTTGTTGTAGTCTTCAATCCGGAGTCTGATGCAGCTCTCTACCCTACTCTATCCTGAGCAAGCCTCTTCATCTTTTCATAAGAAAGGCAACCCACATCCATCTGAATCTGCTTACTATATTCGGCTCTTGGTCTCCCTCTGCGATTTTACCCTCACACACTTCCCTCCAATGCTAAATTTATGATTACTTAATGTCTAAGAATGTGTCCAATCAATCGATCCCTTCTTTTGGTCAAGATATGCCAAAAAATCCTTTTCTTTCCTATTCTGTTCAGTACCTCTTCATTAGTTACGCGATCTACCCACGTAATCTGCAGCATTCTGCTGTAGCACCACATTTCAAAAGCCTCTATCCTCTTCCTGTCTAAGCTATTTATCGTTCAAGTTTCACTCCCGTACAAGGCAACACTCGTCGGCCTTCAGAAAAGACTTCCTTACACTTAAATTAATATTCGATGTTAGAAATTTCTATTTTTCAGAAACTCTTTTCTTCCCACTGCCATTCTGCATTTTATATCCCCTGTACTGCGACCATCTTATGTTAATTTACTGTCGCAGTAATAAAACTCATCTATCACCTTTATTCTTTCGTTATCTAATCTAATTCCTTCAGCATCGCCTGATTTTCTAAGACTGCGTTCAGTTACCCTTGTTTTTCTCTTGTTAACGTTCATCTTGTACGCTCTCATTGCTGCCTCTGACAGAATTACAATGGCATAAGCAAAACGCAATGTTTTTATTTCTTCACCCTGAACTCTAATTCCTTCTCCAAATTGGAAGCAGTTACTTCCACAAAATATCTGGGAGTATGTATTTGAAGGGGAGCGACCATATAAAATTAAATCACTGGAGGAATCTTCAAAAAGAGTAGTCCATCAAGAAAGGAAATAGTTTAGAAAACACTCGTTCTGCCAACACTTGAATACTGCTTGTCAGTTTCGGATACGGAACAGCTGGAATTGATAGAGAAGATAAAGGAGATCGAAAGAACAGCAGCACGATCCGATGTTCAGTTAGCAAGCGCGAAAACGTCTCAGAGATGAAACTTTCACTCTGCAAAGGCGTTTGATAAAGTTAACCATGAGTACCTTTTCAGAACTTTGAAATACATAGGTCTAGATGATAACAACATAACGGTTCTGATGAACATCGTAAGAGGGATATCAACAAGGATTACGATAAATGGACAATTTACAAAATTTGTTACGATTTCAAATGGAGTTCCACAAGGTAGCCCCTTGTCAATGATACTTTACGTGGTTTCTCTGGAACCCCTTCTCCGACCTTAAACGCTACCTTGGAAGGCATAACAATATCTGGCCTAAAGAAAATAACGAATGCATACGCTGATGATGTTGGAGTGATAGTAAGGAGTCAACAAGACTGCATCCAGCTAGCGGACAAGTTGTCACTATATTGCAGTGCAACTGGAGCAAAATTGAATGAAACTAAAAGTTCTTTTTTAAATCTGAAAGGTCTAGAAACAATGGAGCTACCTTGGGCAGAAAGTGTGGACCATCACACTGCACTAGGAGTACAGTTATACAACTGCCCACTAAGGACAATATCAGCTAACTGGAAACTGGTGCTAAATAATATCAGAGGCAGCTTAATATTAAACGGAGTCAGAGATTTAAATGTTAAGCAAAGGATAAAACTAGTAAACTGCGCAGTACTCTCAAAAGCTACATACGTCAGTCAAGTTTTACCTATACCCAGAGAAACAGCCAGAGCTATCATGAGTACCATCGGTAAATATATCTGGCAAGGTGATATCTTCAGAGTTGCAGTAACCACAACTACTATGCCACCGGAAGAAGGAGGCCTAGGACTTACCGATGTTCGGAAGAAGAATACGGCCCTCTTTGTCAAAAGAACACTGCAGCTCATAGAGACCTATCCGAACAGCGTAACCGCGGCTTTATTTGAGCTACTGAAGCCCGAAGCTATGCAGCCCCCTGTAACTGTGAGTAGAATTAACTACAAATTGAAGTATATTAGGCATTTTTACCTTGAACTAAGCTACCTGAAATGCATTACAGAGGATAGACATAAACGGAACTGTAAATTTCTTGTGCGCAAGTAAAAATTCAGCGAAAACTACAATAAGATGGAGGTAAAATACCCCAACAAGAACTGGACAAAAATATGGGCAAATATAAGTACCAAAATATTAACAACAGAAGTGCAAGTGGCTTGGTATCGAGTCATCAATAATATAGTGAGTACTAATGAGAAACTGTACTCAATAGAACTCAGTGTGACAAATGCATGCCCAAAGTGTAGCAATATCGACTCGCTTTATCACCGCTTTATCTGTGGTGGATATAATGATGTTTGGAACGACGTAAGACAGCAGATCGCGTTCATAAAACGTAGCGATGATAGAGAGATTCAAATAAACAACGTATTCTTTCCGGACGAAGTTTCTTTTCCACCACAAAGAAACAACGTCATAGTATGGTTGCTCGGTACTTTTGTAAATTATGTTATAAACAAAAAAGGAAATGATACCATACAAGAATACAGAGAATACATACAAGAAGAATTTAACAGAACATATAATAAAAAGGACCATAAAAGAAACTTTGGGGCCGACCGCGGTGGCCGAGGAGACTCAGGCGCTCCAGTCACGGTCTGCACGGCCACTAGGGTCGGGGTTTCGAATTCCCCCTCGGGTATGGATATTTGTGCCGTCCTTAGTTGTAAGTAGTTTGTAAGTTTAGGGACTGCTGACCCCGTAGTTAAGTCCCATAGACTCTACAAACATTTGAACATTTGAAACTTTGGAAATTTGCTAACAATTCTGTTTCAGAGACAGGGTGTAGGTTAAAGAATAAACATCATCACCTAGGAAATTGAGTTAGCTTGGTAAAGTAGGGGACTGCTGTTGAGGGCGAAGTACGGTGAGGACTTCGTGGGCCCCATGGCCGCTACGGTAGCCGTGAAGGCCTCAACAGAACCCTGAAACGGCATTGCTGACACACAAGAAGACGCTGACAAAACGTCAAGGGACAAGAACATAAAGACAACAAAGGATAAGTATTGCCTTGAAACGTACGGTGCATTTAATGCAAGAGATTTTTCTTTTTATTATTTCTTTGTTTATACGATAACGATTCTTTTAATGATATTTTATTCAATATGCAAGAAAGCACTTTTATTTTGCAGTCAATGAGCTCACGAGAAGAAAGAAAAACAAATTTTAGTTTATGTTTCTATTATGAAGCAGAAACCATAATCGAAACTAATTATTTCGTTATAAATGCATATGATTATAAGAAAGTAACATGAAAATTAAAATGATGGCGTTGAAGCCCAGCCGAGGAAGGCTATCATGGCGAGCGCAAGGAAGGGCTGAAGGGGAGGAAAGGAGGCCCTAAAAAAAAAAAAAAAAAAAAAAAAAAAAAAAGTCGGTAGAACGCTTGCCCGCAAAGGGCAAAGGTCCCAGGTTCGAGTCCCGGTTCCGGCTCACAATTTTAATCTGCCAGGAAGTAGTTTCGTCTCAGAGCTGATCGGTCAACCCCTGTGGCAGACGCTGCAAGAGAGGCGTTCTGCATCACAATTTGTGCAACTGTCAAAGTTCTGAGAGCTATACGTTTCTCGCAGTACATTGTTTCCTCTTACGTGTATTTCGCGGAAGGCGACGACGATTAAATTGTAGCCCACACGCAGGCTTGGCGGCAGTCTTTCTCCCGTGAACCACACGCGGCCGGAAAAGGTAAAGCAGGGAGCGACAGTGCTGCATGAAGTACTCTCCACCATACACCGTGAAGTGGTTTGTGACGTAAATGTAGACGTACTGGTATTCTACTAGTCGGAGGTGATAAATTATAAGAAAGCTCCATGTTGTAACCCGGACCGGTGAGTCGGGATCGACCGACCGCAATGTAATCCTGTGGCAGCGGCATGCGATATGAAGGAGCCTGACGCTGCCGCCTTCCCAGAGCTGGTAACCGCTACTCGTCAGCCAGGCAGCTGTCAGTTCCACCAACACGAGCAGACAGGTCGCCACACCGCTGCCCGTCCTTAATACACCCGTCACGTTACATCGGATAGCAGCGCTCCTCCCCGAAGCCCGGAAGCGGTGTTGTAACATGCGCAGCACTCGGGTCGGATTGATTTATTGTTATTGCACTAAATGTCTAATAATACCTTGACTAAAAGAAGGGATCGATTGGTAGGACACATTCTTAGACATCAAGGAATTGTGAATATAGCATTGGAGGGAAGTGTTTGGGAGAAAACCGCAGAGGAAGATCAAGAGATAGATACAGTAAGCAGATTTAGACAGATGTAGGCTTTCGTTCTTATGTGGAGTGTAAGAGGCTTGCTCAGGATAGAGTATTGTGGAGAGCTCCATCAAACCAGTCTGCGGACTGAAGACCACAACAACAACAACAACAACAACAACAACAACATAACGAGATATCGGAGAGCTTCAAGAAAATACTCAGAAATATGCCTGAATGCCATTAGAAACTTTATCGGTGGAGTTCGGTTTCACCCTGTATAAAAATATAGAAATGGCAGGCCTCCTAAGCTATAAACCTGAAAAATAACTTTCTGTGCTGACCGTGACATTGGCATCATCATCCATTTCCTACAACGTAATTACATCCTCCCTCTGCCTAGTTTCGCTTAATCACAAGCAAGATTAAGCGGAAAAAAATCGCACTGGCGTGTTTTACGGCCCACTTTGGATTTGTAGTTTTATTAGTTTGTGCAAACATTTCGGACCAAAATAATAATCTAAATAATAAAAAATTAATTGATAAAGGTGTCTGAAACCCTTTTAGGAAAAAAAAGTTTAGGTAATTGCGGGTTTCGAACCACCGAACATTGCCTCGTAGTCCAACGCTTTACCCACTACACTACAGCTATCAATCAGAAGATGAGCCCCTTAATCTCATACTATTGCTGGCCGTTGTTAACTGATGCTAATATGGCATTTGTTGACACTAGATTATCGTACGAAGAACTATGTGTTTTTGTTAATTCTCCAGTGCGCCATTGCTTTGAAATGACAACGTCTAAGTTACAATAAGAAAATCATCAAATACGCAACGCAAGATGCCAGAGAGAGTTCTGGGCGAGAAATGTCACGTGACATCTCCGAAAGGCTGGTTTTCGTTACTTCAATGGAGGGTGTCAAATCTCCGTTATTTTTGCAAATATGTCTCAAACGATACGAGCTATGAAAAAAACGTAAGGGAGCTAAGTTGTAGAGAATTTTCTCCTCTGCCAATTGTATTTTTGTATCAGATGAACGGTTCGTTTGCAATTACAATTATATTACAAACGGATTTTTTAGGTATTACTACCGTATTTTTTGTCCGAAAAATTTGAAAAAGGGAGGATCTGGTCATTGGAGGCCTACAATCATGTCTGTAAAATTTGGTGCTGATCGGTTGAACGTTCGTCTTAAAAACAGGGAACACGTTACGGACAGACAGACAGACATCCCAAAATAGCCGTTATTTTTGCAAATATCTTTGAAACGCTACGAGATATGAAAAAAAAAAAAAAAAAAAACCCACAAGAGAGCAGAGTTGTAAAGAAGTTTCTCTTCTACAAATTCCGTTATTCAATTTTCGTGTCAGATGAATAGTTAATCCGTTATTTTCATTTAAATTTCTAGCTGTGAAAAGACGATCGCAAAGGCCCAATTTGAATGTTACTACCGTAACCTAAAGTGGGCCAATACTGTAATGGATGGGAACGTCTTGCAGAAGACAGAACTTTTCGAATAAGAGATAGTAGCGGGAAAGGAGATGAGCAGTGAGATTGTAGGTCACGCCTGATTGGCTGAAGCCTGAAAGGCGAGGCAAAAGAGTTTCGGGAGTTAGTGGGAGTTGTCAAACAGGCCCTCCGGGAGGCGAGCCGTCGCTGTGTGTGGTGGCTGATGGCACAAGTTAGTCATGTCTACTGGCCGACCAAGTTCCCTTCTGGAACGTGCTTCACGTCCCGCGTCCTAAATCCACGCACTCTAGTGCTGTGCGGAACACTACGTACCACTTCACAGGTTTACGGCGAGTCTTTTACTGGCGGACCCGAATGAGCCAGGGTTAGCCTTCTTACGGGTAAAGTTCACGTAGGCTGTCGGGGGCTGTTTTACTGCGAGCTGCTGTTGGCAGTCGAGTATAGTGAACAGTAGTCTACGGATCATTGACTCTAATCAAGTGTTTCGCTGAGAGATACGAAATGATTACTTTTGTTTTCGATACGTAATAACGAGGTTCCCGAGACTGTACTAGCGTAGTGTGGTTTAATAAGTTTTGTTCTGACCCCATTTCAGCTGATGGAGAGACTAAATTTTGCAGTTGTTATTCTGATTTTTTTTTTAAATAGTGCTATCTAAGAGTAGCTTAGATTAGATTAATATTTGTTCCATAGGTCACGAGTACAACAATTCGTAATGATATGGAACGTGTCTGTTTCATGAAAGATTTCTTTAGATGAAATTGCAAGAGATTCTATTTTTTTTTTAATTTTGTAAAATTAGTAATCTGTATCTAAAAATTCCCTACTGAGTGGAGGGAGTTGTCATTCAAAAATTCTTTTAGTTCTGTTTTAAATGGCAGTTGGCTATCTGTCAGACTTTTGATACTATTTGGTGAGTGACCGAAGACTTTTGTATCTAAAAGTTCATCTACTGTACTGAGTGGAAAAAGTTGTCATTCAGAAATTTTCATAAGTGAAAATGTATATTGTGAAGCTACTGTTAAGATCCCTAGGATCGTTAAATGTTCAAATGTTTGTAAAGCTTAAGGGACTTAACTGTGGGGTCATCAGTCCCAAAACTTACAAACTACCCTATAGTAAAGACGGCACAAACATCCATGCCCGAAATGTTTGTTCAAATGTTTGTGTAGCTTATGGGACTTAACTACGGGGTCATCATTCCCTAAACTTACAAACTACTTATGAACTAGCTAATCCTAAGGACAGCACAGATATCCATGCCCGAGGGGGTATTCGAACCCCCGACCGTAGAAGCCGAGCAGACCGTGACTGAAGCGCCTCAGTCCCCTCGGCCATCGCGGCCGGCTCCATGCCCGGGGGAGGGGGGGATTCGAACCACCGAGCCGGCCGCGGTGGCCGCGGGGACTGAGGCGCTTCAGTCACGGTCTGCACGGCCACTACGGTCAGGGGTTCGAATCCCCCCTCGGGCATGGATATTTGTGCCGTACTTAGTGTTAGTTAGTTGATAAGTAGTTTGTAAGTTTAGGGACTGATGACCCCGTAGTTAAGTCCCATAAGCTGTACAAACATTTGAACATTCGAACCACCGACGGGGAATGGCCTCGTTCATCGTAGCATTGTGCCTCAATGCGCTCGGCAGCTCCGCCGCGGCAAATTGTAGGTCCCCTGTAACTAGTTGGGTAACTCATTTCAATGGTAGGAGGAACGTAACGGCATGTTGGCTGCGTTCAAACTAATCTCTGAATTGATGACTGCTTTACCTTATGTATGTTTCTCGGAATACGAAAATAATTCCTGGGACATTGATTCGTACTCCAGTGTTACAGTATGGTAGTGAATTTACGATATCATCGAATGTGATTGCAGGAAAACTAGTAGCTTCGAAAGTTTTGTATGGTATTTTACAAATGTCATTATTTCAAAAATGTTCAAATGTTTGTTTAGCTTATGGGACTTACTGCGGAGTCATCAGTCCGTAAACTTACAAACTACTTATGAACTAACTTACACTAAACACAACAGAAACATCCATGCCCGAGGGAGGATTCGAACCCCCGACGGGTAACTTGGTGAGCAACCGCCCCCGCGTCGGCCAGCACGTCTCCTCGCTTCTCCGGCGTCGGAACAATTCTCCTCAAAATGTTCAAATGTTTGTAGAACTTAAGGGACTTAACTACGGGGTCATCAGTCCAGAAGCTTACAAACTACTTATGAACTAGCTAAGACTAAGGACGGCACAAATATCCATGCCCGAGGGGGGATTCGACCCCCCGACCGTAGTGGCCGTGCAGACCGTAACTGGAGCGCCTCAGTCCCGTCGGCCACCGCGGCCGGCTCATTCTCCTCCTCGGCGTTTGCTCACCAAGTCCCTTTCGCTCTCCGGCTGCAGCTTCTTCTCGAATTTTACGCGTCTTTGGCTCTCTGAATGGTGGGTTGGTTTTGCAATGTCATCCAGTAGCTGATCGCCGATCTCACGACCACGCCTCTCAGTCGCCGGTGGAAATTTTCTGTGGGCCGAGATGAGACTCGCGAAGTGGCATCTTTCCCACGTTTCAAGCGTGTTGTCTTTATCTTCTGCATTGCAGAACAATCCAGTTTCATCCATTTTAAACACACCACACGAGGCATACTTTCCCCTCACTCGGTTGAATTCATTCAACCAGCTGTTCGCATTTTCTTCATCAACTTTATTTGCTTCACCACAAATTTGTACAGATGAAATTGAATATCTCTTTTGGAACCGATACAACCAATCACCAGAACAACGGAAGTCTTTGATGCCCATATCTTTAGCAATATCATTTGATTTTGACTGAATGATAGGGCTAGTAAAGGTATGTTAGATGCATGCCGCGGTGGCCGAGGGGACTGAGGCGCTCCAGTCACGGTCTGCACGGCCACTACGGTCGGGGGTTCGAATCCCCCCTCGGGCATGGATATTTGTGTCGTCCTAGTTCGTAAGTAGTTTGTAAGTTTAGGGACTGATGACCACGTAGTTAAGTCCCATAAGCTTAACAAACATTTGATTTTTTTATGATTGAACCAGTCTAGCAGTAACGTTTCGATGTCTTCATAGCCTACTTGGTGGCATGAAGTCGTTTGGATTTGTTTCCAGAACCTGATGCTGCAGCATTAATAATTTTTTCTCGATTCTTAATTATCGTAGTTATCATAACTTCAGCAGCAGCGCGGTGCAGATTTGCTACCACTGTGTATTCCCAGTTTCAAACCTAGTATATACAAACATTTGAACATTATCATTATACAAACCTAGTATATAGCTACTAAGTGATCGTAATGACAAAAATAGTTTAATGTACAGGTAGAAATATTACATTTGTTAATATCTGAATTAGTATATCAATTACATTCGGTGGATAAATATCTAATATATAAAGCAGAGTGTCCGTATGTTTGTACGTGTTGCATACAAATCTACAGTTTTGTTCCAATCTTTATGAAATTTTGTACACGTTAGCTTCAATCCACGAGAACGGTCGCCATAAGTGAAAGAATCACGTACGATATATAGTTCACAAGATATGACGTCATAAACAATGAGATGCGCGAAAAACTGCTGCATTTTGCGAAAATGCTGCTCATTTTTTCCTAAACCATTGGACCGATTTCAACCAAATTTGGTACACACATTCCTTACCGTGAGGTAACAATTGCTGCATGGTTAAGAATCACATACGGCACATGGTTCAAAAGATATTACGTCATAGCCAATAGAAATCGCAAGAAATGTCATATAATGCGGTGAGAATTTCGAAATACACTATATGAGAATGAGAGTACTTAGCGACTTGCAACAAACTTTAAACGTAATTTCAAACCTTTATTAAACTTTTTCTCGCTGACAACCATAGCAAAATGATGAAAGGAAAAAAGTTTCTCGCTTACTATTTTTTTGCGGTTTATGGAGTAAAACTACAACATTCGGTATGACGTTACATCTATAATTTCTACACTACAAATTGTGGCTGCAGGAAATTTTACAGACATTATACATACACATAGTTGAATGAACCTTCTAAATTGTATCACAGTACGACATGTAGTTAATGCGCTATGAGCACATAAACAGTAACGTTCATAGAATATCGCTCTATTACGCACCAAGTTTTAATCTATTATTTCTTTAGTACTAATTGTATTCCCAAGAGGTTTTACATACAGCACTTATACAAATGAATATATACCTGAAAAATTATACTGTTCTACAACATATAATTCAATAAATACGAGATCGTACGAATTTTATATGTCATTTCTATTTTGACTATTATCTTTCTTTGTTCCGATACTGCAGTTATAATTTAGTACATTATGCAAGACAGCATTCTTTCTTATATATTCTCCGATAAATCTAACATGTTTTTAGATAAAAAAAGGAGATGGACAGAGAGAGAAGGGATAGGAAAAAACTAACGCATGGCAGAAATAAATAAATAACCGGGCAGCGCCGGGTTTTCTGCTAGTAACAAATATAACATAATTCCGAAAGTGGGCAATAACCATGTATAATAGACCTAGCAGCACTATCATTTCCTCTTTCGTTCCTTTCTTGTAGTTCTTGTGTCTTGAGTTATTAGTGTCAGCTTCTATCTGTGTTATGTGTAACTTAGTACACATTATTACCTCATCAATCACATTAGTCATCAATCACATTATCATCTATCATATTATCATCTATCATGAATGAGAGAGCTTGAGCCTCTGACCTCACGCGCCTTGGGTTCCCTTTGAACCAGGGAATATTTCTATGATATTCTTTTCCAGTATTTTGGAGTGCTACTTGTATGGCGTTTTACTCCACAGAGTGATACCGTCTTCAGTGTCGGATTCATTGCGTCTGAAATCTTGTTCGGGATCGGAACTAGGATTTAAATTTGAATAATAGTATCCTGTTCATGATCTGCTGAGGCATCTAGCCGCGCGGGACTAGCTGAGCGGTCTGGAGCGCTACGTTACGGATCGCGCGACCTCCCGCGTCGGAGGTTCGAATCCTCCCCCGGGCATGGATGTATGTGTTGTCCTTAGGTTAGTTTAACTTAGTTTAAGTAGTTTGTAAGACTAGGGACTGATGACCAACGTAGTTTGGTTCCATAAGATTACAAACATTTGAACATTTTGAGGAATCTAGGCAAAAATCACGAAGATCTTCATTACTTGTCGAAAGAAGTTATTTCCTCATCTGTTAGACCCATACCACGTCTACAAGACCTGAAGATTAAATTATGTAGTAGAATAGCACTAATTTTCGCATTGTGTAAGGCTGAAAAAGGGTTAAAAATGATATTGACGGAAACTGCAGCATGGATAATCAGGAGAAGCGAGAGGACAATTTATTGAAAGTTAAACTTCTATTTACGTAATAAATTTAAATTTTTGAGCATTCTAATATGTAGGGTAAAATTTATACAATAAATATTTACTAGAAACTGCCAAAAATCCATTTGCAAGGAAAACTAGAAGTAAGACAAAACAGTTCAAATGTACTTACATGACAGGCAGCGCGGTGCAAATCTGCTACCAGTGATGCACTCCCTAACAAAACCTTTTTTTGAGTGGACACAGCCGTGCACTAGAAACTCAGAACCTTCGCTGACATCGTTGTAAAGGCTTATTTCAGGAATAGCTAAAGCGGAAATATGGCATCTCCATTATGCGACAACAGTGAGCATTTAAAGAAAAGTGGTAGCGTATGTGCACCAGCGCTGCCGCTCGAGGGTTAAAGTAGATTTAGGTATTCAAAACTGCTCTGTAGTTGCTGTTTTCTTGGTACCACGGTACACTTCATCTACAATCTTAAGCTTTGACTGTACATTTAGAGCTGTCTGTTTCCTCTTTGCCATTTTCGCGTGCTACGGTACCGGCTGTAACTGTGGTTTTTATTCAGTATTCCAACTCGATACGGCTACGACTAAAGGAACACCTGTCAAATCCGGCACTGAGTGCGTTCCTAAATGCTGCTGCACACATTATTGACTGTCTTACAATGTACAGCATACGCTGATTGCTGAGGTGATAATCGCGGTTACCGACCTGCAATACGTTAAAAACGAGCCAACAATCAGTATAATTAGCTTTGTAGCTACATTTCCTACATTCATTTCGGAAAAAAAATACGCTTTAGAATACTCTAAGGTCGGAAGTTTGTGTTACAATGAAATTTAATTACAATAGTAACTAAAACAGAGTTCGTATTTCGCCTTAACCGCAATTCGTGTTAACCGATAAAATATACCATAAGAACTAATGTATTCATGGCGGGACCAATATTTTTCTCACGTTAACCTTAAGTTCGTCTTATGCGAGTTCGCGCTAACGCAGTTATACTGTACACCTTTATGTCGAATATTTGGAGATTCCTGCATTCAGTGGGTTGCACACATACATTACTGGGATCTCCGAGCGGGCCGCGGTGGCCGACGGGACTGAGGCGCTCCAGTCACGGTCTGCACGGCCACTACGGTCGGGGGTTCTAATCCCCCCCTCGGGCATGGATATTTGTGACGGGGTTGGAACACTTGCGCGGAGTGACACTTGCGCGGAACCCGGGGCCCTTGGGGCGGCTAACGCCTTTTCCTGGGTACAGGCACACCAAGAAGTCTAGCACTGCTGTTGTCTAGTTTCCACACTCAACACGAAACTCAGTGAAACTGCTCAACCCTTTGCAGGCTGAAGAGCAATATAGTAACTTGTTCTAACTACATATTAATCCGTTGAGTGTTCCTCCTGTAAACAAAAAGGTATTTTAATAGTGATAATGTTTGGAGAGCCGGCCGCGGTGGCCGAGGGGACGAGGCGCTTCAGTCACGGTCTGCACGGCCACTACGGTCGGGGGTTCGAATCCCCCCTCGGGCATGGATATTTGTGCCGTCCTTAGTCTTAGTTAGTTCATAAGTAGTTTGTAAGCTTAGGGACTGATGACTCCGTAGTTAAGTCCCATAGACTATACAAACATTTTAAACATTTGAATGTTTGGAGAGTTAGTCTCTGCTACTACAAGACTATGACTTTCCACAGTCATACCTCCTAAAAGCATATTATTCAGAACACTAAGCATATCAAGACACCTGCGCAAGCAATAAATATATTAGGCATCCTGCACAGATACGTTGATGTAATGGACCGCTATGTAGTTAACCCCACTATCACGCAACTTCCATCTCTTTAAAAATAGCTACTATGCTTTTTAATAGGAGATGCAACCTTAAACCTTCGATTAAAAAACGTCAATAATAAGTCAATGAGTATTTTACATACTTAAAGCGTTTATTCGTAGACCCCAAAACGATTTGGCTGTATTCGAATTACAAATACATCTAAGAAATATATGAAATACGGAATGTGTAAGGGAATGTCACACACCGAAAAATGCTATAGATAAATTCTATTTTCCATCACTGTCATATAGAACCATTTTTACTCCGAACTTGGTTTATGCCAACAGGGAGAAACAAGTTGCAAGACTTCCAGGAAAAATGAAGCGAAATTGGCAGCCAAAGTTGGTTATAAATTACATTGCCTGTTAACTGTATAAATATAAATTACGGAATACGCGGAAATACTGTTCAGTACAGTCAAAAAGGTCTAAGGTAATAGGCAGTGGTTTACAATCAGATATCCGTATCACTCTACTCCTCAAGAAGTCTGTGTGAAAATTTGTATTCAGAACATTCAAGAAAAAGGCGTTGAAACTATAAGAAGCAGCTCATTTACTCAGGAAGGGAAAACGTTATGGTGCCCGTAAATTTGAATGGCTGTATCTCTTGTAGTAACATTTAATTTTTGATAAAATGTTAAAATCCAATAAAACAGAATTTTGTTTTTCTAAACTCAGTGCCAAATTTTTGTTGTCGAAATTTTTGCAGGAAGTAGTGTTGACGTGATTTCATACTTCTATGCATTAATATTATCAAATATGTAATTTGTGTCACAAATTGCGCGGCCGGTCCGGTCGGAGGTTCGAGTCCTTCCTCGGACATAGCTATGTTTGTACTTTGCCTAAGTTATTTTAAGTAAGATTAAGTAGTGTGTAAGTCTAGCGACCAATGATCTAAGTAGTTTGGCCGTATAAGACTACACATATACACGTAATTTATTTATTTCATAACCACATTTAAGTACTAATAATTAAAGAAACTTAAAAGAGAAATTTGAAGTAAACACTGAAAACAAATGATTGATATTTCTCATAAGATGAATGCACACAACCGTTGACTTATGTCTTGTGAATGTACCTACAAATTCTGCCATATGAAAATTGTAGTGTGAGTCCCAAATATGTTTTTTCTGTAATAACATTAAAAACATATTAAAAATTCAGAGCTCGAAAATCAGTGAAGTTTTGGACTTGAAGCGTTTTGTGTTGCTACATCTTCACATAGTAGAGACGATTTTAAAATTTGGTTGCTATCGCCAAAGTAGACGAAACGTTAAATTTTTTTGTGTAATCTTCGCCGTGTAGACTGTATGTTGCAGAAGTCTATGTCGAACCTAATCATACCTCTGAGGAGAGAACGTTGTTTGCACTTCTCCTGCGTTTCCAGTCGGCTGTGCTGTGCTACGTAACGACATCGTACCGTTCCACTTTACCGAGAGCTATATATGTATTGGTGTGATGTCTGTTCTTTCGAAATAAGACATCACACCAATGTATGTATCATTTAGACGCAAAGATTCTGGGTTCTGTTTTCATCGCTAACGCGATTAACAACTTTAGACCTCGTGTGTAAACAAAATGTTCAAATGTTTGTAGAGTCTATGAGACTTAACTACGGGGTCATCAGTCCCTAAACTTACAAACTACTTATGAACTACTTACGAACTAGGACGGCACAAATATCCATGCCCGAGGGGGGATTCGAACCCCCGACCGTAGTAGCCGTGCAGACCGTGACTGGAGCGCCTCAGTCTCCTCGGCCAGCGCGGCCGGCGTGTGTAAACACTTAAATGCGTAAGTAACACCTGTTGTTTGAGACTTGAATATGATCTGAAATTAGCCGAAATCGATATCTCATAATAAACATAAGGTGTAGCTGTCTATATTTCATAATGCTATTCCTAACATATTTAAAAGCTGCTCAAAACCACCTACAAAAAACCTTTATAATGAGATTGTATATAATTCCACGATCAAATTGTGTTTTAGTTATTTGTAGTAATACACCCAAAGATCTGCCCTTGCTTTTAGTGCCTTGATCAGCTGTTTATTTTTAGAGGTATTACTAGGGACAGGAAAAATTCGCATTTGCGATAAATGCTAATATAGATGCGAATTCTGACTCAAAATGCAGTAAATCCGAAATTGTAGTTAGCAACGGTTGCGCTCAATTCCGATTTCATCACATTCCTCTTCACATGGTGCTGTATTGTAAATCGAGTGGTATTTGTATGACGTGTTATCTCCCTGTTGAATGAGGCTGTGATATCTCCGGGCCGTTACTACTGCTCCACCTCGCTCGGTGGGCCTTTCCCTGAATACGGCACAGGTAGCGGCTGGAGGGCGAGGAGTAGGGGTGGTGTATCCCTACTTCTGGAACACCCTGTTCACTACCTGCAGCGTCCGGGTCTCCGCGCAAATGTCTACACATTCCCTTTCCGCGCAAGTGTCACTCCCAGCAAGTGTCACAAACTCATTTGTGACGTCCTTAGTATTAGTTAGTTTGTAAGCAGTTTGTAAGCTTAGGGACTCATGACCCTGTAGTTATGTCCCATAAGCTTTAATAACATTTGAACATTTGATTTGGATCTCCGATTTCTACACAGCACTCGCATCCGGTAAGCCATCCACATTTATGGTTTTCGTGATTTCCCTAAATAACTTCAGGCAAATGTTAGGATGCTTCCTTTGAGAAGACACGGCCGATTTCCTTTCCCATCCTCGCCCAAAAATCCAAGCGTGAGCTTCGACTCTAATGACCACGCTATCGACGGGAAGTTAAACGCCGGGATGCTTCCTTTCAAAGGACACGGCCGCTTTCCATCCCCATCCTTACCCAAAACTCCGAGCGCGAGCTCCGACTCTAATGACCACGATATCGACGGGATGTTAAACCCAAAGCTTCCTTCCTTCCGGAAGTTAAACCCTTCCTTCCCTCTTCCGACATTCAGAAATCCAATCAGACGTCGATCGATCCGATTAATCTCTCTATCTGATTTCCATAGAAAATGTTTGGAACTATCTAGAACAGCGGATAACCCGTAGCAGTCAATACCTCCGCAAAATGATTGGTGTGAGCGTTAAGCCCAGTTTACACGATGATGGCGCTAGTAATGAACAGCCATCTAGCGAAGTAAACGCGGAACTACTAGCATTTCGTGAGCGCAGACGGCGTTTCGTACTAGCTACTACGCTTTAGGACAGGTTCTAAAATTGCTAGTAGCGAAGTGGGTACGCATGCGCAGAAGTGAATTCGTTGTGTGGTTTTCATGTTTATGTGTGGAAATAGCCGCGTCCTTACCGCAATGTCTTGCTTTGTTGGAGTGATACGTCTAGTATCAGTGGAGTGGAACAGAGCAGGAATTGCGCTTTCGATTGAGGCACACAGGGTCGTTGCAGAAAATCCCCTCTATTGTAAGACCGTACAATGACTTATTTATGAAGAAAATGTCAGAGAAGTGTAGATTTATATGAATTTTGTATACGTCTTGTTGATTAACTTCACATTTTTAAAATTCTATAGTTTTAGCATGCCAGAAAGTCAATTGCACATAATCTTGAAAGTGTGATGTTAAAAGCAAAGCAAAATTTAGTTGACTGAGGTCCCATTATGGATCGAAAATTGAGATTGCTATGCAGACTTCAACAGCAGTATTCGTAAGAGTCGGTACAGAAATTCTTTTTACAAAGGCTAGGCCTTCGAAAGATTCTCCTGTCGCCAGAAACCGCAATGTTATAGCGAACCTGCAAAAAAAAAAAAAAAAAAAAAAAAAAAAAAAAAAAAAAAAAAAAAAAAAAACAATTACAGGAAGTTAATTGATTTTTCCGTCGGTACTTGACAGAACATGATAATAATATCAAAAAGGAACAACTTCCTGATGTTCTGCAAACTTTTTTTATTGGTCACAAACCGGCTTTCGTCTTCTTAGGCCATCATCAGGTGACAACTGACTGTAGTACACATGATTTCAAAGATGGTGATGTTCCTTTTTGATATAATTACAGGAAGTATTACGCATAACTTTAACAAAGCTGAAAATGTAATCAAAGTGTGTAAAGTATTTCGTACCTTCAGCTTGGCGAAATTCTCTCTCTCTCTCTCTCTGCCGCGGTGGAGTAGCAGAGCGGTCTAAAGCACTTCGCTACGGAGCGCGCAGTTACTCGCCGTGGAGGTTCGAGTCCTCCCTGAGGCATGGGTGTGTGTGTTTGTCCGTAGGTTAGTTTACCTAGGTTTAAGTAGTTTGTAAGCTACTGATTGATGACCACGCAGTTTGGTCCGATAGATTTACAGACATTTGAACATTCTCTCTCTCTCTCTCTCTCTCTCTCATCGCCGTATTTTTGTTCTTGGACGAACGAAAGCAACTTGGTAAAACACTCAGCACTTAATATTCGTAAAATAAAATAAAATAAAATAAACTCTGAATTCATTGAGGTCCTCTGGTGTGAATTACTTCATTATCTGCATGCAGTACCCATCTCATTCTTCGTCTCTTCCTCTCAACCAAGGACATATCCAGCTTGTATTCACTGTAGTGTTCTTACAAACATTTCCAGAGCTCCTGCAACCGCCGACAGTCTAAGCTTCTTAAGATAAATATTATCAGCTATGACATACACCCAAACGTGAACAATCCACGCATACACAACAGTAATAAGCCCGTATTTTCGCATAGGTGCTACTGTTAACGCAACCAAGCCTGTATGATCGCACGTCATTAGTACCGTGTTAGTACGCTTGGAGCGCTGCAGCAGACAGTTATCTTTCTTGTGAACTTTCGATCGTCGTGTAAACTAGGCATTAAGCCCTTTCTATACGAGACGTACAACACGCACAAGGAAGTCGTTGTCAGCTGCAGCGCCCCTTGCGATAGACCGCCGAACTACAAACAAGCGTTCAAACGGTACGCATTGTTGAGTCGTCTGCTTCACGCGTCTAATTCGTTTGTTGTCAACTTACAGCAAATGAATCGCCGCGTTAACATCACTTTTCGAAACTGTATGATATATTGTAATGATTAAAACATTTATTTGTGTTTTTTTAGACTGCCTCTGTGAAACTGTATTTAATGGTTTACGTGCAGTTCATGCGTAACTGCGGCGTTAGAGTAGCCGAGCGGTCTAAAGCGCCTCGCTGCGGAGCGCGCGGTTGCTCGCCGTGGAGGTTTGAGTCCTCCCTGGGGCATAGGTGTGTGTGTTTGTCCTTAGGTTAGTTTACGTAGGTTTAAGTAGTTTGTAAGCTACGGACTGATGACCACGCAGTTTGGTCCGATAGATTTACAAACATTTGAACGTTTTTGAACATGCGTAATACGTCGCTCACATGTGTTAACGTCCTCAATATAAAATGCGATTACATACTTCCAGCCCCTGCGGTTTGTGGCGCCTATGTAAATGATGAACAAGCTCAGGTGTCTATACGTAGACCTTTCACTTTGATTAAGCTTCAAATAATGCTCACCAAAAAGAAATATTTCATCTGTTAACTACTGCATGTTTCAGAAAAAAATAGCTAATATTTTAAAAGATGGTAATAAAGACGATTTGCAGTTAAAATTTCATATAACGTGTGTCCAATTTTTATTGGGTACAGAGATACAGCTCTTGGTATGTACAACAAACTGATTTGGATAATTTGACTGATTCTTTCGTCGGTTCTTGGTAGATCAGCATATTGACTTTTATTTAAATAACCGGTTTTCGACGTTATTTAAAGTCTGAATATATCCTAGTAAGCAGAAAACCGGGTAACTACGTGGAAATGAACATGCAGAAGATACACAAAATTCCTACTTTTAAGTAAGTGTGATGTTGTACTACCAAGAACCGACAAATAAATAAGTGGAAATGTCTTGATTTACATTTGCTCTACGTTTGTTTGGATTTCATATTAACAGCTATATCTCGGTATTCAATAAAAAATTGTACATATGTTATATTAAATTCTTAATGCAATTCCTTTATTCCAAATTCAAATGTTCAAATGTTTGTTAAGCTTAAGGGACTTAACTACGGGGTCATCAGTCCCTAAACTTACAAACTACTTATGAAATAGCTAATCCTAAGGACGGCACAAATATCCATGCCCGAGGGGAGATTCGAACCCCCGACCGTAGTGGCCGTGCAGACCGTGACTGAAGCGCCTCAGTCCCCTCGGCCACCGCGGCCGGCTCCTTTATTCCTTTGCAGCGCAAAGTTCCTAGTGATTGGAAAAAAGCGCAGGTGACTCCCGTGTATAAGAAAGGAAAGAGAACTGACCCACACAATTGCAGGCCAATATCGTTGACATCAGTTTCATGTAGAATTTTAGAGCATATTCGCAGTTCTAATATAGGAAATTTTCTTGAAACGGAAAAGCTTCTTTCCATGAATCAGCACGGGTTTAGGAAACATCGTTCATGTGAAACTCAGCTTGCCCTTTTCTCACATGACATCTTGCGAGCCATGGATGAAGGGCAACAGGCTGATTGTGTTTTTCTCGACTTCAAAAAGGCGTTCGACGCGGTGCCACACTGCAGACTGCTAACGAAGATACGAGCTTATGGAATAGGTTCACAGATTTGTGACTGGCTGGAAGACTTCCTAAGTAATAGAACGCAGTACGTTGTTCTCGACGGCGAGTGTTCATCAGAGACGAGTGTATAGTCAGGCGTGCCCCAGGGGAGTGTGATAGGACCGCTATTATTTTCTATCTATATAAATGATCTGATGGACAGAGTAAGTTGTAATTTGCGGCTGTTTGCTGATGAGTCTGTGGTGTATTGGAGGGTGTCGTCTTTAACTGACTGTAATAACATACAGGATGACTTAGACAAAATTTCTAGTTGGTGCGAAGAATGGCAGCTAGCACTCAATGTAGAAAAATGTAAGGTGATGCGCATGAGTAGGAAAAACAATTCTATAATGTTCGAATACAGCATTAGTAGCGAGCTTCTTGATGTTGTCGCGTCGTTCAAATATATAGGCGTAACATTGCAGAGCGATATGAAATGGAACGAACATGTAAGGACAGTTGTGAGTAAGGCGGACAGCCGACTTCGGTTTATTGGGAGAATTTTGGGAAGATGTACTTCACCTGTAAAGGAGACCGCGTATAAAACGTTTGTACGACCACGTCTTGAGTATTACTCAAGTGTTTGGGACCCGCAGCAGATCAGTTTAAAGGAAGGCATAGAGGCGGTTCAGAGGCGAGCAGCTAGATTTGTTACCGGTAGGTTCGACCAATACGCGAGTGTCACGGAAATACTCCGGCAACTCAATTGGGGATCACTGGAAGAAAGACGACGTTCTTTTCGTGAATTTCTGTTAAGTAAATTTAGAGGGCCAGAATTTGAAGCTGAGTGTAGTACGATCTTGCTACCGCCTACTTACATTTCGCGTAAAGATTACAAAGACAAGATAAGAGAAATTAGGGCTCGAACGGAGGCATATAGGCATTCTTTTTTCATCGTTCAATTTGGGAGTGGAATAGGAAAGGAAATGCCTAGTAGTGGTACAGTGTACCCTCCACCACGCACCTTACGGTGAATTGCGGAGTATGTATGTAGATGTAGATGTATCACCTCCTAAAATACTTACGACTGAGTCGAAAAACTCTGGGCAGCAGACAAGTACACATTCTGAAACAAATTCCCGACTTGGCTTCGTTTGTCAGCTAGGATCCCCATTCGATCGTCTGCGCATGCGCGAAGCACTTCCATGTGCGTGAGAATAGGATCCGTCGTATTTCGTCTACTAGCGATCGTATGCATGCATCTTGTGCAAGTGGACGCGTCTGCACTGTACGTGGACAACGTGGCCGGTGCATCATGGGTAATCTTCAGCCGGTTGTGACACACTTAGCGATACTTGCGGGCAGACTCGAGGCCATTACCAAGGGTAGGGCCGGTATTAGCGCACGTGACTATTGTTGTGCGCGTGTTTGTTATTGTGTGTCGCGCTGCGCGTCGCTCACCTGGCGTTCTGTTTGGGTGTCACGTAGCGTGGACGCGACGCACGCACGCTCACCTTGCCTGGGCCAAGGGCCTTGCTAAGCGTAAGACGGCACGGCTCTGTCTAGTGTGTCAGCTGTCAGCGAAACATACTCTCCGCCAGCTACCAGCTGCCTGCCAAACCAACTGTGGCTTACAGGCACAGGCCTTCTTCCGTAACAGGTCGATAACTCTACTAATCCGTTTTTAAGAACTTCAGTACACATGCTAAAACAGTATGATACTCCATTTGCTGCTCATAAAATAAAACAACTGCGCACTTCAAGATTCACGTTCGTTAGCAACAAACAGCGTTAAACCAGATGGGGCTCCAATTAATAGTAATGTAGCCAGAATGAATATTTTGACTGATTCTTCCGTCGCTTCTTGGTAGAACATAAATAAATTAAAAAACACAATTTTGTGTGTGTTCTACAAGTTTATTTTTGTTTACTTAACCGGTTTTCGGCTTATTAGGCCATCTTCAGAGTATTTACTGCTGTGTCAAAGAGGTTACAATATTTAGATATAGTATGGGAACAGATGACAAATGTCTAAAATGTTCAAATGTTTGTTAAGCTTATGGGACTTAACTACGGGGTCATCAGTCCCTAAACTTACAAACTACTTATGAACTACCTACGAACTAGGACGGCACAAATATCCATGCCCGAGGGGGGATTCGAACCCCCGACCGTAGTGGCCGTGCTGACCGTGACTGGAGCGCCTCAGTCACCTCGGCCACCGCGGCCGGCACAAATGTCTCCACTTAGATCGACATACATAGTATAATACTTCTTTGACATTTATTCCTTGTTTTATCCTTCACACATTGTATATTCATGTATTACTGTTTAGTTTTTAAGTTGATAACTGTAATAACACAATGTCAAAGAAGTGTTATGCTATGTATGTCGATCTAAGTGGAGATATTTGTCATATCTTCCCATACTGTATCTAAACGTTGTAACCTCTTTGACACAGCAGTAAATACTCTGAAGATGGCCTAATAAGACGAAAACCGGTTAAGTAAACAAAAATAAACTTGTAGAACAGATACAAAATTGTGTTTTTTAATTTATGGATGAATATTTGGTTGTGCAGCTTAGCGTGCACTGCCGCTGCTCGCTGTCGGAGGTTCTAGTCCTCCCTCGGGAATGGGTGTATTTGTTGTCCTTAGCATAAGTTATTTTAAGTAGCTTGTAAGCCTAGGGACTGACCAGAGTAGTTAAGTCCCATAGATTTATAAATATCTCAACATTGTTTTGAACTGCATTCCTGCTTTGTTGTTGAGCAGATGATCAAGGAACGTTAATGGAGCAAGCTGGATGCAGTAGGTCCACTGTCTACTCCTTACTGTGCACCTTTTTGGAACTTTCCGGCGTATTCAGACTGTGTGATTGTCGAGAGAGGGACCTAGACCCTTGTTCGACTTATAAATACTTTTTAATACGTAAAACTTTACTTTTATTTCTCGACAAACCTACAGTATAAAGGACTTTACCCGACTACCACAACAGTTTCGGAAGTTGCTCAGAAATGCAGGAATACGAGACTTTATGTGAATAACACAACATCTTACAGATACAATCAATAACCTGTACAAAACCCAAAATTAATAGTAAACAACTAGAGACTACAGGATCTTATGGGAATAGGAAAAGGAATCAGTCAGAGATGTATACTATCACTATTTCTTTTCAGTTTGTATGTTCTGTACGAATGAAAACTGGATATCGAAGAAATATATGAACAATAGCACCAACAAAGCAACTGCGGTATATTTTTCTAAAATGTAGCCATTGCTAACGCAACTAGCGAACAATAACCATCAAATTTCCTGTTGAAACGATATCGAGACAACCACTGAGACGACATCAACCAGTAAAAAACAGTCCTGAAATTAATATAATTTGACATAATGTCAGTTAGGAGTGCAACTGGAATAATTCATATACTAGGGAATACAAGTGTATTCTAAGCCACCGTTGCTGGTTGAAAAAGGAAATTTTTTAATATTTAATATGTAATGGTATGTAAAGGTATTAACTATGAGCTGAACACAGTGTGGTTTTACACTGTGTTACAATTAATGTTGAATGTGTGTTGAGCCTGCTCAGGCGTGAAAGTAAATTCACATGTTAAAATGAGTTATACTACTCTCAGCATTTTAAATAGTACTCTGTACTTAATTACAGACAGACATATGGAGCTCCTTACACAGAAGCACTATCATTGTGACGAAAGTTGCTTGACTATTTCCTTGATTGAAACAATCTGACTTCTAGGTAATTTTAAATTTTTTACTCTTATTCAGTTTTATAAATATGTATAAAAAAGGGGAGGTATTTTTTTTTAATCTGACTGTGCATTACCAGTTAAATAATAGAAAAGAAAGATAGTACATATTTTTATTTTTATTTTTAGGTTGAATTGGACTGACCATCTCTCTCAAGCACAGGCTTCTGTACAACTTAGTCCTAAAACAGCTGCTGGCCAAAATGATACATATAAGATCATATGTTATAACACTCTTCGGATCATTTCCAAAATTGTAATGTATCTTACTTTTTGTCTTTAATTCGTACTTTTATAAAGCATTTCTTTACTGTGGAGCACTTGAAAATGATGCCATAGTGCATCGAAACTGGTTGTGCATTACATATGAAGTATTAAAAAATTTCCTTTTTCAACAAGCAACTGTGGCTTAGAATACACTTGTATTCCCTAGTATACAAAGTCCTGAGATGGATACTGAGCGCTTCTCTGCGAAAGCCAGTATTGTTCAAAATGTTCCAATGTTTGTACAACTTACGGGACTTAACTACGGGGTCATCAGTGCCTAAGCTTACAAACTACTTATCAACTACCTTATACTAAGGACGGCAGAAATATCCATGCCCGAGGGGGGATTCGAACCCCCGACCGTAGTGGCCGTGCTGATCGTGACTGGAGCGCCTCAGTCACCTCGGCCACCGCGGCCGGTGAAAGCCAGTATTAGCAGTGTACGAAACCCTATAGGTTGATGACCTGAAAACGCATATTCAAAAACAATGCGGACAAATGTATTACAAAGAAAACGTTTTTAAAATTATCATTTAGGAAATATTATCTTTTTAAGAGTAGTAAAAAAGTCTCAATAAAACTCACAACAATTAGTACAGCAGATCCGGTAAGTAAACATGTCCTCAATTACCCGCCAAAACCTGTCAAGTCGCAGGAACAATGGTACAAAATAACATGACCAGGGATAAAAAAAAAAAAATAAATAAATAAATAAAAATAAAAAAAAAATTGGGAATCGTTCTACCGATGATATGGGTCGCAAATGGGGAAATCCACTGCCAAAGCGACTTTGAGAAGCGGAGAGGCTGGTTAGGTGGTCACGTACTGGACTCATGTGGGAAGTGGCTGAAGGACGACAACGTGCTGGACGTCCGCAGCTCATCATAGGACTCAGACGTCGACCACCTGCCCACTCTATAAAGCAGGGTAGGCGGCAGAATACAATGACGCTGCAGCTATAAGCAGTCCGGAGCACTTTGTTGAACGAGGCGGTCCACAGGAGAGGGGCTCTACTTGTTCTAACGATGTCGTTATTTACGATTGCAGTGGGCAGTGTATCACCGAGATCAACGGAAACGTGTCACTTGGTAGGATGAATCACGTTTCTTCTAAGAACAGGTTCACAGCTTACTTTAACAAACAGCAGAAAGTAATACTCAGCAACGATGGAAAAGGCAATAGTACGGACTTAGTGGGGAGCAATTAAAAGGGGGTGGTCCAGGAGTGTTTTCTGGGACCGCTGTTTCTTATTTATATAGCATAACGTGCGTCTCGGTTGAACAGTGGTAGACGGCCAGATTACAAATCCAAAGGGCACAGGTTCGATCCCCGCCAGGTCCTGGGATTTTTATCTGTCACTTTCCACTTCTTTCACCTCTAGCATTATTGCTCATGTGAAAAATACCGAGTAGCACCGTGGTTCGGAGCCAACGTTAAACTGTAGGTCCCCCTATAACTGGCTGGATGAAGTCAGTTCGAAGGTTGGAGGAAGGCAACGGCGTACCACCTCCAAAAAGGACCATGCCTAGTAAAGCACTGTGGTGTTCAAACCAATCTTCGGATTGTTGACTGCTTTACCTACCTAGCCGGCCGCGGTGGCCGAGGTGACTGAGGCGCTCCAGTCACGGTCAGCACGGCCACTACGGTCGGGGGTTCGAATCCCCCCTCGGGCATGGATATTTGTGCCGTCCTAGTTCGTAAGTAGTTCATAAGTAGTTTGTAAGTTTAGGGACTGATGACCCCGTAGTTAAGTCCCATAAGCTTAACAAACATTTGAACATTTTTTACCTACCTAATATAACAGGTAATTCTGACATATTTATGTTTGCTGATGACATCAGCTTCGTAGTGAGGGATGTTGTTTTCAACAGTGGCACAGTATCGAATAATGCAGTTCAAAACATAAGTTCGTGGCTTTCAGAAAATAAATTGATCGCACAACTAATGAGGAGGTACTGCACAGAATTGGGGAGAAAAGGACGTTTTGGCATACCTTCACTAAAAGAAGGGATCGATTGGTAGGACATGTTCTGAGACATAAAAATGTTCAAATGTTTGTAGAGCTTATGTGACTTAACTACGGGGTTATCAGTCCCTAAATATACCAAGTACTTATGAACTAGCTAATATTAAAGACGGCACACATATCCATGCCCGAGGGGGGATTCTAACCCCCGACCGTAGTGGTCGTGCAGAACGTGACTGGGGCGCCGCAGACTGCTCGGCCACTGCGGTCTGAGACATGAAGGAATTGTGAATTAGCATTGGAGGGAAGTGTGTGGTGTAAAAATCGCAGAGGGAGACCAAGAGAAGAATACAGTAAGCAGACTGAAATAGATGCAGGGTGCATTGAGCGATGTGTCCGGCTTGGGACTGAGCCCCTTGGCCAGCAGAGACATGTCTGGAGACGCAGCAGACAGCCGTGGGTGCCAACCTGCAATACGGAGGGATGGTCTGAGGCGCCATTTCATTTCCTGCCACCACTGCTCGCTTGTCAGCCTCCATACCCTTACAGCATAGCGGTACGTCGACTATATTATACGCACCATTTCGTTTTTCTTCGTGACAAGCCATACTGACAAATTCGCATTGGCCGCATTGTCAATAAGTCAAATTTCGACGTCACGACCACTGTTGCAAGTGGCCTTTGTCAAGGTGTTTGCCTGACTGCTGAATGCAAAGGACTGCCGATACTAGTGGGAGACGTTGTTATCGAAATATGATTGGATATTGGTCGTAGGGGAGGTGTTCTATATTGGTGTTTATATTATAGCCTGTGATTGGAGGGAATAGGGGTACTTCATTGGGGTTTTCATTGTTTATTTCTATTGGTGGAAATTGGCTGTTATGACGTGCCGCCGGCCGCGGTGGCCGAGGGGACTGCGTCGCGCCAGTCATGGTCTGCACGGCCACTACGGTCGGGGGTTCGAATCCCCCCTCGGGCATGGATATTTGTGCCGTCCTTAGTAGTAGCTAGTTCATAAGTAGTTTGTAAGTTTAGGGACTGATGACCCCGTAGTTAAGTCCCATAAGCTACACAAACATGTGAACATATGACGTGCCGCTGTTCCCTTGCTTCCTGGCGTTGGCTGGGACGCGCTAGTACTCTGTGTACATACGGCCGCAGTGCTCTCCCGCGCGCGCGAGTTGGTTTGCACCAAGGAGGTTAGAATAAAGGGAGATGGCATTATCTATGCCGAGCACATACGTCAATGGAAGCCTGTCCACCATCTTTGTCAGTTTTGGAATGCTATTTCTCCGTTAACACTATGCGTTAATTCGAGCCTCTTACTGTTAAATGCATTGAACTGACAGACACTGCATAGTATGTACTTTCAAACAATATACTTCCTTGAATAAATAGTAATAAATACCCATCATAATATCTTTGAAAATTTAATTTTGAACGGCTAATTTGCCCTCTTAACACGTTGTATATCACGGCAAGACCGTCAGACGTTTTATTCATGTTTTAAGAGACATAATCATTAGCTCAACAATAAGAACACTTCTACAAAACTTAGCAATATGGCGGAAGCAGGCTTAACTTTTTCAGCGTAAAGGCGTCTCCCTGTATTCTAACCTCCTTGGTTTGCACGCTGTCGTTCCAAAGCGTTGTCATTGCTGGTAGCCTGTACCCATCCTCACTGTTCATGTTAGTGGGTCGCTTTGCAATTTCTATGGCCTTCCTGATTTTCTTCCTCGATTAAAATGGCTGTTTCGCTAGTATGCGTGTTTATCGAAACATCATTTCTTTGCCGCATTCCTCCTGGTGTTCTGCCACCGCTGACTTTGTGTATTGTCCCAGACAAATGTATCTTTAGTGTTCTGATATTCGCGTCTTGATCGGTCGCCCCGTTTCGCCTATATATACTTGTCCACACACTTCGTAAACTCTGGCAGTATTCAGCTTGTCGACTGCGTCTTTCGTTGAACGAAGAACATATTTTACTTTGTTGACGCTTTTGGAGATAGGCTTGATGTTCGCTCTGCGCAGAATGTTTCCCACACAATCTGTTACCCCTTTCACGTATGATAATAAGGCAATATTTTGCGTTTCTTTCTGACCTTCCCTATTGCCGACATACTTTGTAGTCATGGTTTCCTTTCCATAACCGTTGGCCTCGAAGATGGATCTGAGGTTTTGTAGTTTCGCCCTCAGGTGTTCATCACTGATCCTGTGAGCCCTCTTAGTTAAAGTGTAAAGGACGGATTTCTTTTGTAAGGGGTGATAGTTGGAGGAGGCGTGCTGATGGTCTTTCTTGTACACTCTGTGGCCAAGTCTACTATCTGGTTTTCGGTAGACTTCCACGTCGAGGAAAGACAGCACCCCAATGTTTTCTATTTCCATGGTGAATTGTATTTTATTGTGCTGGTGGTTGAGGTGTTCGTGGAAACTCTGTAGCCAAATGACGAATGTCTCATCGACATCTCGAAGCCAGCATTCTGGGCGTAATGGAGCGGACTGTAGTGACAATGACCGCGGAAGTCTTCGTTTACAAGCCATACTGAGTTTACATTTTAGCAAGACAAAGTCCGCCCACTCGTAGTGAGAGTTTCTGGTGCTTTTATTTAATTTCCGAACTCTTACTTGGTCAGATAGGTCACCGCATCTGTCCCCAACTAAGAACGTTTGCAGTATTACGGGCAGGGCCCTCCAACGGGCCCGAGACTTTGATGATGTAACGCGTCAATTGGAGACGTTTTGTTACGACATCCCTCAGGAGGACACACATCTGTAATCAGGCCGGATAACTGCTTCCATAAGGGTCAGAGCTGAACCAGCACGTTACTGACTTTTGTCTGTACATGTACATCATATCAGCTGATTTCCGTCCTATTAGGGTTGTAGCCTTTCTCCGTTGTTATTCAATTTGTACATCGAGCAGGCAGTGAAGGAAAGCAAGGAAAAATTTGGAAGAAATACAAACATTGCGTTTTGCTGATGAGATTGTAATTCTGTCAGAGACAGCAAAGGACCTGGATGAGCAGTTGAATGGAATGGACAGTGTGTTGAAGAGAACGTATAAAATGAACAAGCAAAACAAAGATATTGGAATGCAGTGTTAGAAAATCAGGCGATGCTGAAGGAATTAGATTAGGTAACGAAACAATGAAGGTGGTAGATGAGTTTTGTTACTTGGGTAGTAAAATAACATATGACGGTCACAGTACAGAGGATATAAAATGCAGAATGGCAATGGGAAGAAAAGCATTTTTAAAAAAAGAGAAATTTCCTAACATCGAATATTAATTTAAAGGTAAGGAAGTCTTTTCTGAAGGCATTTATGTGGAGTTTTACCTTATACGGGAGTGAAATATGGACGATAAACAGTGCGGACAGGAAGAGAATAGAGGCTTTTGAAAAGTGGTGCTACAGAATAATGCTGAAGATAAGATGGGTAGATCGCATAACTAATGAAGAGGTACTGAACAGAATTGGTGAGAAAGGGGATTTTTGGCATACCCTGACTAAAAGAAGGGATCGCTTGGTAGGGCACATTCTTAGACATCGAGGAATCGTAAATTTAGCATTGGAGGGAAGTGTGGGGGGTAAAAATCGCAGAGGGAGACCAAGAGACGCATATAGTAAGCAGATTCAAATGGATGTGGGTTGCCGTTCTTATGAGGAGATGAAACGGCTTGCTCAGGCTAGAGCAGGGTGGAGAGCTGCATCAAACCAGTCTCCGGAATGAAGACAATAACAACAACAACATGTTAATGTCTTAGTGAGGCATCTTTTTCCTCTGTTTCTGCCTTAGAGTGTATTTTCTAAATCTTTTGTTGTGAAACACACAAGTACACAAAGAAACTTACTGTAAATTCTTGTCACGTGTAACTTCCTCAAAGGTGGTCCGCCTCCGTAGCTCAGTGCCAGCGTCGCTGACTACCACGCAGGGGACTGGGTGTTGTGTGTTGTCCTTATCATCATCATCATCATCTCATCATCATTGGCACGTAAGTCGCCCACGCGGCGTCAACTAAAAAGACTTACACTAAGGCGGCCGAACAATTCCGCAAGGGATCTCCCGGCCAAGAAAGCCATACGCTCATTTCATTTCCTCAAAGCAAAAGCAAAAGTGGAGTAAAAGTTCAAATAAAAGGCGCATCACGCTATAAGTAATACATTTCGCTGCCGAATAATTACAGAAAGAAGGACGTGCCAGCTACTTTACAACATACAAAAAACTTCAGTCTGACAATTTAGATTGGAGTATGGGATAGTCACAAAATTATAAAATGAGTAACACACTCGTCTCGTCGTCGGCTATAATAGAGGGCAAGTCTCTACTCTAATTTACTGCTGCCACCTTCTCAGGATATGAAAGACTGTCACGTATCGACATACACACCGCACGAACTGGTGAGTCCTCTCGGCAGTGGCGGCTACTCCTTAAGGACTCTGGGGCGGCGCCCTCCCAAAAATATCCAACACGGAATACGTACCAATCGTTAATCACAAATCGACTTGAATAATTTTCGTGTAGCAGCAACCCGTGTATGTGAATGACCAATGTTTTTAGTCTAGGTAGTCTGCCAGCCAGGCTCACCGAATGTTTTCAGAATTGACTGACTGTCGGACTCTACGCGATCCGTCCGCGCCGTTAAAGGCTGGCTACGGGCGCTTGGGGTGAGTGGGGGTACTGGGGGTTGGGTGGGGGTAGTGTGCTGGACGGGGGCGCTTAGGACGGCGTCCGAGCCTAGGGCGCGAAATATACAAAGGCGCACCGGCACCGGTCAGGCAGTTTCTAACAGGTGCCCTGCGTGTGATAGTAGTATCGTTGTTGTGAAGGTGCGTGTTGTTGCCTGTTTTTATAGTTCCCTATTTAGAATGAATAATATAAATAGCGTTAACTAAATTTTAACATTTGGTAGTAAACAATTGACTTTTGAAGAAAAGTTGGAATTAAAAAGGTTAATGCGCCTCGGTTACACAGTGGTAGAGTGCCAGACTACAAATCCAAAGGTCGCGGGTTCGATCCCCGCCAGCTCCTACGATTTTAATCTGTCACTTTCTACTTCTTTCACCTCTGGCAGTATTGCTCATGTGAAAAATACCGAGTAGCACCGTGGTTCGGAACCCACGTTAAACTGTAGGTCCCCCTATCTGGCTGGGTAAGTCAGTTCGAAGGTCAGAGGAAGGCAACGGCATACCACCTCCAAACAGGACCATGCCTAGTAAAGCACTGTGGTGTTCAAACCAATCTTCGGATTGTTGACTGCTTTACCTTTTTAGCACCACCGAGACATGATTTGAACATTGTACAGACACAAAATGTGTGCAAAAGCAAAAGTAGTTTCACTAGGAAATTTAATCCTGCTTCATATAAACACACCAATATATAAGCATACCAATGGTATTACTACATTTGTTGGTGACAGTCTTCTAATTTCAGTAACATATGTTTGTCGTGACGAAGCATTTGTGTTCTCTCAACACTTATATAGTTACACACACAACGAATTTACTTCTTACTTTATATTATTTTAAGGTACAGTTTTGGGTCTCTTGTGAAAGCTAATAAAATGGAGTTACAAGGTTTCCATTGCCTGCAGAAAATATTAAAAACGACATATTTGTGCGTAAATTTGTTCGTATTTTGGTATAGGAGGAAAAAGTCGTGTTCGATGAAGGGTTAACTTACGTAACTAGCTAATAAAATTAATGCTATATTCTCCCCGTTCAAGAAATGTTCTGAAGGGACAAAATGTCGAGTACAATTGAAGAGGCATGCCGCCCCTCCTAATAAATGGCCCACCAGCCGCCACTGCCTCTCGGTGAGGCAATAAGCTTTGAATCAGAGGACTCTGGCCAATAGTAAAACGGATCAATAGCGATCCTCGTTAGTGGGAGCTCGGGTCCAGTGATGCTGGTGTCGCTCCCATTTCTCGGTGTCGCTTCGGTGTGTGCGCTCACAAAACAGTAGGTGAGAGCGAGGGCTGCCCGGAAACCGGACAAACAGGTTGTGAGCCCGGCCGCCCCAGCGTACAACTGCAGCAGCCGGCGGTGGCGCCAGCGCCACGGGCCGTCGCCCTAACTCACACCACCACGCTCCTTTCCTCTCCTCAAATGTCACATATATTCTCACTTTTATGTTTATAGGGCCCATCTATGCAACCGATATGTCATGCCATACGCGTTTCTCCTTACTTTATTTACAAGACACCTTATGTGGCCTGTGTTTCTTGACTTCCGCAAGGTGTTTGATACAGTTCCCCACAGACGGTTAATAAACAAAGTAAGAGCTTATGGTCTATCAGACCAATTGTGTAATTGGATTGAGAAGTTCCTAGATAACAGAATGCAGCATGTCACTCTCAATGGAGAGAAGTTGAAATGAAATGTTTGTTAAGCTTATGGGACTTAACTACGGGGTCATCAGTCCCTAAACTTACAAACTACTTATGAACTACTTACGAACTAGGACGGCACAAATATCCATGCCCGAGGGGGGATTCGAACCCCCGACCGTAGTGGCCGTGCTGACCGTGACTGGAGCGCCTCAGTCCCCTCGGCCACCGCGGCCGGCGTTGTAACAATTGAAAATTGCATTGAAATGCAGGAGGATCTGCATCGAATTGACGCACGGTGGAGGGAATGGCAATTGCATCTCAATGTAGACAAGTGTAATGTGCTGTTCAAATGTTTGTAGCACTTATGGGACTTAACTACGGGGTCATCAGTCCCTAAGCTTACAAACTACTTATGAACTAGCTAAGACTAAGGACGGCACAAATATCCATGCCCGAGGGGGGATTCGAACCCCCGACCGTAGTGGCCATGCAGACCGTGACTGAAGCGCCTCAGTCCCCGCGGCCACCGCGGCCGGCTAATGTGCTGTGAACACATAGAAAGACATATCCTGTATCAGTTAGCTACACTATAGCAGGTCAGTAACTGGAAGCAGTTAATTCCATAAATTATCTGGGAGTAGGCATTAGAAGTGATTTAAAATGGAACGACCATATAAAATCAGTCGTCGGTGAAGCAGATGCCAGACTTAGATTCATTGGAAGAATCCCAAGGAAATGCAGTCCGAAAACAAAGAAAGTAGGTTACAGTACATTTGTTCGCCCAAAGCGTGAATACTGCTCACCGGTGTGGGATCCGTACCAGGTGGGGTTGATAGAGGAAGTTGAAAAGATCCAACGGAGAGCAGCGCGCTTCGTTACAGGATCATCTGGTAATCGAGAAAGCGTTACGGAGATGATCCAGTGGAAGACACTGCATGAGAGACGCTCTGTCGCTCTGTGCGGGCTTTTGTCGAAGTTTCGAGAACATACCTTTGCCGAGGAGTCTTGCAGTATACTGCTTCCTCCTACGTATATCTCGCGAAGAGATCATGAAGATAAAATCAGAGAGATTAGAGCCCACACCGAGGCATAGCGACAATATTTCTTTCCGCGAACAATACGTGACTGGAATAGGAGGGAGAACCGATAGCGATACTCAAGGTACCCTCCGCCACACACCGGCGGGTGGCTTGCGGAGTATGGATGTAGATGTAGATATACATGTTTATTTTTTACATTACTTCGTCTTTTACGTTTATGGCAGTTAGGTTATAAACAGCACAGGCGTTTATTGTATCTGTGACAATGATATTTTGATTTTATTCAGATTTAAAGTTCAGAGTAACGAAATAAAAACTTCGAGGTTTGCCGATTATATTGTAATTCTCTCAGAGACAGCAAAAGACCTGGAAGAGTAATTGAATAGAAAGGACGGTGTGTTGGAAGGATTGTATAAAATGAATATTAATAAGAGCAAAACAAGGATAATGGAATGTAGAGTAAGAAAATCAGGCGATGCCGAGGGAATTAGATCAGGTAACGAAACAATAACGGTGGTAGATTAATTTTATTACTTGGGAAGTAAAGTAACATATGATGGCTGTTGTACAGTGGATATAAAATGAGTATTGCAGGGAAAGAAAAGCGTTTTTGAAAAAGAGAAATTTGCTAACCTCGAATATTAATTCAAGTGTTAGGAAGCCTTTTCTGAAAGTACTTGTGTGGAGTGTTGCCTTGTACGCGAGTGAAACATGGACGATAACCAGTTCAGGTAGGAAGAAGATGGAGGATCTTGAAATCTACATCTACATGAGGTACTCTGCAAATCACATTTAAGTGCCTGGCAGAGGGTTCATCGAACCACCATTATACTATTTATCTCCCATTCCATTTTCGAATATCGCGAGGGAAGAAACAACACCAGAATTTCTCAGTTCGAGCTCTGATTTCTCGTATTTTATTCTGATGATCATTTCCACCTATGTAAGTGAGAGTCAACAATATATTTTCGCATTCGGAGGAGAATGTTGCGATTGGAATTTCTTAAGTAGCCCACGCCGCAGCTATAAGCGCCGTTGTAATGATTCCCATCCCAGATGCTGTATCATTTCCGTAACACTGTCTCCCCTGTATCGTGACAATACAAAACGAGCTGCCCTTCTTTGGACTCGTTCGATGTCCTCCGTCAAACCCACCTGATAAGGATCCCACACAGGGCAGCAATACTCCAAAATAGGACGGACAAACGTAGTGTATGCAGTCTCTTTAGTGTTGTGTTACATCTTTTAAGGGTTCTGCCAATAAAACGCAGTCTCTGATTCGCTTTTTCCACGACATTATCTACGTGTACTTTCCAGTTTAAGTCTGAAGTAATAGTAATTCCTAGATATTTTGTAGAGTTTACGGTCTTCACGTTTGCGGCCTGGGTTACTTACGAAACTCCAATCGCCAACATTCTCCTCCGAATGCAAAAATGTATTTTTTTCTGCCACTTACATAGGTAGAATGATCACAATAAAATACGAGAAATCAGAGCTAAAACGAAGAAATTCACGTGTTCTTTCTTCCCGCGCGCTATTCGAGATTGGAATGGGAGATAAATAGTATAAAGGTGGGTCGATGAACCCTCTGCGAGGCACTTAAATGTGATTTGCAGAGTATCCCAAGTAGATGTAGATGATGCTTCCTTTCCTTTGCTTTAAGTCAATATTTGTGTGTGTTTGCAATGTAATTGTGTGCCGGCTGCGGTGGCCGATGGGACTGCGGCGCTCCAGTCACGGTCTGCACGGCCACTACGGTCGGGGGCTCGAATCCCCCCTCGGGCATGGATATTTGTGCCGTCCTTAGTCTTAGCTAGTTCATAAGTAGTTTGTAAGCTTAGGGACTGATGACCCCGTAGTTAAGTCCCATAAGTTCTACAAACATTTTTGAATGTAATTATGCATTTTCTTCTTCATACATCGTTTTGTGTATGTCTGGTGTAAAAAAGTACCAAGTTACATAAAAAACATACAGACAAAGGCGCGCGCGCGCGCGCGCGCACACACACACACACATACACGCGCGCGCGCTGCAAAAAAAAAAAAAAAAATAAAAATAAAAAATAAAAATAAAATAAAATAAAAGAAAGAAAGAAAAAGAAAAAAAAAAAGTTCAAATGTTTGTATAGCTTATGGGACTTAACTACGGGGTCATCAGTCCCTAAACTTACGAACTACTTATGAAGTAACTAAGACTAAGGACGGCACAAATATCCATGTCCGAGGGGGGATTCGAACCCCCGACCGTAGTGGCCGTGCAGACCGTGACTGGAGCGCCTCAGTCCCCTCGGCCACCGCGGCCGGCGCGCGCTCTGCACTGACCTGAAACAAAGACAGTATAAATAGAATTGAGCTTGTAAATAAAGTAAGGCGAAACGACTTTTGCAAAAAAAGACTTGTTTTATCAATTGCATAGACGGACTTTAAAAACAAATATCTAGACATTATTATAAGAAAACTAAGGAACAAGAGGACAGCATAGAACTAGCAATATTCTGACATTATTATCCTAGAGTTTGAAACATTGAAGTACACAGACTGTCAGTCAAACATTTGGTGAATACATCATCTTCGGACGCTATCGTCCTATGTACGCCATGTCGGACACAGAAGGCATTGCCGGCCGCGGTGGCCGAGGGGACTAAGGCGCTCCAGTCACGGTCTGCACGGCCACTACGGTCGGGGGTTCGAATCCCCCCTCGGGCATGGATATTTGTGCCGTCCTAGTTCGTAAGTAGTTCATAAGTAGTTTGTAAGTTTAGGGACTGATGACCCCGTAGTTAAGTCCCATAGACTATACAAACATTTGAACATTTTTTGAACGGAAGGCATTGAAGCACATGCCTTGTGGTCCCCCCTCCTCTTCTTCGCGATCACAACATTAAGGCCCATTTCTGCATATAATTCGTGCATCTCTTCATTCCGAACTGTAATCTGTTAAGTGACGTCCGTACAGCCGCGCGGAGATTGGCCGTGCGCTCTAAGTCGCCCTGGTGCGTCTGCCCCTCCCCCCCTCCTCCGTCGAAGGTTCGAGTCCTCCAGCAGGTGTGTGTGTGTGTGTGTGTGTGTGTGTGTGTGTGTTCTTAGCATAAGTTAGGTTAAATAGTTTGTAACTGTATGGACTGATGACCACTGCAGTTTGGTCCGATGGCTTTACAAACTTTTAAACATTTTTGACGTCCATAACAACCAGCTTTCGCTACGTCTAGAAAATAACTGCTGGACTGTTGTCATCAATGAGCAGAGTTAGCGTCGATACTTTCGGAAGTTGCAAAACGTTTCATAGTTTGCAGGAAGCTCTTTCCGGACCTCAGCTGTTGAGCGGGCAAGATATACCTATCCAACGGATGAACGCTGGTCACAATCCACTTTAAAACATACGGGGGCGATATTCCAAATGTAATAAAGTTTGTCAAAAGAGGCTATACAAACCTGTAATTACCTTAGATATATTATTGAGCGTATTACCAATCTTTCAAGCAAACTATGATCTGTAATAGAATGGAGAGGCACACACTGTATCAGAAAAACCTAAGTCTGTTGCAGATGCACGGATTGTTGGTGCGTGTGAGTCCCATTTTGACACTTTCATTCTACGAATCAGATTATTCCGTGTGGAGAAATTAATTTGGTTGTTACAAACGTTACTCCCAGATATTGTTGTGTGTAACAATGGTGTAATTGGATTTCTGACTATACTATACACAGTGTTTGTATTAACTCTCTAAAACGAAGCATCGTACGAAGGAAGTGTCCTTGCTGAAAAGTTAATATTGGTAAAGAGGACCCCCTGTCTCTGGCAACTTGGTATTTTCAAATGGGCGCCCATCATGTTATTGCATATTCGGATTCTACGTCAAAAACTAGGTTCTTTTTACTCGAAACGTTGTTTTCCATTCGCGGTAGGTGGCGTCTGTAATGTCGTTAATAACATTTTATTCCATTAAAAACACTAATTCCAGTATCTTGGTTGATACAAGAGTCAAGTAAACGTGCCATCAAATCTCGTGCCCCCACAGTGTACTATATTAAGGCGAAAATTCTACGTTTCTTTTACGATGTAAATGTAAATATTTGTGTTTTAAGGCTGTTTATTAATTCGTGAGTGGAATGCATGTACACAATTTCAAAGCATGTACGACGGAATGTTTGTGCAAGCGTTTTTGACGGGTTACATCATGTTTTGCAATCAGCTGGTACTCATGGTTGCACTGTATTTTTCAGATGACCTTACAAGAAAACACCGGGCGGCCTGGCAGGCTACGTTAACGAACCACCTCTACGTCATACTGTAGGCTACGCCTCTTCTAATCCAGAGAAATAACGGGGTTCGAGACTATCACCCAAAATCAAGCATTCGATGGCTTAGGCACTCACTACAATCAAACCCGTTGGGAACAGGAAACTACGTTACCATACAAGTAGCTTCTTTGCAAGAACGCCAACGTCCAACCATATTATTTGTACTAGACACTCGAAGTTGCGACACTAAAATAAATTTCGAACGTTAATATCAAACGCAAAAACACAAAGCTTTATATTGACATCGTAAATGAAATCTAGAATCAAATGTGCCGGTTCTTAATCACTAAACCAGGCGCCATCCAACACAAATGTTAAAAATGATATGAATAAACTGAACGTATTTTTGGGGTAGAATCCGAATATGTAATAAAATGGGGTAGGGGTCGTATTTGAAAATACTAAGTTGACAGATAAATGTCACCTTTACTTTTGTCAACTTTTCAACTAGAACTTTTTTTCCTACGATGCGTACTTCGTTGTCTCAAGTTAAAAGAAGCACCTTATATATGGCTCAGGACGAGCAGATTTGTTCTGTAGGTGGAATAAATGGACTTGTGCCTTAGAAGGCTTTGGTTTCAGCTGGATTCGGTTGCACATCCCTGAAAGCAGCTATCTTCAACAAACGTCATACCGTGGTTCTCGTCTTTTCAAATAGGTTTGTAATGTCGTTAACAACATTTTATTCCATTAAAAAATACTAATACCAGTATTCGGTTGATACAAGAGTCGAGTAAACGTGCCATCAAATCTCGTGCCCCCACAATGTACTAAATTAAGGCGAAAACTCAATTTATATACCCTGCACGGGTAATGATTCCTCCAGTATATACAGACATTGATATAGTGATAATGTCGGAAGCTTTACACAGCTGTTCGAAGTATGGGAATTTGTACTTAGATACTTACAGTACAGGAAAATTATAGCGAAACACAGGAACACTTGGAGGGGATCGATTATTGGTGCAGGGACTGACACTTGACCCTCAAAATAATGTAGCGAGCTGCGCATTGTGGACAAACCGATTACGCTTTCAGTCCTCGATTGCCAAACGATCATTTGAAGCAGTCACGTCCATTATATATCTGAGGTGAGCATACGGAGCGATTTAAATTCGATACACCTCATAATTTTAATCGTAGAGAAGGCAGATTTCGGACTGTGACAGGAAAAATCTGTTGGAAGTCCACCCAAGAAACAGATAAATTGATGCTAGATTATTGTTCCCTAATCTGTAACCTTTACTAGCCACGATATATGTAAGTAATATACAAGAAGCAAAGAAGACCTGTGCGTTTCAACTCGGTTTCAATTAAATATTAACAGAGATCGCATCCAATACCAATTACAAGCGCTATAACAGAGGCATCGTGCTTCACAGTGTAGTTTTCTGTTAAAATTACGAGAACGTTCGTTCCTTGGTGATTGCACCAGTATAACTATTCATACGAACACGAATGAACCAAATTTTATGCCCACCTGTTTAATAGCGTGTTGCTCCACCTCTGGAATCTAATACAGAAGCGAATCTACAAGTCCTTGGTATTTTTCTAGAGCCCCCAGGGGGCTCACGGTTCTTTTGTGAGTACGTGCGTGGCGAGCACGGGGCCCCGAGCTAATGCAGTCTTCCTTCCTTCTTGACTTTCCGGACTGCATTTCCTTTCCCCCTCCCGTCCTTTCCTATCCTTACTCTTCCCCTCCCCACCGGGGGACTGATAACCTCAGTAGTTTAGCCCCCCTATCCCAAACAAACGAACAACAAACAACAACATTTTTCTAGAGGTACGCGGCACCAGATGGCCACGGACAGGTCACTCAGTTCCCACAAATAACGGGGCGGATTCGCCTCATCAGGTTCAGATCAAGAAAAGTCAGTTACCAGGTTCCACAGACTCTCGAAGATGTGCGCCGCACGAGACAAATTAGGCCAAGTACTGCTACGCGAATTTAATTGGAAACGTTTTTGGCGAACCAGGATTAATTTTCTGCACTGCTACACACACAAAAGCAGTTTAAATTAAGTTTCGCTTTGAATCGCGAGACGAAGTTAAATGCCTAAAAACTCCAAAGTCAATTATGAAAAGCACTGTAGCTTTCTAAATACTTTCAGGGAAGATCCGACCACTGAAGTGAGATACACTGACGGAAAAACAAAATAGTATAGCTGGAAAGACGACGTCGATTATGATTTGAAAATGTTAGATACCACCTAAAGAACAGTAGATGCACTGGTAATGGGTCCGACGTTGTCCGCCAAGAGATAGTGTAGTGACATAACTGCAGGGAGCCACCTGTGTGTTCATTTTGTACGGAATGTTTACAGCCATGAGGCTCAGTGTGATACCAACATGTGAAGCGACAGCTGCCTTCAACGGAGAGCCAAGAAATGTTCATAAGTTTGTAGAGCATATGGGACTTAACTTCGGGGTCATCAGTCCCTAAACTTACAAACTACTTATGAACTAGCTAATACTAAGGACGGCACAAATATCCATGCACGAGGGGTATTCGAATCCCCGACCGTAATGGCCGTGCAGAACGTGGCTGGCGCGCCGCAGACCTCTCGGCCACCGCGGCCGGCACGGAGAGCCACTCGTGCTTCCTACAGCCACCTGAGCTAGGTTGAAAGGGGTCTTACTGTGGCCTTCTGACTTGCGGGAGTGTCCTTTCGGAGATATGACACCCAAGTTGGACGTGCTGCGTCAGTTGTACAACGATAGTGGTTGCAGTACTCAAGTGAACATTCTCAGCCGTAAACGAATTTTCGACATCCACGCAGCACACATGTCCGACAAGATCGTCGTACTTTAAGGGCAGCAGCGGTAGATTGTACAGCTACCACAGCGCAGATAAGATGGTTTTTGAAACTTCCTGGCAGATTAAAATTGTGTGCCGGAACCGGGACTCGAACCTGGGACCTTTGCATTTCGCGGGCAAGCGCTCTACCACTGAGCTACCCCGACACGACTCGCGGCGCCGTCCCACAACTTCAATTCTGCCAGTATCTCGCCTCCTACTTTCCAAATTTCACAGAAGTTCTCCTGCGAAACTTGCAAGACTAGCACTCCTGGAAGAAAGGATATGGTGGAGACATGTCTTAGCCACAGCCTAAGAGATGTTTGCAGAATGAAACTTTCAATCTGCAGCGGAAGTTTGGAAAGTAGGAGGCGAGGTACTGGCAGAATTGAAGTTGTGGGGCGGCGCCTGAGTCGTGTTGGGGTAGCTCAGCGGTAGAGCGCTTGCCCGCGGAAGGCAAAGGTCCCAGGTTCGAGTTCCGGTTCCGGCACACAATTTTAATCTGCCAGGAAGTTTCATATCAGCGCACACTCCGCTGCAGAGTGAAAGTTTCATTCAAGATGGTTTGTGTCAACACGAAATATTGCCAGCCGGTTACTAGCAATGGGACTGCGGGCACTCGCCCGTCTAAACCCGTCTTCCACTCGTGCCACAGCATCAACACCTACAGCTCGACTGGTGGTGTCAGAGGATCACTTGGAGGAAGGAATGGAGTGCCGTGGTCTTCAGCGACGAAAGCAGATTCTGCCTCAACGCCAGCGATGGTCATTGGCACGTTCCATGTAGACCTGGATAGCGCTCTTATCCAAGACACACTGGTCCCATCCTAGGCCTATGGTCTGCGGTGAGACAAGCTAAGACTCTCATTCGCCTTTGGTGTTTCTGGAGGAAGCGTTGGCCAGCACTCGGTATGTGTTGATCAGTGGCGGACTAAGGCTGTTGGAGGCCCGGGGCAGAGGCGATAAAAATGAGCCCCCCCCCTCCCGTCCATTTGGAAAAATATTACTACAAAACAGTAACTTTTGAGATTTGGAGGCCCCCCAGGTCTAGAGGCGCGGGCCAGTCTAAAAAGAGCTAAAAAGAATTACTTTCGAGATTTGGAGGCCCCAGCAGAAAGAGATGCCAAGCGCGCTCAAAGAAAAAAACATTGATTTCGAGGCATTTGGAGGCCCCCAAGACCGGAGGCCCGGGGCAGTCCGCCCCCTCCGCCCCCCCCCCCCTTAGTCCGCCACTGGTGTTGATTATTCTAAGGCCCGTTCTTTTGCCATGCTTGCAATGGGAAGATGATGTGTTGTTCCACACACTGCGCGTGAAACTCTACTTGCTCTGCAAGACACGCGGCAACTTCCCTGGCCTGCTCGATTTCCAGACTTGTCTCAAATCCGACACAAGTGGGATATCTTGGGACGAAAATTCTGCCGCGCGGAAATGTTCACTCGGTCTAGGGCACCACGTCACGGATTGCGCTGCTGCTCCCATCGGAGGTTCGAGTTCTCTCACCGGCAAGTATGTGTACGTTTGCTGTTCGAAAATGTTTGTAAACCTAATTTACCAAACTGTTATGGTCATCAGTCTGTACAAATGTTCAAATGTTTGTATAGCTTATGGGACTTAACTACGGGGTCATCAGTTCCTAAACTTACAAACTACTTATGGACTAGCTAATCCTAAGGATTGGAGCGCCTCAGTCCCATCGGTCACCGCGGCCGGCATCAGTATGTAGACCTAAACACTACTTGAACGAACATACAATAAGAACTTCACACACACACACACACACACACACACACACCCATGTCCGAGGGAGGACTCGAACCTCCGGCAGGAACTGTCGCCTAGTCCGTAGCATGACGCCTTAAACACCGGGGGCCATTCTGCTAGGCTGTATGTTTTGTCCTTAGCATAAGTTACTTTAAGTAGTTTGTAAGTCTAGGGACTGATGACCTCAGCAGTTTGGTCCTTTGGGTTTGAAAACATTTTATTTCTTTATTTAATGTTCTTTTCTTATGACAACTCTCAAGTGAGATTCGTCAGCCCACAAGTCTTGCAGAACTATGTGAACAGTTTGAGCAGGTGTGGAATAATATATACCAAAAAAGCATTCAGCATCTGTATGACCCAATGGATACCAGAATCAGCGCATAATTTGCTGCCCATACATCACGTACTAATATGGGAGTTTCAGCCTGCATCGACAACTTGTGTTGTGACCTCGTCGCCTTTGATTGTTTCATACTCGTCCCGGTCTAATTGTCAGTAAAGGTATTGGTGCAGGATCCTTTGACATCTAAAACATTATATAGTTAGTATTACAAGATATTTATTAACAAAGTATAATACTGAACTTTAGAACATGTGTCTGTATTTTCTCTCTTCTTGCTTCTCGCAGCGTCGTTCGTATGATACTAGCTGCACTGAGACCTAATGACTGCTAAGTTCGTAGCCGCGTTCTGACTTAGTACTGTCCTATTCTCTGACCTCGTAGCTGCCTAGTAACTGCCAGAGTTCTGAATAGTAACTGCCAGAGTTCTGAATAGTGACTGCCAGAGTTCTGAATAGTGACTGCCAGAGTTCTGAATAGTGACTGCCAGAGTTCTGAATAGTAACTGCCAGAGTTCTGAATAGTGACTGCCAGAGTTCTGAATAGTGACTGCCAGAGTTCTGAATAGTGACAGTAACTGCCAGATTTCTGAATAGTGACTGCCAGAGTTCTGAATAGTGACTGCCAGAGTTCTGAATAGTGACTGCCAGAGTTCTGAATAGTGACTGCCAGAGTTCTGAATAGTAACTGCCAGAGTTCTGAATAGTGACTGCCAGAGTTCTGAATAGTGACTGCCAGAGTTCTGAATAGTAACTGCCAGAGTTCTGAATAGTGACTGCCAGAGTTCTGAATAGTGACTGCCAGAGTTCTGAATAGTGACAGTAACTGCCAGATTTCTGAATAGTGACTGCCAGAGTTCTGAATAGTGACTGCCAGAGTTCTGAATAGTGACTGCCAGAGTTCTGAATAGTGACTGCCAGAGTTCTGAATAGTGACTGCCAGAGTTCTGAATAGTGACTGCCAGAGTTCTGAATAGTGACTGCCAGAGTTCTGAATAGTGACTGCCAGAGTTCTGAATATTGACAGTAACTGCCAGATTTCTGAATAGTGACTGCCAGAGTTCTGAATAGTGACTGCCAGAGTTCTGAATAGTGACTGCCAGAGTTCTGAATAGTGACTGCCAGAGTTCTGAATAGTGACTGCCAGAGTTCTGAATAGTAACTGCCAGAGTTCTGAATAGTAACTGACGAGTGCTCACTAGTAACTGACGTATTCCTGAATAGTAACTGACTTGCTGTCCAGACGTATGTCTGCCTAGATATAGCCGCTTGTAGAGGGCGCGCATCTTCGGTTACTCCCTCCAGGATGCGCGGCGCCTGCTTGCGATTCACTTGCGGTCGTTCGGTGCCTTCTCCACGATCGTTCTCTTACGTCTGGTGTGTGGCGCTGACTTTACGCCACAACAACTTGTACCACCGATGAGCTACTGATCTGTAAATGTAATCATTTCATGTACTCCATATGCTCTGTTGCAACAATAAATCTTGACTGAATTGGAAAACGCTAAAAGGCTGCACTAATTTTCCTTTCCGACAGTGTATGTTCACTTCCAATAGTTCAGTACACTGCCCCCATCTGACTATATCTTCATCTACACATTATTTCATTTCCTGTTCCACTCACAAATAATTCAACAGTAAAACGACTGGCTTTATTCCTCCGTACGATCCCTAATTACTCTCATCTCTGAAATCTTTGCGCAAAATGTAGATTGTCAGCAGTATAATCGCTCTGCCGTCATCTCAAATGTAGGTAATTCTCAGTATTATTCCTCGAAAAGAACGTCGCCTTCCTCCCAGGGATCCCCAGTTGAGTTCCCGAAACAGTCAGCCTCTGGATTCTTCTATGTCTTCCTTTTAATGAGAATCACTGGAATCCCATACATTTACAAAGTACTCAAGAACAGCTCGCACTAATGTTCTATAGGCGATCTCCTTTACGGATTCAAACGTTCAAATGTTTGCAAATCTGTGACTAAACTACGGGGGTCATTAGTCCCTAAGCTTACAAACTACTTACACTAACGTAAAGTAACTTATGCTAAGAACAACATAAACACCCATACCCGAGGAAAGACTCTAACCCCCAACGGCGAACAGCCGCGTGCACCGCAGCTGGGGGCCTTGGTGCGCACGGCTATTCTGCCGCGGCTTTACGGATTAACTACATCTCCCCAAAAATCTCTCAATAACTCGAATTCAATCATCTGCCTTCTCCATTATTGGCCTTACATGTCGCTCTGGACCGCCGGCCGCAGTGGCCGAGCGATCTGCCGCGCGCCAGTCACGTTCTGCACGGCCACTGCGGTCGGGGGTTCGAATCCCCCCTCGGGTATGGGTATTTGTGCCGTACTTAGTATTAGCTAGTTCATAAGTCGTTTGTTCGTTTAGGGATTGATGACCCCGTAGTTAAGACCCATAAGCTCTACAAACATTTGAACATTTGATTTCGCTCTGGAACGTTACTCCTTGATATTTAATCGAAGCGACTGTGTGAAGCAGCACACTACTAATTTTGCGTTCTAACATTACAGTATCTTTTTTCTTGCTCATCTGCATTACCGTACATTTTCCTAAATTTAGAGTTAGCTGTCACTCGTCACACCAAGGAAAATTGCAGTCTACAACATGCTTTGTCCGGTTCTAATGTTTCAACGACACCTTTCCGTACGCCACAACATTATCAGCAGCAGCCGCAGATAGCTACTCACTCTGTCCGTCTGGATCATTAGCGTAAATAGAAAATAATCGCGGGCCTGTCACTCTTCAAATGTTCAAATGTTTGTTAAGCTTATGGGACTTAACTACGGGGTCATCAGTCCCTAAACTTACAAACTACTTACGAACTAGGACGGCACAAATATCCATGCCCGAGGGGGGATTCGAACCCACGACCGTAGTGGCCGTGCAGACCGTGACTGGAGCGCCTCAGTCTCCTCGGCCACCGGGGCCGGCCCTGTCACTCTTCCCTCGGGCATTCCTGACGGTAAGCGAGCGCGGTGGAGCAGCGCAAACACATTGGACTCGGATTCAGAAGGTCGGTGGTTCGAAACTGCCTTCGGCCATACTCTGTTAGGTTTTCCGTAATTTCCCTTAACCACTCCAGGCACATGCCTTTCAACGAGCACGGCCTATTTCCTTCCCCACCACTGTCAAAAATTATCTAAGCTTGTGTTATTTATTTGGCGCCTCGTAGGCTACTTGTGTGCCGATCTACATGGGATACTCTGCAAATCACATTTAAGTGCATGTCAGAGGCTTCATCGAACCACCATTATACTACTTATCTCCCATTTCATTCTAGAATAGCGCGCGGGAAGAAAGAACACCTGAATCTCTCCGTTCGAGCTCTGATTTCTCGTATTTTATTCTGATGATCATTCCTACGTATGTGAGTGGGAGTCAACAGTATATTTTCGCATTCGGAGGAGAATGTTAGCGATTGGAGTTTCGTAGGTAGCCCACGCCGCAGCGATATGCGCCGTTGCTGTAATGATTCCCATCCCAGATCCTGTATCATTTCCTTAACGCTGTCTCCCCTGGATCGTGACAATACGAAACGAGCTGCCCTCCTTTGGACTCTTTCGATGTCCTCCGTCAAACCCACCTGATAAGGATCCCACACTGGGCTGCAATACTCCAAAAGAGGACGGACAAGCGTAGTGTATGCAGTCTCTTTAGTAGTCCTGTTGCATCTTTTAAGGGTTCTGCCAATAAAACGCAGTCTCTGGTTCGCCTTTCCACGACATTCCTAGGTATTTTGTGGAGTTTACGGCCTTCACTTTTGATTGGTTTATCTTGTAAACAAAGTTTAACGGATTTCTTTTCGTACTGATGTGGACGAATTCAAACTTCTCATTATATAGAGACAATTGCCAATTTTACACCATAGTGATATCTTATTTAGATCGTTCTGCAGTTGGTTTTGATCTTCAGGTAATTTTACTAGACGGTAAATGACGGCGACATCTGCAAACAACCTAAGAGAGCTAGTTAGATTTTCCCCTAAATAGTTGATGGTAATAAGGAACAGCAGTGGACCAGTAACACTACCGTGTGGAACGCCCGATAACACCTCTGTTTTAATTGATGCCTTACCATCGATTACTACGAACTGTGTCCTCTCTGACAGGAAATCCCCTACCCAGTCGCAAATTTGGGGCGATATACCATAACCACGCAATTTGATTAAAAGCTGCTTTAGAGATACGGTTTCAAAAGCCTTCTGGCAGTCAAGAAATACGGAATCAATTTTCGAACCCTTGTCGATAGCACCCATCACTTCGTGTGAATAAAGAGCTAGTTGTTTTCGCATGAACGATATTTTCTAAATCCGTGTTGATCTTGGGCCAATAGATCATTCTGTTCGAGATAATTCATAATATTTGAATACAGGATATGTTCCGAAACCCTGCCGCAAATTGACGTCAATGAAATAGGCCTGTAGTTTAGTGGGTTACTCCTACTGCCTTTCTTGACCTGCAACTTTCCAATCTTTTGGTTCAGATAATTGTTTGAGAGAGCGGTTGTATATGGTTATTAAGTAAGGAGTTATCGCTTCAGCATAATCAGATAGAAATCTAATGGGTATACAGTCCGGACCAGAAGACTTGTTCTTGTTAAGGGATTTTAGTTACTTCACTACTCCGATGATATCTACTTCTACGTTCCCATTACGGCCTCTCTTCGTAATTCGAAATCTGGAATATTGGTTTCGTCTTCTTTGGTGACTGAGTTTCTAAAACCTATGTTTAGTAACTCTGCTTTAGTAGCGCTGTCATCGGCAGGATCGCCATTAGTATCACGTAGTGAGGGTATTGTTTGTGTTTCGCCCCTAGTATATTTAACATATGACCAAAATCTCTTTGGGTTTTCACTCAAATTTCGAGAAAGAGTTTCGTTGTGATAAGTATTGTAGGCATCTCGCATTGAAGTCCTCGCTAAATTTCGAGCTTCTGTGTAGGATCGCCAATCATGGGGATTTTGTGTTCGTTTAAATTTAGCATGCCTTTTCCGTTGCTTTTGCAACAGTGTCCTGACCTGTTTTGTGTACCAAGATCACCTCCTTCTTTTATTAATTTATTTGGTGTACATCTTCGAACTATACCGGTGCTTGAGGTGGTAAGCCTGCAGGTACCCGTTATAAAATATTGTTTAGCTAAGAAATGACTGGAAACTCCATTATTAAGTAGCTAAGATAATGTGTAGACAACATTTAATTAGTAAGTAGTAAAATCATAGTAATGACAGAATTAGTTGGAAATGTTGGTTCCATCCGAAAGCAGTTACTGAATAGACTTGTATAGGATGCATTATAGGTAATAGTAGAGACTGACAAAGATAAAAGTACCGGAGAATAGATGCAAAAACAGTCGAGGAAGCACATGAGATTGTGAATGTGTGATGACGAGTCTCCAATGATATCAGTATAAAATATTGTAACACGTAAAACCTTCAATTAACGTAATTTGGCGCAAAGATGTCTTTGTTAAAAAAAAAAAAGAAACTTACTTTCTGGGTGCGCCTCGTATTGGGTTATCTCAAACGGCAGTGACGTCAAGAGTTCAGTTGGTTGCATCCAAAGATTACAAAGAAATACAGTTGTTTTTGAAAATTTACTGTGTACTCCCTTCTATCGGCTGAAGACGGTGATCCCCGTGTTTTCGCATTTTGATGCAGTGGTGCACTCGTCTCTGCAGTAATTTACGAATTCTTTCAAGCACATCTCTTAAAGTTAGACAAGACTGTACAGTGCAGTGCTGCAGTTCCCTAGCAACATCAGCGCGTGTGCTCTACAATTCACTCTTTGGAGATTGCTTTAGACAGAAAAATCCAGAGATTAAGGTGAGGTGATTCTGGAGTCAAAGGTACAAGACCTGGAGCGCCAACCATACTGGCGTATTTGATACTGGTAGCAAAATGTGCAGGCCATACATCATCTATATACCGGGTGATCAAAAAGTTAATATAAATTTGAAAACTTAATAAAGCACGGAATAATGTAGATAGAGAGGTAAAAATTGACACATATGCTTGGAATGACATGGGGCTTTATTAGAACAAGAAAAAAAAAAAAGGTTCAAAAAATGTCTGATACATGGCGCTTCATCTGATCAGAAAAGCAATAATTAGCATAACAAATTAAGACAAAGCAAAGACGATGTTCTTTACAGGAAATGCTCAATATGTTCACCATCATTTCTCAACAATAGCTGTAGTCGAGGAATAAAGTGAACAGCACTGTAAAGCAAGTTCGGAGTTATGGTGAGGCATTGGCGTCCGATGTTGCCTTTCAGCATCCCTAGAGATGTCGGTCGATCACGATACCCTTGCGGCTTGAGGTAATCCCAAAGCCAATAATCGCACGGACTGAGGTCTGGGGACCTGGGAGGCCAAGCATGATGAAAGTGGCGGCTGAACACACGATCATCACCGAACGACGCGCGCAAGAGATCTTTCACGCGTCTAGCAATATGGGGTGGAGCGCCATCCTGTATAAAAATCGTACGTTGCAGCAGGTGTTTACCAGCCAGGCTGGGGATGATGCGATTCTGTAGCATATCGGCGTACCTCTCACCCGTCACGGTAGCAGTCACTGACGTTTTGCTGTCCAGTGCCATCTGTCGGATATTTTTTAAATAAAACCCCATGTCATTCCAAGCATTTTTACCTCTCTATCTACATTATTGCGTGGTTTATTAAGTTTTCAAATTTACTGACTATTTGATTACCCGGTACCAATTTATTCTAAGCTGCAATGCAGGAATATCCTCAAGTAACTTTAGAAAGATACAGCCGCAGAAACTGAACGTACCCTCGCCCGTCACGTTTAAGTGGGAGAACGTGTGACCCTATGAAGCGATAACCTAGTACTGTACACTAACTGCGCATTAAATGAGAATCGTTTCCGCATGGTGGCTCGTGAACAATGTGTATGCTAACGCCAAATGTGGTCCCAGTCACATGAAGATTTAATCAAACTTGTACATTCAAACACATGTGTACTGACTTTGACAATACTTCATATTGAAGCCGTTTGCGGGTCGTAACCATTGATTTGAAATTAATTCGCAAATTGTTCTTTTCGCAAGTTTTTGATTCCGTAACAGTAAGCATTCACGAATGTCCGTTTTGACTGTTAATTCATATTGTAGACAACAAGAAGTTATACTGATCAGCCAAAACAATATCACCATCAACCTAATCTATATCTATAAATGTGAATGTCTGTTCGGTGTACGCTTATCACGTCTGAACCACAAGACATAAAGAGCTAAAATTTGTACAGATGCTAATGTCTACCCTGGGAAGGCTTTAGGCACGGTTTTACGGCGATCGGATAGCTATATATCTATATATATTAATGTGAATGTCTGTTCGGTGTACGCTTATCATGTCCGATAGACAAGACGCAGAGACTGGAATATTTTTACAGTTACTAATTTATACCTGAGGAAGGTTTCAGGCATGGTTTTATAGCGATCTGATAGATTTTAGTAATTTGAAGATTATAACGCGAAATGCGGAGCAATAATTACTCTTTGAAAATTATATTTACTCTTTGAAAATGGTTTTATTGGTTGTATTGTTGCTTGAGGGTTGATAATGATGAAAGGGTGGAGTATATTTGGATGGAAAGTTATCGGTGTATATAAAATTCTACGTGTGTGTGTGTTAATATTTCGGTCTGCAGCGAAAACTACAGAAACTACAGAAGTCTCCTGTTGTACACCGTAGCAGTTCCATGCCGATAGATATAAGGGGGTGGAAGATATGGTGATTGAAAGTCGTCAAATTATTAAAAAATTCGGACTGAATGCCAGCGATGACATTTGCGACTCTATAGCAAGGAGGTTACATACAGCGAAACGTGATGCCACAGACCATATCTTTGGTCTATGCATGCTACAATGTTCAAAATGTTCAAATGTTTGTTAAGCTTATGGGACTTAACTCCGGGGTTATCAGTCCCTAAACTTACAAACTACTTATCAACTACCTTATACTAAGGACGGCACAAATATCCATGCCCGAGGGGGGATTGGAACTCCCGACCGTACTAGCCGTGCAGACCGTGACTGAAGCGCCTCAGTCTCCTCGACCACCGGGGCCGGCCATGCTACAATGTCTTCAGCTCTTTCTCTGTAAGGAAATAAATAAATCAGTAAAAAAGAAATTTCTTTTAATACATCTCTTTAAAAAAATCGATTTGACGTTTCGCGCATCACATAACGTGATCGATCTGTGATATTATTACAATCATTATTGTTGAGTTTCCTTTAATCCCTTCAGATATGCCATTTCAGTTCAAAAGACTTCAGTTTCCAGGTCTTCTAGCTTTTGCCATGAAAATTAACAAAGCTCGAGGACAATCAAACGTCGCAGAAATCCATTTACAGCCCTCGTGTTTTTCACATGGTAAATTATACGTCGCTTGCTCAAGGATGGGAAACCCAAAAAGTCTCTACATTTACGCTCCAAACAATACTACAAATAACGTAGTTTACTAGAATGCCCTAAAATGAAATTAAAATGAATTTGGACATTACTATCGCCATACGTGTTGAGATATTGCTATAAGGAATAATGTATGTATTATTTATTGTAAATCATTAAGCACTTTACATAATTTTATTTTTTTATTCGAATGTTGATTAAAAATGTTTGTTTCTAAAACAGGTATTGTATTTCATTTCATCCTTCAAAACCAGTCTCATAGCACACTACTGAAATATAGGTTATCTATCATAATCAACCAACACGCGAGCGGAGCCACGGGTTTAAGCTAGTACACTATATGTCCACCTTTGTAACGTGTAATAGCGGCAATGCATCTTGGCATGGAAGCAATAAGGCCTTGGAAGGACGCTAGAGGTAGTTGGAATCACATCTCCATTCACAAGTCACCTGTTTCATGTAAATTTTGGGGATTGGGCCGATAAGCTCTGTCGCCAAGTTCAACCACATTCTAGATGTGGTCGATCTAATGGAATATTAGAGGACCAGCACATGAGTCGCAGATCGCCACTGTGTTTCTCGACCCGCTCCGTAACACTACTGGCCTTGTGACGTGGTCCAGTTCCTTGTTGAAGCAAGTCACTGCTGCTGCGGAACATGATTGTCATGGAGGGGTATACGTGGTCTGCAGTCAATAAACGATACTTCTTGGCCGTCATCCATCTGGACGAGATCCACTAGAGCAGGCCTCTCCAACTCAGGTGCTTGGCGAGCACCGGGATAAGCACAGGTGGTCTGCTGCAGCGCCGGTGGTGTGGGGCACGTGATGTGAGCGAGGCAGTGGAACGAGAGGAACGTGTTGTGCCGGCCGCGGTAGCAGAGGGGACTGAGGAGCTCCAGTCACGGTCTGCACGGCCACGACGGTCGGGGGTTCGAATCCCCCCTCGGGCATGGATATTTGTGCCGTCCTTAGTATTGGCTAGTTTGTAAGTAGTTTGTAAGTTTAGGGACTGATGACCCCGCAGTTAAGTCCCATAAGCTATACAAACATTTGAACATTTGAACGTGTTGTCGAAGAGCTTAGCGCGGCGAGAGTCGTCGTTTGTGAATTACTGAAACGAATAATAGTAATGCCAATTTTCGTATATAGCCAGAAAGGCAGGAAGCTTAGGGTTTAACGTCCCGTCGACAGCTTGGTCATTAGAGACGGTATAGCCAGAAAGAATCATTTTATTGTGCTCCTTATTTTGCACAAATTTACAGCATTCTTTCTTGATCTGTGGCATCGCTTTGAACCCACAAATTTCCTCATATTACGCACAATCGTTTTGGCAGTTGTAATTTTAAATAGAGCTTCAAAAGACGCATTAAACTTGAGCTTGTTTTTGTTTCCTGAATATTCGAAACTGAAAACATTTGTTCACAAATGATCGTTGTTCAGAAAATTGCAACGAATTTTACGACAAGCGCATGAGTCCTCGCGAATTCTTACTGATCAACGCCGTTATAAAGAGGAATTGAAATCAATATTGTAATGGCAATAATGGTCTGTCAAAATTAAATCGTAGTGTAGTTTTATCAGTTCAATTTGGAGACATGATGGGGCTTCCTCTGGGTGCACCGAAAGAGACATCATAAAAACCTTTGAATGCAGGTTTAGTTCTTTTATTTCTTCAAACCTACCTTCAAACTTTTTATGCAATGAATGTAACGCTTTCGTGTAACCCCTGATGTGGACTAAGTACTGGACCGCGGTGGAGTAGCCGAGCGCTCTAAAGCACCTCGCTGCAGAGCGCGCGGTTGCTCGTCGTGGAGGTTCGAGTCCTCCCTAGGGCATGGGTGTGTGTGTGTGTTGTCCGTAGGTTAGTTTACCTAGGTTTAAGTAGTTTGTAATCTACGGACTGATGACCACGCAGTTTGGTCCGATAGATTTACAGACATTTGAACATAAGTACTTAATTTAAAGCATTTTCAGAGGAAAAATTTTCCGAATATCGTTCTTGAAGCTTTTAGAATGCAAAGCCTGCAATTTGGAACTTCCAATACGGTGACACATTGTACCGATTAATTTATTTTTACCCTGCAACGATTGATTTTAGTCATATAAATAACCCGTGATGTCTTTCTTGAAAGCGGGTCAGCGATCGAAATGTTCTAACGTTTCTAATCCTACAGGACAAAACTTGTGCCGTCATCGGTTCCTAGACTTAGAACTTGTGCTAACTTTACTAAGGACAACACATACACGCATGCCTGGTGGAGGACTCCAACCTTCGACGCGAGGGCCGCACGATCCGTAATAAGTACAATTTTTTTTTAAGGTATATTTTCTTCCTCTTTTAGAATAAACAAGAGTTACCTCTACAGATTGTGGCAATTATGCTTTTAATTCAGTATTCAGTTCCCTTCTGTCTCATCCGACAATCCCCTCGTGCGTTACGGAATGTTTATTGGCCCACTTTAGGTTACGGTAGTAACACTAAAAGTGGGCCTTTGCGATCGTCTTTTGACAGCTCGAAATTTAAATGAAAATAACGGCTTAACTATTCATCTGACACGAAAATTGAATAACCTAATTTGTGGAGGAGAAAATGCTCTACAACTTTGCTCTCTTATGTTTTTTCAAATCTCGTAACGTTTCAAAGATATTTGCAAAAATAACGGCGATTTTGGGATGTATGTCTGTCTGTCTGTCCGTAACGTGTTCCCTGTTTTTAAGACGAACCGTTCAACCGATGAGCACCAAATTTTACAGACATCATTGTAGGCCGCCAGAGACCAGAACCTCCCTTTTTCAAATTTTTCGGACAATAAATACGGTAGTAATACCTAAAAAAGCCGTTTGTAATATAATTGTAATTGCAAACGAACCGTTCATCTGATACGAAAATTGAATAACCTAATTGGTAGAGGAGAAAATTCTCTACAACTTAGCTCCCTTATGTTTTTTTTTTTTTCATATCTGATCTCGTATCGTTTGAGACATATTTGCAAAAATAACGGAGATTTAACACCCTCCAATGAATTAACGAAAACCAGCCGTCCGCAGATGTCACGTGACATTCCTCGCCCAGAACTCTCTGTGGCATACGCCATCTTGCGCGTATTTGATGATTTTCTTACTGTAACTTACACGTTGTCATTTCAAAGCAATGGCGCACTGAAGAATTAACAAAACCACATCGTTCTTCGTACGATAAATGATAATCTAGTGTCCACAAATGTCATATTAAGCATCAGTTAACAACGGCCATCAGTAGTATGAGATATATGACTCATCCTGTGATTGATAGCCGTAGCGTAGTGGGCAAGACTACTGCTAAAGGTCGGTGATTCGGAACCCGTCACTACCTAAAAGGGTTTCAGACACTATTATTAATTAATTTTTTATTATTTAGATTATTATTTTGGTCCAAAATGTTTGCAAAAACTTATAAAACTACAAATCTAAAGTTGGCCGTAAAACATGTCAGTGAGATTTTTTTTTTTTTTTTTTTTTTTTTGTAGTGACGGCGCTTTGTCGCTGCTTTGATATTTACGGTAGGGTAGCGTATTAAGCAGTGTGGTTTCTCATCAGGCTTATAGAATCTTCCCATGAGCAATAAAATGGTACATACAAATCCGAACATTTTGTGCTCATGCTAAACGTTCGCAAGCTAGATGAACAGTGTCCTTTTGATGAGATTCAGAACGGATATTCACCGCATCCAAGAAGACGCGAGAGCGAGCGTTGTCTCTGTCAGACACGTGCTGCGACACGGCGAGGCAGGAGTGGTGGGGGAAAGCACTTGGCCGAACAGCGCGGCACCTGGGCGCGCAAGAGTCCTGTGAAGTTGGCACCCCTTTTTTGGAAAATGTACATTTTTTCAGAGTTCTAGACAGATATGCAATAGTTCTGCAGTTCTCTGTACAAAATTTAAATAGTTCTGCAAAATTTCGCCGAAAAAATACGAAAAATTACCAAAAAAATTAATTTTTTTCAAAATAATTATTTGCCTATTAGTACAAACATAGTTCTGATCACAGTTCTAAATAGCTCTCAAAGAGTTCTACAGGAAATCCGAATGACATTTTTCTCTGCAGATTATACTTCATAAGATAATTGCAATAATGGGGAATCCATTTACACGCTACTGTGAAGTTGGCACACGTTTTCTCAAAAATCTACATTTTTTTCAGAGTTCTAGGCAGATATGCAATAGTTCTGGAGTTCTCTGTACAAAATTTAGATAGTTCTGCAAAATTTCGCCGAAAAAATAGTAAAAATTACCACACATTTTAGTTTTTGCAAAATAATTATTTGCCTATTAGCGCAAACATAGTTCTGATCACAGTTCTAAATAGCTTTCAAAGAGTTCTACAGGAAATCCCAACGACATTTTTCTGTGCAGATTATACTTTATGAGATAATTACAATAATGGAGTAACCATTTAGATGCTACTGTGGAATTTGCACCCGTTTTTTCTTTTCTTTTTTTTTTTTCAAAAAATTTGAATTTTTTTCCAGAGTTCTAGGGAGATGTGCAATAGTTCTTGTTTACGATAAGCAGGAATTACTCAGACGTAAAAACAACAAATTGAATGTTCAGCGGATAGAATATCAGTCAAGAATAAGGAGCACAAATACACAACTTATAAGATATTCAGAATTGTGATCATAATTTTTTTCAGGCAGTTACATAGAAGTATTCACATGAACTCTAGAATTATAGTATATGTACACAGAACCCCAAAAAACAATGTCAATTTTTCGAAAAAATGGTGCCAATTTCACAGTAACGTGAAAATGAATTCCACATTATTGCATTTATCTCATAAAGTATAATCTGCACAGAAAAATGTGATTATGATTTCCTGTAGAACTCTTCGAGAGCTATTTAGAACTGTGATCAGAACTATGTTTGTACTAATAGACAAATAATTATTTTGAAAAAAAAACTAAAATTTGTGGTAATTTTTCGTATTTTTTTGGCGTAATTTTGCAGAACTATTTAAATTTTGTACAGAGAACTCCAGAACTATTGCATATCTGTCTAAACTCTGTAGAATGTACATTTTCCAAAAAAGGGGCCTGCACTAGAGAAATGGATGCCCACGTGAGTATTCAGCATACCGCCAGCTAGTCCCTTTTCGCACAACAGATATCGAGGAACTGTTCCTCTAGAAGACAACAGATTCGCACCTCCTATCGGCATGATGAAGGTATTGGGATCCTTCAAACTATGCTACACTGTGCCATTGCCTCAGCGTTGCCGATGCCGTGGTGTTAACATTGGCACCTGCATCAACCGTCGGCTGCGGAGTTCCATCGCTGTGAGATTTTCGGTGCACTGTTTGTTCGCTCACACTTGTACTCTGGCCAGCATGAAAGTGTGATATTAGTTCGCCGCCTATCCTGTTTTATGACTGCCCAAACTACGACGTACGACATCTGTAATAAGGCAGTGGCCACCCAACATCTCTATGTTTGGACGTGGTTACGGCATTTCGTGTATTTTCCTAAATAGTCGTGCCGATAGTGCATGCCAGCACAATTTGTCCTCTATCAGACTGCCACAGATGGCGCATCTTCCCCATTCCACACAAGGAAAGCACCTTTACTGATATTCGAGCATCGTTCGAGTGTCTAATGATCAGCAATTCCTCTGCGCCGCGGTGGCGTAGCCGAGCTGTCTAAGGCGCCTCGCTGCGGAGCGCGCGGTTGTTCGGCGTCGGAGGTTCGAGTCCTCCCTGGGGTATAGGTGTGTGTGTTCGTCCTTAGGTTGGTTTAACTTAGTTTAAATAGTTTGTAAGGTACGGACTGATGACCACGCAGTTTGGTTCGATAGATTTACAAACATTTGAACATTTGAAACCCAAGCAAGAAAACACGTCACACAAACACATGCTCGTGTTGTATTCGGTTTATTAAAGAAAGTTTACAATTTTGGAAACTGGAGTTCACCAACAAATAAACTCATAATAATATTCTTCTGTAGCTTCTAAATACTATGTACTTCTCGTATCATGAACAATCCCACCCTAATGAATACTCCGAAATTGTTTCGAATGGTTACGCAGGCTTCTGAGATATGTCTATGAAATGTTTGGATGGATTGATTGTTTGCTGGTGACAGGAAGACCAAACTGCCAAGGTCATCAGTCCTCCGGGAGAGGGGGAGGGGTGAGGATAGGAAAGGAGGGGAAGGGAAAGGAAATGCAGTCCAGGGAGGAAAGAAGGAAGAAAGACTGCATTAGGTCGGAATACCGTGCTCGCCACGCACCTACTCACGACAGAACCGGGAGAACCTGGGGGTAATGAAATGTTTCTGCTACAGGTTCGTCTATTGCAGAGACCTATAATTGGTTCAGGTATGAAATAAAGATTTCTGACTTTCAGGCCGTTTCATGGCGTTGAAATACATGCAATGGCGATAGTTGAAAGTTTGTGACAGACCGAAATTCAAATCCGGAATTCCCGCTTCCGGCGAGCAGTTTATTTCGGCCACCTGGTCACTCTTCCTGACCTACTGGGCGCACACTACAACTGTAGTTCCCCGTTGCATTGTTGCTCTTGCCCGCAGCTATACCTGTATTCACACAAGGAGTCAGACAATTTTTGCGCATCCGTACTGAAATTTATAACGTCCTGTGGATGCATGTATACAAGTACTAGCTTATATGCCCGTGCTTCGCAACGGTTGTTAAAAGAAGGGCCTGTGCGTTTCATGGCTTTTTAGTGTTCCGGACCTCAGTCAGTTTTAAACATAAACTATCTGTAAACCCGGCGTTGCCCGGGTATTTACACACTCTCGTAGTCCACCTCCCCTTCCCTCCTGTCTCTGCATCCATCTCTTTCCCTCCCATCTCTTTGTTCGTTTCCACCTTTCACTTTTTCCTCTCTCGGCAAAGCTTTTTACAAGGTTACCCTCTGTAATGTACCATACCAACATTTATGTATCCAGTGACCTTCCTCTAAGTTTAAAGGTCATGTGTGCAAAAATTAATCAAGATCGAAGCAAAACTTTGTATTTTGTCAAAGTCCGTAAGTTAAGTACTCTCCATCATGCAACGACCGAAATTTTATACAGACAGTGACATTCCTCTTGTCTTTAAGCTGAGATATGCAAAATTTCATCAATATCGGAAAAACTATACATTTGTATGCAATGAAAACAGGGTCACGTTGAAAAACGCACTTCGTTGTTCTCGAATTTTCCAGTTATTATTCTGGGAATAACGAAAACAACCCAAAAAGATCTGTGAAATCGGTCGAGCTGTTCTCAAGTTATGGCGCGGCCAAGGTATTTAGGAATATATTTTTATGTTGCAAGATACCCTCCCCCATACACCGCATGAAACTTCAGGTAGACGCTGACCTTCCTGTACTGAATGTCAAGCGTGCAAAATTTCGTGAAGATCGGAATGGAACTGTGGATTTCGTCAGTCTGTAGTGAAAAGTATCCTCCCTCATGCACCTTAAATCTGTCCTATCGCAAAATTTTTTCTTAGGTGACGTCTTCTACCTATAAACTACATACCGGCAAAATTTCAGCTTCATAGGTGCATTAGTTTAACAGATTTCGTGTTTAGTCAGTGAGTGAGTGAGTGTGTGACTGACCTTTCGCTTTTACATATATACAATACCTCCTGAAGTATGTGTCCTACAAAAGAATTATTTACCATATTCATAGAGTGGAATATTAGGAAACTGACTACGAAATGTGTTGTTAATGGAGTTGGTAGTAAAGACGTAGTAAATTACAACCTCATGCTTATTACGGCGAATTTTCATGCATTTCATTGTCTTTGACGTAATAGCACCTGAACTATATGTCTTAATACGATATTATTTCGAAGGTACATCCAGTGGTGTATATGTAAAATGTCTGAAAAAAAAAGAACAGAGATAGTAGGAAAGACGCAATAAATCAAAACATCATACCTGATGAGGCGGTATTTTCATGAACCTAATTGTTTACGACTCTATATCTCGAACTGCGGGTCGTACTATGACAAAATTTTGAACGCAAATTCAGTGGTATGTGTGTATACTGTCTGTAAGTTTTCTTACGAATACAATTAATAGTGCACGAGTAATAAATTGTAGCGTCATCCCAAATGCCGTAATCTTACTGCATGAAAGCCGAAAAAGTAGTAAGCTACAAACTTTTTTCCTTTCATCATTTTGCTGTGGTTGTCAGCGAGATAAAGTTTCCTAGAGGTTTGAAATTGTGTTTAAAGTTTGTTGCAATTCGCTAAGTGGTCTCCTTCTCAAGTAGTGGACTGATAAAGACACACTATCACACGTCGCAAGACGGGGAAGTTTTCATTGTTTATGACGTCATATATCCTGAACTATCGACCGCATCGCAAAATCCTTTCTTAGCTGACGTATTCTACTTATAAAATACATTACTGCCAAATTTCAGCTTCATAGGTGAAGTAGCTTTCGAGATTTCGTGTTTAGTGAGTGAGTGAGTGAATGAATGTCCTTTCGCTTTTATATATGTGTCTGTTCTATCGGACACGTCCGAGGAAATAACTCCTTGCATATAATTAGCTAAGGTGTTCCCCGAGATTAATAATCAATAGTAATGATGCCGGGAGAACGTGCAGGCCATCGAAGTGGTTCTCCTCTAAGTATCCAATTGCCATTGTAGGTACCATGAGCACTGGGACTGAAATGTGCTGAATCCCCATCACGCATAACCTAGCTGTATCTTCTTATTTCAAATCAAATCTTTTACAACCTAAGGGACCACACTGCTGAGGTCATCTGTCCCTAGACTTACTAACACAACTTTTGCCTGGGGGAGGACTGGAACTTCCGATGGGAGCGGCTCCGTAATCCGTGACATGGCGCTTCAGAGCTCGGATATTCTTATTTCCAGGGAGACATCTTCTAGTAGTGTTCGAGTGTGTATGAATGGGACAGTGTAAAAATGGCTTAAATCATACCTGACAGGAAGAGTGCAGAAAGTTGTCCACATAATATGCAAAAAACAGGTCATTCCTCAAACTGGGAAACAATCAAAAATGGAGTGCCACAAGGTTCGGTCTTGGGCCCTTTGCTGTTCTTAATATATATTAATGACTTGCCAGTCTATATCCATGAAGATGCAGAACTGGTTCTTTTTGCTGATGATACAAGTATAGTTATCACACCTGACAGACAAGAACTAACTGAGCAAATTGCAAACGACGTCTTTCAGAAAATCATTAAGTGGTTCTCAGCAAATGGGCCATCATTAAATTTTGATAAAACACAGAACATACAGTTCCGTACAATAAATAGAATGACACCATTAATAAATATAGACTTTGATCAGAAATCTGTAGCGAAGGTAGACTATTCCAAATTTTTAGGTGTATGCAATGATGAGAGGTTGAACTGGAAAAAACACATTGAATATTTGCTGAAACGTTTGAGTTCAGCTACTTATGCTATTAGGGTAATAGCAAATTTTGGTGATATACATCTCAGTAATTTAGCTTACTATGCCTATTTTCATTCTCTGCTTTCGTATGGCATCATTTTCTGGGGTAATTTATCATTGAGTAAAAAGTATTCATTGCACAAAAGCGTGTAATTAGAATAATTGCTGGAGCCCATTCAAGATCATTCTGCAGACACTTATTTAAAGAGCTAGGGATATTCACAGTGGTTTCACAGTATCTATATTCACTTATGAAATTTGTTATTACCAATCCAACCGAATTCAAAAGCAATAGCACTGTACATAACTACAACAATAGTAGAAAGAATGATCCTCACTATTCAAGGTTAAATCTAGCTTTGGCACAAAATGGGGTGAATGATGCTGCCACAAAAGTCTTTGGTCACCTAACAAACAGCATCAAAAGCCTGACAGAGAGCCAACTAGCATTTAAAAATAAATTAAAAGAATTTCTGAACGGCAACTCCTTCTACACTATAGATGAATTTTTAGCTATAAATTAGTAAACCTGAAAAAAATAAAAAATAAATAAATATTGTGTCATTTAATATTTAGTACAAAGTAATAATTTGTAAATACACCTTTTATTAAACTGACAGGTTCCACATCATTACGAAGTATCGTATTCATCATCTATGGAACAAGTACTAATCTAATCTAATGTGAATAGAGTCTCGGCAAATAGCACATCCGTATGTGTTGGGAGAATATGCGACGCTACCAGACAGTCATCTACAATCCCAGTCCACATTTGATACAAAACTGATGCCCATGTATAGTCTTACTGCAGTATGATTCTTTTATTCGTCCCCTACGTGTGGGTTTAGTTTGTTTTTACGCCGTCTCTTCCGAACGTTGTCTCGTCTATAAACAAAACTGAAGAGACAAAGAACGGATTGGCTGCATTTGCAACAAACCGTCGTCAAAACGTCTCCCACGGTGGATTACCGGCAGACTGAGGTCCTGCATTCGTTGACCTAGATACACGAGTAGCTCGCGAAGCAAGCTGCTTACTGAATTTGGCGATGTACCACACGACAAGGCCATTTGTTTGCGCTGACACCTGGCTTCTCTTTGACAACCTGTAGCACTGCTCAGGCGGACGTGCAACTAGTGGTCTTCTTCGATCAATAGTCTGTGCTGCTCGACAGCCTGTCTCGATGATACACAGCACCAAGCGCTGACTGACTCGCCTGTCTGGTAACGCCATATGGGATACCGTGTCCATCACCATAGGACCGAATGTCGTAAGGGTAGAGCAATAGCCACATCAATATCAACAAATAATACAATTCCTTGAGACAACATTGTCTCGTTATACCAAAGGTGTTAAACATAATAGGAGGCATTGAATTAAAATTTATGCTGTGGCCGCAATCGAACCCTAGACCTACTTACTAGGTAGGTGCTTTAGACCACTCAGCTAACACAGCCGAAGCAACTACACGGACTGTCTTAAAGCAGAATTAAAGTATATCGGCCGGCCGCGGTGGCCGAGGAGACTGAGGCGCTTCAGTCACGGTCTGCACGGCCACTACGGTCGGGGGTTCGAATCCCCCCTCGGGCATGGATATTTGTGCCGTCCTAGTTCGTAAGTAGTTCATAAGTAGTTTGTAAGTTTAGGGACTGATGACCCCGTAGTTAAGTCCCATAAGCTTTACAAACATTTGAACATTTTGAAAGTATATCGTGTGGAGGGAGACGTGCTTTAAGAGAGTCCGTCTAGTTGCTTTGGCTCTGTTAGCTGGTTGGTCTAAAGCACCTACCTAGTAAGTAGGAGGTCCCGGGTTTGAATCCCGGCGACAGCATAAATTTTAATTCAATGCCTCTCCTTATGTTTAATAGAGACATCGCCTGGTAACCAGGGCGGCCAGGACGTTCCTTAATTGTGACTTTTTTCCTGTATCCAGTTGAACACAACTTTCAATGAAACACAGTTCTGCCCACACATTAGACGAGTTTCACTGCTAGCGTGCACTTGACCTACTATTCGGGTACACCTTAGAGCATACCTGCCGTCATTGTCTGGATGCAATGGCCGCAGAATGCTGTGTCTAGCTTACCTTCCGCACATCTTGTATAATCATGTATCTTTATATACCATTTTCTGGCGTTTGATACCAATCTACTGACTCGCCCTCTTTTGTGCTTAGGAAAAGCCTACCGTTGAAAGCCACAGTGACCGTATTTTGAAAGCTTTGCTATGCGCTCTTCTCTTTCTGTGCGCTATAATCACCTCATTTATGACTGCTGTAAATCTGTTGCTAATAGCTCTCTTACACGTTGTTGTTTCTTCAGGGATATATCCTTCTGCTGTCTATAGTCTCATTAAACTTCGAACATCGATCATACATAAATACAGCTTTTTACAGATAAATGATCTTGATTGGTAGTAGAAGAGTCATATTTTCGTATTTTCAAATCCTTTTAGCCGTTAGAGATGGGGGACTTCTCTCGTTAGTGACTATTTATAGCACTGTGACGTTCGTTGTCCAACTGTGGCAATCTAAACCAGTTAGAAGTGAACGTGTAGAAGTAAATTAAATAAAACATTCTTCTAATGCAATTGACAGCACCTCTGAAGTATTTATGACATGAAGCTTTCTGTCTTTCCTTTATATGTGTAAGACATTTGGTGTCCCTCCTAAGAATCATCAGGATCCAGTTATCTGGTCTTGCAGTAGATATTTTCAATTTTGTTTTTGCAGTGTTTAGCAGGAATGTATCCAAACAAATCTTACCCACCAAGTTTTTCGTGCGAGACTTAATATCTACAGAAAAAATGTCGGTTTTATTTCCCATGATAAACAAAATTATTTTTAAAGAGTAATATTACTTGTTCATTCGATAGAGAGCCCCAAATTACTATAGTACGATATTCGATTAATCGATCTGTGATAACAAGGACTGTAAAACCCGAAGAATAACGAGTATTCTAACAGCTGGAGTACTGGCTACTCTTCGTGCTTTTCTGTTTATGTTAATGCATATCGATAAGATGAAAATCCCATCAGTCTAATTTGTGAGTTATTCTTGCTTAACAGGCTGTTAGTCAACACAATGTAGGATTGAATGAAATACATAACAGGCTTTTAGAATACTGGTAGCTCTTATAAACGAGCCACTTAGTCAGTACGCCGTAGCGGAGTGACCGAGGGCATTGAGGCTCTATGCTCCGATGCGCGAGGCCATTCCCCGTCGGGGGCTCGAATCGTCCCTCGGGCATGGATGTTTGTGTCGTCTTTAGTATAAATTAGTTTATAAGTAGTTTGTAAGTTTAGGGACTGATGACTCCGCAGTTAAATCCCATAAGCTTAACAAACAGTTCAAATTTTTTTACTAATTTGGGACCGTCATACCGAATGGGCACCTAAAATTTCGCTATAAAAGACTTTTGTTCGTAGCGAGAGCATCCCCTGAAAGAAGCTATGAGGAATATTTGTTTGGGCTGACTCCACATTAAATGGAATATCTAAATTGTGAATATTATTCGAAACAGTATTTTTAAGACGCTCTTCTTCTTCCGCTTCTCAGTTTCCATGGTCTCCTACCTGGCCAATCGTCTTCCTGAAAGCCTCTTTTAGATTCATCGCACCTTTATTGCCATCTTCAGGTGCTCTTCTGCGTTTTCTTCGCCCAGCTAGTCTCCGTTCATAGATCCTTTTCGTCGTAGGTTATCATTAATTCATTGGTGGTGGCCACATCAAGTTAATATTTGGTTGTCTATGCACTGATACAATATCTTTTAGCCTACAGTTTCCGGTATTCTGTTATTTCTGGCCGGCCGCGGTGGCCGAGCGTTCTGCGGCGCGCCAGTCACAGTCTGCACGGCCACTACGGTCGGGGATTCGAATCCCCCCTCGGGCATGGATATTTGTGCCGTCCTTAGAATTAGCTAGTTAATAAGTAGTTTGTAATTTTAGCAACTGATGACCCCGTAGTTAAGTCCCATAAGCTCTACAAAAATTTGAACATTTTTTGCTAATTCTGATTTATTATACTACGGAAATGCGACTTCCCCTCTAAAAATCCGTCTCAAAGGACAACAATTTATTTGCTCCTTTTTCGTTAACGCCAATGTATCAACGCCGTATATTGCGATACTTTCTACGATTGTTTTTGCAGACAGACCTTACTTCTCTTTGTCACTTTTTCACTACACAGCAAGGAATTCAGTTGGCCAATTACTCTTTTCCATTAAGTATCTGTATTCATTTACATCATATGTTCTATTTGAGTCGTTACTTTTGCAGTTATTTGTGCCCATGTACTCATTTCTATGCACTATGCTTTACTAAGTGATTTGTGCACTAGGATTAATTAAATGGATTCAGCTAGCTGTGAGTAATGCCGTCAGGTGGCTCCAATGATGTGAGTGATTCAAGGCACCTCGCCACATTAAGTAGTTACTTGACATAATTTACATTTTTTGTATTACCATAGCAAGACCTTCAATCAAATTGCGTGGTTATGGTATATCGCCCCAAATTTGCGATTGGATAGGGAATTTCCTGTCAGAGATGATACAGTTCGTAGTAATTGATGGTAAGGCATCGACTAAAACAGAGGTGATATCGAGCGTTCCACAGGGTAGTATTATTGGTCCTCTGCTCTTCCTTATTTACATAAACGGTTTAGGGGAAAATCTAAGTAGCTCTCTTAGATTGTTTGCAGATGATGCCGTCATTTACCGTCTAGTAAAATCATCTGAAGATCAAAACAAACTACAGAACGATCAGAATAAGATATCACTATAGTGTAAAAATTGACAATTGACTCTAAATAATGAGAAGTATGAAGTCGTCCACATGAGTACGAAAAGAAATCCGTTAAACTTTGTTTAGAATATAAATCAATCAAAAGTAAAAGCCGTAAACGCCACAAAATACCTAGGAATTACTATTACTTCAGACTTATACTGGAAAGAACAAGTAGATAATGTCGTGGGAAAGGCGATCCAGAGACTGCTTTTTATTGGCAGAACCCTTAAAAGATGCAACAGAACTACTAAAGAAACTGCATACATTACGCTTGTCAGTCCATTTTTGGAGTATTACTGCCCAGTGTGGGATCCTTATCAGGTGGGTTTGACGGAAGACATAGGGAGAGTCCAAAGAAGGGCAGCTCGTTTCGAATTGTCACGATACAGGGGAGACAGCGTTACGGAAATGATATAGGATCTGGGATGGGAATCATTGCAACAGCGACGCTTATCGCTGCGGCGTGGGCTACTTACGAAACTCGAATCGCAGAGATTCAGGTGTTCTTTGTTCCCGAGCGCTATTGGAGAATGGAATGGGAGATAAATATTATAACGGTGATTCGATGAACCCTCTGCCAGGCACTTAAATGTGATTTGCAGAGTATCCCATGTAGATCTAGATGTAGATCCCGAAATGCTATAAGGAATCACTTATAACCTCTCACTATCAAGGAGTCGCTAGACAATTTGAAAATGTTAATGCTAAAATAAAAATTCTACCATTCCAAACCTCAACTGTTAAAAATCGTTCTGGTATTTTTTGAGAGTACGCAAGATATTAATTAAGATCGGTATTAAGATTCGTACTAAAGAGGTATGGTCTCGAGAAAAGATGTCAGATATACAAAATATGTTCCGTATTATTGTGCAGGAGATGAGATGTGAGCCTAATCATGCGTATATGCCCTGCTTGTCTTCTGTAGTGACCCGCGCCTTTTTACACTGTACCCTACAAGTGGCTTCTAATGAAATTGCGTGCTTATGGAATATCTCCCCAATTGTGTGATTGGATTCACGAATTCCTATCAGAAAGGACACAGTTCATTGTAATTGACGGTAAGTCATCGAGTAAAACAGAAGTGATATCTGGCGTTCCACAGAGAAGCGTTATAGGTCCCCTACTCTTCCTTGTGTTTATAAACGATTTAGGAGACAATCTGAATAGTTCCCTCAGATTGTGGGCGAATGATGATGTCATTTATCGGTTAGTGAAGTCAACAGAAGATCAAAAGCAACTGCAAAGCGATTTAGACAAAATTTCTACATGGGGCGAAAATTGGCAATTCACGCTAAATAAGAAACAGTGTGAAGTAATACACATGACCACTAAAAGAAATCCGCTGCACTTCAGTTACACGATAAATCAGTCAAACCTTAAGGTCGTAAATTCTACCAAATATCTAGGAGTTGCAATTACGAACAACTTAGACTGGAGAGAACACACAGAAAATATTGTGGGGAAGACGAACCAAAGATTACGTTACATTGGCAGAACGCTTCGAAGATGCACCAAAGAGACTACCTACCTCAAACTTGTGCGTCCTCTCCTGGAGTACTGTTGCCCAGTGTGAGACCCTTACCAGGTGGGACTGACGGAAGATATTGAGAAGGTTCAGAGAAGGGCAGCTCGTTTTGTTTTATCACGTTACGGGGGGAAAGCGTCACGGAAATGTTGCACGAATTGGGGTGGAACTCATTAAAAGGAAGACGTTATTCATTGCGGCGTGATCTGTTTGCGAAGTTTCAATCACCGACTTTCACTTCTGAATGTGAAAATGTTTTGCTAGCCCCCTCCTACTTAGGGAAACATGACCATCCCAATAAAATAAGAGAAATCAGATCGAAAACGGAACGATTTATGTGTTCTTTCTTCCCGAGCGCTATTAGAGAATGGAACGGTGGAGAAAAGTGATGAAAGTGGTTAATGAAACCTCTGCCAGGCACGTAAATGTGATTTGCAGAGTATCTATGTAGATGTAGATATCTAGTCATGCATCACTCTCCTTTGTTCTAGATGCATACTGTTCGATATAGCATCGCCGCTGTCGAACAGAAACAGGCGTATTCTGTCCAGCGCGCCTCATTGCCTAACGGAGACCCGGCGTGCCTCAGACCGTAACGGAAAACAAAACGCTACCGTTACCGCGGCCAGTGCCGGACTCCGAAAGACCCGCGGCCAGTAGTCCTCCGTCACCACGTTTCAAGTCGATACAAAACCCGCTGTTCCCTAAACCGACTCCGGAGTAGCGCATCTAGTTGCTCGTACAAATACTCCGCCGGCCGCGGTGGCCGAGGGGACTGAGGCGCTCCAGTCACGGTCTGCACGGCCACTACGGTCGGGGGTTCGAATCCCCCCTCGGGCATGGATATTGGTGCCGTCCTTAGGATAAGCTAGTTGATAAGTAGTTTGTAAGTTTAGGGACTGATGACCCCGTAGTTAAGTCCCATAAACTATACAAACATTTGAACATTTTGAACAAATACTCCGACACATATGTGGGTCAGGTTGCCGGACTACAATTTCCATAATCGATGATCGCTCCATGTAAACACTGCTTCACCTTTGAGACGGGGTTAGGCAAAGTTGCAGGGTTTCTTTCAACGCGTGCTGTCTGGAGAGGTGGGAGGGGGCGGGTAGGAAGGAGGCTTACGTCATAGTGCGTTAGGCATGCCGGTCGCTTGCTGTCCCGGACATTGGCGCTCGGCAGGTACAATACGGCGGCTGAGAGAAGCCCTTCCTCACTCTCGTCTTGTGCGTGTCCGCTTTCAAGACGCCTACACGACACAGCCACCACGTAATGCGGCCATCTTTTTCGAAATCATGAAATGATGTTGTCAAATGAAAATGATGATTTAATTATTGATATTGCCCCAGTACATATATGGATTTTAGATGTAGTAGTTGTATGTAATAACAACACATTTTAGCCTACCGGGATATAGATATTTTTTCAGTATCCGCATCTCGAAATATTTAAAAGTTTCGAAAACGATAACAGGTATATAACACCCACAATTACGACTCGCAATTCGCAAGAAATTACAAAATAAGTCTGAAACCTCTCACAAAACTACGAAATGCAACTGCTAATGTTACACCATTTTACAGGATTTTGTTATGACCGTGAAGTGTGCACTAATGGATAAGGAATCGTTTATGTGACTGCCTTTCCGAAGATTTTGAATTTTGATAGGTAAAGGGTATGCAGAATTAATGTCACCAGGCACGATGTAGACTTAAGTGAATAACTGCAGTTATTAAAGGAAAAGGTCGCCAGCCTAATTAGACAAATATGAACCAGCAACTAACTGTAATAAGCACTCTCGTTTTAAGCCTACACCTGGTACTGAAGTACACGGAATTTTGAAAATGGACAGTCTATAGTTACGTAACTCACCATGCACACAAAAGCTAGATCACTACTATAGCAATTAAGTGGTTCAACAGATTTATAAATAAACAGCATTCACTTATAATGAACACTATGGATTCAAGAACTGTGGACTGATTAAGTATGAAAATTGTAATACAAACTATTCTTTCAGTGAACTATGGAAAAATAATAAATTTGGATTGTTGTGAATTACTTGACAATGGTGGCAATCTAAAAACGTTGTGCACCAAGTTAAGGGAAACTAGATTTTTGTCCTATTGCTGAAATCTTTAAGATCAAGTTTCTGAAATTTATCTTTTCAAATAATATTTTCTTTCGTACTGAACTAAATGATTGTTAAGGGGGTTTGACCAAAGGCAACAAGAAATTTTCACAGATAATATGTACAATTTATGGGAGAGCATTAACGTTTGTACATAATTGCACTGTTGTTCACAAAACAGTTTAGCAGTATCAGAAACAAAGTACACACACACCTTACCTTGTTGAACGTCTCTAGTCATAAGTTACAGTAATGGATTCATTGCAATGAATGATAATATACTCTCCTTTTGTTTTATAATAAATATTATTGCCAGCAGTATAGTTTTTGGTAGCAAGAAACTTTGTATGTGAAACTATTGAAATTTAGCTAAACGCTTATTATTTCTACAATTATCTTTAATCAACATCTAAAACAAACTGTGCCAATACTATAGTAATAAGATGAAATGGCAACTGGCTGCTGTACAAAAGTTATCATCTAAATGTCTCTATAGCCACACTTTGTAAAATGATCAAAAATTCATACCAAATTATATAAATGACAGTATTTTAAAAAAAACTACCAATGGCACTATTTGAAATCACTTTTCAATTTTTTGAAAAATAGGACACGAAAAGTATTCACTAGGAAAGGACCCTGTCTAGGAACAATGATTAGGATAAATCAGGGTGCTTAACACAAAGTTGAGATCAAAGCAGATAATTATTAGTTAAACACTTTGCTGGTTCATTACACTAGATGCTAAAAAAACTCTACTTGTTTGTCCTGTTGTGATGGTAGTGAAGACGTCGAAGTTTCTGGTGGTAACAACTTTTAGCGGTATGCGTGGCCTGCTTCCATAATAGCTTTGATCTCACAAAACTACTTCTTGGCTTTGAAAAAATACACTTTTGAACTCCATATTAAACGGTCAGCTTAAATAGGACAACTCCGGTGACATCCAAGGCCAACTTGCGGTTACTTCCAGAAATATATGCCTCAACAACCCACAGTTTGTCACGGAGGTATTACCACTACGCTGGCCAGGACTAGACTCTTCTTTTTTCACTTACAGACCACGCTACTCGAAGATTCTCCCGCCAATTCCCACCTTTTACATAGCGCGCACACACAGTTCCGTTTCCTACAAGCCGCAATATATATATATATATAATTTTAACAATTTAACTACCTGTGAATGAACCAGTGAATTATAAAACTTGTTAAAAAATTAATTAAAAACATTGTCATAATTTACCTTTTCATAATATTAATATTACAAGGATAAGTAATAATTTCCTATACAAAATCTTTACATTATATACATGGCCACAAAGATCTTAATACAGATCTTACATTACATCCATAATCGATACTTCTCCCATCGAATACATCAAAGCAGCCGGCCGCGGTGGCCGAGGAGACAGCGGCGCGCCAGTCACGGTCTGCACGGCCACTACGGTCGGGGGTTCGAATCCCCCCTCGAGCATGGATGTTTGTGCCGTCCTTACTGTTAGCTAGTTGATAGGTAGTTTGTAAGTTTAGGGACTGATGACCCCGAAGTTAAGTCCCATAAGCTATACAAACATTTGAACATAAAAGCAATAAACAGTAATAGGTAGAAGAACTATAGTGTTACATGTACCATCGATTATTTTAAGATATAATTAGTTCTTCGAAGCATAAATGTGGCTCCATACTTCCTCGGTCTGTACGGTAGCCTCTTTTCACACTTATTGAGACGGAAACAGCCCATCGCCACGTAAGGAACAGCAAAGAATCGATGTAAGCAGAATGCCAATGTTCGCTGATCATTTTGAACGATGCGTTTCTGCTTTCGTTTCCTGAAATTTGTAACCCTTTAATGCATGACTTTTTATTTGAAGCTATAAAAAGTACCACGATTAATGTATAGTGCGTATATACTGGGAGAAATATTTTTTAAAAATCCTTAAAATTATTATGCACTACTAGCAACAAAAAGTTGATAGCTGGTCAGTTGTATGTGCTTTCATAATGCACCCGATGCAGTAAATGTCATTATTATGCCTCTAATCTTTCCAGAAAGTAACTCATAAAGCAGCAGTAGTAAGTGATTGACTACTTTTACACGGCAAAGGAGGAATACTGGTAGCAGGAAACTGTACACAATAATATCAATAGGCAGAATGAGCTGAATCAAACAGGAAGAAGAGGAATAAGGTGTCCAACGGTCAACAAGAACTACAGCTCTGACACGAAGGGGCTTACACAAACGGATAGAACGGCAAATTACAACCGCGGAGTGCCGATGCCTCACGGAGGGAAAAATTCCTGCAAGACGGAAAAAAAAAAAAAAAAAAAAAAAAAAAAAAAAAAAAAAAAACAACAACAACAACAACTATGAGACTACCGCCCGTGCAGATGCGAGCTAGCAGAGGGGCACAAACCAGATAAATTCTCCAGTCACGATAACCAGGTTAATGTATACAGGGTGTTACAAAAAGGTACGGCCAAACTTTCAGGAAACATTCCTCACACACAAAGAATGAAAATATGTTATGTGGACATGTGTCCGGGAACGCTTAATTTCCATGTTAGAGCTCATTTTATTACTTCTCTTCAAATCACATTAATCATGGAATGGAAACACACAGCAACAGAACGTAGCAGCGTGACTTCAAACACTTTGTTACAGGAAATGTTCAAAATGTCCTCCGTTAGCGAGGATACATGCATCCACCCTCCGTCGCATGGAATTCCTGATGCGCTGATGCAGCCCCGGAGAATGGCGTATTGTATCACAGCCGTCCACAATACGAGCACGAAGAGTCTCTACATTTGGTACCGGGGTTGCGCAGACAAGAGCTTTCAAATGCCCCCATAAATGAAAGTCAAGAGGAATTGGTCCGCCTCTACCATCCATCGGTCACCGAATCTGTGGTTGAAAAGCGTACGAACACGTCGACTGAAATGTGCAGGAGCTTAATCGTGCATGAACCACAAGTTGTGTCGTACTTGTAAAGGCACATGTTCTAGCAGCACAGGTAGAGTATCCCGTATGAAATCATGATAACGTGCTCCAGTGAGCGTAGGTGGAAGAACATGAGGCCCAATCAAGACATTACCAACAATTCCTGCCCAAACGTTCACAGAAAATGTGTCGATGACGTGAATCGAGGAAGTACAGTACACACTAACGAAACAATTGGGTATTTTGTCTGCACGAATTATTTCAATTTACATTTAAAGATAAATACTAAAATGAGCTCTAACATGGAAATTAAGCGTTTCCGGACACATGTCCACATAACATATTTTCTTTCTTTGTTTGTGGGGAATGTTTCCTGAAAGTTTGGACGTACCTTTTTGTAACACCTATATAGAGTACTTGCTACTCAGAGCAAATGAAAAGAATAATACACTTGAACCGAACTAAAAATGCGGTATAACACATGAATAAACAACCAAAGACGTAGACACAGCCAACGATGGTTCCTGAGGAACGAACACCGATCCTGACAAATTCAGACACACAAATTTGCGGAACAGGACTGTATCAGTCACTCATTTAACTTCTTACTCCACGACAAGTGCAGGCACCCTCGCGATGATGTAGGAGGATGGTGTCAACCAACGCGCGGAAACATTCATACATCCCAAATGAACAGCTGGAAGGACGCGAGGCGCAGCCGGGGCTGAGTGCGGGGTACTCTAGCAGTTGTTGACAGCTCCGACGCTTGGCGCGCGGTGTCGCGCGGCCGCTAGGAACGCGACCACATAGCCGGCAGACGAGGTAAAAAGAGTTAGTGACACTTGCGGGGAGACCCGGACGCTGCAGGTAGTGAACAGGGTGTTCCAGAAGTAGGGATACACCACGCCTACTCCACGCCATCCAGCCGTTACCTGTGCAGTATTCAGAAGATTTTAACATTTTATGAAAAAATCAATGTTACTACAAGAGATACAGCCATTCAAATTTACGGGCACCATAACGTTTTCCCTTCCTGAGTAAATGAGCTGCTTCTTGTAGTTTCAACACCACAGTAGCCTTTTTCTTGAATGTTCTGAATATAAATCTTCACACAGACTTCTTGAGGAGGAGAGTGATACGGATATCCGATTGTAAACCACTGCCTATTACCTTAGACCTTCTTGACTGTACTGAATAGGAGTTCCACATATTCGGTAATTTAGATTTATACAGTTAACAGGCAATGTAATTTATAACCAACTATTGGCTGCCAATTTCGCTTCATTTTTCCTGGAAGTCTTGCAACTTGTTTCTCCCTGTTGATTTATGCCAAGTTCGGAGTAAAAATGGTTCTATATGACGGTGATAGAAAATAGAATTTATCTTTAGTATTTTTCGGTGTGTGACATTCCCTTACACATTCCATATTTCATACATTTCTTAGATGTATTTGTACTTCGAATACAGCCAAATCGTTTTGGGGTCTACGAATAACCGCTTCAAATGTGTAAAATACTCATTGACTTATTATTAACGTTTTTTAATTGAAGGTTTAAGGTTGCGTCTCCTATTAAAAAGCATAGTAGCTATTTTTAAAGAGATGGAAGTTGCGTGATAGTGGGGTTAACTACATATCGGTCAATTACATCAACGTATCTGTGCAGGATGCCTAATATATTTATTGCTTGCGCAGGTGTCTTGATATGCTTCGTATTCTGAATAATATGCTTTTAGGAGGTATGACTGTGGAAAGTCATCGTCTTGTAGTTGCAGAGAATGTCTTAATAACTCTCCAAACATTATCACTATTAATATACCTTTTTGTTTTCAGGAGGAACACTCAATGAATTAATATGTAGTTAGAACAAGTTACTATATTCTCTTCAAAGGGTTGTGCAATTTCACTGAGTTTCGTGTTATGTTGACAGTGTGGAAACTTGACAACAGCAGTGCTAGACTTCTTGGTGTGCCTGTACCCAGGAAAAGCCATCAGCTGCCCCAAGGGCCCCAGGTTCCCCGCAAGTGTTCCAACCCCAGGTAAAAAGCCCGCACAGAGCTGCTGTCATAACTTGACAAGAAGGCCTCTCCGGATCAACCTCTTTAGCTCATGGCATGCATGATTCCTCAAGGACAGACACAGTGCCACGAAAAAACTTCCATGCACACGCCGGGCCCGGCCATAAACGGCCCCATAATCAAAATAACTAGACCATGGCGATGCCATGCATCCTACTAAACTCCTACCTGATACCCTCTCTGCTAACTACGCGCCGCGGTGGAGTAACCGATCGGTCTAAAGCACCTCGCTGCGGAGCACGCGGTTGCTCGCCGTGGAGGTTCGAGTCCTCCCTGGGGGATGGGTGTGTGTGTTTGTCCGTAGGTTAGTTTACCTAGGTTTAAGTAGTTTGTAAGCTGCGGACTGATGACCACGCAGTTTGGTCCGATAGATTTACAGACATTTGAACATTACTAACTCCGCAGCAACTCACACCTCTCAACTGCCTGGGCTAGCCATCGTAGCGCCACCCGCGGCAAGCGGGTCAGAAGACAATTGACACGCGATAGATCAAACAGATTGAAAAACATTGGGGAAAAGCTACAGCCTTTGTGTGTATATATAAAAGAAGAATGAGTGAATATCGGTTGGGATATAACAAAAAAAGGTTGTTTATTCCATGCCACAAAGACTGAGGGCTGTAACACAGAGAAAGGAACCCATTACCAAATACTGACTGCTGAGTCACTATTGCCCATTGTATATTTCGATTTTCTTTTTTCTATCTTACCTAAGGTGTGTTTTGTTACTTGTTGTTCTGTGTATGTTCGGATTGACATATGTATTACATATCTGTAAAGAATAAAATATACTTTTTGAGTTAAAAACAAATTTATGGTTTACTTCTCTGATAACTCCCAGTGTCTGAATTGTCCGCCTCTGTAGTTCTGCGCTACGACTACTCTTGCCAAGCAGCGTACAAGCCTTGTTAATCTAGGTAGCGTTGCTTCGGCCCACTAATTTTTTATACATCAGTATTTACAATAATTTGCAGATATTTGTTTATAGGGACCGTCTATGCAACTGAAATAAAACTGTTTGTTTTGCCCTAAAAATTGGCTTGTGCCTAGTGCTGCCGAAGAAACTTTCCATTGTAAAGAAGAATAACAGCTAACCATAGGCAAAGAGCAGCATCTACTAAAACTACCACTAAAGATGGCTTTTAAATAAAGACGAAACGCGTATGGCGGAGAATAGTACTGGTATTAAATAAAATATAATTGCTGTATTTCAGCTACATAGACGGACTCTAGAAACAACTATCTACACATTAAGTAACTGTGGAAAAGGACAGCAAACAACTAACACTGTACCTACAATGAGGCACCTCTTCTGTGTGTTATGCGAACACATAAGACCAGACTTGATCTAAAACATAAGAACGAAACGAGGTTCTTTTATGGCCAAGGTAGGAATACCAACCGTCCGGCTTTTTCCGGACATGTCTGGTTTTTCGACACTTATTTCAATGTCAGGCCGGAATTTTCGTTTTTATAACAAATGGCTGTATACTTTTTCGCCAACAATCACGTGACTGACACAGACGTTGCATTCGTGGTCAACATATATTCGAGATATTGTAGCACTCTCTCGATATTGTCACAGACGAAGTATACGATATGGCGAGAGTTTTGCCTAGCAGTCGCGCAAATTAAGTTGTCCCTCGGCGTGGGGGCTGCTGGGATCGACCGTAAAATCACCTTCTACTAACGATTGTTCCCATAATCCACTGCGCAGTGTGTTAATTTGTTCAACTAGTAGTACTGTCTCATGTTTTCTACTCTCTCTGAAACAAAGACTTGTTGCTCTTATTGTCCGATTTCAAGTATGTCGTATTCTCAGTCAAATAATGGTGACAGCAAAAAAAAGACAGTGCAAGTTTAAAAACAAGCTAAAAGCAAAGTACCAACGCCTTTCTAATTTTTCTGGTAGCTATGAATCTACTGAACGTTTATTTTCCTCATAGCTGCTCAATGGAAAAAGAGATTAACATTTTTTTCTCTTATTTTCTTCTCTCTTTTCTTCCTTTTTTTTTTTTTTTTTTTTTTTTTTTTTACAGTGACAGGAATTTTACTAATAAAGTACAATTTTAAAGATAGCTTTGCCTTGTGAGGAATTTCATAGCTATATTCTTGAAGAAAATAATTCAGCTCTTCTCACAACAGTCCATTCAATTAAAAAACTCACTTTCAAAGGAAACACCACAGAAAAATTTCGAATATGTTCAAAATGTTTGGTAAGCTTAAGGGACTTAACTGTGGGGTCATCAGTCCCTATACTTACAAACTACTTATGAACAGCCTTACACTAAAGTCGACACAGACATTCATGCCCGAGGGGGGATTCGAACCCCCGACCGTAGCGGCCGTGCAGACTGAGACAGGCGCGCCGCAAACCGCCTGACCACTGCGGCCGGCATTTCGTATATTGTTTAAAGGTAAGTGTATTGTACTTTAATGATTATATACCATTCTTTAAAAGCGTAATAGATTTGCAATGCATTATTTTCTGCTCACGTTGTGATTAGACCATGTCTGTTGCCCCACGGCGTAAATTATAAGCAATGTTTGATTCTAAATTGTCAGGCTTTTTACAAAAATGTCCTGCTTTTCATAATTCTGAGGTGGTAACCTGCCGCGGCGGAGTGGCCGAGCGCATTGAGGCGCTATGCTCCGATGTGCGAGGCCGTTCCCCGTCGCGGGTTCGAATCCACCTCGGGCATGGATTTTTGTGCTGTCTTTAGTATAAGTTAGTTCATAAGTAATTTGCAAGTTTAGGGACTGTTTGACCCCGCAGTTAAGTCCCATAAGCTTAACATACATTTGAACATTTTGATCCATTCGTGAGTACAGCTCGAATATTTGGTAGCCGACCAGGTCGGATTACAGGAAGACATCGATGTAATCCAGACTAAAGCTCTGTATAGGGAAAGTATGGCCATCCTTTTCCGCGCCGTCTGCAGCTCGTGATTGGCTGAAATCCAGTTACATGGTTCTTCTCGCCATTTTGGTCCTATACGTTGCTTGGCTGCCATGGAAAGTCTTGTGAATATTCGTATGTTTGGGTTTGAAGAATGCCACTCTGTTGTACTTTTCGGTGCTCTTAAGAAACGAAGAAGGGAGGTAAACACTATAGTACTTCCATTAGATATCAGAAATGCAACAAGATAAACAGTCTGACATGGAAGTCAGAAAAAAATTCCTGCATAATGTCGTGAGGTTAAATTATTCACGCGTCGTTGGTTTTATCGCTAGGCAGTTGCCGAAAACACCCAAAGTTTGGACATATTAGTGACTGAACTATATTCTAGTTTATATATGAAATTAATATATAATTTCCGAAGGAAGCTTTTCTCGTTCGTTTTCCTGTGATAAGTGTATCATTACAGGAAACAAAGATTTGAAACAAGTCAAATATTAGACGTTCAAATGTAATTGGCGTTGTAAAGGCACCTTTGATTTTTCTTTTTGGTAAAAGTCATGTAGTTGGTATCACCATGCATTTTTCGTAGTTAATGTAAGATATAAGAACATAATACGCAAGAAAATACTCATCAAAGACTTATTCATAATCTCAATCGTTTTCTTCATTTACACTATGCTCCGATGATGACATGTTCGCGTTATATTCGAATATTTCTCTACGGTACAGGTCAATCTGAATTCATAGGTGAATTCTTTAGATCTGGAGCTACAAACAAACAGTTTTCTTAAAATCGGACGATAAGTATTTCGTAGAGCTGCCAGGTCCGCATGGGCAACACTACGCGAAGTTGTCGCATCTGTCCGTCGGACTAAACACCCGGAATCTCGAGAATGAAAAGAGTTATCGTTTTGCTCTCAGCCTTAAATAAAATTTCGATATCGTACCTACATTTCGTCCGCAGCATTGTATGTGCTAAAATCAACCATACGAAAAGTCTACGCAGTGTGATTTTTACTCTTCAAACGCTTCAAAATTTTGCGCAGTAGTTTACTTAATTTGATGTAGCACGGAAACTATAAGTAATAATAAATAGAAAATTAGATCATTATCGATCGAATATAATACAGTATAAAATGTGAAAAAATTAAACTTTGTATCGAATAGTTTTCTCATAATCGGTTGATAAGTATTGTTAAGCGCTGGAAACGTCGTAGCGGTCGGTGCGTAAGCAGCAGCGGCATAGGCCCAACATGGCTGCCGCTGGCAGGCTGGCCATACTTTCTTATACAGAGCTTTAATCCAGACGACTGATGCTAGAATTGTTACCAACAGGTTCAGTTAATACACGGGTATTACAGAAATGTACATTTTTTAGTTGGTAACCCTAGGTACAGCAGATGCGGAAGTAAAGCTGAACGTGTGAGTAGTTGGCGCGCCTGGGTGGTGAACGTGAGTGTTCCCTCCCCGCGGGCGCAGGTAGCCTCCCCTAGCAACCGCCACCCTCTGCCCCAGCACAATGCACCCCGCGAGCGCGGGGGGAAGCCACTCCATTCACAGCGCTACATAGTCGCAGCTCGTACACCCACTCGCTCATCCTGCTTTTATTTCTGCCATAACAGTGTCGCACATATGCGCACTAGACTGATGCAGCTTTTCATTGCACGCTAGTTAATCCTGCCACATTCCTCTCATTTTTGCACTGCTGCACTTTTGGTCTTCCTATACGATTTTTACGCCCACACTTCTAACCATTACAAAAAAGGAATTATTTAAATTATTTACCTCTCAGACTGTTGCCTATCAACATTTTCGTTCAGTTGTGGCATAAAACTTTTTTTTTTTTTTTTTTTTTTTTTTTTTTTCCTTGTGGATGTAGTATCGCTTCAGAGCTTATCTGTCATATCTTCCCATCTAAGCTTCATAATTCTTCTAAAACACCCTACTTCAAAAGCTTCATTTATGCAAGGTGTTACAAAAAGGTACGGCCAAACTTTCAGGAAACATTCCTCACACACAAATCAAATGTTCAAATGTTTGTATAGCTTATGGGACTTAACTACGGGGTCATCAGTCCCTAAACTTACAAACTATTTATGAACTACTTACGAACTAGGACGGCACAAATATCCATGCCCGATGGGGATTCGAACCCCCGACCGTAGTGGCCGTGCAGACCGTGACTGGAGCGCCTCAGTCCCCTCGACCACCGCGGCCGGCTCCTCACACACAAAGAAAAAAAAAATGTTATGTGGACATGTGTCCGGAAACGCTTAATTCCATGTTAGAGCTCATTTTAGTATTTCTCTTTAAATGTAAAATTGTAAATTTTCACAATCAACATGTGTGGGCTGACGAGAATCCGCACGCAATTGTGCAATCACATCAATACGGATTCTGTGAACGTTTGGACAGGATTTGTTGGTGATGTCTTGATTGGGCCTCATGTTCTTCCACCTATGCTCACTGGAGCACGTTATCATGATTTCATACGGGATACTCTACCTGTGCAGCTAGAACATGTGCCTTTACAAGTACGACACAACATGTGGTTCATGCACGATGGAGCTCCTGCACATTTCAGTCGACGTGTTCGTACGCTTCTCAACAACAGATTCGGTGACCGATGGATTGGTAGAGGCGGACCAATTCCATGGCCTCCACGCTCTCCTGACCTCAACCCTCTTGACTTTCATTTATGGCGGCATTTGAAAGCTCTTGTCTACGCAACCCCGGTACCAAATGTAGAGACTCTTCGTGCTCGTATTGTGGACGACGCATCAGGGATTCCATGCGACGGAGGGTGGATGCACGTATCCTCGCTAACGGAGGACATATTGAACATTTCCTGTAACAAAGTGTTTCAAGCCACGCTGGTACCTTCCGTTGCTGTGTGTTTTCATTCCATTATTAATGTGATTTGATGAGAAGTAATAAAATGAGCTCTAACATGGAAATTAAGCGTTTCCGAACACATGTCCACATAACATATTTTCTTTCTTTGTGTGTGAGGAATGTTTCCTGAAAGTTTGGCCGTACCTTTTTGTAACACCCTGTGTGTTGGTGTGATGCCTGTTCTTAAGGATACGTCCGAAAGAACAGACTCCACACAAATATACAAATGCACTTAAATTTATGAAAACTGCACGGGTTACTTAATTTTTCTACTTAGCGCAGTGGCGCAGCCACGGGGCACGGGGAGTGGGGAGGGGTGGCTAATGGGACTGCAGCCCCCGTCCTCGGCACTTCCCAAAATTTTTTAATTTTATTATTATTATTATTACTTTTTTTTGTCGGCGCCGGAAAGTTGAAATAGTACACATGAAATAAGTCACAACGTAGCTGTAATTTGCCAAGCACAAGTGAACGTGACAATGGGTCGCTAGTGTGATGCCGCCACTGAGAACGTGTGCTGCTGTTACTGTGAGCGATTTTAATGCCGCCGCGACCAGCTTTGACGCTGCCGCTATTGTTTGTCACTGCTGTGCTGAAGTTACGAACCGATTGTTCCTATGCTGCCTAGCAGGTCAGCGGCGCCATCAAGTGGGATCTTATGAACAATTTTTAGTTCAATTTTTACACATACAGTTTCATTTTAATTAACACGTTCGCTGCGGCTGACGCTTATAAGCGTTTCCGCGATCGATAAGCCAGTGCAGGTAACGTTTATAAGCGGCGCGTTCGCTAGCAATTTAGTTTGTTCGGCTGTGCACTCGTGTTAGTACAAGCCACCAACGAAATATCACGTAACGTTTTCTTGTCTCCAGTTTTGTGTTTTCCTCTTTAGTCGTCTGTGTTGTGCATTGTTTGCAATGGCGTCGAAACAACTAACACCAGGGCCTTCCAACCCGAAAAAGAGTACGAAGCGCCAGACTGCATTTGGCATGCAACTAAAGCATACTTGCATTTCTATACCCAGCACCACCTCTTGCGCAGACGTTATATTGGCTGTCAATATTACGTACGTGCACAACATGAACTTACAGGTTTCGCAGGGGTATGATTTCAGCTCTCAGCGCATGTGCGTTTACGGACGTCCGCTTAGAGCGTTAGCGGCCTGCACTGGTGACCACAGCCACAGTGTAACATATCCAGAGAAGAGAAAAAAAATCACTGTCCTACGCTGTCCTTCGTAGTTTCGTAAGATGCTAGCAGATGTCAGGCGGTTCCCCGGTTTAGTACCGGTAGAACACACTAGAGGCGCTTCTGAGGGTGCCTCTCGCACGTCAGAGGGTAGCGTGGAGGGGAGGCTGAGGGGAGAGCTCGTGCCGCCTGCCACGAGGCCACGGCTGTGTCCGGCGTTTGAGGGGAGGTGGTGGTGGGGGCAGCCGCTACCCGCCGCCGTTCTGGCCAGTTTAAAAGGGCTGCTTCTGACCGCAGCGCCCCGTCGACAGCGGTAGCGCGAGCAGCTCTGTGCTACTCGCAGCAACTAAACGTGCGTTTACGCGCGACAAGCAAAGTTGCCGTGTGCGCTAGGCATAGCGCTAGGGCGAAAATAGGCATAGGCAGTTTGTTCAGGACTAGCCTGAACGGTAGGCCAGAAGTTAGGCGGAACAAGCCCGCGTCGTCAGAGGCTTAGCATAGGGCGAGATGGATAGCGATAGGCCAGAATCCGCGGTTAGGGATCACCCACAGGGACCTCCCCAAGACCAACCCATTAAAGAAGATAAACACATCACAATCTTCAACGAAGAACACCTCACGGAAGAGGAAAGGGCAACGGTGCGTGAAATAGCACGTCGCGCCGCAATGCGCGAAAATCAACGAAAGACGAGAGCCAAAAATACCAACACCGGATCGGACTTCGAAAGTCAGAACAACATGATATCGGAAGATGATTCTATCCCGGCATCCAGCGAAGAATCAACAACGGACGAAGACGAAGACGAATCCCAGATGGACTGCGAATCCAAAGAAGATAATGACGGTTTCACCCCGGTCAAAAGCAAATCCACAAAAAGAAGACTGAAGAAGACAACGGACGAAACAACAACCAGCAAAAAAGCAAAACGCGCGGAACAGCGCAGAAGACAACAAACCATACCACTGAGAAACTTCTACGAAAAACTGGCTGACATACCAGAAGAAACTCAACAGGAAACAATACCAAAGAAAACAAAAGAATACAAACCACCACCCTTGGTAGTCTACTACACGAACGACTACCTCAAGTTAAATGCAGCAATCAAACAAGAGATCGGTGGAAGTCTCCTAGCAACATATAAAGGGGACCACATCAGATACCAATTCGAAACGATGGTAGACTACCGCAAAGCCAGTAATTTTCTAAACCACCACCAACTTGGATACTACACTCATCAACCACCACAAGAAAGGAACCTCAAGGTCATCCTAAAGGGAATACCAGAATCGGTACCACCCAAAGACATCGTCGATGCACTAACAGAAAAAGGATATGAAGTCAAGGACTTCCACCAATACAACAAGAGAGACCCAAAGACAAAAAAACTCAGGCCATTGCCGGTAAGAGTGGTTGAACTGCCAAAAAACAAAAAAATCAGACAACATCTACAACGAGAGATACGTACTGGACACCCGACTGCGAGTCGAAAACTACGAACCGAGAGATGGGCCGGCACAGTGTAAAAACTGCCAACGCCTAGGACACACGGCAAGATACTGCAAACTCCCACCGCGGTGCGTCCTGTGCGCCGGAAATCACGCATCCTCCGCATGTACGCACCCAAAAACATAACCCCTCAGATGCGTCCTATGTGGAAACGAAGGGCACCCCGCAAACTTCAAAGGATGCCCCGAGTACCAGAAAAACCTAAAGCCATTCCGACAACCATTAAACAGAAATCAGGAGCAAGGCACAAGGCCAGCGACAAACAAAGCACCACAACCACCCCAGAGGAATGAAAAAGACTTTCCCTCACTACGTCAACCACTGACAAGAGAGAAGACGACGCAAAATTCATGGGGCAACTCGAAAAATACAACGACAAACGAAAATACAGGAACGTTGGGCGAGGCCCTGCAACAAATAACATCCTTGGTCAAAAATATCTTAAAACCAGACATAATGCAAAAAATCCAGAAGATAGCCACAAACATTAAAAATGCGACGGACCCAATCACCAAACTTCTAGCATTGGCAGAAGGCGTAATGTCACTATTCGCATAATGGAGACAAGAAGACATGCAGGAAAAAAAAACATAACGGCAGCCATTTGGAATGCCAACGGTATCAAGGACAAAAACACGGAAATTGAACGTTTCTTAACAGTAAACAAAATAGATATCCTACTAGTAAATGAAACCCACCTTCGTGGAGGAGAAACGTTCAGACTCAGGAATATGATCAGTTACAGAGACGATGACATAGTAATTCTGTCAGATACAGCAAAGGACCTGGAAGAGCAATTGAACGGAATGGACAGTGTGCTGAAGGGTGCATATAAGATGAACATCAACAAGAGCAAAACTAGGGTAATGGAGTGCAGTGTAAGAAAATCAGGTGATGCTGAAGGAATTAGATTGGGAAACGAAGCAATAAAGGAGGTAGATGAGTTTTGTTACTTGGGCAGTAAAATAACAAGTGATGGTCGCAGTACAGAGGATATAAAATGCAGAATGGCAATGGGTAGAAAAGCGTTCTTGAAAAAGAGAAACTTGTTAACATCGAATATTGATTTAAGTCTAAGGAAGTCCTTTCTGAAGGCATTTGTATGGAGTGTTGCCTTGTATGGGAGTGAGACATGGACAATAAACGGTGCGGACAGGAAGAGGATTGAGGCTTTTGAAATATGGTGCTACAGAAGAATGCTAAAGATTAGGTGGGTGGATCGCGTAACTAATGAGGAGGTACTGAACAGAATTGGGGAGAAAAGAAATTTCTGGCATACCTTGACTAAAAGAAGGGATAGATTGGTAGGGCACATTCTTAGACATCAAGGAATTGTGAATTTAGCGTTGGAGCGAAGTGTGTGGGGTAAAAATCGCAGAGGAAGACCAAGAGATGGATACAGTAAGCAGATTCAGACAGATGTAGGTTGCCGTTCTTATGTGGAGATGAAGAGGCTTGCTCAGGATAGGGTATTGTGGAGAGCTGCATCAAACCAGTCTCCGGACTGAAGACCACAACACACACAGAGACGATGCCATAAACAGACGCAGAGGAGCAACGGCCATCTTTATAAAACGATCCATAATCCACGACAGAATAGGAACACCATCTTTGGAAAACATAGAAGCAACGATAGTCACGGCACACACGGACGCAGGAAACATCACATTCATAGCATCATACCTCCACCCGCGCGATGAAATGCTACAGAGAGACATAGCAGCGCTCACAGGACTGGCAGATCGGATACTGATCGGAGGAGACTTAAATTCGAAACACCAATCCTGGCATTCAAGAGTGAACAACAGAAACGGGAACAGGCTTCTACCAATCCTAGACGAATTGGACCTAGACATCCACGCCACAGAAGAATTCACATACTACCCCTTCAACCACAGATATCAACCTGACGTCCTTGACGTAGTAATAACGAGAAATGTACCGGCAGTGGTAGAACTAAAGGCTATAAACGACTTATCTTCAGATCACATCCCCGTCACCATCCGACTAAAGAGAGCAACACTGGAGGACAACCCTAGGACATTAAAATCAGTGGACTGGGAATCATTCCGGAGAACTTTATCCAACACAGTACGGCCCACGCTGCGATTAGACACTAAAGACGACGTAAAAAATGCAGTTGACTACTTAACAACAAAGATAACTGAGGCAGCAAAAAGAGCCACAACGACGACTATAATCGAAAATGACAGAGAAACAAATTGGCCACCACTCCTAGCGGAATTACACCACCAAAAAATCGTTACAGACGAAGATGGCAACAATACCGAAACCCAAGAGACCGAAGAGAAATGAACAGACTGCAGCGCGAACTTCACACAAGACTAACAGAATGGAGGCAAGAACGCTGGGAGGACAAAATGGAGGCCTTCAGGTTACAACAGAAGGAAGAATGGGAACTCGTGAAAGCAATTAGAAACAAACCAAGACCAAAAAGAGCAATACAGACTGAACACGGTATCACATTCGAGCCCCTACACATAGCAGAGGCCTTCGCCGACGCATTTGAACAACAAAATACTCCGCCAGTCTATCATTTAACCGCCCAGGAAATGCAAGAAATCACAGAGACAGTACAATATGTGGAAGAATTTAGACAAGGCCAAGCACTACAACAACCACGTCTAACAACGCCAAATGAAGTACGAAAAATTATAAGTCACCGGAAAGGAACCTCCGCCCCAGGAGTAGACAAAATAAGTAACGCACACCTAGAAGAACTACCCCGGAAACCAATAGTGCTAATGACAAAAATTTTCAATCGATGTCTGCAATTACATTACTTCTCGGAACAATGGAAAATAGTAAGAGTCACACCAATTCCCAAACCAGGAAAAGACCTGCAATTGCCAAACAGCTATCGTCCAATAAGTTTACTTAGCACCATAAGCAAAATATTTGAAAGAATGCTACTTCCCCGAATTCAGGAACCACTTGTTGCAGACGGAACCATAAGACCGGAACAGTTTGGATTTCAGAAACGGCTATCGACGGAACTACAAGTACTAAGGGTTGTTGAACACATCACGTCCAAGCTCAACCTTTCGACGGCCACAGCAGCAGCCTTTTTAGATTGGGACAAAGCATACGATAGAGTCTGGCACGAAAGACTCATTCAAAAATTAGCGACACAAACATCAATTCCTGACTGCTACATTCACCTAATGGACGACTACTTATAAAACCGGAAACTACAAGTAACAATAGAAGGACAAACATCCAGCCAACGGATCTTACAAACAGGCATACCCCAAGGATCGGTATTATCGCCAGTTCTTTTCAACATCTTTATAAATGACCTCCCGAAAGAAGAAAACATCCAAATGGCACAGTTCGCAGATGATACGGCCTTATTCACAAGCTGCCGACAACATGGCACCAACGTGAGAAGACTACAACAACAACTCAACAAAGTAGCCAAATGGTGCAGAACAAACGGGGTAAAACTGAATGCAGAAAAGACAAAGGTCATCTATTTCAGCAAGAAAAGACCCAGAATAGACCAAATCCAAATACAAGGCCACTATCTCCCTTGGTCAAGAAATGTCAAGTATCTCGGAGTAAAACTGGATGCAGGCCTGTTCTTTCATTTACATGTGCAAGAAAAAAAGAAGACGTGTCTCCAGATGGCAAAGGCTTTAATACCGTTCTTTTTGAGCAAGAACTTACAAATAACCACCAAACTTAGACTCTACAAAGCCACGGTCCTTGCCGCACTTCTCTATGGAAGCACAGCATGGGGTATAACATCGAAAACACAAAGAACTTCTATACAAGTAGTACAGAACAAAGTGCTAAAATTGATCCTAGGTGTCCCCCCCCCCCCCCCCATGGGAAAGAACGCAGGACATACACGAAGCCACAAACATGGACACCTTACAAACGGCGATCCAAAAAAAGGCAATAAGAATCTACCAAAAAATAGACAGTTTAAGACAGACGATACCACAAATAAGGGAAATAGGAACAATACAACCAAGACCAGGAGACAAAATTAAAATCCCCCTCAGACTCACAATAGAGGACTTAGAAGACATATAGAAATAGAACCACCAAGTAAAAGGAAAATAGCACCAAAATAGGACAGATGAGGGATCCTGAATCCCATTATGCTGCAACCTATAAATGTAAATAAAGAAATTAAAAAACCCAAACAACAACAATCCAAGGCAAGTCGCAAGAGCGACGGTCCTGTAACACACAACACCAAAAAAAAAAAAAAAACCGCAGCGCCATCATGGGATATCTTACGGAGCTGTTGGAAACCCACCCTCCTCGCACCGCTGCGCGTGTGACCGGGGCCTTACGGAGATGACCCGTCTGTTTATTTTTGTCTGTGCCACAGCGAAAGTGTTAACTGTAAAGACCTTTCTCTTTGGCTAGTAACATTGAAGCTGCTTAATTATTTAACTCCATTTCCACCACGTTGCTTCTCTTCCACTTTCAGATTAATGCGAGTCTACTCATTTTATTTCTTGTGCAATTGTTTTCGTAGTATAATTGGTTAAATTATAAAAAAGTGTAAACATAAGTCATATGTTAATAAATTCAACGAGCTTTATTTTTAAAAAATGAGCCCCCCCCCCCCCCCAGAACCAAATCTTGCCTGCGCTACTGACTTAGCGTAATTTTTTTCTCATCTTCAGATGCATTTCAAATGTTTGTAGAACTTATGGGACTTAACTACGGGGTCATCAGTCCCTAAGCTTACAAACTACTTATGAACTAGCTAAGACTAAGGATGGCACAAATATCCATGCCCGAGGGGGGATTCGAACCCCCGACCGTAGTGACCGTGCAGACCGTGACTGACGCGCCTCAGTCCCCTCGGCCACCGCGACCGGCAGGTGCATTTTATTACAGAATTATCATTTATTGTGGTGTTCTGTCGCTCTTACAAAACATCTCTTACACTGTTCTTCCAGAAGAAAAGTTGTTATTATAGCTTGGCTTTACAAACAGTTTTTACGCAGAAAAGGTGAACGAAATTAAAATATAAATTTATGTTTCCGCGAATATGGCGCACATTTTTTTCGCTGCAGTTGCGGGAATCCGGATGGCGAACATACATGAACGTGAACGATAGGGACGTTAGTTGCGACTTGTGTGAATTTGGGGTGGATAGCCAAACGGTTAAGGTGGCCGCCTGCGCAAGGTGGGATTCCCAGGTCGGAATTTCAGACCCTCACAAATATTCACAAGTCGCCATACAATTATTTCAGTGCCCTAGTGCAGCCCAAGATGATACTGTCGTTTCTCATCCTATTGTCTCAGAAGCTGTCATTCTTCTCTTGCCTGTATTGTTTATCATCCACGTTCCACTTCCACACAAGGCTACAATCCAGATTAATACCTGCAGATTTTAATACTTAAAATTTCTGTTTCATGTTAACGAATTGCTTGTTTCCTTTCTTTTTTATAATTGTAATATTACTTTAATTTACAGTTTTTTTTTTTTAATTCTAGAAACACTGTTCATGCTATTGGCAGTCTGTATTTTATATCCTGTTCACGTATTCCGTCGTCTGTTGTCCAATTTAGTCTCTTATTTGCCGATATAAATTCCTCAGAATCACCTACATTACAGGAGTTTCACTTTTATTCCCTCTCAAGACACACTCTATGTCTCTCAACTGATCTTCCAATTCTTTTGTTATCTCTGATAAAATTACAGTGTCATGAAACGAGTTCTTATTTTTTTCTTCCCGAAGTTTAATTCGTTTTCCAAATTAAATTTTTATTTTCATTCCTGCTTGTTGTATATGTACGGTTCGAATAATATAGTGTGCAGCTTACCTTTCTCTCTCAGCCCAATACGGTCGGGGGTTCGTATCCCCCCTCGGGCATGGATATTTGTGCCGTCCTTAGTCTTAGCTAGTTCATAAGTAGTTTGTAAGTTTAGGGACTGATGACCCCGTAGTTAAGTCACATAAGCTATACAAACATTTGAACATTTTGATCTCTCTCAGCTACCGCCTCCTTTTAACAGTTTTCGGCTCTTATAACAAGAGTCTGATTTCAATTCAAGTTGTAGACAAAACCAAAGCAAATAATAATAAACTTTCACTCCCTGTGCTTTATTCATGAGAATGTCAAAGTTTCCGCAGTTTAAAAAATTTGCTAATTCTTAAATTGCTAAAAACTTTTTTTTTTGTCTCCTATCAGTTTATCCTTTAAAATAATTGGTAGGGTTAAGTGCCGCCTAGCGTGTCCATGAATGTTTCAGGAATACAAATCGATCCACCCCCCCCCCCTCCTCAGGCCTGCTTTGTCGTTCGTTCTGTTGTTCCATATTCGATTCGAAATATGTGTAGGTGTTATACGTTTATTTGAGTGGTCATAGGCGGCCATCTTCCGCTGGAGCTCTTACAAAAATAATTATTTTGCTTTATCTGTCCTAAGCGTTCAGTTTTTTTAGTCCTAAATCAAACATTAACGGTTGTCTTTGAAATCGACTGAGATACTATTTAGTTGTACTAATTTAAAATATTAGATCCCACATAATTTTCACAGCCAAGCGTATTTACCTTTGTGTCTGACAATGGCGCTACAGCCAAAATATTACACCAGTATAGTTTTTAACTGTCACATATTCGAAATATTCAAACATCTTTGCTGTAACATGTTACAGCGCTTGCAGTATTTTCAATGACGACGTTGAAAATTTATTGTGGACCGGGATTAGAACTCTTCCTTGTGCTCGTGGTATGTTGATCATTCAGTTCTGGCCAGTTTTATTTATTAATTTTTTATTAAAAAATTACGGTGCAGCTTTAACAGAATTCCCGCAAGGAATCGTGCGTGTTTGTGTATCCGCAGAGAAATTGTCATTTGCCTGATAGAGCCACACATACGATTGTATATATGTTGTTCATAAGAACAGACACTGTATTTCCCCAACAGGCAAATGTGAATTTATGTGCGGATGCACACACATACCCTGTCTCTGGCGGGAATATCGTTAAAGCTGCAAGCAGGAGGACGTAATGGGCATTGGAGACTAAAGTCTTAGTGTGCGGTAAGAAGAAAAGGCTAAGGCAACAGCTGGCTCCAAGAGGGAAATCCCAGTCTCGTATAAATGTTTAACTTTGACATTGGATTTATTTCAATGCCCTGAACTGGAGAGATGTTTGAATATCTTCAAATTGCTAACTGAACGGTTATTACCGTACACCAATGGTGTCTGTTCCTTCAGGCATCATATATAAAATTTCATTTTAAAACAATGTTCAAATGTTTGTATAGCTTATGGGACTTAACTATGGGGTCATCAGTCCCTAAACTTACAAACTACTTATGAACTAGCTTATACTAAAGACGGCACAAACATCCATGCCCGAGGGGGGATTCGAAACCCCGGCCGTAGTGGCCGTGCAGAACGTGTCTGGCGCGCCGCGCCGCAGACCGCTCGGCCACTACGGTCGGCGGTCCAGAGCGACATGTAAGGCCAATAATGGAGAAAGCAGATGATCGAATTCGAGTTATTGGGAGAGTTTTGGGAAGATGTAATTAATCCGTAAAGCCGCGGCAGAATAGCCGTGCGCACCAAGGATTCGAACCCCCGACTGCAGTTTCATTTTCCATTCATTACGTACAAAATATTCTACCATGAACCTAAAGAACAGACAATGTCAGTTTTACCTAACGAAATTCTACTGCCTAACCATTGAACGATGGGGCTCCTATTAGGTTCATGATAAGAGGTACCTTTAGTTAAGTATGAATGTTATAAATTTGTTTGCTCATGTGATATTGTGCTGTCAGCTTACCCCTAACAAGGTGGCAGCACGCCATGAACTCAAGTTCGGCAGGCCAGCCGATCCAATCACTAACCGGCGTTATACCGCGACAAACACACGTCTGTAGAGTATTGTCGAGTCTAATTTGGACCCTCTCTTACGGAGGCCGCAGCGTAGCTGAGAACCAGCGAAGTATTCCTGCGCCGTCTCGCGATTGGCCGGTGATCGCCTTTTAGGGACCAGCCAGGCGACTCGCTAGTCAGTCTTGCATCCACCAAGCTAACGATAGCCTCGTAGAAGACTCAGAAGAAGAAGGAGAAACCCACTACAGAAGAAGTCACCAAAGACTGTTCGACGCCATACCAAGGAACCACTCCTGCTGCTCCAACGGACTTCTCTAACCATCTTCTAAGTAGCGACCACTGTAAATAGCGTAGAAGAAGTTTAGTTGTAATAAATTAGTTATTCAAGAAGAAGATTGTCTTCACAATAGTTATAGTTTAAGTCTTGTCATTGGCGTGTTTAACGATTTTTTACCTTGTTACTCTTGTTGGAACAGCCAAATTTTTATTTCTTTACTGTTATTTCATTTACATCGCCCCATATAGGCGCGGGGAGGACTGTCAGCGGTGAAATATTCCACTCTTCAGCCATGCGTTTGATTACAGTTGTGGGGCAGCGGAGTGTTCATATGTTTGTAGAGCTTAAGGGACTTAACTGCGGGGTCATCAGTCCCTAAACTTACAAACTACTTATGAACTAACTTATACTGAAGACGGCACAAACATCCATGCCCGAGGGGGGATTCGAACTCCCGACCGCAGCGGCCGTGCAGACCGTGACTGGCGCGCCGCAGACCGCTCGGCCACCGCGGCCGGCCGAAGCGGAGTGGCCGAGCGCATTGAGGCGCTATACTGTGATGCGCGAGGCCGCTCCCCGTCTGGGGTTCGAATCCTCCCTTGCGCATGGATGTTTGTGCTGTCTTTAGTATAAGTTGAGTATATAAGTAGTTTGTAAGTTTAGGGACCCCGCAGTTAAATCCCATAAGCTTAACAAACATTTTTGATCACAGTTGTATTATAGGTTTAGGTAAATAACGACAAGTTGTTAAATAAAGTTTTCAGAAATACATAAGGTCAAAACAGTACATAAAGCTGGATTTTTTTGAAGTTAATGTGATACATACGGCACTACAAGGTGCGTCTGAAAAGTTCGATGAATTGTCTCAGGAAATGTAGGAAACACGAGTTACAAACAAAATAGCTTCACTGGCGCTGTTGGATGTCCGCAACCGTCAGCTATCATTCTCAAAGACAGCCGCAAGCATCCGTCGCACTCGTTCCATGTTATCTGAGACTGTGATTGTAGACGGTCGACCCGAACGTGGCTCATCCTCACCTTCCTTTTCCGTCCCTAAACCACTCATACACACACTTTTTACTCACTGCTTCAACACCATACACTTGCACTAACATCCCATGGGTCACCGTCACAATTTTGCCTAATAAAAATACATAAATAAATAAATAAATAAAAATAAACACCCTTGGTGTTTACGCACTGTCGCATTTTGCGCTCCATGTTGCAATGACACGAGTTCTCATGCTGACCCTGTTCCCTAGGTCGCAGCGTGTACCGCCGCTTCAGTGCAGTGCTTTGCACGATAGAGGCCGCTTGTTGACATGTCCCTCAATGTGTATGCCCGAGCACCTCATCCTCGCCAGCGCGGTTTTAAAATATGGGACCATTCACCGAACTTTTCAGACGCACCCTGTAAAACTGTTGTTGCTCCAGACTAAAAAAAGAAAAGATAAAAGACAAACTTATATAAATATGAAAACCAACGCCCAAACCGTGATTCTTCTAAAATACATGGATCTGTAGTATTTATGAAATTCTGATGTATTGCAATGCGGGATGGGATTTTGGGACGGAAAATGTCTTGCCGGCCGCGGTGGCCGAGAAGACTGAGGCGCTCCAGTCACGGTCTTCACGGCCACTACGGTCGGGGGTTCGAATCCCCCCTCGGGCATGGATATTTGTGCCGTCCTAGTTCGTAAGTAGTTCATAAGTAGTTTGTAAGTTTAGGGACTGATGACCCCGTAGTTAAGTCCCATAGACTATACAAACATCTGAAACATCTGAAAATGTCTTTAGTAAATAGCGGAGGGCTTGGCCGGAAAAGACTGTTTTGAATAGTTGTGTAGGACCTATGGAGATGAAGGTAATTGTAAGGTGAACAAAGAGAAGACAGATATGAGGTTGGGCAGGGTGTGTGGTATGGTCATGGGAGCAAGAGGAGATGAGATGAGGTAGGCTAAGATGTAAGCTAGGGGATGGAGCCCTCTGTTGAGCGAGGCACCTGGAGAAGGATTACAGGTGACATGATGGGTAAACATCGGAGCAGATTTCAAGAAGTTGCGTTAGTGTAGGACATGGATAGTTTCTAGGCTGAGGACGATGGTATATACGTGTAAAGGGGCAGCAGCATACCAGGGTTGGTGGTCACAGGGGAGACAGTAGATTATTGGATTCTAGTTTCCGCATTGCATAGGAGATGTGGAGGCGCTGGGGTTGAGAAAGGAATGGCAGATTATTGATACTTAAGCCCATAATAGCTATTATTGAGATCAACAGTTTAAACCGTTCGTTATGAGCGGGACATACGCGCCCCACACCGAAATTTATTTCCGCAACAACAGTGGCAATGGGAAGAAAAGCATTTTTGAAAAAGAGAAATTTGCTAACACCGCATTCCATTATTTTTGTTTTGCTCTTGTTAATGTTCATTTTGTACGCTCTCTTCAACACACTGTCCATTCCATTCAACTGCTCTTCCAGGTCTGTAAAATTCTAGCAAACAGCATGACAATAAATACATTTACTTAGCTGAAGGCTTGCTCAGGATAGAGTAGGGTGGAGAGCTGCATCAAACCAGTCTCCGGACTGAAGACCATAACAACACTCCGGCTTCTGTCTGCATCGCTTTCTTGTGCTCATTCCTAGAAAGTGTTCTTCAGCTGCAAACCGTGATTCTTCTAAAATACAAGGTCTAAGCCATCGGTAGCATGATGAAGTGCGCTCTGTCAAATTCATCTCTCAGTATAGCATCTCCTATTTCATCTTGATCTACGTCCTCTTCCCTTCCTACCACATTGTCTGTAAGTTCATTTCCTTTGTAGAGCTGCTCTATGTACTCTTTCCACCTTTCAGCTTTCCCTTCTTTGCTGAGAACCGGCTTCCCATCTGAGTTCTTGATATTCGTAGAGTTGCTTTTCTTGTCCCCAAATGTCTCTTTTATTTTCCTGTAGGCGGTATCTACTTTTCCCCTTCTTATACATTCTTCTACAGATTTGCATTTGGCTTCTAGCCACTCCTGCTGAGCCATTTTGCAATTCCTATCAATCTCATTTCTTAGTCGTCTGTACTCCATTTTGCCTGTTTCATTTACTGCATTTTTATATTTTCTCCTTTCATCAATTAAATTTAGTATTTCCTGTGTTATCCAAGGATTTTTTGCAGGTCTTGCCTTTCTACCTATTTTGTCCTCTGCTGCCTTCACTATTTCATCTCTCAATGCTACCCATTCCTCTTCTACTGTTTTATTTCCCCCTGTTTCTGTCAATTGTTGCCTAAATCTCCCTCTGAAATTCTCCAGAACTTCACTTTCCTTCAATTTATCTAGGTCCCATCTCCTTATTTTCCTACCTTTCTGCAGTTTTTTCAGTTTCAGCCTACAGTTCATGACTAACAAGTAATGGTCAGAGTCTATATCTGCCCCTGGGTATGTCTTGCAGTTAATAACCTGATTCCGGAATCTATGTCTTACCATTATAAAATCTATCTGATACCTTCCAGTGTCTCCTGGTCTCTTCCACGTATACAACCTTCTTTTGTGATTCTTAAACCACGTGTTTGTTATGATTAAATTATGTTCCGTGCAAAATTCTACCAGGCGACTTCCTCTTTCATTCCTTCTGCCCAGTCCATATTCACCTACTATTTTTCCTTCTCTTCCTTTTCCTACTACCGAATTCCAGTCTTCCATCACAATTAAGTTTTCCTCTCCCTTAACTGTCTGAATAATTTCCTTTAGCTCCTCATATATTTCTTCTATATCCTCATCATCGGCAGAGCTAGTTGGCATATAAACCTGTACTACTGTTGTCGGTGTTGGCTTCGTATCTATCTTGACAATGATAATGCGATCACTGTGCTGCTCATAGTAGTTTACCCGCATTCCTATTTTCTTATTCATTATCAGTCCTACTCCTGTGATACCCACAACTGATTTTGTACTTATAATCCTGTACTCACCTGACCAGAAATCCTGTTCATCCTGCCACCGAACTTCACTAATCCCCACTATATCTAACTTCAACCTACCCATTTCCCTTTTTAAATTTTCTAATTTTCCTACCCGATTAAGGGATCTAACATTCCACGCTCCGATCCGTAGAATGCCAGTATTGTCTTTCCTGATGATAACATCCTCCTGAGTAGTCCCCGCCCGGAGATCCGAATGGGGGACTATTTTACCTCCGGAATATTTTACCCGAGAGGATGCCATCATCATATATTCATACAGTAGAGCTGCATGTCCTCGGGAAAGGTAACGGCTGTAGTTTCCCCTTGCTTTCAGCCGTTCGCAGTAACCGTGTGGCAAAGCCACATTAGCTGATGTTACAAGGCCAGCTCAGTCAATCATCCAGACTGTTGCCCCTGTAACTACTGAAAAGGCTGCTGCCCCTCTTCAGGAACCACACGTTTGTCTGGCCTCTCCACAGATACCCCTCCGCTGTGGTTGCACCTACGGTACGGCTATCTGCATCGTTGAGGCACGCAAGCCACCCCACCTCGGCAATGTCTGTGGTTCATGGGGGTGGAAGCCGGAGATAAGGACTTATTTCGTGTGTAGCTACTGCGTATTTAGCCATGACCGGAAAAATTTCTTAAAATGATAAGCTGTGAATAAATGTTTCTTTATCATAATAATGTTACTTACCTTCTTTTCACATATAATAATCGCAAGTAAATATAATTAGTTCACTAAATATTTTCAGCCTCGTGTCCAGTGAGACATATACATATAGTTAAAAAATTGTTAGGAACAATAGAAATTAATAATTTGGCCTGACTAATTATCCATTCTAAAAGCAGGAACCAATTTTTTTAGCAAAGTGTGACACTTCAGTTACTTCGCTCATGTTCAAAATGTTCAAATGTCTGTATAGTCTATGGGACTTAACTACGGGGTCATCAGTCCCTAAACTTACAAACTACTTATGAACTACTTACCAACTAGGACGGCACAAATATCCATGCCCGAGGGAGGATTCGAACCCCCGACCGTAGTGGCCGTGCAGACCGTGACTGGAGCGCCTTCGCTCATGAGAGGGTTGAGGTACTCTACGACACTGTAGCTCATACGTTTAGCAGATGTGGATCTTAATAACTTATTGACTATCATCTGATTAAATTCACTGGAACTGTTATAATTTTTATTATAATGGTGAGTTGTACCTAGAGGATGGTGAACCTAGTAGCACACCTTTTCTGGTCAATACGTACTCTAGTGACTGATTTTAGAATCACACAAAGGAACACACATCAAAGACTGCCATAAGCAATTTGAGGCGTTGTTTTTGTTGTTGTTAGACATGTGTTTAAGTTTCCTACATATACATGGCATACTTTGAAATCACATTTAAATGACTGGCAGACGGTGCCGGCCGCGGTGGCCGAGAGGACTGAGGCGCTTCAGTCACGGTCTGCACGGCCACTACGGTCGGGGGTTCGAATCCCTCCTCGGGCATGGATATTTGTGCCGTCCTAGTTCGTAAGTAGTTCATAAGTAATTTGTAAGTTTAGTGACTGATGACCCCGTAGTTAAGTCCCATACGCTTTACAAACATTTGAACATTTGGCAGACGGTGCATCGGACCACCTTCACACTATTGATTGATTTATCTTATAAACAAAATTTAACGGATTTCTTTTCGTACTCATTTGGACGACCACACACTTCTCATTATTTAGAGTCAATTGCCATTTTTACACCATAGTGATATCTTATTTTGATCGTTCTGCAGTTAGTTTTGATCTTCAGATGATTTTACTAGACGGTAAATGACGGCGTCATCTGCAAACAAACTACGAGAGCTGCTTAGTTTTTCTCCCAAATCGTTTATGTAAATAAGGAACAGCAGAGGACCAATAACACTACTCTGTGGAACGCCCGAAATCGCCCCTGTTTTAGTCGATGCCTTACCATCTATTACTACAAACTGTGTCCTATCTGACAGGAATTCCCCTATCCAGTCGCAAACTTGAGGTGATGTACCATTACCACGCAATTTGATTAAAAGCCGGTTGTGAGGTAGCCTTCTGGAAAACAAGAAATACGGAATCAATTTGAGAACCCTTCGTGTGAGTAAAGAGCTGGTTGTGTTTCGCATGAACGATATTTTCGAAAGCCGTGATGACCTTGGGTCTATAAACCATTCTCAAATTCAAAAATGTTCAAATGTCTGTAAATCTATCGGACCAAACAGCGTGGTCATCAGTCCGTAGCTTACAAACTACTTAAACCTAGGTAAAGTAACCTAAGGACAACACACACACACACCCATGCCCCAGGGAGGACTCGAACCTCCACGGCGAGCAACCGCACGCTCCGCAGCGAGACGCTTTAGACCGCTCGGCTACTCCACCGCGGCATAAATAATTCTGTTCGAGATAATATTTAATATTTGAATGCAGGATACGTTCCAAAACACTGCTGCAAATAGACGTCAATGAAATAGGCATGTAGTTCAGTGGGTTACTCCTACTGTAATATAGGTGTGACCTGTGTAACTTTCCAGTCTTTTGGTACAGATCCTTCTTTGAGAGATCGGTTGTATATGGCTGTTAAGTAAGGAGCTATCGCTTCAGCATAATCAGATATAAATCTAATGGGTATACAGTCCGGACCAGGAGACTTGTTCTTGTTAAGTTATTTAATTTGCTTCACTACTCCGAGGATATCTACTTCAACGTTACTCATTCTGGCCTCTGTTTGTAATTCGAAATCTGGAATATTAGTTTCGTCTTCTTTGGTGGATGAGTGTCTGGTAGAGTCATTCAAGTCATTCAGTCAACTTCATGGAGCATGTCATCTACAGCACAGACAAAAAGTTGTTTTTAGTTGTTAGAACCTAAAAAAAAATTGTCTTCGATAGAGAAAGGTATTCTGCAACACAATTATTGCATCTTTTCGTACTCTACATGACTGCACTGGCCTTTTATGTGCTGCAGGGTTTTTTGGAAATGAACCTATATTGCATTCAATTTTAAATGTGTTTCAATCGATAAAATCTTGCCATTACTGTTTATAACCATCCATCTGATTCATTATCATTCTACTGCACACAAATAATTAGTAATGGGAATCAGATTAAGCGGCAGTATCAAAAACCACTGAAAAGTTAAATATTTGTTCAAAAAGAAGTTACTTGAAACTAAACAGAGGTGATAAACAGCAAAAACTATGTACACACTACGATACACAGGTACTTTGGGGCCTGCCGCGGTGGCCGAGGGTACTGAGGCGCTTCAGTTGCAGTCTGCACGGCCACTACGGTCGGGGGTTCGAATCCCCCCTCGGGCATGGATGTTTGTGCTGTCCTTAGTGTTAGTTAGTTCATAAGTAGTTTGTAAGTTTAGGGACTGATGACCCCGTAGTTAAGTCCCATAAGCTATACAAACATTTGGAACATTTAACATTTGGTACTTTGGGAATAATGGACCAAAGTCTCGCAATTAACTTACTTAAAAAAAAAAAAAAAAAAAAAAAAAAAAAAAAAAAAAAAAAAAAAAGTGGTGTGAGAGAGAGAGAGAACTGTTAGAAATTTCGTTTGAGGAAAGAGTAAGTGTTTGCATAAGGTATAGACATGGGACTAAAAGGGTTAGAACAATCACAGGACATACATACAAGGTACCTTTCAATTAAATGCCGCGCGGGAATGGCCGTGTGTCCTGAAGCGCCATGTTACGGATCGCACAATCCCTCGCGTCGGAGGTTCGAGTCCTCTCTCGGGTATGAGTGTGTGCGTTGTCCTTAGTATAAGTTAGTAGTTCAAATGTTCAAATGTTTGTATAGTATATGGGACTTAACTACGGGGTCATCAGTCCCTAAACTTACAAACTACTTATGAACTACTTACCAACTAGGACGGCACAAATATCCATGCCCGAGGGGGGATTCGAACCCCCGACCGTAGTGGCTGTGCAGACCGTGACTGGAGCGCCGCAGTCCCCTCGGCCACCGCGGCCGGCTAGTTAGTAGTTAGTAGTTTGTTAGTCTAGGGGCCGATGACCACAGAAGTTTGGTCCCTTAGAATTACAAACATTTGATTTGAACATTATTAATTATAATTAAATTTTGAAATAGTTAAAAACTTGTGGATTCCAAGAAAATTGCGATTTCAGACAATAGATTTCGAAACATATCTCTGTTATTATATTTCTCATCCTCAGGATGCCCGAAACTCGATCTTTCAAGTACTAATTTCTTAGAATCCACCTTTTGCGCATGGAAATATCGCCCGATACATCATTAAAAAAAAGAACTTGATTTGAACTGCGCCGACTGTCGTCCAGAGTCGGTATGTTGGGACGTTGAGGTGATTGCGCGGTGCCGGCGTGGTGACATCAAAAGGTTTGCCGCTATCAGAGGAAGCCTCAAAATCGCGTCGGCGCTTCTTTGGCCGCACATACAGACCAGCCCGTCCTTCCGTTTCCGGACGGTTAAATGTGGATGCTCGGTCGTCCATTTCAAACGCCGTATCCTCAATCAATATGACGCAATAATTTGAAATACAATAGAGATGACTACGTATCCCGTTCGAGGGCCGTCATTATCGCCACTCCGGAAATTGTGGCAACGAAAATCTCTCAGCTGGGCTCTAGGAACGTTGCACCACGTTGTGCTGCGTGTGTTTCGGCCACCTCGGTGCTAGCCAGAAGCACCCACCGTGATTCCAGGCGGATTTCGTTACCGCCAACCTCTGACGTTTTATTTCATAACCAAGCGCAAGTAGTTCTTATCTCGAAAACATCGTGAGCGCTGTGAAATTTATTATCAGAAACAGTATCACATTAATATAGCACATCTACATTTTTTTTCTGTATGCCACATTATGAAGTGTGCCGGCGGGTCTTTCTGGAACCATTATCTTTTCCTCTAATGCCTGTTCCATTCGCGAAAGATACGTGTCAAGAATGACTGCCATCCATCCCATCTTCGCTGATTTTAAATTAACTAAACGAAACACTTTTAAACCTTGTTTCACAAACCATATTATCGCTGTACTACTTAAGTTTCCGGTTGTAAGGCCCTCTTCTGATAATAATTGATGAAAGAGGTGAAAAACCAAGGAAAATTAAACATGTCACCTTCTCAATCGAATGATTCATGACTTACACTATACAATTCTAATATTGCTAAGTACTGATTTAAAACATTCATTATGACAGCATTTACAGTTCAAATGTTCAAATGTTTGTAAATCTATCGGACCAAACTGCGTGGCCATCAGTCCGTAGCTTACAAACTACATAAACCTAGGTAAACGGTAAACTAACCTACGGACAAACACACACACCAATGCCCCAGGGAGGACTCGAACCTCCACGGCGAGCAACCGCGCGCTCCGCAGCGAGACGCTTTAGACCGCTCGGCTACTCTACCGCGGCAGCATTTACAGTAACCATAACTAAACCTACATTAGGGTTATGTTACCCAAAGGAACAGAATATTTTTCACATTATCTACCCGTGCCGGCCGCGGTGGCCGAGAGGACTGAAGCGCTCCAGTCACTTTCTGCACGGCCACTACGGTCGGAGTTTCGAATCCCCCCTCGGGCATGGATATTTGTGCCGTCCTTAGTCTCAGTTAATTCATATGTAGTTTGTAAGTTTGGGAACTGATGACCCCGTAGTTAAGTCCTATAAGCACAAAATAATAATAATAATAATAATCTATTCGTGAATGAAACCACCGAGGTGCTTTCCCTATTCAGAGGTTGCAACAATCACAATGGCGTGAATAATTGAGCGTGAGTTTCCTCATTCAGTGATTCGAGGGTGATTTGGTAAGTCTTAAAAAAAAAGACGGAAAACTGTTGGTTTCGTGAATAACTTTTTTGTATCCACCATAGTCTCTTTTTTTTTTTTTTTTTTTTTTTTTTTTTTTTTTTTTTTTTTTTTTTTTTTTTTTGAAACTATGCAAAATACTTGTTGACTGCAAATATCACTGGCTTATTTGATGGAAACTTCTTCCCAGCAAGTAAAAATTTCTAGTTAGCTTACAGAAAGAAGTCACTAAGAGATAAGCCCGGCGAATAGGGCGGGCGAGGAACTAACTGAAAGTCCAATTCGTACACTTTCAAATGTTCAAATGTTTGTTAAGCTTATGGGACTTAACTACGGGGTCATCAGTCCCTAAACTTACAAACTACTTATCAACTACTTACGAACTAGGACGGCACAAATATCCATGCCCGAGGGGGGATTCGAACCCCCGACCGTAGTGGCCGTGCTGACCGTGACTGGAGCGCCTCAGTCACCTCGGCCACCGCGGCCGGCTCGTACACTTTCACCATTGTTATAACTGATTTGTGAGATGGTGGATTAACCTGATGAAATACCGCTTTTGCATGTTAACCTTGATCTTTAAACAGCCAGCGCAAGTTTAAAAAAATCCAACTATGAAAAGTGATAGGGCCTAGTTACTTTTCTGCTTTTCTCCAGGTAATTTAGAAGTTGTTCCTTGGGAACTCCGAAAAGCAGTGGCCATCTCCTTACCGGCTGATGTGGCCGAGGGGACTGCGGCGCGCCAGTCACGGTCTGCACGACCGCTACGGTCGGGGGTTCGAATCCTCCCTCGGGCATGGATATTTGTGCCGTTCTTAGTATTAGCTAGTTCATAACTTGTTTGTAAGTTTAGGGACTGATGACGCCGTAGTTAAGTCCCATAAGCTCTACAAACCTTTGAACATTTGCTGATGAAAATGTCGTTGCCTTCTTCGGTTCACTTTCACCCATCTTAGTCCATTGTTTTACCTGTCGTTTTGCCTTTAGTGTGTAATGAGTGATCCAGGTTTCATATACAGTCACAAAGTGGTGGAAATAACTCAATGATTGCGGTGAAACATCGACAGACATTGTTTTGATGTGTGGCAGATTCGCTTGTGATCGACTGTAATCAATCTGACACAGCTTCATCATAGTCTATTATATTCCTCGTTCTATTGAGAGCCTTGCCGTCTCAGCAATATCATACATTTATTTTTGGCGGTGTTGCATTACCATACCACAGATTTTGTCAGTAGGATTTTTTTTCCACGACCTCAACTAGGCGGTCATATAGCGCTTTGCTTTTGGTGCTTGTCCGATCATGTTTCAATTTATTAATTCGAAAGTAAAAAGTCTTTACTGCTTGTGCAAAATAAAAAAAATGTTCAAATGTTTGTATAGTCTATAGGACTTAACTACGGGGTCATCAGTCCCCAAACTTACAAACTACTTACGAACTAGGACGGCACAAATATCCATGCCCGAGGGGGGATTCGAACCCCCGACCGTAGTAGCCGTGCAGGCCGTGAATGGAGCGCCTTAGTCCCCTCGGCCACCGCGGCCGGCTGTGCAGAATCCTCGTGAACTTCATCAAGTTCTGCTTTGATTTGAGAGGCACTTCAGCAGTCAAAGGAAACTACAAGATACTCGTTTTTCCCACTTTCAATCGCAATCGGCACATTGACCAATTAAAACAGGTTTCAACGATGAACTCTACTCTGTACATCGCTGAATTTCTTCATACGATCCTTTGAATAAAAAAGCTTACCAAACACTAATTCACAACAGAAATGTTACCTTTTTTTTAATATAAATTTATTATACCGGGTGATCAAAAAGACAGTATAAATTTGAAAACTTAACAAATCACGGAATAATGTAGATAGAGAGGTAAAAATTGACACACATGCTTGGAATGATATGGGGTTTTATTAGAACCAAAATCCAAAATGACTCCACCCCATATTGCTAGACGCGTGAAAGATCTCTTGCGCGCGTCGTTTGCTGATGATCGTGTGCTCAGCCGCCACTTTCGTCATGCTTGGCCTCAAAGGTGTTGCGATTATTGGCTTTGGGGTTACCTGAAGTCGCAAGTGTATCGTGACGACCGACATCTCTAGGGATGCTGAAAGACAACATTCGACGCCAATGCCTCACCATAACTCCGGACATGCTTTACAGTGCTATTCACAACATTATTCATCGACTACAGCTATTGTTGTGTAATAATGGTGAACATATTGGACATTTCCTGTAAAGAACATCATCTTTGCTTTATCTTAATTTGTTATGCTAACTATTACTTTTCTGATCAGATGAAGCGCCGTCTCTGGGACATTTTTTGAATTTTTTTTCCTTCTTCTAATAAAACCCCATGTCATCCCAAGCATGTGTGTCCATTTTTACCTTTGTATCTACACTACTCCGTTATTTATTAAGTTTTCAAATTAATACTGACTTTTTGATCACTCGGTTAACCAGCGTCGTTATTGTGGAGAGACGTGCATTTTCCCCCTAGTTGCTAATATTACTAACAGAGTGAACTTTTCATTCTATATTTCTATGCGTTAGATAACTTCTTACGCGATGTCTTTGTGGTTTTCGTCCAAGCAAAGTTCGTGGAGGGTCAAATCGCACTTCTTTAACTGCCCGCTTCTATGGTGTTTTCTGAGCCTACTACAGACGGACCTCCCAGTCTGTTCAATATAGCAAGAGCAGCTTGGTACCCAGTATTATCAGTCTCAGTCTCAAACGGTTGGTTTATTTATCATTTCAACTTCCTCCTAGTGTCTGTGAGACAATGAAGAACACAGAGGAACTCTTTAAAATGTTGCTTATCCTATTTGACGTTTTAAAGGCACATTTCCTCCACGCTGATGACTGTATACATTGGTTCGTATTGCACGACTTCCATGCTTTCTGAATTCCAACAGCAACCTATCCGTGGCACACTACGCCTCTTTTGTAGCGCCTGCCACTGCAGTGTATCGAGCATCTGCGTGACGTGTCCCGTTCACGCTTGGAGACTCAGCGCGCTCTACTGAACTGCACGGAGAGCGCGGGTTCACTTTTACCTGCATTACCCACTACACAGCGCAGCCATTTCCTGTCCTCAAAACAGTTTTGGAAAGCTGTATTTACAAACTGTACAAGTATTCAGCGCAGACCAAACCTTCCTCGTGCCTTTTACATTCCAAAATAAAAAATTTCCTCTCAGAGAGGACACAGTTCGTAGTAATCGATGGTAAGGCAACGACTAAAACAGAAGTGATATCGGGCGTTCCACAGGGTAGTGTTATTGGTCCTCTGCTGTTCCTTATTTACATAAACGATTTAGGGGAAAATCTAAGTAGCTCTCTTAGGTCGTTTGCAGATGACGCCGTCATTTACCGTCTAAGTAAAATCATCTGAAGATCAAAACCAACTGCAGAACGATTTGAATAAGATATCTATATGGTGTAACAATTGGCAATTGACTCTAAATAATGAGAAGTGTGAAGTCTCCACATCAGTACGAAATGAAATCCGTTAAACTTTGTTTACTTGATAAATCAATCAAATATGGAGGCCATAAACTCCACAAAATACCTAGGAATTACAATTTCTTCTGACTTAAATTGGAAAGAACACGTAGATAATGTCGTTGGAAAGGCGAACAAGAGACTGCGTTTTATTGGCAGAACCCTTAAAAGATGCAACAGAACTACTAAAGAAACTGCATACACTACGCTTGTCCGTCCATTTTTGGAGTATTGCAGCCCAGTGTGGGATCCTTATCAGGTGTGTTTGACGGAGGACATCGAAAGAGTCTAAAGAAGGGCAGCTCGTTTCGTATTGTCACGATACAGGGGAGACAGCGTTACGGAAATGATACAGGATCTGGGATGGGAATCATTACAACAACGGCGCTTATCGCTGCGGCGTGGGCTACTTACGAAACTGCAATCGCCAACATTCTCCTCCGAATGCGAAAACGTATTGTTGACTCCCACATACATAGGTAGAAATGATCACCAGAATAAAATACGAGAAATCAGAGCTCGAACGGAGAGATTCAGGTGTTCTTTCTTCCCGCGCGCTATTCAAGAATGGAATAGGAGATAAATGGTGTAATGGTGGTTTAATTAACCCTCTGCTAGGCACTTAAATGTGATTTGCAGAGTACCCCATGTAGATGTAGATGTAGAATTCATTCTTTGTCTTAAACTGTGTTTTTCTGTTTTGCCCAAGTATTTCTTTTGAGCTATGTCTTGAATAAATATAAGTCAATTCGACACACAATAATTTACTTCATAATTACGGTTTAATTCAAATATTACCTTAGAACCAGAAACATTACTTTATTCAACTTAACTGCGACGCTTTTTGAGGCCTTGAGCTGATGACTCTGGATTCCTTTTGAGAAGGATCGAGGATCGTATCTCCATCCGACGATGCAGATTTTGGTTTTCAGTGCCTTTGCTGAACCATTTAGGCTAAATGTTGCAACGATTGCTTTGTAAAAGAACCACACTCTATAGATGATTTGTAGTCTAACTTTGCTCGCTACAAAAGTGTATCTCGTCTATTTTTTAAACATCGACTTTTGACCTGAAGGTCTCACAGCCCTATGTCAGGTATTGTGTTGAAGTAGACAGAGCCAGGTTGCAATTGTTTTATTACAAATATGTTTTTTAGATTAATGTATCATTTTTGGTGAATGAGAATAAACACATTACTAGGTACCGATTGATAATATTCGATTAACTGGTGTTAGAATTCCACTTTTTGATTTGCATTGAGACTGTCAACCATAGCACAGTCAAACTTAGCCATTCTGGACGGAATGATGCGCTATGGGAAAGAATAGACTACACAATATACTGAATACACCGTAAACGATGATTCAGCTAATCCATCTTTGAGGATGTGGAGAGGTCCCTTATTTTACGGTATCGCTCCTTAGTTAGCTCAAGTCTCCCGTTGTTCCGACGAAATAAAACTGAACTACTATTATTGTACAATAAGAACCAAAGAAATACCCTTTTTGGTTAAAGCAAACTGCATGATGCACGAGTTTTGATGTTCCTTTAGTGTTAGTAAGTAATGCTTTCACATGGCGAGAGTTCATCCCCTGCCTTGTTGCTTCAGGTCGCCGTGTTCTAGAGGTTTGGTACTAGAAAGTTAGAACCAGAGGTTGCAGTACTTAATGTGATATATTACAATTTTTTCACAGAAATGCCACAAAGAAGTTATGTATATAATGACGAAATTACTCGTAAAACTGGGTTTCCATTCCAGAAATTACACTGCTCAAAACAGTCAGGCGATCAGGTGAGATATCATACACAGTATAAATATTTTATTCAGATAGTGGTTAAAATAGTAATTTGTATGTGATACAGTACGATATTTTGCTGTCTCAATTCATTACTTGAGGTTTAAATGGCGTTTACGTAGAGCGAGGCGCCAAGAGGCTACCTTAATAGCGAAGAAGTCATTCTTGTGGCCTTCTAATATGGTGTGTGATCACCTCGGATGGCCAATACAGCTGTGCACCTGAGTGGCACAGGTAGTATGAGGTTATAAACCAGGTATTGATGGATATTTGACGGAGCGAGGTGGCGCAGTGGTAACGCAATGGACTCGCATTCGGGAGGATGGTAGTTGAAATCCACCTCCGGCCATTCAGATGTAGGTTTTCCGTGATTTCCTAAATCAATCAGGCAAATGCCGGGATGATTCCTATTAAAGGGCACGGCAGATTTCCTTCCCCAACCTTACCCAAAACTCTGAGCGTAAACTCCGTCTCTAATGACCAAGGTGTCGTCGAGACGTTAAACCCTAAGCTTCCTTCCTTCCTTGATGGATATTTGTCCATTCTTTAATGAGTGCAATATCCAGATTTGCAACCGTTGTGGGAGGTGCTGGTCTGGCTTCAATGCGTCTGACAAGTGCATCCCAGACATGCTCAGTCATGCTTAAGTACTCCATTTTTTTCGATTCCCTCAGCTTCAAGCATATTGTTCAAACATCTTACGGGTATGCTGCCGGGTGACGCCGTCTAACAACGCCTATATTTCGACTGGAGTACAACCTGCCATTCGCAAGGTACAACTGCACTCATAAAGCAATGTGCGAGGGAATTTAATACCTCTGTTTGCAAAGGGAAAAGAAGAAAGATAACACACACAATACAAAAACCCGCAGAGTCGAAATAACCAAAGACGACGAACATCAGAAATATAGACAGTGACTATAAATCAATTGGTGAGGCAGCATTAATTGTGTCCCTCTGTTTTTTTGACATTGCCGGATTTCAAGCAGAATTTGAACAAGAACCACCATCTATATTTATAAGTCGCTTTCTAGTTTTATTTCCACACCTTCCTTAATAACACTCCCAAAAGGTGGAAGTGAATGACAGAATCTCTGTGTTGTATTCCATAGGATGACCGGTACTAAGACAGCGTTCTGCAACAGCAAATTTATTTGTCTGTTGTAAGCATTTGAATCTAATATGCACGAGAGCACAGAATAAATTTACAAACTGAAACGAAAAAGCGCAGACAAAAATCAAATTACTGTATGTCGTTTTTAATCAGAAGCCGTACTCACTCACGAAATATGACGGAGCTGTCTGCTGTGTATCAGCCGGCGGCCACACAGGTACTGATCCACTTGACGGTGAGAATAGTGGATCCTTTCACCAACAAGAGCTAAGCCAGCGCGTTGCTTGACACGATTGGCGACAGGAGAATTCAAATCAAATGTTTGTAAATCTATCGGACCAAACTGCGTGGTCATCAGTCCGTACCTTACAAACTACTTAAACCTAGGTAAACTAACCTAAGGATAACACACACACCCATGCCTCAGGGAGGACTCGAACCTCCACGGCGAGCAACCGCGCACTCCGCAGCGAGACGCTTTAGACCGCTCGGCTACTCAACCGCGGCGACAGGAGAATTAATATTATGCAATACCTTAGCAAACGTTGGAGCATTATTATGATTTCGGCACTTCAAAAAGAACGACAAAGCACATTGCAACCTTACTATACTGCTGCGGAGTTTATCCAACTTCACCGATACATTTCCTTCCCATAGAGGTAAACGAGGTGAAACCTTAACTTTTCGCGTCGTACTGAATGTTGAAACAACTTGCGGGTATGCTGTCGGTGACGTCAACCACCGCCGATATTTTGACAGGAGCACACCCTGCGGTTCTTAAGGCACAATTTCACTCATTAAGCAATGTGCAAGGAAATTTAATATATCGAGTGGTAGGAGAAAGAAAGAAAACACACAAACTACAAGTAACCGCAGAGACAAAGCAACCAAAGATGACCAGCATCAGAATATCGATAGTGACTATTAATCAATAGGTTAGCCAGCATTAACTCTGTACCTCTGTTTTTTGACGAGGGACAGAGCCGGAATCCAAGCAAAATCACCATCTCTGAAACTTCCTGGTATATTAAAATTGTGTGGCGGAACCGGGACTCAAACCTGGGACCTTTGCCTTTCACGGGCAAGCGCACTACCGTTGCGTGTTGGGATAGCACAGTCGGTAGTGCGCTTGCCCGCGAAAGGCAAAGGTCCGAGGTTCGAGTCCCGACTCCGGCACACAATTTTAATCTGCCAGGAAGTTTCATATCAGCGCACACTCCGCTGCAGAGTGAAAGCTTCATTCTGGAAACATCCCTTAGGCTGTGGCTAAGTCATGTCTCCACCATATCCTTTCTTCCAGGAGTGCTAGTCTTGTATGGTTCGCAGGAGAGCTTCTGTGAAGTTTGGAAAGTAGGAGGCGAGGTACTGGCGGAAGTAAAGTTGTGAGGTGGCATCGTGAGTCGTGTCGAGATAGAACAGTCGGTAGTGCGCTTGCCCGCGAAAGGCAAAGGTCCCAGGTTCGAGTCCCGGTTCCGGCACACAATTTTAATCTGCCAGGAAGTTTCATATCAGCACACACTCCGCTGCAGAGTGAAAGTTTCATTCTACCACCATCTCTGTTTATAAGGTATCTTGCTAGTTTAATTTCAATAGCTTCCTTAATAACACTATCCCAATAGGTGGAAGTGCATGTCAGAATCTCTGTGTGGTATTCCATAGAATGACCGGTGCCAAGACAATGTTCTGAAACAGCTAATTCTCTCGGCTGTTGTAAGCGTGTGTGACACTTGTGTTCAATTCCATGGTCTTCCTCAATCTTGATTGACCAATATATGACATGCCACAACTGCAAGGAATACGATAGACACCAGCCTCACGCAAACCAAGATCATCCTTTACGGACCCCAACAGGGCCTTTATCTTAGAAAGTGGTCGAAAAACACAATTCACAACATATTTCCGCAAAATACGACCATCCTGTTGGAATTTCTTCTTGCGTAAGGCAAAAAGGCGATAGATTTAGGTGCCACTACGTTACTGTCGTAATACACCCGGTGAACAGTAGGTTGATAGCGCAACGCACGTTTTATCTGCCTCTCACTATAACCATTCTGACGAAAGCTGACCTCGAGATGCGACAACTCAGCTGACAAACTTTCAATGTCTGAAATGACATGTGCCGTGTCAACCAAGGTACGAAGTACTCCTTCGCACTGAGCTGGATGGTGACAAATATCAGTTCGCAGATACGATTCAGTGTGAGTAGGCTTCCTATAAAGAGCATGTCCCAACGTACCGTCAACCTTCCTTCTGACCAACTTATCAAGGAACGGAAGGCAGCCATTCTTTTGCACCTCCACAGTGAACTGAATATTCGGGTGGATTGAATTTAGGTGTTCCAAAAAGCCGTTTAAATTCTAACTACCATGAGGCCAAATGAAAATATTATGGTCTACATATCTGAAAATACACTCAGGTTTCAAGGTCGCTGACTCAAAAGCACGTTCCTCGAAATCCTCTATAAACAAATTGGCACAATAGGCGACAACGGGCTTCCTTGATGTTGAACAGTAAATTAGTTTGTAGGACACGAGTAAGCTGTTTAAAACAAAAATTCGGCACAAAGTACAAGGACTGGATAAAAAGTAATGAAAACAATGATTTTTATCTGAAATGACTTTATTGAAATAGGTACTTATAGTTACGCAGCTTCAATATAGTCGTCACTGTTATCTAAGATGACCTTTTACTAAATGTGAGGAAGGCGTCGCTGGCCGCGGTGGCCGTGGGGACTGAGGCACTCCAGTTACGGTCTGCACGGCAACTACTGTCGGAGGTTCGAATCCCCCCTCGGGCATGGCTATTTGTGCCGTCCTTAGGATTAGCTAGTTCGTATGTTGTAGTTTGTAAGTTTAGGGACTGATGACCCCGTAGTTAAGTCCCATCAACTATACAAAAAAAAAAAAAAAAAAAAAAAAAAAAAAAAAAAAAAAAAGGCGTCGTGTATAATCCGCGTGTTTACAGGGTGAGACAAAAATCGCAGTACCCTTATTTCAAAATCTGCAGGAATTAGAAAACCGGAATATTCCAATAAGCCATGGATGAGGTGGTTTATCTTTTACGTTATGTACCGAACGTAACCATCTTGGTATCGGCCCTCTTGACTCTAGGGTTTGGTTCTTTTTTTTTTTTTACTTTTTAAAGGGGGTCGTGTGATATATTAGATAGCATAAGCATTTTCTGACAAATTCATCCATGTAAACAGATTCGACGTAGAAGTTACGCTTCAAAAGTTAAAACACATTTTGTTTTTGGAAGTACAGACTGGACTGTTCTCCATAAAGAACAGTCATTTAACGTGTTCAGCATGGTTTTCCTCTAGGTCAACGCACATTTGAAGGCCCTGAATCCAATCGTCGTGCACTATTAATTAATCACAGATGTAGCTCAGACACGATTAAATAAATAAAGAAGGATTACAGCGGAAATTCTGGCACACGCTTCTTGAATGTGTTGCTCGAGATGGTGCCGTTTTCTTATTTTCTCTGCATACGCCATATGCTTTAAATGGCCCCACAGATAAAAGTCGTGTCTTGTGAGATTCAGGCGATCTGGGTGGTAATTGCACAGAACCATATCGGCCAATCCAGTGACCAGGAAATGGACTATTTAACCACTGAAGAACAACTGTTCCGTAGTGTAGTGGAGACCTACACTACATCTACATCTACATGAATACTCTGCAATTCACATTGAACTGCATGGCAGATGGTTCATCGAACCACTTTTATGATATTTTTCTATAGTTCCATTCTATAATAGCTCGTGGGAAAAAGAAAAAAACCTAAATCTTACTGTTTTCGATCTGACTTCTCTTATTTTAATGATGTAGGCGGGTGCTAACAGTATAAGTTCACATTCTGAAGAGAAAGTTGGTGAAAGAAATTTCGCAAATAGATCTCGTCGCAACGAATAACGCATTTCTTTTAATGATTTCCACCCAAACTCGTGCATCTTTTCCGTGACACTCTCTCCTCTATAACGCGATAATGCAAAACAAGCTGCCCTCCTCTGAATTTTCTTTAAATCGTCCGTCAGTCCGAACTGGTGTCTACCCCACAAGGCGCAGAAATCCTCCAAAATAGGACGCACAAGTGTAGTAGAACTGTTGAAAGTAAGAGGAAAAGTTGCCATCCACATTCAAAAGTAAGAGTGAAGCCATCTTCATAAAAGTTGTTTACAGAAACCGCTCAAAGCGACTGATGTAAAAGATAAACAGGAGCAATAAACAAAGAACATAGTAACTTCACTTGCAGCTGTCTTGTTAAGATTATACCCACATCACTGCCATCCGATAGAACATATGGACTAGAATACGTTGGCCATAGTTATTGGCAACGTTACGATAACAGTCATATACGTCCACTACCAGTGTATCTTCCTGAAAATCCAAGAACTGTGATAATTTCTGCTGCTAGTATGGTTGTCATAAAAGAAAAGAATTAAACGGCCTCTCGAATAAAATGCAGGATGTAGAAATACGACTTGCCAGCTTCAATATGAAATCGATAGTGTCTTTAATATGAACCTAAGAGAAACTACCTAAAAATCGAAACAGTCGAAAAAAAATTTAGAACTGATTCTAATCAAATTTGGCTGCATGTTATTGGACCGATACAACAAACGGTACCTGGCAGCTCAAGGACGTGGTATATCTAATAATGACCCGTTAGTTAACTATTATGACAGTGTTGCTCTTCTTTCTGCAAAGCTCAAATGTTTGTTAAGCTTAAGGGACTTAACTGCGGGGTCATCAGTCCCTAAACTTACAAACTACTTATGAACTACCTTCTACTAAAAACGACACAAATATTCATGCCCGAGGGGGGATTCGAAACCCCGACCATAGCGGCCGTGCAGACTGTGACAGGCGCGCCGAATACAGCTGGACCACCGCGGCCGGCATTCTTCTGCAAAGCCTTGGAAAATATGTGCTCGTTAAAAACTTAATGGATTTGTAAAACAGGAAACTGATGTATAAAGATTATGAAATACTAACTACGCGTTATGAGTTTAATGTTGAGATAGGCACGCTGCAAAGATACTTCAGCAAAAGCAACAAAAAATGGACATAAATTATGCTCATAAGCTCTTCCTTTAAAACTGCATTCATAAGATCATCACGCATTTACGTCATCGTCTGTCTAAGAAATGCAATACGAGCAAGAGAATTCACTATAAATGCATTTCAAAAAGCGAGGGCGATATCGACATTACTGCAATTAATGTAGCTATGAAAATATATAATATGTCTCTTAGTGATACCGTACTCACGCCTCATCTGTCTTAAATTACTGTATCTCAGACGGTTGCGTAAATGTTTTAGGCGAGTAGTATAGCTGAATTAGGCTGTAGAGTTCTCCCGTACCCAAGAAGTAAAGGATGACGACATAACTATCTCCCTGGTTTCCGTACGATGACACATCAATGTTACTTGGGTTGCACCAGCAACTACCTAAGGTCTGAGTCACACCTGTTCCGTTCACAGTAACAGGGGCGACTCACGTAACGAACGAAAGCTGATACAAGGTGAATTTAAAGCCAATCCGTCCACTGCAATTCTCGATACATAATATGGATCATGTTTCTGTATCATACAAAACATAAATAATCTCCGACACAAAAAATAATATTCTTACCTGTATTAACAAGGAAACAATGCAAAACAAACCGCATTGAGAAATGTGATGCGTTCATAGGATTTAAAGTTATAATGAAATAACTTAATCAGTTGGTTTACGTTCTAGGAGGCGATCCAATTATGATATTGTAAAACGATATAAAAAAGCCAAGATCGCTGATCATCAATTTTTATTTACGACGACCGGTTTCGCTGAACTATGCCAGCATCATCTGGTCAAATTAAATATTTTACAAGGCCATAATCTTGTAATGTCAATTAGTTGTTATGTAACAATTTACAGTGCATAGGTGCACTATGTTATAAAACATAATTATCACAGTGATAATTATGTTTTATTATAATGATATCACAGTGATAATTATGTTTTATTATAATGACATAGTGCACCTATGCACTGTAAATTGTTATATAACAACTGATAGACATTACAAGATTATGGCCTTGTAAAATATTTAATTTGACCAGATGATGCTGACATAGTTCAGCGAAACCGGTCGTCGTAAATAAATTGATGATCAGCGATCTTGGCTTTTTTATAACGTTTTACAAAATAACTTAATGTTACACGAACTATATCGCTCGCATTTAAGAGTATTCAAGATTTAACAACAACTTGAATATGGCATCATAGCTTTTCAAATGCTCAAATGTTTATAAACCTTTTGGGCCAAACTGCTATAGTCGTCAGTCCCTAGACTTACAAACTACTTAAACTAGCTTACACTAAGGACGACACACACACACCCACGCCCGAGGGGAGGACTCGAAATTTCTGCGGGAACGGCCGCCCAGTTCGTAGCACGGTGCCTTAGACCACGGGACCATTCTGTGCGGTATAGCTTTTCCATGTAAGCAAATTCCCCGCAGGATTTTTCGCAAAATTTTCATTGATTACTACAGATATTTGTAACTAAAGGAAAATATGAGAACTATTTCAAAAAAAATGTTGAAATGTTTGTAAATCTATCGGACCAAACTGCGTGGTCATCAGTCCGTAGCTTACAAACTACTTAAACCTAGGTAAAGTAACCTATGAACAAACACACACACCCATGCCCCAGGGAGGACTGGAACCTCCACGGCGAGCAACCGCGCGCCCCGCAGCGAGACGCTTTAGACCGCTCGGCTACTCCACCGCGGTGGACTAGTTCAACCTTTGTTGTTGTTGTTGTGGTCTTCAGTCCGGAGACTGGTTTGATGCAGCTCTCCGCCCTAGTCTATCCTGCGCAAGCCTCTTCATCTCCTAATAAGAACGTCAACATAAACTATGTAACGGAAAATAGTATTTACATAAGCTGAAACAATCAGAGGTGGTTTACCGTTCCAGAGGAAGCATTAGGCAATGTTAGACTGAAACAGGAGAAATTAATACCATAGAATGTGAAGGGGTAGTTCCAAGACGTATATAATAATGAAGGCAGCAGAGTATCACGTAGGTAAGAAAACTTCGTACTTGATATTAAATTTAACTGGCAAAAGGAGAAAATTTAAATATCCAGAAATGAAGCAGGCTAATCGCATGCTGTCGTCGAAAACTAGATTTTCATGAAAAGTAAAATACTTACGTTCGTAACACTAGAGGCCAAACGCAGTGCTGTAGAAATATGTAAGTTTGAGGGGAAATAGCGATGCCACCTGTAGGAAAGATAAAAAGACCTTTGGAGATGAGAGAAACACCTGTACGGGTGTCAAAAGTTCAAATGGTAAAACAATTACTAAGCAAAGAAGTGAAAGTTGAAGGGTAGTTGGGGCTCTATAAAGGGAAAAGAAACTAGAAAAAAAATAAGAGGGAAGGATGATTAGTGTTCAACGCCTCGTCGACAACGTGGTCATTAGAGTCTAAGCTCACGATCGGATTGTTTGGGTAAGGATGGGGGAGGAAATCGACCGCACCCTTTCAAAGGAACCATCCAGGCATTTGCTTGAAGTGATTTAAAGAAATCACGGAAATCCTAAATCTGGATGGCCGGAGGTGTGTTTCAACCACCAGCCTCCCGAATGCGAGTCCAATGTGTTAAAAGACTGCGCCATCTCGCTCGGTAAAGAAACTAGAGGGCAATATTATAGAAACAAAAAGAGGAAGATGCGATAGGAGTTACTATACTGCAAGAAAAATTTGATAGACCACAGAAAGAGCAAAAGGTATAAAAGGTCTCTGAAGTGAACGACGTTCTTTCATAATTATTGAGATCCTTGGGAGCCGCGTGGGAATGGCACTTTTCTACGCAGCGCGTGTCTGCTCCCCGTCAGAGGTTCGAATCCTATCTCGGGAGTAGTAGTTGTCCTTAGCATAAGTTAAAGTTGTTTGTAAGTCTAGGTACCGATGACCACTGCAATTTGGTCCCATGGCTTCACAAATATTTGGACATTTGATCCTTGCGACAGCCAGCCATGACAATACCTAGTAGTGTGCAAGAAATACGACACTGGGAAATACCTCCTTCCTTCAAGAAGAATGTAGTAATTGCAGTTCTAAAGAAGGAAGCTGTTGACAGATGTGAATACTATAGAACCATCAGTTTTATAAGTCATTGTTGCAAAATACTGATACGAATTATTTACAGAAAAATGGAAATACCGATAGAAGCACATTTCGGCGAACAAAAGGTTACCAGATGTCCGTCTTCATAAAAGAGGACGTTTCTAGATTCATAAAAGGACCTTCTGTCTCTCTCTCTCTCTCTCTCTCTCTCTCGTATTGATAATTCAAGTATTAGTGATGTGTCTACTGTATTATCAGAGTCTTGTTTGTAATACATCTTACGCATGTTACGAAATTTCTTCATCTTCTTACAAATGAAGTATCATGAAATGTTGAGACCCATAGAACGGATCACATGGCTACAAGGCAGTGAAGCCCTATTATTTCATAGCTCCACCACTTGCAATCATCGTCTTAAGTGCTGAACATTTTTTTCCACACTTATAAGATACCTTGCGGATCACCCCTGTTTTCAACTGAAATTTTGTACGATGTATCATTTACGGAAACCATAGTACTGTCGAGTGTAAAATCGTCACGAATAAAGTAACTAAAAATAATCTAAGCGTTCCTTGATATACCTATGCTCCCATTTCGGATCAGACCGACGTGACTGTATACATGATTTGCATCTAGATTGTAGTGAGTGAATGGAATATGTAAGACCAAGGTGAAAAAATGAATAAAATAAATTTTTAATTTACCGTACAAAGGCACGCAATTAATTATTAAAAACTACTCACGTTTTAGGACAAAAGCTTTAAATCGATTTTTTCAAAACACTGTTTATGTAGTTACGTCTCTCTGGACCTAAACAGGCGAATGGTGAAACAGCAATGGTGAGTGTGGCGTCTGACCTTATTTGTATGAAGTTTTGAACAAGGCTTTAACTTATGTGTAACGAACATTGCACTAGATTTTGATCTTAAAGTCCGAAGTGGGGTTGACAGACAACACACGGAACTGCTGAGACCGAACACGACATACTGAACGACTTATTTTTGGGTGTCACGCAACACTCCGACCAGAGAAGGGGGGGGGGAGGGTTTCACATTATACTATGTGTATTGCACTGTCCTGCATTGCTGCAGACGTTTTTAATCGGCCGCCTCGAAGTTCGTATTCTGTGACAATTGACACGCCAATTATTTCAATTGTTCCGAGGTAGCTTGACCTCAGAGCAGCGGCGGCACATAAACGAGAAAAATTCAAAAAATCACATTGTTTCAAGAAAGGTTAAATTCTCTAGAGTTAGTGATTGTGACAGTTCAGAGAGTTGTATTTACGCAATTTAAAGTCGATGCAGTTGCACTACTTAAAAATAGGACATTTCCCCCATTTTGTTAAAAACCTGGCCGGACCATTTTTAGGGTCCAAAAAAGAGGACATGTCCGGGTAAAAGAGGACATCTGGTAACCCTAGGCGAACATCAGTTTCGGTTCCGGTGATATGTCTGAGCCTGCGAGGCTATAACGGCCCTGCGAATCATCCTACGTGCCAATGCAGTGTGGTCAATTTACGACCTATATCCATTAGCGGAACTCGCTGTTTTTATTAGCAGATTAGCCGTTCACATTCACTCTAAAGTCCAAATTAATAATACTCATACTAAAAGTTTATAAAAGTAGTGAGGGAATTCTGCGGCATAAATATTTTTATGTAATATAACCAATATTAAAATAATTGATGCAAAAATCCAAAGGATACAAGAGTCGGCTAAATTAGATTGTTTTTGTAATCTGATGGAAACATTTATTTCAGAAACACAGTTTATTTGAATGGTGGCCACGTATAAATAAACTCAACGAATTAATAGCCAATACCAAAGCCAGCCGTGCAAAATTCGTAATCACCTCGTACTACGGAACATTTACTGCTACAGAACATTTTCAGGCAACGGCCTGAGCTAATTAACTACATCATTACATGAGTGTAATTAACTCGCGAAACCTATAACGAATTTTAACGGTTCATTAACAACCCGATTCATTTTGTGCAAGTCCCTCACATAATTTAAAATAAGTAAATCCTGCATAGTCGCTGCAAGTCCGCAGCTGCAAGAATAACAAACCGAAACTAAAGTTCCCGCATGCGTGATACACTCACTGACTGAAACGACCCGAAAAATTCTAGCTTCCGATTGAAATGAGAATATAGAAATTAACCAAGTTTTCACGCGCGACGATCTTATTATTCAAAGACCCCTCTATCACAGAACTAAACATTTGCGACTTACACGCTGCTCGGAATAATACGACCGTACAGGATGCGCAACAAACAACGTCAGCCAACGGACTGAAGACGAAGACCTCAGCTCTGCCGTCTAATGACCACTGCTTGACTCAATGCATAAACTCCTACCTGACACCCATTCACAATTTATGCAATGATTCCCTATAAATATGGTAAATCGTTGGGATGCTTTGTGACATATTAAAAAATTATGCATTATTTCAATAATTTCAAATAAATGTTAAACATTTATTTCACCACAACCAGCGCTCTTGTCAAAACGTTAGATTTACATATTCCATTAATCGCAAATGTAAACAAAACAGTCTAAAATTGTTAATTTATTAAAAAGGTACTCAAGCTGATAATAGTGATTGTGTACATGTGGAGGTAGTAAGAGAGGTCTGTAGCGTTTCCACAATGTTACTCAATCTGTACACTAAGCAAACTGTGAAGGAAAGCAAGGAGAAATTTGGAAGGGGAACTAAATGTCAGGTTTGCCGATGATTTCATAATTCTACTAGTGACAGTAAATAACATGTAATTGTAGGTGGGCGGAATGGACAGTGACCTAAAGGAATGGTATAAGATGAACTTTAACAAGAGCAAGACGAGTGTAATTGAATTGTCAAACTAAACCAGGAGATGCTGAGGCAAATACGTTAGGAAATGTGACACTAAAGGTTGTAGATAAGTTTTACTGATTATTACGCAAGTACAGATTATATAAAATGTAGACGTCCGACGCAACGTGAACGTTTCTGAAAAAGAAAAAAATGTTAATATCTAATATTAGTTTAAGTCTTAGAAAGTATTTCCTTGAGGTAGCTATTTGAACTGTACAGTGTACGGAAGTGAAATGTGGACGATGAGCAGTTCAGACAAGAAGGGAATTCAAGCTGTACACATGTGTTGCTACAGAGTAATGTTGTATATTAAATGGTCACACCACGTAAGTAATGAGGAGGTACTGAATAGAAGTGAGTTGAAAAGAAATTTATGGCTTAACTGGTTAAAAGAAGGGAGCGGTTGATAGAATACAGTCTGAGACGTCAACGAATCATCGATTTATTATTGGGGGAAAGACTGGAAGGAAAACATCGCAGAGGCAATCCAAGAGGCGGGTACAACGATCAGGTCCAGAAGGATGCTGGTTACAGTAGTTATTTGGAGATCAAGAAGCTTGTAATGGATTAAGTGGTGTGCAGAGCTGCGTCAAACCACTCTTCGCATTAAAGATCCCAACTACAACTTCAAAACGGTGACCAGTATTCAGATCGAGAACTACAAATAAATAAAAATAAATAAAAAAGTAAAAAATAAAAAAAATTGTACAAATGTTTGTAATTCTATGAGACTTAACTATTGTGGTTATCAGTTCCTAGGTTTACAAACAACTTAAACTTACTTAAGGACAACACACACACACACACACACACACACACACACAAACGCGCGCGCTCCAGGGATGACTCGAACCTCCGACGGGGATTAACCCCGCACACTGCAGCTACACGCCTTAGAGCGCTCGGCCACCACCGCGGCAAGACTGTAACATCTACACCCCGACAGTACTTCCTTCCAGACGATAAATGGGTGTACATGTTTGATAGAACAAACACTCACACACACACACACACACACACACACACACACACACATATATATATATATATATATATATATATATATATATATATCCGATGAGGGTTATATATGCACAGACAGGTAGACATGTGCTTAGTATATCAATTCCTGTCTTTACAACGTGCATACGGTAAATGCAGAAACGTAAGCTATGTTTATTTGTTTGTTTCTCATTTAAAGTCCTGCTACCTTTTAATGTAAAGGAGGACGTACATTTGTAGTTTTACATATTGTATTATACATTTAGTTAATCCGTGTTACATATTTTAAGCATTTGAAATAGATGGAGATAAGAAAGAAATAAAAACAATGGTAATACATATGTACACAATTGCTTACATTTATTGTCGCAATTATAATATAACAACAAATTACGATAAATTAGTTGCAGTGGATAACATAAAAACATGAGTAGTTACATGGTTGTTATGCACGTCAACTATGGAGACGTTATCATCAAATCTGTCGAAAGTGCTGGATTTCTTTTCTTGGCTGCAGGAGAGCAGCCGTGCGGGAATGGCCACGAGGTTCGAGGGCGGTTGGAGGTTCAAGTCCTTCCCCGGCATGGCTGTAGGTGTGTTGTCTTTAGCGTAAGTTAAAGAAGTTTGTAAGTCTAGGGGCCGGTGACATTAGCAGTGTGGAATACAAACATTTGAACATTTGCGGAAGGCCAAACACCGGCAGACACCCACTGGAAACGGTGAGCTTTTATGGGGCAGCGTGTGGTAGAACACTACATAGTCAAATGGTGCATCAAGTCCATGTTGTTCGCGATTTGACAGCAGGAGCTCAATCGGTCTGGGAGGACAGTCGTAACACAGAAGTTATGTTGCCACCTCGCAGCTGGCAGCTGGCAGCTGGCCGGTCGCTGATGGCGACTGCAGCTCGCTGCTCGCCGTCAGCCTTGTTGCGTTCACACTGCAGGCACCTCGCTGCTTGCCATATAAAGTATATTCTCCTGCAGCTGTTACATTACAGCTAAGTTCACAACTGCAGTAGCGTGAAGTGTGAAACATGTTTTCCACATCGTCTGGCGACAGTGACAGTGATTTGTTCATTACAAAAATGTAATTCGAAAGGATAAGAAAGATGAGATATGGAGTGCATCCTTTGATTGCTGAACGTCCTACGGATACTTTCACAAGTACCACCAACCGCTCAAAAACTATCCAGATCGCTTTTTCAGACATAATAATCATCTGCTTCAGATCTTCACTCCTTGTTGCCTGTACTGAAACTGCCTCTAACAAACAATATCGTGCGCGATGGGCACGAGAGTTCCACGGGCGCAACAGTCAAACGCCGCTCTGCTAGAGTGACCTTGAAGCAACCATTCACAGTGCAAGTTTCAGGCCGGGCGGCGATGGTCGTAGCGCGAAACACAAACCAGTTTTATATCATCGCCTGGCGAGGGTAGTAGCGAGCAGAGAGCTGGGCGAGTTGCGATGGTGCACGCTAAATGGGCCGGTAAGACTCTGTGGGTTTGATTCATCATCGCCGTGCCCTGTAGGCGAGCAGCGAGCAGCCAGGTGCCCAGCATGAACGCACCCTAAGGCCCTATTGACACGGGGATACTCTAATCGCCAAGCGACTGAGATACTTTGCGACCAAGAGACGCTGCAAATGTTGTTACATGGGGCTATTCACACAGGGATACTCGAGTAGCGGCGGCGCCACGACTCGGATACCACACGACTCGACGTCTCCCAATGTTTTGGTTGCGTTCGTACCATTCCGTTGCGCAAAGTACGAAAAAGTGTTTAATTTTAAATTCGAGGTAGAAAATGTTTGCTAGCTTCCCAATAAGTTGTACACGTGAAACATTCAATAGCTCGGAACATGTTAAAACTGTTTGTTATCTGGTGTGTGGCCGAGGGCACTTTTGTACCACTATTATTTCTGTCTTTCCTTGTTCCTGTCACGAATGTTTCACGATTAAAAATTTTCATGGTAAATTCCATGTGAGCTCGAATCCGTTTAGTTTATACCTTGCAATGTTTTCACGAGATAAACCGTAGACAGGAGAAGGTAATAAATTGATTGACTCACAGAAGAATACTGACATTAACCTGAAAATTACCACATGTCTCAGGTAACGCAACTTAATGTTTCAGATCTATTAAAAATTTCACATGCACTAGACAAAAAACTAGAACGCAGTTTTTTAATATTTATGTCTTTTAAATTGTCTAAAAAGTATAATATCTCCTAATCCATAACAAATTCCTAACCATGAACTGATATAGATACAAATTTGTGCTTGTAAATTTTATATAGCAAGAAAAATCTGTCACGGACTGCCAAATCGAGACATTACACAGCAACCGTAAGAAATGCTGCACTGTATGCATCAGAAACGATCACACTCGGTAAGAAAGCTTGTGTACAGTTGGAGAAGGAGGGGTGGAAAATTTTAAGAGACAAGAATTGGGGAGAAAAGAAATTTCTGGCATACCTTGACTAAAAGAAGAGATAGAGTGCTAGGACACATTCTTAGACATCAAGGAATTGTGAATTTTGCGTTGGAGGGAAGTGTGTGGGGAAAAAATCGCAGAGGAAGACCAAGAGATGGATACAGTAAGCAGATTCAGACAGATGTAGGTTGCCGTTCTTATGTGGAGATGAAGAGGCTTGCTCAGGATAGGGTATTGTGGAGAGCTGCATCAAACCAGTCTCCGGACTGAAGACCACAACAACAACAACAACAACAACAACAACATGGGGCACTAAAAAAATGGGGATATCTGGATACACAGAACACGAGAGGAACTGTACGAAAATTTTGAACCTATATCGAGCGAGATACGCAAAAGGAGATTACGATTTGTTGGGCACATCATGAGGATGGACTATGAGAGGTTGAGTAAAATGTTCAAATGTTTGTAAAGCTTATGGGACTTAACTACGGGGTCATCAGTCCCTAAACTTACAAACTACTTATGAACTACTTACGAACTAGGACGGCACAAATATCCATGCCCGAAGGGGGATTCGAACCCCCAACCGTAGTGGCCGTGCAGACCGTGACTGAAGCGCCTCAGTCCCCTCGGCCACCGCGGCCGGCTGGTTGACTAAGAATATATGGAATGCAACATGTCATACGGCGAACAACTGGGTGAAGGAAGTCAGAGATGACTGGAAGACTGTAGGAATAAAAGAAAGGAATGTGCAGACACTGGTGCAGGACAGGGAGAAGTATAAACGGTTGGTGGACGGTCACAGATGGCCGGACACCAAAATCAAAGTCATCATAACAGAAGAAAAAGAAACGGAAGAAGCGAGGGAATGAAGAGGTACTGGGAAGAAAGAAGACGTGCTAAACAAGCCACACGTGATCCTGAAGGGTTCCTAACGAATCAGGAGAAGAATATAGCTATGACAATACTTGTAAAATTGAAAATGAAAAACGTGGGGTGCATGGAATAGATAATAGTAGGAGGTAGATGTTGATTAGAATAATTACACAACAATTCATATCGTTTGTAGTGCAACAAAATCGCAAGTGTCTTGCTGGAGTATTCGTATCTCAGTTATCTAATGCATGTGTCCCAAGGTTTACGTTTTAATATTACGCATATCGAGCTAGATATACAAAATACACAAGCACACATTTTCGGGCCCATCTGAATGTAATAATAAAACTATTATAATACCATCGTCAGTGATAGAGTCACTAGATATTGTACTAAAGGCAGCAGTGTAGGCTACACAAAGAAGGGCGCTTCTGCCCCCCTCAACGAATGGAATTGATTTTAATTGCGTTTCACATCGTAAGCGACTCGGCAGTATCGGGGACCAGAGTCGTGCCAGTGTGAATGTGAGCTGCTACTCGATTTGTACAGTCTGTCTCCTAGGTAACTGGAGGCGAGATTTGCGTATCAAGTGTGACAAGGGCCTAACTGAAGTGGCGGACACTCCAGCACTAAGGTCCTCATCTCTCAGCACGAAAATTTCTAGAATGAAACTTTCACTTTGCAGCGGAGTGTGCGGTGATATGAAACTTCCTGGGAGATTAAAATTGTGTACCGAATCCGGGGCTCGAACCTGGGACCTTTGCCTTTCACGGGCAAGCGCTCTACCAGGTTCGAGTCCCGGTTTCGGCACACAATTTCAATCTGCCAGGAAGCTTCATATCAGCGCACACTTCACTGCAGAGTGAAAGTTTCATTCCGGAAACATCGCTTAGGCTGTGGCTAAGCCATGTCTCCACCATATCCTTTCTTCCAGGAGTGCTAGTCTTGCAAGTTTCGCAGGAGAACTTCTGTGAAGTTTGGAAAGTAGGAGGCGAGGTACTGGCGGAAGTAAAGTTGTGAGGCGGCATCGTGAGTCGTGTCGGGATAGCACAGTCGGTAGTGTGCTTGCCCGCGAAAGGCAAAGGTCCCAGGTTCGAGTCCCGGTTCCGGCATACAATTTTAATCTGCCAGGAAGTTTCATATCAGCGCACACTCCGCTGCAGAGTGAAAGTTTCATTCTAAAAACTTAAAAGTTTCATAACACTGTAATTTTATCAGAGACAACAAAAGAATTGGAAGATCAGTTGAGAGACATGGAGTGTGTCTTGAGAAGGAATAAAAGTGAAAATCCTGTAATGTAGGTGATTCTGAGGAATTTATATCGGCAAATGAGAGACTAAATTGGACAACAAACGAGGGAATACGTAAGCAGGATATAAAATAAAAAAATGTTCAAATGTTTGTAAGGCTTTTGGGATTTAACTACGGGGTCATCAGTCCCTAAACTTACTAACTACTTATGAACTACTTACGAACTAGGACAGCACAAATATCCATGCCCGGGGGGGGGGGGGGAGATTCGAACCCCCGACCGTAGTGGCCGTGCAGACCGTGACTGAAGCGCCTCAGTCCCCTCGGCCTCCGCGGCCGGCTTATAAAATACAGACTGCCAATAGCACGAACCGTGTTTCTAGAATTTTAAAAAAATTGTAAATTAGAGTAATATTACAATTATAAAAAAGAAAGGAAACAAGTAATCCGTTAACATGAAATAGAAATTTTAAGTATTAAAATCTGGAGGTATTAATATGAATTGTAGCCTTGTGTGGAAGTGGAACGTGGATGAAAAACAATACAGGCAAGAGAAGAATGAAAGCTTTTGAGACCTTATAAGGGGTAAAGGAGTAGGGTGAGAAACGACAGTATCATCTTGGGCTGCACTATGGCACTGAAATAATTCTATGGCGACTTGTGAATATTTGTGAGGATCTGAAATTCCGACCTGGGAATCCCACCTTGGGCAGGCGGCCGTCTTAACTGCTTGGCTATCCACCCCAAATTCACACAAGTCGTAACTAACGTCCCTATCGCTCACGTTCATGTATGTTCGCCATCCGGATTCCCGAATGAGGTCGAACCACTTTTCCGCAACTGCAGCGAAAAAAATTAGCTCTGACGCCATATTCGCGGAAACATTAATTTATGTCTTAATTTCGTTCACCTTTTCTGCGTACAAACTGTTTGTAAAGCCATGCTATAATAACAACTTGAACGGTCAACGACTCCTATCTGACGGGAATATACTGCAGGCAGTTACGGACTTCGTCACGCATCAGGACATACAATTTCCCAAATGGACATTTACAACCTGGTGCGTGTGTGGGATGAGGGCCGGCCTTACCCATCCGGGCGCCCCGGATGAGTGGCCCACTTAGCGCCCGTAGGGGGCGTCCATTAATTATCTGACGTGTTTTTTTTGGGGGGGGGGGAGGGAGGAAGTGATCGAACCGAATCCACCAAATTTCACGTGGCGGAGAGGGGGGTCTCGGCAAATCTCACTTATTTTTTTCCGCAAAAAACAGAGTAAAACTGGGTTAAATTAAGTAAAACATGTTTCACGTCAAGATTATGTACTAAGGGCCGGTTTGTCAATGTCTCGTTAAGTTCCAGTTAAGATTTTAACTTGTCGTTAGCGGAGAATTGCGTTTGTCAATGTTTCGTTATGAGTTAACCTGACGTTAAGTGACCTGAAATTGGCCTTTAAGTTAACGAGTAAAATTTTGATGGTTACACAGCTAACGACCAGTTAAGTGACAATCTGGATGAAAATGGCAGGATTCCAAAATACTAAACTACAGCAATATATTCACGTGATAAAGAGCGATTTATCGAACAAAATAACAAAAGCACTACATGTATGAAAGTGTGGAAAGCAGCTTTATTGGAAAATTATATCGTCATATTTCTCGCCCCATCCATGTCAGTATCGATTAGACGATACGCACCATAACTTAAAATTATTGTTGTGATGTCAAAATACAAACTTACGGGTAACGACCAGTTAAGTGAGAATCGGTATGATGAAAATGGCTGGAATAAGAGATTGTTTGACAATGACGACGATGTCAATATTTTTGACAATCTATAGATCATTGCCCCGTTTAAGGCGTCCTAGACATATTTATGCTCGTCCAAATCATTTTGAATGTTGGGATGATGCAGAATTTGTTACGCGATTTTGTCTTCGAAAAGCCACTTTGTAAACGTTGCATGAAAAACTACAGGACCATCTGAAGAGTCCAACAGATAGTTACGTATTTTGTAAGTTATCTGTCGTAATAGAAAACAGAATACGTTATTTATGTCTGCAAGCTAATTAATTCAGTATTTACCCATGCTTGTTGCGCCTAGTGTAAGGCCTAAAATGTGATCTCTTCCTCCGATCTACAGGAACAATGCACTTTCGCCTATGTGTAAGTTATTGCTTGCAGTAAGGTACTAAGCAATTGGCAGTATGTTATCATATGTTATCATACTAGGCCCTAAGCACTTTAGTTGTCCTACATGTTCCATGGACAGCACTGAATTCATTTGCCACAATGTCGCTTCCTTTTCCTCCCATGTCGTAGCTTTTTTTTTTTTTTTTTTTTTTTTTTTGCTTTTTTTTTTTACGATATGTTCTTATATTCATCTATTAAGGACAGAAGATTCTTGCACTAACTTCTTGTAAAATTCGAGGTTATTTCACGTTTGTTTGCCATAGCGCCAAATAACAATTGTCTGTTAACCTCTTCCCTGATAGTTAAATATGGTGAACAACTATTTATTCAGACGGCACTTTCAGTTGTTTCTATTGCCAACATAGTCGAAATATATCGTACTTTCTCGTTTTCTCCAGGTTTAACAAACGAGAGATGTATCTCCCAATGATAAACGGAATGCAGTTAACGAGCACATTTAACTAAACGTTAAAGGTATCTTCTCGTTTTCTGACGAGAAGATTAACGAGAGATGGACGAACCGGCCCTAAATCCTACACAATAATACTTACCGCGGCTATGCAAACATCACATAGTAACCCAGTAGCTCCTCGATTGTTTCTCTCATGATACACGACTTTTATTTTCTTCTTTTCACGCGCGTTTTTGTCGGAATTGGAACGCAACACTGGCGGCAGCAACATTGCTGTCCACCCTGGCGACTCTCACACCCAGGTCAGTCCGCTCGGCTACAACCGTACCAGCTTTCCTTCCACGTGCTATTTTTTATTTTTATTATTATTTTTTACTGTAGCACTACTTCAAGGATGAAGACGTCCTACTGTTCACTTGTGCTGGAGCAACGGCAAATTATAGTCACGTTCTGTCACTAGAATACATGTGCTTTTTAGTTTCTTCAAGAACGTTTTCTTTTTCCGCATTTCTTTTCCAAGTTTCTGAACCAGAAAGCTTTTTCTTAATCGTTTTTCTCTCTTCTGGCACGATTTAATAATCTGGCAAATAATGGCGTAGACACTACTCTCCTTCGCGACCACAATATTAGATCTATAACAAATAAAATCATTTATCACTAGACATAACTAGGAAAGAAAACATGAACTAAACGATAAAAATGTTTTTAAACTTACCAGAAAATTGAAATATTGTCCCCGTCACGACACTTTTCAGTCACTATGATTCGCCACGAAAATACGAACCCTGCATTCGCCTCGTACTAACTGTTTCTGAGCTGTGATTGTAAATCGTAGCGCTGCCAACATATGCAATCCAACACACATTGGGTGGTGCTGTATTATTTCTGTACGTTAAGGGAGTATTCTCCATGAATGCAATGCATGATCTATTAATTGTTGTAGATGAGTCTTTAAGTCACAAATATTCTATATAAATCCATTCAAATTAATTAATTTCAACTATAATGACTATTTCACAGTCAGTCTTTTCCCTTACTTGGACCGGCAGCTGCTAGTAGTTTCTGTGGTGCACGAGAGATGGCGCGGCTGCATGGGCGCTCCCTTTTCGCAGTTCTTGAAACAAATAACAGAGGCACTGCGGTAGAGCCGTCTCCCAGACGTCAGACATAGCTCGCGTGAAACATGGATGGATGCAACCAATAGGAAGATTGCAATCAGCACGTTTTCTCTTCTGATAACCTGAATTCAGTTCGCGTTTGTGAGATTAACAATGTATGTTGAATTAGATTGAATAACACTTTATTTTCCACTGGCCGCACGGTCAGTGTTCCACCTAGAAACCTTTGCCACCTTCTCCCACGCCCACTCCCACTTCGCCTTTTCCCGCCTCGAAACACAAGTCTAAACCCGCCCGCTCCCCCTTCTTCCGTTCCTCCTCCCGTACCCCCCCCCCCCCACCACCACCATGGCAGGCTCATCATACACCTTTCTATACCATAATGTCCGGTCTCTCCCAGCCAACAAGCACCTCTTCATGCATACCCTTTTCCATCACCGCGTGGACGCCTTCCTCCAGAATGAAACCTTCCTCCAACCCCGTCGTCCCGTCAGTACCGCTCCTTACCTCCTTCACCGCACTGATGGTCCCCCTCCCTTGGCCAGAGGCGGAGTGGCGATCGGCCATCTCCACCACCACCCCGTCCGGCTACACCCGCTCCTCAATGATCCTACAGAACATTTAATCCTCAGTCTCTTCCTCCCATCCCTCACCGTCACCCTCGCCACCATCTACGTCCGCAGCACCTCTCCTCTCCCGTATGACTTCCTCTCTCACGTTGACCGCACCTACACGACCTATGTGGTCGCCGCAGACCTAAACCTGTCTTCCCGTCCGCCTGCTGAACTCCGGCGGTGGCATCAGTTTGTCACCACCTCGCTCCGGGGCGGAATTCTGCCCCTCCCTCGCCCGACTCGCCCCGAAAGCAATACCACCCCTGACGTCGTCTTGGCTTCTCCCAACCTCCTTGGGCGTATCATGGCAGACGTCCTTGACCTTATAGGCAGTGACTACGCCCCTGTCCTACTCACCCTTGACCACCGCCCCCGCCCTGCCCGAGCTCCCCGTCCTAGACCTCCTCCCAAACTCATTCATGACTACTCCCGTGCCGACTGGAATGCCTACGGTCACTCCATAGATACCTCGGTCGAAAGCCACCCCCTTCCCCTCCGCACACCCGAAGATATTGAACACGCCTCCACCTTTCTCCAGCAAACCCTTGCTAACGCGGTTGACGCCCACATCCCTACCAAAGCAATATACCCGCACAGTCCTACCCTGCCTCCACAGGCTGTCCTCCTCCTCCGAGAATCCCGACGCCTCTACCGCTCGTACCTCCGTACCCGGGACCGGGACACACTCATACGCCACCGGCAAATCCAACGTCACATTAGAAACCTTTTGTCCGCGAAAAAACGCCGGGACTGGCGGCAGACATGCACCCGCCTTAACGCCACTCTCCCCATCAACTCCTCAAAGTACTGGAAGGCCTTCAATCGCCTTACTGGCCGTCACCCCTCCCCCTACTACCCGCTTCTCCATGATAACCGTCCCTTTCCCGACAATGCCAGTAAGGCGGAACACTTTGCCTCCTACCTGTCCGACGTCTTCTCCCTTCCTGATAATCCTCATTTTGATTACTCCCTCTTTCCCGATGTCCATGAGCGTACCGACACCTCTTCTCCCCCGCTCGCCACCGGCTTCCAGTACTTGGGGCACATTCCTCCCTCCGACTTAAACACACCCATCACAGCACACGACATCATAGCTACACTTCGCACCAAACGCAACACCGCTCCCGGTCACGACCGGCTCACCTACAGGCACCTCCGCGCCTGTCCCCTCTCCTTCCACACTGTCATTGTCGCCCTCTACAACACTATCCTCTATACCGGTTTCTATCCTCGCCTGTGGAAAATCTCCCGCATCCTCATGTTCCCCAAACCCAACAAGCCCCCATCCCAAGCCTCTTCCTACCGTCCCATCAGTCTCACCTCCGTGTTTAGCAAGGTCCTTGAATCCATCATTTCCCGTCGTATCCACCAACACCTCCGACAGCACCAGCTCCTTCCTTCTTCTCAATGTGGCTTCCGACCATCCTTCTCTGCCGACGACCAGCTCCTTCGCCTCATCCACCTCTTATCCGTCCAGCTCAATTCCCGTCGCTCCGCCATATTTGTGTCCCTAGATATAGGAAAAGCCTACGACCGTGTCTGGCATTCCGGCCTCCTTTTCAAACTCCAACTCTATGCCCTTCCTATTAACTATGTCCGCCTCATTGCATCCTTTCTCACCAATCGCCCGTCCTATGTCACTGTCTGCAATTCCAACTCCCGTTTGTTTTACCCCTCTGCCGGGGTGCCCCAAGGATCTGTCCTCTCCCCTCTCCTGTACCTTATCTACTCCGCCGACATGTCCCAACCTCAGCCTCCCGTCCATCTCCTACAGTATGCTGATGACACCGCCTTCCTAGCCCTCGCCCCCTCCCTTGCCCGATCCCAGGTTTTGCTCCAGTCTCACCTCACCGCGTTCGCCGCATGGTGCAACCGGTGGCTCCTCTCCGTCAACCCTGACAAATCCCAGGCGATCATTATAGGTCGTATCACCCGCTCCTTCCGCGTCCCCGATCGCTACATCACCCTCCACGACCGTCCCATCCGCCACACTAACACCATTAAGTATCTGGGCCTCACCCTCGACCGACACCTTACCTGGACCCCCCATCTGAAATCCATCCGTGAAAAAGCCATGTCCCGCCTCAACCTCCTTAAACTGCTCACCAGCCAGACGTGGGGATTACGCCCTTCCACCGTCCTCCACACATACAAATCCATCATGCGCCCCATCCTCTGTTCCTTCCACCCTGCCTGGGTATCTGCTCCTTCCACCTTTTATCACACCCTCCAAGTCCTTGAACGCCACGCCCTCCGCCTCGCCTACTGTATCCGCCTTCCTTCCCCCACGCGGATCCTCTACGACCTCATCCCCTTCCCTCACTTCCTTCAACACCTTGAACGCCTCCGCCTCCTGTATGTCACCCGAAAACTCGATTCCCGCAACCCGCTAGTTTACCCTATCCTCACCGCCCCTGGGCCTCTGCCACGCCTCCACCACTGCATTCCTCCCTCTCTCCACCTGCACACCCTACATATCCTCTCCCAAGGCAACTTCCGCTCCCTTCCCCTACCGGATGACGCCCTTCGTCCTGAAATATACCCCTCCTATCAGCTTTGATCCCTTCCCCGTAGACTTAGCGGCCCCCTCTCCCCATCCCCTCCTTCTCCCCCTCCCCGCTTGGATTTCCCCCCCCCTTTCCCCACCTGGAGTCTCAATCGCGCCTGTCTTTCCTTCTCCCTACCTTCTCCCCCCCCTCTCCCTTTTTGACCCTCCCCCGCGCTTCCTCGCTTCCCCCCTCTCCTTGCCCCGCGGGGGCTGCGGCGTCGCCTTTTTACAACAGTGTATTCTCGTGTCAAGTGCATCGTCGTCTCCGTGTGTTCATCTCCAGTGCGTCGCAACTCGTGTCGTCACCACCTATATCATTGTGTGACTTCGTGTGTCCAGTGTTGTCTCTCCATGTGATTTTATCTCCACCGTGGCACAGACTGTTTTTAATCTGCTTATGTGTGTCAGTCTCTCTTGTTCATGTGTCTTAAGTCTGCAGTATTGTATCCGATGTCAAGTTTGTAAGTCTCCCATTTTTCCTCCGTACCATGTTTTTATACTCATTGTTTTTAACTTCATGTCTTTGTTCCTTTTATCTCGCTTGTCATATGTCTGTTCTCTCGGCTGAAGAGCAGCGCTGATGCTGCTGCCAGCCCGCCGACGAAAGTCGGAGTGAAATTAACAATAAAGAAAAAAAAAACTTTATTTTCGCATGATGGGTGATTGTAAATTGTGACGGTAGCGGCGTGGTTTTTTTTTTTTTTTTTTTTTTTTTTAGATACTTTGACATAAGCGGCGTTCCGCCTCAATGAGTGCCTCAATGCTCACGGAGATTTTGCCTGATTGGCATACAGACTATGGGATGCATGACCTACGAAGGAAACTTTTTAGTCGCTCGTTGAGAAAAATGTGAGAGGAAAGAAGAGAGAGAGAATAAAGTGGTTTTAATTCGTTTTATCATTCATTTGGATTTGCATTCAACTACAGACCGTAAATAAATAACATGTCGAATAAAGTTTGATCAAGGTGTGACTGCACGATTTCAGCGGAACTACGTAATAAAAAATTAAAAATAATCTAACGTATAAATAATGAAGTAGCTTGTCTTTCATTCAGCACGCTCAACGTATAAAGAATTTTGTGTATACTATTACAATAGTTTTACGGGCTGCAGAACTCCAACACAGCATATTTCTAGATAGAAATTGAATTAAACTCGCACCACTAGTACGATTGTATTAATGTTACCTTAGGTTTTGTGTGCTCTAAGAAATATGCAAAGACTACTTGCTTTATTTGCAGCTGATTGTCCGTACTTGGGCATTGTTTATTCTAGGTGTCAAACATGCTCTACAAGTTTCGCAGCCGGCCGCGGTGGCCGAGGGGACTGAGGCGCTCCAGTCACGGTCTGCACGGTCATTACGGTCGGGGGTTCGAATCCCCCCTCGGGCATAGATATTTGGTACCGTCCTTAGGTCCTTTGTTCATAAGTAGTTTGTAAGTTAAAGGACTGATGACCCCGTAGTTAAGTCCCATAAGCTATACAAACATTTGAACATTTTTTGAACAAGTTTCACAGAAATAAACATAGTTTGTTACTTCACAAAGGCAAAATAGCCATAACGAGGGCAATGTGAGAGGCGTTCGACGAATTCAAAAGCATATATTTCCTACTCAATCTCGATAAAAGCCTACCAACTTTGGGTCGTGCGTGAAGTCAGTAAGCATAACAAACTCAGCTTTTCGGCCGCTTAGCCCTGTGACGACGTTCGCTGAGAGTGTAGACTGTAGATGTCGTGTACTGCCGCGTTCTGCACGATTTCATTTTCCCATTGATGACCATCGTAATCGCTGATAAATTCACTATTTGCTAGCTCTTTTGTATTTTGTATTAGTAACATTTGCGGCCGGTTCGTTCAGCCGCGCGGGAGCAGCCGAGCGGTCTGGAGAGCCACGTTACGAAACGCGTCGGTGGTCGAATCCTCCCTCGGGCATGGATGTATGTGTTGTCCTTAGGTTAGTTAGTGTAACTTAGTTTAAGTAGTTTGTAAGACTAGGGACTGATGACCAACGTAAATTGGTACCATAGGATTACAAACATTTGATTTCGGTTCGTCCATCTGTCGTTAATCTTCTCGTTAGTAAACAAGAAGATGCCTTTAACGTCCAGTTAAATATGTTCATTAACTGCACTGTGTTTATGATTGCCCAGATACACCTCTCGTTTGCTAACCTGGAGAAATCGAGAAAGTACGATATATTTCGACCATGTTGGCAATAGAAACAAATGAAAGTTCCGTCCGAATAAATAGCTGCTCGCTATATTTGATTAGTAGGGAAGAAGTTAGCAGTTGTTATTTGGTGCTATGGAAAACAAACGTGAAAGAAGCTTGAATTTTACAAGAAGTGAGTGCGAGAGTCTTGTGTCCTTAATAAAGAAATATAAGGACACATTGGAATGTAAAAAAAAAAAAACCGACGCTATGAAATGGAAGGAAAAGGCTGCGACACGGTCGTGTGTGGCAAATGAATTCAGTGCTGTCCATGGAAAATGTAGGGCAGCAAAAGTGCTTAGGGCCAAGTACAAGAACATACTGCCAAGTGCACAGTACCTCGGTGCAAGCAAAAGCTTGCACATAGGCGAAAGTGCACTGCTCCTGTAAATCGGAGGAAGAAATCATATTTTAGGCCTTACACTATGAGCAACAAGCATAAGTAAATACTGAATTAATAAACTTGCAGACATAAATAATGTATTCTGTTATCTATAACGACAGATAACTTACAAAATACGTAGCTATCTGTTGGACTATTCAGATGGTCGAGGAGTTTTTCATGCAGCATTTCCAAAGTGCCCTTTCGAAGACGAAATCGCGTAACAAATTCTGCATCATTCCAGCATTCAAAATTATTTGGACGAATATAAATACGTCTAGGACGCCTTATAGGGCAATGACCTTTAGATAGTCCAAAATATTTACATTGTCCTCATTGACATTTTCATCATACGAATTCTCACTTAACTAGTCGTTACCCGTGAGTTTGTATTTTGATATCGCAACAATAATTTGAAGGTTACGTTGCGTATCTGCAATATATAAAACTCATATATTCGCTACTGACATGGATGGGACGAGAAATATGAGGTTAAAACTTTCCAATAAAGCTGCTTTCCACACTAGTTTTTCATACATGTAGTGCACGTTAATATATTGAGGTATTTTAGCGCTTTGGAATCCTGCCATGTTCATACAGATTCTCACTTAACTGGTCGTTAGCCATGTAACGAGCAGAATTCTACTCGTTAACTTAACGGCCAGTTTGAGGTCTTTTAACGTGAGGTTAATTCATAAAGAAACATTTACAAACGCAGTTCTCCACTAACGGCAAGTTAAAATCTTAACTGGAACTTAACGAGACATTAACAAACCGGCCCTTAATATTTGTACAGTATTACACTTTACGTTGACCACCGTAACCTCTCAATTATCGATTGCTCTAAAGAAGCTGATTGCTGTGGCGAGTCACTTTCACTGCTGATGCCACGAGGTAATGTCCGAGCGCTCTGGGACACCTCGTTATGGAGGAGGTTCGAGTCCTTCCTCGCATATGGGCGTGACTGTTGCCCTTAGTATAAGTTAGTTTAAGTAGTGTATAAGTCTTGGGACCTCAGCAGCTCGGTCCCTTAGGTTTACTAACATTTGAACATTTGATGGCAATTCAGAGTGTGTATATCGATAGCTGCACCAAAGACCTAACAATAAAGCACAGTTTAAAAAAATTACAGACAATGGATTAATTATTACTATATTGGAACCACAGTTTTGCTAGTTGAAGAATTTTGGAACATGTTTCGTAATCGAGTATTATGGCATTTCTGGAGACTGAAAATCTCTTCTGTAGGAATCAACCGAGGTTCCGAAATTAATGATCGTCTGAAACCCAGCTCGCGCTATTCATTTAGATCCAGAAAGCAGCAGATATACGCTCTCAGGTAGATGCCGTGTTTCTGGATTTTATGAAGCGCTTCGATACGGCTCCGTACTCTCGTCAAGTCCGAGCGTATGGAATATCAGTCCAACTGTGTCATTGGATTTATGAGTTTCTAGCTAACGGAATGCGGCATCTCACTCGCATCGGAAGAAGTCTTCAAAGGTGAAAGTGATTTCTGGCGTTGCTCAAAGGAGTCTTATAGTTACGTTGCTTTTCACAATATACAGGGTGTCCCACTCAACTGTTTCACCCCAGATATCTCAGAAACTACAAGAGGTACTGAAAAACGACTTTTACGGTCATGAACGTACGGCAGGGTCTTATGAAAGTAGGTACTATGAGACACTCTAAAACGTGAATAAATATTATTTTCAACACAAACTTATGTTTTCTTAAATGGATACCCCCATTTTATTTCTTATGCAATCGATAGGATGAAAAATCACAAAAAGGATGGCGTCGGTTGCATCTCTATGTGTCAATTACATCCGGAGAAACTGCGAAGCGAATTTGACGTTTGAAATACTTGAGGCGCGCTGCTAGCACGTGCACGAGACTAAAAAAGCGAGACTCACGCTTGAGCCTCGGACACGCGCTAGCAGCGCGCTTCGTGTATTTCAAACAAATTAGCTTCGCAGTTTCTCCGAATCTAATTGGCGCATCGCGATGCAACCGACGCCATTCTTTTTTTGATTTTTCATCCTATCGATTGCTTAAGAAATAATATGGGATACAAGGTGTGTCTGAGAAGTTCGGTGAATAGTCTCAAAAATATAGGAAACAAGAGTTACAAACAAAATACATATACTGCCCTTCAAAGCAATACAAAACACTAATGAAATCGGTTGTACGGCTGTTGAAAACTGTTGTGATATTCCTGGCCTGTGGCCACTTCATATTTCTGGCCGCTGGCCGTTTCTTTGCTAACATCGTGTCTTAAACGCCGAAGAAAGACAGCAGGCAGCATATGTTGGAATGTGGGGTGGGGAGCAGTAGCATATGGCGCAGTAGGTGCTGGTTCCCGTGGGAAAGCCCGCCTATGTTACTGGTGCTCTCCTCGCATTGGCTGCTGCATTTCACGTCACGTGATTTCTTTTGAAATTACTTTTGTTTATTATAAACTAAAGATTAATTATTCAGAGCTGAGAATTTATAATAAATATCTCTCAAGGACAGGCTAGGTTTTGACAATTTAAAGCCGGCCGCGGTGGCCGAGGGGACTGAGGCGCTTCAGTCACGGTCTGCACGGCCACCACGGTCGGGGGTTCGAATCCCCCCTCGGGCATGGATATTTGTGCCGTCCTAGTTCGTAAGTAGTTCATAAGTAGTTTGTAAGTTTAGGGACTGATGACCCCGTAGTTAAGTCCCATAAGCTTTACAAACATTTGAACATTTTGACAATTTAAAAAGTTTAAGGTGCCTTCTCTTATTGAAACAAGAGAAGAGCGATTTTGCAGAAGGCGCGAAATAGAGCGTCAGGTGCCCTCTAGTCTCGCAACGCGCCGCAGTTTCGGTCTCGAGCTGACCACCATACGCGCCGGACCGCTCCGGTCATGAGTTAAGATTTTTGTAATAGTGATAACAGTCGAGGTCTCAACATGAGCTATGGGCAGCATAGGCCGTATCACATTAACAATAGTTGCTAATTTTTTATTATTTATTTAATAAATGGCATCCCTAACAATTAAAAATCTCGCGAGTCGCTTATTATGCTTCCTTCATAAAGAACTTTAGCCTCACTTGTATGCTGTAGAAGAACCAACGACCTGTGTGCTGTCTTCTGCGCTGGGGGGACAACTATAGAAGACAACAGGTTAGTCAGAACTCTATGCTTTCCGTACAGTCTCGGAAAGCAAATACGACACCTCGTGCGTACTGTAGGGCGGTACAAACGCACACTGCTACGCAACAGCATCCGTAAGGATGTGGAGGTTTTTTTGGGGACTTGTGGGAGGAAGCAGTGTTAACTTCTCCGTCCGCAAATAAAACCCCAGGAAGCTTGTACATGGCATCCCTTGCGGGGAAGAACATTTCGGAACGAAATATACAGATACAGTGAGGCGATAAACGGTGGAAGTGATTCGCGAACTGTAAGACATCAAGAATTTTATAAATAAAGTGACCGTTAGCCAGTTGATGTACGCGAGTGAAGCAAGTGTTGAGTTCGCGGTCCATTGGATTACGTAACTTCAAGAATCGACGATCTACAGAACGGCGGCGTCGCAACACTTCACCGGGCACGTCGACGGAACAGCCACGCTCAGCGCCATAGCAGACAGAAGAGGGGTGCGCCGCCTGAAAGGAACGGCCGTAAACATCGCCAGCAGCGGCAGACGACGACTCCATCTATTAGCGGAGCTACAACCACCAGCCTTCACGTCGCAACAACTGCACATCGGGACGCGAGGAAAAAACGGGAGTAAGTGCCAACTCCTGTAAATTATAACTAATTGTGTATGTCTGTTAATTAAATTTGGAAATTAAAACTAGTGTAAAAAGTATATTAGAAATGGAAAATGAGGGAAAGACTAGGTATTATCTCAGAAGTAGGGACGGAGAATGTGTTCAAAATACAGGTAATGATCATTCAGGTCAACTACCTCAGATGCAGGGTGACAATGTCAGTCCATATTTTGTAGCGAATATGAGTGAATTGCAATCTAATATTGTCCAGGATATGGATGTTAATCAGATCAGTAGCACACATAATGTAGAACAAAGTGCTGTTGAAAATGTTGTAAGTGACGTGCAGAGAGATACACAAGTTTGTCAATCTGTCGCTCCTAACCATACTGACGTGGTAAATCTGGATGCAGCTGTCAGAGAAAATGTTTCTGGCGCCTGCATAACAGAGGAGCAGATGGACGTATCATGTGACAGAAGCCATAGCACAGCTTCAGCTGATACGTTGCCAGTAGAAAGTAGTGGAGAGAAGGAAACTGGTATTTACAATAATATTATATCAATGCTTAGCGATGTGTTAGCTAAATTTGATCAAAACAAAGAAGAACAAAATCAGAGCATGAATAAGTTGGTGAATGAAATTAAAACAGAACAAAAACAGAGCATGAATAAGTTGGTGAATGAAATTAAAGAACAAAAACAAGGCATGAATAAGTTAGCAGAAAAACTTGACCAAAACAATGAAAGATTAGACCGTGCGGTAGAGGAAATGCGTACACAAATGGCTAGTGTAAATAATAAATTCCAGGGCTTAGAAAACAGGGTAATTGTTAATGAAGAAAAAACAGAAAAGTGTGTTAAACAGTTAGATTTTAAAATAAAGGAATGGGATATTTGTAAAAATGACATTGTGCACAGGGTGGACTCTGAAGTAAGCAAAATTAACGAAAGATTGCAGGTTAATAGTGACACGCTGTATACTGTTACAAATGATGTAGAGTGTTTGAGAAGAGAACAGGCTAGCGTAAGTAAAACATGTAAAGACAGGTATCTGTCACAGCAATCAGACATCGAAAAAATGAACAGAAATGTAGCATTAATTGACAATAAAGTGTCACAGGTAGGCACATCATGTACAAGTAATGCAAATGAACTTCACAGTAAATTAACAGAGATCGAGCAGAAACTGAATGAGCTGCCAGATTCATGTAATTTAGTGGAAAATATTAGCACCAATGAAAATGAACTTGAGAGAAAACTTGAAGCGTGGGTGGAACAGGAACGTAAGGAAGGTATAAGTAACATAGTTGATGTTGCAAATGATCCTTATTCATACAAATTTCAAAATTTTTCAAAGACAGATAGTGTACATCCTGTTGCTTTCATCAGGCAGTTCGATGGTGTTATTCCTAATAACATGACAGAACAACAAAAGATGAAATTCGTAGCGAGTAGGTTTGATGGGGGAACAGGAGCTATAAACATTTGTAAAACATATCAGGAATTTGTCACTGCATTTCTCAAGCAGTATTGGTCTGAAAGCACACAAAATAATATACACACTGAAGTCCGCATCAAAGACTACAAGTATAAATTTAAAGTCAGGCCCAAAATAATTGAGGAACTTGTTCAGAAGTTTCATGGAGTCAAGATATTAACAAGCATGGACTTGACTGCTAGCCAGTGGCGTAGCTACTACACCAAGGGCCCCGGGGCAAACATGGCGTTGGGGCCCTCTCTAAACTAAAACTTTACCACAGGCGCCGACTTTTGAAAATCTCGGGGTATTCAGGTATGCTCAGTGGCGTCTCCAATAGGGGGGAGGTGGTTGCCGGCCTGCAGCCCCCCTTCCCCAACAGATATTTCTAAAAACAAAATCTTTATTATATTTTTCCAATTACAGGTACAAAGGTAAAGTAATAATTTTGTTTTATATTAGTAGGGTAAGGTGGTACAATTTCGGACAAATGTTACTATAACTGGAAATAAATTGAGAAAAGGAATAATTTTAACTATGGCACTTGTTCTTGGATGTTTAATGAATGTGTAACAAATATATTATACAGTTACAAATGTTGGTATAAACACAAAAAAAAGTTGCGGAATTGAGAAAAATCGATCGAAAATGTACCACACTAGGTACAATTGTGATCACTTCCTCGTACAATTTTGATTACGGGCATCTTCCACATAAAAAGCACTTTTTCTGTCACGCACCAACGCATACTTCTTGGTACCAAACATTGCATTTTTGGCAGCGAATCCAGTCACCCTTAACTAGATGATTTATAAGAGCGCGTTAGACTAAGTAGCTTCACTTACCTCTTAACAAGAAAAAATTTATATCTCCTCAGCACAAAGTGGTATGTTCTTGGAAAAGACAGGAGGAGCTGTAGAAATCTGCTACTCTACAACGCGACATAACGAGACACTACGAGACAGACAAATGGCGCGAAAACGTAAGTTGATCGGAATTGTACCTATATCGAATTTGTACCACCTTACCCTAGTATTTCTTGTTTTTTGCTTCATCTGGTGTTAATTTAGGACCATTTTAATCTCTGAAAGGAGAAAAGTAATTTTTTAACATACAGTAAAGAAATTAACAGCCATTAATTTCAATTTCACGTTTCAGAACTACTGGGCGGCTTTTGCGAACATTTGAACCTGTTTTTCCCGTTGTAGTAACTACAGAAATCATTTTCAGAGTTTTCGTCTTCTGAGACATGCATATCAAATAATGATGTGTCTGTATTATGAATACTGTTTTCATTATCGCAAAAACTAACATCGAATGGTCTTCCTGTCTTCTTTCTTGTGCAGATTTATTTTCTATACAGTATTACGAAAATAGTCCATAACCACTTCTGCTGTCATACCATGTCTGTCGATACCAATAGGTTCACAACCCATTGTTACATCACATAAAAATTCAGTAAACAGTAAGAAAAATGTCACGACTTCACACCAACACGATTCCTTTAAGACAATTGACTTCTAAGAGAATACATTTTCATTGTATCGTACCAAACCTACTTCATTTCCAGTTATTTAATACAATAATTATAGGTTACCGCCTTCAGTTTACGATATTGAACTTACAAGCAGTATTCCATTAACATCCGGACTATTTAGAAAATGATCACTTCACTCATATGTCAACATGAATTTTAATGCCTAGGAATTAAATTACTTGTTTGTTTTAGATAATCATTTTACAGTGGTGTATTACAAAAGTGAGCCGCCCATCAATGGAATGAGAGAGTCGAATTTAATTATAACCAAGAAATATAACGTAAAGAAAAAATTTTCACTGGGGTATGCCGAGCATACCCACTAAAATTTTGGGGTATGCTTGAGAGACTGACCATACCCGTAATCGACGCCTATGAACTATACAGATGCAATACTACTTCATGAGGTCCTTACCACTTACTGGAAGACATAATAAGGCAAACCTACTCTTAAGTAAATTACTGTTGTGTCACGCAGCAGATAATATTTAATCGTTCTCTCTAATATAATTATAACTGTGGAAGTTGATTATGCTTTCAAACAGAAACTACTGGGTGGATTTGGATGAAATTTTGGAGAGGGATAGAGTTGGACCTGGGTAGGACGTACAGATAAAACTACCATGGAATAGTTTTCGAAGTTGCTCCATACTAGGTGAATGAAGTCACAGGCAGAAGCTAGTGAAAATGAACAATGAAGTTTTACTCAACCACGAAAATATGGCTCCCTGCCGTGAATGAAACCCACACTGCTAGTAATTCAGCAGGTGGAAGGGTGCACGTTTTAGCGGACAAGCAATACCTTTTTATGTTTATATGCTGGGATGGGAATAATTTTCGGATTTCAGTTCGTGTGTTTGAAGTATGTTGGCAGTGTTCAAAATGTTAAAAGTCGAAAATCCTTCATTTAGCTAAAATATTATATACAGTAGAACGTCGATTATCCGAAGTATAATTGCGGGATATGGATGTTCGGAAAGCCGATTATTCGTATAATCGAACTGTACACTTCTACTTGCCAATAAGAAGTTCTGTACAGTGAATGTATTTATACAGTATTTGGAGGAGCGAAATCCTTCACATTGCACGCCGCAACACTTGGAAGAAGCAGCTGTTGCTGTGAACAGCTCTGATGCTGCAGCTGCTGTACTTCTGCCGACTGGAGTGTGCCGACTGTTGTCCTCAGCGACTGTCGGCTTGTCTGTCAGCAGGCCCCACTAGAACCAATGTTCCGTCACCCTGTGGCCCAGTGTGGCTACTGTGGGAAGCTTAGTTTGACGGGAGGGGGAATTGGTGGACGGTAGGGCGGGAAGGTAAAATAAATAAATAAAAATAAAAACAAACGAAGCTCTACTGTAACTTTTTCCGAACTTTGCTTTGCCTAGGGGCCCCTTGATCTCGGGGGCCCCGGGGCACTGCCCCGCCTAGCCCTATGATAGCTACGCCACTGCTGCTAGCTTCTGGCAAATACAGCTAATAGAAAATTGTTGCAAATACACTGCTTTTATATATGGAAGAAGGTGTTGTCAGTTCAGAGTGTTGCCTTTTGGTCTGAAAATATCAACATCTGCCTTCATACACAAATTGGTACATGTACCTCAGGGGGCAATAGCGCTCTTTGCTTTGCCAGGTAACTGACGCCTACCAGGTACCCTAGTTAACTAGCAGCTTACTTCCTTTCCTTTCATACTGTTAGTTCTTCCTCTTACTATTCAGTCTGAACTATTTTCTATCGTCTTTACTTTCTTCTCTATCCAAATACCAGACTGCACGAAAACACTAATTTAGACGAGTAAATAAAAAACAGGATTTGACATGAGTAAGTAGGAATACGAGATTTACAGAGTTAATACGTACTGACTTTGGCTTAATGAGAGTATGTAACAAATATGGAGTATGGTAAATATTGTAACTCAGCAGTAAACATCTGCATAGCACGAGTTACCTTTACAAAGTTAAGTGGCAGACACAGATCTTCTCAGAGCGAAACATAAAATTGAAAATAGCTAACTACATTATTGGTGGATTTTTTATTTAATTTATTCCACGATTGTTTAAGCTGATGATTATAATGTAATATGTGACACTGAGAAGAGGACGGCGCAACAACAGGTGAGTGGACTTAGTAAAAATGGCTGTTTGACATAGGCAATGTAAGACATGGTTTTATTATGAATGGTATGAGGAACGAGGTGTATGGTCTGCTATGTGTAGTTTTAAGCAAGTATTGAAAAGGTGATAGATAAGGAGGGTCAAGTACAGGTGACTGATAAATTCAGCTTGGAAATAGGCTCATTATTAGAAATGAAGTGGTAAGAAAGGGTCAAGTACAGGTGACTGGTAGATCCGGCCTGGAAGTCGACTCATTATGATGTTGTATATGGTGTTTCAGGCGGCAGTGAAGTCGTCATTTGTATAATATTGAAAATAGGTAGGGGACGCAGTGTGTGCCTCACTCTACATTTTTTAAATTAGAAATACACAGTAGCAGAAATGGCACCATTTTGGAATACATTTGTCCTATGCTCTTACACATACACATCTATGAATATGTATAAATTATATAATATTTTTGACCTGTTTCGCCTCCACATAAACCTCTGGAAATCATAAAACATCAGAGCTATAAACAACATATACTATGGAATATATGTATAACACACACAATGGAATTTCACGGTCAGCTGTCAATGAAAGCAACCATCCGTCAGTCGAAATTATAGTTTGCCTTTATGCAGCAGATGGTTTCTGTTGATTTCTGTGATCTGCATTCTGCATTAAAAATTGAGCGTTATCACAAGCTACATGTAGCCTATTATAGTGAATATAGATGTGGCATCTGTTTGCCAACAGTACGGTATTAAATATTAGACATGGCATGCGTTGCCAATTTTAATATGGGAATAGACGTAAGATCTGTTGAAAATATAGAGTATTGCCAATGAATGAAGGGTCAGTGACCCAATTAGGAAACAGATGTGACTTAATTTATCGTAAAGCGTGTCACGAAAGATAATGAAATGTAACCTTGTGAAAGAATAGATAATTGAACAAATATGAGAAAGGTCAAGGACCTCAAAAAGCAAATTAAACTTAATGGTAATTACCAAACACTGAACAAAATGGGTATTATTCTGGATTCAATACGCAAAATGTCTGCATTGATTTGATTTTATAAATGTATTTGTATGTATAAATTTTATGTATCACTTTATGTATATTCTTTGTATGTACAAGCGTGTGAAGCCAGCAGTGCAAAGTAGGCTGTGAGAAAAATTATTAAAAGTATAAAGTCATGAGTGCCTAGTGTTGAATTTGCACTCAATGCATGTGTCAAAATTGCAAAGCCGAAAGTGAAAAAGGCAATTCAATTAATTAAAACGAGAAAGGCTTGGTGGACGGCATTGTGCCGATATAAGTGATAAATGGCTTCGTGCCAAAAATAGTTTCATTTGTTTTGTCAACAATCGGAGTTGTGGTGGTTTTGATGGACGGCAATGCGCCGAAACTTAGTAATTTTATGTAAGGCAGTGTACTATGTGTTGTGGTGGTACTGATGGACGGCAATGTGCCGAGAATTTAATTGGTGATATAAGCGGCCATGAGCCGGAAGTCTAAATGTCGTATATTCAAATGGCAAGGTGCCAATAAATTTTGTAAACATGGACGGCAATGCGCCGATTTCAAATCACAACTATTAAGAGGCTTTAAGCCTGCTGTATTTCCTGTAATTATTCAGTGTTACTTATCTATTGTTCAATCGTTTATTTTCTGCACATTTTCATACAATGTGTCAAGTAATTTGTAACTTTGAGTTTTTGTGTGTGAATTTTCAGAAGGATATTTAGGTATATATCAACATTTATATGTAGTTTAATATATTGTAAAGTTAGCTAATTCATAGCTGTCCAAGTTCAATTTAGGCAGGGTTATAATTTTTATGTTTCTTTACCTTTTTGTGTAATCATTTTTGATTTAGATGGGGAGATTTAGAAGTAATGGTTTCAATATTTATGTAAGTTCTTGAGAGATAATGGGTACTATTTTTCAAAATTTAGAGGGTTCTTATTTCCAACTTGTCTGTTGTCTTTGAGAACATTCCAAGTTTGGAAATCTCCGAAGGAAGGGGATGTGTGATATTCCTGGCCTGTGGCCACTTCATATTTCTGGCCGCTGGCCGTTTCTTTGCTAACATCGTGTCTTAAACGCCGAAGAAAGACAGCAGTGCAGCATATGTTGAAATGTGGGGTGGGGAGCAGTAGCATATGGCGCAGTAGGTGCTGGTTCCCGTGGGAAAGCCCGCCTATGTTACTGGTGCTCTCCTCGCATTGGCTGCTGCATTTCACGTCACGTGATTTCTTTTGAAATTACTTTTGTTTATTATAAACTAAATATTAATTATTCAGAGCTGAGAATTTATAATAAATATCTCTCAAGGACAGGCTAGGTTTTGACAATTTAAAAAGTTTAAGGTGCCTTCTCTTATTGAAACAAGAGAAGAGCGATTTTGCAGAAGGCGCGCGACGGCCCTGTTTTGGCGCGAAATAGAGCGTCAGGTGCCCTCTCGCAACGCGCCGCAGTTTCGGTCTCGAGCTGACCACCATACGCGCCGGACCGCTCCGGTCATGAGTTAAGATTTTTGTAATAGTGATAACAGTCGAGGTCTCAACATGAGCTATGGGCAGCATAGGCCGTATCATATTAACAATAGTTGCTAATTTTTTATTTTTTATTTAATAAATGGCATCCCTGACAATTAAAAATCTCGCGAGTCGCTTATTATGCTTCCATCATAAAGAATTTTAACCTCACTTGTATGCTGTAGAAGAACCAACGACCTGTGTGCTGTCTTCTGCGCTGGGGGGACAACTATAGAAGACAACAGGTTAGTCAGAACTCTATGCTTTCCGTAAAGTCTCGGAAAGCAAATACGACACCTCGTGCGTACTGTAGGGCGGTACAAACGCACACTGCTACGCAACAGCATCCGCAAGGATGTGGAGGTTTTAGGGGACTTGTGGGAGGAAGCAGTGTTAACTTCTCCGTCCGCAAATAAAACCCCAGGAAGCTTGTACTGTCAGCAAGCACTGCTTGTGGAATCGCTCCAAAAACTGAGGTCACGCGTTGTTGGATCTCCGCAACCATTAAAACACACTCTTTTTACTCACTGCTTCAACACCATACACTTGCACTAACAGCGTGTACCACCGCTTCACTGCAGTGCTTTGCACGGAAGGGGGCGCTTGTTGACATATCTACATTTGTATCTACATAGTTACTCTGTAAGTCACCTTGTAGTGCATGGCAGAGGGTTCATAGAACCACTTTTATGATATTTATCTATAGTTACATTCTCTAATAGCTCGCGGGAAAAAGGAACACCTATATCTTTCTGTTTTCGATCTTATTTCTCTTATTTTATTATGATGATCATGTCTCCCTATGTAGGTGGGTGCTGACAAGATATGTTTGCATTCAGAAGAGAAAGTTGGCGAAAGAAATTTCGCAAATAGATCTCGCCGCAACAAATAACGTATTTCTTTTAATCATTTCCACCCCAACTCGTGCATCATTTCCGTGACACTCTCTCCCCTATATCGCGATAATACGTAACGAGCCGCCCTTCTGTGAACTTTCTCTACATGGTCCGTCAGTCCCACCTGGTGTGGATCCCACAATGAACAGCAATACTTCAAAATAGGACCCACAAGTGTAGTGTAGGCAGTTTTTTTAGTAGAACTGTTGCATCTTCTAAGTATTCTACCAGTCAAACGTAGTTCTTTGTTTCGCCTTCTCTACAATGTTTTATGTGTTCTTTCCAGTTTAAGTTGTTCGTAATTGTTACTCCTAGGTATTTAGTAGAAATTGCGTCCTGTAGTTTTGACTGATTTATCGTGTAACTGAAGTTTAACGGATTTCTTTTAGTGGTCATATGGATGACGTCACACTTATCATTATTAAGGGGCAACTGCCAATTTGTGCACCGTACAGATATCTTATCTGAATCATTTTACAGTTGCTTTTGATCTTCTGCTGACTTAACTAACCGATAAATGATAGCATCATCCACGAACAGTCTAAGACAGCTACTCAGATTGTATCCTAAACCGTTTATAAAAATAAGGAACAGTAGGGGCCTTACAACACGCCCCTAGAAATACGGAATATATTTCACATCCCTCGTCGATAGCACTCATGTGAGTAACGAGTTAGCAGTGTTTCACAGGAACGATATTTTCTAAATCGGTGTTGACTATGGGACAATATGTCGTTCTTTTCGAGGTAGTTCATAATATTTGACGAAAGTATGAGTTCTAATACACTGCTACATGTTGACGTCAATGACAGAGGCCTGTAGTTTTACGGATCACCACTATTTCTTGTATACTGAAGTGACCTGGGCAGATTTCCAGTCTTTAGGTGCGGAAAGTTCGCTGTGTTAGCGGTTGTAAATGATTGGTATTGGGCTATTGCATCAGCATACTCTGAAAGGAAACTAATTGGTATACAGTCGGGACCCGGAGACTTACTTTTGTTAAGTGATTTAAGTTTCTTTAGTACTCCAGGGGCATCTACTTCTTGATGTATATGCGCGGGCACCTAATCCTCTCTAGCGCGGTTTGTAAAGAATGGGACCATTCACCAAACTTTTCAGACGCACCTTGTATATGGTGCAAGAAGTGACAATTGACTGTAAAAATAAAAAAAATGTAACTTCTAGCGAATACATTGAAAGAATGATCTTTTATTATATGACTAAGCAATTGCCGCGGTGGAGTAGCCGAGCGGTCTAAAGCGTCTCGCTGCGGAGCGCGCGGTTGCTCGCCGTAGAGGTTCGAGTCCTCCCTGGGGCATGGGTGTGTGTGTTTATCCTTAGGTTAGTTTACCTAGGTTTAAGTAGTTCGTAAGCTACGGACTGATGACCACGCAGTTTGGTCCGATAGATTTTAAAAAAGAAAGAAAGAAACAAAGATTAAGCAATTGCAGAACAATTACTGGAAGCAATTGCTTCCATAAAAGTAAATATAAGGAGCGCTTTGCAGTAGAATGAGCGCATAAAATTAAATTAATCGTGGGTAAGGCAGAAGCCAGAGTGAGATTCATAGATTCATCAGGAGAATTCTTAGGAAGTGTAGTCCATCAAAAAAAAAAAAAGGAAGTGTCTTACAAAACACTCGTTCCATTAACGTGGGATCCGTACCAGGTAGGATTCATAGAGGACACAGAGAAGATCCAGGGAGAGCAGCACACTTCTTTACAGGTTAATTTAGTGAGCGAGATTATCGTGTGAGGTCTTATGCGACCAAATTTCGTGGTTATGAGTTGCTAGACTTACACGCTAATTACTTGACTAACTTAAACTAACTCCCGCTAAGGACATTCTTGCTCTCAAATTCTCACACAAACATTGGGCGACTGTGACATATGATTGCCCCCACGAGTATGGATATTAGAAGATTCAACTAGGCTGCCAAATAAAAATCACAAACTCTGGTGCCAGCCTCACAAGAGTATGAAGTATATTCAGCAACTCCACAGTGATCACTGAACATCTCATACTATTAATGCACCTTATATACCCTGCCAGGATTGGCAACTATCCTAAACAAGAACATCATTAATGCATTGGTGGCCATTGTACTTGCCACAGCGAACTGCGCTGCAATTATATATCTTTCAATGGTTTATTAACATACATGAAGATACTTTTGTCATCAAATCTGTCCTCTGCGTGCTACGGCAGTGTTTTTACTGCATTCATGTAGGGCAGTAATGGAAGTTATCCAGATGTCCAGTATTGATAGCGGTGCCTGTGGTATTGTTAATGACACAGACCAATATTCAGGTGCACAACTGAGCATGGATTCAGAAAATATATTCATAAAATTTGGAAAACTAGAGAAGTTACTAGTTTTGTTTTTCATGTGAATACTATTCGTATTGTCAGTATGTTTGCTAATAAGAACAAAGCAATACGAGAACAAGTGCTGACAAAATTTCAGGATCCACACGGTTACAAGAAGTGAAGAGCAAGTCGGATTTCAGTTGTATGCATACATGTATCTGCTGAGTAATGGTAAGAGAATTTATTTAACAGAATATGTTAGTGAAAGTAACCTGGAACCTGATGATATTGTGGATACGTCAGTAAGAGGGCATCACAATTCCAGAATCAGTTGCGAAATAATTTATAACACAAACACCCATGCCCGAGGGAGGATTCGAACCTCCGACCTCAGAGCGTGACTGGCGCGCCGCAGACCGCTCGGCCACTGCGGCCGGCCGAGATTATCGGCAAACTCCAGTGGCAGACGCTGCAGGATAGTCGTTCGCAATCGTGGTGCGGGCTTTAGTCATAGTCACGAGAGCGTACTATCTAGAAGAGTCAACAAATACATTACTTATCCCAACCTATAATTCTAGCAATGATCATCAGCAGAAAATCAAGCCAATTGGGGCCCACATAGAGAACAGCTGCTTCCTTTCTCCCCATAAACCATACGCGTTTGGAATAAGAAAAGAGGAATTGTCGGTGCTACGCAGAGTACTCTCTGCCATACACCGTGGCGTAGCTTGGTGATTATAGATGTTCAGCAATCAGATGATGTAATGTTTATAATCCTGGGGGACCAAACTTCTGAGGTCATCGGTCCCTAGGCTTAGAAACTGCTTAAACTAACTTATACGAGGGTTGGAACTTAAATAGTGGCAACTATTTATTCACAACCGATACAAAAGCGTAACATGTTTGCACCAGTTAGTGTCCTTCAAAGTAGTCACCAGCGTTCTGTAGAACCCGTTGCCAGCGATGTGTAAAGCGTAGTACACCGTTAGCAGAACCTGTTCTGTTCATGATGCGAATGGAGCTATCTAATGCCTATCGAAGCTCTGGAACAGTTCCGAAGCGAATGACTCGAAGTTGTTCCTTCATCTTCGGAATCAAAGTCAGAAGGACTCAAGTCCGGGGAGTGTGGTGGATGGTACAGTACTTCCCAGTCCCATCGACCGAACAGGGCAGCCACAGCTTGCGCTGTATGCGCCCGCGCAATTTCGTGCAAAATGATTGGTGGGTTGCGCAGAAAGTGTTGCCGCTTCTTTCGCAAAGCTGGTCGCAGGTGATGCTCCAAAAACGAGCAGTAATACTGTGCATTGACGGTCCGCCGTGGAGAAACGCAATGCGTTAATATAACACCATCATAGTATTACACGAAAATCACCATACCTTGCACCATACTGTGGCTCTGACGCACTTTCGACTGTCGTGGGGACCTATAATTCCGTCATTCGTTGGATTGGCGTTTCAGTTTTGGCACGTACCATGTGGCCCAAGTCTCATCCAGTGTTACGATACGGTGTAAGAAAGCCTCTCCTTTGCAAATAATACAATTCCTTAAGACAACATTGTCTCGTTATACCAAAGGTATTAAACATAAGGAGAGGCATTGAATTAAAATTTATGCTGTGGCCAGGATTCGAACCCGGGAGCTCCTACTTAATAGGTAGGTGCTTTAAACTACTAACACAGCGTTGTAGCCAAAGCAACTACACGGACTGTCTTAAAGCACGTCTCCCTCCCCACCACATACTTTAATTCTGCCTCATGAGCCCTGGCAATTTGGTACGCATTTCACAGGGAACATGAGGCCGAATTAAACTATGTGGTGTGGAGGGAGACGTTCTTTAAGACAGCCCGTGTAATTCCTTTTGCTGCAACGCTGTGTTAGTGGTCTAAAGCACCTACCTAGTAAGTAGGAGGTCCCGGGTTCGAATCCTCTACACAGCATAAATTTTAATTCAATGCCTCTCCTTATGTTTAATACCTTTGGTATAACGAGACAATGTTGTCTCAAGGAATTGCATTATTTGTTGATATTTATATCACCTCGGCCTGAGGAACAAGGCGGGATAGTTCCTATTCGCGTTCTTTGCTGGGGTTCTATACCAATGTAGGAGAGCCCTGGCAATTTGATACGCATTTCACAGGGAACATGAGGCAGAATTAAAGTATGTGGTGTGGAGGGAGACTTGCTTTAAGACAGTCCGTGTAGTTGCTTTGGCTACAACACTGTATTAGTGGTCTAAAGCACCTACCTAGTAAGTAGGAGGTCCCGGGTTCGAATCCTGGCTACAGCATAAATTTTAATTCAATGCCTCTCCTTATGTTTAATGCCTCTCCTTTGCGCTCATAGCGCCCCAAGTGCGTCTGAGCAGTGTCGTAACGCATCCATTTCTGCATTTCCGCCAATTCATTAGGAACCCAACGTGATGCAATTTTTCGCATGCCCAGGCGTTACTTCAGGATGCGAAACACAGCCGTATGCGCTAATCTGGTTTCCTGGGCGAGCTCACGAATCGTCTGGCGTCGATCAATGTCCACTAACCCGATAACAGGATGTACTTCTTCAGAGACGCTAGGAGGCCGGCCGCGGTGGCCGAGGGGACTAAGGCGCTCCAGTCACGGTCTGCACGGCCACTACGGTCGTGGGTTCGAATCCCCCCTCGGGCATGGATATTTGTGCCGTCCTAGTTCGTAAGTAGTTCATAAGTAGGTTGTAAGTTTAGGGACTGATGACCCCGTAGTTAAGTCCCATAGACTATACAAACATTTGAACATTTGAGACGCTAGGACGACCTGCCCGATGCATGTCTGCCACAGTTTGCCCACCTTCAATTCCAACCCTCGTACTAAGGACAAAAAAACACACACACACACACAAACATGTCCATGGGAGGATTCGAAACCTCCGACGCGAGCAGCCGAGCGATCCGTGACGTGGTACCCCAAACCGCACGGCCAATCCACGCGGCGACTAAAGATGTAGATGGACATGAGATAGTACGCGGGAAGAAAGATCTTTTGTGATTTACAATTTATCTCGCAGAGTCATACTGGAATAGAAGGAAGAAAGCTCAGAGATTAACGCCCCGTCGACAGCTTGGTCATTAGAGACGGAGCTAAACTCTCGGTGTTTTGGGTAAACATACCGAAGGAAGTCGACCGTGCCCGTTGAAAGGAACCATCCTGGCATTTGCCTGGAGTTATTTAGGGAAATCACGGAAAACCTAAATCAGGATGGTCGGAGGTGGGTTTGAACCACCATTCTCCCTAATACGAGTCCAGTGTGTCACCACTGCGCCACCTCGCTCGGTAGTCATACTGGACATTAGACTTGCGCATAATAGTTCGCGATCGGGAGCGCTGCCGCGAACTAGTCCGTCCTTTTTGTTCGTCCGCTCCCAGTGACGGCTGAGCGGCGTGGTCTGCTCATGCAGGTGGAGGGAGAAGTTCCCCCACCTAGCTGCTTCATGCGCTTGCTGCTTGAGCCGCTAACGATATCACGCAAACCAATAGAAACAGTTTCTGGATAATTTCTCGCGTTTAAGTTTAGAGTTATCTCTATATCTTGGCATTATGGAATTTATTAGTCAGATATTGCAGGGTGCAGAATACTTCAAAGCAGAAATTTTGTAGCACTGAATTATGTACTCTAGTAGGTAGATGTTAACCTCGAAATGCCTCTCATCTGCAGAAGGCAAACAGGTGAATTTTAGAATGAAACTTTTCACTTTGCAGCGGAGTGTGCGCTGATATGAAACTTCCTAGCAGATTAAAATTGTGTGCCAGAACCGGGACTCGAACCGGGGACCTTTGCCAGGAAGTTTCATATCAGCGCACACACCGCTGGAGAGTGAAAAGTTTCATTCTGGGAACATCCCTTAGGCTGTGGCTAAGCCATGTCTCCACCATATCCTTTCTTCCAGGAGTGCTAGTCTTGCAAGTTTCGCAGGAGAACTTCTGTGAAGTTTGGAAAGTAGGAGGCGAGGTACTGGCGGAAGTAAAGTTGTGAGGCGGCATCGTGAGTCGTGTCGGGATAGCTCAGTCGGTAGAGCGCTTGCCCTCGAAAGGCAAAGGTCCCAGGTTCGAGTCCCGGTTCCGGGACAGAATTTTAATCTGCCAGGAAGTTTCACGTGATTTTTAATTCTGTTCGCGACCTATCGCGTATGTTTTAGTTCGCGACCTATCGCGCATATTTTAGTTCGCAACTCTGCCGCGAAGTAGGTCGCTCTTTTTAGTTCGTCCGCACGTTTTGGCTTTTGCTACCGCTACTATAACTACAGCTGAGCTTCATCTCAGCTCGAAATGACGGCAACTGGCAGAAGGAAATCACGCGATTCTGCGCGCTCTCTCGTCCTTTCGCTGTTACCCGTCAGTCATCGGACGAACTAATAGGCGAGGGATCTGCAAGCTATTTCGCGTAGTTCGCCTGTGGGAGCGTTCTTCCGAACTAGTTAGTTCGCGAACTACGCAAGACTACTGGACATAAACAATACGACTTTCATCGACTGACTGAAACCGCTGTGTATGGTCGGTTTGCCCTCCCCCACTAGGGAACACATACGGGTAGCAGGCGTGGGAGCGGCTGGTTGCGGATGCGGCTGTAACGGGGCACGCCACTTCCTGCCGTCTCACAGCTCGCGGCCGCCTGCATTCGAAACTTGCACGCCACCAACCTTCCCCCCGCGTCACAAACTTGCATGTGAAAACTACCTACCGCAGTGGTTCCCAATCACCCCGTTTACATGGGCTCCCAAAACCGGATTTCGTAAACCGATTTCCCAATTCCGCTTTTGGTTGGTGATGTAAACACTCTAAAATCGATTCTGGAAATCCGCTTCTCTAAAGCGGTTATCCAGTTCCACAATCGATTTTCGTGCCTATGTAAACGCAACCGTTTTTTAAGCGTTCTTGGCTTGAAGTAACTTTATCCATTTCAGCAACTGCCCCTAACCGCCCCCCCCCCCCCTCAATCCCACGACCACCTCAGTCAGTGATCAACTACTTTCTACCACTCTGACACCCCCTTCCACTCCATAAATATTTGGATACATATGCCATTTGTAATGGATGCCGGACACTTGCCACGCCGGACTTTTGCCACGCCGGACATTTGCCACACCTGACCCTTCGCCAGGTAGTCGGATTAGCGACCCCTCAGGCAAGGGATGCCCTTCCTCGTACTCCTGCTGGTTGCTTCCAAACCTCCGTCTCCGATCTTACAAGACACAGTCAATAGGAAAGAGATGTTTTTGTTCGAAATCTCGCCGAAATGTACAACTTCTTTTCAATATCCCGAAATGGAACTTTTGGGAAACTAAAGCAATACCGTCGGCTATTTCAGTGTGTAATTAGTTCTTCCAACCACAAAAATGGTTCCGTTTGTACGGTTGCTTTCTTCCACACTTACTGATTGCGATAGAACAGTCCATCGGCATGAAAGGAACATTAAAGGAACGATATAAAGGTAAAAATTTAGACGAATTTAAAATCCCCAAGATTGCAGATGTTTTACTGAAGCTCGAAATTTATTGATTAAACGCTAGTGAACCGAACTGTGACCAGCTAGCTTCACCATTAAGTTATTTAAGGATACTGGCGTCTGATACACTCTTTTTATTTTTACATCTTGTAAAGGTCGCATCGTTGGGTGGTCCTCACAGGTGTTCTCTACGTTCAATACGTCTACGTTCTTCGAAAGAAACTTTCCCTTACAATAATCCTGTTTTTGGCGTAAGCACATCCACACCTTATTATCGCCTATCCATTGTAGTGGGCAAAAGGTCTGCCCTTGGCCATTGTAATAACTTCCATACTGACGGTCGTACTACGAAATACGGAAGCGACCAGTGTGCATATGTCGGGACACCGTCCACGGAGTTCTCGGGCCGGATGGGAGGGGGGGGGAGGAGGAGGAGGAGACAGGGGCACCCGACCCTTCGGAGCAGGTAAAAGTGTGGCAAATGTCCGGCGTGGCAAGTGTCCGGCGTGGCAAGTGTCCGGATACCTTTGTAATTTCTGGTAACTATTCTCTCCTCTCCCCCCCCCCCCACACCTTATATTAAAGATAGGTTATTTTATGCCTCCGCTTTGTTATACTGAACTATGCAATAGTCACTACCATTATGATAGTAACTTGTTTATGTTTAGAAAACCAGCTACCACTTGTTTATATTGACAGATGCCCTGACAGTGACATTCTAAGCGTCCTACTACTGTGTAAGCTGCTAGTTCCGAAATATTCCGCCTATGGCGCCACTTATCATTTTACTTCTTCTACTACTAAATATTAATCTGTTAAGCGACTGTTTTATCAGTCACCTGCTCCCCTCTTCACGCTTTTCTTTTCAACACATCGTGTATTACTGTTTTCCCATAGCCTTTTTCCTTATTTACTTTTACTCTTTCAGTATGAGGCTCATCCATAGGTACTTTGATAGCAGCTGATTGTTATTCATTGCATAATCTCTGCACTCAGTGTTGATTCTCCTAATAACATGTAGCTACATTCATTAAGGTACAATACTAAAATGTAAGTGTTAATTTTATCCCATTATATGAACGTATCTTATTACAATCGTTTTGGTTCCAAACTGCTTCAAATTTCTGTAACCCACTTTTGTACATTTATAGCCTTTACTGTATACCAATGCACTTGTTTGTCTGTATAGAGACCAGAAGAAGGGCACTCAAGCGTCCGAAACCGGTCGTCTAAAATAAATAATAACAAGCAACTGGATCCTGAATTTATTAATTTATTTACGTTCTTGGCTTGTCAGATTGTGTTTCCTTGTTAAGTATTTTCGGCACATATGGAAAGAGTGATATTTTCTAATGTGAAATAAATGTATAAATATTAGTGTGAACATAAATCTGTGTATTTAAATAAAGAAAAATAGCTATTGTGCGAACTAAATAAGGAACTGAATCAGCTGTTTTCCAGCCGCCATGTTAAGTGATCTAGGAAATCCGATTCAGGCTATGCCGTGTAAACACGACAGCGAAAAGCGGTTTACGAAAATCGGTTTTCGACTTCCGGAAGATGTGTTGCATGTAAACGTAGTGAATTAGGCCGTCATTACACTGTAAAAGATCTTTGACAAAGATCTTTGTAAAAGATTTTATCCAAGATCTTTGACGAAACTACTCCGCAGGAGGACATTACACTAGCGTAAAATATTTCGTCATAGTTGCTCAGAAAAGACTCCAAAATAGTCAATCGTCTCTATTATAGCACGTAATATATTGTTGCTCGGGAGTGCATTCACTGAAAAGAACGAAAAATTGGAACAATTTTAGGTAAAACCGTGAATAGCGAGAGGAAAATACGAAAAGTGCTCGCACAAATGTACTACCTTACACATTGTTTAACGACATGTGTACAAGCATTTTAATTCGCCCACATATTTATAAATACTTCATCATAATCGATGTTTCTGGAAGCCCTAAACCTGTGTCAATGGGTAAACAATGAAACACTGAAATAATTTAACGTGTGTCATGCTAAACATAACCTCGTTAGACACTTTATCGTAATAAGAAGAGAGAATATTTTCGTAGTTCTTTCGTGTTATACTTCGTTGCGGATTATGCGGTCCGAAAGACCTTTTTTTAGTTTACTGCAGGCTCACATTTATTTTGCCAGATTTTCCGAAACTTAAAAATCCGTACAAATACCTGGACTTGTGGTTAAATGTCGAAAAGCATCGTGCAAAGCAAGAAAAAATATGGAGCTAACTAGTGCAGTATCTCAATCTCATTACGTAAATCATGAATGCCTTTTCCGCTGAAGATCGTCTCATTTTTATCTACATACAAAATCTATTGCAGCAGGCAGTAATATACACGAATCCTACAGCGTAGGCCTAAGATTTCACGTATTATTCCAGACATAAGTGAACCAAAATGTAAATCACTTTAGGAGGACAAGGTTAGGTTAGAGTACAAATAAAATCATTTATTTCATTTATGCATCTCCATATATCCTTTTATCCATATAATTTCTTCCCTATCATCATCCACAGTGAGTCACTTTGAATAAAACTGTCAGCAGTAGCTTTTTCTTTATACGATTCTAACCGTATATTTTAGTAAATGTGCTTTGTATTAAGAAATATTCCGTACACTTCTCACTTTGAAACGATCACTGTGGCAGTAGCGACGCAACAAATAAACTTTAACGCTAATTTGTAGGTTAAACGGCGTCAAAGCAAGGAAAGATGCATGTATACAATGGCGAACGTTTATAAAAGCTAGGCTCTCCCGCTAACTTTTATCAAATATCTTTTATAAAAGAAATCTTTTATAAAAGATGACCTATTACACTGTCAAAGATTTGACCAAAGAGCTTTGATAAAAGATCTTTGACAAAGATCTTTTACAGTGTAATACCCGCCTTATGCAGGACAAAATATAAGATTGTGAGCATTGACCTTGCGGATAACGTCGGAAGTTCACTGACGCTTTTTGCGGATGATGCTGCAGTGTATAGAGAGGTTGTAACAAAGGGAAATTGTATAGAAATGCAGGAGGATCTGCATCGAATTGACGCATGGTGCAGGAAATGGCAATTGAATCTCAATGTAGACAAGTGTAATGTGCTGCGAATACACAGAAATAAAGATCCTGTATAATTTAGCTACACTATAGCAGATCAGCAACTGGAAGCAGGTAATTCCATAAATTATCTGGGAGTAGGCATTAGGAGTGATTTAAAACGGAACGACCATATAAAATCAGTCGTCGGTAAAGCAGATGCCAGACTTAGATTCACTGGAAGAATCCTAAGGAAATGCAGTCCGAAAACAAAGGAATTGGGTTATAATACACTTGTTCGCCCACAGCTAGAATACTGGTCACCGGTGTGGGATCCGTACTAGTTGGGGTTGATAGAGGAAGTAGAAAAGATCCAACGGAGAGCAGCGCGCTTCGTTACAGGATCATTTGGTAATCGAGAAAGCGTTACGGAGATGATCGATAAACTCCAGTGGAAGACTCTGCAGGAGAGACGCTCTGTCGCTCGGTACGGGCTTTTGTCGAAGTTTCGAGAACATACCTTTACCGAGGAGTCTAGCAGTATATTGGTCCCTCCTACGTATATCTCGCGAAGAGATCATGAAGATAAAATCAGAGAGATTAGAACCCACACAGAGGCATACCGACAGTCTTTCTTTCCGCAAACAATACGTGATTGGAATAGAAGGGAGAACCGATAGTGGTACTCAAGGTACCCTCTGCCTCACACCATCGGGTGGCTTGCGGAGTATGAATGTAGATGTAGATTATAAACAAAAACTGTTTCCCATGCACTAACGGAAGTGAGAAATGCCCCATTGTAGGACCGGGCATCCTGTAACGAGTATTCAAATGTACAAAAATCCTATGGGACTTAACTTCTGTGGGCCGGCCGCGGTGGCCGAGGGGATTGAGGCGCTCCAGTCACGGTCAGCACGGCCACTACGGTCGGGGGTTCGAATCCCCCCTCGGGCATGGATATTTGTGCCGTCCTAGTTCGTAAGTAATTCATAAGTAGTTTGTAAGCTTAGGGACTGATGACCCCGTAGTTAAGTCCCATAAGTTGTACAAACATTTGAACATTTAACTTCTGTGGTTATTAGTCCCTAAGCTTACAGACCACTTAAACTAACTTAAACCCAAAGACAACACACACACCCATGCCCGAGGGAGGACTCGAACCTCCGACGGCGAGCAACCGCGAGCTCCACAGTATGGTGCTTTAGACCGCTCGGCTACTCCACCGCTTGTTGTTGTTTCGGTCTTCAGTCCGGAGACTGGTCAAGGGTGGCTCTTCACCGTACTCTATCCCGAGCAAGCCTCTCCATCTCCTCATAAGAACCTGCTTACTATATTTTTATCTTGGTCTCCCTCTGCAATTTTTTACCCCATACACTTTCCTCCAATGTTAAATGCACGATTTCTTGATGTCTAAGAATGTGTCCTATCAGTTCATTCCTTCTTTTAGTCAAGGTAGGCCAGAAATTCCTCTTCTCCCCAATTATGTTGGATACCTCCTCATTACTTACGCTATCTATTCACTCAATTTTCAGGATTCGTCTGTAGCACCACATTTCAAAAGCTTTCATCTTCTTAGTGTCTGAACTATTTATCGTCCTTGTTTCACTACGGTACAAGGAAACATTCCACAAAAATATCTTCAAAAAATATTTCCTAACACGTAAATTAATATTCGATGTTAACAAATTTCTCTTTTTCAGAAAATCTTTCCTTCACATTTCCATTCCGCCAAGTAAAAAACTCATTTACCACCTTTATTTTAATGTATTTCCCTCAGCATCTCTTGTTAATTTTCATCTTCCTCCTTTCAAGACACTGTCCATTGCGTTTAATTGCTGTTCCAGGATCTTTGCTGTCTCTGACAGAATTACAATGTCATCGGCAATTCGCAAAGTTTTTATTTCTTCGTCTTCAACTTAAATCAGTGTTTAAGCTAGAAAATAAAATAATGTCGCAAAAAAGCACAAATATAAATTTACATCTGTACGAAATCTGATAGGTTTGTGCAATATTATTCAAATAGAAAATTTTGTAGATTAAGATATTAGAAAGGGCTTGATAAAGGAAATATGGGTATAATCCATTGAAGGTAACAGTAATCTTCTAAACGATGTTTTATTAATTTGTTTATTAAATAAATTTTTACACATACAGAGTGATTACAGACTCATATGTTCCATGTCATATCTGCACTACATGAACTATAAGTATTAATTTCCACATATTGCGATACGTAATATTACGTTACGCTTACTCCATACACAGAATGCCGTTTCAAAATAAAATTTATTACGAGAGGGGCCTTCTTTACTTGTCAAAAGTTTTCTGTATAAAGATAGTTTCTAATTTCTGTTTATACATTGTTCATGCAACTAAATCGTCGCTCACGGTCAACTGTGTGCAAGGGAATAGTAGCGGCATAATTAAATCCATAAGACGGAGTTGTTCATTCATCTTATTAACATACATTAACTCCACCTGCTCTTCGAAATTAATTCCCTTACATCTACTGTTATCACTTTTTTGAGCAATTCCGACTCTAGTTACAGATTATTTACATTCATAGATGTTGCAGAATTAATTAGTGAATATATTTCTTTTATTTCTTTGTTGCCATATTCGGTATCATTTTTGTAATTTTTGGGATACAGTACATTAAATACTCCAATATTATCTATTTCCCCTGGTCTCTGATTTATATGTATCGGCAAATTCTCTTAGAATGTACAAATCGTGGATTTAACTACATCTCTGTGCCGTAGTGAGTCATTTATCGAGTGTCCACGAAAATCGTACACACCTTCTTCAAATTCTAGAGGTACTTTATCAAGAAAAGAACTGTATATTTGGACCAGGTTTCAATTTAAGCTCTTCGAGATGCATGAATTCAAGCAAATTTACATGCACTATGGATCTAAATTTGTCTTTTGAAAGGTTAAAAAATGTTCAGATGTTTGAAAAACTTTGGGACTTAACTGCGGGCTCATAATTCCCTAAACTTACAAACTACTTATGAACCAACGTATACTAAAGACAGCGCAAACATCCGTGCCCGAGGGGGGATTGGAACCCCCGACGGGGAACGGCCTCACACATCGGAGCATAACGCCTCAATGCGCTCGGCCACCCCGCCGCGGCTTGAAAAGTTGAACAGAAGTTGTTAACAAGAAACAAAGCGTCTTTCATAAAAGACAACATTGACAAAATTTCACATATTTTACATTTTGCAGTAAGCGAGCAACTACTGTTTTTTTATCTTTTCTCAGAAGAGAAACCAAACAATTCCAATTTACATATTGTGAATTTACCGCCTCTCCTAGTGAGAGCCACCGAATGGCGAAAGTTTTTACAATTTTTTTCCTTGGCTCATTCACTATTTCTAGCATATCTTCTAATGCTTTTGGAATTCCCTGGTGAGCTATAAAATCTTTTTTTAATATCTTGAAAATGAAGAACCTAGGAACGGTATGCTGTTGCTTGACTGGCTGCTAGAGCTAACCGATGTGTCACACAGTGCACAGATAACAGGTAGATAATTGTTTTTAGAAAGAGTTGCCACCCCTGACCGAACTCCTCTCATAACAGATGCTCTATCATTACAACTGAGAAGTATTTACTCTTATCACTACCATTCTGATCTAATATTTCTACTACACATGCAATAAGTCTCTCGCAGTGATTCAGCTAGTGGACACAATATCGAGTAATGCGTGTACATTTTCCCGTTGTGTTCTATTTTCCCATACATTATCAGAGTTTCGTTTGGGGTAATAACACTAGACTCATCTATCATAATTGAATACCACTTGGTCGATTTTATTTTGGATAAAACATTATCAGTAATGATTTTGCCTTCCATATAGTGAATGCTATCGTAAGTGTCATAATTTGCATAGCCACTGAAAGCTAATTTAGGGAAATACAGACATCCTAAGTCTATACACAGTTCTTTTGAAACAGATAACTTTCTTGTAACAATATTTTCCTTTGAACTTGTCTAGATGATTTTTCATAGAGGCTACTACACTTTCCTTGGAGTTTTTATGGGAAACAGCCGAGGCTCTAACAAAATTTTGTGCTTCTCACAACTCTTGAACAGAATTTTTATGCCCTGTCGAGATTTAATGCCTGCTTAGTGTATCGGCTTTGACAACACGATATCCTGAATGGAAAAAAAATGAACTACATTTGGTGATTGTGTATTTTCTTGAATCTTGCTCAGCAATTAGAACTAGAAGTAAGAAGTAAGTCTAACATATAGAATTCAAATTATTTATTTATGCGGGGATAATTTGTAACCACATAAAAAGGAAATAGGGGAACCTAATTTAGTTTGATGGAAGAATGATTTTCTAATCATTTGCGTTTCTCTGTTAAGTTCATGCTTTTATTATGAATTTTAATACTACAACCTATCTTCAGATAACTCGAAAAAGTTTATTTTTTGTTTTTGTTTTTTTTCACTAAATTACACAAAAATACTGCCATTTCTCCAGAATACTGCACTTTGCACCACTTGTTTAAAACTTTTCAATTCTACACTAATTGTTTATTAGACTTAAATTGGAAAGAACACGTAGATAATATCTTGGGAAAGGCGAACCAGAGACTGCGTTTTATTGGCAGAACCCTTAAAACATGCAACAGAACTACAAAAGAAACTGCTACGCTTGTCCGTCCATTTCTGGAGTATTGCAGCCCAGTGTGGGAGCCTTATCGGGTGGGTTTGACGGAGGACATCGAAAGAGTCCAAAGAAGGCAGCTCGTTTCGTATTGTCACGATACAGGGGAGACATCGTTACGGAATGATACAGGATCTGGGATGGGAATCATTACAACAACGGCGCTTATCGCTACGGCGTGGGCTACTTGCGAAACTACAATCGCCAACATTCTCCTCCGAATACGAAAATATATTGTTGACTCCCACTTACATAGGTAGAAATGATCATCAGAATAAAATACGAGAAATCAGAGCTCGAATAGAGAGATTAGAGGTGTTCTTTCTTCCTGCGCGCTATTCGAGAGTGGAATGAGAGATAAATAGTATAATTGTGGTTCGATGAACCCTCTGCCAGGCACTTAAATGTGATTTGCAGAGTATCCCATGTAGATGTAGATTAGGTATGTCGATTTGTTATGTTTCTTTTGAATTTCCGTTTCACTGGGACTACGACTTCGTTCCCTCTTCTTCCTTAAAACAAAATTGTCCATTTGAAGATAAGGAGTGATTACCCAAAAAAAAAAGAATTCCTCTGCCTCTAAGCAGCGTTTCGTTTGCATCCGTGGCAGATACTGTCTGTCTGGAGTTTGTGACACTTGCGCGGTAAGGGAATGTGTAGACACTTGCGCGGAGACCCGGACGCTGCAGGTAGTGAACAGGGTGTTCCAGAAGTAGGGATACACCACCCATACTCCTCGCCCTCCAGTCGCCACCTGTGCAGGGAAAGGCCCGCCGAGCGAGGTGGAGCTGTAGTAACGGACCGGAGATATCACAGCCTCATTCAACAGAGAGGTAACACGTCATACAAATATCACTCGATTTACAATACAGCACCATGTGTAGAGGAATGTGATGAAATCGGAATTGAGCGCAACCGTTGCTAACTACAATTTCGGATTTACTGCATTTTGAGTCAGAATTCGCATTTATCGCAAATGCGAATTTCTCCTGTCCCTAGTAATACCTCTAAAAATAAACAGCTGATCAAGGCACTAAAAGCAAGGGAAGATCTTTGGGTGTATTACTACAAATAACTAAAACACAATATGATCGTGGAGTTATATACAATCTCATTATAAAGGTTTTTGTAGATGGTTTTGAGCAGCTTTTAAATATGTTAGGAATAGCATTATGAAATATAGACAGCTACACCTTATGTTTATTATGAGATATCGATTTCGGCTAATTTCAGATCATATTCAAGTCTCAAACAACAGGTGTTACTTACGCATTTAAGTGTTTACACACGCCGGCCGCGCTGGCCGAGGAGACTGAGGCGCTCCAGTCACGGTCTGCACGGCCACTACGGTCGGGGGTTCGAATCCCCCCTCGGGCATGGATATTTGTGCCGTCCTAGTTCGTAAGTAGTTCATAAGTAGTTTGTAAGTTTAGGGACTGATGACCCCGTAGTTAAGTCCCATAGACTCTACAAACATTTGAACATTTTGTTTACACACGAGGTCTAAAGTTGTTAATCGCGTTAGCGATGAAAACAGAACCCAGAATCTTTGCGTCTAAATGATACATATATTGGTGTGATATCTTATTTCGAAAGAACAGACATCACACCAATACATATATAGCTCTCGGTAAAGTGGAACGGTACGATGTCGTTACATAGCACAGCACAGCCGACTGGAAACGCAGGAGAAGTGCAAACAACGTTCCTCCTCAGAGGTATGATTAGGTTCGACGTAGACTTCTACAACATACAGTCTACACGGCGAAGATTACACCAAAAAATTTAACGTTTCGTCTACTTTGGCGATAGCACCAAATTTTAAAATCGTGTCTACTATGTAAAGATGTAGCAACACAAAACGCTTCAAGTCCAAAACTTCACTGATTATCGAGTTCTGAATTTTTAATATGTTTTTAATGTTATTACAGAAAAAAACATATTTGGGACTCACACTACAATTTTCATATGGCAGAATTTGTAGGTACATTCACAAGACATAAGTCAACGGTTGTGTGTATTCATCTTATGAGAAATATCAATCATTTGTTTTCAGTGTTTACTTCAAATTTCTCTTTTTAGTTTCTTTAATTATTACTACTTAAATGTGGTTATGAAATAAATAAATTACGTGTATATGTGTAGTCTTATGCGGCCAAACTACTTAGATCATTGGTCGCTAGACTTACACACTACTTAATCTTACTTAAAATAAGTTAGGCAAAGTACAAACAAACATACCTATGTCCGAGGAAGGACTCGAACCTGCGACCGGACCGGCCGCGCAATTTGTGACACAAATTACATGTTTGATAATATTAATGCATAGAAGTATGAAATCACGTCAAGACTACTTCCTGCAAAAATTTAGACAAAAAAAAGTTGGCACTGAGTTTAGAAAAACAAAATTCTGGTATATTGGATTTTAACATTTTATCAAAAATTAAATTTTACTACAAGAGATACAGACATTCAAATTTACGGGCACCATAACGTTTTCCCTTCCTGAGTAAATGAGCTGCTTCTTATAGTTTCAACACCTTTTTCTTGAATGTTCTGAATATAAATCTTCACACAGACTTCTTGAGGAGGAGAGTGATACGGATATCTGATTGTAAACCACTGCCTATTACCTTAGACCTTTTTGACTGTACTGAACAGTAGTTCCGCGTATTCCGTAATTTATATTTATATAGTTAACAGTTATACAGTTATACTTATAACCAACTATTGGCTGCCAATTTCGCTTCATTTTTCCTGGAAGTCTTGCAACTTGTTTCTCCCTGTTGGTTTATGCCAATTTCGGAGTAAAAATGGTTCTATATGACAGTGATGGAAAATAGAATTTATCTTTAGCATTTTTCGGTGTGTGACATTCCCTTACACATTCCGTATTTCATATATTTCTTAGATGTATTTGTAATTCGAATACAGCCAAATCGTTTTGGGGTCTACGAATAAACGCTTTAAGTATGTAAAATACTCATTAACTTATTATTAACGTTTTTTAATCGAAGGTTTAAGGTTGCGCCTCCTATTAAAAAGCATAGTAGCTATTTCTAAAGAGATGGAAGTTGCGTGATAGTGGGGTTAACTACATAGCGGTCAATTACATCAACGTATCTGTGGAGGATGCCTAATATATTTATTGCTTGAGCAAGTGTCTTGATATGCTTAGTGTTCTGAATAATATGCTTTTAGGAGGTATGACTGTGTAAAGTCATCGTCTTGTAGTAACAGAAAATGTCTTAATAACTCTCCAAACATTATCACTATTAAAATACCTTTTTGTTTTCAGGGGGAACACTCAACGAATTAATATGTAGTTAGAACAAGTTACTATGTTGCTCTGAAGCTTGCAAAGGGTTGTGCAATTTCACTGAGTTTCGTGTTGACAGTGTGGAAACTTGACAACAGCAGTGCTAGACTTCTTGGTGTGCCTGTACCCAGGAAAAGGCATTAGCCGCCCCAAGGGCCCCGGGTTCCGCGCAAGTGTCACTCCGCGCAAGTGTTCCAACCCCATCTGTCTGCGACCTGGGGAGGAAGCAGGGCACTAGTTGGGGACAATAGGCTTTTCCGGGATATCGCGCAGGTAGCCAAAAGCTCACTAAGTATTTGTTTCCTGCCCAACAGCTCTGGAGAAACCAACTTGTGGAATTCCCCGTTGGGAGGCCTAAAGATGTCAAGCGCTAGCAGGAGTGGGAATACTCCTCCTTGCTCAGCAAGTCGTTAACGGATTGTAAGGAGCCTCTCAGCCAGCCGCGGCGGATTAACCGCGCGTACTGGAGGGCCATGTTGCGGCGCAAGCAGCCGTCCGCCGTCGGGGTTCGAATCCCCGCTCGGGCATGGATGTTTGTGTCGTCTTTAGTGTAAGGTATTTCATAAGTAGTTTGTAAGTTTAGGGACTGATGACCCCGCAGTTAAGTCCCTTAAGCTTAACAAACATTTTTTTTCTCTCAGCCAAAAATACCAGACGAACTTTACTTTTTAGGACTTGTTGAAAGGCTTTACACACCTTATCGTGGCGAATTCATGTCGCATTTTTGCGAATGCTATTTTGCAGTTCGTCGCACGCTTTGACTATTAATAGCAAAATGCGACAAATGCGACTGTAAGCTTAAATCCTGACTTAAATCCATTCTCCAAATTCCTCCGTGTTTTCCTTCATAACTTGCTCAATGAACACAATGGCCGCGGTAGAGTAGCCGAGTGGTCTCAGCGCGCCCGGTTAAACGTCCCCTGTAATAAAAAAGCTCAGCGAACTACAACGAACAATCACGATCAGCGTCCGCAAAATAGAGAACAACATATAGAGCAAAAAAAAAAAAAAAAAAAAAAAAAAAAAAAAAAAAAAAAAAAAAAAAAAAAAAAGCAGTCTAAAGCACCTTGCTGCGGAGCGCGTGGTTGCTCCCTGAGGAGGTTCGAGTCCTCCCTGGGGCATGGGTGTGTGTGTTTGTCCGTAGGTTAGTTTACCTAGGTTTAAGTAGTTTGTAAGCTACGGACTGATGACCACGCAGTTTCGTCCGATACATTTACAGACATTTGAACATTTTTGAACACATTGAATAACATTCGTGAAAGGCTTCAACGCTGTCTTAATCAAATTGCGTGGTTATGGAATATCGCACCAGATTTGTGACTGGATAGGGGATTTCCTGTCAGAGGAGGCCTCAATTTGTAGTAATCGATGGTAAGGCATCGACTAAAACAGAGGTGATATCCGACGTTACACAGGGTAGTGTTATTGGTCCTCTGCTGTTCGTTATCTACAAAAACGATTTAGGAGAAAATCTGAGCAGCTCTCTTAGGTTTACATAATGGAATGAGCGATCACTCACGGACAGCAGGAGGAGTGTGCAGTGGCGACTTAGCCTGTCAGAGGCGGTAAAACAAAATAACGAGCCCCTCCCCAGACGCAACGGGTATTCTCCCAGAGTTACAAACGCTAATCCGAAGGAAATCCCACATTGGCTATTACCTTCATTTTGTGTCGCTACAAATTACAAGTTATAACGTAGTTTTATGGTTGTTCAAATGTTTGTAAATCTAAGGGAGACCTAACTGCTGCGGTTATCAGTCCCTAGGCTTACAAACAACTTACTTTATCTTAAGCTAAAGCCAACACACACACGCATGCACGAGGGAGCACTCGAACCAGACATTATCCGTTCACAACCGTAAAAAAATGTTTATTTACGCTAACCGTAAAATCGCAAGGCTTATTAAAATTACCTAGATTTGTTTAAATCGTGTGACTATCTTTGGAAGTCAAGTTTCGTCACATAGCACAAGATAGATTTTTCGCAACTAGATCTCGTCGAAACAAATAACGAATTTCTTTTAATGGTTTCCATCCTAACTCCTGCATCATTTCCGTGACACTCTTTCCCCTATATCGCGATAATACAAAACGAGCTGCCCTTCTCTGAACTTTCTCTAAATCGTCCGTCAGTCCCACTAGGTGGGGATCCCACAATGCGCAGCAATACTCCAAAATTGGACGCACAAGTGTAGTGTACACAGTTTCTTTGGTAGAATTGTTCCATCTTCTGAGTGTTCTGTCAATGAAACGTAGTCTTTGGTTCGCCTTCTCTACAATGTTTTCTGTGTTCTCTCCAATTTAAGTTGTTCGTAATTATTATTTCTAGCTATTTAGTTGGATTTACGGCCTGTAGCATTGACTGATTTATAGTGGAAATGAAGTTTAACGGATTTCTTTTACTGATCGTATGGATGACTTCACACTTATCACTATTAAGGGTCAATTGCCAATTTTGGCACAATGCTAATATCTAAATTATTTTTCAGTTGCTTTTGATCTTCTGGTGGCTTTAGCAACCGATAAATGTTAGCATCATCCGCGAACAGTTTAAGAGAGCTACTCCGATTGTCTTCTAAATCGTTTATAAAAAATAAAGAGCAGTAGAAGCCCTATAACACTTGCCGGGGAACGCCATATATCACTTCTGTTCCACTGGAGTACTTGCCGTCAATTACAACGTACTGTGTCCTTTCTGACAGGAAATTGGGAATCGAGTCATATGTTCAAATGTTTGTATACTCTATGGGACTTAACTACGGGGTCATCAGTCCCTAAACTTACAAACTACTTATGAAATACTTACGAACTAGGACGGCACAAATATCCATGCAAGAGGGGGGATTCGAACCCCCGACCGTAGTGGCCGTGCAGACCGTGACTGAAGCGCCTCAGTCCCCGCGGCCACCGCGGCCGGCATCGAGTCATACAACTGTGGCGATATTCCATAAGCACGCAAAGTGACAATCTTAATTGGATCGACTGGATAACTAATGAAGATGTTCTAAATCAAAGTGGGGAGAAAAGGATGTTGTTGAACAAATTGACCAAAGGAACGGATCAACTGATGGAAACTACAACAACAATAGTACCATTAAGAAACCCGGCGGAAGGTATACACCGTGTGATCAGTGACAGTACAAAGTTGCAGTTATTTGCTTGAGACTGAAACTTAAAAAAGCAGGGCAATCGTATAAATTTCTACATCTACATCTACATGGTATACTCTGCATATCACATTTAAATGCCTGGCAGAGGGTTCACCTAACCAGCGTTATATTATTTATCTCCCATTCCATTCTCGAATAGCGCGCGGGAAGAAACAACACAAAAGTTTCTCAGTTCGAGCTCTGATTTCTCGTATTTTATTCTGATGATCATTTCCACCTATGTAAGTGGGAGTCAACAATATATTTTCGCATTCGGAGGAGAATGTTGGCGATTGGAGTTTCGCAAGTAGCCCACGCCGCAGCGATAAGCGCGCTTGTTGTAATGATTCCCATACCAGATTCTGTATCATTTCCGTAACGCTGTATCCCCTGTATCGTGACAATACGAAACGAGCTGCCCTTCTTTGGACTCTTTCGATGTCCTCCGTCAAACCCACCTGATAAGGATCCCACACTGGGCAGCAATACTCCAAAAAAGGACGGACAAGCGTAGTGTATGCAGTTTCTTTATTAGTTCTGTTGCATTTTAAGGGTTCTGCCAATAAAACGAAGTGTCTGGATCGCCTTTCCCACGACATTATCTACGTGTTCTTTCCAGCTTAAGTCTGAAGTAATTGTAATTCCTAGGTATTTTGTTGAGTTTACGGCCTTCACTTTTGATTGATTTATCTTGTAAACAAAGTTTAACGGATTTATTTTCGTACTCATGTGGACGACTTCACACTACTCATTATTTAGAGTCAATTGCCAATTTTTACCATAGTGATATCTTATTCGGATCGTTCTGCAGTTGGTTTTGATCTTCAGATGATTTTACTAGACGGTAAATGACGGCGTCATCTGCAAACAACCTAAGAGAGCTACTTAGATTTTCTCCTAAATCGTTTATGTAGATAAGGAACATAGTGAACCAATAAGACTACCCTGTGGAACGCCGGATATCACCTCTGTTTTAGTCGATGCCTTACCATCGATTACTACGAACTGTGTCCTCTCTGACAGGAAATCCCCTATACAGTCTGAAATTTGAGGCGATAAAGCATAACCACGAAATTTGACCAGGGCATTGGAAGGCTTGATTTGATTTGATTTTCTCAGGGAAGCCAAAACAGTTTTGGTCGAACCCGCCACTGCCCGCACCGAAACTAAGTTTATTGTGCGGTATCGTTCCCTGTATATCTAGTAAAGTCAACCAATGCCCTTGAACAGTGCAAGGAGTCCCTTTACCAGTTCTTTATTAGACACAATTTCTTCGGGTCTGGTTGTCCCAAATGTTCTGTGCCTTCTACTCTCCAATGAAATGCATTGGAAGATTAGATGTGAATCAGTTTCATCACCGTCATCACAGATCCTACATTTAGGGTCCTCTTCTGTCATTCGCATTGTAAGTAGGTGTTTTTTGAAATTCCCATGGCCTGTCAGCAATCCAACCATGAGTCTAATCTCTCTCCTGTTCAGGCTCAGGATTGCAGAGCTTCTTGTAAAACATGGCTTTGGCGTCATTACCTTGCCATGTTTTTGTTGATAGACTTTGGTCCAATATTCTATGTGCTGTCTTCTGAGCCAGTTACGTAGCTCCAATTTGATCATTGCCTTGGTGATTGTCAGGACAGGTTCCGGTCCAATAAATGGAGTCTCTGCCCCCATCCTGGCTAATCTGTCGGCATGTTCGTTGCCACTGATCCCCGAGTGGCCAGGGACCCACAATAGGTTTACTCTATTGCTTTCCCCTAGCTCCACCAGAACCCTGAGACATTCTGCAACAATTTTAGACCTTGTTGCAGGAGCTGCCAGTGATCTCAGGGCTGCCTGGCTGTCTGAATAGATATAAATGCTACGGTCTTTGTAGCACCTACGCAAATTCTGCTCCACACACGCCCTGATGGCAGTGATTTCGGCCTGGAATACTGAGGCGTTTCCCTAGAGAGATGACGCCCTCCAGTCTTGGCTGCACCCCGTATACCGCGGCCCATTGGAAGGTTTGGTGGGATATTGTTTAAAAAATAGCTTAAAATGCTATAGGATTGGGGCAGGAACGTGAAGCGTGTAGTGTGGAGCAGACAGCGTGGCAGCGGTTCGTGACGCTCAGGTGGCCAGCGCCGAAAGCGAAGCAGTGCACACCAGATTCCGAGAAAACAACTCCCCGCGCCCCCAGTTCCCTCACTCCATCGCCAGTACTAGCGCTCGCTTTATCTCGCACTCATCAGTACCGGGAAACTTCCGAACGAAAGCCTGCGGCCGTCCTCCTACATTCCAGTTTGCACAGTGGTTTCACGAAAGCGCCGAATTTACATTAATGCAACTGGCAAGCCAGGAGGTCAAAAGTTTTAGCTGATTTCGTGAACATTCTAGTGGAACAGCTGCAAGCAACAGGCAATTAGCCCAGCTGCTTGTATATCTCTAAACTTTCCCGACACTCCAGCAGTTAGTTGATTGTGGTCTTTCTAGGAAGTTCGTAGTTGTCGACGAAAGGCCTTACATTAGAGTGACTAGATTTCTAAAATCAAAATAGGGGACACATACAGGAACCGAAGATTGTGAAATTAAATGTTGCCCTTACCTGCGGCGTCAGTAGCATGTTTGCTATCCGTTAAAGCGAATACAGTATAACGGCCTTGATGTCACTCATTAATTCACAAGGAAAGTACTTGGGCTCGAACAAACACATATACATCAAAATAGTACGAGAGATACTGTAAAGATCCCTTATTGCACTAGTGTCAACTCCCGCATCTGCAAAACTCTGCAGTCGTCCGTTAGAGGCCTCTCCGTGTGCCTTGCCACATTGCCCTTTGACCTATCGGTTCGCCAGTAGGGACGGTGCAGTGTGCCTCCGAAATTGCGTTTTGTGACATTTGTGTGGTGAAGCGTCACATGGAGCGGAGATTGATAATCAATCCTGCTAAAGTATTGGGATTGGTTGAGGTGAAGTTACGAAGAACCATTCTTCGTGAAGATGGTATTAGTGTAGAAGATGAATCATTCGCATGCTTTCTCGTATCTGTTATGGTACATAAATATGAGCTTAAGTTAGATACTGTTGTCACACTAACACATAATGATGATAATAGGGAAGATAATGACGCAGAACGCATTGCTAGCGGTAGTGCTACGGTAAGTGCGGGAAGAGGCGATCGAGGCAGTGGCAGTGAATACCAACTGTCTTCCGAGAAGAAGGTTAAAGTTGCAATTATCATCACGGAATTTGATGACAATACGCTAGAGAACATGTACGACGATTATTACATAAGTTATGTTCAGATATCTGCATTACGTATGGCGTCTACAATTACATTTACAGTGCTATCTAGAACATGATTGCAAAGTTTTGCATAAAAACGACACCCACCAGCACATTGAGGTGTACGTAGAGATACTGTAACCAAACGTTCATACAGATATGTTTGTTCGAGCCCAAGTACTTTCCTTGTCAGATATAAACACACGAATTAATGCACACACGCAGTATAGTAAGAAAAAAAGCCGTTGTTTCTTTCTCTGTCCCTACTTCCCCACAATCCGAAGTTAACGTATCGAGTTTGGTGGATCTCGTATTTACATTTGCTTCTCTCTTTCTTTTTTAGTACCATATGTTGTGTGTAGAAAGCAGTGGCAACACATTGGAATCGCATTCTGGAGAACTATGGTTCAACTCTACCTCCGGTCATCCAGATTTAGGTTTTCCGTGATTTCGCTAAATCACTCCAGGGAATGCTGGAATGTAGCCTTTGAAAGGGTACGGCCTATTTCCTTCTCCATCCTTATTCAAATCAAATGTTTGTAAAGTTTATGGAACTTAACTACGGGGTCATCAGTCCCTAAACTTACAAACTACCTATGAACTACTTACGAACTAGGACGGCACAAATATCCATGCCCGAGGGGGGATTCGAACCCCCGACCATAGTGGCCGTGCTGACCGTGACTGGAGCGCCTTAGTCACCTCGGCCACAGCGGCCGGCCATCCTTATTATTCAAAAATCCCAGCGTGAGCTCCACCTGTAATGACCAAATTTTTCTCTTATATATTTCACATGGTTCATTTCCTCAAAAAGTTGATCTTCTCATCTTTCTTACAAAATATTTTCATCAAACTCCGCTAAAGATATAAGGTTTTACCGAACAAACTTCTAAAGAAGATGATATTTGAGCTAATCCCAGTTAAATGCTTTCAGGACGTAAAGTGAGTAATTACTGACTGAATTTTTATAGTTGGAAAAGCTGCACATGTCACATGGAGGCGTTACGTAATAGCAACCAAAGAAATTTAAAGTAATGCCTTATTTACTTTCAGTTATAGCTTATTTTCTTTTTTGTTTGATTATGGCCTTATTTGTTGTCCATTTGGTTACTCTGTACATTGCCTTAAAAATACGTTATTTCAAAATATATGGGACGGTTAGTAGAACACAGGACAATATTCGTCCAGTGTTTACTTTTTCGGGACAACGGGACACTTGAGCTAAATAAGGGACGATCCCATAAAATAGGAGACGTCTGGTCACCCTACCTTACATCCTACAGACATCTCGAAACAGACAGAAACACACATTTTTCTACACTATTTCAGATGAAATGCACCTGTATTTACTGACAATTCTGCCAAGCCAGGTTATTAACAAAGCACAAAAATAAATATTAAAGGAAGGAATAAACTTAGGTGGTACCTTAATATTGAGTTACAATTATTGTAATACTTGTAGGTACCCTCCGAGTTGCTATCGGAAAAGAAATGATTTTGGGAATATATTGCTTAATTAGAAATAACAAAAAGAATCATATACAGGGTGTTTCACTAAGTGCGTTTGCCTCTGTAACTTATAAAATAATAGGTGACGGGAAATTTTAATGCGGTAGGTCAACACAAGAAATGTTACACTTTCCGCGGAGCTATGCACATATTTTATTGTATCATTTTCCAAACAATTACAGCACAAAGATATAATTTTTTAAATGGAACAATAGTTTTTTTTTCTATCGTGCATTGGATTCGTTGAAACCAGCTGCGTCCAAATCAATGTCAACTACATTCCTATCACTGTTAGTTTGGGAGCTACAACCCTTCAAAGTTTCAGGGGCAGATACCACAAACGCTGCGCATAATGCAATGCGCCTTCTAAATGTGGTGCGGCCGAGTTTTAAAGTCTTCGGTGTCACGGAGCGAGAAGCTTCCTCGATGCGCTGTTAAGACTGCCGACTGTCGCCGCACACGGCCGTATACCCGACAGTTGGAGCCACACGAACAACCGGGGCTCAATATACCACAGTTACTGACATCGGATGACGATGGCATACACGAACAACGAGTACGTTGACATGTTGTTGATGCTCGGCGAGTGCCGACACGATGCCACTGAAGCAGCCACGGCGTATGCCGTGAGATATCCTAGGCGAAGAGCCCCGGCAGCCATTACGTTCTTATGTGCCGAACAACGACTTTGGGAAACAGGCAGCTTGGTAATGCGCCGCAGTAACAGACGAAGACCTGCAAGAAGTGAGGAGACGGAGGTGTTTGTTTCAGCTGCACTACACCACGATCCTCATGTCGTCTTACGAACCGTTGCTGCAGTCGCTGGTGTCAGTCTCACATCTGTGTGGCGTATAGTACACGGCGAAAGGTTTCACCCGTACCGCCTGTCACTGACCCAGGAGCTGCATGGGAACGATTTCCGTGCAAGAGTGTCATTCTGTGAGTGGGCCATGCGTAATTTCACGCTGCAGTCTTTACAAAGTGTTATGTTCTCTGATGAGTCCACGTTCACAAATTATGGTGCAGTGAAATCGCCATAACATGCACTACTGGGCCGCAGACAATCCTCGGTGGGTACGACTTGTCGACCGTCAACGTAGGTGGTCTATTAACGTGTGCTGTGGAATCCTTGGGGATGAAATCATCGGTCCACACTACTTCGCTTTTATAACCGACAGTTTGGGTGGTCTCCTTGAACATGTGTGTCTACACACGAGAGTCCATATGTGGATGCAGCACGATGGTCACCCAGCCCATGCTGCGAGTGCTGTTGTGGAAGAACTAAATAACAGGTTTACAGGAAGATGGTTGGGGCGCCATGGTCCTCATTCATGGTTGGCAAGGTCGCCCGATTTAACACCAGTAGATTTCTTTTTGTGGGGATATCCAAAGGATCGTGTTTATGTCACTGAGCCCACATCCACAGATGATCTAAAACGGCGCATAGAGGACGCATGTCGCTCCGTCACACCGGCGATGTTACATCTCGTCCGCAGATCCTTTCGACGGCTCATTGCATTATGCATTGAGGAACATGGACACACATTTGAACATCTCATGTAAGTCAACTTCCCACCGCCATAACATCCAACACCCACCACACAGCCATGTATTATGTACAGCGTGTGATATCTGCCCCTGAAACTTTGAAGGGTTGTAGCTCCCAAACTAACAGTGATAGGAATGTAGTTTAAATTGATTTGGACGCAGCTGGTTTCAACGAATCCAATGCACGATAGAAATAACTATTGTTCCATTTAAAAAATTATATCTTTGTGCTGTAACTCTTTGGAAAATGATACAATAAACTATGTTCATAGCTCCGCAGAAAGTGTAACATTTTTTGTGTTGACCTACCGCATTAAAATTTCCCGTCACCTATTATTTTATAAGTTACAGAGGCAAACGCACTTAGTGAAACACCCTGTATATTTTCATGTCGACAATGAATACATTTTTTGAAGTTTAATAGGAGAAGTACAAATAATATCTACCCAGTGTTGTTGAGTTTATTATTCAAGTGATTTAGGGTGACAATTTTTTTCTCTGTCTTCAGTAGAAACAAATGTCTTGGCTGTCCGACTCGTGAGCATCCAGCATACAACAGGCCATGTGAAAAACATGGATTTTCGAAGTTTTGTCAGCACACTTGATGTGAATGATCTTGTGTCTTTGTTGATGGTCATAGAGAATGGAAGTCGAAAGGCATGTCGGAAGGAATGTGGGAATGAGTGGAATGAGCTCATCTTCTCCATTCTACTTTCCGTTGAGAATAGTTGCCTCGATAACCTTCGGCATCAGTTTCTTCACAGCGAGTGGTCTTCCATTACACAGTAGGGGCGAATTAGTGTTCCGCAAAAGAATAAATGACACGACAATTTTAGTAACAATTTCTGTAGTGGTAAAACAGGAAGATCCAAGGAATTTAAAAACTCGATTGGATACTTTCCAACTTCGTCCGCATTCATGATGCCGTCAGGCGCCTGGAGCATTCTCTTGAATTTACGTCGGTGTTTCTCGATGCCAAAATGGCACGCTCGCAAAGTAATACTTGATGTTTTTAGTCGGTGAGAAAGTTTCATCGCAGTCGAATTAACGGTACGGCAGCGCATAAAAACCAACAAAGAAACATTACCAGAAACAAACTTTCGCTCTGCAGCGGAGTGTGCGCTGATATGAAACTTTCTGGCAGATTAAAATTGTGCGGAACCGGGATTCGAACTTGTGACCTTTGCCTTTCGCGGACAATCGCTATACCCACCGCTATGGGTGGTTCTTTTTCCTTGCGGTCGCTGACAGTGTTTGTCCGTTGTTGTTGTTGGCTCAGCTTTTTTATTACAGAGGCGTTGAGCCCTCTGACCGGACGCGCTGAGCCACAGCCCCGGCTCCGACTGAGCTATCCTGGCACGCTTCACTCTCTCTCCCGATAACTTCACTTCTGCCAGTACCTCGCCTTCTACTTTCCACCGACCGAGGTGGCGTAGTGGTAACACACTGGACTCGTATTCGGAAGAATGGTGGTTCAAATTCACCTCCGGCCAGCCAGAATTAGGTTTTCCGTGATTTCCCTAAATCACTTCAGGCGAATGCCTGGATGGTTCCTTTCAAAGGGCACAGCTGATTTCCTTCCTGCATTCTCACCCAAAAATCCAAGCGTAAGCTCCGTCTCTAATAACCACGCTGTCGACGGGACGTTAAATCCTAAGATTCCTTCTTTCCTACTTTTCAATCTTCGCAGTTTTACTGCGAACCTTGCAGGACTAGCGCTCCTGGAAGAAAGGATATGGTGGAGACATGGCTTAGCCACAGCCTAAGGGATGTTTCCAGAATGAAACTTTCACTCTGCAGCAGAGTGTGCACTGATATGAAACATAATTTTTATATATTAGAATATCTCCAGAAGTATGTATCGTACTATAATAAATTTGTTTAGTTTCATTCGGTGATATATTTGAATATTCTCTGAGAAATATGTTGCGAATCGAATTAATAGTAAAGACGAAATGTGTTAAAACGTTATGCACTATGTAAAAGTTTTTCATACATCTCAGTTTTTATAACGCCATATCACCTAATCTATAAGTCGAAAATAATTTTGTAGGAACATTTATTTATTGGCATAAATGGATACTGCTTGCAAAATATGTTGGGAATGCATTAAGTAACAAAGAAGTAATAAATTTAGTCAGTTTTACACGAATATGAATGTTCATGACATCACATCTCCTGCGCTACGTCTCGTACAGTGATACAGTTATGCCTTTAACGTTCGCGAAAGTGCAAGCAATATTTTGACAAAGTTTCATCGCAATCGGATGAACGGTACGGCAGCGCAAAAAATATGAACAAACATACATACAACATATTAAATTATGTTGGATGGATACACGCCCTTCGATAATTATTAAATATCGTTGCTCCCACTTAAGGCCGTTAATTTTTTATTGCGATTTCAAAATGTACCAATGTCTGTAATCGCAAGGCACGAAACTGCTTAGGCAATCGATCGTTAGACTTTAAAACTACTTCAACTGACTTAAACTAACTTCCGCTAACGACAACACACACACACACACACACACACACACACACACACACACACAAATACACCAATGCCCGAGGGAGGACTCGTACCTCCGAGGGGAGCGGCCGCGCAATCCGTGGCAGGACGCCATACACCGCGTGTCCATTCCCTCGTGACTATTGTGATTTATTGCGACAGTTTCGATCATGATTATTTATGATCAAACACAGATATTCACACAAGCACAAATACAACCAGAAACGAGTACCAACAAATTTCGTCCCCCCAACTTTGAAGCGGGTAACCGTTGTCGTCGTTTCTTTATTAGTTTTTGTTAATGTATTCTGTGACATGGACACCGTTCGTATGTGACTGCTGTTTGGAATAGCTGCCGCATTTATGCCCGTGTGGATATTTGTAATTCAGATTTCTGCGTGACGATGAATAGTAATACTCGTAATTCCTATCGGGATGAATAAAATATAAATATCAGGCAGCCAGAAACACAGTCAACCGTGTTTAATTAGTATTTAATTTTTTGATTATCTATTTATGCGGCATTACACGTCAAGGCACATACATATAAGACGTGGACTAAATAATATGAACACCATACAGTTTACTACATTTTGTTGCATGTTGGCACCACTGCATACGTGTTAACACTGACAAGGAAAGTACTTGGGCTCGAACAAAAATATCTGTATGAACGTTTGGTTACAGTATCTCTACGTACACCTCAAAAAATGTTCAAATGTTTGTTAAGCTTATGGGACTTAACTACGGGGTAATCAGTCCCTAAACTTACAAACTACTGATGAACTACTTACGAACTAGGACGGCACAAATATCCGTGCCCGAGGGGGGATTCGAACCCCCGACCGTAGTGGCCGTGCTGACCGTGACTGGAGCGCCTCAGTCACCTCGGCCACCGCGGCCGGCTACGTACACCTCAATGTGCTGGTGGGTTTCGTTTTTATGCAAAACTGCATGCAATCATGCTCTAGATAGCACTGTAGATGTAATTGCAGACGCCATACGTAATGCAGATATCTGAAACATAACTTATGTAATAATCGTCGTACATGTTCCATAGCGTATTGTCATCAAAAGCCGTGATGACAGTTGCAACTTTAAACTTCTTCTCGGAAGACTGTTGGTATTCACTGCCACTGCTTCCATCGCCTCTTCCCGCACTTACCGAAGCACTACCGCTTGCAATGAGTTGTTCGTCATTATCTTCCCTATTATCATCATTATGTGTTAGTGTTACAACAGTATCTAACTTAAGCTCATATTTATGTACCATAACAGATACGAGAAAGCATGCGAATGATTCATCTTCTACACTAATACCATCTTCACGAATAATGGTTCTTCGTAACTTCATCTCAACCAATCACAATACTTTAGCAGGATTGATTATCAATCGCCGCTCCATCTGACGCTTCACTACACAACTAACATCACAAAACGCAATTTCGGAGGCACACTGCACCGTCCCTACTGGCGAACCGACAGGTCGAAGTTCAATGTGGCAAGGCACACGCAGAGGCCTCTAACGAACGACTGCAGAGTTTTGCAGATGCGGGAGTGTCACTAGTGCAATAAGGGATCTTTACATTATCTCTCATACGATTTTGATGTATATGTGTTTGTTCGAGCCCAAGTACTTTCCTTGTGAGACGGGACTGCAGTGCACAATGAAGTACGAAGTCTGAGACGTTACCTTGCAGTATATTTTTCGTTTTCCTCTGCGACGGTCAACACAAATGATCAGTGAAATGCGCGATCTCTGACACTTCCAGAGAGACCAACTCGATGGTGTGCAATTTGTGGGGGTGTCTGTGACGAAAAAGGCTGCACTGAGTACGAAGTCTTTCACGGCGACACTTCTATATAAAACTTTCTCGGACTTCTTGCCGCGTCAATTTTTGATAAAGTCGCAAGCTTTCGAAGATATCCTCCATCTTTTAGTCAGGAGCCGCTGACTGACAGTGCTGAGTGCTGTTTTCTTTTTTTCTTTTCTTTATTGTATTTTAATGCCCTGTGGGGCAGGCTGGCAGCAGCCTCGTACGCTGCTCTTCAGCCCAGGGTACGTATGTGTTTGACAGGTGGAAATGGTGGTTTAAAACAGGAGATAAACATGTTGAATTTAACAATAAAAAGGAGATAAAAGTGTTGAATTTAACAATAAAAAAGGAGATAAAAATGTTGAATTTAACAAGAAAAAAGGAGATAAAAGTGTTGAATTTAACAATAAAAAAGGAGATAAAAATGTTGAATTTAACAATAAAAACGGAGATAAAAGTGTTGAATTTAACAATATAAAAGGAGAGAAAATAGACGAACAAAATAGAATGAAATTGAGGATTTAAAACACACATAGTCAGTATTACAAACTGCCACGGTGGCTAAAAAACACAGATTTTTGCACAGTGAATGGCGACGATAACAGAGAGACAATTAAAAAACATGGCAACACAATGTTCTGCCTGTGCGGCGGTTGCTGACGTTTTAAAAACACATGTACACTCGAAGCGCTAAGTCACTGCACACGTAACATCACAGACACACAATTAAAATCACTGAGCAGGCCCCGCAGTGGTGAGGGAGGGGGAAGGAAAGTGCGGTTGGCAGAAAAGGAGGGGAGGGGGGCGGAGTGGGGATGGGTCGGAAAGACACCAAGGGAGTGGGTGGGGATGCATGCGGAGGAAGGGAAATGGATGGGTGAGGGGGACGTGGCACTAATCTACAAGGAAGGCTAAAGTCGATAGGAAGGGTGTATGTCAGGACGGGAGAGGAAGCTGATGAAAGTTACCCTCGGATATGATGTGGAGAGTATGGCGGTGAAGAGAGGGAGGAACATGCTGGTAAAGCATCGTTCATGTGAAACTCAGCTTGCCCGTTTTTCACATGACATCTTGCCAGCCATGGATGAAGGGCAACAGGCGGATTGTCTTTTTCTCGACTTCAAAAAGGCGTTCGGCGCGGTGCCACACTGCAGGCTGCTAACGAAGATACGAGCTTATGGAATAGGTTCACAGATTTGTGACTGGCTGGAAGACTTCCTAAGTAATAGAACGCAGTACGTTGTTCTCGACGGCGAGTGTTCATCATAGACGAGAGTATCGTCAGGCGTGCCCCAGGCGAGTGTGATAGGACCGCTATTATTTTCTATCTATATAAATGATCTGATGGACAGAGTAAGTTGTAATTTGCGGCTGTTTGCTGATGATGCTGTGGTGTATGAGAGGGTGTCTTCTTTAACTGACTGTAATAGCATACGGGATGACTTAGTCAAACTTTCTAGTTGGTGCGAAGAATGGCAGCTAGCTCTCAATGTAGAAAAATGTAAGATAATGCGCATGAGTAGGAAAAACAATCCCATAATGTTGGAATACAGCATTAGTAGTGAGCTTCTTAATGCTGTCCCGTCGTTCAAATATCTAGGCGTAACATTGCAGAGCGATATGAAATGGAACGAACATTTAAGGACAGTTGTGAGTAAGGCGGACAGCCGACTTCGGTTTATTGGGAGAATTTTGGGAAGATGTACTTCACCTGTAAAGGAGACCGCGTATAAAACGCTTGTACTACCACGTCTTGAGTATAATGTTTGAGACCCGCAGCAGATTAGTTTAAAGGAAGACATAGAAGCAGTTCAGAGGCGAGCAGCTAGGTTTGTTACTGGTAGGTTCGACCAATCTGCAAGTATCACAAAAATGCTCCGGGAACTCAATTGGGGATCGCCGGAGGAAAGACGACGTTCTTTTCGTGAATTTCTGTTAAGTAAATTTAGAGGGCCGGAATTTGAAGCTGAGTGTAGTACGATCCTGCTGCCGCCTACTTACATTTCGCGTAAAGATCACAAATACAAGATAAGAGAAATTAGGGCTCGTACGGAGGCATATAGGCATTCTTTTTTTCCTCGTCCAATTTGGGAGTGGAATAGGAAAGGAAATGCCTAGTAGTGGTACAGTGTACCCTCCGCAATTGCGGAGTATGTATGTAGATGTAGAAAGGCGTGGTAGAGGCCCAGGATTCTGGAGGATAGGAGAGACCAATGGGTGACGAGATTCTATTTTGCGGGAGATGTATAGGATGCGGATATGTTCAAAAAATGTTCAAATCTCTGTAAATCTATCGGACCAAACTGCGTGGTCATCAGTCCGTAGCTTACAAACTATTTTAACCTAGCTAAACTAACCTAAGGACAAACACACACACCCATGCCCCAAAGAGGCCTCGAACCTCCACGGCGAGCAACCGCGCGCTCCGCAGCGAGACGCTTTAGACCGCTCGGCTACTCCACCGCGGCGCGGATATGTTCAAGGAATTTTAGATGGTGTGGGAGAGGGATAAGATCATATAGGATCCGTGTGGGAGAAGGGAGGCGGATACGGTAAAGCGAGGCGGAGGGCGTGGCGTTCTAGGATCACAGTGCTGATGCTGTGGTGGCCTTAAATAGCCCATGGACGGCTTATGACTGCTCGGCTTCTGATTGCTCGGCCCCTACGCAATGCTGTCTACGTCTGCGCTAGTGGCGCAACCCCTCCTGTACTATCGTAGACGTTGCGCGAAATGTGCTGCATTTCTGTATCGAGCGCTCGTTTCCATGCCCCGCCAAGATTATACCTGCTATCACGATTGAAGTTGTTATCACACATTCTTATTTCTACAGCATATTTGATTACAGAGTCCCAGTATGTGGAGGCCTGGGACTAAATTTTTGTTTCATCGAACAAAATTTTATGTTTTTCCGTGAGGCTGCGCTCAGCGACCGCAGATTTCCCCAGTTCTCGGTTTTTAATATGCCGCTGGTGTTCTGTACAGCGTTCGGAAACGGTACGAATGGACTGACCAATATAATTACTTCGGCACTCACACGGTATGTTGTATATTCCAGGGATCCTGAGGCCGAGGCCGTCCTTAACAGGGCGCAACATCTCCTTAATTTTCGTAGGTGACCGGAAAATCGATCTTATAACTTGTCTCCCCAGAACTCTGCCTATTTTTAGGTTTCAGAAATTACTGCAACCAGTAATCTGTAATGTGTGGCTCCACAGAAAGGCAGGAGTGCCGTCGGTTGCCCATCCCTTGGATCTTCAGCATTTTCCAGTTTCCGTTTCTTGGCAAACGCTGTCTTTATATCACGTGCACCACAACCGTTCCTGCGGAACACCTACTTGAGATGATGAATTTCGGATTCCAAATGGTCCTCGTCTCAAACAGTTTTTGCTCTGTATATTAATGTGTTTAGAACGCCTCTCTTCTCAACTGGGTGATGGAAACTCTGTGCGCTGAGATACAAATGGGTATGTATTTATTCCATTCTTCCAGTTGCCTATCCGCACATTTAGCGTCTGTTCATCCACTCCTCACGCCGCTCTGCCCTTTCCCTATCCATGTGATCACCCTTCCACCTCTACGTCTGCTCCTTCTTCCCCGTGCACCACCTCCATCCCTCCCCTCTCTTTCGACCCTCACACTCTAACTCCTCTAACATCATCTCCACGTCCCTTCTAAGTAAATTTTTCTCTTCGCCACTTTCTGTCCATTCCCTTCTCTTCTCTTTCTCTGTGCATTTCTCTTGTCCCTCTCTTTCTTTCCATCGGGCCCCTACCTGTGTCCGTCTCCTTCTTCTTTATGTCTCTCTGTCCACCTGCTCTCCCCCTTCTCTCTCCACATTATTATATCATACGTATGCAAAAAGGATGTTCACGATTCTTACCCGCACAGTATTTGTTTCCGGAAAGTAAGTAGTATGTACATGAAGATTAGTTTAAATCAAGTCATGGTTTTTGTACATATATTTCGCTTGCATCTGATGCGTATTTTGCCCTGTTGTTTCGTTTTCACGCGTCTCAGTCGTTATCACATTATAACTACTAAACAATATGTAATACAATGATCGTTAACGATAATGTCCATAATTGGATACGATAAATAAATAAATAAATATAATGCAATGATATAATTTTGCAGGTCCTTTCAATTGTATGTTTGGATATTGAATGCGAAATGTCCTAAGAACAGAGTTTCCTAGTAAAGACGTAACAAAATGTCAAACGTGATGAAGTAATTATTTATGCATCTTAGTTTATGACCTCATATTGCCTAAACTATGTGTCGCACAGTGATATAATTTTTCAAGTATATTCACTTATATAGCGCATACTATCTGTAAAATGTGCCGTTAATAGAGTTAGAAGTAATGAATTAAAATGTCACACAGACACAAACAACGTGTTAGAATAGGGTGTAATTTTCTATTACAATTTTTGACTCCACATCCATCCACTATAACCCACTGCGTACAAGCCATCATGGTGCACAATGCGAGACTCAAGGGTAGTTCAAATGTTCAATTAATTGTAAACCTATTGCATCAAACTGCTAGTCCACAGACTTACAAACTACTTAAACTGACTTACACTAAGGACAACGCACACGCCAAGGCGCGAGGGAGGATGAAACTTCCGCGGGAACGGCCGCCCAGTCGGTAGCATGACGCCTTAGACCACACTAGAGCTCCTAAAAACACAGGCTGGCGCATCCGCCATTTTCATTTCTGCGAATGCTAAACACAGCACGTAGCTTATACGAACAGTGTCGTTTTATTTAAGTTTAGTGAAATATTTTACAAGTGTCCGATATAGAGGCATAGATCGTGCTACTTTGAGCTTCCATTCCGCTCTTGTTTACATCGATATGTGGATTAGACGCAAAACTCTCGCGTTTTCTTTACTTATTGCTGCTTCTGTCCAAATACAGAAAAGAGACCAAGAAACATATTTCTGTGATAAAAATCGCTTACTACGTTTAATGTTGTCAAAACTGGTCATCAAGATTAAAATTTTAAAGCGATCTTGGCTTCTATTTGAATAATGACTGTCAATATGCGAGGTTTGTTTGCCGTCTTGCAGGAAGTGTTTGTTGTCTGCTGTGACAAATTCACCACATCGGATTCTTGTGCTCAAATTGCTGAAAAAACTTCTATTATGTTATTAAGAAAGTTTCAGAATGTATTACAAACACTAAAACTAAAGAGAATATTAGTGTACAGGATCTAAAGTTTACAGTCTTAGAGGCACACATTGCCACGTTGGCAACGACCTTTGAATGCTATTTGAAAACCTAATCGTATAGAATGTGTTGACCATGAAATAAATAAATAATTCTGTTCCTTCTCTAAGGTTGACAGGTTTTCGTATGTAACAGTACCCTTGTCTTGTCAGTAATTTAATAATCCTTATAAAGCAAACATTTCGTTGCCAACGTTAGCACACTACGCCGCCGCAGCCGTAAGTAAAATTTACCCAGTATTCTTTGCCAGTTATGTTACAGCCTCTTATGGATAAGTGTCAATATTGGCATTTATTAATAAGAAATTGAGTTGAGGGTGTATTTTGTGATAAAACATCAGGTACCGTACTATTCTGTCAAACTGCATACTACAAGTTATGACGCTGAAATTTCGAAATACCACAAATAGCATTCAACGGTAGTTGCCTTTATCAGCTCAGTACGCTGCCACAGCCGTAACGAAACGTTTTGCCCAGTTTATTTATATTTTCCGTTTTAGTGTTTGTAATACTTTCTCGCAATAACGTAACAGAAGTATCTTCAACAATTTGTGCAATGTCAGTACAAAACTTTATGATGGGGTGTGTTTCTCAGTATACTATATAAGACACACAGTTTGTTCTCTGAAAACAGTATGTTCTGGGATGCTTTGGTGTAATATGATATTTTGTGGCTGCTAATTACCTACAGGCAACTTCTCTGTTGAGAGGTAGTACTTTCAGAAAAGCTAAACAAAACCGTAAGTTCAAATATCACAAACGATTTTTACTATTAAATATTGCTTCAAGTCATAATAATAACTATTTAATTACAATACATAACTGTGGGCTCTCTTCGGGTTCCCATTTTTTGCGCCGACATTTAATGATCCATTTTTTTCTTCTCTTAGAATCTCTCGGAAAACTAAACGTTGTGTAGCCACCTCTGGAATGATTTGAGCAGTTTATGGCAACACAACCACCCGTAATGTCGTGCTAAAGTGCCGGGACGCAAATCCTATAGCAGCGCAGTGTGTTTAACTTACGAACTACAAGAATGAAAATGGCTGATGCGTCAGCTCGTACTTATAGGAGCCTTAGACCACACGGATCTGCTCCCATTGATAACCGCCACTGGTCTGCAGTGAACAAATCAAATGTTTGGAAATCCAAGGGACCAAACTGCTGAGACCGTGACCCCGCAGGCTTACAAGCCACTTAAATTAATTTCTGTCCAAGGGAGAACAGGAACCTGCGACGGGGAGCGGCCGTGCAGTTCCATGACATGGCGTCTTAGACCACGCGGTCATTGCCACGCAGCTGCAATGAATAGTTTTGGCAACAAAGTGAAATATACGGACACACTTCCATTTATATACTTGCCTGCCATTTACCTGAGGCATACGTATGATTATAGATGTGCTGTTCTTTCGAATAAGTCCGAAGTAACAGGCGCCACATCAACATTTCTTTTTTATTTCATCTTCGCGTTTTTAACAAATTCTTGGACCAGCAATGACATTACTTCAGATATTACATTACCCGTTTTACCCGAATATGTCGCGATACCAGAAGGTGTGGTTAGGCAGAAACAGTGTTTAAGGTAGAAAATAAAACAATGTCGCAAAAATGCAGAAATAAAAATTTACATGTGTGGAAAATGTGATAAGTATGTGAAAAATTCTTCAAGTAGAAAATTTTGTAAATTAAGCTATTAATAAAGGCTGACAGTAATCCGATAAATCAAATTTTCTTTTCTTTATTAAATTAAGTTTTACACATACAGAGTGATTACAGACTCACATATTACGTATCATATCTGCACTACATGAACTGTCAGTATTAATTTGCACATATTGCGATACGTTTACTTTAGAATACGTTGGTTTTTACGCATACTCCACACACAGAATGTTTTTTCAAAATCAAAGTTACTGTGAGATTGCGCTTCTACATTGTCAAACGTTTGCTAACTCTTTCTACAGATAGGCGGTTTCTGATTTCTGTTTTTATAATGTTCATGCAACTAAATCCCAGTTACCGACCTAGAAAATGAATCCAGACTCATTAAGCGAGGTTTCGTTTGTATCAGTGGCAGAGTTACTGCCTGCGACCTGGGAAACGAGCAGGGATGTTGTAGAGGAAATGGGCCTTTCCGGGATTTTGCAGAGGTAGAATTTGCGCTGTAAAAACCAACTTGTGGCACTGCCCTTTGGGAGGCCTACTAACGCGCAACGGTAGCTCAAGTGGGGACTCCCCTGCCCGCTCATCAAGCCGCAGACGGATTATAAGGGGCCTCCCAGCCAAAAATACCAAACCAGCATTACGTTTCACGGCTTGTTGAAAGGCAATGTTTACACTTACACTATTCGTGGCAAATTCATGTCGCATTTTTGCGAATGCTGATTTACAGTTCGTCGCAGTCTTTGACCACGAACAGATCAAATGTTTGCAATCTATGGTACTTAACTGCGTTGGTTATTAGTCCCTAGGCTTACAAACTACTTAAACTAAGTTAAACTGACCTAAGGACATCACACACACCCATACCCCAGGGAGGACTCGAACCTCCGACGGCGGGCAATCGTGCGCTCGGCGACGAGGCTTAGACCGCTCGGTCACTCCACCGTGGCCACGAACATCAAAATGCGACTGTAGCTTAAACCCTTGGCAGAAATCTAAAAAGTGAAGATTCAGTTGCCGCGAGGGAAGGAGCAGTTTCGAAAACACTGTCCTTTTCAATCTCTTTCCGTTGTTCCGATCTACATCTACATCTACATGGGATACTCTGCAAATCAAATTTAAGTGCCTGGCAGAGGGTTCATCGAACCAACGTTATATAATTTATCTCCCATTCCATTCTCTAATAGCACGCTGAAAGAAAGAACACCTGAATCTCTTAGTTCGAGCTCTGATTTCTGGCATTTTATTTTATTTATTTATTTGTAAATCTATGGGACTCAACAGTTCGGTTACTAGTCCCTAGCTTACAAACTACTTAACCTAAGGTAAACTAAACTAAGGACAACACAAATACCCATGCCCGAGTGGGGAATCGAACCCCCGACGGCGGACGGCCGCGCGCACCCCAATACGGCGCTCCAGTGCGCGCGGCTAATCCGCCGCGGCTCGTATTTTATTCTGATGATCATTTCTACCTGTGTAAGTGGGAGTCAACAATATATTTTCGTTTTCTTAAGTAGCCCACGCCGCAGCGATAAGCGCCGTTGTTGTAATGATTCCCATCCCAAATCCTGTATCATTTCCGTAACGCTGTCTCCCTTGTATCGTGACAATACGAAACGAGCTGCCCTTCTTTGGACTCTTTCGATGTCCTCCGTCAAACCCACCTGAAAAGGATCCCACACTGGGCAGCAGTACTCCAAAAAAGGACGAACAAGCGTAGTGTATGCAGCCTCTTTGGTAGTTCTGTTTGCATCTTTTAAGGGTTCTGCCAATTAAACGCAGTCTCTGGTTCGCCTTTCCCGCGACATTATATACGTGTTCTTTCCAATTTAAGTCTGAAGTAATAGTAATTCCTAGGTATTTTGTGGAGTTTACGACCTTCACTTTTGATTGATTTATCTTGTAAACAAAGTTAAACGGATTTCTTTTCGTACTCATGTAAACGACTTCACACTTCTCATTATTTAGTCAATTGACAATTTTTACACCATAGTGATATCCTATTCAGATCGTTCTCAAAATTTTCAAATGTTTGTAGAGCTTATGGGACTTAACTACGGGGTCATCAATCCCTAAACTTACAAACTACTTATGAACTAGCTAACACTAAGGACGCTACAAATATCCATGCCCGAGGTGGGATTCGAACCCACGACCGTAGTGGCCGTGCAGACCGTGCCGCCGATGGGACTGAGGCGCTTCAGTCACGGTCTGCACGGCCACTACGGTCGGGGGTTCGAATCCCCCCTCGGGCATGGATATTTGTGCCGTCCTAGTTCGTAAGTAGTTTGTAAATTTAGGGACTGATGACGCCGTAGTTAAGTCCCATAAGCTTTACAAACATTTGAACATTTGAGCAGACCGTGACTGGAGCGCCTCAGTCCCCTCGGCCACTGCGGCCGGCTCAGATGATTTTACTAGACGGTAAATGACGGCGTCATCTACAAACAACCTAAGAGAGCTACTTAGATTGTCTCCCAAATCGTTTACGTAAATAAAGAACAGCAGAGGACAAATAACACTACCCTGTGGAACGCCCGATATCACCTCTGTTTTAGTCGATGCCTTACCATCGATTACTACGAACTGTGTCCTCTCTGACAGGAAATTCCCTATTCAGTCGCAAATTTGGGGCGATATAGCATAACCACGCAATTTGATTAAAAGCCATTTGTTAGGTAGGGTGTCAAAAGCCGTCTGGAAATCAAGAAATACGGAATGAAATACGGTGTCTGGGAACGGCGCATAAAACAGGTGCGGCGGTTGGCGGTGGCCGGGGCGTGCTGGCTGCATCTGTTGCGGCGGGCAACCTTGAACCGGCGGAGGCACGTGAAGGAATTCCTGGCGCGGCACGCGTGGCCGCACTTCCTGCGTGATCACCTGCACACGTGCATTAATACCGGCCGCTATTGCCGGTTCTGATGGACGAACAGGAAGGCAGATTAGGCTCCAACCTCTCGTCGACGTTGTGGTCATTAAGAGCGCACAGCCACATTGATTTTTGGACAGGGAACCAATCAGCGTGCTATTTGAACGGAACCATTCCAGCATTTGGCCGGAGTGACTTAGGGAAATCACGAGAAACCTAAATCAGGATGGCCGGAGGCGGATTCAAGCCGCCGTGCTCCCAAATGCAAGTGCAGTGTCTTCCCAGTTAGCACTGTGCCTCCTCTCTCCGCGGCTGTGATGAAGCTGCTTAGCTGAACGCACTACTTCTGCTCATCAAGTTAGTTACTCACACCACAGCCCAGATATTAGATTATATTGGATTAATACTTGTTCCATAGATCATATATACAACATTTCGTAATGATGTCGAACGTGTCAGTTTAGTAAATGTTGTCTATACTTGACAATCAATATTATAAGGATTTTTTTCTTTAATTTTTTTAATTATTTTTTTTTTTTTTTAAAGTTTTATCTAAAAATTCATCTACATTGTAGTAAGAGTTGCCATTCAGAAATTCCTTTAATTTCTTTTTAAATACTAGTTGGCTATCTGTCAGACTTTTGATGCTACTTCGTAAGTGACCAAAGACTTTTGTGGAAGCATAATTCACCCCTTTCTGAGCCAAAGTTAGATTTAACCTTGAATAGTGAATATCATCCTTTCTCCTAGTGTTGTAGCTATGCACACTGCTATTACTTTTGAATTGGAACGGATTGTTAATAACAAATTTCATGAGTGAATATATATATTGATATGAGATGTTCAAGTGCCTGCCGCGGTTGCCGAGGGGACTGAGGCGCTCCAGTCACGGTCTGCACGGCCACTACGGTCGGGTGTTCGAATCCCCCCTCCGGCATGGATATTTGTGCCGTCCTTAGTCTTAGTTAGTTCGTAAGTAGTTTGTAAGTTTAGGGACTGATGACCCCGTAGTTGAGTCCCATAAGCTATACAAACATTTGAACATTTGAACTTACAAACTACTTATGAACTAACTAATTCTAAGGACGGCACAAATATCCATGCCCGAGGGGGGATTCGAACCCCCGACCGTAGTGGCCGTGCAGACCGTGACTGGAGCGCCTCAGTCCCCTCGACCACCGCGGCCGGCAGATATGAGAGTAAAAGTCATGTAGTGAATCTAAGACACATGTGGAGGTTCTCGTCAACGACTCCCGCAGTCTGTAAAAATTAAAAAATAAATAAAAATATTATAAAAATAACGGTGAAATGTTTCGTGAGATATTTAAAGGTTTAAAGGTTTCGATATTCACCATTATTTTGTTGTAAGAACTGTGCCGTCTTTAGTTTCCAACTTTAATAGGGCCGGCCGCGGTGGCCGAGGGGACTGCGGCGCGCCAGTCACGGTCTGCACGGGCACTACGGTCGGGGGTTCGAATCCCCCCTCGGGCATGGATATTTGTGCCGTCCTTAGTTGCAGCTAGTTCATAAGTAGTTTGTAAGTTTAGGGACTGATGATCCCGTAGTTAAGTCCCATAAACTCTACAAACATTTGAACATTTAGTGTAGCTTCTATGACGTTTAAAGTTGCACGTCAGTCATGCTGCATCACTGTTCGACAATCTTTTAAACCTGCAGGTCCTACGTTTCTGAAATATAATTTTCCTCCCCATTCTACTTACTGAAAGAGCAAACTAGTCGAAGGAAATGGCCACTCTAAAATGAGCCGTAGAGACTTGAGCCGGCAAACTACTCGGCGGGTCTCGAGGCTATTACTCGCACATCATTAAGACACTTCGGGAGGAATGGGTCCTGTTACCTGTTAGTTTGGGGAAGAATGGGTCTACGCCCGTCTTGCTTCCCGACAGCGTTACGTCACAGAGTTTCCGTGTCCGCACGCTAGGGATGCGGAAAACCAACGAGCTATACAAACTACATGGTTAACAGCGCTCCTTGTGGCAGCAACCAGGAACTGTGGCAGCCATTTTTTTTTTTTTTTCAACGTCTTGTGCGCCGAATACGAAAGTTAGACCGACGCTATTTACGTCTTTTGGTTTCACATTTTATGTATCGTAGTAAGCTTGAAAGGTTTTGGTAAAGGGACTCCTTGCACTGTTCAAGGGCACTGGTTGGCTTTACTAGACATACAAGGAGCGATACCGCACAATAAACTCAGTTTCGGTGCGGGCAGTGGCGGGTTGGACCAACACTGTTTTGGCTTTCCTGAAATAAATAAAAAAAAATCAAAGCTTGAAAGGTTATTTATTAATCTGAAAACATGCCGAGAGCGTGCGCAGCATATAACTGCACAAATCTCAGTAAAAAGACTCTTGGAATATTTCAGTAAGTAAGTATTTGTGTGCTTTCGTTTCAAAGATTTTGTGTACACGCCTTTTGTACTTAACATATTTCTGCATACATTAGTCCTATGCGTTGTGTATATGTTTAACTGTAACTAAAGTAAGCTGTAATTATATTTTTCACTTTTCCTTTCAAAAATGAAGAACTTACAAACAATGGTTAGCCAGTATAAGGCGAGATAAGTGGAAACCTACTGCATTTTGAGGAGAAATCATGTATGCAACAAATGCTACAAAGCGGCTTCTGCTAATGCGATTCCGACGATATTTTCGTTCCCTGAACATCTTCAAACTACCAAAACGCCGTCATTAGGGAAGAACAATTTTCTTTTGCGAATGTATGTAGATGTACGAGGCGCGTCCAGAAAGTAAGTTCCGTTTGCTAATAAAATGAAATTTTACACAGATACAGAAGAAATTTTTATTGCACAAAATTCTACAACTCTTAAACTACTTTTCCACATAACTGCCGAAATTTTGTAGGCACTTGTCATAGCGTGCCACAAGTTTTTGCATGCATCATTCACAGAAGGTTGCCGCCTGTGTATTCAACCATGTGGTAACAGCTCTTTATCATCTTTGAAGTGTTGACCACCAAGGACAGATTTTAGGTGTAAGAAGAGATGAAAGTCGCTAGGAGAGAGGTCTGAGCTGTATGGAGGATGATCAAACAGGTCCTATTGAAATTTCCGTAAGAATTGTTTGGTCACATTCGGTGTGTGAGGTCAGACATTATCGTGAAAAAAAAATCTTTTGACAGTAATCCTCTTCTCACACCTAAAATCTGTCCTTGGTGGACAACACTTCAACGCTGATGACGAGCTGAAAGAACATGTTACCACATGGTTGAATACACAGGCGGCAACATTCTATGAAAAAGGCACACAAAACCTTGTGCCATGCTATGACAATTGCCTACAAAATTTCGGAAGCTATGTAGAAAAGTAGTTTAACAGTTGTAGATTTTTGTACAATCAATATTTTTTCTGTATCTGCACCCGTTCGTTTTATATAACCAAACGGAACTTACTTTCTGGACGCGTCTATTATTTAGAATGTTGGGAAACAGCCCAACTTTATTTATCAACTACGAGCACTTAATGGTATCCTCGGAATTTTGGGAGGAATCTCATTACTCCAGCCTAATAAAACGATTATTAAAACATTACTGCCGGCCGCGGTGACCGAGGGGACTGAGGCACTCCAGTCACGGTCAGCACGGCCACTACGGTCGGGGGTTCGAATCCGCCCTCGGGCATGGATATTTGTGCCGTCCTTAGGATTAGCTAGTTCATAAGTAGTTTGTAAGTTTAGGTATTGATGACCCCGTAGTTAAGGCCCCTAAGCTATACAAACATTTGAACATTTTGAACAAAACATTACTTCAGTTGTAGAATACATTATTTACGTAAAGCCAAATCTGCGGAGGAAAGAGGTAAAGCCGGCCGCCGTGGCCGAGGGGACTGAGGCGTGCCAGTCACGGTCTGCACGGCCACTGCGGTCGGGGGTTCGAATCCCCCATCGGGCATGCATATTTGTTCCTTTCTTATCGTTAGCTAGTTCATAAGTAATTTGTAAGTTTAGGGACTGATGACCCCTAGTTAAGTCCCATAAGCTACACAAACATTTGAACATTTTTTGAAAGAGGTAAACAGAATAGGCAAATGTACACGAAATTAATACTGCTTAAAGGACAGTGAAAAGGCATGGTTTTTGTATGACTGAGACGGTGTTTAGCCCATCCAGTGTATGTTCAAATGTTTGGTAAGCTTAAGGGACTTAACTACGGGATTATCAGTCCCTATACTCACAAACTACTTATGAAGTACCTTATACACAAATATCCATGCCCGAGGGGGGATTCGAACCCCCGACCGTAGTGGCCGTGCAGACCAGTGTATGTGACATTCGTAATTAAACTTTCCGGTTTGTCTGCCACTCACTTGTATCCTATATCCATATTAACTTGGCTATAAAAATAACAAAATCAGATAGAGAATGGTTTGTTAAGTCATTGCAGAAAGTGAAAATGATATGATTTAATGCTACAGACGACGACTGGTTACACCTACGTGACGTTGTAAAACATGGTGGCCTAGCTTTCAATTTGCTTCAAGTATGGCAGCACCTTAACCAGTCTATGTTGTTTATATAGGTCGTTGCAGAAAACCGACAGGTTGAAACCGATAGCGGAATTTTAGTTCTGAATAAAATATTTTTCGGTATTTATTTGGTGTCGGTTGTAACCGGTTTCTTTTAGCTATTTCCAATTACCGGGTAAAAACACCGGAATAACTACTTCTGTCGTTCTACATCTTTTTTTGTTTTTATATAATTAAAAAACTAGCAGCATTTACTTCTGAAATTTTCCCCTGTTGTGAAATATTAGGTGATCGCAGAAACAAAGAAATGCGAGCAGTGATAATTTAAATTAAAAACACAATTTTGTGGGTGTTCTACAAGTTGTGTTTTTAATTTATTTGATCATGTTCTACCAAGAAGCGACGGAAGAATCAATCAAAGTGATAATTTAATAAGAATCCCGAGTAAGAAACGAGCAACATAAGAATTGGTAGAGCTGTTGTTGAGGCATCAGTGGACCTGTTGCCTCTTAAATATAGTGACCAGACGTCCCGATTTGGCCGGGACAGTTCTGGTGTTTGTCCCCCTGTCCCGATGGGTTCAGTCGAGGCGCCTAAATGTTCCCTTTTTTACAAATCAAATCCAAGTCTCAGTCATGAGACGTTTGAACACATAACTTCTCACATTTTTGGCATTGTAATAGTGCTTTACACTTTATTTCCCTATAATATCTCAAACCTAACATACCACATTATATAATGCGTTTACACGACCTGTCGGCTGATGCGTTCGAGACCTTCAATAATACTTGCGCTGAAGTTGGTATTACTGCGCTGTATATTCCTGGTGGTAGCCCTTTTGCGTGAGTATTGTATTGGCGTGAGCATTGTAGCGTGTACACATTGTAACCGGCTTAGCAATGCCCAAACATCACTGCGTTTTCAGAATGTTCAAATGTTTGAAGAGCTTAAGGGACTTAACTGCGGGGTCATCAGTCTCTAAACTTACAAACTACTTATGAAATGGAAATGAGCGTATGGCAATCTTGGCCGGGAGATTTCTTACGGGATTTGTTCGGCCACCTTAGTGTAAGTCTTTTTATTTGACGCCGCGTGAGCGACTTACGTGCCAACGATGATGATATGATGATGATTAGGACAACACGCAACACCCAGTCCCCTGCCCTGCGTGGTAGTCAGCGACGCTTCCACTGAGCTACGGAGGCGGACACAAACTATTTATGAACTACCTTATACTAAAGACGACACAAACATACACACCCGAGGGGGAATTCGAAGCCCCCGACGGGAAACGGCCTCGCGCGTCGTAGCATAGCGCCTCAATGCCCTCAAACGCTTCACCGCAGCAATGCGTTTTCAGTTCCGAACTCTAAGAGACGTAAGTAACGTATTCATAATTCAATGTCATAAACAGTATGGTAACTCTCCTTTTAATTACCCCTCAACTACCATGGATTGTCTCTCAGAGCGCAAAAAATGTTCAAATGTTTGTATAGCTTATAAGACTTAACTACAGGGTCATCAGTACCTAAACTTACAAACTACTTATGAACTAGCTAACACTAAGGACGGCATAAATATCCATGCCCGAGGGGGGATTCGAACCCCCGACCGTAGTGGCCGTGCAGACCGTGACTGGCGCGCTGCAGTCCCCTCGACCACCGCGGCCAGCTCTCAGAGCGCAACATTTTTTTTCTTTCTATTCTGATATATGGCACACCCACGCAAATCGTAGTGGGCTCTTCCTATTGGACGCCAGAACTTTTTCTCTTACTAACTGGCGACACAAATCGAGGGTTATTACAAGGTCAGAGTGTGTTAATCAGCATATGTCAGTGGCATCATAAGTTGCAAACGCAGGGTTCGATTTTATCAAAAAGTCAAATGTTTGTTAAGCTTAAGGGACTTACCTGCGGGGTCATCAGTCCCTTAACTTACAGACTACTTATGAACTACCTTATACTAAAGGCGACACAGACATCCATGCCCGAGGTGGGATTCGAACCTCCGACCGTAGCGGGCGTGCAGATAGTGACTGGCGCGCCACAGACCGCTCGGCCACTGCGGCCGGCCCGATTTTATCGTATCAGCACTTACAAAACAGAGAAAAAAGCAGAAAATCATAAACTTTTGTGTTCACCAAATTAATTGTTTTACATAAAATATAAATAAAAGGCGGTCTGATATACTCCTAAGTAGTAATTGTGTTTCTGTAGAAACTGTGAATGTGTCTTTTGTTTTATATTAAATTTGCTATATTGTCATTTGATGCGGTTACGCCGGCCGCCGTGGCCGAGGGGACTGAGGCGCTCCAGTCACGGTCTGCACGGCCACTACGGTCGGGGGTTCGAATCCCCCCTTGGGCATGGATATTTGTGCTGTCCTTAGTCTTAGGTAGTTCATAAGTAGTTTGTAAGCTTAGGGACTGATGACCCCGTAGTTAAGTCCCATAAGTTCTACAAACATTTGAACATTTGATGCGGTTACTTATTTCAATGTAACTTTGAATGAAGTTTACCAATTATAGAACATTGTTGTACTCCGAGTAGTGAGTATTACTGTATAAAATTGGTGCTCAAAGGGAGGGTGGTTTCTCTGTCTTATATACCAACTTTTTAACAAATTTCTTGAACTAAATTAATGTGACTGCACCATGTATTTTGCACTTTCCCCAGGACCTTTTTTTTATGTTTTATTTTTATTTATTTTTTTTCGGGGGGGGGGGGGGGGGGGAGTGGTGGCTGAGGGCACACACCGAGTAGACCTCATTTTTAAAAATTAATTGAAATAAAAAATGGCTCCCACCCCCCACACATACACACTGGATTCGCCACTTATGGGGACCCATGTCGCTCCCAGCTTCGGCTTCCAAAAATATGGTCACCTTACTTTAGATGACACGTAAGCATGTGCAGTGTGCAAGACTTGCCTCCGTCTGGTCATACGGCAGTTCCTCGCTATCGTCGCCGGACATCGGTTGTATTGTAAGTGAGAACATCCTGAGCCTGGAAGTACTTCGCCTGCCATTTCTATGAAATAATATCAGATAAAGGATTTTATGGCAAAAGTAATGAATTAGAAACTTCGGAATTCTTTCAAACTACGTTGGTAATCAGTCCCTAGACTTACAAACTACATAAACTAAGTTAAACTAACCTAAGGACAACACTCACATCCATGCCCGAGGGAGGATTCGAACCTCCGACGCGGAAGGCCTTGCGATCCGCAACGTGGCGCTCCACACCGCTCGGCTATTCCCGCGCGACAAACTACTGAACACATTTGTCTGAAACTTTCATTGACAATTTAATTATTTTTCTGCATCTCACTGAACCGAAAACGTTGTGGTATTGAAATGTACAATATACAGGGTGATCAAAAACTTAGTATAAATTTGAAAACTTAATAAATCACGGAATAATGTAGATAGAGGTAAAAATTAACACACATGCTTCGAATGACATGGGGTTTTGTTAGAACAAAGCCGGCCGCGGTGGCCGAGGGGACTGAGGCGCTCCAGTCACGGTCTGCACGGCCACTACGGTCGGGGGTTCGAATCCCCCCTTGGGCATGGATATTTGTGCCGTCCTTATTATTAACTAGTTGGTAAGTAGTTTGTAAGTTTAGGGACTGACGACCCCGTAGTCAAGTCCCTTAAGCTTAACAAACATTTGAACATTTAATAGAACCAAAAAAAAAAAGTTCAAAAATTTCCGACAGAAGGCGCTTCATCTGAATAGAAAAGCAATAATTAGCATTACAAATTAAGACAAAGCAAAGATGATGTTCTTTACAGGAAATACTCAATATGCTCACAATCATTCCTCAACATGGCCTGTAAAGCATGTCCGGAGTTATGGTGAGGCATTGGCGTTGGATGTTGTGTTTCAGCATCCCTAGAGAAGTCGGTCGATCACGATACACTTGCGACTTCAGGTAACCCCAAAGCCAGTAATCGCACGGACTGAGGTCTGGGGACCTGGGAAGGCCAAGCATGACGAAAGTGACGGCTGAGCACACGATCATCAACAAACGACGCGCGCAAGAGATCTTTCAAGCGTCTAGCAATACTTTCCTTTCTCTCTTTTTTTTTCCTAATAAAACCCCATGTCATTCCAAGCATGTGTGTCAATTTTTACCTCTTTATCTACATTATTCCGTGATTTTTTTATGTTTTCAAATTTATACTGACTTTTTGATCACCCGGTACTTATTAATTTAATTGCCGTACATTAAAATTTTTTGTGAAAAAAGTCATAAATGTCTTTATTGCAGCAGAATTACTGATGCATTCAACATGACTGCGGTTTCACAGCTGTAATGCGGTGTTGTTTACAATCTGTGAAATTTTCATTGCTGGCCGCAGTGGCCGAGCGGCCTGCGGCGCGCTAGTCACAGCCCGCACGGCTGCTACGGTCGGGGGTTCGAATCTCCCCCTCCCCCTCGGGCAGGGATATTTGTGTCGTCTTTAGTATAAGGTAGTTCATAAGTAGTTTGTAAGTTTAGGGACTGATGACCCCGCAGTTAAGTCCCTTAAACTTAACAAACATATCAACATTTGAAATATTCATTGAAGTTTCCCTGATAGTTTCTGAGAAAACGGGGCAAATGGTTCACAATTTATAGTTTTCAGAAAATGAGACATAAAGTTTAACAACATGTTTATTCTAGGAAAAACTTACAGCTCTGTCCCCAAGAAGTGCTTAGAAGCAGCCTGCATCATAATGAGAGTCCTCATTATCTTTGGCTTCATTTGCCTGTTTCCTTTTCCTGCTTCTGGACTCTCTTGTAAGTGGTCTTGGGAAATTAATTACTGCACATAGCAGTTTACCATTGCTAAGACCCTTCCCTAAGCATCGAGTACTATACACTAACCTCCCCTTAGTGTCATATAAATCACTATAAGATCAATGTTGCGATGTGTAAAATAGTTTTTCAGTCCTGTGGACACTGCACACTATTTTCAGTTTACATACTAAACCTACTCTGGCACTTGCATCTTCACCTAAACTGACTTGAGCACCACACAACTTGCAGGCCACCACTTCACTTATAACGCATGGTAATATACTATAATATTAGTAGTTTCACAACGTTCATCTATTTCTGAATATTTATCAATGTGTATCTTCTTTCTCGAAGCACTTAGTTGAGTTTCAGGTACCAGAGGCATGCTGCTGTTGCACTGATTTTGACCTTCATTTTCTAAAGTTTTCTTGTTTTGGTTACCGTGGAGTTTACGTTCCTTGAACAAACCATTTGGTTTAGTCATTGTAGAAACACGGATTACTATACACCGCACTAAAACTATCAAGAAACGTCGTATTCACAAACAACAGCAACCAACGAGACACGTTTTTCCAAGAGAATTTTTGTTTACAAGCGCACCTGCAGACATTAATAATCGAAATGCCCTCTAGAAGGTCAGCCAACATATGAACCCTAAATTTCTGTACAAAACACAAAGAAACGTAACTCTCTAACTGTAAAAGAGCCGGAGGTATAATCCTTTTTACGAAAAGGTGCGTAAATTATTAAAGAATGACATACGTCGTAAAATTTAAAAAAATGCCGTTCTAACTGGTGGACAGAAAAAAAGTACATATTAATGTCTACAAAACAGCGTAGTATCTAATTATGCAAAAAACTTAAAATTGATTTTCTGAAAAAATTCATTAAATAACTTTATTAACAGTAATAATAATTTCGTTTCACTCCCATACAAGGCAACACTCCACACAAATGCCTTCAGAAAGGACTTCCTTAGGCTTAAATCAATATTCGAGGTTAACAAATTTTTCTTTTTCAAGAACGCTTTTCTACCCATTGCCATTCTGCATTTTATATCCTCTGTACTACGACCATCATTTGTTATTTTACTAGCCAAGTAACAAAAGTCATCTACCTCCTTTATTGTTTCGTTACCTAATCTAATTTCTTCAGCATCACCTGATTTTCTTAGACTGCACTCCATTACCCTTGTTTTACTCTTGTTAATGTTCTACTTATATGCACCTTTCAGCACATGGACGATAAACAGTGTGGACAGGAAGAGGATAGAGCCTTTTGAAATGTGGTGCTACCGAAGAATGCTGAAGATTAGGTGGGTGGATCGCATAACTAATGAGAAGGTACTAAACAGAATTGGGGAGGAAAGGAATTTCTGGCATATCTTGTCTAAAAGAAGGGATCGATTGGTAGGACACATTCTTAGACATCAAGGAATCGCGAATTTAGCGTTGGAGGGAAGTGTGTGGGGAAAAAATCGCAGGGGAAGACCAAGAGATGGATACAGTAAGCAGATTCAGACAGATGTAGGTTGCCGTTCTTATGTGGAGATGAAGAGGCTTGCTCAGGATAGGGTATTGTGGAGAGCTGCATCAAACCAGTCTCCGGACTGAAGACGACAACAACAACAACACAATAATTTCGTGTGGATCAATGGCCTGGATCAAGTCTTTCAACTGAACGCTACTTCGACGACTTGCGTTTCCCTAACATACCCCAATTATCCAACCGGGGAAAGTAAAGGGGACCTACAGCTTAACGTGGAATCCGGACCACGTGTCGTTTCTGGCGACTCCTCACATCGTTGAGAGGTGAAGGCTGGGTTAAAACGCTGACTGAAAAAAAAAAAAAAAAAAAAAAAAAAAAAAAAAAAAAAAAAACGAGATCCGACCGTGGTACATGATCAGTATTATCGCCTTGATAATTTAAGACACTTTTCGAAACGTCAGTGAGGCGTCATATCCCGATCAATTTCTGTTGATGTGCCGTACTGACCACCTTATGTCATGGATGACGTCATCTGTGGTGTTGTACGTGCCGCAACCCTCACAGTAGTAATCACAGGGACTCACATACAGTGAGAACAATGGATGTGTCAGAATTTGCCACGGCGAGTAGTCGCAAGATGTTCTGGACTGCAGCCACTGCTGAACGATAGATCATTGTTTCACCTTCGCTTTTTGAGTGGACGTTATTAAAACAAGAACTATGTGTTAAACCGATGTGGCATTCTACTATTCAATAATGTTTAAAAAATGTTCAAATGTTTGTTAAGCTTATGGGACTTAACTACGGGGTCATCAGTCCCTAAACTTACAAACTATTTATCAACTACCTTATACTAAGGACGGCACAAATATCCATGCCCGAGGGGGGAATCGAACCCCCGACCGTAGTGGCCGTGCAGACCATGACTGGAGCGCCTCAGTCCCCTCGGCCACCACGGCCGGCAATAACGTTTTAATGACACGCTTCATGAAGTTATTTTTATATAGCTACCAAACTTATTACTTTTGTATAAAAACCTTTTGGAACCTGTAACTTCATTCAAAACATTAATGTATTCTCATGTGAAAAATTTTGTTTATTTTCCACATCTGCATCTACATAAATACTCAGCGCGTCACACTGAAGTGCATGTCTGAGGGTTCATTGTAGCGATTTTATGATGTTTCTCTACAGTTCCATTCTCTAATAGCTCGCGGAAAAAAGAAACACCTTAATCTGTCTTTCCATTTTCGATCTGATTTATTTTATTTTGATGATCATATCTTCCTATGTAGGTGGGTGCTAACAAAATATGTTCCCATTCGAAAGAGAAAGTTGGTGAAAGAAATTTCGCAAATAGATATCATCGCAAAGAGTAACGCCTTTGTTTTAATGATTTCCACCCCAACTTGTGCATCATTTCCGTGGCACTCTCTCCCTTACATCGCGGTAACTGAAAGCGAGCTGCCCTTCTCTGTACTGTCTCTAAATCGTCTGTCAGTCCCACTTGGTGGGGATACCACAATGCGCAGCAATATTCTACAATAGAGCGCACAACTGTAGTGTAGGCAGTTTCTTTAGTAGAACTGTTGCATCCTCTAAGTGTTCTGACGTCTAAACTTAGTCTGTAGTTCACTTTCCCTACAATATTTTCTATGTGTTATTTCCAATTTAAGTTGCTTGTAATTGTTACTCCAAGGTATTTACTTCAATTTACGGCCTGTAGTTTTGACTGATTTATCGTGTAAATGAAGTTTAACGGATTTCTTTTAGTGGTCATATGGATGACCTCACACTTGTCATTATTTATGGTCAACTGCCAAATTTGCGCCATCTTATCTAAATCATTTTGCAGTTACTTTTGATCTTCTGGTGACTTTATTAACCGATAACTGACAGCATCATCCGTGAACAACCTAAGAGAGCTAATCAAATTGTCTCCTAAATCTAATATATAAAAATGAATGTTTGTGTGTTCGTATTTTATGCACGGCCGTACCGTTCAACCGACTATGATGAAACTTCGTCAACATATTGCTTGCACTTTCGCGATGGTCATAGGCACCATTAAATGACTGTACGACAAATAGTTCAGCAGATATGACATAATAAACAATGAAATGCGCGTAAAAGTGCTACTTCATGCGACGTCTGCTTCTAAACCACTGTACCGATTTCAACAAAATTTGGTACACATATTCCTTCCATGAGGTAATAAGTGACGTAGGAGTAAGAACTGCTTACGACATATAGCTAAGGAGACATGACGTCATAAACAATTACATGGTTGAAAATATGTGGCAACATGCGACATGCGAATGAAGACACGTTATTCATCCTAAAATCTTCATGACATTTTGGACACTTGACCTTTAAAACAAAGGAAGGTCACAGTCACACAACATTTTGGGTGGTGCATGACGGAGGATACTTTACAAGTTTACATATGGACTTCGTCAGATGCTACAGTTGTATTCCTATGCTGTTGAATTGTTTAAATATGGTTGAACAATTCAGTTCATTAGTGCAGTATTAATATATTCAGACTACCTACAATCATTTCAATTAATTAACGTGACTAAATACTTAATTTTCATATTTCGGCGAAGTTTCAAATGAAATAAAATTTCTGAAAATTCTAGCAGCTCTCTCTGGAAGTTATGTCACATTTCTCAGGGTGATAATCATCATCTACTCGATGACTTTCCGTCAGTTGCAACGTACTGTGTCCTTTCTGACAGGAAATCACGAATCCAATCGCACAACTGTGGCGATATTCCATAAGCACGCAGATTGATTAGAAGACGCTTCTGAGTTAGTGTCGAAAGCCTTCCGAAAATCTAGAAATACGGCATCTATTTGACATCCCTTGAAATAAGCACTCATCACATCATGTGATCTGAAGATGGCTCGATGGAGCTGAAACTAGTCATCTAATAAAAAATAAATAAATTAAAATTGGCACCTTGACTTTGAAGAATTTAATCTAACGTAAAGTGTCCGTGTGTTTGTATTGCATACAAATCTACAGTTTTGTTCTAATCTTTATGAAATTTTCCACACTTGACCTTCAAACCAAGAGGAAGGTCACTGTAGCTGTAATGATCAATTACAACACACATTTCAGGAGATATGGCATCGTAAATGATGAAATGCGCGAGATACTGCTGCATCAGGTGACAATGTTGCACGTTTTCTCCTTAAACCAGTGTACTGACTTCAAGCGAATTTGGTGCACATATTCCTTACCGTGAGGAAACAATGTTGTTGTAGGGGTGCGAACGAATTACGAGACATAGTTCAGGAGATTTGACGTCATAAACAATGAGATAAACGATAAACTGCCCACTCACGGAAGAGGTTGGTTTGTAATGCATACAAATCTCAAGTTTCTTTCACATCTTCGTGACATTTTACACACTTCACTTTCAAAGCAAGAGCAAACTGTAAGATTTAGTGCGCGGCGGAGGGTACCTTAATCAGACGTCGACACCAAGCTGTAGTTTTATTCCGATATTGATGGAATTTTGCAACCTATAACTTCCCAATAAGAGGAACATTGCTGCACACACGAAATTTCTTAACGTGCGTGGAGGAGGCTACCTTCCAATGATTTTCGATACCGTTTCACCGATTGACAAGAAAATTAGTAGATACTTGTAATTTTTGATAGACTGGGTCACGAGACATGAAATGAGAGGGGCTGTAAATATATATAAATAAATAAAATAAATATGTCTGAGATAATAAATCAGTTGAAATTAACTCTCTCTGGTTATGTTCTGATAATATGCAGTAAAAAAATTCTGAAAGAGAACAGTGTATTTGTTTCTCACCACCACAGGCTAGACGTTGTGGCGTCAATGTAGGTCGTAGATACTTGACTCATGATCTGCAATTGTGTGAAGCTGTAAAACTTGAATTTATTTTTACATAAGAGAGTACCTCTGTCTGAACTGCTAATCCAGTACCCAATCTGTAATTGCTAGCTGTTCTGTGTCTAATGTAACAAATATTTTACGATCAATTTAGATGAAGTCCCGAGTGTATAATCTGCAGATTCTTAATTCCAGATGAGGCAGTTCCGTAGGCTACCTTTGTACTTAACAGAAATCGCCTGTGCAATTTATTTAAATAACTGTAGACAAATGCAGAACTTACTTTGAGTTGGAACTTACGTATATTGAGCGTTCGTCATACATCCAATAATTCCAGAACCAAATATGACAATCCTCGTCCATAATTAGAATTCTACAACATACCGCAAACAACAACCACTCCTCTTCCTAGCCGTTACATAGAGATTTTATATGTTTTGAAAAATACTGTACATTAAATATGTGATTAATGATCAGATTTTTGATACATATTAAATACTGCAAACTTCCAAAATCTTTTATTGATTGTAACATGATTAACAAATGTACCTATGTGACGCATAGTACTGACAGGTATCTTACAAGGCATAGGAGGAGATGAACAATCATAGGGGAAAGAAGGAGGGCGGAAGAGGAAGTGGATCAAGAGACGATTTAGATAAATAATTAAATACCCGGGCAACTCCGAGACGTTGCGGTGGAGTGGTTCACATGCTCAAATGCCTGTTAAGCTTATGGGGGTCATCAGTCCCTAAACTTACAAACTACTTAAAAAACTACCTCATACTAAAGACAGCCGCGGTGGAGTAGCCGAGCGGTCTAAGGCGCCTCGCTGCGGAGCGCGCGGTTGCTCGCCGTCGGAGGTTCGAGTCCTCCCTGGAGCATGTGTGTGTGTGTGTGTGTGTGTGTGTGTGTTGTCCTTATGTTAGTTCATCTTAGTTTAAGTAGTTAGTAAGCTACGGACTGATGACCACGCAGTTTGGTCCGATAGATTTACAAACATTTGAACATACTAAAGACGACACAAACACCCATGCGCAAGGGAGGATCCGAACCCCCGACGGGGAACGGCCTGGCGCGGTGGAGTGGCCGAGCGTTCTAAGGCGCCTAGCTGCGGAGCGCGCCGCTGCTCGCCGTCGGAGTTTGTAAGCCTGATTAGTGATGACCGGAGTAGTTAAGTCCCATAGATTTACAACTATTTGGATTTGAACCCTGCGATTTCGGCAAATACACAGAGTAAAGCGAAATTCCCGCACTCGGACTTCGCAGCGTGTTTCCTCGCATGTCAGCAATAAAAAAAAAAAAAAAAAAGTCTCCCACAAATTTTGGCCCTGCTCTTACTTCCGGCAGCAAATGGACGTCGAAGACAGATGGCTATGTGTTCCATACGTCAGTGTATTTTATAATTACACTATTACACCAACAAACTTCTACGGGATGAAGAAGGCGTCTTGAGCAACAAAACGAGCATGGAAACCCGTGCCCGGAAACGCCATTCAACGCCGCTACGGAGAGTCCAAGTTACAGGCACCGGCTCCTGCCGCTAGACATCCCCTCCAGCAACTTGGACGCTCTGTACTCTGTAGCGTCGTTGAATGACGTTTCCGCCCGTGGGTTTCTATGCTCATTTTGTTGCTCGAGGTGCCTTCTACATCTCCTAGAAGTTTGTTGGTGCATCTGTGTAATTCTGAAACTATGGAACACACATCAAATGTTCAAATGTTTGTATAGTCTATGGGACTTAACTACGGGGTTATCAGTCCCTAAACTTACAAACTACTTATGAACTACTTAAGAACTAGGACGGTACAAATAACCATGCCCGAGAGGGGATTCGAACCCCCGACCGTAGTGGCCGTGCAGACCGTGACTGAAGCGCCTCAGTCCCCTCGGCCACCGCGGCCGGCAACACACATCCATCTCAGTCTTCGACATCCATTTGCCGGAAATATACATAGGACGAAATTTTGTAAGAGACTTTTTTTTATTGCTGGCATATGAGGAATCGCGCTGCGAAGCCCGAGTGCGCGAATTTCGCTTCCCCCTACATATTATTATTTATTATGTCAAATATTCCCTGTTAAGACAGGGATATTTTTCTTCTTCCTACTTTCCTCCCAAATTCTCCTATACGCTCTCTGTGTTCCTTCATTTGAAATTTCATTTTTGAGTATCTGAAATGAAATCATTCATTTCCTGTTCTTCTTTTTGGTGTGCTGTTAATGAAGTTTCTGAACTGCTCTCAGTTGTTTATGTTGTACTGTATGATTCCTACTTCTTTAATGTCTTCTGTTTCAGTGATCCATTTTCTATTGTTTTTGATAGTGTTTACTACTCGTATCTCAGGATTTGCGTTTTAAGTATGTTCTTGCTCATTCTGCCGATATGTCCACAAAATTTCAACTTTCTCTTTCTAAACGTGTTCGTTATTTATGCCTTGAGCAAACACAATTTTTGTTTTTTATTCACAAAAATCTATCCAGAACAAATATATCAGAGATATACTTTTTAAAAACTAATTAGAAAAGCAAGATGATAAGTTTATATCTTTATGTAGTTAGGTTACTGGCATGTAACAAAACCTTGGAAATCCATTATTAATTGCAGATGACATACTGTATGGCACTTAAACCTGATCTACAAATACCAGGCAGCCACAAGAAACACGGAATGTGGATTTAAGGTGTGTGTTATATCTCTTGTGAACTCTGTAAATGTACCACTGATGTAATTAGCTACGCCTTGAAAAGGTGTTTGATGTCATAATGCTAAAACTCTTTATATGTCATTTAACAGATGCTATAATAATTAACAAAAATATCACTCATGATGGAGAAACTACTCCGAAACATGTTTGGGTGAAAAAAGAATTGCGTTTGCACTAGTACAGAAACAATTAAATGTTTTCGGCTTTATGTGTCTCTAGGCTTACCAACTACTTAAACTAAATTATGCTAAGGACAAGCCACACACACTCATGCGCGAGGGAGGACTTGAACCTCCGACGGCGAGCAACCGCGTACTCCGCACCGAGACATCTTAGAGCGCTCGGCCATTCCTCCGCAGCCAGAAAGAATTATCCGTATTATTCAGGGTGACTCACCTAACATTACCGGTGGATATTTTTCGTAAACCACATCAAATACTGACGAACCGATTCCACAGACCGAACGTGAGGAGAGGGCCTAGTGTAATTGGTTAATACAAACCATAAAAAAATGCACGGAAGTATGTTTTTTAACACAAACCTACGTTTTTCTAATGGAACTCCGTTAGTTTTGTTAGCACATCTGAACATATAAACAAATACGTAATCATTGCCGTTTGTTGCATTGTAAAATGTTAATTACATCCGGAGATATTGTAACCTAAATTTGACGCTTGAGTACCACTCCTCCGTTGTTCCATCGTGTGTATCGGAGAGTACCGAACATACATCGCGTTTCTACAGAATGATCTGTCAACGTTGCTCGAAAATGTCCCACTGGAAACGCGTCGACGTATGTGGTATCAGCATGATGGTGCACCTGCACATTCCGCAATTAACACTAGGCTGACCCTTGACAGGATGTTCGACGGGCGTTTCATAGGACGTGAAGGACGCATAAATTGCCCAGCTTGTTCTCCTGATCTTACACCACTGGACTTCTTTCTGTGGGGTACGTTAAATGAGAATGTGTACCGTGATGTGCTACAAACCCAGAGAATATGAAACAACGTATTGTGGCATCCTGCGGCGACATAACACCAGATGTACTGCGGCGTGTACGACATTCATTACGCCATAGATTGCAATTGTGTGCAGCAAATGATGGCCACCACTTTGAACATCTATTGGCCTGACATGTCGGGACACACTCTATTCCACTCCGTAATTGAAAACGGAAACCACGTGTGTACGTGTACCTCACCCCTCATGGTAATGTACATGTGCATCAGTGAAAAAGACCAATAAAGGTGTTAGCATGTGGACGTAATGTGCTGTTCTAGTCTCTTCTATACCTAAGGTACATCACCGTTCCCTTTGGATCCCTACTTAATTCGGTGCTCTCCAATACACACGATCGAACAGCGGAGGAGTGGTACTCAAGCGTCAACTTTAGGTTACAATATCTCCGGATGTAATTAACATTTTACAATGCAACAAACGGCACTGATTACGTATTTGTTTATATGTTCAGATGTGCTAACAAAACTAACGGGGTTCCATTTAAAGAAACGTAGGTTTGTGTTAAAAGACATACTTCCGTGCATTTTTTTATGGTTTTCATTAACCAATTACACTAGCACCTCACCTCACGTTCGGTCTGTGGAATCGGTTCGTCAGTATTTGATGTGGTTTACGAAATATATCCAGCGGTAATGTTAGGTGACTCACCCTGTATTTTTTTTTTATTTTATTTTTTTATTTTTTTTTTTTTTACTAAAATGGGAAGTTGCAGGTCGAAATTTTATTTCCTTTCTATACTTCCTAACAATTTCTGTTACGATGTTTCTGTGAAACAAGCATTTAAAAATTATAATATTTCCAGTATAAATATGCTTTATTAAAGTTAGGTGACTCACCCTGTATATTAGAAAGCAAAAACAGGAAAGAAAAGCTTGAACCACAAAAAGTGCTCGTTATTGTTTCTACGTGTTTGTAAATCTCCCTTGTTTGACTCTTTATCCAAATTCCTTCACGAAAAACTGGTTCGAGTATTTTCCTTTCCTGCTTTGCCATTTCTCTTTATTTTCGTATAACCGTGACTCACTATATGCAGAATGTGTACTTCGTGTGACGTTAATAAATCGTTTGGCAGTGTGGCAGTGGCCCTACGGCCGCAATTGAAATGCTGAGTGCCCTAGCGATCGCTTTCACGTTGCGATCTGTTGTTCCCGGCCGGTCTGAGAGAGCAACGCCAATTGTGTGTGCAGCGCGCAGCTCCGTGGTGGGGGGAGGGGAGGGTGAGTCACTTCCGGCCGTCTCCTAGGCAACCAGCCTCGCTGCCCACCTGCTTGCGCCTCTCCTCTCCGCTTACATAACGCCAGTAGCCGGTGTCCGCATGTACCACGTGGCGTGGGCTCGCCTACCGCGCGCTTTGTGACACGTCACCTCAACGTGCTACTCCAGGCTTCCAGTTTTTTATCCAGTGGCGGCTCGTACAAAATTGGACCAGTGTGCCACAATATTACAAAAATAAACAGGAAACAAAATATACTAAAATAAAAAGCGTGACTGACAGTGGAAATAACGGAGCTTAGTAATATCCCCACCCCGTCATCTGCGTTCTACACAAGTGACCAATGAAACTACTTGGCTGAAAAGCGCATGTTCACTCGCATGTTGGCTATACATTACTAATATTGTTTGTGATTGAAGTTTTGTTTACAGAAATTAAAAATTTTGACTCAGAGGTATTTGAATACGAGCCTCACACAAGTAGGTTTGAGAGATAACGCGCAAGACGCCTGAGCCAGCGAGCTATTTGACTCTGTATGCCGCAATATTCGTCATATACTATTCTTCCGCAACCGTTACACGCAGTGTGGAGAGAAATATTGATCTGGTGCTGCAGTGTTGCAGTTGGTCTCCGCACACATGAGTCGCCAGGCCTGACGTCACGTCTGCGCATGCGCACTAGCGAACAGACGACTGCGCCGCCCCTCTGCGCACGTACCAGCGTGGCTGAAATAAGATGGGCTAAACCGTGATTTTCCGCTAACAGTGATTTCCGTGATTGCTACTTTTAAATCACCGTGATTCTAAACCGTGATTAATCACGGGTTAGAATCACTGTTTGAGGTTTTCACGACATGTATCCCTCCGCGATTTCTACTCCTCCCGCTATTCCGCGATTTCTACTCCTCCCGCTATTCCGTGATTTCAGCTCTTTCCGCTATTCCGTGATTTCTGCTCTTTTCGCTATTCCGTGATTGAATCGCCGCGATTCCGGCGACTTGTATGATTTACCATGGAACTTACAAAAATTGAGTTAGATACTTTTGTTATAATGTTTCATCCGCCAGTAAGTAATTTACCGTCTCTTTGTTGTTATGAAAGTTATGTTGTAAACCGAAAAAAGTAAATCTCAACAAATAAATCAATAGTAAGTATACTTTAAAATAACTGTACAATAAACTTTCTAACCGCATTAACACAATGAAAGAATAGTAAATATTCTTACTAAGTGTAAAAATTATTTGCAAGGTAGGTGTTATTTCATTGTCAATGAATATATGCCCTCACTTTTAATAACTTGTTTCTTTAATGTAATTGATACTGCAGTTATTAGAGTGTGCTGTTATTTAAATACACTGGCCTATAATAGTTATCATATTACTTTACACGCTTCAATTACTTACAGTAATATAGTATCAGTTTTACTGTTAGGTGCCATATGTTTTTAAGATGTATCATGCACAGCTAACTGGATGCTTAAATTTACTGCAGTTTCATTTCCAGTGCCATACACTTTTAACTCAAAATTTATGCATACATATGAAATAAGAAGCTGAGATCTTTACTATAATCGAAGCAATTAATGTGATATCAGTATTCCAGCGCAAGTCCCATGGGGAATGATTTTATTCACATGTTTTTTTGAGTTGCTCATGCGTTGGTAACGGCAGCAGAGAGCGCACAACTCGGACTCTGATTGGCACCACAGGTTTGATAGCTCTCGAAGAAGTCGTCGCATATTTCGGTTACATGGGCCTATTCACGGTGCTTCTTCAAGTTGAAGATATGTTTTATGCGACAACTGTATGCCGCAGAAATTACATTTCGCATAGTCGCTATTAAGAGCTGTGAAACGACACATCTCGCTCGTCCTCGATCGCTTCATCTCGGCAGAAACAAGATATACACTTTTAGACGACGAACGGCGAAATGGACGAGATATGTTTTTCAGTTTTTAACCTCTCCCTGCCGGGCCCTGGCGATTTTCTAGGAAAAAACGCACAAGTGTATGCGAACTGGTCACTGCCCATAATCAGCTTTTAGCCGGTACACCCGCTATTCGCTAATCGGTGATTCGCTGCTATACCCGCTATTTGCTGCATTGATATTAGTACAGATTTCGACCCACAGATGGCTCTTTAGCCTTTGCTGCTTCTCTTCCCTCACCCCTTATTTGCTTTTCCGCTATTCGCTGCTACACGTGCTATTCGCTGCTGCTTTTAGTACTCATTTCGGCCACCAGATGGATCTTTGTAGTTTGTACTGCTGTTCGCTGCTATTCCTGCTCGTCGCTACCCAACAGTGACCGTGACTGAAATCACGGTCAGATTCCAGATCGCCGCGACCGTGAAAACAGTGAATTTTCAATCACCGTGATTTTTCACGAGTACGTGATTTCTTGCCCATCTCTAGGCTGAATCCCACTTCAGCACACGGAGCTGGTTTCCAGCTATCGAGGCGAGAGCGCTCCAAAATGCGTTTTCATGCTTATTACTAGCATTGTAATACGTATTGGAAGGGAATTGGCATAATTTTATTGTGATACCTGGATCGCATTCCAAGAGAAAGCATGTAATTTTACAGTGATTTCTCGCTTGCTTTCGAAGAGAAATGGCATAATTTTACTAATACATTTACAGTGTGCTGCAGCACATTAGCACATTATCACCAGCCGCCACTGACTTTTTCCGTGGTTTTTTTTTTTTATTTTTTTTTTTTTTTTTTTTTACGATTGGCAGAAGAAGCATCAGCAATTGGCGCCCCATTTAATAAAATCGCAATAAAACATCAATGTAAAATACACATTGCATTTTTTTATTCAAATACATAATCACTATACAGGGTGTCCCAGCTATCTTGTCCACCCAAAATATCTGTGGAACAATAACATCTATTGGAAAATGACTTTCACCGGTATCGATGTACGGCTGGGGCCCATGAATGTACATATTTGGAAACATTCTAAAATGAAAGCAAATGTGTTTGTTAACACAAACTTATGTTTTATTAAATGGACACCCTATATTTTTTCTTCAGCAATCCATAGCATGACAAATCACATAAACAATGGCGTTGATTGCATCGCAATATTCCAATTACATCCCGAGATATTGCGACGAGAAGTTGACGCTTGAAAAACCCGAAATACGCTGCTAGCGCACGTCCTGAGGCTCAGGCGTGAACCCCATGCTGCCCGTAATCGCGATGTGATTGACATTCACCTTCTGTGTCTTACATGAACTTCCCAAATCAAAACATTTTTACCTAAACAACGGTAAAACCTTTAGTACACTTGCTCGTTTCACTAAAACCATCAACATGAATTTTATTATTATGAGTGAATGATTCACTGTCACTTACGCTAGATCTACAGTAAAGTAAAGTTTTAACATTGAACGCCATTACCTTTTTAGTAACGGATTAACGATAAAGAGAAGTTAACTTTGTGACTAACGTTGCGGTACACAGATATGTTACAGAACCGCATCACCCCTAGCCTATGGGATAAATACCTGCTGGAATGTACAACTTTAATGCAGGATGGCAGCAGACCGTATTATTCGTTTCAGACCTCTTGGTAAGTATGGAAGTGCGATTACGCATGCCAATCACATCGCGATTACGGGCAGCATGGCGTTCACGCCTGAGCGTCAGGACGTGCGCTAGCAGCGCATTTCGGGGTTTTCAAGCGTCAACTTCGCGTCGCATTATCTCGGGAAGTAATTGGAATATTGCGATGCAATCAACGCCATTGTTTATGTGATTTGTCATGCTATGGATTGCTGCAGGAAAAATATAGGGTGTCCATTAAAAAAATAAGCTTGTGTTAAAAGACACATTTGCTTTCGTTTTAGAATGTTTCCAAATATGTACATTCATGGGCCCCAGCCGTACATCTATACCGGTGAAAGTCGTTTTCCAATAGCTGTTATTGTTCCAGAGATATTTTGGGTGGACAGGATAGCTGGGACACCCTGTATATACATTAAAGCCGTGGTGGAGTAGCAGAGCGGTCTAAAGCGTCTCGCTGCGGAGCGCGCGGTTGTTCGCCGTGGAGGTTCGAGTCCTCCCTGGGGCATGGGTGTGTGTGTTTGTCCATAGGTTAGTTTACCTAGGTTTAAGTAGTTTGTAAGCTACGGACTGATGACCACGCAGTTTGGTCCGATAGATTTACAAATATTTGAACATTTAAAAAAATAATTTATACATTAAAGAAACATATTTCGACATTAAAATGGGACACATCATACACTTTTATACAACAATGTTACTTTTTCATCCTTTTTACATTCTGTCTTTTAAAAAGGTTTTGGTTGATGGTTTACAATAATTGATAAAATTATAAACTTCATTATACAAAGAGTCACACAAATATCATTTTTCCTGCCTTGGTTATTTCAAAATATGAGACGATCTCCTTTAAATCTATTGTGTTGCTGTTTCTCATTAAGGTGACAAAGTTGCCAACCCCACAAGTCTTTTAGTCATTTTGGATCGCAGATATGTTTTTATGAGTTTTAATTTCGAGCAGCCGCGCTCACCAGTGGCTACAGACACCGGAAGTGTAAGCAACACTCTTACAAGGAAAGTACATGGGCTCGAACAAAAATATCTGTATGAACGTTTGGTTACAGGATCTCTACGTACACCTCAATGTGCTGGTGGGTGTCGTTTTTCTGCAAAGCTCTGCAACCATGCTCTAGATAGCACTGTAGATGTAATTGTAGACGCCATACGTAATGCAGATATCTAAACTATAACTTATGTAATAATCATCGTACATGTTCTCTAGCGAATTGTCATCAAAAGCCGTGATGATAGTTGCAACTTTAACCTTCTTCCCGAAAGACTGTTGGTATTCACTGCCACTGCTTCCATCGCCTATTCCCGCACTTACCGTAGCACTGCCGCTTGCAATGAGTTGTTCGTCATTATCATCCCTATTATCATTATTATGTGTTGGTGTTACAACAGTATCTAACTTATGCTCATATTTCTATACCATAACAGATACGAGAAAGCATGCAAATGATTCATCTTCTACACTAATACCATCTTCACGAAGAAAGGTTCTTCGTAACTTCATCTCAACTAATCGCAATACATTAGCAGGACTGATTAGCAATCGCCGCCACATCTGACGCTTCACCACACAAATAACATCACGAAACGCAACTTCGGAGGCACACTGCACCGTCACAGAATAGGGAACATACAGAACGGAAAGCTGGAGGCGGCGCCTTTGATCTGTGTGTTACCAAGCGTTGCGCTCGACGCCATATTGAAAAGCAGTAAACGCGGAACTATAGCCACTTAGTACTTTGGCTGGAAATGGACTTTTTACGAACTGCAGCTAACCTCACCGCCTTTTAAGAAAGGAAACGGCATTTCATTATGCTCTCCTCTATTTTGAGCCCTGTTCTTGCACCTAATTGTAATCCAACGAAAAAAAGTAGGCCTAAATTTTAATACAACTACGAAAATGTACGATGGAATCAAAGAGTTTTATTTGGTGCTTATCTCCAGAAAAATCCCAAGTAACGCGAAGTTACGTTTGGGAAATTAGTTATAAACAAGAAAGTGACTTTGCAACAGCCAGTTTTTATTTGACACGAATAAATTTGCACAAAATATTGAGTCAGACTTAGCAGTAAAACGTGATTACACAGAAGTAATGACGTCTGGACATATATAAAACTGTTAAATTACATATAAATGATGGACAGGTAGAGGAAGCATAAAACTACATAACACACTTACTCTGTACTTGTCATATTGTGGCACACATTGTTTCAATTATAGCAAAGGAAAAAAAAAGTGTTTATCATTTTCCTCTTATCTTCCTTTTCAATATGCATTCACTAGAACATTACACACCATTTGTACCTCACAGATGGGTCACTTTTATAACTTTTAAATTTTTTTTTCAATTTTGGTTTTATATTTCAAGTCTCTGTTTGTGAACTTCAAGAAATAGAAAATTCTCACTCTGACAAAAAGTTTTACTAAATACTGGAAAATATATTTTTATCAGCTCTCCTTGAATTCACAGTCCGTTTCTTAGCACTGGAGAAAAATATTGCCTTTAAAACATATCTATATGTTATATTTTACTTATGGCAGTGATGTAGTAGTGTTTCAATGTTGGAAAAGTTGTATTTGCTTTAGGAGGATAATAAATTTACTGATCAGAGAAGGGCATATAGAAAAATCTGTCAACCATAGAGCAGGAACAGCATAAAATAATTATTCCCCTTAATCTATTTGTTTGAGTATCCGAAGAGCATTCGTTGCCAACATTAGCACACTACGCCTCAATTGCCGCAAGTAAAATTTTACCTGTCTAAGCAGCGTAGAACAAGGGGAGGAGGCAGGATGAGTGTCATCGATTTGACTGGTTTAGTTTTACTTACGGCAGTGGAGGAGTAATGGTTTAATGTTGGCAACACAATATTCGTTTTACGAGGACAATTACTTTACCGACCAGAGAAAGGTAGATACAAGAAACAGCCAGCCATAGAGCTAGGACAGCAAGATTATTCCCTTATTCCATTTGTTTGAATATCGTAACAAGGGGAGGTTGGCAATCGGGACCCGCCGATTTCGCCCAAGTTATGTGTGTAGAAGGAGGTGGGTCTCCACATAACGTGCCTGAAATATTTCGTCTTAGTAGGCCTTAGGAAAGGAGGAAATGCTCTCGAAAGTTTTTCGATAGCACTGTACATGTCATTCAGCGCTCTGTTCGTGAATAAACGGCGTAGCGTAATGGGCAAAAAAAAAAAAAAAAAAATAAATAAATAAATAAATAAATAAAATAATAATAATAATAAATAAATAAAAATAAAAAAGTACAGTACTATTGGAAAAATTTTCTAGGGCATTTTTTCCTTTCCTAAGGCCCACTCAGACGAAATATTTCAGGCACGTTATAGGGAGACCAATCTCCTTCTACACACGCAGTTTGGGCGAAATCGCCGGGTCCCGATTGACGACCTCCCCTTGTAAGAGGATCAACAGTCGTTAACATTAGCACGCTACGCCTCCGTTGCCGTTAGTAAAATTTTACCGTTTGCATCAAATTATGTGAAGGTGAGCAGGTAGATGAGCCTTAAAAATTCCTGAAATATCTCTCCTATGTGGGCAACCGGAAAAGGGAACGCATGCGCAAAATGTTGAAGTCCCGCTACTTACGCACTGTTCTTTGTCTTTCATTTTATATTATTGCCTGCGACGTTAAACTTATAATTACAAAATATAAATGTACTTTAACATTTCGAGGCTGTTGAACTGCTACAGCAACAGCAACAGCGAGTTATCCTCAAGTGAAGAAGCAAGGCTACTTTTAATAATTATGCACACATTGTTCTCATTCGAAACTGGTAACATTTAACTTTTGCCACACATATAGCGACGTTCACTAACCGTTTAACATCTTTTGGGAAGGTGAAGAAGCTCATATCCTTATTTGTATGAGAATTATTGCGGCAATTAGGTGCCGAACACCATCGGACGCCTTTACTTTCATTGCTGCTCGTAATGAAAACGGAACAGCTACACCTACTGACACACAGTTCTTTATTTTCATTTCACCTAATACTTGTTTACTTTTATGCAATTCAGGCAGCTAAAATACACAATTAACAAACAAAGGCGGCGCATTACCACGCCACGCGTTTACTGCTTTTCAAGATGGCCGATTCCGCGCATGCGCACTAAATTTTGGACGACAGACTGCAGCGGGAGTTTCCTTTCTGTATACTCCTTATTCTGTGGCACCGTCCCTACTGGCGAATCGACAGGTCAAAGTGCAATGCGGCATGGCACACGCAGAGGCCTCTAACGGACGACTGCAGAGTTTTGCAGATGCAGGAGTATCACTAGTGCAATAAGGGATCTTTACATTATCTCCCATACGATTTTGGTGTATATGTGTTTGTTCGAGCCCAAGTACTTTCCTTGTTAGTGCGGTAACTACATTAGGGACAATGTTTGTAAGTCCAGTTTTACAAATATAACTCAGAACGTCCTGTGACCCTGAGTTATTGGGTACTCTTCTAGAAATGGCTTGTAATTCATTGCATAGATCAGTAGCTTCAATATCTTAAGAGTCTTTGTGAGTTGGAGACTCTTCCAAATTAACGCATTTTTCAAGAACAGCTTTGGGAGGTTTTTTAAAAAATAAAAATTAATTTTGAAATTATTTTGCGCGTCACGAATAGGTTCACCTTCTGCTTCATAACCAGACTGTTTCTTCTTGTGTCTTAGACGGACTGGTTCCATACTTGATGAAAATGATGTGGAAATATTGGCTGCTTCTGAAATTTCCCTTGCTTCTACCAGCATTTTTTAAAATCCCAAATCACTCATATAATCTTCAAAGAAGGTTTTTGTTTTTAGCAGAGCATTTGTAGCAGCGTTAAGATGACTTTCTTTTGATTGAAGAAGTCATTGTATAGTACAGAGACTGCAGAGCGGCGAACTTTGATCACGGGATGATTAGTTGCAAGCTGGTATTCGGCTATTGATTGAACGGTAACTAGCAAATTTCCAAAGGGTCAAGGAGAGTACATGAAACATTGACTTGCGTCTCGCCTCTTGCCTGTTGCTCTATCTATGTGTAGTAACCGGGAATTCATCGCTCCTGGAACCGCAGCTCAACAGCAAAGTAAAACACAAATTTGCCGCCCCTCAAATTCGGGCGCTCTAGGCAATTGCCTAGTTTACCTATATTGACGGGCCGGCCCTGGATGCGAAAATGTTCAAATGTTTGTTAAGCTTATGGGACTTAACTACGGGGTCATCAGTCCCTAAACTTACAAACTGCTTATGAACTAGCTAATACTAAGGACGGCACAAATAGCCATGCCCGAGGGGGGATTCGAACCCCCGACCGTAGTGGCCGTGCAGACCGTGACTGGAGCGCCTCAGTCCCCTCGGCCACCGCGGCCGGCCCTGGATGCGCTGCAGATTATTTTGTAACAAGAACATGATTTGATTTGATTTGATTTGATTTTCTCAGAGATGCCAAAACAGTCTTGGTTCAACCCGCCACTGCCCGCACCGAAACTAAGTTTATTGTGCGGTATCGCTCCCTGTATATCTAGTAAAGCCAACCAATGCCCTTGAACAGTGCAAGGAGTCTCTTTACCAGTTCTTTATTAGACACAATTTCTTCGGGTCTGGTTGTCCCAAATGTTCTGTGCCTTTTACTCTCCAATGCAATGCATTCGAAGATTAGATGTGATGCAGTTTCATCACCATCATCACAGATCCTACATTTAGGATCCTCTTCTGTTATTCCCATTGTATGTATGTGTTTTTTGAAATTCCCATGGCCTGTCAGCAATCCAACCATGAGTCTAATCTATCTCCTGTTCAGGCCCAGCGTTGCAGAGCTTCTTTTAAAACATGGCTTTGGCATCATTACCTTGCCATGTTTTTCTTGATGGACTTTGGTCCAATATTCTGCGTGCTGTCTTCTGAGCCAGTTACGTAGCTCCAATTTGATCTTTGTCTTGGTGATTGTCATGACAGGTTCCGGTCCAATAAATGGAGTCTCGGTCCTCATCCTGTCTAATCTGTCGGCATGTTCGTTGCCACTGATCCCCGAGTGGCCAGGGACCCACAATAGGTTTACTCTATTGCTTTCCCATAGCTCCACCAGAACCCTGTGACATTCTGCAACAATGTTAGACCTTGTTGCAGGAGCTGCCAGTGATCTCCGGGCTGCCTGGCTATCTGAATAGATATAGAACTAAACAAGAACATGTGTTCCGAGTCTATTCATGCTTCGGAATGGCTCCGTACGTAGTACAGTACACCGCTGCAGAAATTTACTAATCTTCTAGTTTTATTTCATGAATTTTAATTTATCACCCATTTTTATAAGGCAGTTATAAGGTAAGGTAGCCTGTTAGTCTCCGGGCAAAGTGCTCGAATGGAAACCGAAGGGACGTGAGTTCGAAACCCGGTTGAATCTTGGATTCTTCATTCTGCGATTTAACCCAGAGTCGCCAGGAACTACTCATTGGGATTCTACGTTAAATTGGAGGTCTCTTTTGGCCGGATGGATAACGGGTGGGTTAGGGACACGAAAGTCGCCGAAGTGGCGTCCAGTCGAAAGACTTGCACCAGGCCACTGACAAGGGAACCTTCAAGTCGCGGAAATTCCGTTCTGAATTAAACTTGCCACCCAAAATCAGACGAAAACACTGCCTAGAGACAGTTAACAGCCGCGTTGGAGTAGCCGAGCGGTGTAAGGCTTCTCGCTGCGGAGCGCGCGGATGCTCGCCGTGGAGGTTCGAATCCTCCCTGGGACATGAGTGTGTGTGTGTGTGTGTCCTTAGGTTAGTTTATCTAGGTTTAAGTAGTTTGTAAGCTACGGACTGATGACCATGCAGTTTGGTCCGATAGATATACAAACATTTGAACATTTTTGACAGTTAACAAAACGAAAACAAAAAGGACTCATTTGGATGATAATAATAATAATACAAAAATGTATGAAAAATGGTGTAAACTTTTATTTTCATGTAACAAACGAAACATCTCATGTGAACAGATGTATATGTTAACTATGTATATAATAGAACGTTAAAAATATCCTATAGACAATTATATTATTTAAATGTTTAAACATTATAACCACTTCAAAACGTTAATGACCCAAAGTACTGTCGAATTACATCATAAATAATTTTAGTTTGTTTATGAAATGGTTGCCACAGCTACTTAAAATGTGAATTGCATTCATGTCAATATTTTCTTTTAAGGAAGTTGAATAATTCAAACTGTATTTTAATGGAAGTAATTAATTACCACTGCGACACATTTCTGGGTAGAGTGTCAATTATGATTTTTTTTACAGTGTCATAATCATTTGTCAATTTAGTATTTTATGTGCAAACACCAGAATAGTTATTGACATAGAAAACTGAAAAATAACAAAACATAAAATAATAATAATATTTTAGCATCTTGCACAATTCATAAATGACGATTGTTTTCAGAAACAACGTTTTTTTTAAAAAGATCTATTGAAAAACATACTTTGTTCAAAAAATGTTCAAATGTTTGTAAAGCTTATGGGACTTAATTGTGGGGTCATCAGTCCCTAAACTTACAAACTTCTTATTAACCAGCTTATATTAGACGGCACAAACATCCATGCCCGAGGGGGAATTCGAACCTCCGACGGGGAACGGCCTCTCGCATCGTAGTATAGCGCTTCAATGCGCTCGGACGCTCCGCCGCGGCCATACTTTGTTGATGTTCCTGAAAACTTCTCTTTTATCCGAAAACCTTCGACTTTTTCGAAAAGTTCCTCTTCACAATTTTAATTTCGGTGAACACGTTCGTCAACAGTCACGAGCGTTTCTTCAGCCAACATGCCCATAATACGTTTGTAAATTTCTTCACCCACCAACAGTGCTTCAGGGGAAACTGTCGCCGAAGATTCCGATGCAGTCAAATTATTTGCAGCAAGCAAGTTTTCATAATAAACGACCGTATCTTTTAACATCACCTTCGACGCTTCACTATATAACGATTCCGAAGCTTCTGATACTTTTGAGATGCCATCATTGACAGACATTTTTAATTCACAGTTTTGTAAAAAAATATCCGGTAGTATTTCATATTCACAGTACGGAACGCTCCAGTCACTGCGAAAGTCGGGCAGCTAAGGCCCATATGACAATCAGTTGAGTGCATGTACAAAGGGTTGGTTGGTTGCAGTGGCGGCTGGTGATAATGTGCTAATGTGCTGCAGCACAATATAAATATATTACTAAAATTATGCCATTTTTCTTCGAATGCAAGCGAGAAATCGCTGTAAAATTACATCCGTTCTCTTGGAATACGAGCCAGATATCACAATAAAATTATGCCAATTCCCTTCCAATGTGTATTAGAATGCTAATAATAAGGATGAAAACGCATTTTGGAGCGCTCTCGCCGCGACAGCTGGAAACCAGCTCCGTGTGCTGAAGTGGGATTCAGCCGCACTGGTACATGCGCAAGGAGGCGGCGCAGTCGTCTGTTCGCTAGTGCGCGTGCGCAGACGTGACGTCAGGCCTGGCGACTCATGTGTTGTGAGATCGACTGCAGCACCAGATCAATATTTCTCTTCGCGCTGCGAGTAACGGTTGCGGCAGAATAGTATATGACGAATATTGCGGTTTACAGAGTCAAATAGCGCGCTGACTCAGGCGTCTTGCGCGTTGTCTCTCAATTCCTGTGTGAGTCTCGTATTCAAATACCTCTGAGTCTAAATTTTTAATTTCTGTAAATAAAATTAACATTTTTTAAACGCTATATAGACTACCTGCAGTGAATACATGCAGTTGGCAGCGCTGTTATAGATTCCCCTGAAGGTCTTACTGTCAATACAGTATTAATTGATATTTAATTAAAGGCAGTCATACAAAGGTTGACTTTTTATTTTAGTATATTTTGTTTCCTGTTTATTTTTGTAATATTGTAGCACACTGGTCAAATTTTGTACGAGCCGCCATGGGTTGGTTGGCTGTTTGGGACAGGGGACCAAACAGCTAAGGTCATCAGCTCCCCGGTGGGGAGGAGAAGGCGTGAGGATAGGAAAGAAGGGGAAGGGAAAGGAAATGCAATTCAGGGACGAAAGAAAGACTACATTAGTTTGGGGCCCTAAGCTCGCCACACACATACTCACGAAATAACTGTGAACCCCACCTCCAGGGGGGAAGGGGGGGTTACAAAAGGGGGATGGTATTCTCTCCTTTTCCATGAAGAAGCCGGTTCCTCGAATTTACAACAAATATGAATAACATTTTCATGGCTTGCAATATCTCCAGATTTTGAAATAACTTTGTAACGACAGCAGCGGCGGTTGGTGCTTCAGGTGACTGGGGGTTCACTCCTTTTGAGTGCCGATTCTTGATAGTGGCATCGCCTCCCCTCCTCCCCCATGTCGTTAAATAATTAAGCAGCTTCTATGTTACTAGCCAAAGAGAAAGGTCTTTACAGTATAATTAACATGAGACTCTATGTGTAAAAAGTGAACTAAAATAACACTATTGTTGATCATAATATTCCACTCGGTGGCGCCATTGACCTGCTAAGAATCGGGTCGCCGCTTTTGAACAATCGGCTCGTAACTTCAGCATAGCAGTAACAATAGCGGCAGCATCAACGCTGGTCGCGGCGGTTTTAAAACCGCTCACAGTAACAGAAGCTCATAATTACACGTTCCCAGAGCTTGTCAAATATAATTACGTTGTGTTTTATTACATATGTACTATTTCAAATTACTGGTGCCGATCTGTTTTAAAAAAATGAAAACAATAAATTACAGGATGTCTACGAAAGACGTCTGGCAGGCTTCCGCGGATCGCGCAGTACGGCTCCCGGCCGCCGCCACCGCATCCGCCGGCCACGGCAGCGCCCGATTCTCGGACTCTATTGTGCCGCGGGCGCATACACTGAGTTAAAGTCTAAAAAACGTTGCCATCGGAGTAACCTAAGCTTACCTTTATTTACAGTAGATGTTCAAAATGATGTCTCTCTATGGAAAGAGCTGCCTGACATCTCTTGAACACATTTGCGAACACTCGACGAATTTCGGCTGCCGAAATCTGGGAAATGACTAGTCGCATCTTGTCTTCCATCTCTTCGAGTGTATGGGGATTGCTTGCATACACCTTGTCTTTTAACATTCCCAGAAGATAAAAGTCACAGGGATTTAGATATGGAGAACGAGGAGGCCAGTCAAGTATCATGTCATCAAAAACACTTCGTATTGCTCCTATAGAAGCACTGGCAATGTCTGGTCTTGCATTATCATGCTTGAAATAACCGTACAGCTTTTTTTTGGGTGAAAATTCTTGAAAAAATAGATGCAGGATGTTGTTCACATACATGTCAGAATGTATTGTTTCGTGAAAAAAGATTGGCCCAGTTATTCGCCTCGCACTAATTGCACACCACACTCCAGTTTTCACGTCATGAAGAGGTTGTTGATGTAACTCACGTCGATTTTCTGAGCTCCACCGTCGATTATTATGTGAATTCACGTAGCCTGACAAATGCAGCCATGCTTCATCAGATAAATAAAGCAATCCTCATACACTCGAAGAGTTGGGAAGACAGTCATTTCCCAGATTTCGGCAGCCGAAATTCGTCGTGTGTTCGCAAATGTGTTCAAGAGATGTCAGGCCACTCTTTCCATAGAGGGACATCAATTTGAACATATGCTGTAAATAAAGCTAAGCTTAGGTTAGTAAGATGGCAATGTTTTTTAAACTAACTCAGTGTATGCGCCCGCGGCACTAGGGTCCGAGAATTGGGCGCTGCCGTGGCCGGCGGATGCGGTGGCGGCGGCCGGGAGCCGTACCGCGCGATCCGCGGACGCCTGGCATGCGTCTTTCGTCAGACACCCTGTACAATAAAATTACAATATCTTTGGGAGGTGCTAGGCGAAGGAGGCTTCAGTCCCATTAGACTCCCCACCCCCCTCCTTTCCCCACGGCTGCGCCACTGTTTGGCGCCCACATTTCGAAAGTCGTACAGGCGGGGGGATACAAGACACTGGTACAGGTAGTTGTGTCTCCCAAAATAATGTACAAATGTTTGTAAATCTACCGAACTCAACTGCGTGGTCATTAGTCTGTAGCTTACAAACTACTTAAAGTAAGGTAAACTAACCTAAGGACAACACAAACACCCATGCCCGAGAGTGGAATCGAACCCACGACGGCGAAATGCCGCGCGCACGGCAGTACGGCGCTCTAGTACGCACGGCTAATCCGCCGCGGCTATGCCTCCCAGCACACAAAATATGGTCCCTTGGAGAATACTGAGGTAAATTACTAAATCTTTTGATCAAGAAGACCACAGGGCCCCAAATTGGCGCGCTTAACTTTTAGGAAAAATACAAGATAAATAAATAACAAACAATTTGAAACTTACTGGCAGATTAAAATTGTGTGCCGGAACCGGGACTCGAACCTGGGACCGTTGCCTTTCGCGGGCAAGCGCACTACCTGCTATCCTGCTATCCTGACACGACTAACGATGCCGCCTCACAACTTTACTTCCGCCAGTACCTCGCCTCCTACTTTCCAAACTTCACAGAAGCTCTCCTGCGAACCAGGCAATACTAGCACTCCTGGAAGAAAGGATGTGGTGGAGACATGGCTTAGCCACAGCCTAAGAGATGTTTCCAGAGTAAAGTTGTGAGGCGGCATCATGAGTCGTGTCGGGATAGCACAGTCGGTAGTGCGCTTGCCCGCGAAAGGCAAAGGTCCCAGGTTTGAGTCCCGGTTCCAGCACACAATTTTAATCTGCCAGGAAGTTTCATATCAGCGCACACTCCGCTGCAGAGTGAAAGTTTCATTCTGGAAACAAACAATTTCATTTTAATTTAGTTCCCTCTCTAGGTATGAGCGATGGCCCCTTCCACCCCTCACCTTTCAACTGCCCTTTATCAAAAGCGTTTGAAAGTTTGTGAACCTAACAGACCAAACTACTGATGTCATCAATCCCTGGACTAAAAAACTACTTAAACTAACTGATGCTAAGAACAACAAACACACCCATGCTCGAGGGAGGACTAGAACATCTGCGGTGGCCGCGCAATCTGTGGCATGGCGCCTCAGACCGCGCGGCCAGCCTTTGATCGTCCTGCTCTCAACTTCAGATATGATTGCGATATGGTGGCTCCATTTCATACACAGAGGGCCGTTTCCACCAACAGATGTTGAGAGTTAACACGGTTGTTAGTATATGTACCATTAGTTAAAACAAACATTGCATTACATCAACTTATGTTAGCTTAACACTCGTGTTAAACTAACAGTCCATATTTCTGTTGTTAAGGCGTTAACAATTGTAGTATTGGCAAGATGGCGGGCGCAAATGCAGCTTACGATGTAGATTTGCTATATTTGGATCGTCTAAATGGCATTCGCAATAGAGAACGGCCTATGAGGGGAAATGATTTCTACGAACTATCGGATAAAAATTTTCTTCAGAGGTATAGACTGTCCAAACAAGTTGTTTTGAAGATTACCGAGGAATTGCAGGAGAGGTTGGAATATGGCTCTAATAGAAATATGCCAATCTCACTTCTATTAAACTCAGGATGCTGTCATCAACTTTTTAGTGCGCTTTCTACCGCCCGTCTGGAACTGTTCAAGTCTCTCTTCACTCCTGTCCTTCTTTGCACTTCGCTTCAAATTAGTATAATACTGGCGAAGTTACTTTGTATTTCTTGTCGTCACATTACCATTACAAATAAATTCTCTTGTAATTTTTTCCCACGTTGCATCTTTGACTTTTACGTTTGCCACATCTTATTTTCTATAATATCTTTATATTTAGTTATTAGTTAAACTAATAATTCTTTCTCCAAAGATGAACAATTTGCCCCACGACATCTCTTCAGATTTTGTTCATCAAAATGTTCAAATGTTTGTTAAGCTTATGGGACTTAACTACGGGATCATCAGTCCCTAAACTTACAAACTACTTATCTACTACCTTATACTAAGAACAGCACAAATATCCATGCCCGAAGGGGGATTCGAACCCCCGACCGTAGTGGACGTGCAGACCGTGACTGGAGCGCCTCAGTCCCCTCGGCCACCGCGGCCGGCTCTTGTTCATCCGCCATTGTTTCAGTTGTGTGCTTACTTTAATCAAATATTGGCGGTAAAGGAAACTAAAAACAAAAGCGCATGGTAGTACGTTCAGAAAATCATACGAATCATTCACAGCCTTCTAGATCTGCAATATTTACAATTCTCTCAGCGTTAACACGTGTTTGTTAACATTTTCAGAAAACAAGTTCGTGAAATGCTAGAATTTTAACAGTCTTGTAAACGCTTTAACAAATGTTACGTTACATTTGCTAATGCCACTTTTAACATCTGTTGGTGAAATCGGCCCAGAAACTTCTGAGTCCAAATTATGTTTTCAGATTTACAAATTCTTAAAAAATATCGTGTGATTGTTCATGTGGTATGGTGCAGCACATTAGGGCACAAATATAAAGAACAATGAAAAAAATTTCAGCCCTGTATCGAGCAAAAATACTGGGCTAAAGTTGTGAGAAAATCAAACATTTTCACCAAATGGACCTTTACAAAAATGGCTGGTAAGTATTTCATAACGTCCAGTGCATACGTTCGAGTGCGTTGCCGAAACGACAGAGCTGTCGTTTATTTATCGCGCGAATGAAGTGACAAGTTTCAAACTGGTTTGAATTCAGACGTCAGCAGTCGTGGTGGCCGACGGACGAAACAGCGGATGTCGCTCACCTGGGAGACTTGGGTAATTACAACTGTCGTCGTGTCTTGTCGGCCGAAGCTGACGTGCACACATGTCGCTCACCTATGACGGTGACAGCACATCCACTGCTGCTGAACGACAGGAGAAAAAGAGCGGCGAGGCAGAAAATCCGAGGGACAAAACTATCTGGCACCAATCCAACGGCGCCCGGGGCACCTATAATACGTTCTGAAACACAAAGGTCGGAAGTCCACGCAGCATTGTCATCGAGTTTCGTTTTGGCAGCATACGTAGCTGCAATGTCCTGAGGCAATAGAGTATTTTTCTGTCATCCAGAAAAATATTTAAATATCATCTTTTGCTCGCAACATTTTTAAAAAATCTAATGTTTGTAGATCTATGGGACATAGCTACTGTGGTTAACAGTCTCTAGGCTTACAAACTACTTAAACTAATTTAAATTAAACTAAAGACAATGAAAATCTATATCGAGCGAAGATATTGGGCTAAAAGTTTGAGAAAATCAAAATTAGATTTGGAGAAAGCTTATGAAAATATTGATTGGAATACACTCTTTCGGATTCTGAAGACAGCAGGGATAAAATATAGGGAATCGGAGGTTATTTGCAACTTATACATTAATCAAACAGCTGTTATTAGAGTTGAAGGCATGAAAAGGATGCATTGGTTGGGAGGGGAGTAAGGGTTGTAGACTTTCTTCAACGTTATTCAGTTTGTACATTGAGCAAGCTGTGAAGGAAAGCAAAGAAAAATTCTGAGAAGGAATTAAAGTCCAAGGTGAAGAAATAAAAACATTGCGTTTCGCTGATGACATTGTACTTCTGTCAGAGACAGCAAAGGACCTGGAAGAGCAATTGAACGGAATCGACAGTGTGTTGAATGGAGCGTATAAAATAAACATTCACAAGATAAAAACAAGGGTAATGGAGTTCAGTCTAAAAAAATCAGGTTTTGCTGAAGTAGTTGATTACGTAACGAAACAATGAAGGTGGTAGATGAGTTTTATTGCTTGGGCATTAAAATAACACACGATGGTCGCAGTACAGAGGATATAAAATGCAGACTGGAAATGGGAAGAAAATCGTTTTTGAAAAAGAGAAATTTGTTAACATCGAATAGTGATTTAAGCCTAAGGACGTCTTTTTTTAAGGCATTTGTGTGGATTGTTGCCTTGTATGGGAGTGAAACACGGACGATAAAGAGTGCGGACAGGAAGAGGATAGATGCTATTGAAATGTGGTGCTACAGAAGAATGCTGAAGATTAGGTGGGTGGATCGCGTAACTAATGAGGAGGTACTGAACAGAATTGGGGAAAAAAGGAATTTGTGGCATACCTTGACTAAAAGAAGGGATCGATTGATGGACACATTCTTCATGGAATCATGAATTTAGCATTGGAGGGAAGTGTTTGGGGTAAAAAGCGCAGAGGAAGACCAAGAGATGGATACAGTAAGCAGATTCAAACAGATGCAGGTTGCCGTTCTTATGAGGTGATGAAGAGGCTTGCTCAGGACAGACCAGGGTGGAGAGCTGCATCAAACCAGTCTCCGGACTGAAGACCACAACAACAACAAGTACATCAAACATTCGAGGAATAGTAAATACAAAGAAATAGATTTTCTTCATCCTATGACGGGATTTGATCTGGGGACCGCATAGACAGCGATCTGCGTTGCTAACCACTGCACCACGCGTGCTGTCGGAAGACCCCCAACAATATTGAGTAATTGTCTGAAGTTTCTCAGCGAGAGCTTTACGCTCTGCTGAATGGAGTCAAATGCGTTTCCGATGTTAGGAAAAGGAAATAGGTCGGTGGTGAAAAGGAAACGTATGTCAAATAAAAACATTGCGGTTCTGATAATTCCATGCTACCAGATGACTCTGGGTGTTGTTTAGGAACATAAAATTTTCTCGCTAGTCCTGAAGAGATCTGAACAAACTTACGGGATTCGAACTAGCAAGCATTTCACTACTGAGTGATATAATTAATACCAACTGTAACGCTTTGGAGCCTTATTTTTTCTGGGCAAAACCGCTGCTTTCGGAATAAATACTTCTCAAGCATCGTCCTCTTCTTCCATTTCTGAAATAATATTTTTTGTTCAAGAACATTAGTTTTTTGGGGGGGGGGGGGTTTCAAATGTTCAAATGTTTGTAGAGCTTATGGGATTTAACTACGGGGTCATCAGTCCCTAAACTTACAAACTACTTATCAACTAGCTAATACTAAGGACGGCACAAATATCCATGCCCGAGGGGCGATTCGAACCCCCGACCGTAGCGGCCGTGCAGACTGTGACTGGCGCCCCACTGACGGCTCGGCCACCGCGGCCAGCTTTTTGGGTTTAATGCACTCAACATAGAGAGCTGAGTGTCATTAACATATTTAAACGTTTAATACTCAAACAATAAATTCTACTTTTTAATTCTATTGATTCAGTGCTATCCAGTCTCGTAAACTTTAATGTAGACAAAACAAAAAAATTGCAAGATCGCCTACTTGTGAAATATTATTTGTTTGAATTTGTGTGTGTGTATGAAGCACGAAGTCACTGCTCTTAATTTAAATGTTTGAAAATTTGTGCAACGGAAAAATTCATGACGCGAGAAATTATTTAGCTCTGCAACATTCAGCGTAAGATTGTTGATCTTGACAGAAGAATAATCCTTTAACCACTGAATAACTCTTCAAAGTAACTAAACTTAAAGCATATGACAAGAATTAACTTTGGAAAAATTAAATCAATGGCTCTCGTAGCCTTAGAAATTATACGCCGAAACCAATGATAACCGGAAGGAAAACATAAATTTATGACTTTCATTCTTTATTGACCCAAAAAGCACACAGAATAAATTTCATCAACACTTTTCATTAAATGTTGAACATCAATCAGAATTATTTCCATAGAAAAACAAAACGTGAACTTCTTAACGGATAAATAAGTGAGTTATCGCGTTATTTATTTATAAATATGGCGATTTCGGCCCGTTAATGGGCCGTTTTCAAATGCGTGCTGCCTAACGTACCCCATGGACGGTCGTCTCGTTTGTAACTGCTGAATCATTGACTGATTTATCAATTAATCTATAAATGTGAATGTCTGTTCGGTGTACGTTTATCACGTCTGAACCACAAGACATTAAAAGCTAAAAATTTGTACAGTTACTAATGTCTACCCAGGGAAGGCCTTAGGCACGGTTTTATGGCAATCGGATAGCTATTTATCTATATATATTAATATGAGTGTCTGTTCGGTGTACGCTTATTACGTCCGAACGACAAGACCCAGAGACGTGAATATTTGTACAGTTTCTAATTTATACCTAAGGAATGTTTTAGGTATGGTTTTATAGCGATCTGATACATATTTAGTAATTTGAAGAATATGACGCGAAATGCGGAACAATAATTACTCTTTGAAAATTATATTTACTCTTTGAAAATGGTTTTATTGGTTGCATTGTTGCTTGAGGGTTGATAATGATAAAAGGGTGTATTGGGATGGAAAGGTATCGGTGTATATAAAATTCTACGTGTGTGTGTGTGTGTGTTAATATTTCGCTCTGCAGCGAAAACTACAGAACGCAAACGATTGGTCTGTGTGTAATTTTTGTCCGAAGTCTCCCGTTGTACGCCATAGCAGTTCCATGCCGATAGCTATAAGGGGGTGGAGTATATGGTGGTTGAAAGTCGTCAAACTATAAAAAAAATTCGGACTGAAAGCCAGCGATGACGTTTGCATCTTTGTAGCAAGGAGCGTACATACAGCGAAACGTGAGGCCACAGACCATATCTTTGGTCTACGTGTGCTACATTGTCTTCAGCTCTTTCTCTGTAAGGAAATATAAGAAAAAATAAAGCAGTAAAAAATAAATTTCTTTTACTACATCTCTTTAAAAAATTGATTTGACGTTTCGCACATCACATCAAGTGATCGATCTGTGATATTGTTACAAACATTATTGTTGAATTTCCTTCAGTCCCTTCAGATATGCCATTTCAGTTCAAAAGACTTCAGTTTCCAGTTCGTCTAGCTTTTGCCATGACAGTTAACAAAGCTCAAGGACAATCATTAAACCTCGCAGGAATCCATTTACAGCCCTCATGTTTTTCACATGGTCAATTATACGTCGCTTGCTCAAGGGTGGGCAACCCAAAAAATCTCTACATTTACGCTCAAACAATACTACAAATAACGTAGTTTACTAGAATGGCCTAAAATGAAATTAAAATGAATTTGGACATTACTCTGACCATACGTGTTGAGATATTGCAACACAGGCTACAAGGAATAATGTATGTATTATTTATTGTAAATCATGAACCACTTCACATAATTTTATTTTTATTCGAATGTTGATTAAAAATGTTTCTAAAAAGATATAGTATTTCATTTCATCCTTCAAAACCAGTCTCATAGCACATCACATTCAACCAACACGCGAACGGAGCCGCGGGTTTAAGCTAGTAAGTAATAAAGATGGCTGACACTTCCCGACAATATTGTCAAAGTTGTTCGAAACATGGACCTTATTACTAGGTTGACGACGGATTTAAAAGGAGGAAAAAGGAATGGAGCGAGCCAGAAGTTTTTCCGTCACGAAAGAAATTTCTCTTTCTAATCGACAATGTGCGTGCATACTAGTTAAGATAAAGCAGACATCAGTCCGCGAATTGTTTTGAACACCGCATTGATTTAGTAGGTATGATCCTGTTGGAGGTGGTATTCCATTGCCTTCCTCCTGCATTTGAATGAATTTACCCAGCCGGTTATCTACAATTTATGTATTCAGGACAAGGGTGCAACTCGGCAGCCTTCGCATGAACAACATTTCCAGAAGTGATAAGTGACATAAATTTCTATGATTTACTGGGGCTTCAACCCGCGACCTTTTAGTTTGCTCTGTGACACTTTACCACTGAGCCACCTAGCCATAAAAATTGTTATGCACGTTGCAGATTGACTGACTCATGACCGCAGCTGAGAATGCGTCGACGTGTAGTTTTCCTAAATTGCAGGAGCTGAGCGTTCCTTTACAGTATTTTCCTGTGTTATGCTTCTTAGCAGTTCGGCTCAAGTGCTTTATGACGGCTCTGTATGAACAAAGAAGTCTTTTGGCTGGAAGCGAAATTATAACTAAACCTTCAAAATGTTCAAATATTTGTATAGCTTATGGGACTTAACTACGGGGTCATCAGTCCCTAAACTTACAAACTACTTATCAACTACCTTATCCTAAGGACGGCACAAATATCCATGCCCGATGGGGGATTCGAACCCCCGACGGTAGTGGCCGTGCAGATTGTGACTGGAGCGTCTCAGTCCCCTCGGCCACCGCGGCCGGCACTAAACCTTCCTTACGCAGAAGTATTTTCTGAAAGCCTTTGTTACAAATTTACGTTAAAGAGGACGACGCTATGCTACAAACAAAAATGTCTAAAAACTTTTCTGCCGTTATAAATAAATTCTGTAAGAATAAAGTCAATGACATATGTGATCCTGGGTGATGCTCATATCGAATCCGTACTTACAGTGAAGCACTCTCACTATGATCGAAAATAAGTTTTCCGCGCATTCCGAGATCTGCACCAGAAGTCCGTCAAATCTTACATCTGATGACAGAGCTTAATCTCACAAAGCAAGAGGTTTTACAGAAATTTAAAAGGTTGCATGCTAAAGCAGAAAAGATTTCTGCAATTGTAAAACCCCAAACAGAAATCATTCATGACAGTATGACAAGGCAGAAGTTTTCCTGGGTGAGATTACTGGAGCCCCAGTTCAGAGCCAAAAATCAGAGTAAAGTATATGTCTCCGGGTGAAAATTACAAACCCTCGAACTCCCAACAAGTTGGTTTCTTGCTACCTGTCTTTACGGATCACATGCCTGAGCACCACGGAAGTTCTTTGTTTTCAGCCGGAAGAAGAGTCTTATCCGGGCACGTGCTTCGTTACATTTATTTTGTGGTGATGTGACGCTCCTCTGGCGTCAAAATGTCTTTGCCAATAAATAGAGGAACTAATCGTGTGGCTTTTAGTGGCTGAGACAGCAAATCATTTTTACTGACGCAGCTTCGTCAACTAGCGTGACGATTATGATGATGAAAGTTATCCTGAGGACAAACACACAACACTCAGTTCCCTCACGGGAAACGAACCCCTGCATTGCAGTCAGTGACGTTGCCAGTTTATTTGTATATTTAGTTATTTTGTTATTCGGTTTGCCGTTTCGTGATATAATATTTTGTGCGATGTTGATCGATGAGATCTCTGTTCATTTTTTTAATACAGAAGGCGGCCAGCCCTCTGAACGAAAGCTCTGCTCCGCTCACTGAGGTAAGGAAGAAGGAAGGAAGCTTGGAGTTTAACGTCCCGTCGACAGCGTGGTCATTAGAGACGGATGAGGTAAGGAGTCGGACTCTTTGCAAGTAGGAATAGCTATCATACTGGTGAAGCGTTCTTACGCAATAGCTTCAAGCTAAGAGCCAGCGGTAGTTGGATGGGTAGAATTATTGCATCTTACACACATTTTAAAGACTATTCTCTTCGTCACGAAGCCGCCTGCTTGGTGTCACAGAGAAACATACGAAGTCTGTTCAAAAAATTCTGACGCATTCGAATTTCAAGCCAGTTATAGCAAATGCGGTTGGCAATCCTGCATACGTTTGCGTTGAATATGTAACTGCCGAAAGTTTCATTATAGTTTCTCTTAGTTACTGATCAACACTGTATTCAGTAGAACGTTGTAGCTCTCTTAGGTTGTTTACAGATGACGCCGTCATTTACCGACTAGTAAAATCATCTGAAGATCAAAACCAACTGCAGAACGATTTGATTAAGATATCAGTATGATGTAAAAATTGGCAGTTGACTCTAAATAATGAGAAGTGTGAAGTCGTCCATATGAGCACGAAAAGAAATCCGTTAAACTTTGTTTATAAGATAAATCAATCAAAAGTGAAGGTCGTAAACTCCACTAAATTCCTAGGAATTACAATTACTTCTGACTTAAATTGGAAAGAACGCATAGATAATGTCGTGGGAAAGGCGAACCAGAGGCTGCGTTTTATTGGCAGAACCCTTAAAAGATGCAACAGAACTACTTAAGAGACTGCATACACTACGCTTGTCCGTCCTTTTATGGAGTATTGGAGCCCAGTGTGGGATTCTTATCAGGTGGGTTTGACGGAGGAAATCGAAAGAGTCCAGAGAAGGGCAGTTCGTTTCGTATTGTCACGATACAGGGAAGACAGCGTTACGGAAATGATACAGGATCTGGGATGGGAATCACTACAACAACGGCGCTTATCGCTGCGGCGTGGGCTACTTACGAAACTGCAATCGCCAACATTCTCCTCCGAATGCGAAAATATATTGTTGACTCCCACTTACATAGGTAGAAATGATCATCAGAATAAAATAAGAGAAATCAGAGCCCAAACGGAGAGATTCAGGTGTTCATTCTTCCCGCGCGCTATTCGAGAATGGAATGGGAGGTAAAATAGTATAACGGTGGTTCGATGAACCCTCTGCCAGGCACTTAAATGTGATTTGCAGAGTATCCCATGTAGATGTAGATGTGTCGCTCAGTTAGCTAATTTCGAGATGGCAGAGTTAGAGCAGGAACGCGCCTGCATTAAATTTTGAGTTAAACTCAAGAAAACCTTTACAGAGACATCCGAATTATGCTGGAGGTCTACGGTGATAAGTGCTTAAGCAGTACTCGGTGTCACAAATGGTTCACGCTGTTCAATATTGCCCAAAGGAAGTTAAAGAGTAGCCTCTTTCAGGTCGCCCATCGACATCAACCGACGACGCTCATCTCAGGAACGCCAAGGAAATTGTGCATGAAAATCGAAGACGGACTATCCTAGCGATTGCAGAAGAATGTAGCACTTCAGCTGGATCATGATATGAAATCCTGACACAGCATCTTTGAACGCGTCGTGTTGCCACCACGTTAGTCTCACAGCACATCAATCAAGACTGTCACCTCGCAGGGGACTATTTCGAAGCACACCATTCACAGTAAGTAAAAGAAAAGTGTAGATTAATTATGATGGACAAAGCACTACCTCATATACAGAGAGGAAGACCCCCTTAACAACTGTCAAAATTTGCTGGTGTATTGTTAAGAAATTCCAGAAGGTAATAGACAATTATGCCAGGATTCCTTTTAATGAATTTTCATAATCAGCTGGTGACACACTGGACTTGCATTCGGGAGTGTCCTCACAAATCTACCTCCAGCCATACAGATTTAGGGGTTCCTAAATCCCGGATGTTTCCTTTCAAAGGGCACGGCCGATTTCCTTCCTCATCTTTACCCAAAACTCCGGGCGAGAGCTCCGTCTCTAATGACTGAGCTGTCGACGGGACGTTAAACCCTAAGCTTTCTTCCTTTTCCTTTCCATAATCGCTGTCTTTTACGTATTTATTAGGCCACGACCGTTAAAGGTGCATATTCAGGTATCTGTATTAATGAAATAACTCATTCTATACAGGGTTTATGATCTATATCTATAAATGTTTTGTTTTATAATCTATCTTATACTTATGAGTGCCTAATGATTTTCATTTCGTTTCCAATTTTTGTTGTAATCTCATTCTATCCACTGCATGTTGTAGTGCAAATCAACCTGATAGATATATGCTACACTAAAGTGTCAAACGTCACCTTAATAGGTGACGAATTAGACCATCACACAAAATTTCGTTTCTTTATTTCGCCATAAATCTCAACAAAGTTGCAAAATCACATATAAAGAGTGTCACCTTAAAATCACCAGAATTACAGCATTAAACAATGACACTAAAATACAAACAAAAAAAACTAAATAATGCACTAGTGTCGCCTGAAAAAAGTGTATTCTCTCTTTCTCTCTTTCAGGGACAATCGTGCTTTAAAGAGACTGAAATTAAAAAAAGCAAATATGTTAATATCTATCTCTATAAATGTGAATGTCTGTTCGGTGTACGCTTATCACGTCCGAACGACAAGACGCAGAGACTTAAATATTTGTACAGTTACTAATTTATACCTGAGGAATGTTTTAGGAACGGTTTTATATCGATCTGATAGATATTTAGTAATTTGAAGAATATAACGCGAAATGCGGAACAATAATGACTCATTGAAAATTATATTTACTCTTTGAAAATGGTTTTATTGGTTGCATTGTTGCTTCAGGGTTAATAATGATTAAAGGGTGGAGTATATTGGGATGGAAAGTTTCCGGTGTATATAAAATTCTACGTGTGTGTGTGTGTGTTAGTATTTCGCTCTCCAGCGAAAACTACAGAACGCAAACGAATGGTCTGTGTGTAATTGTTGTCCGAAGTCTCCCGTTGTACACCATAGCAGTTCCATGCCGATAGCTATAAGGGGGTGCAAGATATGGTGGTTGAAAGTCGTCATATTATTAAAAAAATTCGGACTGAAGGCCAGCGATGACGTTTGCGACTCTATAGCAAGGAGGTTACATACAGCGAAACGTGATGCCACAGACAATATCTTTGGTCTATGCGTGCTACAATGTCTTCAGTTCTTTCTCTATAAGGATAAGCATACGAATAAGGAAATATAACAATAAATAAATAAAGCAGTAAAAAAGAAATTTCTTTTAATACGTCTATTTAAGAAAAATCTATTTTACGTTTCGCGCATTACATCAAGTGATCGATCTGTGATATTATTACAATCATTATTGTTGAATTTCGTGATTGGATTCTTCGAAACGAGTGCATTTTTACGTCTGATTTCTTATTTCTTATATATTCTCTGATATATGTAGCTTGTTTTTAGAAAAAGGAGATGGACAGAGAGCGAGAGTGGATAGGAAAAGTACAAACTCTAAGCTCGAATAAATAAATAAAAACCCGGGCAACGCTGGGTTTTCAGCTTGTAACTAATGTTTACAAAATTAGAAAAACCTTATATACACCAAACTTACATGAGGTGGGAAGACTTATTACGACGTCCCAGTATTCATGTTGTGAGGCCCCTCCTAAAAGTTCTTAAAACGTAAATAGGTTTAAATATAAATTCAGATACCCTGAGACGTTTTTCGTCTCAAATATGTCCAAGACATTAAAGATAATGAAGAAGCAACGAATTAAAATTAGTGATGCGGCCAGGAATCGAACCCGGACCTCCATGCTTACTAGGCAGACGTCTCACCGTTAGACCACCATACCACTAAAGATTAGTTTTTTGGGACATCATTAAGTGGATGTCTATAGGGTTGAAGTAAGTGTTTATTAAACCTAGTGGATATGGAAGCCACCGTCAGCTAGAATTTTGAAGGTGAAATCGTTAATGAAGAGTGTATTAAGAGAAGCGTTACTCACTCAGTTTACTTCCTTAAATACAGTACTTTATTAGATTGAACGTTGGGAGCGTGTTTTATCACCCCTGAATATGTAGTAAAAATGGGTTGTACCATTAGGTTCACATCATATATGGTTAAAACTCTTAATAAAAACCTCCCCAATTGTGCGATTGGATTCACGATTTCCTATCAGAAAGGACACAGTTCGTTGTAATTGACGGTAAGTCATCGAGTGAAACAGAAGTGATATCTGGCGTTATAGGTTCCCTACTCTTCCTCGTGTTTATAAACGATTTAGGAGACAATCTGAATAGCTCCCTTAGACTGTTCGCGGATGATGCTGTCGTTTATCGGTTAGTGAAGTCAACAGAGGATCAAAAGCAACTGCAAACCGATTTAGACAAAATTTCTACATGGTGCGAAAATTGGCAATTGACACTAAATAAAGAAAAGTGTGAAGTAATACACAGGACCACTAAAAGAAATCCGCTGAACTTCAATTACGCGATAAATCAGTCAAACCTTAAGGTCGTAAATTCTACCAAATACCTAGGAATTACAATTACGAACAACTTTCACTAGAGAGAACACATAGAAAATATTGTGGGGAAGGCGAACCAAAGGTTACGTTTCATTGGCAGAACGCTTCAAGATGCACCAGCTCCACCAAAGAGACTGCCTACGTCACACTTGTGCGTCCTCTCCTGGAGTACTGTTGTCCATTGTGGGACCCTTACCAGGTGGGACTGACGATATTGAGAAGGTTCAGAGAAGGGCAGCTCGTTTTGTTTTATCACGTTACGGGGGGGGGGGGGGGGGGGAACGTCAAGGAAATGTTGCACGAATTGGGGTGGAAATCATTAAAAGAAAGACGTTATTCATTGCGGCGTGATCTGTTTGCGAAGTTTCAATCACCGACTTTTACTTCTGAATGTGAAAATATTTTGCTAGCACCCATCTACTTAGGGAGACATGACCATCCCAATAAAATAAGAGAAATGAGATCGAAAATGGAACGATTTAGGTGTTCTTTCTGCCCGCACACTATTAGAGAATGGAACGGTGGAGAAAAGTTATGAAAGTGGTTAATGCACCCTCTGCCAGGCACTTAAATGTGATCTATGTAGATGTTGATGTAGATGAAGAAACGTAAATAACACTTGGCATTAAAACACAGTAAGGGTGGAAATAGTAATAAACCCATCTTTAGTAGAAAGTTTTTTTGACTCAACAGAAGAGGTTTTTAGACGAAAGTCTGTGTTCTGATGAATCAAAAGTACTAAGATTTTAGGGACTATTTGGTGAGCGTTGGACATAAAGGTTTTATTGTCGTTAAAAACCTAAGAGAGTGGAACAACCATATAAATTAGTACTCTTTAACGGAAAGACTGGTAATAAGTGGGGTGCGACATTACTTACCACAAAAGATGTTCTAGTGAACAAATAGTATCATTCAGTAAATTCATAAGTGTAATAGTGCTGAATAAGTATTGCCGTCCTTTAAGATCACAAACCAATTTACGTTTTAAGAACTTTAAGGAGGGGTTCCACAAAACTCTGCACCCAATATGAATATTGGGAAGTCTTCCCATGTCATTTACTGAGGAAGGTTGGAGTATATCAGGTTTTCCTAATTTTGTAAATTTCACTTATTATAAACCCTGTGTATAATAGTTACTTCATTAATACAGATACCTGAAGATGCACCTTTAACGGTGCGAAACCGGCCGTGACCTAATCTATATAAACGTGAATGTCTGTTCGGTGTACGTTTATCACGTCTGAACTACAAGATATAAATAGCTAAAGATCTGTACAGTTACTAATGTCTACCCAGGGAAGTCTTTAGGCACGGTTTTATTGCGATCGGATAGCTATTTATCTCTATATATATTAATGTGAGTGTCTGTCTGGTGTCCGATTATCACGTCAGAACGACAAGACGCAAAGACGTAAATATTTGTACAGTTACTAATTTATACCTGAGGAAGGTTTTATACACGGTTTTATAGCGATCTGATGGATATTTAGTGATTTGAAGAATATAACGCGAAATGCGGAACAATAATTACGCTTTGGAAATTATATTTACTCTTTGAAAATGGTTTTATTGGTTGTATTGTTGCTTGAGGGTTGATAATGATAAAAGGGCGGAGTATATTGGGATGGAAAATTATCGGTGTGTATAAAATTCTACGTGTGTGTGTATGTTAATATTTCGCTCTACAGCGAAAACTACAGAGCGCAAACGAATGGTCTGTGTGTAATTGTTCTCCGAAGTCTCCCGTTGTACACCATAGCAGTTTCATGCTGATAGCTATAAGGGGTAGAGGATATGGTGGTTGAAAGTCGTCAAATTATAAAAAAATTCGGACTGAAGGCCAGCGATGACGTGATGTAACAGACCATATCTTTGGCCTATACGTGCTACAATGTCTTCAGCTATTTCTCTGTAAGGATAAGCATACGAATAAGGAAATATAAGAATAAATAAATAAAACAGTAAAAAAGAAATTTCTTTTAATACATCACTTTAAAAAAATCGATTTGACGTTTCGCGCATTACATCAATGAGCGATCTGTGAGATTATTACAATCATTATTGTTGAATTTAGTGATTGGTTTCTTCGAAACGAGTGCATTTTTACGTGTGATTTGATCTACACTACTTACTTTCCTGATGAACGGCAAGTGCATAGACGTCTGCAATCTGATAGGAATATTTTTCAGTTCCGCTTTATCAGCGACATTTTCTCAAAAATGAGTGAAATTAATTACATTAATAATGTTATTTAAACTTCGTAGATAAATGTGCAATGCGTTACTTTACACATATTACAACAGTATATCTACTTTTAATAGATCACATTCAGACAACTTGCCTCGGAAAAGGAAAACGCCATTATTTCTTATATATTCTCTGATAATGATATTAAAAAAAAAAAAAAGGGAGATGGACAGAAAGAGAAGGGGTAGGAGAAGTACTAACTCAAGGCAGGAATAAATAAATACCCGGGCAACACCGGGTTTTCAGCTAGTAAAGGTATAAAAGACAGCTCAGGCGGATTATGAAAAGTCATTGAAAGGAATCCTGGTATAATCGTCTGCGTTACTTCTGGAATTTATTAACAATAATGTATTTCAGCTGTGGATGCCCAAATTATAAAACAGTTTGCTGATGTAGTTTCGTTAGAAGACGGATTGGTCATGTGGTTCATTTGCTTAGTTCCGGTATCCTACAGTAGAGGCGCTAGTATTAAGGGTCTCTTTGACGTCAAAGGGTAGCTCGGTGGGAATGCAGTGGGAGGAATGTCGCATTTTTGTGTGCGCCAGCGTGCAGAGAGAAGGCCTTCAGTTTACAGTGACTGCAGTAAAACGAATCGTGAAAGCGTGCTCCTCGGCCTCGCCTATTGTAACACAAGTGGGAAAAAACGCTGTCTCTGCCTTTCTCTGCACAAAGAGTAGCTCAGCTTATTACGAGTGGTGGTGCAGTTGCAGCCTCCCTACTACTTGTGCTCAGGCCGAGTAGGATAAAAATGTTTGCAAACCTATTGCACCTAATTGCTGTTGTCATTAGTCCTTAGACTTACGAACTACTAAAACTAACTTACAGTAAGGACAAGACACACACACACCTAGTGATACGGACCGGGAATATTCCCAGTTTAGATTAGAATTTCGTTCCGTAGATCCATGTTGAGGAGATCCTCGTGGATGTGGAACATGTCAAGAAACAAAATTTACAAGTTAAATAACAGATAATACCAATAATATAAATACACATACATACATTTATAGTTTTTTTTTTTTTTTTTTTTTTTTTTTTTTTTTTTTGCTGATAATATAATAATACTAATATAGTATGAGTGCATGCATCATTTGGTACAATTTAGAAATTCACTAATGGAGTAGAAGGAGTTGGCCACTAGAAAATCTTTTAGGTTCCTCTTAAACTGATTTTTATTTGTAGCTAAATTTTTCATACTTGATAGTAAATTATTGAAAATGTGTGTTCCTGAGTAGTGGACCCCTTTTTGAACTAAAGTAAGTACTTTTAAGTCCTTGTGTAGATAATTTTTATTCCTAGTATTGTATGTATGAACTCAGCTGTTTGTTGGGAAAAGGGATATATTATTTATGACAAACTTCATTAAGGAATAAATATACTGAGAGGCAGTAGTTAGTATACCCAGTTCTTTGAAGAGGCTTCTACAGGACGTCCGTGAATTTACTCCACAAATAATACGTATTACACGTTTTTGGACTCTGAAGACTTTTGACTGACTTGAAGAGTTACCCCAAAATATTATACCATATGACATTAGGGAATGAAAGTAAGCAAATTATGCAAGCTTTGTTATTTTTATGTCTCCTATGTCTGATAACACTCGTATTGAAAATACAGATTTGGTGAGTCGTTTCTGCAGTTCTGTGGTGTGCTCCTCCCAACTAAATTTATTATCAAGCTGTAATCCCAGGAATTTAATACTGTCAACCTCTTCTATCTGCTCTTCTTCATACTTAATGCATATGCTGACGGGAAATCTCTTACATGTTCTGAACTGCATGTAGTAAGTCTTTTCAAAGTTTAATGACAATGAGTTGGCTTTAAACCATTTATTTATGGTTGTAGAGTTTATGGGACTTAACTACGGGGTCATCAGTCCCTAAACTTAAAAACTACTTATGAACTAGCTAATACTAAAGACGGCAAAAATATGTAAGCCCGAGGGGGGATTCGAACCCCCGACTGTAGTCACCGTGCAGAACGTGACTGGCGCGCCGTAGACCGCTCGGCCACTGCGGACGGCTATTCCCAGTGGGAAGGAACTTATAAAATGGAAATATTGTCGGGGAACATTTCTTTGGCCTGGGAGATTGCAAAAAAATTGGAATTTATGAAAATTTTTAGATTTTGAAAGTTTTGATACTTATTAACATTTAAAGAACCTTATAACTAGGTTAACTAAGTAATTTCATACATTTTAATCTAAGATCTATCGTTCTCTATAATTTCCCTCCTAATTCCACGCAGAACATAATTTACTTTAAGTCTGGTGGAAAAAATAATTTAAAATATTCGCTAGGGCTACAATTTTTAGGTAAGTTGAAATCCCACATTTCTCTGAATGAAACCTAAACTTAGGAGGCGTAATCTTAAACCGGCCGTCACCTGTAGTATTTTTAAATTTTTCCTAACTAATGACTAGAGGCGTTTCACTTTCAGAATTCAAAGACTCCTCGATTCCTACGATGAATTAGGATTTATATAAAATTATTTTTCTAAAATATCGCTATCAATTTCAGTTTTAGAATCTTTAATTATTGTTTTACAATGTTCTATATTAATAAAATCACTTGTATTTTCAAGTAAATCATAAATCTCAAACGGTTTATTTGCATAATTTTCCCCGAAATACCATTTCCATTGACTAATGTTTACAAATTTCGCACCAGTTTATTTTAAACTTTAAAGCCTAAAATATCACTAATATCGACAAAAAACTTAACAAACCGAATAAAAAATCCTTTCTGTGTATTTTAGTCTTTAGTACCTACTCACTAGATGGTATATCAATATTATAAATTCAGTTTTTCTAAGGGCTGATTATTTCGAGGTTGGCAGTTCTAGGAAACGTAAGAATCGTAAATTTGAATGCTTGCTAGATCTAGAGCTAATTCTTTGATATTTAAAATACTGAAAACCTAAATAGTGTTTATTTCAAGCAAGGAGGATATGTACATATCCATATAAACCTAAACCTATCCAAATACTTTATTTATATTTTAAAATATATAGTAGGAGCGCTCAAATAAAAAGATTTTAAAATAAAAAAGGCTACTTAAATTGATCATAACCATACTTTAGCTCTTAACCTTTAACTGCTGATGTGCGCTGCGTGCGACCGCTCGCGTTTTCCATCACGTGATTTAAATACGTAATTACTGCCTTATACCTATCAAGTAAGTTTTATTCAGCTGTCTGGATAATAAATTTATGAATTTATGAATTTTTGGAACGATACACTAAAATTTTTATTTTTTTGTTTATCTTTGATCGGCAATGCTTATCGCCTCCGCTTCCCTCTGACTTGCAATTTAATTTGACAAATTTAATTTCGTTCGTCATTTTTTACTTACGAACAAACGAGAAGACGGAACCGTGATAGTAGTTTTACTCACTCTCTGGTCTGTATCTGATGTGACAACAGATCTTTCATTCATGTATCCACTCATGTAAGTAAGAATAATGCAAGCTGTTGCTGAAAATATATTATTTAAATTTAAAAGCATTCCCTCTCCTTGGTTTTCATTTAAATCAAACTCCTCCACGTCATACATTTAATTTCTTAACGTTTTCAGTACCTTCGCCTCCGTAATAGTTTAATGTTCAGACAGTCATTACAATCGCTTCGCATTGTCTGCAAAATTTCTATCAATCACTCAACCTTATACAATACTTTGCTTGAATTTAGAACCTGCAGTCATTTCTTTTATAATTTCACGAAGTCCGATCATTTTTTTAAAAATTATTTTATCATTACCAGTGTGGAATCTGTTATTTAGGACGTGAAATTTATTTGGGGTGATCAAGGTAAAAGGGCAGCTTGTGTCAAGGCCTCATGTACGAAACCATGTAGGTGCAATTTTATGTACGCTCTATGTTTTCAGTTGCCCGGTAGCAGTAATATTAAATAATGCTTTTTTTTTTTTTATAAATAAGTAGTTACAAAGTAAAGGGCAACCATGATGTCGTCTACAAGCTGGTTCATGAATATCGTCAGGAGTGGTCCAGGGAGGTGTGGTAGGACAATTATTATTTTCCATCTACAGAAATGATCCGACAGATTGGGTGAGCAGCAATTTGCGGCTGTTATATATGATCTTGTGGTGTCTCGGAAGGTTTCGAACTTGAGTGACTTTATTAGGATGCACGATGGCTTGGTCATAATTTCTGATTGGCGTGATGAGTGGCAGAGAGCTTTAAAATGTATGAAAATATGAGGTAATAAAGACAATTAGGAAACAGAAATCCATAATGTTAGAATAAAATATTAGTAGTGTACTGTTGGACACGATGAGCGAGCAATTAAGATTTGTTGTCGGGTAGGCGGACTTCGGTTTTCTGGGATAATGTTAGGAATTGTGGCACACCTGTAAAGGAGTCCACATATAAAACACTAGTATAGTTCGAGCTTTCTGCAGCATTGCTCACGTGTTTTGGGATTTACATTATTTTTACATCTATATCTATAAATGTGAATGTCTGTTCGGTGTACGTTTATCACGTCTGAACCACAAGACATAAAGACCTAAAAATTTGTACAGTTACTAATGTCTACCCGGAAAAGGCTTTGGGCACGGTTTTATTGCGATCGGATAGCTATTTATCTATATATATTAATGTGAATGTCTGTTCGGTGTACGCTTATCACGTCCGAACGACAAGACGCAGAGACTTAAATATTTGTACAGTTACTAATTTATACCTGAGAAGGGTTTTAGATACCGTTTTATAGCTATCTGATAAATATTTAGTAATTTGAAGAATATAACTCGAAATGCGGAACAATAATTACTCTTTGAAATTTATATTTACTATTTGAAAATGGTATTATTGGTTGTATTGTTGCTTGAGGGTTGATAATGATAAAAGGGTGGAGTATATTGAGATGGAAAATTATCGGTGTATATAAAATTGTACGTGTGTGTGTGTTAATATTTCGGTGTGCAGCGAAAACTACAGAACGCAAACGAATGGTCTGTATGTAATTGTTGTTCGAAGTCACCCGTTGTACACCATAGGAGTTCATGCCGATAGCTATAAGGGGTGGAAGACATGGAGGTTGAAAATCGTCAAATTATAAAAAAATTCGGACTGAAGGCCAGCAATGACGTTTGCGACTCTATAGCAAGGATGTTACATACAGCGAAACGTGATGCCACAGACCATATCTTTGGCCTATACGTGCTACAATGTCTTCAGCTTTTTCTCTGTAAGGATAAGCATACGATTAAGGAAATATAAGAATAAATAAATAAATCAGTAAAAAGGAAATTTCTTTTAATACATCTCTTTAAGAAAATCGATTTGAGGTTTCGCGCATTACATCAAGTGATCGATCTGTGATATTATTACAATCATTATTGTTGAATTTCGTGATTGGATTCTTCGAAACGAGTGCATTTTACGCGTGATTTGATCTACACTACTTACTTTCCTGATGAACGGTAAGTGCACAGACTTCTGCTATCTGATAGGAATATTTTTCAGTTCTGCTTTATCAGCGACATTTCCTCAAAAATGAGTGAAATTAATTACATTAATTGTTATTTAAAGTTTGTAGTTAAATGTGCATTGCGTTACTTTACACATATTACAACAGTACATCTACTTTTAATAGATCACATTCAGACAACTTGCCTCGGAAAAGAAAAACGTCATTATTTCTTATATATTCTCCGTAATGATATTTAAAAAAGGGAGATGGACAGAGAGAGAAGGATAGGAGAAGTAGTAACTCAAGGCAGGAATAAATAAATACCCGGGCAACGCCGGGTTTTCAGCTAGTAATAGAATATTTAAAAAGTTATTTGTTGCAAAACTTGTACAGAATGTAATGAAAAATCGGTCAATTTATTTACATATGCGATAGACCATCAATAAAGATAAATGTAAATTTAAAATGTACTGTTTTGGGATCCCCACAAGATCGGTTTAAAGGAAGAAAGACAAACAATTCAGAGGCGGGTTGCGAGATTTCTTTCTAGTAGGTTCGATCGACACGCTGTTGTTACGCAAATGGTTCGTGAACGATAATAGGTGTCCCTGGAGGGACGACGGAATTTCTTCCGAGAAAACCAATTCAGGAAGTTTTAAAGAGCCGGAATTTGAAGGTGCCCTAAGAGCGATTATATTGCCACTAGCCTTATATCTCGCGTAAGGACTACAAAGATAAGAGAAAAGACGTCTCGTAACGAGGCATATAAGCAGTGACTACAGAGAGATTATATTGCCACTAACTTTATATTTCGCGTAAGGACTGCAGAGATAAGAGTAATGACGTCTCGTACCGAGGCATATAAGCACTCGTTTTTCCTTCGTTATTTTTGGGAGTGAAGGAAATTCTAGTAGTGGTACAACGTATCCTCCGTGTAGTGGTTTGCGCAGATTAGATGTAGATGTAGTGTGAACCACAGCCAAGAATAGTTAATTGTTATGAAATATATTTCAACGACCCCCCCCCCTGTATTTGGATTAATTACTAGAAGCACATATACCGAAACGTGCTGGTCTGTTTTGGATCTTTTCTGTTTCTTCTGTCAATCCTTTCTGGAGTGAATTACAGAATGATGAGCAATATTCATGTATCTGTCAAACGAGGTTTCTGTAACCTACCTCCGAGGGAGAACTACTACTTTTCCCGAGGAATCTCTCAGTGAATATCAATCTGTCATTCACCTTTCTTACAGTTAGCTGCATGCAGTAGCCTCACTTCAAATTGCTTCGCATGCAGTCTTTCTATCTATTTAAGCTACGCGCAGTACGTTACTAGATTTTAATTCTCAGGGTGAACTGCCAAGGATTCCTACATGTCGCTGCGACTTTTCTGTACACATTATCTGCGAACATCCACGTGGAGCTTCAGACGTTAGTCCTAGATCGTTTGTGCTTATGATGAATACTAGCTGCAAAACCCGGCATTGCCCGGGTATACAGGTATATGTATTTTTCGAGTCTTATATTAGAAACGAAAATAAAAACTTGAAAAAGATTTCATCGTCAGGTATCCACGAAAACAGCTTGGAAATTATGAAACAGTAAAACAAAGCAATATGCATAATGTACAAAATTTTAAGTGCAGTATCCAAAGAAAGAAAAATAGTAATAAAATACAAGTGATGTAGAACATGAATTTAATTCAAAACTTGAATATAAACAATATTTATTGGTACTTGTGACGGGAACGATTTTGTGACTCATTGTTTACGACTTCATATCTCCTGAACTATGTGTCGTAGGTAGTTTTAACCCCACAGCGATTGTCGTCTGATAGTAAGCAGTATGTGTACAAGTTTAGTTGTAATCGGTCCATTATTTTAGGAGATGTGGAAAAATAGCTCATTCGGAAATTTCATTGTTTATGACGTCATATCTCCTGAAATATGTGACGTACTATGATGTAAATTCGAAGGTACATTCCGTGGTATATATGCCTAATGTCTGCAAAATATGTCGTGAATGGTGTTAGCAGTAAAGACGTAATAAATCGCAACTTCACGCGCGATGATGGGGTATTTAATGAACCACGTTGTTTATCACTTCATATCTCATGAACTGTATGTCGAGCTGTGATATAGTAGCGAAGGAAAATTCAGTGGTATGTATGTGTACTGTCTGCGAATACAATTTATAGTGTAGAAGTAATAACTTGTAACGCCATGCCAAATACCGTAGATACACATCATGAACATCAGAAAAGTAGTAAGTGATAATTTTTTTTCCTTTCATCATTTTGCTGGAGTTGTCAGGGAGTTTCGTAAAGATTTGACATTGTGTTCACAGTTTATTGCAAGTCACTAAGTGGTCTCATTGTCAAATAGTTGACGAATAAAATTACGCAATCACGCGCCGCAAGATGGAGCTGTTTTCATTGTTTATGACGTGCTATCGTATGAACTATGTATCGTAGGTGGTTTTTCATACCATAGAAAATGATTCCTGACCTTAAAAATATTGTACCAAATTTGGTTGAAATCGGTCCGTTAGTTTAGGAGCAGATGTAGAATATTGTCACATGATGCGGCCGTTTTTCACGACTGTCATTGTTTATGACCATATCTCCTTACGTATATGTCGTAGATGGTTCTTGCACCGTGTAGGAACATGTGTAGCAAGTTTGGTTGAAATCGGTCAAGTAGTTTAGAGGGAGATGTGGAACATACGTACATACCCACAAAGAAACATACAGCCTATTTTATAAGATGTATAGATATAGATTAATTATCCTATAGAAGTCCCTTGGGCTACGTCCAAAATTACTTTACATCTCATGATATCTCTTCGTTAAGAATGATTTAGATATCTGAGTGGTGCAAGAATCGGTAATTGACCCTTAATGAGAATTGTGAGGTCATCTATATGACCACTAAAAGAAATCTGTTAAACTTCAGTTACACGATAAATCAGTCAAACCTTGAGGCCGTAAATTCAACTCAATACCTAGGAGGAACAATTACGAACAACTTAAATTGGAAAGAACACATAGAAAATATTGTAGGGAAGGCGAACCAAACACTACGTTTCATTGGCATGACACTTAGAACATGCAACAGCTCTATTAAGGAAACTGCCTACATTACACTAGTGCGTCCTATTTTGGAGAATTGCTGCGCATTGTGGGATCCACACCAGGTGGGACTGACGGACGATTTAGAGAAAATTCAGAGAAGGGCAGCTTGTTATTATCGCGGTATAGGGGAGAGAGTGTCACGGAAGGGATACACGAGTTGAGGCGGAAATCATTAAAAGAAAGGCATGATTCGTTGCGGCGAGATCTATTTGCGAAATTCCTTTCACCAACATTATCTTCAGAATGCGAACATACACTGTTAGCACCCACCTACAAGGGAGACATGAGCATCATAATGAAATGAGAGAAATCCGATCGAAAACAGATTTAGGTGTTCCTTTTTTCCGCGAGGTATTAGAGAGTGGAACTATAGAGAAAGTGGTTCCATGAAGCCTCTGCCATGCACTTCAGTGTGATTTGCAGAGTATCCATGCAGATGTAGATGTAGAGACGTGTCGTGTTATATTTTCTAGGAACTCTTCTGTCGAATCACAATGCTGGTTTATTGCGTAGGCACGTACATTGTTCATCAGGCTAAAATCTACGTAGGGGAAGTGAGAAATGTCTGATACAAAAAAGGAACCATATTTTTTCAGTTAGAGTGAAAGAATAGGTCTATTCGAGAAATTTGCCAGTCTCCACTGTTTCCGACTACCTCTACTGCGCATGCGCGGCCTCCGCCAGTTGCAACTGCAAACGCCAACTCGAACGTTTTTTTTTTTTTTTTTTTTTTTTTTTTTTTTTCGTGTTTCGTGGTTTGGCCACCTGTAGCGCTAGTTGACTCATTTGCTCTCTCAGCTGCGTAGACGAAAGGTTTATGATTTAAAATAATGAAACACAACAACAGCAAGAGTTTATTATACTGATCACTATACCTGATCAGACTTTACTGTATCGTTAAATACAAATATTTATGTGACGTTTACATGTGGCATTCTGCTGATTTTGATCCGTGCTGTGTCGTTTTTGAGGTTATAAGGCACCACAACACTGAAAATTTCATATGGAAAACAGTGGTTGTATTTGTGTGATGGAGGGAGCAGTACTTTATAACGTAAAGCCGATTACATTGCGAGAGAGGCAGTTAAATCACAGAAATAGTGTACGTTACGCACGTAAATGTTTGATCTCATCTCGAGAATTACTCATACGTGTCATGTGAAGCATAAGAACATGCACAACTCTTACAGTGTTTCATTAATCAAGTAATGGATATCTGAAATCATCAATTATATTGAATGAGATTATGTCAAATTGTTAAAAAAAAGCTCTTAACAACTCCAGACACCAATTTCACCATTAACATCCTATTTTACTTTACTTTTTTTTTAATTAAAGGAATTGGACAAATTTAAGTTGTGGCTTGTATTTTTCATAGATTTCGCCGTCGATTGGTACTAATTATATGCTATTTAATGTCAATGTTGATAAACTAAAATTTGGTTCATGGCCAAAATAACCAATGCTATAAATGTTCTAATTTCAAGAAAGGTTATGAATTCTAACTCATTAATTTGATAGGAAGAGTCTGAAAAACACTGCTGGTGCTAGAGGTATTACGTATAGAAACTTAAGTCTTTTTTTTTTGTACGCTAGAAGCAGTTAATATGAAAACTATTTGTATTTAAAAAGAAACAGTGGCAGTTGTTGCTTTCAAAATTGCATAGGTCAGTCACCAATAGTTACCCACAATTGCTGATTTTTGTAATCCGATGCTTGTATGGAAGAAGCAAAATTTAATTTTTAAAGTGAGATCCTACTTTCAATATCCCTAGATTTATCTAAACGTCAGACATTGGCAAAAAAAAAAAAAAAAAAAAAAAAAAAAAAAAGTCCAAGCCGGCCGTGGTGGCCGAGGAGACTAAGGCGCTCCAGTCACGGTCTGCACGGCCACTACGGTCGGGGGTTCGAATCCCCCCTCGGGCATGGGTATTTTTGCCGTCCTTAGTCTTAGTTAGTTCATAAGTAGTAAGTTTAGGGACTGATGACCCCGTAGTTAAGTCCCATAGACTATACAAACATTTGAAAATGTCCAAAGGCAATAAAAATGATACTATAATGTATTAAATTTTTACGAGACAACTATTTGCCGCCTGTTTAAAAGAATAACTTCAATTTTGCACTTCCTTATTTCGAGGAAAAAGGAACGAGCTACATACAAAACACTTTGCGCATGTGCTGGTTTATCTATTTGGTGCAAGGTTATTAAACGCTTTGGAGTCGGTCAGAAGAATTTCCTCTTACCGTCACAAACGATTGCAACTGTTTGCACCGCAACTCGAGCGCCTCAATTGCAGTCATATTTAGTTTCAAACGGTGGCGACCGCAACTCGAACGCTTTAGCGCGGTTGCAACCGTTGCAACCCCAACTCGAACGAAACTTATATCTTGTGCAGGTTGCAGGTAGTGGGGGACTCGGGAGAGCGTGTTGTTTGCCGGCACGGCACAAAGGAGTAGGACAGGGGGAGGGGGAGGGTTGTACCGCCCGCCACTCTGGGGACTGGAAACGGTTCCTGTGAAAGCCTTCCGCTGTAGATAATAACCGCGGCCACGTTGCGGCCCACCAGCTTCGTATGCCACTCGGCTTTCTGGGCCGCGGGTCTTCCAGAATCCAGTATGACTTATCGAGTCTGGGTTGCTTAAAGACTACGTTTAAAATCTTTTGTGTATTAACCGAACAGAGGGTAAACCTGAAAGACGTCTACAATATTTCGCAAGTTTTACAGGGATGGCGTCTGAGTATTTTGCTATGAGAGCCATGCGTTCTTTGGAGACTCATTGCGCAGCAATGAAGTAATTACGACTTATACTCATAATTCTTCTTTGTAGTTTTGGCCAGTAGCGTAGCTAGGGGGGTGCGGGGGGTGCGGTCCGTACCGGGTACCAACTCCCAGGGGGGTGACAAAACTTGCAGAGGTTTTTTTTTTTTTTTTTTTTTTTTTTTTTTTTTTTTTTTTTTTTTTTTTTCCCAACGCTAATTGTTAATTGTTAATGGTCTGAACCGACGGGGCTGTTGACATTCTTCGGCTATTATCGTGAGTGACCGGACGCCAGAGCTTTCTTCCGCAATATTCAGAAGATCGAATGAAATATTTATTCATTTACACGTAAGTAAATGGAATTATTTATGAATTCGATACAACTTTTTCTTCCCATAGTTGTAAGAAAGATAACAAGGGTTTCTTTTCTGCTAATGCCAAATGCATGATTTTTTTCTTTTTAATGATTAATTGAGAATCAGATGTTTCTCCCAGCTTTAAAAGTGATTACGATACTTATTCAGATGTTGCTGCCACTTTTAGAGTATAAACGGTCACTGTGTTCCTTTTTCGTGATTTGAACGTTAACTTAAACGGCCATTTAGCCAAACCAGCCGTATTAATTATATATCACGAATTTACTTTGTGTCAGGGTGTTCAAGTGGTCAAACGTGCATGAACTAGTCTAGCATAAAACCAGAACTGTTTTCCGCCGTGGCTATCAATGTGGTACGTTATAATGTTCAATGCAGACCTTTCCGAGCTGGATGTCACGACACCCAGGGGTGTCGCGTAGTGCCACTAAGGGTGTCGCAACAACAGCAAAATCTTAAGATAAAATAAGACAGAACATTGTGGACAAAATACTAAACATCCTTCAGTGTGCACTTCAAGTGAATCATGAAAATTAATATTTCTTCAATGTATCATTTATATAGGTAAATCTTTCTAATTAAAATCGATGTGTTTCTTGTAAAACTTTATATATTCGAAATGGTGTCGCGACTAGGAAGAGTTTGGAAAGCTCTGGTATAGTGTGTAAGAAAAATCGTAGAAAATTACAAAAAAAAAAAAAAAAAAAAAAAAAAAAAAAAAAAAAAAAAAAAAAAAAAGGAAAAAAATATGGGTTTTTATTTGATGCAACTGTGACGTCAAATAGAACAAAATGTTCAAATGTTTGTAGAGCTTATGGGACTTAACTACGGGGTCATCAGTCCCTAAACTTACAAACTACTTATGAACTAGCTAATCCTAAGGACGACATAAATATCCATGCTCGAGGGGGATTCGAACCCCCGACCGTAGTGGCCGTGCAGAACATGACTGGCGCGCCGCAGACCGATCAGCCTCTGCGGCCAGCTAGAACAAATCTCCTTACTGTTTGCTGTTCATGAATATCTGACCTCCGTAAAAAATGCATAAAACCATTGTCTCCTACACAACAGCAGACAACTGTTAACTAACTTGTTGCATTGCATGAAGATTGCTCTTTTAAGCAATATTTGCCTAAAAATCTAAAGACAAATAAGAAGTGTTTGCTATAAATCAATATGGGGATTTCTATTTTCTTGTGGACGAAGCCTTTCCATTTGCGAAGAACACATGTGACGAGATGGGTATTCCTGTCGAAAAAATAAGAAACATTAGGAAGAAGAAAATGATGCCTGGGGAAAAGGCTGCAGACGAGATGCTGACTTTGCACTAGGAACTGATAAGGTCAATGTTGGAGTGCATCGACAGTTCCAACATGAAATTGATACACGTTGCAGAAACATGGAGTGTATATCAGATCATTTTGCTGTTTTAGAGCCCAGAAATCCGATTCAGAAAAGGAATTTCCCATGATTGTAAAATGTTTAATTGACAATTACGATGAGATTTATGAAGATTGTATCCTCGCAGAAATTCTACGGCTGCGAAGATTTCTGCAGGCTGCTAATGTCCCAAAAGAAGAATCTCTTGGATGGACATCTTTAAGAGTTTTACAGTTTGTTGTTGAATCTGTTCCGAAGCTCACTTTGGCATTAAGATTTTTCTTAACTTTGTGTGTTTCGGTAGCGACCTGTGAGAGAAGTTTCTCAAAGTTAAGTCTCATAAAGAATTACCTTAGCTCTACTATGAGCCAAGCAAGATTCTCTAAATTGGCAACTTTGTCAACTGAAAATAGTGTGGCTAAAGCTGCTGTCTTTGACCATGCAATTTCAAAATTTTCTGCAGAGGAAGTTAGACGGGTGAGATTGTAAACTGCATGTGAAAGTCACCAGTCATTAAGACAGTCTTTAGCTATTTGTACTGCTTGATTAATAATCAATTAAACTATGTTATTTATAAAAACTAGTTTTATTTATTTCCTTTCATACAGACTGTTTACACACTAATTAACTTTCTATTTTGCTCATTTCATTGTGTGTATCAAAAATTTATTCCTTTCTCTTTGAAATTTTTTACCATTCTTTGTAAGGTTGGCTAGAGTGGTGGTAGTGGAGTTGGCGGTGACAAGTTGGATCACCGCACCGCGTGCCAAACTACTTAGCTACGCCTCTGGTTTTGGCCTCATTTTCCGCAGTTGCAGTTATACGATTTGTATAGGTTATGGGACCGTCTTATGCAACTGTAAATTAGTCTACTTTAAACCAGACGCGTTTCGCTTGATTTTAAAGCATCTTCAGTGGTCAGCTGTACAAGAAATGGTTTGTATTACATTATATTGTTTGATTTTTTTTACTAAATTCGATCGGTAACAGCTCTCATGCAATTGGATTGTTTTGATTTTGCATAAAATGAACTACTAATATTACTCACGAATTTTTATGTTTTCCTCTTCATGTGTGATGTTGTAGCAAATTCCTACTTGCCGTCACTGCTTATATTTAGACTATTTACACTTTTTACAGTTACACTTCTTACAAAAGTTTTTGAAAAATAGCCATTTCTGTTATCTGGCAGGCTATGTATGTCGTTTGTTTTATTTTTGTTTATTGTCTGTGTGTGTGTGTGTGTTACTTGCTTTCGAGTTCTTTGGTTCGTGCTGTGAGATGTGTTTTTGTTTCGTTTCTGTCAAAACTCGCCGGCCGCGGTGGCCGAGATGACTGAGGCGCTTCAGTCACGGTCAGCACGGCCACTACGGTCGGGAGTTCGAATCCCCCCTCGGGCATGGATATTTGTGCCGTCTTTAGTCTTAGCTAGTTCATAAGTAGTTTGTAAGCTTAGGGACTGATGACCCCGTAGTTAATACCCATTAGTTGTACAAACATTTGAACATTTTTTTGTTGTTGTTGTCAAAACTGGCGTCCGCTAGCAACTTTGTGTGTGATGTTCTAACTGTATTGTGTGTGTGTTCATAAATATGATTTTAGTTCAACTAGCGACTTTCTGTGTGTGTGTGTGTGTGTGAGAGAGAGAGAGAGAGAGAGAGAGAGAGAGAGATTCTGATTTTCTGCAGTTGTGTATGTGGGGATAGGGATTTTTTGTTGTTATTTTATGTGGTCGTTTTATGTGGTAGTTTTTATCAAAGCTCTTTGGTTAAATCTTTTACGGTGTACTAGGACATCGTTTATTAAATATTCCCTCTATAAAAGATATTTGATAAAAGATAGCGCGAGGGTCTAGCTTTTATAAAAGTTCGCCCTTGTATACATGCATATTTCCTTGCTTTGGTGTCTTTTAACCTACAAATTAATGTCAAAGTGTATCTCTTGCCTCGCTACTGGTGTCCGTACACTTGCTACGCTGGACACTTGCCACGCCGGACATTTGTCACACTTTCACCTGACTCGTCCTCCCTCCCCCCTCCCCCCACCCTACACAACCATCACCCGTCCCGACATATGCACACTGGCACAGACAAAAATATGTTACTGTGTGACACTGGTCGCTTCGTAGTGTGACCGTCAGTATGGAATTTATTATCAACGGCCAAGGGCAGGCCTTTTGCCCATTACAATGGTTACGAGATAATAAGGTGTGCATGTGCTTACGCCGGAAATAGGATCATTGCAAGGTAAAGCTGCTTTCGAAGAACGGAGACGTACTGAACGTAGAGAACATCTGTGAGGACCACCTAACGATGCCACCTTTATTTGTAGTGATGGGAACAATCGAATGAAAACAATCGATTCATTCGGTTGTTGGAAAAAGATTGATCATTCGGTTGTAGTTTCTCGTATCGGTTGAATTATTCATTCATTCTTCTGAGTGAAACCAGTCGGTGGGACCAACCGAATGAAACAACCGATTCAGTCGGTTGGACTACTCATTCCTTCTTTTGAGTGAAATCAGTCGGTCGGTGCAACCGAATAAGAAAATCGACGCAGTCGGTTGGACTACTCATTCCTTATCTTTTGAGTTAAATCAGTCGATGGGACCAACCGAATGAAAAAACCGGCACAGTACGTTGGCCTCTTCATTAGTTGTTTTGAGTGAATCCAGACAGTGGGAGCAACCGAATGAAACAGTCAGTCGGTCGTAGTTTTACTATGTTGGATTAATATTCGTTTTTTTTTCTCTCTCCTTTCGAATGAAAGTAGTCTGTGGGAACAACCGAATGAAAACATGCGACACTTTTGCAGTTTTGTACATTGACTGAATTATTCTTTCTTTTCAAGTGAAAACAGGCAGTAAATTTTTCTGTCTGTTGAACCATGTAATAAATTATCCCAACTGAAACGAGTCATTAGTGTTTTATCTTACAGAGCTATACATTTATTTGTATGAATGAAACTGGCATGCACATCAGATAATTACAGCAGTGCTACATTATACCGCCATTGAAAAGGGGTAGGCCAAAGTTAAAATGCGTATTACAATGTTCATTTAAGTATGTACTGAATGAAGTAATTTTCGTTTTATAATATATAGTAACAGTGATTCATATTTTGTTGTAGATTAAATTGTTCGAGGTGCCATCATCGAGTAACTAATCAGATGTCATATCGCTGGAGCGATCACTTTAATTGCCCACCCCAGACCTGAAAGACGCCGATCATCTGGGCCCGATCAGATTACTTTCGCAGGCACCCACAATCTGTAGAAGTTAAGTGGGCGATGACCACGAAGTACCGCGGGGAGCGGGGACACGAGAGGGGGTGCTGCCTCGCTTGCGTTTTCACTGCTGACAGCGCCAGCAGGCGCGCGCCGAACTCCACACAACAGTGTCTGGCGGGCGGAGCGTGCCATCACGCATTGTTGTCGGTTTCCTACTGTCTCAATAAAGAAGCGTGGAAACTACAGGGTGTTCCAAAATGATCTCTACAAGTTTAATCTCGCATACTGTAGCTCCGAAGTGGGAACAGGTAGAAACGTGCGGTTTGCGGCTTATTGTTCATACATGTCTAAGGTTCTAGAATGACAGAGTTAAGAATGTTAACTTTGAGCATATTTGCTAGATCCAAATTCGAAGATCACTAAAACATTAGGTATTGTAAAAAAAAGCCTTCATTAAAGTATTTTGTATAAAAATATGTCTTATAAAATATTTTTATTAATTCCATCTAATTTGAAGGAGTACGAGAAGACATACAACATTTATCAGTGCTGTAAATTTTTCCAGCGCGTCTCTATTCGTCAACAGTGTATGAAAACATTCTTCTCAAGTTTCATAATTATTCACTCTTGTCACAGATATTTCTGTGGTTATTGGTGGAACGGTGTGGAGGTTTATTCCATCCCTCCGCCATGTACCATACAAAATCTTAGATAAACAGTGAACTGCCACTTCTTTTGAAAGTCAAGTATGCAAAAAATGTTCAAATGTTTGTAGAGCTTTTGGGACTTAACTACGGGGTCATCAGTCCCTAAACTTACAAACTACTTCTCAACTAGCTTATCCTAAGGACAGCACAAATATTCATGCCCGAGGGGGGATTCGAACCCCCGACCGTAGTGGCCGTGCAGACCGTGACTGGAGAGCCTCAGTCACCTCGGCTACCGCTGCCGGCAAGTATGCAAAACTTCATCAAGATCGGAATGAAACTCTATATTGGCGTCAAAGTCTGGAATATCGTCTCTCATGCATCAAACTAAAGTAGATGTAGACGTTGACCATTCTCTTTCTTTGAAGGTGAAGAGAGAAATATATCATTAAAATTCGAATACAAACGGAATTTGTCGAAGTTAGTAGGTAAAGTACCCTCCGCCATGCTCCAACGAAATTTATTTTACACAGTTACCTTCGCCTTATTTTAAAGGTCAAGTGTGCAAAATTTCATCAGGATCGCATCCAAATTGTGTTTTTTGTCGAAGTCAGTATGTAATGTACCCTCCGTCATACACCAAATGCAATTTGATGTAGACAGTGAATTTCCTCTTGCTTTGAAGGTCAAGTGTGCAAAATTTCATCAAGATCGCATCCAAATTGTGTTTTTTGTCGAAGTCAGTATGTAAAGTACCCTCCGTCATGCACCAAATGCAATTTGATGTAGACAGTGAATTTCCTCTTGCTTTGAAGGTCAAGTGTGCAAAATTTCATCAGGATCGCATCCAAATTGTGTTTTTTGTCGAAGTCAGTATGTAAAGTACCCTCCGTCATGCACCAAATGCAATTTGATGTAGACAGTGAATTTCCTCTTGCTTTGAAGGTCAAGTGTGCAAAATTTCATCAAGATCGCATCCAAATTGTGTTTTTTGTCGAAGTCAGTATGTAAAGTACCCTCCGTCATGCACCAAATGCAATTTGATGTAGACAGTGAATTTCCTCTTGCTTTGAAGGTCAAGTGTGCAAAATTTCATCAAGATCGCATCCAAATTGTGTTTTTTGTCGAAGTCAGTATGTAAAGTACCCTCCGTCATGCACCAAATGCAATTTGATGTAGACAGTGAATTTCCTCTTGCTTTGAAGGTCAAGTGTGCAAAATTTCATCAAGATTGGAACAAAACTGTAGAATTGCATGCAATAAAAACATACACAAAGACACACTGCTATATTTATAAGATTTGTTTCTAAGAAAGTTTTATGCTGAATCACGGTTCATTTTTACCCGAAAAGGCTGATGGAGTATGCAAATAAAGTCACACAAAGTCGGTGAATTAATAAAAGCACCCACATTGTCACGTTGCAATGGAAGTAGGCTTGACTTCGAAGGCAACTAAACACAGCACTTATACTGAAAACACGTTTATTACGAACTCAACATACACGCAGCACTGACTGCCTCACAGGCAGAGTGCTCTGCTATTTATACACAGATAGAATTTACCAGAAATTAGAAGAACAGTTAACATAAGAAACAAGTAGAATTTACAAGTGAACATAAGAAAGATGTAGAACCTTCTGAAATTGAAAATTACAAAGAAATAAATTTTTGCCGGTTTTTTTTTTTTTTTTTTTTTTTTTTTTTTTTTTTGCTCTATGTGTAGTTCTGTTCTTTGCGGACGTTGATCAAGTTTGTTCGTTTTTGTTCGATGTGTTCTTGGCTCAGCTTTTTTATTACAGAGGCCGTTCAGCCATCTGACCGGGCGCGCTGAGCCACGGCGCCCGGCACCGGTGGGCGGGATCGAACCGGCGACCTTCTGCTCCGCAGTCCGTGACGCTTTCCCCTGCGCCACGCCGGCAATTGGTGTTCGATGCCTCTCGCGGCATTGCTTCCTCTCCTGGAAAAACAGCGACCCGCTGTTATGATCCCTGTGGAGCCAGCTGCAATGTCCTGGATCTTGACCGTGTCGTGGGTCCTCTGTATGACAGTTCAAGAGAATCCTTCCCTTCTCCGCGATTATCGGAGACAGACGTTCCTGTCGTGGCTTCATCAGGAACATTACCGTCCTTAAAGTCCTTGAACAAGAAGCCATTGTCGTCTACCTGCTCTTCGGGATCGTAGTAAGACTTCATGCGCAGGACGTGAACAATGTCTCTTCGTTTTTGACGTTTCGACGACGGCTCATAATCCTCAACTTCGTATGTGACGTCTGACAGGCGGCGTATGACACGATACGGACCAAAGTATCGCTTCAATAACTTTTCTGACAGTCCAACCTTCCGTACAGGGGTAAAAATCCATACCAGATCTCCTGGGCTGTACACAATAGGTCGGTGCTTGTCGTTGTACCGCTGACGGTCCTTCTCCTGGGCGTCCAGTGTCCGTATGCGAGCCCGCTGTCTTGCTTCTTCGACCCTGGTGATGAGCTGTTTAACATAGTCATCCTGAGTGTCGTCCGGTTAGAACGGGAACAGTGTATCCATTGTCGTCTCAGCTTCACGGCCATGGAGCAGGAAAAACGGAGTGAAGCCTGTGGTGTCTTGTCTTGCGGTATTGTAAGCAAATGTCACGACTGGCAGAATTGTATCCCAATCCTTCTGCTCGACATCGACGTACATCGACAGCATGTCGGCTAACGTTTTGTTAAAACGTTCCGTAAGAACATTTGTCTGAGGATGGTATGCAGTTGTCATTCTGTGGACAATGTTGCACCGTGACATTACCTCTGATACTAGTTTTGACTGGAATACTTTTCCACGATCAGATATCATGACACGTGGTGCTCCATGCTTCAAAATAATGTCTTCTACAAGGAATTTTGCGATCTCTGGAGCTTCTGCAGTCGGCACAGGTTTGGTGACAGCGTAGCGTGTGAGATAGTCAGTGCAGACTATTATCCAACGGTTACCGGTTGTCGACTTCGGGAACCTCCCTAAAAGATCGAGCCCAACTCGGTGGAATGTAGCTGCTGCCGGCGGAATCGGTACGAGATGTCCTGGAGGTAATTGCGGCACATGCTTCCGTCGCTGGCACTCTTTACAGTGACTCACCTAGTGCTTGACAGACCTTTCCAGTAATACCTGCGTCTAATTCTGTCTAGGGTCTTCACGAATCCCAGATGACCGGATATTGGAGCATCATGGAAATATTTGAGAAAAGCTGGCTGGAGATGAGCTGGAACAACAAGTAGCCATTTGGGGCCCAGTGGATCGTAGTTTCTCTTGTACAATGTTCCGTTTATAAGTTGGAACTCTCCATTTGTCGGTTCTCCTTTCTCCAAGGCCTCTATCATTTTTAATAGTGTTGGATCTTCCCTCTGTTCAGCTGTAACGTCATCTAATTCAGTGAGAGCTGAAATTTCATTAATGCTGTTGTGTTCCACTAATGGATTCCTCGAAAGGCAGTCGGCATCCTTGTGTTTGCGCCCGTTCTTGAATACCACTGTGACATCGTACTCTTGGAGTCTTAGTGCCCATCTTGCTAGTCGACCTGATGGATCCTTCGAGCTAGTCAGCCAACACGAAGAATGGTGGTCTGTCACGACGGTGAATGGTTTGCCGAATAAATACGGCCGGAACTTGTTGATAGCCCAGATAACCGCAAGACATTCTTTTTCAGTTGTAGAGTAGTTTATCTCGGACTTTGAGAGTACTCTTGACGCATAGGCTATCACTTTTTCGGCACCTTCCTGAACTTGTACAAGCACTGCACCAATCCCATAGCCACTGGCGTCTGTGTGAAGTTCCGTTTCTGCATTCTCGTCGTACAAGGCTAGCACTGGTGCGGAAGTTAGAGCCTCCTTAAGTGCTCGGAAAGCTCTTTCTTTTGTCTCATCCCAGTAAAATTTGGCGTCTCTCTGCAGAAGTTCTTGTAATGGACGTGCCTTGTTACAAAATCCTTTTATGAAACGTCGGTAGTATGAGCACAGCCCGAGAAAACTTCTCACATCACGAATGTGCTGAGGAGTTGGAAATTCTGTGACTGCCCTTGCTTTATCTGGATCAGGACGGACACCATCTCCGTTGACTAGGTGCCCCAGGATTTTTATCTCTTTGGCGACGAAGAGGCACTTCTTTGGATTGAGGCGGAGACCTGCAGCCTGAACACAATTCAACACAGTTGACAGGCGACTCAGATGTTCTTCAAATGTTTTCGAGAAAGCGACAATGTCATCTAAATAGGAGAGATACGTCGTCCACTTAAGGTGTCGAAGCAAGTTGTCCATCATGCGTTCGAATGTGGCTGGAGCATTACATAATCCAAATGGCATTACTTTAAGTTCATAGAGACCGTCAGGTGTAATAAAAGCCGTCTTCTCCCTGTCAGCTTCGTCAACCTCGATTTGCCAGTAACCTGTCTGCATGTCCATAGTTGAGAAGTATGTAGCTCCTTACAAGCAGTCTAAGATGTCGTCAATACGCGGCAATGGGTAGACATCTTTCTTTGTGATTCTGTTCAGCCGCCGATAGTCGACACAGAATCGCCACGTCCCATCCTTCTTCTTTACAAGGATCACCGGAGACGACCAAGGACTCTCCGAAGGTTGAATAATGTCATCTCGCAACATCTTCTCCACTTCCTCCCGAATTATTCGTCTTTCGGCTGGCTAATTGGCGGATGATCCCCAGTATTGATACGGTGCTTTGTCGTGAGCCGTTTCGTCTGACTTTTCCCCTGCTGAGGTGTGAATGCACCCGAAAATTGGCGTAGTATACCTAACACCTGCTGGCGTTGTTCCTTGGTCAGTCCAGGCCCTATTGGCAGTTCCACGTTTGTTTCCTCCAGCATGTTGTCTGTACTAACAGCAGGGCATGGGTCTTCATTGATGACGTTGAGCTCACCGTCCTGGATTGGTTCAGCTGTCCCGATACACATTCCCTTGGGGATAAGTTGTGACTGCTCGTGACAATTTGTGATCCAAATCTCTCCTTGACCACCGGTAATGCTTATGACAGCCGCTGGTATGTAAACTTCTTTTGTGAGCCTGAGAAACTTTTTACTATCAACTAGAACTTCACAGTTTAACCAGTCATCTGTGTTTGTGACTGCAACTCTTCTCATTGTCAACGGCGTATCGTCACATTGTCAACGACGAATAACCTCCCAGAAAATTCTGTTTTACGTGCATCCGGCGGAGCAACTTCTTCAATTTGCAGCTCAGATCTTCCACAGTCAATGATAGCTTGGGATGCCTGAAGGAAGTCCCATCCGAGGATGACATTGTGACTACATTCTGTTAACACAACAAATTCAAACGGCTGCGTCCTGTTGTTGATGGTTATTCTTGCGACACAAGTTCCTGCTGGATGGGCGTACTTTCCATTCGCGACCTTCAGCACAGTTACTCCCGTATCACAGAACATTGTCTTCTTTAGTGTGCGGCGGTAATTATCCGATAATACAGAAAAAGAGGCTCCTGAATCAACAAGTGCCCGGACAGGTTGGCCGTCGATTATGACGTCGATGAGATTTCCCGACATCTTGGCTACTGTCGTCCATGGAGGATTTTCATCTGCGGCGGCCTCACCTCCATAGATGGTCGCCTCGCTTAGTTTTCCTGGGCGCGGCCGCTAGGGGAGCGGCTGGTACCTCTCTACGGCGACGGTGAACGGCTGCTGCGCGTCGGGGAGCGACCTCGTCTAGGGTACGGCGATGGGCTTCTTCCCATAGGTCGACTGAACTCATCAGCAGGTGACTGCCTTGGATAGAACTGCTCCGACGGCTGACGTCTTGCGGCAAAATAATCATCGAATACCCGCCTCCTCTCTCTGCAGTAGCGTACGACATGTCCAGGGCGTCCACAGTGGAAACACAGTGGTGTGTTGTCTTCTGTCCTCCAGACGTCTGTTCTTCTGCGGGGCGTCATAGTTACCGGGGGAGTTGGCTGTGGTCGCGTCGGTCGGTTCATGGACTGCCGTTTGGCGGCTGCAGCGTAAGTCATACCCGGGCGACGCCATTCTTCACGTCGGGTGCGATTGACGGGGCAGACAGGAGCTAATGTTTGAAATACCTCGTCCTCAGCGACGTCGGCTCCCTCGTGACTTACAGGGCTCACATCCATGGCCATAATCTGATGCTCGCTCGGTCTAATAGTCCCGGCTGCCATGCACTGTTGTAATTCTTCTCTCACGATTTGTCGTATGAGAGAAGCCAAGTCCTGCTGGTCTTCCACAACGGCCATAGGGACTACATTTGGGAGTCTGTCATACTTCTTGCGTCCAACCCTCCTTTGTTGCATCTCTTCAATACGCTGACACCACTTGATGAACTCTTCTGTCGTAGCGACGTCTTTTATCAGAAGAGCTTGGTACATATCTTCTGCAATTCCCTTCATCAGGTGCGTGATTTTATCCGCTTCAGTCATGCTCGGATTGACTACGTTACACAGGGCCAAAACACTCTGTATGTACGATTGTGTCGGCTCACCATGTCGTTGGGCCCGGTTCTTCAGTTGTTCTTCCGCCGAGCGGATTTGTCGCTGGCGGTCTCCAAACGTCTTCTTAAGTTCCTCCTGGAACGTCTCCCAGTCATTCAACTTGTCTTCGTTGTTTTCGAACCATTGCTGGGCTGTTCCATCCAGGTAGAAATAAACGTTGCCCAAGCACATCGTATGATCCCACCTGTTGTACTTGGCGACTTGGTCGAACCCTTTTAGCCATTTGTTGGGGTCCTGTCCAGCATCTCCAGAGAACACCGACGGGTGACTGATGTGCAGCTGGCTTGTTGCTGGTTTCGTCTCCATCGTTCTTCTGATAATACGGACTTTTGGAAGGATGTAGTCGGTGTATCCCTTGTATTCCGGTTCCAGTCCGTGTAAGCGACGGCTTTTTACGTTGCCTAATCGGAGCCACGGTGATGCAGCTGTTGCACAGTGTACCCGGCGCCTCCACCAAACAATGTCACGTTGCAATGGAAGTAGGCTTGACTTCGAAGGCAACAAAACACAGCACTTATACTGAAAGCACCTTTATTACGAACTCAACATACACGCAGCACTGACTGCCTCTCAGGCAGAGTGCTCTGCTATTTATACACAGATAGAATTTACCAGAAATTAGAAGAACTATTGTAAATTACAAAGAAATAAATTTTTGCCGGTGGGCGGGATCGAACCGGCGACCTTCTGCTCCGCAGTCCGTGACGCTATCCCCCTTTTTTTTTATTTTTATTTTTATTTTATTTTTTTTTTTTTTTTTGTTTAAATGCCATAAGCACGCCGGCAAGTGGTGTTCGTTGTCTCTCGCGGCAATATAATTGCAGAAACCGACAGAGACTTTTTCCAGCCGGTTGTATCGCATCAAGTGAAATCACTCAGTGCCGAAAACATTAATATAAAGGACAGAGACTTGTTTCATTCGGTGGTCGCGCATCGACTGAAACCACTCAAACACACTGAATGAGTGAAAATATCCATATAGCGGCTGCAACCGACAGAGACTGGTTTCATTCGATTGTTTCGCATCGACTGAAACCACTCAAACCCTGCCAGTGAGTGAAAACTTTCATACGGCCACAGAGACTATTTTCATTCGGTTGTTTCATTCGACTGAAAAAACCGACTGAACGAAAAAACAACCGATTGACCAGTCGGTTGTTAAAAACAATCGGTTGTCCCATCACTATTTATTTGATGTAAAAAAATCGCACGACGTGTTTCACGGCCCACGTTACATTTGTAGTTTTATAAGTTTTTGCGAACATTTTGGACCAAAATAATAATCTGAATCATCGATTAGTGAAGTCAAGAGAGGATCAAAAGCAACTGCAAAGCGATTTAGACAAAATTTCTACTTGGTGCGAAAATTGGCAATTGACACTAAATAAAGAAAAGTGTGAAGTAATACACATGACCACTAAAAGAAATCCGCTGAATTTCAATTAGGCGATAAATCAGTTAAACCTTAAGGTCGTAAATTCCACCAAATACCTTGGAGTTACAATTACGAACAACTTTGACTGGAGAGAACACATAAAAATATTGCGGGGAAGGCGAACCAAAGGTTACGTTACTTTGGCAGAACGCTTCGAAGTTGCACCAGCTCCATCAATGAGACTGCCTAATTTACAGTTGTGCGTCCTCTCCTGGAGTACTGTAGCCGTCTCTAATGACCACGCTGTCGACGGGACGTTAAACCCTAAGCTTCCTTCCTTCCTTCTCCTGGAGTACTGTTGCCCCTTGTGGGACCCTCACCAGGTGGGACTGACGGAAGACATTGAGAAGGTTCAGAGAAGGGCAGCTCGTTTTGTTTTATCACGTTACGGGGGGAGGGGGGGGGAAGCGTCACGGAAATGTTGCACGAATTGGGGTGGAAATCATTAAATGAAAGACGTTATTCATTGCGGCGTGATCTGTTTGCGAAGTTTCAATCACCGACTTTTACTTCTGAATGTGAAAATGCTAGCACCCACCTACTTAGGGAGACATGACCATCCCAATAAAATAAGAGAAATCAGATCAAAAACGGAACGATTTAGGTGTTCTTTCTTCCCGCGCGCTATTAGAGAATGGAACGGTAGAGAAAAGTTATGAAAGTGGTTAATGAACCCTCTGCCAGGCACTTAAATGTGATTTGCAGAGTATCTATGTAGATGTAGATGAATAATAAAAAATTAATTAATAAGAGTGTCTGAAACACTCTTAGTAAATGTAGTGGCGAGTTCCGCACCACTGCCCTTCACAGTCATAGTCCAACGCCTTGCCTACTACGCTACGGCTATCAATCAAAAGTTGTGCCCTTTAATCTTATACTATTAATGGCCGTTGTTAACTGATGCTAATATGGCATTTGTAGACACTAGATTATCATTTATCGTACGAAGAACGATGTGTTTTTGTTAATTCATAAGTGCGCCATTGCTTTGAAATGACAACGTGTAAGTTACAATAAGAAAATCATCAAATACGCAACGCAAGATGGCGTATGCCACAGAGAGTTCCGGGCGAGGAATGTCACATAACATCTCCGAACGGCTGGTTTTCGTTAATTCATTAGAGGGTGTCAAATCTCCGTTATTTTTGCAAATATGTCTCAAACGATACGAGATATGAAAAAAAACATAAGGGATCAAAGTTTTAGAGAAAGATGGTGAACATACTGAGCATTTCCTGTAAAGAACATCGTATTTGCTTTGTCTTAATTTGTTATGCTAATTATTGCTTTTCTGATGAGATGAAGCGCCATCTGTCAGACATTTTTTGAACTTTGTTTTTCTTTGGTTCTAATAAAACCCCATGTCATTCCAAGCATGTATGTCAATTTTTGCCTCACTATCTACATTATTCCGTGATTTATTAAGTTTTCAAGTTCATACTGACTTTTTGATCACTGACTTCTGATGAATTCATAGCACTTCATTAGTTTGCTATAGGAACTGAAGCCACGATTGTAAAAGTCCTCATAAATGATTTCTAGCACGCTGTCAACAATATCATTTAATACACTGGACCTCATCTTTTTGGGTGGCGAGGTTTCGTACTCACTTTGACTTCACTGTTTCTGGAGATGAATGTCGTGTACTGCTTGAAGAACCACCTTCAGGTACAGGTTCCTCCTGTCCTTGAAATTCCGCATATCTATGCAGCGTAACGTCGCGTATTTCTGTGTCGTCGTAATTATATTTTTGAATTATTATGTTATATAATATATCTGCACACTCCATATCCTCGATCCCCTAGTCATTTCCATATTCAGCACCTCGCAACTTGGTCCCTAATATTTGGTCCACATGCGTAGGATTAATTCTGTTCATGATATCACTGCACTGTATACAGTTTACACAGTAACTTGCTTGCGAACACTCCAAGAGACATACGTACTGCAGCTATACCACTCAGGCAACTGGAGCACTGGTTATGCCGCTAATCTAATGGCGCTAGCAGGCAAGCGGGGAGGGGGGGGGGGGTGTTTGCAAGGAAATGACGCACAACACTGTTTTGTGTGTGATTGCTTGTTATCGTAAGCATGGTTTCGTGCGGTTCCGAGCGTTTGAAGTCTAAGGTGTCCTTTGTCAGACAGAATCACAACGCCATAGTCAAATCTCAAACTTTTTCTTCTTCGCCCTGAACTTTAACTCATTCTCCAAATATCTCCTTACTTTCCTTCGCAGCTTACTCAATTTGCATATTGTATCATGTTGCGGAAAGGCTACAGCCCTGTCTTACTACTTTCCCAGTGACTGGGTCTGTTCGTAACAGTCTAAGAAGTGAGACTGACAGACGATTTTGGGAAGGGCAGCCCGTTTTGAATTATCGCGATATAGGGGAGAGAGTGTCACGGAAGTGATGCACGAGTTGGGGTGGAAATCATTAAAACAAAGGCGTTACTCGTTGTGACGAGATAGATTTGCGAAATTTCATTCACCAACTTTCTCTTCCGGATGCGAACATATTTTGTTAGCACCCACCTACATAGGAAGACATGATTATCAAAATAAAATAACAGAAATCAGATCGAAAACGAATAGATTTAGGTGTTCCTTTTCCCCGCGAGCTATTCGAGAATAGAAATGTAGGGAAACATCATAAAAGCGTTTCTATAAACCCTCTGGCATGCACTTCATTGTACTTTCAGAGTATTTATGTACATGTAGATTATCATGTAGATGCTCATCCTGTCTGCACTCACGGCATATTAGATGTCAACAGTCGGATTCAGAGAGCTGAACGCACAAGCTCCTGATATTACGAGCCGCGGTGGAGTAGCCGACCAGTCTAAAGCGTCTCGCTGCGGAGCGCACGGTTGCTCGCCGTGGAGGTTCGAGTGTTCCCTGGCATGGCCGGCGCAAGCCCAAGTGCCGCCCCGAGCGAGCTGCTGAATTGCCGCCCCCCCTTTTTGTTTTTGTTTTGTTTTTTACAAAACATTCGTGGAATTTTATTTAAACAAATCTTTGTTTTTAGTTTTCAGATCTACCTAGGTTTCGGCCACTGAGTGACCAGTCTCAAAGCTTTTAATATGTGGTTACATATGTAAACATAAAGCGTTGAGAGTAGCCACACCACGTGGAAAATAAAATGATGTGAAACGGTCAAAGAGTGGGACGGAAAACACTGGAGAGAGGAAGAATAAGGAGGTGTAACATAATAATGCAATAAATACACACTCTGGCATCGACGGGTACTAATGCTCGTCGAAATATATTACCTCACTGCACTGCGGTTGTTCGTTTCAAAGAAATGACACTCGACATCTGTCCTAATTTCCATTTCTCAGTTCTTTCGTGTCTGATTATGGAATAAGGGGCAAAAAATTAGTCATCGCCGTCAGGGCCGGATCTAGGACATTTGCCAAGGGGGACAAGCTTAAATTTGTCGCCCCTTCTTTCACATGCACCCCCCCCCGTAAAAATCGACTTTTTGACGCTAATTGGGTTACATATTTCTAAATAAATGTCACAATCCCACAACATGAACTTATTTTATTGACTGAATTAAGATCAAAGGAAAACCGAAGAATTTTAATACATACAAAAATATTACAAGATTACTCATCGTACAAAAATCAATTCAAAATTTCGCTTTTCGAGCTTTTTTTTTTTTTCGGAGAATACCGTTGATACCTCATGCTTGTAAACAGCTTCAACCGCATCCACTCTTGCAGATCACCTAGTCTTGCTGAATGTCTGCTGAATTTGCTCCCACTAAATTTAAAGAGTGAGCAGCACATGGTACGAAATAGGCCAGTTCATGCTTCTGAAGTATTCTTGACGGGACTCCTTTGTACTTTCCAGCCCTGTTTGCCCCATTGTCATGATACTGCCCCCTACACTACGTAATGTTCAACCCACCTTTTCCAACTTTTGCAGTATCTCTTGACTAAGGCCTTCTCCTGTTTTGTCTGTAATTGTAAAAAGGTCAGTAAAACTTTCCACAACCTCTGAGTCATTGGACTTGACATATCGAATTACTTGTGTCATCTGCGCAGTGTGGCTGATATCTGGAGCGCAGTCAAACATCAGTAAAAAGTATTTAGCAGCTAAAATATCTTTAATTATATCTTGTTTTATTTTGTCAGCAATCAAGTCACGAAACTCATCTTGTATATTTTTGTAAAAATAGTTAATTTGGCCTTTCTTGTGGCGTTCAATACGCAGACGAAGGGGAAGCAAGAAATAGAACAGCATCAATAATACAGTGAGATTCCTCCTGTTTTATCTGGTCTTGCTGCCCAGTGTGCGATACTTATCAGGTGGGTTTGTCGGAGGACATCTAAAGAGTCGAAAGAAGGGCAGCTTGTTTTGTATTGCCGTGATACAGGGGAGACAACGTCACGGAAATGATACAGGATCTGGGATGGGAATCATTAGAACAAAGGCGTTTATTGCTGCGACGTGGGCTACTTACGAAACTACGATCGTCAACATTCTCCTCCAAATGCGAAAATATATTGTTGCCTCCCACTTACATAAGTAGAAAAGATCATCTGAATAAATACGTGAAATCAGAGCTCGAACAGAGAGATTCAGATGTTCTTTCTTCCCGTTTGCTATTCGAGAATGGAATGGGAGATAAATAGTATAAAAGCGGTCCGATGAACCCTCTGTCTACATCTACATCTACATCTACATGGGATACTCTGCAAATCACATTTAAGTGCCTGGCAGAGGGTTCATCGAACCACAATTATACTATTTATCTCCCATTCCATTCTCGAATAGCGCGCGGGAAGAAAGAACACCTGAATCTCTCTGTTCGAGCTCTGATTTCTCTTATTTTATTCTGATGATCATTTCTACCTATGTAAGTGGGAGTCAACAATATATTTTCGCATTCGGAGGAGAATGTTGGCGATTGGAGTTTCGCAAGTAACCCACGCCTCAGCGATAAGCGCCGTTGTTGTAATGATTCCCATCCCAGATCCTGTATCATTTCCGTAACGCTGTCTCCCCTGTATCGTGACAATACGAAACGAGCTGCCCTTCTTTGGACACTTTCGATGTCCTCCGTCAAACCCACCTGATAAGGATCCCACACTGGGCTGCAATACTCCAAAAATGGACGGACAAGCGCAGTGTATGCAGTTTCTTTAGTAGTTCTGTTGCATCTTTTAAGGATTCTGCCAATAAAACGCAGTCTCTGGTTCGCCTTTCCCACGATATTATCTACGTGTTCTTTCCAGTTTAAGTCTGAAGTAATAGTGATTCCTAGGTATTTTGTGGAGTTTACGGCGTTCACATTTGATTGATTTATGTTGTAAACAAAGTTTAACGGATTTCTTTTCGTACTCATGTGGACGACTTCACACTTCTCATTATTTAGAGTCAATTGCCAATTTTTACACCATACTGATATCTTATTCAGATCGTTCTGCAGTTGGTTTTGATCTTCAGATGATTTTACTAGACGGTAAATGACGGCGTCATCTGCAAACAACCTAAGAGAGCTACTTAGATTTTCCCCTAAATCGTTTATGTAAATAAGGAATAGCAGAGGACCAATAACACTACCTTGTGGAACGCCCGATATCACCTCTGTTTTAGTCGATGCCTTACCATCGATTACTACGAACTGTGTCCTCTCTGACAAGAAATCCCCTATCCAATTGCAAATTTGGGGCGATATACCATAACCACGCAATTTGATTGAAAGCCGTTTGTGAGGTACGGTGTCAAAAGCTTTCTGGAAATCAAGAAATACGGAATCGATTTGCGAACCTTTGTCGATAGCACACATCACTTCGTGTGAATATAGAGCTAGTTGTGTCTCGCATGAACGATATTTTCTAAATCCGTGTTGACCTTGGGTCAATAGATCGTTCTGTTCGAGATAATTCATAATATTTGAATACAGGATATGTTCCAAAACCCTGCTGCAAATTGACGTCAATGAAATAGGCCTGTAGTTTAGTGGGTTACTCCTACTGCCTTTCTTGAACATAGGTGTGACCTGTGCAACTTTCCAATCTTTTGGTACAGATCCTTCTATGAGAGAGCGGTTGTATATGACTGTTAAGTAAGGAGCTGTCGCTTCAGCATAATCAGATAGAAATCTAATGGGTATACAATCCGGACCAGAAGACTTGTTCTTATTAAGTGATTTTAGTTGCTGCACTACTCCGATGATATCTGCTTCTATGTTACTCATTACGGCATCTGTTCGTAATTCGAAATCTGGAATATTGGTTTCGTCTTCTTTAGTGAATGAGTTTCTAAAAGCTAAGTTTAGTAACTCTGCTTTAGTAGCGCTGTCATCGGCAGGATCGCCATTACTATCACGTAGTGAAGGTATTGTTTGTGACTTTCCCCGAGTATATTTAACATATGACCAAAATCTCTTTGGGTTTTTAGTCAAATTACGAGAAAGAGTTTCGTTGTGATAAATGTTGTAGGCATCTCGCATTGAAATCCTCGCTAAATTTCGAGCTTCTGAGTACAATCGCAAATCCTGGGGATTTCGTGTTCGTTTAAATTTAGTATGCCTTTTCCTTTGCTTTTGCAACAGTGTCCTAACCTGTTTTGTGTACCAAGGGGGATCGCCTCCTTCTTTTATTAATTTATTAGGTGTAAAACTTTCAATTGCTGTCGATACCACTTCTTTGAATTTGAGCCACATCTGGTCTACACCTACGTTTAGTGTTAGAAGCGAGTGGAAGCTGTCTTTCAAGAAGCAATGTATTTTGTTTCTATCTGCTTTTCTGAACAAATATACTTTGCGTTTATTTTTAGTAACTTTGGGACTTTCGATATTCAATTTCGCTACTACAGCTCTGTGTTCACTAATACCTGTATCCGTTTTGATGCTCATTATGAGCTCAGGATTATTTGTTGCTAAGAGATCAAGTGTGTTTTCACATCCATTTACAATTCTAGTTGGCTCATGAACTAATTGTTCGAAGTAATTCTCAGAGAATGCGTTGAGTACAATTTCGGACGATGTTTTATGCCTACCTCCTGATTTGAAAATATAATTTCGCCAACAGATCGAGGGTAAATTAAAATCACCACCTACTATTATCGTGTGAGTCGGGTACGTTTTTGTAATTAGACTCAGGTTTTCATGGAACCTTTCTGCTATTGTATCGTCAGAGTCGGGAGGCCGGTAAAAGGAACCGATTATTAACTTCTTACGATTTTCGGGTACAACCTCTACCCATAATAGCTCGCACGAACTATCAACTTCAACTTCGCTACATGAAATGCTACTTTTGACGGCGACAAATACGCCCCCACCTATTTTGTTTAATCTATCCTTTCTGAATACCGTTAGATCTTTTGAAAATACTTCTTCTGAACTTATTTCCGGCTTGAGCCAACTTTCGCTGCCTATAATGATGTGTGTTTCGGTGCTTTCTATTAACGCTTGCAGTTCTGGAATTTTCCCGACACAGCTACGACAATTTACAACTGTTATACCGATAGTTTCCGGATCTACATTTCTCCTGTGATCCACCTGAACCCTTTGAGATTGCCCATTTTCTATTTCCCCGAAGCTCTTTATCCTAAAAAACCGGCCAGTCCACGCCACACAGCCCCCGCTACCCGTGTAGCCGCTTCCTGCGTGTAGTGGACTGTCAGGCAGTTAAATGTGATTTACAGAGTATCCTGTGTAGATGTCTATCAATTCCACGCTACCGAGAGAGGACTCTAGATCCTTAATGCTTTTGTCTTTCAATAAGAAGTGTGCGAACCTGATATGTATATAAGGACTGGAACGTTATTCAAATTCACCTGTTCTACAAATATTACCTTTAGATTAGATATTCATTTCTATTCATTTCATTTATCTGAAAAAGGAAATCTATGCAAATTAATAAACATTGTGCATTTACTTATGCAATAACGCAAACATCTCCCTCATTCTGGCTAATGTCTAGTAGATTTTTAAAGTTTGATTAGCTGAAGCACCTGTGACAGGGCAACACTGAAGTCAGCAACCAGGAATTTTAGTTTTATTAAATGATTTCGGTATTTCTTGCAATCATTTTACTTTTAATAATTCTGTGTCAGTTAATTTTATTGAATTATACCACAAAGATACATTCCGTAAAAAAAAATAAAAATAAATAAATAAAAATGAGAGAGTCGGTCAAAATTTGCCGCCCTCTTAAATTCTGCCGCCCGGGGCAACTGCCCCCTTTGCCCCCCCCCCCCCCCGCCCCCTTAGATCCGGCCCTGATCGCCGTATCACTTCACTTCGCTTTATTTTAATTCTAGCTATTGGAATGAGACGTGCTTATTTGCCGACTTGCCAGTTTTTGAAGTAACAGATCATAAGAAAAATACGTTTTCCTATTCTTCAATCTGGAAGCAGAAAAATTCTAACTTATGAGTAACGTGCATGCGCAATAATAATAGTACGTTATATGAAAAGCACCTACCTGTTTCGTCCCAAGTGGCAAGATATTCGGACGCACCAATACTTCCGTGCTTACGAAACGCAATGAAAGTGCTTCTGACCAATCTGGACTCTCTCGGCCAACTGTCGAAACGAATTCTGTAGTTTTCGTTGTAGAGAACGCAACAATACCTACTGCCTGGAAAGGCGAAGTGGTGATGTGGCAGTGCCAGGAACTAGATTCAAATGTTCAAATGTTTGTACAGCTTATGGGACTTAACTACGGGGTCATCAGTCCCTAAACTTACAAACTACTTATCAACTACTTACGAACTAGAACGGCACAAATATCCATGCCCGAGGGGGGATTCGAACCCCCGACCGTAGTGGCCGTGCAGATCGTGACTGAAGCGCCTCAGTCTCCTCGGCCACCGCGGCCGGCTATTACCAACACACTTGATGCTTATAGATTGTGTACAGTGATCTTAATGAACTTAATTATGATTTTATACACACGAATGTCTTTTGTAAACAGGCACCTGAACAGGATGTGGTTGCCATCAGCTTCCGTTTCAGGATCACACTCACATGCCGCCGAATCGTAGACGTTGACCCGATGTAGATGTTTTCGATAAGAGGCGTGGTTGAAGCGAAGGCGAATAATGGTAGAAATCGCGGATCGGTCCAGATGAGTCCTCATAAACCACGGCTGCGTAGAAATCCGAGGGTGCCGCACAGCGTAGGAAGCGCCTTTCGTTTCTTGGAAAACGTTACACATCTGTTGCCATCTGTTTGGCGTATTCCTTGACCGCAGATAAGAAGTCTGTGTATGGTAGTTGTAGGTCCAAGACAGTGCCTAAGGATGCCGCTTGTTTATCCAATGCATCAACTTCCTCATTATGGCAGATACCAGCGTGAGAAGGCACCCACAGTAAATTAACTGTCCGTCCCGTATTTGTACAGCAAATATATGCCGAAATCACATCCAGAATAATGCTGTTGGTTTTTTTGTTCCATCTCCGGTGTTGTAGGGTTTGAAGGACACTTTGAGAGTCAGACACAATCTTTTCGGGAAGGAAATGGTAGAAACAAACCTAAGTGCTTCCAGAATTGCCACTGTCTCCGCCGTAAATATAGAGGTATTCGTTGGCAGTTTGAAGGTTCTCCGAATCTGAATCTGAGAGCAGAAAAAGGCACATCCAGTACACTCTTCTTGTGGAATTTTGGACCCATCTGTATATACACAAAGAAAATCAGGCCACTGTTCTGCAACGAGGCGACTGAATCCGTTATTAACAGTGTTACTTCCTGAGCAAGTCATATTAAAATAGAAGACTGCAATCTGGCAGCCAAGTGTTCGTAGATCGTACTCAGAAGGAGGCGGATGCGCTAAACATCGCACAGAACGTATCATAGGAGACCAAGTGTCGAAGCTGGTACAAATGGCTGGAGGTATATTTCTTCTGTAAGAGGCAATCCATAGTCGATAAATGGTGTCTCTGTTTCTGCAGACTGAACTGCCCATGAAAGCCATTCCTTGAAAGTAGAATTTATCTAACAACATTTGGCGCCTAATGCTCAAGGGCATCTCTCCTGCTTCCACTAAAAGGGCGTTGGTGGGGGTCGATCGCATGGCTCCAAGACAGGTTCGGATGGCTCTATACTGAAGAGTATCGAGTTTCGTGAGATGAACCTTCGGTGCATTGTGGTACAGATGACAGCCATAGTCAAGCTGAGATCGAATAATCCCTCGATACATGGTGAGTAAAGTGCTCTGGTGCGCACCCCACCACACCCGGGTGAGTGGTCGGATTACATTTAGGCCCTCTTCACACTTGGTAACCGTGGCTCTGATATGAGGCACCCAGCTTAACCGAGAGCAAAAATCATGCCCAGGAAACGTGCTTGAGGTTTTATCTGGAATGTGTACGTTCCACACGTAATCATCAGCTTATGTGGCCTTGCCACACAGTTACTGCGAACGGCTGAAAGGCAGGGGAAACTACAGTCGTTACCTTTCCCCGAGGATATGCAGCTCTACTGTATGAATATATGATTGCATCCTTTCGGGTAAAATATTCCGGAGGTAAAATAGTCCCTCATTCGGATCTCCGGGCGGGAACTACTCAGGAGGAGGTCATCATCAGGAAAGACAACACTGGCATTCTACGGATCGGAGCGTGGAATCTTAGATCCCTTAATCGGGTAGGGAAGTTACAACATTTGAAAAGAGAAATGGGTAGGTTGAAGTTAGATGTAGTGGGGATTAGTGAAGTTCTGTGGAAAGTGGTACAGGGTTTCTGGTCAGGTGAGTATAGGATTATCAATACAGAATCAGTTGGGGGTATTACAGTTGTAGGTCTGGTAATGAATAAGAAAATATGAATGCGGGTAAACTACTATGAGCAGCACAGTGATCGCATTATCATTGTCAAGATAGATACGGAGCCAACACCGACCACAGTAGTACAGGTTTATATGCCGACTAGCTCTGCCGATGATGAGGAGATCGAAGAAATATATGAGGAGGTAAAGGAAATTATTCAGACAATTAAGGGAGCGGACAAAGTAATTGTGATTGGAGACTGGAATTCGGTAGTGCGAAAAGGAAGGGAAGGGAATATAGTAGGTGAATATAGACTGGGCAAAAGCAATGAAAGAGGAAGCCGTCTGGCAGAATTTTGGAAGGAACATAATTTAGTTATAACAAAAACCGATTTAAGAATCACGAAAGAAGATTGTATACGTGGAAGAGACCAGGAGACACCGAAAGGTACCAGATAGTTTTTATAATGATAAGACATAGATTTCGAAACCAGGTTTTAAACTGTAAGACATACCCAGGGGCAGATATAGACTCTGACCATAAAATATTGGTCATGAACTATAGGCTGAAACTGAAAAAACTGCAGAAAGGTAGGAAAATAAGGAGATGGGACTTGGATAAACTGAGGGAACCTGAAGTTCTTAAGAATTTCATAAGGAGCTTTAGGCAACAATTGACTAATACGGAGGGAAATAAAACAGTAGAAGAGGAATGGATGGCATTGAGACATGAAATAGCGAAGGCAGCAGAGGAAAAAATAGGTAGAAAGGCAAGACCTACAAAAAATCCTTGGATATCACAAGAAATACTAAATTTAATTGATGACGAGAAAATAGAAAAATGCAGTAAATGAAACAGGCAAAATGGGGTTCAGACGACTAAGAAATGAGATTGGCAGGAAGTGCAAAATATCTAAGCAGGAGTGGCTAGAAGGCAAATCCAAGTAAGTAGAAGAATGTATAAATAGGGGAAAAATAGATACCGCTTACAGAAAAATAAAGGAGACATTTGGAGACAAGAAAAGCAGCTGTATGATTATAAAGAACGTAGATGGAAAACCAGTTCTCAGCCAAGAAGGGGAAGGTGAAAGGTGGTGAGAGTATATAGAGGGGCTCTAAAATAAATAAATAAATAAAAAATAAAAATAAAAAAATGAACTTAGAGACAATATTGTAGGAAGGGAAGAGGAAGTAGATGAAGATGAAATAGGAAATACTATACTGAGAGAAGAATTTGACAGAGCTCTGAAAGATCTAAGACGAAACAAGGCCCCTGGAGTAGATGACATTCCCTCAGAACTACTGAAGTCTCTGGGAGAGCCAGCCATGACAAAACTATTTCACCTGATGCGTAAGATGTACAAGACAGGCGACATACCCTCGGACTTTAAGAAAAATGTAATAATCCCCATTGCAAAGAAAGAAGGTGCAGGCCGGCCGCAGTGGCCGAGCGGTCTGCGGCGCGCCAGTCACAGTCTGCACGGCCGTCACGGTCGGAGGTTCGAATCCCCCCTCGGGCATGGATATTTGTGCCGTCCTTAGTGTTAGCTAGTTCATAAGTAGTTTGTAAGTTTAGGGACTGATGACCCCGCAGTTAAGTCCCGTAAGCATAACAAACATTTGAACAAAGAAGGTGCAGACAGGTGTGAAAATTACAGAATCATCAGTTTAATATGTCATTTTTGCAAAATATTAACACGAATTATTTACAGAAAGATGGAAAAGCTGTTCGAAGCCGACCTCGGGGAAGATCAATTTGGATTCAGGAGAAATGTAGGAACACGGGAGGCAATACTTACTTTACGGTTTGTCTTAGAAGCTAGATTAAGGAAAGGCAAACCTACATTTCTAGCGTTTGTAGATTTGAAGAAAGCTTTTGACAATGTTGATTGGACACAGTCTTTCAAATTCTGAAATCAGCAGGAGTAAAATATAGGAAACGGAAGGTTATTTACAACTTGTACGAAAAACAGACAGCGGTTATCAGAATTGAAGGGCATGAAAGAGATGCAGAGGTTGGGAAGGGAGTAAGACAGGGTTGTGGCCTTTCCGCAAAGTTATTCAATTTGTACATTGAGCAAGCTATAAAGGAAAGCAAGGAGAAACTTGGAGAAGGATTTAAAGTTTAGTATGAAGGTATAAAAACATTGCTTTTTCCTGATGACAGTGTAATTCTGTCAGAGACAGCAAAAGACCTGGAAGAACAGTTGAATGGAATGGACAGTATGTTGAAAGGTGCGTATAAAATGAACATTAAGAAGAGCAAAACAAGGGTAATGGAGTGCAGTCTAAGAAAATCGGGCAATGTTGAAGGAATTAGATTAGGTAATGAAAGAATAAAGGTGGTAGATTAGTTCGGTACTTGGGCAGTAAAATAACATGCGATGGTCGCAGTACAGAGGATATAAAATGCAGAATGGCAATTGGGAAAAAAAGCGTTTTTGAAAAAGAGAAATTTGTTAACATCGAATATTAATTTAAGTGTACGGAAGTCCTTTCTGTTCAAATGTTTGTATAGCTTATGGGACTTAACTACGGGGTCATCAGTCCCTAAACTTACAAACCATTTACAAACTAGCTAATCCTAAGGACGGCACAAATATCCATGCCCGAGGGGGGATTCGAACCCTCGACCGTAATGGCCGTGCAGACCGTGATTGGAGCGCCTCAGTCCCCTCGGCCACCGCGGCCGGCGAAGCCCTTTCTGAAGGCATTTGTGTGGAGTGTTGCCTTGTATGGGAGTGAAACATGGACGATAAGCAGTGCGGACAGGAAGAGAATAAAGGCTTTTGAACTGTGGTGCTACGGAAGAATGCTGAAGATTAGGTGAGTGAATCGCATAACTAATGAGGTATTTAACTGAATTGGGGAGAAGAGGAATTTCTGGCATATCTCGACTAAAAGAAGGGATCGATTGATAGGACACAATCTTAGACATCAAGGAATCGTAAATTTAGCAATGGAGGGAAGTTTGTGGGATAAAAATCGCAGCGGGAGACCAAGAGACGAATATAGTAAGCAAATTCAAGTAGGTTGCAGGTCTTGTGAGGAGATGAAAAGGCTTGCTCAGGATAGGGTAGGGTGGAGAGCTGCATCAAACCAGTCTCCGGACTGAAGACCACAACAACACTAATGGCTTTCCAAGCACCTAACCTACACAACCATCGTTTTAGATGACGACAAGGTGTTCAGCTCTTCTACATACACAAAATACAAAAACTGACCCAATACGTGGAACTATAGGTTCCAAAATGATTTATATCACTGAAAAAAAAGAAAAAAAATCTGTCGCTTCGGGATTCGTACCACGGAGTCTATGGTTGTGATGCCAGAAAGCTGCCACCTGAGCTACAGCGACAAATGCTGCAACTGTTTTAATTATTGATACTTACGCGTACTTCCTCGCCAAAATTCGGTTATTATCAGTTCTAAAGGCGGTCTTAGTAGATATTTGCGTGTTGAATATTCAAATGTTTGTAGAGCTTGTGGGGCTTAACTACGAGGTCATCAGTCCCTAAACTTACAAACTACCTATGAACTAGCGTATACTAATGACGGCACAAACATCCATGCCCGAGGGGGGATTCGAACCCCCGACCGCAGCGGCCGTGCAGACCGTGACTGGCACATCGCAGACCGCTCGGCTCGGCTCGGCTCGGCTATTTGCGTGTTGTCTGATGTTGTGACCAACGTTATGTCCAGTACTTTTACGTTGTTGGCTGTGGCACAAAGCGGGTGTGTCGGTGGCGCAGTGGTGGCCACTAGTAAGATAGTGCTTATCACTCCACACCGATAACCGTGCGACTGCCGCGCTCCCCTGGACTCCGCAGCATAAGGAACATCTTCTTCAGGAACACCATCGACCGAAATATCGAGCTGGATAGTAAGCTAGAATGAACATCAATGAAGTAAAACAGGGACTTTGTTAAATGTATTTATTTATTTATTTTCTGCTAGCTACTATGACAGAACATACGACCCATCAAACGTTCAAATGTTTGTTAAGCTTATGGAGCTTAACTGCGGGGTCATCAGTCCCTAAACTTACAAACTACTTATGAGCTAGCTTATACTAAATACAACACAAACATCCATGTCCGAGGGAGGATTCGAACCTCCGACGGGGAACGGCCTCGCTCATCGGAGCATAGCGTCTCAATGCGCTCGGCCATTCCGCCGCGGCCTACTGCCCACCAACACGAAAGTAACGGGTGATCAAAAAGTCAGTATAAAATTGAAAACTTAATAAATCACGGAATAATGTAGATAAGAGAGGTAAAAATTGACACACATGCTAGGAATGACATGGGATTTTATTAGAAAAAAAGAAAGATGGAGTAAAAATATTAATGAGAGTCGCAGGAGATGACAAGCTCTCACTACTAAAACCCTTCTAGGTCATAGGTTTTACCCTCGATTAATCTGGTGTTGAATGTTTCGGTAACAGTGTATGCACCGGTGCTATAATACAGTTGTTTAAACAGTGTATGCACCGGTGCTATAATACAGTTGTTTAAACATGACTGGCATTCAAGTGAATATTCCGATCGGAACTGATAGTGCCTCACCACAACTCCGGACATGCTTTACAGTGCTGTTCACAACATTATTCCTCGACTACAGATATTGTTGAGGAATGATAGTGAACATATTGAGCATCTCTTGTAAAGAACATCATCTTTGCTTTGTCTTAATTTGTTATGCTAATTATTGCTTTTCTGATCAGATGAAGCGCCATTTAATTTTTTTTTTATTTTTATTTTTTTATTTTTTTTTTTTTTTTTGTTCTGGTAAAACCCCATGTCATTCCAAGCACGTGTGTCAATTTTTACCTCCTTATCTGCATTATCCCGTGACTTATTAAGTTTTCAAATTTATTCTGACTTTTTGATCACCCGGTATATTGAAGAAAATTTTCCGCCTCCACTACTTACTAGAATTCAGTTTTTTTATGCACTCTTACACTTCTAGCCAATTTCGGCCTTAAAGGCTATTTACAAGTGCGTTAAGTGTCGATGAATTATACCATTAGCCAGCTGTAAATGTTGGAAATAGCCGATCGGAAAAGCGACCACATTGCGGACAAGCGTCATAATCACACGTGGAGCTTAGTGCGTGCCGTAAGAATTAAAATCATCGCTAATGACATGTCACGAATTCTTGAGCACACGATTAGGTTTTATACAAGTAAAGCGAGCACATACGGTATCTTATTACATAGTGATGGCGATTAATTTTTACTATTACTGCCCGCAGTAAGAACTGAACTGATGTAGAAAGCTGAGTAGGAGTCTTTCAAAATGTCATTCAAAAAATTAACGGCTGTTGTGCGCCACTTGAGCAAAATGATCGTGAAACATGTGTTACCTAAGTTCCAGTAACATCATCTTGTTCTACACCCATAGTTCGAAGCCGGCCGAGGTGGCCGAGGGGACTGAGGCGCTCCAGTCACGGTCTGCACGGCCACTACGGTCGGGGGTTCGAATCCCCCCTCGGGCATGGATATTTGTGCCGTCCTAGTTCGTAAGTAGTTCATAAGTAGTTTGTAAGTTTAGGGACTGATGACCCCGTAGTTAAGTCCCATAGACTATACAAACATACAAACATAGTTCGAATATGCAATATAGTTTCAATGTCTAGTAATTGGTGGGGTTATAAAAACTAGGGTTGTGTGATAAGCAGTCTATTACTATTTAATTTTACAAAACAATAACTATTCGGAAACGCGCATATGTTATTATTATTATAGTCAAGTTATTCGTTTTTTAAAGGTTCTTAAATTTATCAACAAGATTCCAGAGAAAAGAAAATGAGAAGAGATACGAGTTAGGTCCCCATTTTAGTCGCCAGGGAACATGGCCTATAAACATATAGAAAAGAAAAAATTTGCACACTCCGACTTCACTGCCTCACTCCTAACCTACTAGCAATACAAAAACGTCTGTAACAGAATTGCGTCTCGAGTATATTTTCGGTAGAAAATGGACGTAAAAGAATGGCAATTTCGCAACATTGTAACAACATGTACTAGAACAAATCTCCTTATTCAGTTCAGCAAGAGTGCTACCAAACTAGAAAAGCGGTTGAGCTCTGCATTACAATAGTCGAGTGGAGACTTCTATTCTGGGTGAAAGTACTATATCATTTTAGACTCTGTGGTAAACTGGCTTCTGAACAGCTACACAACATTTATAAGAAGTCTTATACAAATGTATTCAATAAATTAAAGCTAACACAGAAATCGCCGGCTGCAGTGACCGAGGGGTCTGCGGCGCGCCAGTCCCAGTCTGCACGGCCGCTACGGTCGAGGGTTCGAATCCCCCCTTGGGAATGGATGTTTGTGTCGTCTTTAGTATAAGGTAGTTCATAAGCAGTTTGTAAGTTTAGGGACTGATGACCCCACAGTTAAGTCCCTTAATCTTAACAAACATATCAATACAAAAATTAAAGTACAATCATATAAATTAATACTAACACAGAAATTGAAGTACAATCATATTTATTATGTTTTTTTAATACATTAGTAATGGGAAGATGTGGTTCTGGAGCAACTACAGTGTTGCCATATGTCCACCCCTTTTCACTACCTGGGCACTGATGTGGCAACGTCGCAATGACGTCACCAAGATGACGTCGCTTCAGGTTCCGGAACAAATAGTAGCTGCCACGGGAATTCCAGGACCACAGCCCCTCCTTCCACTCCCCCTAGAGTAAAGTGGGGCAAGATTACACACTTAAGGTTTAATTAGTAATATAATGGAGAAAAACAAATGTTTGTAAATCTAGCTGCCCAAACTGCGTGGTCATCAGTCCGTAGCTTACAAACTACTTAAACCTAGGTAAACTAACCTAAGGACAAACACACACACCCATGCCCCAGGGAGGACTCGAACCTCCACGGCGAGTAACTGCGCGCTCCGCAGCGAGACGTTTTAGATTGCTCGGCTACTGCACCGCGGCTATAATGGAGAAAACTTCACAAATTACAATCATATTTTAACTGGCAATTCATCTGACTTTTTCTTGTTATATAACAGAGTCCAAAAGTCATATGTATAATCTAAACTGTATTTCGCATTTAATAAAAAAAAGTAATGCAAATGCGCAGACTTACCCAAACGTGGTGTAAGAGTGCGTTTCCAGTAGGGTAAGTTTGCGCGTTATTATTAAAATGATTCAAACATAAGTGTCATTCAATCCGTTTTCTTTATTTCAAAAAAAGTTCAAATGTTTGTAAATCTATCGGACCAAACTGCGTGATCATCAGTCCGTAGCTTACAAACTACTTAAACCTAGGTAAACTATCATAAGGACAACACACACACCCATGCCCCAGGGAGGACTCGAACCTCCACGGCGAGCAACCGCGCGCTCCGCAGCGAGACGCTTTAGACCGCTCGGCTACTCCACCGCGGCTTTCTTTATTTAATTCATCGTATACATGAATATAATGCCCCTTGTTTCTCGGCATATAATAATGAGTTTTAGTACAAAATATTCTTAACTGAATAATTGTGGAGCTTGTGTAACAGAACCTGAAGGATAATATTTGAATTGGAGGTAATGCTGTTTAACAGAGGTCACAAATGAAGTGTCCAGAACCTTCATAACAAGAATAGGATTCATGCCACCACTCCTCGCATTTTAGACACTGAATTCAATATTCAATATTATTGTAATTTTCAGCACAGTCAGGACAGTGAAATGTACGTGGTCTCTCCGTCGACATATTTCAGTTTTGCTTTCCTTTCTATCTGTTTGCTCGATCAGAATCACTTATTCCAAACTTTCCGTTTCTCAGGCCCTCTTTTGCAGCTTCCAGCATTTCTGGAGTGCACGCCTTCCGTTCAGTTTTTCTTTTGTAGACGTTACAATAGAAATAATTATCTCTTTTAGGACTACTATCAATGTACAATATCGATCTGTAATGTTCATAAACATTTCTAGCTTCACAACAACGAAAAAACTAATAACTGTAGCAGTGGCGGCTCGTACAAAATTTGACCAGTCTGCTACAATATTACAAAAATAAACAGAAAACAAAATATACTAAATTAAGAAGTAGTACTCACTCAGTGTCGAAAAATGAAGTCCATACGTCGTTGTTTTCTACTGCAGAATTTGTCGATAACTTTCGTGTTGAAGCCATCAATGTTGCTTACCATATTCTTCTCAATGGAGAGCATTGCAAGGGCATTAAGTCGTTGTTCTGACATGATATTCCGAAGAAAAGTCTTGATACTCCTCAGAGAAGAAAACCATTTTTCAAGCTCAGCAGTTGTCATCGGTGTGGTTACTATTATTTTCAGAAGTTTTGATATCTGATAGAAGGTGTCATGCAGATTGTTGTTAGAAATGAATTGTAGTAATGTTACAGCTCCTGCAATATTTCTGAAGTCTGGTCGTTCGTACAATCCGAGAGCTCCGTCATTAACCTGGGTTTCCCCAACATGGTATAAGCTTGCACCGCAACGTTAAGTTCTCTGCCTGAAGCGTTTTGAGTATTCTTCAAACGCTGAAGACTCTAACAGCTTTGCTGCATCTGCATGATCTAGGGCTTGGAAACGCTCACGGGCCTCTGTGGTAATCCTGTCGCAGACTTCTCGTGCGCCGGCCGCGATGGCCGAGGGGACTGAGGCGCTTCAGTCATGGTCTGCACGGCCACTATGGTCGGGGGTTCGAATCCCCCCTCGGGCAGGGATATTTGTGCTGTCCTTAGTTGCAGGTAGTTCATAAGTAGTTTGTAAGTTTAGGGACTGATGACCCCGTAGTTAAGTCCCTTAAGCTTAACGAACATTTGAACTTCTCGTGCATCAGAATGTCGACAAAGACTTACCTTCCGCCGCTTGCTCTGAGAGGTAGCTTCTGCTGTGGCTGCCGCATCAGTGCCGATTGAAGCTCTTATATTATTAATGGCCTGTATGAAACGTGTTACTGAAGCTTTTATTATTACAGCATCGACCGATCTTGCCTGCAACTGGCTGTACATGATATCTACACGAGACATCAATTTGTGGAAGAATGATAGCCAAAAGAGGAATTCTTCATCCTGTATATTTCGACGGAGTCCAACTGCTTGACAACAAGTTTGGTCGGAAGACGATTTTTCCAGCATTGATAAGCATTCCAGCAGCAAGGATTTATTTTCATGGACCACATTTATGGTGCGTGATTTGAAATTCCACCTAGTAGCTGGCCCACTTGCTGCCAATTTCTGTAAGGCGGAAAGTCGTTCTGATGACCTTGAAAAGAAGGCTGAGAAGCTTGATACATTTAAAAAGAACACTCTAGCTGATTGATTCTGTGAAGCCGCGTGCATTAGGATACACTGCTTTAATTTTTGTGTGCACACCGCCTGTGCAACCAGTCATGACAGATGCACCATCGTATGTTTGAGTGATAATTTTATGCGGTGCATCTTTGAAGAAAGGTTCTCTGACATTCAAAATACAACACGTCAACCTTGGCATGATTGCCTTTAATAATCAAATGTTAAAATGTCTGTAAATCTATCGGACCAAACTGCGTGATCATCAGTCCGTACCTTACAAACTACTTTAAACCTAGGTAAACTAACCTACGGACAAACACACACACCCATGCCCCAGGGAGGACTCGAACCTCCACGGCGAGCAACCGCGCGCTCCGCAGCGAAGTGCTTTAGACCGCTCGGCTACTCCACTGCGGCCTTTAATAATCAATTAATACTGTATTGACAGTAAGACCTTTAGCGGAATCAATAACAGCGTTGCCAACTGCATGAATTCACTGCAGGTAGTAAATATAATGTTTAAAACTATTAATTTTATTTACAGAAATTAAAAATTTAGACTCAGAGGTATTTGAATACGAGCTTCACACAAGTAGGTCTGAGAGACAACACGCAAGACACCTGAGCCAGCGCCCTATTTGCCCCTGTATGCAGCAATATTCGTCATATACTATTCTTCCGCGACCGTTACTCCCAGCGCGAAGAGAAATATTGATGTGGTGCTGCAGTCGTTCTCAGCACACATGAGTCGCCAGGCCTCAAGTCACGTCTGCGCATGCGCAGTAGCGAACAGACGACTGCGCCGCCTCTGTGCGCACGTACCAGCGCGGCTGAATCCCATTTCAGCAAATGGAGCTGGTTTCCAGCTATCGCGGCGACAGCACTCCAAAATGCATTTTCATCTATATTACTAGCATTCTAAGACGCATTGGAAGGGAATTGGCATAATTTCATTGTGATATCTGGCTCGCTTACCAAGAGAAAGAATGTAATTTTACAGCGATTTCTCGCTTGCATTCGAAGAGAAATGGCATAATTTTAGTAACATGTTTACAGTGTGCTGCAGCACATTAGCACATTATCACCAGCCGCCACTGAATTGTAGCCGATGAGGTAATATTACGCAGTGCATAGTTTTACCCCACCCAAAACGCGTAAGCTTGCCCCGCAATACGGGACGGCAGATTTTGTCTGCAGATGGAAACGCTTTGCACTAAATTCTATGTTTCAATATATCAAACTGACAATAAATCGTAGTTCACTATAGTATACAGATAAACATCGTGATCTCATTATTGTTTTAGGTAGAGCATATTTCCGCAAGACAAAATTTTATATGAAAATAAAGTAAAACATTTCTTACCGCATTGCACAGCCGTTAGCACTACGACAACAACCAAACTATGGCAACAAAGAGTCAGCTACAGAGGCTGTTTCGCGACCTGCAGAGCAGCCAACTGCTGGATCTTTAAAACTGAGATACATGTGTTGCGCAGTCTTACCCGCTGCGCAGACTTACCCCATTCTACTCCATGACATAAATCCACTGCTCATTATTGGCTATGTAAGAATCTGCCTCCACTTGCAAGGAAATATCTAGAGGTAGCGCAGAACATCCGATTAGCCATCTCAAATCAGCGACTGCTCATGTTTGAACGAAACTATTTATGTACTGTTGTTGAACCTGACGTGACATGTGATCTTCCAGCTTCCTCGAGTATGGCAAGTTACGCATTAACTAGAGTTCCGAGACAAATATTCACAGGCGAGGATTCTTTGCAGACGGCTCCAAAACCCAGGACGGTTCGGGATGCGCCTTTTGGGATACCAATGCGCAAATAGGCTGTAAATACAAACTGCCAAAGGAAATGACAATAATGACCGCTGAACTCACAGCCATCTTGGAAGCTCTCAAGTACTGCCTTACGGTTCCGGAGGAGCATATTGTCATCTTCTCGGACTCTAAATCTGCGCTCATACTTCTTAAATATTTTCGTAGAGGGCATAAAGACCACCCAATAGCCTACGAGATAATGGCACACATAAACCACCTGGAAAGGAATGGACGCAGTGTTTCCGTGTGTTGGATTAAAGCACACAACAACGTTCAGGGGAACGAGATCAGGTTCCAGCGGAAGATCTTTTACCTGTTTACAGACGGAAAGTTCGGACTAAATGGGACAAAGAATGGCAAGCTTCCCAGTCAACTAAAGGGAAATTCTATGTACAAATAACACCAGTGCTACCAATCAGACCCTGGTACAAGGGTCTGAGGTGTTCTCGGAAGCTGGCAGTCACCATAGCGAGGCTGAAGTTCAACCACTGTCGTACTGCGCAGCACCTACATCGCATCGGCATAGCGCCATCACCATTCTGTGACTGCGGCAAAGCAGAAGACACAAATCACTTTTTTTTTTATGCATGAACAGGCGGGAGCTCACTTCAAAGTTCCTAAGTTATATTGTGAACAGGGACTACCAGTTACCAATATCTGTAGCAACATTATTAGCAACCAAAGACTTTGGAGTGTACAAAGAACTTATCTCCTTTCTAACGGCGGCGAAGAAAGAGTTATAAACTGTAAAAGATAAAACCATGTTTAATCACTATATTGTGTCATATCTTTAATGTTTGTTATGTTACTTCAAATTGATCTTTCTGTTTTTGTTTTCTGTCGCATCTTTGATGTTTGTATAGCTGCTTTTGCCAACTTGCTTACATAACTATACTAGAGAATGTCCTTATCATTACTTATATGGATGCCTGTAAGGGGACTACTCAAAGGCCAATAAAAATAAAAATAAATAAATAAAATAAAAAGATGATCTCTACTGGGAAATTTGAATTTTGAATTTTTCTCAAACTCTATTGGCAATGTCCCAAAATCTTTGGCGGCACCACACCCTCTGCCCTCTCCTGCACTATGAAAGTGGTGGAAAACCCAGTAACTCTGCTCCAAGACGCTGCCGAGTGAGGACGTAGTCGCCAGCACCAGCAGCTGCACCATACTGCTTAGCGTTGCCAACCGTTTCATTATTTCGAAACAACGTATCGAAAGGCGGGACTTCTTCAGTGTTTCAAAACAGCCTGGTTCGTTGTTTCGAAACCGTCATGTTTCATTCCGCTCTTTTGGATCACGTGAACTATATCGTCTTCTTCTTTTCACTGTTACAAAACAGCGGTGTTTCAGTCCACTAATGCCGGAACACACAACAGACCAATTGTATCGAAAGGGTGATGTTCCATTCTGCTGAAGCTCATAACGAATACACATTTAACTCATCAGTATTTGAACAGTTAGTTTTGAAAATTAATTTCAGTGATGATTCTGCAGCTTAAGATTACTGGAAATAAAGCTTCGCTTCTAAGTGACTGCCTTATTGCAAAATAACGTAATGTGTCCTCTATGTGTGTAGTTGAAAGTGTAAAAGTGGTAGTGAAACTATGTATATAAATTCACTGCTTGTCTGTACTTGACATAGTTGGTAACATGGCAGGGTGGGTGAAGGGTCTAAATTTTGTCGTTGGTGATTGGTCAGGTGAGTGTGAATATTAGATGCTGCATTCGGTCTGTTGGTTCACGACTGTGTTCACTCACAAAGATATTTAGTGGGTGCATCTAAAACTATGTAATTTTTGGTTCACGAAGAAGAGTAGCGTAGGCAAACTACTCAAGCAAAGAAAGCAAAGCAGCAACAGTTCGCATATTGAACTATCCAGGGACAGTATACTGAACAGCTACATCTACATCCATATTTCGCAAGCCACCTGATGGTGTGTGGCGGAGGGTACCTTGCCCTTTATTCACATGAAGTGTTAAGTGCCATCGACAAGGGATCTCAAATCGATTCCATATTTCTGGATTTCAGGAAGGCTTTTGACACTGTACCCCACAAGCGGCTTCTTATGAAATTGCGTGCTTATGGAATATCTCCCCAATTGTGCGGTTGGATTCACGATTTCTTATAAGAAAGAACACAGTTCGTTGTAATTGACGGTAAGTCATCGAGTAAAACAGAAGCGATATCTGGCGTTCCACAGGAATGTGAAAATATTTTGCTAGCACCCACCTACTTAGGGAGACATGACCATCCCAATAAAATAAGAGAAATCAGATCGAAAACGGAACGATTTAGGTGTTCTTTCTTCCCGCGCTATTAGAGAATGGAACGGTAGAGAAAAGTTATGAAAGTGGTTAATAAACCCTCTGTCAGGCACTTGAATGTGATGTAGAATACAACTATCGGTTCTCCCTCCTATTCCAGTCACATATAGTTCGCGGAAAGAAAGATTGTCGGTATGCCTCTGTGTGGGCTCTAATCTCTCTGATTTTAAATATAAATTAAGAAACCGTGGAAACATACCTTAGGCTGTGGCTAAGCCATGTCTCCACCATATCCTTTCTTCCAGGAGTGTTAGTCTTGCATGTTTCGCAGGAGAGCTTCTGTGAAGTTTGGAAAGTAGGAGGCAGGGTACTGGCGGAAGCAAAGTTGTGAGGCGGCATCGTGTCAGGATAGCTCAGTCACTCCGCCGGCAGCAGCGGATGTGAGCGGACGTCCTGCGGTGCTTCGCGCCACGGCCATTTGTTTACATCTGCAGGGTAAGTCGGTGCTATTGCGCGCGCGCGCTGTGTATTGCTGTGTGTTGTGTATATGTGAAGACGCAGTGATGGCTGAATTATCTAGAATAGATACTTTGAAATTCGCATTCGACCGAACTCTTATTCGACCCAAGTCCTTCGAAATTGAAGATTGGCTAGAGAAAGTAGTGAAAATACGCTCTGAAGATACAATAGGATAACACTTGTCTATTGTCGATACTGTTGTGTATTTGAAGATGAGTAAACCCGAACAAGTTATCGAACGTACTGGCGGCATATTAAAGTTTACTCATAGAGATGGTAAAGTTGGTGACGTAACAGTAGATCAAGTTGGACTTGGTATTCGAACAATCCGAATATTTGAGTTGCCATTTGAGGTCCCTGCCGATGCGATAAATAAAGTAACCTCTCCGTACGGTCGAATTCTCAGTAATTTAGCAGAGAAATGGTCGACTGCCCACAAGTTCCCTGTGCTGAACGGTGTGAGGCAACTTAAGGTGGAACTTTTGCGACATATACCGTCGTATATCAACGTTTGTGGTTACAGGGGGAATAGTCATTTACGACGGCCAATCAAGAACGTGCTCAGCCTGTAATGAAACAGGTCACGTACGTTCTCAGTGCCTGCAGAGACGAATTGCTCAGTTGCCAACTGGTGAAACAACGAAGCCGCCACAAATGACCACCTTGCCCAACACTTACGCTGATGCGGTACGTGGCCATGCTACAGACAACTCGATTAGTGAAATACACTTCGAAATTCCTCCCAGGGAATCCAAATCCAAACCGAGGCGTTGATGGAGACTTCTGAGACGGAGGATGTACCGGTACCGGAGCCGAAAGTGACAGAGGAACCCCAGAAGTCGGAAGAACACCAAATAGGCCCACGTACAGAGTTGAGGCACATCGAAATGATTGACAAACCGCAGTCCGAAGTGGAAAAGGAATCGCAGAACCCGGAAAAACAACAAACTGATACAAGTTACCTGATTAGAGACGTCGAAATGCTCCACGGAGAGCAGCCACCAGTAACCCAAAGTGACACTGCTGATTCAGATGACGGTCAATCACCTGGAAAATCTCGTCGCTGAAGGAGTAAGAAGCGAAGACTGGCGCACCAGGGAGCCGAGAATTCGGCGGCGTCACTAAGAGAGAAGGCGAAGAAGGTTATAGAAAAACTAAATTTACCTGCATCTGGCAACCCACAGGAACAGACACCGGCACAAATGAAGGCTGATGACAGGACAACCACCAATAATGAAGGCAGGGTGGAACTCATCGGAGAGACGGCTGCAGAACATCACGAAAAACCTGCACAGGTGCCAGAAGAACAGGTGCATCGCCTCAATGAGCCGTTAAAAATGGCCAACACATTTGACTGGTCAGCGGACGTCGAAAATGAACACGCGGGCGCCGAGCTGATGGATGTACCAAGGAGCACTAGACGCGACTCACACAACACTCAGGACCCAGCAGCAGGCCCAAGCATGAACACACGAGAAGAAAACGACGAGGACTCTGAGTTCTATTAAATACAGAACAACTGCCTCCCGTAAAAACAACTCAGAATGACTGACCTACAAGCTTACAGGATAGCAACATCCAACATAAATAAGAGCCAGAGTTCCCTCAAGCTTGACAATATTAAAGACTTCTTGTACGCCGCGGACATTGAAATATTTCTGTTTCAAGAGGTAGGGGAAATAGATTTAGATCGAATCCCTGGGTACAACGTCACGGCAAATCCGGGACGTGGTGCCGATTTGGGAACGGCCATCCTGTTCAAAGAAGAAGGTATTGTTCTCCACGACATAGAACTGCTAGCAACTAGCAGAGGTATTGCTGCAACCGTTAACACCACCAAAATAATAAATGCGTACTCTCCGTCTGGTAGTAACTACAGGAGACGCAGAGCAGAATTTTTCAAAGAAGATATCCTTCCGCTATTTACAACACAGTATGACCAACTAATTTTAGCGGGAGACTTTAACTGCGTACTTCATGCAAAAGAGCAGACTCCGCATCTTAACAAATCAATAGAACTAGAAAAGATAGTTAAAGATCTAACGTTAGCCGACACGTTGGAACACAAGTTTGGCGATAGGCCCGGATTCACCCACGTCACTCGGCTAGTCGACTAGACCGTATATATGTTTCAGAGAACCTTAAACATCAAGTTTTACACGCAGAAGTCTGGCCAACCAGCTTTTCTGATCATGCTGCCTTTATTTGCACTTTAAATCTTAAGAGACAGGGAACATATCGTGGCAAAGGGCAATGGAAACTAAATGTCTCGCAATTAGCGGATCAAGCGTGTAGGGAGGCATTCACTAAGGCCTGGCATGAAAGCGAAGTTTAATTCAGCGATCAAATGGTGGCTCGAATGTGCCAAACCGAAACTACGGAAAGCTATCATCCCATACTCGCGAGACAAAAACTGGTAGTTTAAAAGAACTCTTGAATTCTACTACGAATGTCTCCGGGAATTATATACACTCGACGCCACAATGATTGATAACTGTTCGCAAATTAAAATAATTCAAGCAAAACTTTTACTTTTAAACAGGAAACAGCTAGAAGGTTTTAAAATCAGATCCAGAACTCCTCATACTGTAAAAGATGAAGAGCCATCCATATACCATCTTATACGGGAGACCAAACGCACGAAAACAAAGATGATAACCGAACTAAAAGATAACGACGGAACAATTTTAACAAGACAAAAGGACATCAGACAAGCCATTGAAAACAACTACGCCGACCTGATATCCAATACAATGATAGACGACGCTGCACTTGACGCCTTACAACGGAACTTAATGACAAGACGTAGCCCTGCGGATGCCGTGGAGCTCACTACGGACGTCACAGAACACGAGGTGAAAGACGCTGTATTCAACAGTCCTCAAAACAAATCACCGGGACGCGACGGTATCGCGGCTGAATTTTATCAAACTTTCTGGCCGCAGCTGAAGACAATGTTGACAGCGATTTGCAATGATCTGCAGAAGCCGGACTCGATTATTCCGCCGGAATTTAAAGAAGGGTTGGTAGTTCTGATACCCAAAAACACTAACAATAGCACAATCACGAACCTGAGACCGATTACGCTGTTGAACGGGGACTACAAAATTTTCGCCCGTGTTTTAGCAGCTCGGATGAAAAATGTAATTAACGCAGTCATCGCGCCACACCAGACGAGCGTCGGAAGAGGCAGAGCAATATACCAAACGCTGGCGGACTACAGGGATATTACAGCCGTCGCAGACGCTTGTAAGATTAAATGTGCAGCAGTAAGCCTAGATTTCGAGAAAGCGTTTGATAGGGTCAGCCATCTGTATCTCTTCAAAACCATGGAGGCGATGGGCTTTCCCCTAGCGTTCATCAGTACGATGAAGAACTTGATACAAAATAGTACATCGAGAATTATAATAAACGGCCAAGTAGGCTCTGAAATTTCCATCAATAGTTCAGTCAGGCAGGGGTGTCCCATATCCGTGTCACTTTTCGCCATAGCTATAGAGCCACTACTCGTTACCTTAACGAAATGTTTAAACGGTCTCAAAATAAACAATCAGAAGATTGTCTGCAGGGCCTACGCTGACGATGTCGCTTTCTTGATCACTGACGCACGTGAAGTAGAGCTTGCTCTCCAGATAATAACTACATACGAGAGAGCATCCGGTGCACGGCTAAACCGTACGAAATCAGGAGTAATGAATGTTGGAAGAGGAATAGGCACACTACAACTTGGCCAAATCCAAAAACTGAAATGTCTGGGTGTCGACTTCAGAAGTACAATACGGAAGACCATAGCCGCCAATTATAAACAACTACTTACAAAGATGCGTGCGTGCGTGCAGCTACACAGTATGAGGAAATTAGATGAGGTTCAGAAAGTGGCACTAGCCAACACATACATAACGTCGAAAATAAATTGTGTAGCACAGGTACTACCTATCACTCCCGGTATCGCAAGTAATATGCTGTCGGCACTTGGACACTTTGTATGTCGTGGACATATCTTTAAAGTAAAGTATGACACCTTAACTCTCCCGGTACGGGATGGAGGACTCAATTTAATCGACGTGCACAAAAAGGCAGACGCTCTTTACCTCGGTAAAACCTGCAAGTTATGGCGGACATCACCGAACAGTCTTCCCGCGCACTTGCTAAGCGAAATCGCGCCGGCGGACCTCCGCCCACCGATTGATGTCCATCACATACCGACAACGCTCTACCACTTTCCACACTTTCTGATCGAGTATAGTAATATCCATGACAGACTACCTGTGGCAAAAAGAACAATCGTCCGAGAAGTATATAAGACGCTAGCTGAAAATAAAACACGAAATGTGATAGAACGAAAAATCCCGAACAAGAATTGGAGTGCAACATGGAAAAATGTTCACAACCCGCATCTTCCATCAAACGTAAAAGCTTCCTGGTATGCACTTGTTAATAGAAAAATCCCCACTAAATCAAGACTCAACGATATACATTTAACGGACTCCCCATTGTGCTCAATATGCAACCTCGTTAATAGCGATGAACATCTTTTCGTGTGCGATGGTGTCAAACATATATGGGACTATGTCCGGCAGAAACTGGCAATCATCAAAAGAACCTCACCACATGTCATAACGCCAGTCTATTTTACGAACCCTGATGAAATACCATTCACAAAAACAAAACGAAATGCTGTCAACTGGATAACGGGTCATACAGTGTACTATCTTCTTAGTACAATAGAAAAGACCAAGGAGGATTTTGTACTGTACCTCACCATACAGCACCATATACTAGAGCAGAAACGAAACTACAAGGAACACTTTGCTAATTTCTTGAGCAAGACTATACTATAAACACGAATTACTCACCACAAGAAATTGTCAAACAGAGAAAGAACTAACTTCGAACGAAGAAAACCTTTTTATTAATTTTGTTATTAGTTATTTTCTATATTTTTATAAATGATGGAGTAATCACTGTCGCCGAGATGAGAAGAAACAAGTGCGTTTGTGCAGAGGCTTATGTACGTTTATTTAAAAAAAAAATGTTCAAATGTTTGTAAAGCTTATGGGTCATCAGTCCCTAAACTTACAAACTACTTACGAACTACCTTATACTAAGGACGGCACAAATATCCATGCCCGAGGAGGGATTCGAACCCCCGACCGTAGTGGCCGTGCAGACCGTGACTGGAGCGCCTCAGTCTCCTCGGCCACCGCGGCCGGTAATTTATTTTCCTACCTTCTTACTTTTATCACACGATGTGCGACAAAAGTAAAACCGTGTTGTGTATTTTATACAGCTTTCAACGATTACTTTATTTCACGCCAGAATGGCTGTTATGTTACTTTCATTACACAAATTTCTAAATGTGTTCCCCACTCGAGAGACATTTTAAATGCAGAAATGTACGTTCATTGGCAAATGCAGAAGAAGAACTTTATTTTATAGTTACCCTTCTACAGAAGAATGTTATTTTGCTTAAAAAATGCCAACTACTGTATAAGCAATGGAAAGTTAGTGACACATCACGGCAGCAGAAAGGATTCTTACTATTACTGCAACAGAAGAGGATAGTACGTTCATTTGAAGGCCAAAGAAGCCTACGCCGAGGAAGGCGAAATATGGCGAGCGGAAGGACGGGCTATAAGGGGAGGATGGAGGCCCGATATATATATATATATATATATATATATATATATATATATATATATATATATAAGTAGTCGGTAGAGCGCTTGCCCGCTAAGGTCAAAGGTCCCAGGTTCGAGTCCCGGTTCCGACACACAATTTTAACCTGCCAGGAAGTTTCATTATTGAGCCTATCTGGGGTGTCTTGCAACCTGCTGTTCAGAAGAGATCTCCACCTACTGGTACTCCTACGGATTTATGGACAGTGCAACAGGAAAATATCTACATGAGTAATGTTAACCGGTCCTTTAACATTTTCTTTCCTCTTCCATGTTGCCATAGAGGACGCACAACAGTTTGCTTTTGTACCGCAATGACAGTGTACGCGAGGGTTGTAGTAAGTTCCCACTGTACTATGTGAAAAGTAGAAACTCTAAAAGTTCACCAACCTGGCGTCTTCTATAGATGTCCCCACGCAGATGATAGCACGCAGGTCGGAGTTCTTGATTGAGACTGAAATTATTAAACTATTGGCAGGAACTGATTTAATTACAGAATGAAACATATTTCCAAAGGATGCCATCTGATTTATGTAAAGACTGCATAATAACATCCACTTGACACACATTGTCGTAACAGAAAATTGAATATACAGTCATTTCGCCTTGATCTAAGATAATTAAACGATGTTTTATGACCGCCTACGTATGCATGTTACTCCTCCGAGTGCATGTTCTGAACTCACATGTTATTCCTCCGAGTGTATGTACTGAACTGAAGTGTGGCGGATCGATGCAAGGCTGCCTTCGCTCCGCAATCTGGCGCGCAAACATGACCGCCGTTTATTGTCATCATCATCATCATCATCATTAGGGACTGATTATGCCTTTCAGAGGTTCAGTCTGGAGCAAAGTACCTCTAATAAAATTCCTCCATGATCCCCTATTCAATGCTAACGTTGATGCCTCGTCTGATGTTATGCCTTTTACTTCAAAATCATTCTGCACCGAATCTAAGTACTTTCTTCTAGCTCCTCATCTCATTCCAGATCGTATCTGAGGAGTCCCTGGTTTGTCAATTAGAGGTGGGACTCCATCACCTACAAAGGTCCGAGGCATTTTGCTCTTATTGTTGCCAGCATGATATTAAAGTACTTGGGAAGCAGGTTGCTAGCCTTACTTGCCCAGGGCCCCACTGGGTTTTGGGACTAACCGGTGGATTTGGTAGTCTTTGCCGTCTGAGCACAAAGGTGGCCACGACTCAGAATATGTCCGAGATGCCCAACCTTATTCCAAAGTAACTGGTATCCGAACTGTCAGGACCACTTACTTGGCCACTCAGACGTTGCCCGTGGTTCATGATCTAGGGCATGACTACAGGAACCCACACCATGAACCACGCGTTTATTGTCCGTCTAAAACTTAATATGTTTTAGCTACTCAGGGCATAGCTTAGCTTTGAGGGTTTTTTCTAAATTGAATACATAATTAGTTTATTAAATATCAATAAAAATATGATTGCGTTTTGGCGCGTGACCGCCAGAGCTACAGTCAATCGACGTCCAGTGCCTGCCGCTCGGGGACTTCCCTAGCATTTGGGGAAACTTGTCAGTGCTCTTTCCCATGAGAACCCGACCTATTGTACCACCTGTCGTGGTTCTCACCGGATTTTACAATCTGTCGTCTACTGGTCCTAACCGGCTGCACTGGAGCAATACTCAGATCTTAAGCTTTAAGCCAGAAATATTACAACAGCCCTGCTGGATGCATGCTCATTTTCCTCCTGCACTACTCGAGACATTAGGTGAGCCGTGCCACGTCGTGTTACGGAACTTCTCCATGATGGCAGGGGTCCCCACACGATATTTGGCAGCTGGACCAGTTTCTTGGCTCTTCACTGTAATTATACCATTTACGAGTAAGTTTGATAAGAGCATACTTTTTCTTATGTATTTAAGTATATTATTATTGTTATTATTATTACTATCATAGAACAAAGTATTAGTCGCCCACTTAAAAGAGAGCAGTGGTCATTTTGGAACGCTGTAGATGGCGCAGAGCAGATACCAGGCGTTTATATTGTCGCGTTGAAATGGAAACAGGCTTGACGTCGAAGGCAACTGAACACAGCACTTATACTGAAAGCACGTTAATTACGAACTCAACATACACGCAGCTCTGACTGCCTCTCAGGCAGAGTGCTCTGCTATTTATACACAGAGAGAATTTACCAGAAATTAGAAGAACAGTTAACATAAGAAACAAGTAGAATTTACAAGTGAACATAAGAAAGATGCAGAACATTCTGGAATTGTTAATTACAATGAAGTAAATTTTTGCCGGTGGGCGGGATTGAACCAGCGACCTTCAGCACCGAGGTCGGTGACGCTATCCCCCGCGCCACGCCGGCAGTCGGTTTCCGGTGTGTGTCGCGGCAATATGAACATCCACCACTTACACTAGTTTGTCTCAATACACTGTTGATATTGTAGACCTCAGAATGTTCAATTTCAAACCAATTTCTGAAATGGAATGCTACATGAATGTAGCTCGAACTACATTTGCGCGTTCAAAGTTTGTTAATTCCCGTCGTGTGACCATATTCATATCGGAATCCTTTTTACATCTTTTGTGCACGATTTTAAAACATATACTTTCCTCAAATATTATTAACTACCTCGAAGAGAACGACCTATTGACCAATAGCCAACACGGATTCAGAAAATATCATTCTTGTGAAACACAGCTAACTCTTTACTCACATGATGTGATGAGTGTATAGACAAAGGATGTCAAATAGATTCCGTATTTCTAGATTTACGGAAGGGTTTCGACACTGTACCTTACAAACGTCTTCTAATCAAACCGAGTGCTTATGGAATATCGACACAATTGTGCGAACAGGTTCCTGATTTCCTGTCAGTAAGGACACAGTACGTTGTAATTGACGGAAAGTCATCAAATAGAACTGAAGTGACATCTGGCGTTCCCCAGGGGAGTGTTATAGGTCCCCTACTGTTCCTTATTTTTTTAAACGGTTTAGGAGACAATCTGAGTAGCTCTCTTACAAGGTGACCACATGGGTATCGGATTTTAGAATTTCTTTATATTTATGGAACGTGAAGTTCACAACTTCAATAACAATCGGCCAAAGCCATTCCACGCAACTCTCAAAGATTCTCGAGAAAGTCGACTTCGAAGTTTTGCAAAGTACACGAAAGTGCCAATAATTGAACGAGGCACAGCATGTGTCGTTGTAGCTCAGGTGGTAGCGTCCTGGCCTCCCAAACATAGAGTCGGTGGTTCGAATATCGGCAATTTTTTTGTTTTTTGTTTTCCAATTCCGTTATATAAAACATTTTATAATCTCCAATTTGTCGTGTTCTGTCAGTTTTTGTTTACGTGTATGTAGACGAGCTAAAAAACCGTGTCGTCACGTAAAAATGGTTGAGTAGTTTAGCTTCTTGGAAAGCCGGTAGCAGCTACGGAGGTGACTTTCCACAAACACTGTCGTAGCTCTTAACAATCAAAGACTACCGTCGCCAACCAATAGGGGAGCCAATACTGTAAAAATGTAACTTTTTTTATTGCAACTATCATTATTAACAACCTTCTATGAAATATAGAAAATTACGAATAAACAAAAAATGTACTCTTTTCGAAAAATTACCATCAAATATTAAAATTCTGCACGTATTCGAACACAATGAAAATAAATAAAATCTGTCATCACAAGATTAGAACCACCGACCGCACGGTTGTACATCGACAACGCTACTACCTGAGCTACACCGACTGACCTCCAATGTAATTAATGATGGGAACTTACGTGCATTTACAAAACTGCAAAGTCGATTTTCTCGATAATTTTTGAGAGTTGCGTCGAATGGCTTTGGATGATTGTTGTTTACGTTCTGAACTTCACGTATCATTAATAACAAAAAATTCTAAAATCCGATACTCATGTGGTTTCCTTGTTAGACTGTTCACGGATGATGCTGTCACTTTTCTGTTAGTAAAGTCACCAAAAGATCAAAAACAACTGTGCCGGCCGCGGTGGCCGAGGGGACTGAGGCGCTCCAGTCACGGTCTGCACGTCCACTACGGTCGGGGGTTCGAATCCCCCTCGGGTATGGATATTTCTGCCGTCCTTAATGTTAGCTAGTTCATAAATAGTTTGTATGTTTAGGGACTGATGACCCCGTAGTTAAGTCCCATAAACTCTACGAACATTTGAAAAGCAACTGTAAAATGATTTGGATAAGTTATCCGCTTGGTGCAAAAAATGGCAATTGATCCTTAATAATGAGAAGTGTGAAGTCATTCATCTGACCACTAAAAGAAGCCCGTTAAACTTCATTTACACGATAAATCAGTCACAGCTACAGGCCTCAAAGTCAACTAAATATTTAGGAGTAACACTTACAAACAACTTAAATTGGAAAGAACACACAGAAAATATTGTAGGGAAAGCGAACCAAAGTCTATGTTTCGTTGGCAGAACACTTAGAAGATGCAACAGTTCTACTAAAGGAACTGCCTACACCACACTTGTGCGTCCTATTTTAGAGTATTTTGCGCATTGTGGGATCCCCACCAAGTGGGACTGACAGACGATTTAGAGAAGGTTTAGAAAAGGGCAGCTCGTTTTGTATCATCGCGATATAGGGGGGAGTGTCACGGAAACGATGCACGAGTTGGGGCGGAAATCATTAAAACAAAGGCGTTACTTGTTGCGACGAGATCTATTTGCGAAATTTCTTTCAGCAACTTTCTCTTCCGAAAATGTTTGTAAAGCCTATGGGACTCAACTACTGGGCTATCAGTCCCTAAACTTACAAACTACTTATGAACTACTTACTAACTAGGACGGCACAAATATCCATGCCCGAGGGGGGATTCGAACCCCCGACCGTAGTGACCGTGCAGACCGTGACTGAAGCGCCTCAGTCCCCTCGGCCACCGCGGCCGGCTTCTCTTCCGAATGCGAACATATTTTGTTAGCAACCGCCTACATAGGAAGACATGATCATCGAAATAAAATAAGACAAATCAGATGGGAAAACTGAAAGATTTTGGTGTTCCTTTTTCCCGCGAGCTATTAGAGAATGGAACTTTAGAGAAACACGATAAAAGCGGTCCGATGAACCCCCTGCCATGCACTTTAATGTGACTTGCAGAGTATTTATGTAGATGCAGAATCGCCAGAGTAAAAGTGACAACTCTGCCAAGGCGCGGCTCTTTTATACCTTGTGTACGCTATATGTCCGCCATCTTTATTTGTGCATATCGCCATCCCATGACTTTTGTCACCTCGGTGTATTTGTAGAGGACATTTAGACGTGACGTTTTGTTCAAATGTTTGTTAAGCTTATGGGACTTAACTACGGGGTTATCAGTCCCTAAACTTACAAACTACTTAAACAACTAGCTTATCATAAGGACGGCACAAATATCCATGCCCGAGGGGGGATTAGAACCCCCGACCGTAGTGGCCGTGCAGCCCGTGACTGGAGCGCCTCAGTCCCCTCGGCCACCGCGGCCGGCTGACGTTTTGTACGACGACGTTCATACCGCAAAATTCGGTGATGCTGCAATTCCTCCCGACTGCCGCACGGACGCAGTGGTGCGTTGCACCGCGTTTTGGCGTTAATTGGAAGTGCCTCGAGGCAGATTAGGCTGTGCGAGGGCACTGCGCCAAGACAGCTTGTTAGCCGCCGACTAGTCACGTGCCCACTTGTTACTTAGAGCTTCTGCCTGTTTGCCTGATACCTCTGTTTCTTCAAGAAATAGATATTAGCGCCATCTTTAGAGCCACCCATGATAGTTTACAGGGCTGGGCCTTTATTCACATAAGCAATGGCATCCTTTAACTATCACCTAATCTGCATTTAAAAGAATACCGAATTACTTAAGCCATGAATGTCATAGTTTTAGGCTTTCCAAAAACATCGATTATGGAGTTGGGTTGGGTTGTTCGTTTTGGGGATAGGGGGACTAAACTACTGAGGTTATCAGTCCCCCGGCGGGGAGGGGAAGCAGTGAGGATAGGAAAGGACGGGAGGGGGAAAGGAAATGCAGTCCGGGAAGTAAAGAAGGAAGGAAAACTGCATTTCTGACAAAATCGGAGTACCGATTTCGGAGTGTGAGAGGAAATGTACAAATTTAAAAACGCAATATAATCGCGAAAATTGCAAGAAGCAAAAGACGAAAAGTGGGTGTGAAATATCCGAAAGATATATCCCGAAATGGTTGTTTTACGAACATATGAAGTTTTTGGAAGGCGATAATAGGCCTGAAAAAAAAGTATTTACAATCGTAACTAATTATACATGTATTTTCACTGGGTAATTATTTATTTCTGTTGCCATTTCACTTTGCTAACATCCGATACATTACTTCACAAATTAGGCCTACATTGTTAATAAATTGACTTTCATCCATAAGTTTGAAATTTATTGTATTATCACTGGATTTATATATGTTTATTTAGCAGGCCTTGTCACTGATATTATGACTTTTGTCCAGAAGTTGTAATTGTCTTTTCACTAGGTACTTATTTATGCACATTTTTCTTGCCATGACACTTTACCATCATCTGATCCAAAGTAAATTGCAAATTCATCCCTTATATTTTTTCAGTTCTAGTTGCATTGCCTCCCTTTCTCTGAAGACATCCTCCAATTCCCATATAAAACCTTGCCTGTTTCTGGATCTTCCAAATCAAAACTGCCAGGTGGTGTGTAAACAGTAGCTCTTTCTTTATTTCTTCTAAGAAAATTGTGGAGAGACACAGCTACAAAAGCCACTTATGTTGCTTTTTCAGGACATAAATGCATAGTTGTCCTGAGGCACCGAAAAACTGCTGTCAAAATTCCCCAAAAAATTCTCCACAATTCTTATAGACCGAGATAACAGATTATTAAACACCATTTCCAGGCTGCCTTTCTCTTGCCACCCTGCATATGGTTCCATCATATACTCTGAAAGAGAAAAAGCATCATCTCCCACCATAACAAATGGCACAACCTCATTTCTTTCAGGGAGTGGTCTTTCCTTCAGAAAACTGCTTACCCATCTTTGAGCAATTAAAAACACCACCATGTGAAATACTTTCTTGCATACCTACTTCGTAACTGATTACATTGTCATGTACATTCACCAATGCAAGGAGTACAACACTAAATGTTCCTGTGTAATTATAATATCACATAACCATAACAAATTGCACAACCTCATTTCTTTCAGGGAGTGGTCTTGCCTTCAGAAAATTGCTTACCCATCTTTGAGCGGTTAAAAACACCAACATCTGAAATACTTTCTTGCATACCTGCTTCGTAACTGATTACATTGTCATGTACATTCACCAATACAAGGTGTACAACACTAAATGTTCCTGTGTAATTATAATATAATGACCCAGTTCCTGCAGGCTGGACTATTTCTATGTGACGACCATTGCACCAATGCAATGTGGAAAATTCCATATGGTCTCGAATCCATTGGAAACTTCTTCCCATTCTTCCTTTGTGCTCGGTTCCTATAAAAATAAGAATAAAGTACAGTTAACATTTAATCAATATCTTGATAAGTAATTTTAGGGGGACAGTGTTCTAAAGATTACATTTTGTGTATTTCAGAATTCGTCAGAAGCATTGAGAATCGGTGTAGAAGAAAGCAGTGAGCACGGGTTTGAAGATTACAGCCAGGAGTCGGAGGTGCATGATGATATACCACCACCACCACCACCGCCATCATCATCGCTGCCATCTCCCTCATCATGCATTCAATCTCCGTCTACTTCGAGGGCCACGTTCCCGCTTGAAAATAAGAGGAAGAGAACAACAATAGCAGACCATGCGTTAAATTGTATGCAATCTCTAACTTCTTCGATTCAAAGTAAGAAAGAGGCCACTGAACCTGACGTTGTTGTTATTATGGTCTTCAGTCCGAAGACTGGTTTGATGCAGCTCTCCACACTACCCTATCCTGAGCAACCCTTTTCATCTCCTCATAAGAACGACAACCCACATCCAGCTGAATCTGCTTACTATACGCGTCTCTTGGTCGCCCTCTGCGATTTTTACCCCACACACTTCCCTCCAATGCTAAATTTACGATTCCCCGATGTTTAAGAATGTGTCCTACCAAGCGATCCCTTCTTTTAGTCAGGGTATGCCAGAAATTCCTTTTCTCACCAATTCTGTTCAGTACCTCTTCATTAATTATGCGATCTACCCACCTAATCTTCAGCATTCTTCTGTAGCACCACATTTCAGAAGCCTCAATTCTCTTCCTGTCCGCACTGCTTATCGTCCATGTTTCACTCCCGTACAAGGCAACACTCCACACAAATGCCTTCAGAAAAGACTTCCTTACCCTTAAATTAATATTCGATGTTAGCAAATTTCTCTTTTTCAAAGATGCTTTTCTTCCCATTGCCATTCTGCATTTTATATCCTCTGTACTTCGACCGTCGCATGTTATTTTACTACCCAAGTAACAAAACTCATCTACCACCTTCATTGTTTCGTTACCTAATCTAATTCCTTCAGCATCGCCTGATTTTCAAGACCGCATTCCATTATTTTTGGATTGCTCTGAACCTGATAACTCCTCAATATTCGGAGAGTGGGTGGCCTCAGAACTGAGGGAAATTAAAAGTGAAAAGATGAGACTAAAAATCAAGCGGAAACTTTCCGATGTGATATACGATTTCAAAGAAATGCTCTCTGAGCAAGATGAACAAAAAGTAGCAGCAGCAGCTGCATAAACTGTAACACTTTTCTATGAAAATGTGGACATAGATAATGTGGTGTCACATGAGGAGACACTGTGATTTTTTCACTCTTTGTATTTAGTAAATAATATGAAGAAAGTATTTCAGTTTATAAATCTTTTTATTTTAATGTAGTGATACCCACTATCTCCTATTGTAGTACTTGAAATATTCTACAGTGCTTTCTTTCACAGTTAAATGCTAGCAGGATTTACTATATCTGTATGTGTTTCAAATAATCTTGTTAATTTAAAGGTGAGGTACCTGCCAACTAATATTGTTTTATTATATTGTCATGTGGTACAGTCACCCTGGACACAGTGATTAGTGGCATGCAATAATGAATGGCTTGCAAATATTACATATGAATATTATTTTCATTAATTGTCAGATATTTCACATTTTCTACTTTCAGTTATCTGGGCAAGAGAGGTAAAAGTGACTAATAATCTCATGAGATGAATAACAACTCTGCAGAAAGCTGGAAGTGTTTAAAGTGATACCCATTATCTCCCATTGTGGTACTTAAAATATTCTACTGTGTTTGCTTTCATGGTTAAATGCTAGCAGGATTTACTATATCTGTGTTTCAAATATTCCTGGAAACATAAAGGTGAGGTAACTGCTAACTAATATTGTTTTATTATATTGTCATGTGGTACAGTCACCTTGGACGCAGTTCAAAATGTTCAAATGTTTGTATAGCTTATGGGACTTAACTACGGGGTCATCAGTCCCTAAACTTACAAACTACTTATGAACTAGCTAATCCTAAGGACGGCACAAGTATCCATGCCTGAGGGGGGGGATTCGAACCCCCCGACCGTAGTGGCCGTGCAGACCGTGACTGGAGCGCCTCAGCCCCTCGGCCATCGTGGCCGGCATGGACGCAGTGATTAGTGACATGCAGTAATGTAATGCCTTGCAAATATTACATATGAATATTATTTTCATTAATTGTCTGATATTTCACATTTGCTACATTCAGTTATCTGGGCAAGAGAGGTAAAAGTGACTAATATTCTGTTGAGATGAATAACAACTCTGCAGAAAGTTAGAAGATTTCAAAATTTGGCATCTGAAATGTACACACAAAGATCTCAATGTAATAGACTGCGGTTCTAAACCAGATATACTAATGAAGCATATGCCGATTGAAAATGCAGTAGTTGTTCATGTTAAAAGAAGGAAAAATCAACCACTGACACAAAGCAGGATGATGTGTGGACCAACAAAACATGTAACAATAAATAGCATTCACACTACATATATTTGGGTTTCTGTGTTTGTGAATATGTAGATCTGCTGGAAGGGAGGGAGGTGGAGGCTAGTGCCACAGAGTAACATATACAGAGGAGAAGCCCCCCTAAACCTCTGTCCTACGCTGCCCTCTTAATTCCGTAAGATGCTAGCAGGTGTCAGACGGTTCCTCGGCTTATTGCCGGTAGACCACACTAGAGGCGCTTCTGAGGGTAGCGTGGAGTGGAGGCTGAGGGGAGAGCTCGTGCCGCCTGCCACGAGGCCACGGCTGTGTCCGGTGTTTGAGGGGAGGAGGTGGTGGGGGCAGCCGCTACCTGCCGCTGCTCTGGCCAGTTTAAAGGGCTGCTTCTGACCGCAGCGCCATCATGGCACATCTTACGGAACCTTCCCTCCCCGCACCCCTGAGCGTGTGATGGGCCCTTACGGAGGGATTCCCGTCTGTATTTGTTTGTCTGTGCTAGTGCTTAAAACATGGCATCTGTTAAGAATGCCGGACACTTGCCACCCCTGACCCTTCGCCAGGTAGTCGGATTAGCGGCCTCTCAGGCAAGGGACGCCCTTCCCCGAAGTCCTGCTTTTTGCTTCCAAACCTCCGTCTCCCATCCTTCTCGATACAGTCAATACGGAAGAGATCTTTTTCTTCGACATCTCGCCGAAATGTACAACTTCTTTTACATTCCCGCAATCAGAATATTTATATAACTTTTGGGAAACGAAAGACATACCATCGTCTATGTCAGTGTATAATTAGTTATTCCAACCACAGATATGGATCCATTCTCCCTCCGTCTGTACGGTAGCTTTCTTCCACACTTACTGATTGCGACAGAAACAGTCCAGAGATCTTTTTCTTCGACATCTCGCCGAAATGTACAACTTCTTTCCAATATCCCGAAATCTAAATATCTATAACTATTGGGAAAATAAAGCAATATCGTCGTATATTTCAGTGTATAATTAGTTCTTTCATCACAAATATGGATACATTCTCCCTCCGTCTATACGGTAGCGTGCACACTAGCTGATTTCGATAGAAACATTCCATCGCTGTGGAAGCAACACAGAAGGAACGACATAAAGATAATTCCAATGTTCGCTGGTCATTCAAGATGATCATTGTATTTGTACATATATTAATTGCTACAACTGCATTAAAAATAGAGTGCAAAGAAGAACGATACACTTCATAACTTTACTCACTTGCGGCGAAACATTAGTTAATAAAGTGCATTGGGACAATGTTCAAAACAATGACAGAAAATACATTTACAAAATAGAGATAAGAGCGTCTATGTTTGACAGGTCACCTAAAGTCGACATAAAATTTTAAAATATTTGAAATGAGTAAATGAAAGAATATAGAATGTTATGCTTTAACGTAGACTGTTATTCTACATTGTTTAGCTTTGGTGTCTACTGAGTCGCAGAGGAAGCATCCTAGTTTTTTAAGGGAAAAGCTATAATTCCAATGATCTGTACTACAAAAGAAACGAAAAGTACAAAAGGAAATCGTAATGTAATTTGTGTACTAGCTCACAAGCGAAACTGAAGTCAATAGTTCCTGTGAATTAGTACTCGACAACCGGAATAAATTAATACCTGACTCCGTTTCCCGACCCCCGCACTCTCATGATGCAGCCGCCAAACAGTTGATAGAAAACTTGAGTCTCATTACAAATAGGTACGCTACTCATATAATTATAGTTGGCAGTGACTTAAATCTACCATCCGTATGTTCACCTTCAGATGGGTGGCAGATACATCTTCCGAAATTGTTCTAAATGCTTTTATTATTATTATTTTGAACTATTATTTTGAACTATTAGATCACGAACCCATTCAAATTGTAAATGGTTTCGAAAACACACTTGAGCTCTTAGTCACAAATACTCCTGAGATCATTACGGATGCAGGCATAAGTGAACACAAAGTTGTATCAAGCTCAAATCCGTAACAAAGATATTTACCAAAACTAACGGCTAAATACATCTATTAATAAAACAAACAAAAAAGATAAATATTCGGTTGACATCTTACTATGAGACAGTCTCCAGTTTTTCTAAATTGACTATGTAAGTGAAGACCATATGTGGCTTACATTCGAAGAAATAGTATCAACAGCACAGGAGGAATTCCTACCAAATAAATTAATAAGAGACAAAAGTGGTCCCCCATGGTACACAAAATAGAACAGAAAGCTTTTGCAGAAAATTTAGACAAATGCAAAATCCCCAAATATGCCGAAGTTTTACTGAAGCTCGAAATTTAGCACGGCCTTCAATGCGACATTCATTTAATAGTTTTCACAACGAAACTCCGAAAATCCAAAGAGATAATGTCCTATGTTATCTACACCTGCGGAAAGACTAAATGAATGCCTTCATTGCACGATAGCGACGGTAATATTATTGATGACAGTGCAACTAAAGCGGAGTTATTAAATGCAGTTTTCAAAAATTCTGTCACCAAAGAAGACGAAGTAAATATTCCACAATTCGAAATGAGAACTGCTGCAAACATAATATATAAGTAGATATCCTTGGTGATGCAAAGCAAATAATTCTATCAAATAAATGATGTTGCAGACGAAATGATCAAATATATTTTCAAAACGTTTCTAATGGATAAGAAAAATACGTCTAATATTTAGCTTTAGAAGGAAATGTGTGAGGTAAAAATCGTAGCGGGAGATAGAGGGACGAATACAGTAAGCAGATTCAAAAGGATGTAGGTTGCCGAACGTTTTCTCAGATGAAGAGCCTTGCACACGACAGGGTAGCGTGGAGAGCTGCATGAAACCATTCTGCGGACTGAAGACCACAATAACAACAACAACATTTGTTTATGATATTCTTTTGTAACAATTATTTTTGAACAGTAAGCTCCTTGCCTTGTTTCAATAGCTTTTGCTGGTCTGATTAAAGATAATCAACAACATGGTGAGATACTTTAATTTTTAAGTACTACAGCTAAATGTACTTCATGAGATCTGCATCTACTGTAAAGTTATTTCTATCCTTGTCTAAATTTGGAGATATGGCAATTATTTCAACACCATATCTGCCGAACTTGTCAATCTTAGCAGATCTGTTTTAGGGTCTCTCTTTTAGGTGCTTTTCAGAAGTTAAGATTATTTTTGAAACCTGAAGTGTACCTTATAAGTATAACAAAATGCGATTTTTAAAAGCTAGTTGCGGCTCTGAAGTTACAGGAAATAATTTTAGAACTCACAGTCTTTGATGGTATGACCATAATATTGGAAGGTAGAAATATTCTCTTGACATGTACACTATGGGAGCTTTTACTGAAGTAGGAAATTGCAAATTGAAAAGTGGTAGATGTAACTATGAATCCCTGGTTGCAGCAGGTTCATTTGAGTGATGTTTAATGAATTTGCTTCGATGAGTCAAATTTCACTGCCACGCTAGTGAACCAAACTGCGACCAGCTAGTTTCATCATTAAGTTATTTAAGGATACTGAGGTCCAACACACTCTTTTTATTTTTACAACTAATAAAGGTCGCATCGTTAGGTGGACCTCACAGATGTTCTCTAGGTTCCGTACGTCTCCGTTCTTCGAAAGCAGCTTTCCCTTGCAATGATCCTGTTTTCGGCGTAAGCACATCCACACCTTATTATCGCGTAACCATTGTAATGGCCAAAAGGCCTGCCCTTGGCCGTTGTATCAACTTCCACACTAACGGTCACACTATGAAATGCGGAAGCGACCCGTGTCCGAACACCGTCCACGGAATTCTCGGGCCGTGCGGAGGGGGTGAGGGGGTGGGGGAGGAGAAGGAGGAGGAGCTAGGGGCACCCGACCCTTCGGAGCAGGTAGAAGTGTGGCAAAATTCCGGCGTGGCAAGTGTCCGGCGTGGCAAGTGTCCGGACACCGCCGAGCCGTCTAAAGCGTCTCGCTGCGGAGCGCGCGGTTGCTCGCCGTGGAGGATCGAGTCCACCCTGGGGCATGGGTGAGTGTGTTGTCCTTAGATTAGTTTACCTAGGTTTAAGTAGTTTGTAAGCTACGGACTGATGACCACGCAGTTTGGTCCGATAGATTTACAAACATTTGAACATTTTAATTCGAATGTTCGCTGATCATTCAAGTTTGATCACTGCATGAAGAAAATAAGAGGAAAGAAGAACGATACACTTCATAAATTTACTCTCTTGCGGCGAAACTTTAGTTAATAAAGTGTATTGGGACAGTGTTCAAAAACAATGACAGAAAATACGTTTATAAAATAGAAATTAGAACGTCTATGTTTGACAGATCACATAAAGTCGACATACAATTTTAAAATATTTGGAATAAGCAAATGAAGGAATATAGAATGCTATGCTAGTAACGTACACTGTCGTTCTATATTGTTTAGCTTTGGTATCTACTGAGCCATAGAGGAAACACCCTAGTTTTTTAAGGGAAAAGCCATAATTCCTATTCTCTGCGCTACAAAAGAAACAAGAAGCACAAAGCACAGCTTAAGGAAATCGTGATGTAATATGTGTACTAGCTCACAAGCGAAACTGAAGTCGATAGTTCCTGTCAGTTAGTATAAGCAGATGTTACACTCGACAATCGGAATAAATTAATGACCTACTCTGTTTACCTATCCCCGTCTCTCATGACTCATCTACATCTAGATACATACTCCGCAATCCACCTTGAGGTGTGTGGCGGAGGGTAAACTGTAACACTACTAGGCATTTCCTTTCCTATTCCACTTCCAAATAGAACAAGGAAAAAAAAAAAAAAAGAAGCATACATGCCTCCGTAAGAGCGCTAATTTCTCTTATCTTGTCTTTGCGATCATTGTGCGAAATGTAAGTAGGCGGCAGGAAGGAGGCAGGGGCACCCGACCCTTCGGAGCAGGTAAAAGTGTGGCAAGTGTCCGGCTTGGCAAGTGTCCGGACACCTCTGTTAAATCTTCCCTGTGCACAACACTTCAGTCCAATATAGGTGATTATCTTTTCCCTTATTTTATTCATTGTCGAAATGAAGATTTTCAATTGTTTATACATAAATTTGCAACACTGCCGCCACCTACAACTTCCTGTTCCAGACTTGTTAGCAGACAGTAGTAGAGCTAGCAGGTACTTCTGTGAACCATTATAAAATCCAGTGTATATATTCTTGACGTCCTTCAGAAATTTGGAACCAAATATATCTCCTACTTCCTCACCTGTACAGAAGCCCCAAATAAGTGAATTTTCATTAAATCAGTTACCTCATATGGTTATAATGTTTAGTGTACTTTGTAATAGATTTTTTTTTCACTTCACCACTCAACTTTCCATCACATTTGCTCATTGGCAGTTTGTAAGTAAGATTATTTTTACATAAATGTTCAAATGTTTGTTAAGCTTATGAGACTTAACTACGGGGTCATCAGTCCCTAAACTTACAAACTACCTACGAACTAGGACGGCACAAATATCCATGCCCGAGGGGGGATTCGAACCCCCGACCTTAGTGGCCGTGCTGACCGTGACTGGAGGGCCTCAGTCACCTCGGCCACCGCGGCCGGCTATTTTTACATAGAAGTGTGGGATGTTCAATGGCAGAACGCACCATGACATGGACTACATTCCTATAACTACAGAAAAGTGATATCTTGTTTATTTAAACTGCTGTTATTTCAAATGTGCAGTTTAATCGTGCCGGCCGCGGTGGCCGAGGGGACTGAGGCGCTCCAGTCACGGTCTGCACGGCCACTACGGTCGGGGGTTCGAATCCCCCCTCGGGCATGGATATTTGTGCCGTCCTTAGTGTTAGCTAGTTCATAAGTAGTTTGTAGGTTTAGGGACTGATGGCCCCGTAGTTGAGACCCATAAGCTATACAAACATTTGAAGTTTAATCGTATTTTTGGTTTGCAAAATATTTATTTATATTAAACTTTGTAATATTTTAGAGTCAGGTTATAATTCAGAAGTATTTGAGGTATTTCTATCAGAGTGAATGTAACTTCAGGAATAGTAGGTGGGAATATCTTGAAAGCATGATATAAGAAAATTGGTGGGGGAGGGGGGGGAATGTGAAGGGGTGTATAATATAGTATGTGCCATATTCTGTGTTTTAAGAATGTATTGGGTTAAATTTTACTTGAAGCAGTGGAGTGGGGAGCTAATTTTGGCAATGAATTTGCAGAACGGATAGGAGTACATACAAGAACCTGTCAGTCATAGGGCAGCAACAGTATTAATTGTTTATTTCATGGTAAACACACAGGATTTTCCCCTAATTGTACATTAATGGGTTTTTAAGAGAATTTCATGGTCGTTGCCAACATCAGCACACAACGCCAATCCCGCCGTAAGTAAAATTTTACCATGTACAAGACCACCACTTACTTTCATGGCATTCTTGAGTACATTCACGATAATCCAGCACACCTGAGGCACAGTTTCACTAACCTTGGCCATTGATATTCGGTGAGAGTACATTAAACTTGTGTAACTGTCACCTGTTGCCAAAAAACGAAGGGTTACAAGAATTTTCTCTGCTGGTGATACTGCAGCTCTAAAATGTGTGTCTTTCCGATGAATATGAGGTGCTACTAGTTTCAAGAGTTCTTCGAATTGTCTACTAGTCATTCTGATGAAATTTTTGAAACCTTGCCTGTCTTCGATATAGAGTTCTTGCAGCACAGATTTATAAACACCGCGTGTTTCTCTTTTTAATAGGAACTTTCTTGACCACAAGCGCCTTTTTTGGGTTGATTTTCATGTATAAGAATTACACCAAGAAGTGTAGCACAAGCTGCTAATGTATCCTCACAGTCAGAATCAATTTCCATTGCGACTGCCATTAAAAAGCAAAACACCGAATTTTTGTTTACGAGAGTCTGAAGCTGTTGTCAATACTTTGCAACAGTTGTAAGTTTCCCAAACAGACAACAGTTGCTCGCTTTTGTTTGTTGAAGTTGGTTGGCAGTGTGAAGGCCCCTTTACAGCTAGTTTAGTACTATCACATTTCACACTATCATTTAGTACTATCAGCGGCCAGCACCGAGAGGGCACAAAAGTTACGTACGAGCGAGCTATTTTCATTTACTTGTCTGCTCTACAATTTTAATTCTTGCGTTCATTGTTTCTTGTTGTTTCTAGTAGGCCCATTCTCACGGGTTTCTTTCTTTCCATTTTTTAAATCAAAATCGTGTAGTTTGATAGCTGTGTATTGCGTCTCCTTTATCGCGACAATCATTTCTTTTGTTTTGGTCGGAGTAGTACCAGTACTACTCGTCTTTGCTTACCTTAGTTACTCACTGTAGATTATTCAGCAATCAGTCGTCTTAAATATAAATTCTTTATTTGTTGGCAAATCCGCGTCAGTACAAACGCAACCTCCTACATGGAGGTCGAGATATTTTAAGTATTTTAATTTATTTTAAGCATTGATAGCTGCGCAGCTGCGTCAGTACAAACGCAACCTCCTACATGGAGGTCGAGATATTTTAAGTATTTTAATTTATTTTAAGCATTGATAATGACCACACAGTGGTCGAAATCCGGATTTGCCAACAAATAAAGAATTTATATTTAAGACGACTGATTGCTGAATAATTACCACAAATCAAATACAGTCGTGGAGCACTCATTCCAATATGGAATCTAGCCTGACTCACTGTAGAGTCTACATAGTGCCTTTTTAACCGTTCGTTTTCCGAGTATTGGATGCATGAGTTAAGTGTCACTTCGCTCCCAGATTCCATTGACGTTAACCTTGGTTGCGCAGCTGGAGGCTGCAGTCGATGAGTAACATTGTTAAACCAGCCGTGAGAACCGAACGGGCGTCTATAACGTCCGGCACGTCCACCGCGGCTGTTACTGCTCGCAATGAGGCGGCGGACACCCCACCCACGGTCGCCTCAGTGCGTCACAGACAGCAAAACACTTCCTGTCGAACCAATGGAGAAGCCTTCGCGGTTCGTCTTCGTAACAGGTTTCAAAAAATGTTCAAATGTTTGTATAGTCTATGGGACTTAACTACGGGGTCATCAGTCCCTAAACTTACAAACTACTTGTGAACTACTTACGAACTAGGACGGCACAAATACCCATGCCCGAGGGGGGATTCGAACCCCCGACCGTAGTGGCCGTGAAGACCGTGACTGGAGCGCCTTAGTCCCCTCGGCCACCGCGGCCGGCTGTAACAGGTTTGAGGCGTTATTTGTGACAGAAAATGTTCGTGAGCGAGATGTCACTTGTGGCCTTACTGTAAGTCTTACGATTGCCGTGTTTGCAGTAAAAAATTCTGGGTATAAGATCCACCTAATATGCAAAACACTGTTTTTACTTTTCACCCAAACATGTTTCATCGCTTCTGGGTCATCATCAGAGGGTTTTGTCTATTTCTTTAAGGCTTGGTTTTACATTTCTTGGCCGTGTACGACTCTTTATACACGACCAAGAAATGTAAAACCAAGCCATAAGTAAATAGATAAAACCCTTTGATGACACAGAGGTGATGAATCATGTTTGGGTGTAAGTAAATTATTTCAATTAATTATCAAACAGTAATACCGTCTAGCGTTGAAATCGAATAATGTTATGGTTTGTCATTACTTGGTTACTTTGGAATCAGTAAGTCACTAGAAAATGGCTCATAACTCGACACCTAGGTCGTGCAAAATAAAATAAAGTTTTGTGAAACAAGGCAACAAGTGTGGTTCAGTTTACTTAATCTCCTGAACTTTGCGTTTGTTCTCATCTGTCTTGTTTTTGAAAGCATATTTTCAAAGACTAAACTGGTTTTCAATATTATTTAGAGAGAGAAAAAAAGATGCACCGCTTTGCAGTAATGCCGTCTCAGAATGTATTACTTGCATGACAAATTTAAGAGGTGAATATAAATTGATCGACTTTCTAAATATTACGAAACGCTCGATAAATTTGGAACCTGAAAGTAACATGAGTAGAGCTGAATGATGGACAAATACAATGGCAATTCAAGTGGGTGCATTTCGAGGTGTTGACAATGTTAAAACACGACTGGAAATACGATTTTCACATTGTGATAAACTGCTCATCCTTAAATTAGTAGATACTAATCATTTCGGTGTAGATTCATTACTACAGATGTATGGTGCGTTCTTCAGTAGCTCGCAATTGTCGGTGGAACTGGAAACTGTGTATTGTTTCCAGCATTAACAACAATTTATGTCTGACAGTTGAAGAGACGTGATCAAAAGAATGGTTGTGACCGAAAAGGACCAAATTATTACAGAAGCATTCCAATTATTTTGTTTAATTGCTACCATTCCTGCAACAAGTGCATAGTCTGAAAGGAGATTTTCTTTTTTCAAACGCGTAAAAAGGTATATGAGGAACAGTATGGCCTAGGATCGCTTATCAGCTGTTGCCCGTGCCTGAAATTAAAAACCATTCCTGCGAATACTAGAGAGCAGAGACACGTGGTACGACAATATCATCGAATGATTTGGGAAGGAGAAGGATCATGGAGTTAAGTTGTTCTACAAATAAAAGCGCTCAAACGCCCAGTCTGCAAGGTAGTTCGTTTGTATTTCGTCGGCGCCCAAACGCAGTAGTACCTCTCTTTGACTCGGACTGATACTCTTTTGACGAACATTGCAGTGGCTAATGGTATCACATTTACACGATACCTGATACTTACACAAACCCTTCATGCGTGTCTGACTGCCACAGACAGCAAAAAACCGCCACTGCCCTTTATATCCGACCAGACTGTCGCAGAGGATTTTTCCCCCCCTTGGCTCTTGCCTTCCCACTTTTTTTTCCCTGTGCCCCTAAAACCACACTTATTTCGAAAGCTGTTCGTCCACTTCTATCTCCCGATATATAGTATTACCGGGTAATCACACCCAGTCGTGCGAATAACATCAAACTCCTAGGCTCCTGTGACAGCAATTTTAACTTATTGACAAATGCATAGGTGACAGTAGGCCTATTGAGCTGGTCACCGTGCTAGAGCGAGCGTGGATGGGCTCCACTCCTTTTCGTCTTAAATAAAAGTTTGTCATATTATTATTGTTGTTTTCATTTCGTCTCAGGTGGGCCTACAGCATATATTAAGTCAGTAAATGCCAGTCTGAAGTTCCATTTGCTGTCACTCCCAAGACATTACTGTGACAGGAAACGAGACTTGAGAATGATTTTATTTTATTTTTTTATTTCACTCATTCGGCATCAAAGAGAGGCAAACACCAAATATTATGTTAATTACTGGATTCTTATAGTTCTATGTTGACAACAGTATTTTTTACAGACGTTCTAACAATCCTACATTAAATTACTGATATTCTTGAGCCATTCTGTGGCTGAGTCATTGAGTTCGTGAATGTCCTTCAATTCACCATTGAAGCTGTACATTTTGCACACGAGAAGATGGTCCATAGATTGAATTTCGCCACACAGCGATTTTTATCCTGGATGCTGAAGTAATCACAGAGTGCCTAGTAGCATCTCCAATACTGTTTAATATACAGGCCGAACATTAATAAAAGCGAGAAACTTCGAGAGGATGTATAGGAGACTTAATATATCAAGTTTTACAACGATCAACGTCCAGAAATGTCATCCAATGACGTTATGAACACTTACTGAGAAACAAATCTCTTCTAATGTGCCGGCCGACGTGGTCGAGGGGACTGAGGCGCTCCAGTCACGGTCTGCACGGCCACTACGGTCGAGGGTTCGAATCCCCCCCTAGGGCATGGATATTTGTGCCGTCCTTAGTATAAGGTAGTAGATAAGTAGTTTGTAAGTTTAGGGACTGGTGACCCCGTAGTTAAGTACCATAAGCTCAACAAACATTTGAACATTTTTTATTTCTTCTAATGCAAGCAATTTACTTTCTGTGTTTTGGGAGGAGGTACCATAGACCAAAGGAACAAAAAATGGCCGGCCGCGGTGGCCGAGCGGTCTGCGGCGAGCCAGTCTCGTTCTGCACGGCCACTACGGTCGGGGTTCGACCCCCCCCCCCCCCCCCGGGGATGAATATTTGTGCCGTCTTTAGTATTAGCTAGTTCATAAGTAGTTTTCAAGTTTAGGGAATGATGACCCCATAGTTAGTCCCATAAGCTCTACAAACATTTGAACATTTGATTTTTGAACAAAAATGGGTAGTAAAGTGAGTCCTAAAAAGCATATTTCAAGAGCTATCAACACTTGTTCAGTTAAAGAGATATGTTCCGGAGTATCGAAAATGTTAGCGAGCCTTCCCTCCAGCGCGAATCTCGCTGTCCGTCCCCACCACCGCTGTTTTCTTGGATTTTCCGATTTCCGGTGGCTTCCCGCGTCCGGTAGCAGTTTCCCGCCTCATGACCGCTGGATCTTCATTCTGTGCTGGTCTTCTGGTGAGGTAAGGTTGGCTCTGCTCTTATGTTTGGAGATGGTAGCGTTTCATTATCTAGCACGTTTAACTTAGATTCGTGAACTTAGAATCATTTTTTGGAATATTTTCTCCCATCGTGTGCGGAAATGTGTTCTCGTTTTTCAATTCAGTGATTTCCAATAGATAAATGCGGTGTGTGTGATTCTAGTTGCAGTTTGATAATGGCCTGATATGTTAAAACCTTTTGTGATCATACTCTCTAGCTTTGTGGGGCCCGATTTCTAATAGGTGATGTGTTCATTTTTGTGCAGTGCATGTAAAAAATCTTGTCATCGTTTCCTTCCGTGAGTGATATGTGTTCCACGTGGTTGGTTCATAGAACAAAGCCTTCAGCTTTCACTCTTGTTTGTTCCATGCCCATCAGGCAAGTAACTATGCGGGTATCCTTCTGATTTCCACTAATATTTCGCGATCTTCTCTCCACGCCTATTCTAATTTTGCTGTCTCTTCTCCGACTGGTAGTACGTACTCTGTCAATGTCAGTAATTCTCTCTGAGCCTTGTACAACCTCCTTCAATAGCTTCCTTATGTAATTCTAAACATTTCTATGGGTTGCATGCCGTAATTCTTATTCTATTTTTCCGACTTTGTGATTATTTCATTATTGTGGTTTTCTGAGACTGGACTTCACCCGTCTCTGTAATCGCCCCCTAACGCGTATAGCTGTATTTCATTCGCTTCGTTATATAATTCTAAGAATTTCTATGGGGAACCGCGTGGGTCCGAGCTCCGGCTTTTGGGATTTGCAGCTAGTCGCCTGAATTCACACTACTTCTCATATAAAACCAGTACCTAGATCGATTGCTGACGGACTGCAATTTAAGAATCCACCGTGATTTAGTATAATGAATCCGATTTTCAACCACTTCACCTTCATTGCAGTGCATTCATGTAACGTAGCCGTGTGTCGCCGTTAGCGTGTTTGCTCGCGGTCCAATTCAATGTAATTAAACTTGGCTATACACTGCACCATCTCAAAACAGGCACGACAGACCAGAGCCAGCTTCAAAGTGTTTTTGTATATTGTGTTTTGTGCTACCTCCGACTTGCTGAATTTCGCCTACGATAGCGGCGCCTGCTTCCGTCTCGTCTCAACACGCTGATTTTGGTGAGTTTCGCTGTGGTATTGCGTGTGTGTGAGAGAATGAGTGTTGTTTGTGAATCCTTCCCCCCAGTAGCGTTAAATCATGTATAATTTAGGCTGGGCACCGTTCTCATTAATCCATGTAAGAGATGCTTTTTTATTGTATTAACAAAATTGGTTCCCCATTTTACTTGTTTTCTATCTGAATAAAGAAGTTTATTTTCAGCATGATCCGTAAGTTGCTTATAAATTGTAGTTTTAGAGAACCTTCCCTCTTGTATTTAATATTGTTCTTCACAAGTGCTGAGAACAAGTTCAGATGCAATTTTAATTAAGATCTAAATTCCGTTGCGCCATAAATGTTTTCTCAGCCACCTTTCTAAGATAACTTCAATTGCTTATTAATGTCTGTGTGTAATAACGTGTGAGCTGCTATGTATATTGACCACTGTAGTATTAACTTCATGTTATTGAAGTAATTTGAAACGAGTCAGTTCTCAGTTTGGGCCAGGGGACAAGGCTTTATAGCAGAGAGTAACCAGTATTTCACACGGACCTCATTTACTAATTTTAGTGATAAAACATGGCTCTTGTTACGTACAGTGGTCGACTTTTATTGTATAGTTTGTTTTTCTTAGTTTTCTTATAACAGATGTGGAATGATGCTGGCTAGTTCTGTTTGCAGTTTTGTTTCACTGAATTATTATTATTATTATTATTTATTTTTTTATTTTTTATTTTTTTATGCATTTATCAGTTATACGTGGTCAGTAACTGTACTGAAACCTTGGAAAATTGAAAATAATATAAATAGTTTCGTCATCGGCATACAGGTACTTAATCTGTTCAGTTTGAGTATACTAGCAAGTTGTATGAGTTCGTATATTGAAGGCTTTATAATTTCGTATGTGGGGTTGTCTTGTCAATATGTTCTAGATCATGCATCTATTCTTAGGATTCCTCTTTATGTGCTGAATTATCCTTTTGTTTGCTTTTTGGTTAGGCACCCAGACGCTAGCTGCGTATTCGGTAACTAATGTAGATAAACTAATGTTTAGTTTTAAGCGCCATTATGCGTCGGTCAATTAGTTCTAAGAGTCCTAGTGAACGTGTGGCTTTTCTTATGATGTTGTCTATAATTATTTTATAACCATAGTCAGTCAGGGATAGTTAGCTTTCGTTTTTGGTGTTATTTCTAGGCCGTATACTTTTAATTTGGCTTCTTGTGTTCGAGCTATTGCTATTTCTTTCTTCAAATTTTTGTCAGAAGACATTTACACTTTTTCTGGAATATAGGTTTTATGAGCCACAGGCTGTACCATTTTTCGCACTTTCATGATGTACGACGTGTTCATTCGTCGTAGACTTTAAGTTGTCTTTTAGTAGCACCAAAAGACGGTTTCATATGGATACAATGATAAACCTTCGCTGCATTGAGCTGGACGTGGTATATCGGCAATTTATGCAGGATGAACATGAATGAAATCGACAAACGTCGGTAGAATATAGTAAATCATGGGAACTAAAGTCAGGAAATGTCATCCGATGATTCTGCGAGCACTTATTCAACCTCGATAGTATGAACCAAATCTCTTCTACTGCAGGCTCTTTCCATTCCATATTTTCGAAGGATTACGAGGACAAAAATAAGAAACTAATTTCCAGAGGAAGTGGTCTCTAAAACGCTTATCGTAAGATGTAAGAGTGTAGAAACCTCTTTGGTAGCTTCATCAGCTATCGACTCTGAGCCAGAGAGAACGATGCAAAGCGAGCTATCACTCCCCACATTCAGTCGGGGTTGGAACACTTGCGCGGAGTGACACTTGCGCGGAACCCGGGGCCTTTGGGGCGGCTAATCGCTTTTCCTGGGTACAGGCCCACCAAGAAGTCTAGCACTGCTGTTGTCAAGTTTCCACACTGTCAACATAACACGAAAATCAGTGAAATTGCACAACCCTTTGCAAGCTGAAGAGCAATATAGTGACTTGTTCTAACTAAATATTAATCCGTTGAGTGTTCCTCCTGTAAACAAAAAGGTATTTTAATAGTGATAATGTTTTTGAGAGTTAGTCTCTGCTACTACAAGACTATGACTTTCCACAGTCATACCTCCTAAAAGCATATTATTCGGAACACTAAGCATATCAAGACACCTGCGCAAGCAATAAATATATTAGGCATCCTGCACAGATACGTTGATGTAATTGACCGCTATGTAGTTAACCCCACTATCGCGCAACTTCCATCTCTTTAAAAATAGCTACTATGCTTTTTAATAGGAGATGCAACCTTAAACCTTCAATTAAAAAAACGTTAATAATAAGTCAATGAGTATTTTACATACTTAAAGCGTTTATTCGTAGACCCCAAAACGATTTGGCTGTATTCGAATTACAAATACATACGGAATGTGTAAGGGAATGTCACACGCCGAAAAATTCTAAAGATGAATTCTATTTTCCATCACCGTCATATAGAACCATTTTTACTCCGAACTTGGCAGAAACCAACAGGGAGAAATAAGTTGCAAGACTTCCAGGAAAAATGAATCGAAATTGGCAGCCAATAGTTGGTTATACATTACATTGCCTGTTAACTGTATAAATTACGGAATACGCGGAAATACTGTTCAGTACAGTCAAAAAGGTATAAGGTAATAGGCAGTGGTTTACAATCAGATATCCTTATCACTCTCCTCCTGAATAAGTCTGTTTGAAGATTTATATTCAGAACATTCAAGAAAAAGGTGTTGAAACTATAAGAAGCAGCTCATTTACTCAGGAAGGGAAAACATTATGGTGCCCGTAAATTTGAATGGATGTATCTCTTGTAGTCACATTTAATTTTTGATAAAATGTTAAAATCCAATAAACCAGAATTTTGTTTTTCTAAACTCAGTGCCACTTTTTTTGTCGAAATTTTTGCAGGAAGTAGTCTTGACGTGATTTCATACTTCTATGAATTAATATTATCAAACATGTAATTTGTGTCACAAATTGCGCGACCGGTCCGGTCGGAGGTTCGAGTCCTTCCTCGGACATAAGTATGTTTGTTTGTACTTTACCTAAGTTATTTTAAGTAAGATTAAGCAGTGTGTAAGTCTAGCGACCAATGATCTAAGTAGTTTGGCCGCATAAGACTACACATATACACGTAATTTATTTATTTCATAACCACATTTAAGTACTAATAATTAAAGAAACTTAAAAGAGAAATTTGAAGTAAACACTGAAAACAAATGATTGATATTTCTCATGAGATGAATGCACACAACCGTTGTCTTATGTCTTGTGACTGTACCTACAAATTGTGCCATATTAAAATTGTAGTGTGAGTCCCAAATATGTTTTTTCTGTAATAACATTAAAAACATATTAAAAATTCAGAACTCGAAAATCAGTGAAGTTTTCGACTTCAAGCGTTTTGTGTTGCTACAGCATTACATAGTAGACACGATTTTAAAATTTGGTTGCTATCGCCAAAGTAGACGAAACGTTAAATTTTTTGGTGTAATCTTCGCCGTGTAGACTGTATGTTGTAGAAGTCTACGTCGAACCTAATCATACCTCTGAGGAGAGAACGTTGTTTGCACTTCTGCGTTTCCAGTCGGCTGTGCTGTGCTACATAACGACATCGTACCGTTCCACTTTACCGAGAGCTATATATGTGTTGGTGTGATGTCTGTTTTTTCGAAATAAGACATCACACCATTACATGTGTCATTTAGACGCAAAGATTCTGGGTTCTGGTTTCATCGCTAACGCGATTAACAACGTTAGACCTCGTGTGTAAACAAAATGTTCAAATGTTTGTATAGTCTATGGGACTTAACTACGGGGTCATCAGTCCCAAAACTTACAAACTACTTATGAACTACTTACGAACTAGGACGGCACAAATATCCATGCCCGAGGGGGGGGGGGGATTCGAAACCCCCGACCGTAGTGGCCGTGCAGACCGTGACTGGAGCGCCTTAGTCTCCTCGGCCACCGCGGCCGGCGTGTGTAAACACTTAAAGGTTATGAGTGCCACTGGAAAAATGCATAAGTAACACCTGTTGTTTGAGACTTGAAGATGACCTGAAATTAGCCGAAATCGATATCTCATAATAAACATAAGGTGTAGCTGTCTATATTTCATAATGCTATTCCTAACATATTTAAAAGCTGCTCAAAACCACCTACAAAAAAATGAGATTGTATATAATTCCACGATCAAATTGTGTTTTAGTTATTTGTAGTAATACACCCAAAGATCTGCCCTTGCTTTTAGTGCCTTGATCAGCTGTTTATTTTTAGAGGTGTTACTAGGAACAGGAAAAATTCGCATTTGCGATAAATGCGAATATAGATGCGAATTCTGACTCAAAATGCAGTAAATCCGAAATTGTAGTTAGCAACAGTTGCGCTCAATTCCGATTTCATCACATTCCTCTTCACATGGTGCTGTATTGTAAATCGAGTGATATTTGTATGACGTTATCTCCCTGTTGAATGAGGCTGTGATATCTCCGGGCCGTTACTACTGCTCCACCTCGCTCGGTGGGCCTTTCCTTGAATACAGCACAGGTAGCGGCTGGAGGGCGAGGAGTAGGGGTGGTGTATCCCTACTTCTGGAACACCCTGTTCGCTACCTGCAGCGTCCGGGTCTCCGCGCAAGTGTCTACAAATTCCCTTTCCGCGCAAGTGTCACTCCGCGCAAGTGTCACAAACTCCATTCAGTCAGCCATAGCTTCTCGCACCCACTTAAAGGTAAAACAACTGCACATTCTCACAGGGACAGTGGCGTAGCGGAGAAGCCGTACTTATGCCACATTAATTAATATAATAATAAATTTTGCTATTCCTCAAGCCTTGAAAAGAGTGGGGTTCAAGTTTTAACAAAATGATAATCTAACGACATTAAATAAATTATAACTTTACATAAATACACAAAAAATACGAGGCGCGTCCAGAAAGTAAGATCCGTTTGGTAATAAAATGAAATTGTACACAGATACAGAAGAAATTTTTATTGCACAAAATTCTACAACTTTTAAACTACTTTTCCACATAACTGCCGAAATTTTGTAGGCACTTGTTATAGCGTGCCACAAGTTTTTGCATGCATCCTTCACAGAAGGTTGTCGCCTGTATATTCAATCATGCGGTAACAGTTCTTTATCATCGTTGAAGTGTTGACCACCAAGGACAGATTTTAGGTGTAAGAAGAGATGAAAGTCGCTAGGAGAGAGGTCCGAGCTGTATGGAGAATGATCAAACAGGTCCCATTGAAATTTCTGTAAAAATTGTTTGGTCACATTCGGTGTTTGAGATCAGGCATTATACTGAAAAAAAAAAAAAAAAAACTTTTGACAGTAATCCTCTTCTTACACCTAAAATCTGTCCTTGGTGGACAACACTTCAACGATGATGACGATCTGAAAGAACATGTTACCACATGGTTAAATACACAGGCGGCAACATTCTATATTCAAATTTTTGTAGAACTTATGGGACTTAACTACGGGGTCATCAGTCCCTAAGCTTACAAACTACTTATGAACTAGCTAAGACTAAGGACGGCACAAATATCCATGCCCGAGGGGGGATTCGAACCCCTGACCGTAGTGGCCGTGCAGACCGTGACTGGAGCGCCTCAGTCCCCTCAGCCACCGCGGCCGGCAACATTCTATGAAAAAGGCACACAAAACCTTGTGCCATTCTATGATAATTGCCTACAAAATTTCGGAAGCTATGTAAAAAAGTAGTGTAACAGTTGTGGATTTTTGTACAATCAATATTTTTTTCTGTATCTGTACCCGTTCGTTTTATATAACCAAGCGGAACTTACTTTCTGGACGCGCCTCGTATATGGAAGACGACAGACGGTCGTCTTTCAACAAACAAAAAATCTGTCGTCCACAGAACAATCCCAGGTAAGATTTTAGAGGGGCTCCTGTCCGAAAACAACAGAAACCATATCAATAATTGTAAATATGTCCACAACATGCAATGAGAGTTTCAGTGCGGAGCCGGCCGCGGTGGCCGAGGTGACAGGCGCTCCAGTCACGGTCAGCGCGGCCACTAGGGTCGGGGGTTCGAATCCTCCCTCGGGCATGGATATTTGTGCCGTCCTATTTCGTAAGTAGTTCATAAGTAGTTTGGAAGTTTAGGGACTGATGACCCCGTAGTTAAGTCCCATAAGCTTAACAAACATTTGAACTTTTTTTTTTTTTTCAGTGCGGTCGCTTTAACAAGCTCGGTCCCTTGCGGGAATCCAGTATAGGCTGTGAGCAATAGGAATCAATGGGCAGGGGGCTACAAGTTGAGAATTTGGGTTGGAAGGGAAGCGTGCCTGGAAAGCCTAAGGCCATGCCCCACGTGGGCGAGAAAAGCGCGCGACAGCTTCAAGCGACAAAAGTCGACCACGTGTACCGTTAGGATCTGTCCTACGTGAGCGACATCTGCAGCGCTGTCGCTGTCGCTGTCGCACGCGCTACATCGTGCCGAGGGTCGTTACGAATCGTCTGCTAAAGTCTTTATACAGATTTTAGAAACGATGTCCCAAGACTTTTGTGACTTAATAATTTCTGAAGTATGCAAAAGGACTTCGTTATGGGACATGCGGCAGAAAAACTTCCACAACAGACATATTGCCGATAGAGGGTTAAAGTGCAGTTTATGCGGCAGCGGCTAGCCGTCGCGCTCGCTAGGTTGGGAACGGCAGAGCAGCCAATAAGAAGTCGCGATGCCGCGGCCAATGAGATTACGTGTTTCATGACGAGTAAATTTGGCGCCAATTTCGAAGTTTATTCGAGGATATCGGTGCGGCGTTTGTGTGATTGTAATTGATTTTCCATGTATAAGAGATTTTTAGATAATTGTCGTATTACGGACATAAGTGACCTATTATTTATACACCGCAGCAGTCAAACATGTTTTATTTGTTTTATGACCAGTACGAAACATTGATTATTTTAAGTGAAAGTTAAGTTAGGGCCGGCCGCGGTGGCCGAGGGGACTGAGGCGCTCCAGTCACGGTCTGCACGGCCACTACGGCCGGGGCTTCGAATCCCCCCTCGGGCATGGATATTTCTGCCGTCCTTAGTATTAGCTAGTTTGTAAGTTTAGGGACTGATGACCCCGTAGTTAAGTCCCATAGACTTTACAAACATTTGTACATTTTGTTAAGTTAGGTATAGGTTAAACGAGAAGTTTTTTTTTATTATTATGTGAGGGCGCGTAGCGCCCGAATCTCCGGTTCAGAAACACTCCCTCAATTCACAGTTGTACGCTCGATATATATATATATATCATTTTAGTCCGAGCTACCTCGATTGCAAGCATTCTTGGAAATTATCGCAATTACTTTTACTGACCGGACAAGGATACATACAAGAACCTGTCAACCATAGAGCAGCTATAGCATGTTTTATTTATTTTATGGTATATTCGAAACAGTGATCAAGTGACATCCATACTGATAGCAACTGTAACTTGCAGATCGTCAGAAACTTTTGCCTACACCGCTTTGATTTGTTTACAGAGTACAGTTGTAACGCTGTTTCTTATTGGCCGCGGCATCGCGACTCCTGATTGGCTGCTCTGCCGTTCCCAACCTAGCGAGCGCGACGGCTAGCCGCTGCTGCATAAACTGCACTTTTACCCCGATATACAGTGGGCCAGTGTGGCAAATATAGTAGGCTCTACAAGTGAGTATACAGCAAAATTTTATTTACTCGTTCATTTATAAAAAATAAGAATGCATTTAGCACTTGAGAACGCCTCTATTAATAACGAAATTATTATTTATGATGGAAAATATGATTTGCAAAATTTACGTATCATACTCTTTTGATGGCTGACCGAATTTTGTAAGTGTAAAAATATTGAATGATGTTTTAGTTATTATTTTTCAAATATTCTATCATTAGTTGTTTTTAATCACCGTTGTATTGTGCTATATCATTGCAGTTAAGCGCCTTGTTCCAATTTTGAAGTACTTTTTTTTACGCTTACCGATAATTTATTTATATATATCTGTTTTTTAATATGTTGCTGTATTATATATTCTTATTGTGTAAGTTTGGATAGTATGATTTGTTAGTTTACGCTACAGTTATATTCCTCAGAGTTGTGTATTCTGATGCATTTGTGTGTGCCCTGAAAGTATGTTATCATTGGTGAAATTAGTTACATGCATGTGTTGTAGGCTCAGTGGTTCTGTCCCTTTCACTTACTGTCTGTTGTTATTAGAGAGCAGATTCCCTTCTACAGTATAAATTATTTTTGTTTGTTTGTCCTTAGGTTAGTTTACCTAGGTTTATGTAGTTTGTAAGCTACGGACTGATGATCACGTAGTTTGGTCCGATAGATTTACAGACATTTGAACATTTCTCTGTTGTCTGTCTGTGTGTGTGTGTGTGTGTGTGTGCGTGTGTGTGTGTTTTGTCTTCCACTGCTATACAGTAAGGCAATTCTGTCCTGATTGACCACATCTTGCACAGGAAACAGAATTTCAAAATTATATCCCTTCCTCTGTGCTCCCTAGTTAATATTGTCAAGTGGTAAATTAATTTTATTTGGAATGGAAGTTTAATTAAAATCTTGTAAAAAAAATCTGGTTTGCTTTCTGTTTTATTTATGGATGAACATTTTACTTCTATTAAACATGGTTAAGTTGTATGACCATTGTAAAATGCAAATATGAAATCATATATCTTTTAAACTTCTTTTAATTTGGATAATGTTTGTCAATTACCAATTAGACAGAACTTTAATTAGTTTATATGCATATTTTTTCAGAGGAAGAAGTCAAAAGTAAGTGGAAGTCTCTGAGGGATGGCTTCAGAAGAAAACTGAGAAAAAGACCCAGCCACTCATCAGGTGACGCAGCCAGCCCGAAACAAAGGACTTGCTGCCATTTTCAGTCGCTAATGTTTCTCAAAGACGTTATGGTAACAAGAGAAACAGAATCAAATTTAGTGTCCATTGAGGACACACAAAGTGAAATATGTGAAGTGAGAACTGTGTTGGCGGACAGTGAAGATGGAACACCAGATCTGTTTATCGAGTCTACATATTCTGACCCAAACTCGAGTGAATCGGCTCAGTCCGAGGAGTTAAATTTTACAGCTCCCTCGCCATCGCAGACTAGAAAGAAGAAGAAAAAAGAAACACATTTTGAGGAAAAATTAATTGAACTAGAGCAAACGAAATTAAAGATGCTTGAGAATTCACATGTATGTGAGGACACGAAATTTTTATTATCCCTTGTGCCATATATGAAGCAGTTAAATGACTTCCAGAAGTTGGATGCCATGTCTAAAATTATTGGAGTCTTTAAAGAAAAACTTGGTGAAAGTTTGTAAAAAAATAAATGGCAAAAATAAATTTCATAAACTGTACAGGAAAATGTCTTCCCTTAATTTCATGTTCCTAAAAATCTCTATCTGAATCTTTTACTTGTAGTGCTGTCTACTTTATGCACATCATGTGCAGTGTAGAAACATGGTAGTTTTATACAACATAGTTGTTGTGGTAGACTGTAAGAGTGCATTTAAAAGAAATAATGTAATCAGTATTGTGTGATTTTTATTTCTTTTGTTGTGGTTTAATCAATGATTTGGCTGTCTGTGTATGTTGGTAAATTTGATAAGTGTTAATGAGAAAGTTTTCGAAGTATGTGGCCTCATTACACAGAAAAAGTTGTGCAGTGCAATTGCTGTGTGTGAGCAAAGCCTTTGGATCATCTCACTTTAATAAGTTTTCTTTATATGACAAATTTTGTGATACTGCTAATTTATATCATTAAATTTCATCTTATGTGTAGGGGTAATAGTCAGAAACTATTTTTAAATGCTGGTTGGGTATATGTCAAATTATAGTATGTGGTAAGTAACCATTGACTTGTGGCAGCAAAAGCACATCTTAATGTGATAAAGATTTAACTTAGCGATGAACCTTACACACTGGTGTTACTATTAGGTATGGGTTGTAATAAATCTGATAAGTGTGTATACATTTTGAATGCATTGTGAAGATGGCTAGATTCTTCAACATCTACAGCTTAAGGTGTAAAGTGGTCTGTAGCCATTATTCCATGGTATTGTGCACAGAATATTTCTTACCATAAAGGATGAATTAGCCTAAAATATATCACACAGAAGCAGTGAATGAAAGTAGGCATAGTTAGGTAATTTCCTTGGTTTTTTATTACCAAATGTACTGTTAACTACAATAGCATGTGTCAGCTTCTGATTAATGTATCTTTTCCAATTCAAATCTCTCAGCTAATCACACACATACTAAAAAGACCTGTGCACCACTTTTTTTTACCATTTGACAGTAGTGTATTTTGGAGAGCTGGCTGAGTGTATAGTGTGTAAATTGGATAGGTATGAGTGAGAAATTTTTTTAAGAGGGGGTAGGCTGGGCTTGTTACATGAAGATAACTGTGCAGTGCAGTTATTTTCTAAATGCAAAATCACTGATTACAAATCACTGATTATAAATCACAAATTAGCAATTCCATGAAAAGTGAGCCTCACACCCTATTTTATAAATTTTACAGACACTGTACAGATTATACATCAAATGAAAGCTAAAGAAATGAATTATTTGTGGCTGTAATCAGTTTTTAGTTGAGGTTTACAAAATTGTTTGAAATGATATATTATAATCTAACAGCAAACTTGCATGGTTGGTATCTTATATTTTAAGCTTCGATTGTATAGAGATCAGTTTTTCCCATCCATTTCAATCTTGACACTGTTAGGAAGGGGATACAGTCTTTGGATACTAATTTGAAAATAACAATTTCCTTTTCTCAATTTTTCTATTGCACAATTTGCTTTGTTCCAACCATAACAGAAGACAAAAAATTTTATGAAGCAATTATTCATTACAGCTTCACAAGTCTAAATTTTCTTAGTTAATACGTGACCAAACTGCATTAGAGGAAGAACATTTGAGATAACTGAACATGAATTAAGCCTTTTCAAAAATTTGTTCCAACTGTAACACTGCAAAGTGACAAAAATCAACAAGAATTATCATCTTTTTCCTGTGTGAAAATAGAGTATGTGACCATTGTTTTATTAATAAGCAATATTATTGAAATGAATGTTTTCAAATTTAAAGATGGATTCATTGTCTTCTATACCTCATAATTCCTGTAAGCAGATGGACATAGACTTAAAACGATTTACTTTTTTTTCTGATGCCAAGTGAAATACAAGAGGTATATTTTCTCTGGTTTCTGAGAGCACAGCTCTCATTTGAAAGGAATGAACAAAGATTGCTTTTAATTTATTTATTACACTTCATTATTTACATTAACAAGGGGAGCAGCAGGTCAAATTCACATTCATTGAAGTTTTTATAATGTATATCACCTTCCCAGACAATACACTTTTGTTGCTAAATATTCAAATTTGTAAATTTGCATTATTTAGGAAAATGAGGCTGAAGAGAAGTGGTGTGAGTGAAATTTTAGGAGGCACACCTTCACAGAGAATTTCAGTATTTATATTATGAGCTAAGAATATCACCCACAAAGTTCTTCAAATATACAAGAATGACTGCTGATGCATTTCACAACCAGATCAGTGGCTTAAAGAGAAATATTCATTATGAAACAACAAATTTTCAGCAGGCTACAAGATTTTAAGAAACAATCATTATAGCATTCAGGTAAGCATTTAATCACAATATCAATACATCTGACATCACTGATTAAAAAATTGGCAAAACATTTCCCTTACATTTACTGCCTCCTGTTGGGAGGAGTTTTGCCGCGGTGGAGTAGCCGAGCGGTCTAAAGTGTCTCGCTGCGGAGCGCGTGGTTGCTCGCCGTGGAGGTTCGAGTCCTCCCTGGGGCATGGGTGTGTGTGTGTGTGTGTGTGTGTGTGTTTGTCCGTAGGTTAGTTTACCTAGGTTTAAGTAGTTTGTAAGCTACGGACTGATGACCACGCAGTTTGGTCCGATAGATTTGCAGACATTTGATTTGGGAGGAGTTTTTCCTCACTGATGGAAGTAAATTTCCTCCCATTCTTAAATGGCAATCATCTAATTGTGACGAAACGCCAGTGCCCTCTCTGTCTATATTGACGTTATGTAAGATGGTAATTGCCTTCACAATAGAAATAGCGTGGTCTGCATCAGTCTCAATTGCCTTTAGTAACAGCCTCCACTTCACTGACAGTATCCCAAAAGAACACTCCACAACTTTCCTGGTTCCTGACAGTTTCTTGTTGAATACCAATCTCGCAGGTGTGATGTTCCTTCCAGGATAAGGCTGCATCAGATAGGTCCTCAGTGGGAATGCCTCATCACCAACAAAGACATGCGGCACAACCACAACTGAATTTGGCAATGCTGTGTCTCCAGGTAGAAGAAGCTGTTTTGTTTCAATGTTCCTATGGAAACTACAGTTTTTGAAAACACCAGCATCACAATCTTTACCAAATGCTCTAACATCAATCGTAGAGAATCGGTAGCTTGCATCAGTAACTGCCAGTAAAACAATCGAAATTTTCTTTTTGTGATTGTAGTATTGACTGCCAGAATGTGGTGGGTTTTGAATTCTGATGTGTTTCCCATCAACACTCCCAATGCAGTTTGGAAATTGTCACTTCTCCCGAAATTCCCTTGCAGTTTTGCTGAGGGATTCCGTCGTTGGTACTGCCATATGTTAACGTTGGAAACATATCCACAGTGCTTTCGATATTACTTCAACAATTTTCGCGACAGTGGTCTTTCCAGCACGGAATGAAACTGACAGCTGTCGCCGGCCGCGGTGGCCGAGGAGACTAAGGCGCTCCAGTCACGGTCTGCACGGTCACTACGGTCGGGGGTTCGAATCCCCCCTCGGGCATGGATATTTGTGCCGTCCTAGTTCGTAAGTAGTTCATAAGTAGTTTGTAAGTTTAGGGACTGATGACCCCGTAGTTAAGTCCCATAGACTATACAAACATTTGAACATTTTTTTTGACAGCTGTCGAAACGATGCACCAGTAGCATAAAACCTGTAAAAAAAAAAGCAAACAAATATGTACTTTCAATTCGTGTTAAAATTGAAAACAATCTATAATAACTAGTTTCAGTTCCACACCAATTAATGTTTGGTTCAGAGAGAGAGCTCTGCTTTCAATAGCAGCAGTATGTAAATTACATATACATCAGACAACATAGAGTAAATGGTTCATCCTTACTGATGTACAGATCTCGCACTGAAATGTGGCCCCTGAGCGGAGAATGTTGGGAGCTGAAGCTTGTATTCAGCTTGTAGCGCATTGGCTGTTGGAACAAGCCCCGCCTCTTTCTCCCAGTGCTGCCATCTCATGACCCATAGCTTACAGGTTTTAAAAGAAACATGTACGGGCTTAAAGCGTCACAAATGGACCACGAAATTATCACTTTAATGTTTGAGTAATAGAAAACTGGAAAGTATATCTACGAAATATAAATATTTGAAGGGACTTATTAAGCGGGTGTAGCAATGCTTTCTGCCTATTTGTGTTGTGGCAAATGAATATAATCGGAACTAACATTCCTCACACCTCTTTCAAGAACAGCATTACTTTTTGTAAAAGAAGTCGTCGGGCTATGTGGACTTATTTTAGCAAATAAGAAAGTGGAAGACAATAATCAATACCACGCACAAATCAACATACATTGTCGAGGTCTACGGTGAACAATGCTGTTACGAGGTAAGGATGGTAGAGAGCATAAACATTCCGTAGACACACGAACTCAGACGACCTCTGCCGATCACAGAGGGGCTACGAAATAGTGCGCGACCTGTAGTTTAACTGTACAGAAGACAAACAGCTCTAATCACTGATATGAACAAAAATATACGTTGCAAAATTCGAAGTCAAATGCAAGGCATGAGATAAGAGTATATTTAAATCTTGATAAAATGATTACCTTAATGCTATAATTAGTCTTTCTTCAAGGCTTACTGGGTACCGAAAATTGGTTGTTTCATAAGAAGTATTTCTCCTTAAGCCACGGATCAGGTAGTCGAACGTATCAACAGTCATTCTAGTATATTCGAAGAACTTTGTGGGTGATCTTCTTAGCTGACAATACAAATAGTGAAATTCTTCGTGAAGGTGTCTCTCCTTGTAAATTTCACTCACGCTACTTCTCATTTTCCTAATAACGCTAATCTAGCAACTGGAGTGCCTAGCAACGTGTTAGTTTCGTCGGCGCCATAGCTCTATCAATACGGTGTCGCTGTCGCATGTCGCTCGCACGTAGGACACCCCGGTTGTCGCTGCTTGTAGCGCGGCTAGGTGTCGCACGCTGTCGCTCGCGTTCGTCGCCCACGTGGGACACGGCCTAAATGGTTAAGGCGAGCGCTGGCCCGAAGCGGGAAATCCGGGTTCGAATCCTGGTTCACCACAAACTTTCAATTTGATTTGATTTGATTTTGTCAGGGAAGCCAAAACAGTCTTGGTCCAACCCGCCACTGCCCGCACCGAAACTAAGTTTATAATGCGGTATCGCTCCCTGTATATCTAGTAAAGCCAACCAATGCCCTTGAACAGTGCAAGGAGTCCCTTTACCAGTTCTTTATTAGACACAATTTCTTCGGGTCTGGTTGTCTCAAATGTTCTGTGCCTTTTACTCTCCAATGCAATGCATTCGAAGATTAGATGTGATGCAGTTTCATCACCGTCATCACAGATCCTACAAGCCGGACGCGGTGGCCGAGGGGACTGAGGCGCTCCAGTCATGGTCTGCACGGCCACTACGGTCGGGGGTTCGAATCCCCCCTCGGGCATGGATATTTGTGCCGTCCTTAGTATTAGTTAGTTCATAAGTAGTTTGTAAGTTTAGGGACTGATGACCCCGTAGTTAAGTCCCATAAGCTATACAAACATTTGAACATTTAGATCCTACATTTAGTGTCCTCTTCTGTCATTCCCATTGTATGTAGGTGTTTTTTGAAATTCCAATGGCCTGTCAGCAATCCAACCATGAGTCCAATCTCTCTCCTGTTCAGGTCCAGAATTGCAGAGCTTCTTTTAAAAAATGTCTTTGACAGCATTACCTTGCCATGTTTTTGTTGATAGACTTTGGTCCAATATTCTACGTGCTGTCTTCTGAGCCAGTTACGTAGCTCCAGTTTGATCATTGCCTTGGTGATTGTCAGGACAGGTTCCGGTCCAATAAAAGGAGTCTCTGCCCCCATCCTGGCTAATCTGTCGGCATGTTCGTTGCCACTGATCCCCGAGTGGCCAGGGACCCACAATAGGTTTACTCTATTGCTTTCCCCTAGCTCCACCAGAACACTGTGACATTCTGCAACAATTTTAGACCTTGTTGCAGGAGCTGCCAGTGATCTCAGGGCTGAACTTTCAACTTTGTCGTTGAATTTATTTCAACCCCCCTCCTAAACGCTCGAAATGTTTCAGTACTTCGATTTCGTAAATTTAAGGCCGTTACTGTCAACTAACGGTGTCTGTTATATCGGACATGCCCGAAAAGGACAGACACCGTACCAATAAAAGTGTTCAAATGTTCAAAAATCTATCGGACCTAACTGCGTCTTCATCAGTCCGCAGCTTACAGACTACTTAAACTAACGTAAACTAACCTAATGACAACACACACACACACATACACACACACACACACACACACACACATACCCTAGCGAGGACTTGAACCTCCGACAGCAGGCAACCGCGCGCTCCGCAGCGAGGTGCCTTAGACCGCTCGGCTACTCCACCGCAGCAATAAAAGTGTATTCAGCCGTATACAGAGTAGTAGCCAGCAAGTCATAACTTAGGAATGTCGTCAATCAGTTATAATTTTCTAATCCAACAAATTTATTATCAATCGGCTGGAAACCCGGCGTCTCCCGAGTACTTATTTATTGCAGTCTGAAGTTAGTCCATCTCTCCTTAACTTTCCTCTCCCTGTCCACCTTCTGTCCATCTCCTCCTCCCGTCTTTCCTTCTCTCATCTCCCCTTTGTTTGTTCGTCTCCTTCTGCCCCTCGCTTTGCATTTCCCCTCCTTCCTCTTTCTCTGACAATCACCTCCCACCTTTCTGTCGAACTCCACCTCCTTAGTCCATTGCCTCTTCCATCTGTGAAAGGTTATATAACTCTGTTAACTTTCATGATTATTGAGCAAGTTGTGTCTGAGTTTGTAGGAAGGTACCTTCCGCCATGCGCCGTATGAAATCTTTGGGAGAGGCCGAAGTTCCTCTTGTTTTGAATGTTAACTGTACAAAATTTCGTCACGAACGGAATAAAACCGTAGATTTCGTCGAAGTTAGTAGGTGAAGTACCCTCTGCCATGCACCATACAAAATTTTACGCAGTGAGTTCCCTTTTGTTTTGAATATCAAATTTGCAAAGTCTAATCGCAGTCGTATGAATGGCGTGGCAGCGCATAAACTACGAACAGTTTCCCACGCACCTCAATGCTTACGACTTCATGTCTCCTAAATTATGAGTAGTACAGAGAAATAATTTTGTAGGTACATTCATTGGTATAAATGGATGCTGCAAAATAGGTTGCGAATACATTTAGTAGCAAAGAAGTGATACATGTAAACGTCATTCACGCATCTCAGAGTTCATGACGTCATATTTCCTGAACTATGTGTCGTACAGTGGTATAATTATGCCCAATACCTTCGTGAAAGTGCAAACAATACGTTGACAAAGTTTCATAGCAATCGGATGAACGGCACGGCAGTGAATAAAAAGTGTGAACAAACAAACATTCCTTTTTATATATTAGTCTAGCTGCCACCCGGCGCGTAGCAGCCACAAAGAAGTAATTGTGCAAATAACGTTTGAAATTTGAAAGTTTTAGCTTGTTTAATTAAGAATGATAGAAATATTCATTTTATAGTCGATAATTAATACATTTACTGAAATTTAACGATACCTAAAGGAGAAGTATAATTAATGGCATTCATTTTGTTGACTTCATTATTAAAGTGCTTTAGGGTAGACAATATTTTTTTTTCCGTCTTCAGCAAAAACAACGAAATATCTTGGTTGTCCGACTCGTAACATACAACTGGCCATGTGAAAAACATTGATTTTCTAGACTCAGTCTGCACACATGAAGTGACTGACCTTTTGTCTAGTTGAGGGTCATAGAGAATACAAGTAGAATTGGAAACTGCAGTCGTTTGAAACCAAATGGCATTTCGGCGGGCAGCGCATAAAATACGGTCAAACGAACAAATATATATAAGATTTCCAATCTTCCATTAGTCTAACTCCTCCTTTCTCTTCTCTCTGTTCACCTGCTCCTCCCACCGACTCCTCCTGTCGCTTTCTCTGTCCATTTCCTCCTCCCCTAACCTCCGTTCCTCCCCATTCACCTGTCTGTCACCATCTCCCCTCTCTCTTTCTCCTCATATTCCCTCTCTCTATCCGTCTCCTCCCTTCCCTTACTGTCCGTCCCCTCCTCCACTTACTCCTCTCCCTCCTATATATGAAAACATACATATATGCGCCAAGTATCATGGTGGCTGGTAAAACGGTGTCAAAGTCGCAGGGTACCCTCCGTCATGCAAAATCCACTGGCTTGCTGATTATAAAAATCTCTTTCATGAAAACATACATTTATGTGGTGGCTTTCATAGCGACCAGTCAAACAATTTGGATGTTTGTTCTAACGTACCCTCCGCCACGCACCTACGGAGACTAACGAATGGTAGCCCATGTATTAATTCGGGGTAGAAGCTATCTCCATTCGAAATTTCAATCAAATCCATCCAGCTGTTACAGCGTAAACAGAAACAAACGCATTAACCTATAGTAAGGTACCCTCCGCCACGCACCGTACGGTGCCTTACGAAAAGTAGCCCATGTATTATTGCAGGCTATAAGCTATAATCATTCCAAAGTTCATTCAAATCTGTCCATCACTTTCAGTATGAGGGAGTAGCAAACATAATAATACATTGTAAGGTACCCTCCGCCACGCACTATACGGTGACTTACGAAAGGTAGCCCATGTATTAATTAGGGTGTAAGCTACCTCTGTTCCAAATTCCATCCTTATCCATCCAGTCATTTCAGCGTGAAGACGTAGGAAACGAATTAACTAATTGTAAAGCACCCTCCGCCATGTACCCCATAAGAAGTTAATTTTAGTATACCTATAGCCTTCGCACGAGTGCAGGCAATGAGTTGACAAAGTTTTATCGCATTCGGATATACGGTATAGGTCGTGCACAAAACACGAACAAAAATACAAACATTAATCTTCTAATATATAAAGCAGAGTGTCCGTATATTTGTACGTGTTGCATACAAATCTACAGTTTTGTTCCAATCTTTATGAAATTTTGTGTACGTAAGCTTCAATCCTTAAGGACGGTCGCCGTAAGTGTAAGAATCACATACGATATATAGTTCACGAGGTATGACGTTATAAACAATGAAATATGTCTAAAACTGCTGCATTTAGCGACAATGCTGCTCAATTTCTCCTAAACCATTGGACCGATTTCAACCAAATTTGGTACACATATTCCTTACGTGAGATAATAATTGCTGTACGAGTACGAACCACATACGACACATGGTTCAGGAAATATAACGTCGTAAACAACAGGAATCGCAGAAAACTGCGACATAATGCGGCGAGACTTTATAAATACGCTCTATGAGAATAAAAGTACTTAACGACTTGCAACAAACTTTAAACATAATTTCAAACCTTTATTAAACTTTTTCTCGCTGACACCCATAGCAAAATGATGAAAGGAAAAAAGTTTCTCGCTTACAACTATTCCGCTGTTTATGGAGTAAAACTACGGCTCTCGATATGACGTTACAATTTATAATTTGAACACTACAAATTGTAGCGACAAGAAATTTTACAGACAGTATACACATATATAGTTGAATGTAGCTTCTAAATTGTATCACATTCCGACATGTACATGAGATATGAGCATGTAAACAGTAACGTTCATGGAAAAACCGCCCCACCACGCACCAAGTATAATCTATTACTTCTTTAGTACTAATTGTATTCCCCAAGAGATTCTACAGACGCACAGCCTTTATACAAATGAATATATACCTGAAAAATGGCAGGAATAAATGAGTAAATATCCGGGCAACGCCGGGTTTTCAGCTAGTTTTTATATATTAGAGAGTGTGATTCTTTCCACGTACTAAAGGTAAAACGTGCTCCTCTTCATTTAAATAAAAGAAACAATAACTCCGTATTCAGTGAAATATTCCTTTTACTTCACTCATCTCAAATGAACAGACACGTGGAAAAGTAAGCAGCAACCTGACACCCCAATCACGAGTCAAATGTGCTGGCGTATTTACATGGCGGGTGTTATGGAAGTGAAAATTCGGCAACCAAACTGGCATTTCCAGAACTGATTGGAGTGTTCACAAGAGCAGGCAGGAGTAATGGGTTTTGTGCCCCGTATATGTAGTGGGTTTCTGCTGCCGTCCTTGTGCTACCAGCAGATCTCGTTTTTCGGAGGTCGGTCGAGCGTCCCAGCCTCTTTGTTCCGCAGGTAGTCGCTTTGTGCAGCTGACAATACGAACACGTGCTGCCGTCTGCCACAGGGACTGCCCCAACCACGAGGTCCAGCCATAAGATTCCCTGATGAAACTGCTTCCCGCAAGTGACACACAAACTGTACGACCTGGCGAGCGCAGAATAATCTATTTCTATAAATGTGAATGTCTGTTCGGTGTACATTTATCACGTCTAAACCACAAGACATAAGGAGCTAAAAATTTGTACAGTTACTAATGTCTACCCGGGGAAGGCTTTAGGCACAGTTTTATGGCGATCCTATATATATTGTCTGTTCGGTGTACGCTTATCACGTCCGAACGACAAGATGCAGATACTTACATATTTGTATAGTTACTAATTTATACCTGAGGAAGGTTTCAGGCAGGGTTTTATAGCGATCTGATAGATATTTAGTAATTTGAAGAATATAACGCGAAATGCGGAACAATAATAACTCTTTGAAAATTATATTTACTCTTTCAAAATGGTTTTATTGGTTGCATTGTTACTTGAGGATTGGTAATGATAAAAGGGTGGAGTATATTGGGATGGAAAGTTAGCGGTATATATAAAATTCTACGTGTGTGTGTGTTAATATTTGGCTCTGCAGCGAAAACTACAGAACGCAAACGAATGGTTTGTGTATAATTGTTGTCCGAAATCTCCCGTTGTACACCATAGCAGTTCCATGCCGAGAGCTATAAGGGGGTGGAAGATATGGTGGTTGGCCGGCCGCGGTGGCCGAGGGGACTGAGGCACGTCAGTCACGGTCTGCACGGCCACTACGGTCGGGGGTTCGAATCCCCTCTCGGGCATGGATATTTGTGTCGTATTTAGTGTTAGCTAGTTCATAAGTAGTTTGTAAGTTTAGGGACTGATGACCCCGTAGTTAAGTCCCATAAGCTCTACAAACTTTTGAACATTATGATATGGTGGTTGAAGCCGTCAAATTATATTAAAACATAAAAAAAAAAAAAATTCGGACTGAAGGTCAGCGATGAAGTTTGCGACTCAATAGCAAGGGGGTTACATACAGCGAAACGTGATGCCACAGACCATATCTTTGGTCTATGCGAACCACAACGTCTTCAGCTCTTTCTCTGTAAGGATAATCATACAAATAAGGAAATATAAGAATAAATAAATAAAGCAGTAAAAATGAAATTTCCTTTAAATACATCTCTTTAAAAAAATTGATTTGACATTTCGCACATTACATCAAGTGATTGATCTGTGATATTATTACAACCATTATTGCTGAATTTCGTGATTGGATTATTCGAAACGAGTGCATTTTTCCGTGTGATTTGATCTCATAGCACACTACTGAAAGATAGCTCATCTATCATAATCAACTAACTCGCGAGCGGAGCCGCGGGTTTAAGCTAATAATAATGATAAAATGGTTTTCTGTTCCGCATGACATAATTGAGGAGTAAGACACCATGGTCATGGAACAAGTCAATACATGAAGTTTCACACAAGAATGGCAATAGAAAATTTTTAAGTAGTCCTATGCACACGACACTCTTAAGACTAAGTGAAAAGAATCAATATAGAAAAAAAAATGAATTAGCTTAATTGCTTAATTTTTCTAGAAGTTCCTCGACAGAATAAAAGGAGTGAGCCATGAGGTAACTCTTCAATTTAGATTTGAAAGCGTGTTGGTTAGTGCTAAGATTCTTTAGTTCTTGTGGCAGCTTATTGAAAATGGATGCTGCAGAATACTGCACACCTGTCTATACAAGTGTCAGATGGTGTGATGCAAATGTAGATTCGACTTCTGACTAGTATTCACCGAGTGAAAGCTACTAATTCGTGTTAATAAACTGATATTATTAACAACAAACGACATTAAAGAAAAAACGTATTGTGACGCCAGTGTCAAAATTCCTAGACTACTGAAAAGGGGTCGACATGAAGTTCGTGAACTTACACAACATATTGCTCGAACCGCCAGTTTCTGAGCCAAAAATATCCTTTGTGTTTCAGTCGAGTTACCCCAAAAAATAACGCCGTACGTCATAAGTGAGTGAAAGTAAGCGTAGTAGACTACTTTTCGTGTTGACAACTCACTTATTTCAGATATTGTTCTTATGGGTAATAACGCAGAATTTAGTTTTGGAACAAGCTCCTGAACATGGGCTTTCCACATCAGCTTAGTGTCAATCTGAACACCTAGAAATTTAAACTGTTCAGTCTCACTTATCATATGCCCATTATGTGTAATCAAAAGTCAGCTTTCTTCAAATTATGTGTTAGAAATTGTAATAACTAAGTTTTACTGTGACTTAACATCAACCTGTTATCTACAACCCATGAACTTATCTCTTGAACTGCATTATTTGATACTGTGTCAATATTACGAACAACATCCTTCACTACCAAGCTGGTATCATCAGCAAACAAAAATATTTTACAGTCACCTGTTATACTCGAAGGCATATCATTTATATAAATGTGGGTTGAGTGTAAACCTTAGACTGGAGGAAGTAATAAGGAGTATCATAAAAGAGATTAGCGCGAAATTTAGCATAATGTTAACACTTGGAACAAATGAAGTAGAAGAAATGAGAGAATTCTGATACTTTGGACTTAAACTAATCCTTTGACGGACGGACGAAGCAAAGAGGATGAAAGCAGCAGATCAGTAAAGATGGAATACATCATTAAAAGACGTCAACCAATATTACAGACAGCCGTTAATTTGATAAGAGCAGAAATGAAGATCTCTGCAGACTCGGCGAAGACACAAATATGGAGCAAACACTGACTACAAGAAGCGAAATTAAATAAAGGAACACTTGTTATTGTCTTGTTTCACAAACTTTATTTGTACAATCAAGGTTTCGGGTTATGAGCCCATTTTCAAGTACTTTACTGATTCCAAAGTTGTTACACCAGCGAAGACAAACCATAGATAGGACAGACAGGTCGGTCAATTTGTACTAGACTCATGGAACACCACAGGACCTGGAGATTAAGAAAGCCAGATTGTGCCTTTGCCCAACACTGCTTAGAGCAAGAGCACAAATACGCCATAGATGTAGAAGTCTTACATGTAGAAGGTACAGGTGCAAAACTGACCCAACTAGAAATTTTGGAAATTAAAAAAACAGATGCGCACAGCCCCAAATTGTTACTGGATGAACAGACAAAATTCAGTTATTCGCCTCTTTTAGATTATGAGTAACTTCCACATAGTAGATAATAACAATATTAGTAACGTGGGCCGGTCATCCGCAAGAATCAAGGTCATGCACAATAAACTGTTCAATTTTTTTAGGTACTATAATGATTAGTCACTTCAGTAAGAGATAACATCATTAAATACAATGTTAGTACAATAGATATTTACATAAGATTATTCTAATAATGTAATGCATGTGTAATAGTTCCTAAATTGCAATGTAAATAGTTTTTCTTCCAATGTTGAAGTCAATAAACAAAGACCAGTAGTAACGTAATGGTTTCCCTTCGCTGGTATAATAACTTCGGAATCAGTAAACTACTTGAAAATGAGCTGATAAGCCGAAACCTAGATTGTACAAATAGAGTTTGTGAAACAAGACAATAACAAGTGTTCCGTTATTTAATTTGAAATGTTTCACCAAGAACCGACAGTAGAATCAATCAAGAAGCGAAATTGTTAGCGCATACGTTCAGACACAAATGAGTAACTCGCATGGGACAAAAAGGAAAAAAAACTATAAAAACTATAGTGGAAGACAGTGTTGCTGTTATGGTCTTCAGTTCGGAGACTGGTTTGATGCAGCGCTCCACAATACCCTATCCTGAGCAAGCCTCTTCAATTCCACATAAGAACGAAAACCTACATCTGTCTGAATCTGCTTACTGTATCCATCTCTTGGTCTTCCTCTGCGGTTTTTACCCCACACACTTCCGTCCAACGCTAAATTCACAATTCCTTGATGTACAAGAATGTGTCCTACCAATCGATCCCTTCTTTTAGTCAAGGTATGCCAGAAATTCCTTTACTCCCAAATTCTGTTCAGTACCTCCTCATTAGTTACGCGATTCACCCACCTAATCTCCAGCATTCTTCTGTAGCACTACATTTCAAAAGCCTCTATCCTCTTCCTGTCCGCACTGTTTATCGTCCATGTTTCACTCCCATACAAGCAAGGCAACACTCCGCACAAATGCCTTCAGAAAGGACTTCCTTAGGCTTAAATCAATATTCGATGTTAACAAATTTCTCTTTTTCAAGAATGCTTTTTACCCATTGCCATTCTGCATTTTATATCCTCTGCACTGCGAGCATCATTTGTTATTTTACTGCCCAAGTAACAAAACTCGTCTACCTCCTTTATTGTTTCGTTACCTAATCTAATTCCTTCAGCATCACCGGTTTTTCTTAGACTGCACTCCATTACCTTAGTTTTGCTCTTGTAAATGTTCATCTTATACGCACCTTTCAGCACACTGTCCATTCCGTTCAACTACTCTTCCAGGTCCTTTTCTCTGACAGAATTACTGAGGAAGTAATTTCAATTAAAAAAAATCACTGCATGCGATTCCTGCAATTGCAGTAGTGCTGATCGAGTTAAAAGGACTGCCTCGTTTCCATTCAAATATTGACAAGTCTAGTTTGCACAGGGTGCGTCACCAACTGTTGCCACAAAGAATAACTCCGAAAGTCTGATAGGGGCTGAAAAGTTTGACGGAGAAAACTTGCATGGGACAAAGAGGGCCAGAATTTGACGTTGGTTTTTTGTTGCTACGTGGGGTCGCTTCAGAGATATAAAGGTCAACATTTATTTTTTATTTTTTTTTTTTTTTAATTTTTTTTTTAATGGGATATAGTTCGATACTTATTTTCCGATAGTGGCTATCGAGACAAATCCTATGGTGTGTAAAAGTAAGATCTTCGACGGTCAACGAAGGTCAAGTAGGTGGCATGAACGTCCATTTACAGACTGTGTTCGCAGTGATGACCACTAGTATCAATGTAGTGCTGCAATATTCTTATCATGGATTCAGTAGTATTCTGTATCACTTTGGCACTTATCGAAGCACATGCTCGGTATTACTATTGCCGGCAACTAGGCATCATGCAGGGCCCCGTTTTGTATTGCCACCCTGGGCCTCCGACACGCTTAGTTTCCCACTGCCCTATGGTAATGCACAGTTAAGTAATATGGATTTTTGTGTGTGCTGACGCCGCGGCGGAGCGGCCGAACGCGTTCAGGCGCTATGCTACGATGTGTGACGTCGTTCCCCATCGGGGGCTCGAATCCTCCCACGGGCATGGATGTCTGTGCCGTCTTTGGGCCGTCCGCACACGGGTCGTTTCTCACTCGTCGTGGGCTCAATTCGTGTTTGGTCCTTCACGTGCGTCTTGTGCGAACCCCACACGATTTTCCTTCGGTCAGCTGGCGACTTCCAACAAGGCGCTACAAAACGGTGTTGATAATTTCCTCCAATAGTTACCCTGCAATAGACAGCTCTAGTGATTAGGGGGACGCTGTGGTGTTTTACTGGTACTGGCGCAAGAAAAGGAAGACACAAAGAATGTTATGGATGCATCCGTACATAGAGCGGAATTTTCATCATCGGTTGTTCGTTGGTGCTAGAGAACTGCAAGAGTCGGATACAAAATTTTAGCATTCTACAAAATATAAATTACGTGGCTTGAGAAAATTGGATATGCCCGAAACTTGTCGCCAATAAAAAATAGTAAATAAACATCAGCAGCTCTCTTTGAGATATAAAAAAGGTCTTTTCTTGAATATTTGCGAGCTGCAAGACACGACATACTGAAAATATTTATATACGAGGCGCGTCCAGTAAGTAAGTTCCGTTTGGTAATAAAATGAAATTGTACACAGATACAGAAGAAATTTTCATTGCACAAAATTCTTCAACTCTTAAACTACTTTTCCACATAACTGCCGAAATTTTGTAGGCACTTGTCATAGCGTGCCACAAGTTTTTAGATGCATCCTTCACAGAGGGTTGCCGTCTGTGTATTCATCCATGTGGTAACAGCTCTTTATCATCGTTGAAGTGTTGACCACCAAGGACAGATTTTAGGTGTAAGAAGAGATGAAAGTCGCTAGGAGAGAGGTCCGGGCTGTATGGAGGATGATCAAACAGGTCCCATTGAAATTTCCGTAAGAATTGTTTGGTCACATTCGGTGTGTGAGGTCAGGCATTATCGTGAAAAAAAAAATCTTTTGACAGTAATCCTCTTCTTACACCTAAAATCTGTCCTTGGTGGACAACACTTCAACGATGATGACGAGCTGAAAGAACATGTTACCACATGGTTGAATACACAGGCGGCAACATTCTATGAAAAAGGCACACAAAACCTTGTGCCATGCTATGACAATTGCCTACAAAATTCCGTAAGCTATGTAGAAAAGTAATTTAACAGTTGTATATTTTTGTACAATAAATATTTTTTCTGTATCTGTACCCGTTCGTTTTATATAACCAAACGGAACTTACTTTCCTGACGCGCCTCCTATTTGTACTTATTTACGTATTAAAAGTTCATTACAGTGACTACAGGTAGATTTCATGGGGTCTAAAGTGTTTTATGCACTGCAAATAGAGAAAAAATACACGGTACACTACCTCCGTGACGTACGATCCGCTCGTCACGCCCGATCTTTCCCGTGCACTGCAGGTCGCGAGAGACGAGCGTCGCTCGCAACGACTTGGAGACGATTACGAGACCCGTGCAAATCGACTCGTTGGCGGCCTCCCATTTACTTACCTGGGCAGTCGCATGGGGACGGAATCGCGTCGAGAACGAGTCGCAGCCGCGACGAGTGCGAATTGACCCGTGTGCGGACGGCCTTAGTATGAGCTAGTTCAAATGTTGTTCAAATGTTTGTAAATCTATCGGTCCAAACTGCGTGGTAATCAGTCCGTAGCTTACAAACTACTTACACCTAGGTAAACTAACCTAAGGACAACACACACACCCATGCCCCAGGGAGGACTCGAACCTCCACGGCGAGCAACCGCGCGCTCCGCAGCGAGACGCTTTAGACCGCTCGGCTACTCCACCGCGGCGTGAGGTAGTTCATAAGTAGATTGTAAGTTTAGGGCCTGATGACCCCGTAGTTAAGTCCCATAAGCTCTACAAACATTTGATCATTTTGTGTTCTGACACGAATAAATAAAAATGTTTAATTTTTGTGTTTATGTGAAAATAAATAATATAAGGTGTATGTTTATGACATTTAACTAATATGACATACTAGCTTAAACCCGCGGCTCCGCTCGCGTGTTGGTTGAGTATGATAGATAAGCTATCTTTCAGTAGTGTGCTATGAGACTGGTTTTGAAGGATGAAATGAAATACTTCTTTAGAAACAAACATTTTTAATCAACATTAGCAGGAAAGTAAGTAGTGCAGATCCAATCATACGTAAAAATGCACTCGTTTCGAAGAATCCAATCACGAAATTCAACAATAATGATTGTAATAATATTACATATCGATCACTTGATGTAATGCGCGAAACGTCAAATCGATTTTTAAAGAGATGTATTAAAAGAAATTTCTTTTTTAGTGCTTTATTTATTCTTATATTGCCTTATTCGTATGCTTATCCTTACAGGGAAAGAGCTGAAGACATTGCAGCACGCCTAGACCAAAGATATGGTCTGTGGCATCACGTTTCGCTGTATGTAACCTCCTTGCTATAGAGTCGCAAACGTGATCGCTGACCTTCAGTCCGATCTTTAAAATAATTTGACGACTTTCAACCACCATATCTTCCACCCCCTTCTAGCTATCGGCATGGAACTGCTATGGTGTACAACGGGAGACTTCGGACAACAATTACACACAGACCATTCGTTTGCGTTCTGTAGTTTTCGCTGCAGAGCGAGATATTAACACACACACACACACACACACACACACACACACACACACACATAAACGTAGAATTATAAATACACCGATAACTTTCCATCCCAATACACTCAACCCTTTTATCATTATCAAGCAACAATGCAACCAATAAAACCATTTTCAAAGAGTAAATATATTTTTCAAAGATCGCTATAAAACCGTGCCTAAAACCTTCCTCAGGTGTAAATTAGTAACTGTACAAATATGTAAGTATCTGCGTCTTGTCGTTCGGACGTGATATATATATATATATATATATATATATATATATATATAGCTATCCGATTGCCATGAAACCGTGCCTAAAGCCTTCCCCGGGTAGACATTAGTAACTGTACAAATTTTTAGCTCTTTATGTCTTGTGATTCAGACGTGATAAACGTACACCGAACAGACATTCACATTTATAGATATAGGTTTTCTCTTATATTTCCCAATTATCGAGAATTTCAATAATCCAGATGACCTACGGTCCTACGTAGTCCGGATAAACGGATTTCCGCTGCAGTACAGTCGCATCTTGGTGTCAGTAGAAATTTTCATTGCTGAAATTTGGTCGTTAAGGTGAGGAGAGGTGGTAGCGTGCACTTCCTCATCACAAGAAATTTCGCCTGTGTCCTGAGCTAAATTCTTTAGTGACAATAGGCGATCCCGTTGCCGGAGGGCCGGCAGTAGGATGGGCACATTTATTTCGACGGTCCCCTTGTGGCTGCTGGACAGAAATAGACCACGTGTCGGAACCGGCTTTCACCCTCTTCCTACCCTTCCTTCCTTAACAACACGGGCACAACACAATGGCGAGTCTCATTCAACATCTCGAAAACCACGAGTATTCCAATTACTGAGAAGGAGACGCCCAGAGACACTGATAGAAAACCAATTGAAATAACTCACCACAGGAAAGGCCGCGGGGCCTGACGGTATACGAATTCCATTCTACATGGAGTATGCCAAAGAACTTGTCCCTCTTCTAGCAGCAGTGTAGCGAAGGGCTCTAGAGGAGCCAAGTGTTTCTAAGGATTGGAAAAAAACACAAAACTGCGCCTAACTATACGCATATATAAATTAAAAAACACAATTTTGTGTGCGTTCTACAAGTTTATTTTTGTTTACTTAACCGGTTTTCGGTTTATTAGGCCATCTTCAGAGTGTTGACTGCTGTGTCAAAGAGGTCACAATGTTTAGATACAGTATGGGAAGAGATGACAAATGTCTACACTTAGATCGACATAAATAGTAAAACACTTCTTTGACGTTGTGTTATTACAGTTGTTAACTTAAAAACTAAACAGTAATAAATGAATATATAATGCGTGGAGGATACAACAAGGAATAAATTTGAATATGACCTGGGAACTGGAAGTACCTACTATTATAAACAAACTGATAATGCTGATAAATAAATGCATATAAGAAATATGACGTGTGAAGATGTTCTATTATATCAGGTGTAGGATCACGAGATAACTCAAAATTTTGTGAAGAGTCTAATTTTTCTTCTATCCAGTGTCGTTTTTCCTACTTTGGGATCGTGATTGTGATTTGGAACAGCAAAGATTTTGCTGCTGAGTGAATAAAGATGTAGCACCTTCAACAAGGCCGTCACTTTTTACTACTCTTACCTCTGCAGTCTGTCCCAGAACTTTTCCCCCTAAATCAGCAACAGTGGCGGGTTGTCCTTCTGAATTACTGGCTGCGTCATCTTTATCACTGTCCACACCATCATGTGGTGGAACAAGCACAAATTCAATCAAATGTTCAAATATTTGTAGAATTTATGGGACTTAACTACGGGGTCATCAGTCCCTAAGCTTACAAACTACTGATGAACTAGCTAATACTAAGGACAGCACAAATATCCATGCCCGAGGGGGGATTCGAACCCCCGACCGTAGTGGCCGTGTAGACCGTGACTGGAGCGCCTCAGTCCCTTCGGCCACCGCGGCCGGCGCACTAATTCAAGTTCCTGGCATTCATCAGTGACAGTTTCATCATGATCTTCTGTGGAGAATAGTATATTTAGAACCTCTTCTAAGTCTCTCTCCTTTTCCAAATTGTATCTGAAATAAATCTTACTAATTGATAGAAAATTATCCCTTACTGTGGATCCTATTCAGGCAACTAAATTACAGTATGAACCTATTGGAATTTACCAGACGTATAGTACTTTCAATCCTGACCTCGCCCAACATTGAAAAGCCAAGAGGTGTGAGACCACGACCGCTATCCCATGTGCAAAAAGACATCAGATTTGATAATACTGGACATATGATTGACGAGCAGAGCACACAAAGAAGATGTGGACAGCGTGGTAAATGCACAAAATTCCATTGTTTAAAATGTAATGTAGGACTCCAACCGAAGCGGTGTTTCATTTTGTATCACCAACGCTAAGAAGACAGGTTCCTGATAAACCATCATTTTTGTCATGTATTCCTATTATAACAATATATTTTTATTCATGTAATACATTAAAGTTGCTTGTTTGTTCAACAATTTGTTTTTACCATTTACATTTGTTTTAAAATATGAATAAATAATGTAGGCCTATATTTAAAATATAAATAATAATAATTAAAAGTTTTAAAAATCTGAGCATTACTTTTTCTTTATTTATGCAGTTTTTGAATGACAATTATGAAAAATTCAACATTTTAAGTGTGATGAAAATCTTGAAAGAATTCTATCCCTTACTGCCCACCGTATGATATATCATACGTTAAAAAAAAGTATAAATTTCAGGCCACAATAACAAATTAACATTCTGAATATAATTACTAACCTATATAGATGGTGGATATGAAGTTCTATCAAATTCTAAAAAAAAAGTTATTTCAGGATATAATGGGTTAATGTCGTGCAAAATCGATTCACGAACCGACCGGTACGACGCTCCTCTGCGATTGCTTTCAGACTTTGGCGCGACAGTTCTACGAAAAAATTACCTACCCTAGCAATGCAAAATTTCACACTGTGAGACACAACGTACAACTGCGCGAGGACCGAACTGCAGGTATAGCATTACTGCGCCATATTGCCAGTATGAAATGACGCCAACGACACCCGTTACACCTAACGTTCCGCGGTATAATTAGGATTGGAGGAATAGCGCGACGTGCTTGGCCTCTGTCGACACCTTGAAATTCATTATTTCCAGCCAGAATTACCTTCTCCAGGACGGCAGTGATGGGTATCGTCATGTGTACCAAACGCCCGTTTCCTGGATATGGAAGTGACTGAAAAAACAAGAAGCGCTATGAAATGGGACGTACGTGTAAGAAAATCGTTAGGAGGAAATTCATAGCGAAGACTTTAATTTGTTATAAAGGTCTATGAAAGTAGAGTGTGCTTTTTAAAGAAACTGTACACGCAATTAACTCCAGACTACTGAGCCAGCCTTTGGAAAACTCCTCAAGCGGGAATGATAACAGACTGAACGAAATCAGAGACTTTGATTCCATTTCCTGGAGGTGCTCCACGACCACACAATGATGAACACACCAGATGTATTTCGCAGCATTGGCCGTTAATGTTTTATTTAAAAACCACAGATCGATTTCAATCACCTAGTGATCATCTTCAGTGTCCTTCAAACAAGCATATGAATGCCTTGAATGTCACTAGGTGATTGAAATCGATCTGTGGTTTTTAAATTAAACATAAACGCCCAATGCTGCGAAATACATCTGGTGTGGAAATCAGAGACCTTATGATAGAACTGTATAAGGTCTGATAATGATCTGATGAAAGATCGAAACCGGTCACCTTAAAAAAATGTAAAATTTGTGCGACTTTGACTTTTTCATAATAAAATGTTTACCAGTTCGCTGTCTTTCCTAAGGGGAAATTTGTTTTACAAGCTCATTCTATATAGCGATTCTTGAAGTCGTCCTAGCGTAATGAGTATTCGATAAAGTTTCGGGAATGTAGCCGAATAACGCCGATCTCCTTGCACATTATTTCGGCTGTCAGTCGTTCAGCCATCTTCAGCTGAGGTCAGCCACTGGAGATGTTAGCTCACTCAGACGCCTTCATAGCGAAAGTTGGGAGACACATGCGCAAAAGCGGCTGGTATTCAACCACGAATATTTTGAGCAAACAGATGATATTGCAAACTTTTCTATGGAAGATTTTGAGAAAAGCGCAGTTGATTCGGCAGAACTTAAACCAACAGTCTTCTGGCGATATGTAGAGGACACTTTTATAGTGTGGCACCACATAGAAGAAAGAATGTCACTTTTCTACGACATCTGAATTCTATCCACGAGAACATCCAGTTTACAATGAAAATAGAGAAGGATAGCTGCTTACCCTTTCTGGACATCTTAGTTAGCAGCAATACGGATGGGTCATTGAGGGATTCTGTTTATCGGAAGTACACACATATTGCCGCGGTGGAGTAGCCGAGCGGTCTAAAGCGTCTCGCTGCGGAGCGCGAGGTTGCTCGCCGTGGAGGTTCGAGTCCTCCCTGGGGCATGGGTATGTGTGTTGTCCGTAGTTAGTTTACCTAGGTTTAAGTAGTTTGTAAGCTACGGACTGATTACCAAGCAGTTTGGTCCGATAGATTTACAAACATTTGTACACACATATGGATATACAATGGCGGTCAAAATAATAGAGCCACCTCTGTTGACGAGATTAAGAACTAGGATATCTATTAGTTCGCGATATCTCCACGAGTGCCATGTTGTCAGTCCCTTTTAGACAACATTAAGGAAGACGGCGCTGCTATGTTTGTTTGTAAATCTATCAAACCAAATGTTCAAATGTTTGTATAGTCTATGGGACTTAACTACGGGGTCAACAGTCCCTAAACTTACAAACTACTTATGAACTACTTACGAACTAGGACGGCACAAATATCCATGCCCGAGGGAGGATTCGAACCCCCGACCGTAGTGGCCGTGCAGACCGTGACTGGAGCGCCTCAGTCCCCTCGGCCACCGCGGCCGGCAATCTATCGGACCAAACTGCGTGGTCATCAGTCCGTAGCTTACAAACTGCTTAAACTAAGGTAAACTAAACTAAGGACAACACACACACACACACCCGTGCCCCAGAGAGGACTTGAACCTCCGACGGCGAGCAACCGCGCGCTCCGCAGCAAGGCGCTTTAGACCGCTCGGCTACTCCACCGCGGCACGAGGCTGCTATCTGCAGTGGTGCGAAAAGAAGCTTTTGAGCTAGACGTGAAAAAGAGGCATAAAGATAAGGATCTTATGGGTCAAAATAATAGAGCCGTTTTATAGATGTCCCGTTCAAACTGATTTTTTTGCAGTTGTTTTGTACGAAAAATGACATTCTTCTAGATGGTCAGAGCAAAGCATACAAGTGATGATGAGCCTATAGTAATGTTCCGGATGTTCAAAAGTGGGATGTCCATGAATCAAACAGCCCAAGATTTACACGTTTCGCGAAAACGAGTCCAGAACGCCGTTAGATGGTCAAAACAAACAAAGCCGCAGATGCAGAACAGGGGGCGACCTCGTGTAACTGCTCCTCGCGTAATCAGACTCATCACTAGGGAAGCAAAGAAAGAACCATTTTTTTCAACACCACGACTGAAAGCCATTTTGTTTAGCGACAGACATGATGTTCAATCATCAATAGCAACGATTCAAAGACGACTGAGATCTGAAAAATTGAATGGGCGCATTGCGAGACAGAAGCCACATGTTTCAAAAGTTAATGTTCGGAAAAGGTTGGCCTTTGCCAGGAGAAATGAACAGAAACCTAATATTTGGTGGAGGAACATCTTTGGTCCGATGAATCCAAGTATAATAGGTTTGCCTCAGACGGAAAAGTCTATGTGCGCTGGCCACCAAACCAGGAATTTAATCCCAAGTATACTTAAAAAAAAAAAAAAAAAAAAAAGTTCAAATGTTTGTTAAGCTTATGGGACTTAACTACGGGGTCATCAGTCCCTAAGCTTACAAACCACTTATGAACTGGCTTATACTAAGGACGTCACAAATATCCCCGACCGTAGTGGCTGTGCAGACCGTGACTGAAGCGCCTCAGTCCCCGCGGCCACCGCGGCCGGCATACTTTAAAAACTGTGAAATACGATGGCGGAAGTGTTACGGCATGGGGATGTTTTTCATGGTACGGCATTGGTCCAACAAACTGTATCAACGACGTAATGAACGTAGAGATGTACAAAGACATCTTGGCAAATGTGATGCTGCCTTATGCTGAAGAGGATAACGATCCAAAGCATACTGCAAGGGACATAAGGCAGTTTTTTCAAGATCACAATATCGAAGTATTAGAGTTGCCACTTCAAACCCCTGACGCATCATTCATTGAGAGCTTTTGGGAGATCACAGAGAACTGACCGCTCAAAAGCTACATATTTAGATAAATTGTGGGAATAAATCCAGAGAGCCTGGTATGCGATATTAGACTGTATTCGTAAGAGATGCAGGGCAAGCCTCAAAAATAAGGGTTACCCCACGAATGTAAAGAAGCTTTTGAAATGTACAATGCTACTTTTTTTCATTATCATTCTACAGATCGTTGTGCTATATATTTGTACAGGAACCATTACGACAGAGTACCATTGTGCCACAGTCAGTTATATAGATAACAAAACACAAAATAATCAATACATCTACATCTACATACATACTCCACAATTCACCGTAAAGTGCGTGGCGGAGGGTACACTGTACCACTACTAGGCATTTCCTTTCCTATTCCACTCCCAAATTGAACGAGGAAAAAAAAATGCCTCCGTACGAGCCCTAATTTCTCTTATCTTGTCTTTGTGATCTTTACGCGAAATGTAAGTAGGCGGCAGCAAGATCGTACTACACTCAGCTTCAAATTCCGGCCCTCTAAATTTACTTAACAGAAATTCACGAAAAGAACGTCGTCTTTGTTCCAGCGATCCCCAATTGACTTGCCGGAGCATTTCCGTGACAGTCGCGCATTGGTCGAACCTACCGGTAACAAATCTAGCTGCTCGTCTCTGAACCGCCTCTATGTCTTCCTTTAAACTGATCTGCTGCGGGTCCCAAACACTTGAGCAATACTCAAGACGTGGTCGTACAAGAGTTTTATACGCGGTCTCCTTTACAGATGATGTACATCTTCCCAAAATTCTCCCAATAAACCAAAGTCGGCTGTCCGCCTTACTCACAACTGTCCTTACATGCTCGTTCCACTTCATATCACTCTGCAATGTTACGCCTAGATATTTGAACGACGCAACAGCATCAAGAAGCTCACTACTAATGCTGTATTCGAACATTCTGGGATTGTTTTATCTACTCACGCGCATCACCTTACATTTTTCTACATTGAGAGCTAGCTGCCAATCTTCGCACCAACTAGAAATTTTGTCTAAGTCATCCTGTATGCTATTACAGCCAATTACAGACGACACTCTCCCATACACCACAGCATCATCAGCAGACAGCCGCAAATTAATAATATACTGCCATACAATTTGGGTAGCAAGATAACTTCCGATGGCCGAAGTAAAGAAGATATAAAATGCAAAATGGCTATTGTGTTTAATCACTTGTGTTTAATTGAGGACTTGGGTGCAATAACAGCATTAGTCTGTTCCGCTGTTATTGCACAAATGCCAGTTTTAAAATCCTTGAACCTTCTGCTATTAAACAAGTCGGCTCTTAGTTCATATGATGTTCTTAGAGCCTCTAGCCAGCTTGTTTAATAGCAGAAGATTCAATGCAATAACGACACAAATACTTGTAGACTAACGCTGTTATTGCGTCCAAGTCCTCGTTTCACTATTTATAAGTATAACAGAAAAGCTTTGCCTATTACAATGATGTCTTCAACTTTTCATTTCATTGCTCAATTCTTTCTGTTTCCTTTTTCATCTTTAACAACTCAGATTCTTGGTTGTGTTTTTAAAGAAGGAAATCTGATTCCTGGTTACATAATTTCTACTCGCTTCCGGCATTTGTGATACTTACTCGCGGACTTTGCCACTTCTGTCTTCTTTTTACTTCCTTCCAGAAAGATCCGTTTCTTGTTGTCCACGGCCTCTCGTTTGTAGATGATGACAACTGACGTTCAGAAATGACGTTACTGATGGATTTTTGTTCTGATTACCGGTATCTCTGTTTCCGCCTGCACATCTATGATAGGTTCTTTCAAAATCAAGGTTGTGCTGTTATGAGTGTTGAAAACCACACTGGATAATTACTTACACCTTCCAGAAGCAAATTCTGCATACGCAGCATCGCACTCAACGATGCTGAGAGTTGGTCTTCCCTGAGCGCTAATTATGTGAACCACTTCCGACGATGTTTTGTACAATAATGGGGTTGTAGTAACACCACCTCCTCTCTTAAACGTGTTCAAAGCCTTTTTTTTTTTTTTTTTTTTTTTTTTTTTTTTTTTTTTTGCGAAATGAGGCTCACAAACAAAGTCTTCTCATCGTCAGAAAATATGGATCTTCCCTTATGTTTATATTTCAATAGTATTTTAGATTTCCTTTTCGTCATTATGAAGTAACTGAAACAGGGTCATTGCAAAATTTTGTGATATACATTTCAGTACATTAGCATACTATGACTATTTTCATTATCTGCTTTCATATGGGATCATATTCTGGGGCAATTCAACATGGAGTAAAAAAGTAGTCATTGCACAAGACCGTGTAATCAGAATAATTGCTGGAGCCCACCAAAGATTATTTTGCAGACATTTATTTAAAGATCTAGGGCTCTTGACTGTAGCTTCACAATATATATATTCACCCATGGAATTTGTTATTAACAATCTGATCCAATTTCGTAAGTAATAGTAGGGTCCATAGCTCCAACACTAGGAAAAGGGTGATATTCACTATTGAAGGTTAAATCTAACTTTGACACAGAAAGGGGTGAATTATGCTGTAACAAAAGTCTTCGGGCACTTACCAAGTAGCATCAAACGTCTGACAGATAGTCAACTGGTATTTAAAATGAAATTAATTAAAGGAGTTTCTAAGTAGCCACTCCTTCTAACTTTAGATGTATTTTTAGGTAAAACTTAAAAAAATCGTTAAAATAATGAGTGTCATGTATAGACACAATTTACTAAACTGGCACATTCCACATCATTGCGAAATGTCGTATATGTGATCTATGGAACAACATTAATCTAATAAATATGAATCACAACAAGAAGAAATCTAATAGCTTTACTGAATATATGCTATTTATAATGCGATCGTCATTGGTTCAATCGAATATTAATAAATAACAATGCAAACAAACGATAGAACTCGATAATATTGATTTAGTACACGACCCAAGACTTTCACGACCGTACTACAAAATTCTGATTTGGATTGAAACTTTGCCAAAATAAACGCCTTGTCAGTTCACTGTGACCAGTGTAGACGACGGTATGTCTGGAAGTGGACATAAGGAACGACCACATAAAATTAATCATGGATATGGCAGCTGTCAACAAAAATGTTAATACAAGACATACAGAAGATCCAACGGAGAGCAGCACGTTTTGTTATGGACTCATTTAGTAAGCAAGAAAGCGACTAGCGTCTAGGGACAGTAGTCCATCGGACCCCAGTTACCCGTACCAGCCGGCCGCGGTGGCCGAGGGGACTGAGGCGCTTCAGTCACGGTCTGCACGGTCACTACGGTCGGGGGTTCGAATCCCCCCTCGGGCATGGATATTTGTGCCGTCTTAGTTCGTAAGTAGTTCATAAGTTGTTTGTAAGTTTAGGGACTGATAGCCCAGTAGTTGAGTCCCATAGGCTTTACAAACATTTGAACATTTACCCGTACCAACCGATAGATGTCTCTACGGTGGCAAGCTATGTCCTGCGGAGACGCCATCTTCCCTTTCGTATTTTCATGCTTTTCTCCTTATAACTCCGAGTTGCTATTTCAAAGTTACGGCACACTTAAGAGGTGCCAAAATCATATCGTTCTTAGTACAATTAGTCGTAAATTACAGTCAATAATTGCCATACTGGCGAGTAACCCTTGATATTGATGGTAATGTAAAACAGAGCGCATTTGTCAATGTGCTCCTCGTAGCACATCAAATAAAAGCATCATGTGCAGGAGCTGCTGAGCGTCTGCAGTGGTTCGCCTCCCGGTCTTGACACTGAATTGTCCCTCTTTCTCTATCAAAAATGTTCAAATGTTTGTAGAACTTATGGGACTTAACTACAGGGTCATCAGTCCCTAAGCTTGCAAACTACTTATGAACTAGCTAAGACTAAGGACGGCACAAATATCCATGCCCGAGGGGGGATTCGAACCCCCGACCGTAGTGGCCGTGCAGACCGTGACTGGAGCGCCTCAGTCCCCACGGCCACCGCGGCCGGCTCTTTCTCTATCTAGCTCTATGTTCTGCCTCTCGCTTATGGGAGTGTTTGTGAATCTAGTTATCGCACTGTAGTTCCATGGATTTGACAGGACAATTGTCACGTCGATGAGGAGTGGTAGTCTGACACAATCCAAACCATAGTTTTCCAAAAGTTTTAGTACAGTCGAACGGAAATCTGTTCCTGTGTGATCTTAAATTATTTCATTGCGTTTTTTGCTTTTTTGATTTGTGTGTGTGCAAGGACTTAACGGTATGCTACAAGTATTTGTACAATAGGGCTTCATTTTGTTTAAACATTAAGAAGTGGAGTGGGTGACCATCACTGTTTGCGAGTTCGACATGCACCAGTTGAATGTTCTAAAGACTTAGAACGTTTTGATTAGGATGTATCAGTTTTTCAGAATACTTCGAACGTGCGGTGCTCGAGTTTAATTGAGTGTTCGACTCTTACAGAATAGAAGAGAGATGCGTTTCAAAATAGAGCAAAAGTAGTAGTGTTACCATGCTTGCTCGCCAATAAACATGTTTGCAAAAAAAAGAAAAAAAAAAGTTCAAATGTTTGTATAGCTGACGGGACTTAACTACGGGGTCATCAGTCCCTAAGCTTACAAACCACTTATGAACTAGCTAAGACTAAGGACGGCACAAATATCCATGCCCGAGGGGGGATTCGAACCCCCGACCGTAGTGGCCGTGCTGACTGTGACTGGAGCGCCGCAGTCCCCTCGGCCACAGCGGCCGGCAAACATGTTTGCATCACACGTGTGCGTCCTCTCCTGGAGTACTGTTGCACAGTGTGGGACTGACGGAAGAGATTGAGAACGTTCAGAGAAAGGAGCTCGTTTTATCACATTACAGAGGGGGGGGGGGGGGGGAGCGTCACGTAAATGTTGCACGATTTGAGGTGGAAATCATTAAAAGAACGGCGTTATTCGTTGCGGCGAGATCTATTTGCGAAATTTCGAATGGTCGAATGTTTGTATAGCTTATGGGACTTAACTACGGGGTCATCAGTCCCTAAACTTACAAACTACTTATGAACTACTTACTAACTAGGACGGCACAAATATCCATGCCCGAGGGGGGATTCGAACCCCGACCGTAGTGGCCGTGCAGACCGTGACTGGAGCGCCTCAGTCCCCTCGGCCACCGCGACCGGCGAGAAATTTCAGTCACCGACTTCTGAATGTGAAAATATTTTGCTAGCACCCACGTACATAGGGAGACATGACCATCCCAATAAAATAAGAGAAATGAGATCGAAAACGGAACGTTTTAGCTGTTCTTTCTTCCCGCGCTCTATTGGAGAATGGAACGGTAAAGAAAAGTTATGAAAGTGATTAATGAATCCTCTGCCAGGCACTTAAATGTGATTTGCAGAGTATCGATGTAGATGTAGTGTCTAGTATTGTGACTGGGTTGAGTTTACATTGAGCTTATCTGTATTGTGGGCGTCTGCGCGCCATTTCATTTATTTATATTTGACCGCGACTGCATTCTATCAATCGAGTGGTTTTTCGAGGAATTATGGAGTGTGTATATGTACAAACTGTGAGCCTTTTGTTTGTGTGTGTCCTTAGCGCATAACTATCAATGGTAGCTTTTATCGGTAAGATACTGGGAGTAAACAGCAGTGTTCAAAATCCACAGCTTCTAAATTTTAGAGTAGGGCTCATTTCTTTAATTTCACAGTAAGTACTCATTTCTCTCTTGGTCATGAGCATGGGAAATACGTAGCAGAATTGGTCAAATACGTTTTGCAGCTATTGGGATGACTCTGTGTCAGTTGTGTGTTTGTTTGATAAGCGGTTGTCTGTATGGCTCACAAAGCGGCAATTTCATGCAGACATTGAAGTCGAAAAAGAAATTAAGGCATAAGATTTTGCCCACCGAATATCAACATTTCCGCTAGTAAATTCGATTTTGGCCCACTTTAGTTTACGGTAGTAACACTAAAAGTGGGCCTTTGCGATCGTCTTTTGACACCTCGAAATTGAAATGAAAATAACGGCTTAACCATTCATCTGACACGAAAATTGAATAACCGAATTTGTAGAGGAGAAAATTCTCTACAACTTTGCTCTCTTATGTTTTTTTCATATCTCGTATCGTTTCAGAGATATTTGCAAAAATAACGGCGATTTTGGGATGTATGTTTTGTCTGTCTGTCCGTCTGTCTGTCTGCCCGTAAAGTGTGCCCTGTTTTTAAGACGAACCGTTCAATTGAATAGCATCAAATTTTGCACACATAATTGTAGGCCGCCAGACACCAGAACCTCCCTCTTTCAAATATTTCTGACAAGAAATACGTTAGTAATACCAAAACAGGTCAACTTTCAGTGTTACTACCGTAACCTAAAGTGGGCCAAAAAGCCGTTTGTAATGTAATTTTAATTGCAAATAAACCGTTCATCTGACGCGAAAATTGAATAAACCTATTTGTAGAGGAGAACATTCTCTACAACTTTGTTCCCTTATGTTTTTTCATATCTCGTATCGTTTGAGAGATATTTGCAAAAATAACTGAGTTTTGACACCCTCCATTAAATTAACGAAAACCAACCGTTCGCAGATGTCACGTGACATTCCTCGCCCAAAACTGTCTCTGGCATACGCGATCTTGCGTTGCGTATTTGATGAGTTTCTTATTGTAACTTACACGTTGTCATTTCAAAGCAATGACGCACTGAAGAATTAACAAAAAGACGTCGTTCTTCGTACGATAAATGATAATCTAGTATATATATTTACAAAAGTTTCAGACACTGTTATTAATTATTTTTTTATTATTTGGGTCCAAAATGTTTGCAAAAACTTATAAAACTACAAATTTAAAGTGGGCCGTAAAACACGTCAGTGGGATTTTTTTCTTATATTCAGTACTTCTTCTGCTGTTGGTGTAGTTATTGTTGTGTGAGGTGGACTTACACATCAGAACTTGATAAGAGTGATTATTAAGAAGGAAGCAAGTTGGTGGTCTTGTCGATCTCGCGGCCGCTAAGGCATGAGCGGGATTCGGGAGCACGGGAGCTAGCACTAAAATATTTTGAACGAGCGTGACACAGTCGTCCTATACTGCACTGCGCTGCTTGCTGTTGACGTTTCCGCGGCTTCTCGCAGTCTATCGATTGAAACTACATCTACATGGGATACTCTGCAAATCACATTTCAGTGCCTGGCAGAGGGTTCATCGAACCACCATTATACTATTTATCTCCCATTCCATTCTCGAATAGCGCGCGGGAAGAAAGAACACCTGAATCTCTCTGTTCGAGCTCTGATTTCTCGTATTTTATTCAAATGTTCAAATGTTTGTATAGTCTATGGGACTTAACTACGGGGTCATCAGTCCCTAAACTTACAAACTACTTATGAACTACTTACGAACTAGGACGGCACAAATATCCATGCCCGAGGGGGGATTCGAACCCCCGACCGCAGTGGACGTGCAGACCGTGCCTATTTTATTCTGATGATCTTTTCTACCTATATAACTGGGAGTCAGCAATATCTTTTCGCATTCGGAGGAGAATGTTGGCGATTGGCGTTTCGTAAGTAGCCCACGCCGCAGCGATAAGCGTCGTTGTTGTAATGATTCACATCCCAGATCCTGTATCATTTCCGTAACGCTGTCTCCCGTGTATCGTGACAATACGAAACGAGCTGCCCTTCTTTGGACTCTTTCGATGTCCTCCGTTAAATCCACCTGATAACGATCCCACACTGGGCTGCAATACTCCAAAAATGGACGGACAAGCGTAGTGTATGTAGTTTCTTTAGTAGTTCTGTTGCATCTTATAAGGGTTCTCCCAATAAAACGTAGTCTCTGGTTCGCCTTTCCTGCGACATTATATACGTGTTCTTTCCAATTTAGGTCTGAAGTAATAGTAATCCCTAGGTATTTTGTGGAGTTTACGGCCTTCACATTTGATTGATTTATCTTGTAAACAAAGTTTAACGGATTTCTTTTCGTACTCATGTGAACGACTTCACACTTCTCATTATTTAGAGTCAATTGCCAATTTTTACACCATACTGATATCTTATTCAGATCGTTCTGCAGTTGGTTTTGATCTTCAGATGATTTTACTAGACGGTAAATGACGGCGTCACCTGTAAACAACCTAAGAGAGCTACTTAGATTTTCCCCTAAATCGTTTATGTAAATAAGGAACAGCAGAGGACCAATAACACTACCCTTTGGAGCGCCCGATATCACCTCTGTTTTAGTCGATGCCTTACCATCGATTACTACGAACTGTGTCCTCTCTGACAAGAAATCCCCTATCCAATCACAAATTTGGGGCGATATACCATAACCACGCAATTTGATTAAAAGCCGTTTGTGAGGTACGGTGTCAAAAGCTTTCTGGAAATCAAGAAATACGGAATCAATTTGAGAACCCTTGTCGATAGCACTCATCACTTTGTGTGAGTAAAGAGCTAGTTGTGTTTCGCATGAACGATATTTTCAAATTCCGTGTTCACCTTGGGTTAGTATATCATTCTGTTGGAGATAATTCATAATATTTGAATACAGGATATGTTCCAAAACTCTGCTGCAAATTGACGCCAATGAAATAGGCCTGTAGTTTAGTGGGCCATTGATGTGCAGTGAGACTGCATGGACCACAATAAGTCCAAACAGTATCTGACGATCCCTAGGCTTACAGATTATTTAAACTAACTTATGTAAGGACAGCACACACACCCGTGCCCGAGGGAGAACTCGAAACTCCGACAACGAGCAACGCGTGCTCCGCAGCAAGGCGCCTTAAAGCGCTCGGCCAGTCCATCGCGGCCAATTTGATCCTTTTCCGTTCTGTGAAGCATTACCCTAAAGCGTCCGTGTCGGTGAACGTGTGAATAATAACCATGGCGCCCACATTCGATTGCGGGCCCTGGACCCAGAATCAGAGACGGGCCCTCGGCCCTTTTTTTTTTTTTTTTACTGTTGTGTCCCGTAGTTTGTAATTGCAAGTTTATATCTTAATCATGCTCTTTTTATAATGTACTTTAAGTTGGTATGATCTATATCTATAAATGTGAATGTCAGTTCGGTGTACGGTTATCACGTCTGAACCACAAGACATACAGAGCTAAAAATTTGTACACTTACTAATGTCTAAGCGGGGAAGGCTCTAGGCACGGTTTTATGGCGATCGGATAGCTATTTATCTATATATATTAATGTGAATGTCTGTTCGGTGGACGCTTATCATGTCCGAACGACAAGACGCAGAGACTTAAATATTTGTACAGTTACTAATTTGTACCTGAGGAAGGTTTTAGGCACGGTTTTATAGCGATCTGATAGATATTTAGTAAATTGAAGAACATAACGCGAAATGGGGAACAATAATTACTCTTTGAAAATTATATTTACTCTTTGAAAATAGTTATATTGGTTGCATTGTTGCTTGAGGGTTGATAATGATAAAAGGGTGGTGTATATTGGGATGGAAAGTTATCGGTATACATAAAATTCTACGTGTGCGTGTGTTAATATTTCGCTATGCAGCGAAAACTACAGAACGCAAACGAATGGTCTGTGTAATTGTTGTCCGAAGTCTCTCGTTGTACACCATAGCAGTTCCATGCCGATAGCTATAAGGGGGTGGAAGATATGGTGGTTGAAAGTCGTCAAATTATAAAAAAATTCGGACTGAAAGCCAGCCATGACGTTTGCGACTCTATAGCAAGGAGGTTACATACAGCGAAACGTGATGCCACAGACCATATCTTTGGTCTAGGCGTGCTACAATGTCTTCAGCTCTTTCTCTGTTAAGGATAAGTATACGATTAAGGAAATATAAGAATAAATAAATAAAGCAGTAAAAAATAAATTTCTTTTGATACATCTCTTTAAAAAAATCGATTTGACGTTTCGCGCATTAACCATCATAATCAACCAACACGCGAGCGGAGCCGCGGGTTTAAGCTAGTAAGCTATAAATTTGATACGGTAAGCTTCATTTATAAAATTATTTCACTTAAAATTGAGACTTTACTTACAATAGCCGCAGCAGGTCCGTAGTCAGATTTTTTTTTTTGGGGGGGGGGGGATGAGGGGGAGTCAGTCAATTATGACGTATATTCTAACTTCTGGAGCTTTACAACGTAAGTTGAACTAAAGGCGCAGATGTATTTCAGTAGAAACCGTATTCAATTTTATTCAGTACAAATCTCGAAGGAGCAACTTCAGCATCAGGAGTTAGGTGAATAGTGAGGGTTATTTTGGGGCTGGGGGGGGGTTGGTCCCCTTCATGCATGCAGCACCCCCCCCCCCGCCCCCCTGACTACTGCCCTGGGCCACAGTAAGCCCAGGCTTAGCTTAACAGAACACTTGTTCGTGCTTTTGGCAGACGCTGCGCCAGGTAAGGCGGAATTGCTGTACACACATGAAAATCTCATCTTCGCAAGAAGTTGACGTAAAAAAGTCTATCACTACACTACACCACAAGCTGATCCATCAATTCCTTTTCAAGCTACGCCAAAAGTAACGTCAAACTGCTGCGTCAACGGCATGACTTGAGAACGAATCCCTAAGCGACATGACAACCAGAGTAAAATGAGCAAAGGAACTAAGATATAAAAATGTTCAAATGTTTGTAGAGCTTAACTATGGGGGTCATCAGTCCCTAAAATTACAAACTACTTATGAACTAACTAATACTAAGGACGGCACAAATATCCCTGCCCGATGGGGGATTCGAACCCCCGACCGTAGTGGCCGTGCATACTGTGGCTGGCGCGCCGCAGACGGCATTTTCAAGCGTAGTACACACATATCTGATAGATTGTCAGTAAAGGAGGTCCCGTAGCAAGGTCAAATAGCTGAGGTGGTGATGATGATCGTGTGGCACTTATGACCGTTAGACCCCAACTGGGGTCGTGTTCAGCCTGCCTGGTGCAAGTCTCTTTATCTGACGCCACTTCGGCGACTTGCATGTCAATGATGATGGAATGATGATGAGGACGACACAACACCCAGTCCCCGAGTGGAGAAAATCGCCTACCCGACCGGGAATCGAACCCGGGCCCCCTGCGTGGCAACCTACCACGCTGTCCACTGGACTACGGAGGCGGACAATAGCTGAGGTGGTAGCGGGTATATCTGTCCTGTGGACAATCCGGGTTCGAACCTACCTTAACTTTTAATATTTATTTGACACTTCCTGACCGTCTGAGTGTTAGTATTGGCCACCAGCTCTACTTCGCTTTAGCGTGAAGAAACCTGTTCCTACAAATCACAATGAATATTTATAATATTTCTGCAGCTTATAATATCGCCCAATTCTGAAATAAAATTGTAATGCCAATAGTATTTAACGCTTTAATCTACCCACATTAAACGTAAAATGCATTCGGAATTACTGGACTTTTTAAAAAGAAAATATTGTAATCAAAATTTCAATTAGCTGCAACAGTCATTTCGTAAAGAAAATATAGTTCTTGATAATGCAGTTAATAACATTTATGTCATTAATTTTATTTGAAATTTGCTATAGTTTCTAAAAGAAATCTTGAAAAACTAATATGTTTCTGTCAGGTAGGATCGGAGTCAGGCCCACTTATTTATTTATTTCTCATGTAGTGTACATGTAGCATTAACATAAAATCAGATAATACTTTCACAGTTTAGAGGTCATAATATATACACAACAAGTACAACTAACTATCTAAGTTTTGCCGGCCGCGGTGGCCGAGGGGACTGAGACGCTTCAGTCACGGTCTGCAAGGCCACTACGGTCGGGGGTTCGAATGCCCCCGCGGGCATGGATATTTGTGCCGTCCTTAATATTAGCTAGTTGGTAAGTAGTTTGTAAGTTTAGGGACAGATAACCCCGTAAGCTTAACAAACATTTGAACTATCTAAATTTTAATATCTTAGTTCCTATTCCAGGTCAGCACTGCAGGGTCAGCCCTCATGAAATCACTCCAGGTCCTTTGAAAGGCACGTAGAGGACTCTCTTCCATAATGTGCCTGATTGTTTGTTTCAAGACCCCACAGTCACATCCTGAAGACTCCACAAAACCCCATTTATGCAGTGAGTCCGCACAGCGACCACGTCTCATATGCATTCTATTTAACTTCGCCAAGAAGTTCCTTTCTAGTTCTACACTGATAGTTTCGTGATTGTAGTCGTAAAACCAATTACGTATCTCGAGGTTTTCAGTGGTTTGACATTTCTGCTGCCGCAAATCTCTTATTTTTATGTTCAGCTTTCCTCAGTGGTGGATTTCTTGAGCGGAGTCTATTTCGACGCAGAGCTTGTATATCATCATGAATAGGCAGGTCCACGTTCTCTAAACTTCTGGAATTCTCGAAGCAGTGCAGAAGTTCTGCGGATATCAGGTGTAAATATATCAAACAGCAATGGAAGCCAGTATGTAGGTGTTGATCTGATGGTACCTGACATAAGGCGCATCATTACTATTCAGCTGAACGTCTATGAGGTTGGTATATCAGCTGTTCATCCACATCGGAGCACAGTATTCATCAGCAATACTACTACATCTCCATAGATACTCTGCAAATCACATTTAAGTGCCTGGCAGAGAGTTCATTAACCTCTTTCATAACTTTTCTCTACCGTTCCATTCTCTAATAGCGCGCGGGAAGAAAGAACACCTAAATCGTTCTGTTTTCGATCTGATTTCTCTTATTTTATTGGGATGGTCATGTCTCCCTAAGTACGTGGGTGCTTGCAATATATTTTCACATTCAGAAGAAAAAGTCGGTGATTGAAACTTCGCAAACAGATCACACCGCAATGAATAACGTCTTTCTTTTAATGATATCCACCCCAATTCGTGCAACATTTACGTGACGCTTCCCCCCCCCCCCCCGGTAACGTGATAAAACAAAACGAGCTGCCCTTCTCTGAACCTTCTCAATACCTTCCGTCAGCCCCACCTGGTGAGGGTCCCACAAGGGGCAACAGTACTCCAGGAGAACGCACAAGTGCGATGTAGGCAGTCTCTTTGGTGGAGCTGGTGCATCTTCCAAGCGTTCTGCCAATAAAACGTAACCTTTGATTCGCCTTCCCCACAATATTTTCTATGTGTTCTCTCCAGTCAAAGTTGTTCGTAATTGTATCTCCTAGGTATTTGATAGAATTTACGACCTTAAGGTTTGACTGATTTATCGTGTAATTGAAGTTCAGCGGATTTCTTTTAGTGGTCACACTTTTCTTTATTTAGTGTCAATTGCCAATCTTCGCACCAAGTAGAAATTTTGTCTAAATCGCTTAGCAGTTGCTTTTGATCCTCTGTTGACTTCACTAACCGATAAACGACAGCATCATCTGCGAACAGTCTAAGGGAGCTATTCAGATTGTCTCCTAAATCGTTTATAAACACGAGGAAGAGTAGGGGACCTATAACGCTTCCCTATGGAACGCCAGCTAATAATAATAATAATAATAATAATAATAATAAAGGAGACCACCAGTGCTGTTGACGATATTCGCAGGGTATCCATTGAAGCTCCCCATGTCATCCCACATAATTTTTGAATTATATTATTCTGTCTCCTAATCTTGGCAGCTGTATTTTCAGAGTGTTTAGGTCCCAGTTTATCTGCGCCTGAGATATTTGACATGCTACCATTCAGGCCTCATTGGCTAGTATATGACATTTGTGTGTTGCACTTCAGTTTTGCAGTTTTGGAGCCCTTTTTCTCCGAATGTTCTGGATAGTGCACTTTAAAACGTATTTGATTTGTTACCCTTGATGTACACTAGTAACATGCAAAGACCCATTCCAAACTGAATTTCCGAGACCGGAAGTACGCCTTGTGAGATTATATGGAAAGCTTGCTTTAACTCCTTAGAGATAGGAGGTACTGTTTGTGTACTGCTATTCAGTCATGTTCATACATGGTGATACAATAAACGAACTACTTACATTATGAAACTTCCTGGCAGACTAAAATTGTGTGTCAGAACCGGGACATTCGCCTTTCGTGGGCAAGCGGTCTACCACTGAGCTATCCCGACACGACTCACGGTCCGTCCTTACAACTTCAGTTCTGCTAGTACATCGCCTCCTACTTTTCAAACTTCACATAAGTTCTCCTGTGAGCCTTTTAAGACTAGCACTCCTGGAAGAAAGGATATTTTGGAGACATATCTGCGCACACTCCGCTGCAGAGTGATCGTTTCATTACATTATGTACGCGCGGAATGGCCGCGTGGTCTAAGGCGTCATGCTACAGACTGGGTGGCCATTCCCGCCGGAGGTTCGAGCCCTCCCTCGGGCATGGCTGTGTGTGTGTTGTCCTTAGTGTAAGTTAGTTGTCGTGATGGAAAAGGACCTTTTTGTGGGGCAATCGGCGGCGTTTTTCTTGCAGCTCGGTTTTCAAACGGTCCAATAACGATGAATAATATGCACCTTTAACAGTTTTACCCTGTTCCAGATAGTCGATGAGGATTATCCCTTGCGAATCCCCAAAGACCCACGCCATAACCTTTTCGGTCTAAGGACCAGTATTCGCTTTTTTGATGCAGATTCTCCCTTACTAAACCATTATTTAGATTGTTCTTTGTCATCCATCACAATATCATGTATTTTAGCAATGACTTCTGGAGTCGTAACCTCCACAGGGCGTTCAGACCGTTTAGCGTCACTTATGCCAATATGGCCACTCAGCCTTTTTTTTTTTTTTTTTTTTTTTTTTTTTTTTTTTTTTTTTTTTTTTTTGTACTTATGAACTAGCTAATCCTAAAGACGGCACAAATATCCATGCCCGAGGGGGATTCGAACCCCCGACCGTAGTGGCCGTGCAGACCGTGACTGGTACTCCTCAGTCCCCTCGGACACCGCGGCCGGCTCGAAAATTTTGAAATCGCTTATAAACTGTTCTAATCGAAGGTGCAGAGTCACCATAATGTTTATCAAGCATCTCTTTAGTCTCCTGGGGCGTTTTGTCTTTCATAAAGTAATGTTTAATCACCACATGAAATTCTTTTTCTTTCATTCTTTGACAATCACTCGACTTCCTTGATTCACACGAATGCCAAACACAAAGAAATAGACCAATATGGCTGAAACTTGGTGTGTGTTCTTTCCAAAGATGCTAATAACTAAACATGACCTTGATACGCGCCAGTGGTGCCATCTCTAGGATTTTGCACGGTCTTTCAAATGTCCCTCATATGGGGGGCTTGTGTAGTGGCGAAAAAATTGTTTAAACAGAGTAACACTTATGGCCCAGCAAACTGTTTAATCTCCAGCCATAATGCTTATGTGGTTAAACAAATGGGTAAATTTACAATCTCATAGCAGTTTGTCTGTCTTACTTGTACGCCACCATCTCGTGCACTGAGTCACACCTCATGTCGTGGAGAGTGGCTAGCGAATGATGGCATAGAGAGGACAGATTGAGAGAGAGAGGGAGAGCTGGAGCAATTCCATATACATGTCTGTCAAAAAGGCGGAAATTGGTATTCCCCAGCTGAGGGGACTGGGTGTAGGATGAGTTGGCAGCGATGTATTGGGCATGAAGTTTTTTTAAACAAATGGTGATAGAAGAATTTGCTAAGGCATCGATGTATGGAGTTAAAATTGTGTAACAAATGGCTGAGATTGCCTTTCCTGAGCAGTGCCGTGACATACTGATCTCCCAACGATGAATGGGGAGGTTGTGGGGGAAGGGGTAGTCACGAACCTGCAAAATAAAAGATTCCTGCCAAAAGTGTTGTTCAGCCGAGTCCAAGTGTATTATCATCAGTGCCCGATGGCCGAAGTAGTAAGCCAAGTAAGGGCAGTGTTTCTTGGCGTTGGCATTGGAGGGGGGGGGGGTCTGAGGTGGGAGTTCCCCCAAATAATGGGGTCGCGGTCCGGTGTGAGAGGAGGGGGAGATTCCTTCAGCGCCATATTTGTCAGCCGTCAGTCATCGGAGGACCGGGAGAGCTTAGTGGTAGAATAACTGCAATGGCTTCTCTGTTGTCAATCACCCTGGAGTTAAACCAGTAGTAGTAGCGGGAGAGCGGGTTTGCCCCACGCGGCACATCCGCTTCCAGATCCAGTGTGGTTTCACACCCGGTGCTCAGTGAGTAGTAGTCGACGGTGAATTGCTCCCGGAGCCCCATTACCCCAGTACTCATGCAACCGCGAGCTGTAATGCTCACCATGAAGCCTCGGTAGAGACCTGTGTTTCAAGAACGAATCCATTCTGGAATAGGCAGCACACCAGGCCTACGCACTTAGGACAGAGCCTACTCTCATCTCCAAAGACAACGGAACGCCATTTTTTTCCTTCAATCATTTTCACGACACAATAAAAATGACTGGAGCTGCTGTGGTGTCAGTGGTAGCCTTACCAGACACGCATTATTTTTATCCTGCTGCATGCAGTTTCCAATGGTCACTTTTGACGCAGCAGGTGCTACACGTGTTCATATTCCGTCAATGAATGACATTTGGGAGGCCAGTACCGCTCACACTTTACATCGGTCTTGACGTGCGCCTGTGAAAAAGTGGGCATCCAAAAAACCGGTCTGATGATGTGGGAATATTCCACAGATCAGCAGCGACATACAAAATGTTTGCAAAGCTTATGGGACTTAAGTGCGGGGTCATCAGTCACTAAACTTACAATAACTTATGAACTACCTTATACTAAAGAGAGTACAAACAGCCATGCCCGAGGGGGTATTTGAACCCCCGACGGGAAACGGCCCAGCGCATCGGAGCATAGCGCCTCAATGCGCTTGGCCACTCCGCCGCGGCAGCAGCGACATACAACCGATACAATCCGCGCAACATTTACATCAGTGGCGTAGATAATTCGTATGCCATAGGCACACTACACGTTTCAGATCGTCCAGTTGGATGAGAGTACAAATTCCTAACTAGTTGATATAGATTTTCATTGCGAAAGATTAGATGCACAAAATATTTTTGGGCTATATGGAGTATTTTTATTTACTATATTTTAAGGGTTTCCAAACAAATATTGAAGCAGCGTCGCAGGTACAACGTACATAAATCTAAATGTAGTGAAATTGTGAAGATTTCATATTCATGATTTCGGTACTTTACCATCAATGTCTAAGTACAACAAAATACTCGTTGACTATGTCAGCATTTAGCAGATGGCTTCATATAACTCATTGGTGCACGCACAGAACATTTGTTCTATATTTTCATCCATGTAGTGTACGAGATTTTTGCCGTTTTCAAATGAAATTATTTGTGAAAAATCACAGGAAAGCTAGCATGTAAGGTTCGTCTTCTACAAGGAATTAACGCTGCAAAACATCTATGTGCATAGTGCGAAGTCGGTCACTCACGCCTAGCTCGTTGCAGATTTGTGAGACATCGAAAAGCAGTCCGGAATGAGTGAAAACAAATTGGCAGTTTATGAATTATACTGACGCGTTATACAAGTTTTAAATCTATTAACAACGATGTCATACTTTATTTTTTAAAGAGCGAGAGAGCAGAGCCCTCGTTTCGGGACCTTCAATATTATATGACGCAGATCATCTCTAGATTGAAAATTTGTACTCTAATGTCGACAAATATGCAGGACAAAAACCATTAACTCTTAACGTATGCCAATCTCCATGCTGTGACAAATAGTCCCCTAAGGCCATTTGAGGACTCGTTTAACTAGTTCCCTAGTCACCACAGGACGTGCCATTAAAATTTGCGCCCTGGACAGTGGACCAACCATTTTTTTTCCCTTTCCCCCTCTTCGTTATGACTGTCATAAAAAAATAAGCACACTCGAGAGGTACTCGTGTGTTATAGAACCTGAAAATTTCTGTTACGACTCTATTAGCAGTACAAATAATAAACCTTCAATATCGTAATGACTTTTACTCAGAATACAATATTTAACATAATAATGATTAATAAATATTACCCTGAACGAAAAAATGTTGAATATTACATTCACAATACAGGACGCGTTTACCAACATAACATTTTTGGGTCGAGTTTAACTGAACAATTTTAAACCAATTTGAAGTATTATTTACCTGGCGATATAAGAATATTTTTAGAAGGTGGACATCATCCTTCTTTGTATCGCGAAGGTAAACGAAGAGTTTCGCCAGTCACTAATGCTACTCACTAAACGTTTTGTAGGACCTATATTTCCCCAGCTAGAAAAAATTTAGTGGTAATAACCTCAATCATTCGCCAATCCAGATATCGTTATCCATATAGCAGCATGGGAGCTTATCAAACATAATGTTCCTGACAGAGTGATGGTGGGCGCGATAGTGGCGATGGTGAAAGTCCCTAGCAGCTACCGCGTAGTTCTAGGATATGAATTCCGGTGAACACTAAAGAAATTTTCGGTGGTATAAGAGAAAGGTCGAACGAGACTGATGGGGGCGGAATGAGAGCCTAATCGATTAGTTCAGTGGCAAAATAAACAAATGGTGGAAGTGACGTCATGTAGAATGGATTTTAAAGGAACACATCACGAAATTGGAGGAAAAAAATCAATTGCGATCATTGTGAATCACACGGCTAAGCATGCTGCTACAGCATACAACTGATGCTGCGATCCGCATTTTACTATTTTGTGAGGCACGGCGGCTCACATTCTTATGAAGCAACAAATTTTACGAACAATTAATCATGAAGCCATTACTAATCCACGTCCGTATCACATAATTTTGGCACCAGTTTACATCACGCGATTACTTAAAAGTTCCTATCACTTAATTTCGACCATCAGGAAAGCTAACGAGTACAACAGAAGGTTATGGGAAATCTGTCTATGATAAATTATGTAACACTTTGCTATCACAAACATTCCGCAAAATTATTTTGTATACTATATGTCATTTATTAAGAACACGAGCAAGACCAAACACCGGTAACAACCACTTGCCTATTGCTTACAGAATTGAAATGATACGAACTCCACCTCCTACACTCATGCAGTACAACCAACATAACGGCAAGGAAAACATCGAAATACGTCCAGAGAGTTTCGTATATTTAATTCAATCGATCGAAGATATTCTACTTCATATCTCTGGAATGCAGGCGTATTGAGTTCTCATAGAAAAAAATATACATTTTGCGTTGGAAGGTTAGACGACTAATAGAAAATATAATATTAGATTTTTAGACGTGGATAAACATGACTTGACATCTAATAAAATGCAAATAAATACCAAGAAACGAATTCGATAACACGAATTATTACAAGATGACTGGAATGAAATAATTCCTAAAACTTTTAAAAAATAACACGAGTAGAACAGCAGTGTTTTTACTATATACAAAGCGTTAATATGCGGTAGTAAGCCTCATTCGTCGAATTCAGATGTTGGCACCTTTGGGGGAGGGACTTTGTTGTGTGGTTTGTCTGTACATTGATCTGTAGGGCTATTGCTGAAACTGCTAACGCCATCTTGAAGAGAGTGTGCTGTGCCTCGGGACGTCATATTTTTATCTCCCGACATCAACATTGGCGTTGGATTGAATTCCATTTTTTCTGGTTTTATACCCATCTGGACGGACCAAGGTATTGTACTCTAATTAATAAGTTAGCGAAACGCGAATCCCAGAAAAAACTATATTTTTGTTCCGTAATGTTTATACTAGTTTATTAATAATTTTATTAGCATTCATTGTTTCTGTCTAGCTAGTGGCGAACTACTAAGTTCCGAGGACTCAAAAGTGACAACAGCGACGCTGTAGTGTTGGTTATTGTTGCTCAATCTGTGCCGAACTTAGTTAAAGGATTACCTGAATTCTATCAGTAATCTAGCGGAGGAGGAAAGAAAAAAAAAAGAGAGGAAAAAAACCTGCCGGATAGAGCTACTTCGTTGTCTAACTTCGTACAGTGTAAAGTTGATGGACCTGCTTGTGAGTCTAAAACCTGAGCTTTCGCAAAATTTGTTCGACGACACCCCTATGTTCGGTTTGATTTTGACATGACAGATTTTTAATTACGGCTATGTCACTCGTTATGTTTTGAAACAAGCGTTAACCTCATACCTCTTACGGATCTCGTGCACGATGATTACAACTGTGTAACAACATTGACGGAAGTATTCTAGTGCTACCGTCTGACGCATATAACGGAGAAGCTATTTCCCGACCCATCATTCTCTGCAGTGTTTTTGTTGTCTTTCTTTCTTTTTGCCTACTGCTGCTAGAAATAGATTTGTGTGCAAGTCGAGAGTTCTAAATGAAAACTCCATAGTTGTATACAAATTCATAAAATTTCAGACGAAAAGAATGTTATAGCTTCTACAGTTTGGGCAAATCTTTATTCCTATATAAAAGCTCGTCTATTGATTCATGTAGCCCAATATGCTATCGAAATTGTGCAGATGTCCACATATAAAATTTGGAAACTTTGACATTCGAATTTGATCTTGTGATTGACGCTAAAAGCTGTGTTGTCGCTAATGTTAGTCTGGAATCATCGCGGACAAATTCACTTCTTTGTTTATTTTGTTATGCATAAATTGTTGACATTTTTAGTGGAATGTCGATTAAAAATATTATGCATATTTGTGTTGAGAAGTTAGTGGACACTGAGAGTGCGTCATAGGCCTTAGGAAACTACACGCTTGCCTCCAGCACAAAAACATGTTTTGAATTTGAGACACTTGCAGAGCCAAAATAATAATATACAAGCTGAGAATAGTGTATCTACTTTTAATATACAAAAGCATAATTTTTAGCGTAACGGGATTTCTAGAAAAAATTCTATTGGGTTTGTTGGTTGATAGTTATGGATTTGTTGGTAGTAATGGATTTGATGATAGTAAACAACAGTCTGGACGCTGTCTTCAATGTTAACACACATTAGTTGTTTATGAATTTGTGTACTGTACTGTAAAGAGGGGAATCCTACAGTGGTAAAAGACGATTTTTATTATTATTGCGCCTACTTATTTATACTTTGGTCATTATTTGTAGTAACATGTAGAATTTCAAATTATGATATGGATTATATATGAATGAACCTGTAAACAAAGTAAATAGTTCTCATAGGGTTCATATGGACATAAGTGTTGCAGAATGATGAGACTAACAATAATTGAAAAGCTTACTTTAATTTCCTCACTATCACTCTTTTTGCAAGAGTTATAAAGTGCAATTTATTCCCTCCCTCTACTTTTCTTCAAATTTTTTTTGCACACTGCAGATGAATCTGTTACTCATACTTTGTGGTTTTGTAATGCAGAACAGATTCTCTTACCAAAGTAATCCCAGCCTTTGGGGACTATTGTACTGTTGTCAGTACACCATGTCTAAAATTTTGGTGCGGGTGGGAGGTGGTATTTTCACACTTAAGGTTTTTTTTTAAAAGGTGTGTGTGTGTGTGTGTGTGTGTGTGTGTGTGTGTGTGTGTGTGTGTGTGTGTGTGTGTGTGCGCATTAGCAAAGTCTTCTTAACCCAGCGAATGGGAAACACCATTATTAACGTCAGATTACTTCTTATGTGACGTTGAAGTGTCTTCAGGTCTGTGATCCACTCTTGTTAGAAAATGTCAGTCTTCACTTAAATAATATGGTACTTTATCTTTGTACAGAAAGAGGTACATTATTATTTCATTTTTATTATGCACACTGAATGACATGGAACTTCAAATTACTGAACTGGATCTTTCATTTCATTAGGGCACAATATTTTTATTCTGTACACGGATTGTGATTTTATCCCCAAGAAGTTATCCATAGACTGAAAAATGCTTCTTTATCAGTGTTGTGAATTTTTTATATTTTCCATGGTATCATGTGAAAACAAAATTCAGATGGGTGGAATGGCAAGCAGTTCAATTATAGTTTGTAGGTAATATTTTTTCTAACAGCTCTTGTAAAAGCTGAATCTTCCCTTCGTGATGAAGTTTTATTGAGGGGGGGGGGGATTTGTGTGTGTTTTAGAAATATTACACTAAGATTTATGGTTATATTTACTGGATAAGATCATGCAGTGCTAGAAATGAAAGTATTTAATATATGCTTTGTTATAACATTATGTACAAATATTGAATATGAAAGAAAGAAAGTTAGAAGAAAGTATAAGCTTTCTCAAAGTAGCAGATGCTATAGATGTTTGTTGCAATAAAGCTAAAGTATGGTTAATGGCCTGCAAAAACGTTTTTCATCTGATTCTTTTCTATTTTTGTTTTGTAGACAGTTAAGGTGCAGTTAGGTGCGCAATTTTTTTGCGGGGGGGGGGGGGGGATCAACTGAACCTACTAGTGACCTCGGGTTGTCTTGTCATGTGTGAGATACTGTAAAAGAGGAATCGGGAAGAGACAAGAGCACAAGACTTTTTGTGCAAGGTCAGTGTAGTTTCTGGTAATACATAATCTGTGGTATTGCATAGGGCCATCGTTAATGTTCAAAGGTGGTGGTTTGTTTGTAAATTAAGGAAGTGGTATTGGATATGCAGGTCAATTGAGGACCGCGATACATGTCGGCTTTGATGATGTACTACATACCTTAGTCACAGTCAAGTTCATAGAATTTGTTTGGGAATACAAATTGCTACCAGATCATTATTCAGAGAATTACATCAAGAATCAGTCACTGCATGTGTGTAACAGTTTGCTTCACGTAATGTAAATTGAGTGCATTTATTCAGTAATAACTTCCATTCCTATGATGTCATTGGTCAAAGCCAAAGTGCTGTTTGAGTCCGTGACTAGTGCTTCAGGTGTAAGCCAATACATGGTATCCCCATCTTTAGTTTTGCTGAATGTGTCAATTGGTAGGAGTTGTTTCTTAAATTGTACGACGCTTCTCGCCGGGCTCGAGTGGTTATGTTGGCACCAGTGATTAATGACTGCAACTCAGATGGCCGATAAATGTTGTCTTGACAACTTCAACTAAAACAAAAAATTTATTTTCTGAATATGTCAACCATAGAGCAGGTACATTATTAATTTTGCTGCGAGTGAAACGAGCAGCAGTAACACTTGCTCTGTACCTTGTGATAACTATTAACATAGTTCTGCACGTCACAGTTCATCTGTTGCCAATATAAGCACTATAGCCCGGTGAGAAGCATAGTGTTATCAAAGCTTTGACTGTTGTAAAGAGATTCACTACTGTGTACAAAGCCACAGTTAGTTATTGTATATACCAACAAAATCTGTTGCAAAAGAAAATTGTATTTCGCTGCAACTCGTTCAATTTCTGTTCTTAAGTCACTTTGAGTGGAAAATTCTGCCAGTTGAGACAAGTAAAAACTAGTTTTAACAGCAGATCTTGGTGATACAGGAAAAAGTTGTCAATACCGGTAGGTAAAATTTTGCGTGCCATCCTGGTGGCCTCGAGCGATTATATTGGCATCAACAACAACATGGTAGAAGATCTTTGCCAATATGTTAATATTGTTATAAATCCACTTAGAATGATTTGATTAGTGTTTTGTATAGACCATGAAGTAAATAAATGAGGCTTTTCCTGCCCATTGGTTCACTGGTTCGTGTAAGTACCTTTGTCCACCCAGTAAAAGTAATTGCCCTCGTAAAACAAGTAGTCTGTAACGAAATGTTTGTGTTGTCAAGGTGTTGGCTATTACCAACATTATGACATGAGGCCTTCAGGTGATATGAATTAGCAGAATTTTTTTGCGTGTTGCCATGAAGCCATATAGGCAAGGTATAGTATGAAACACAATACAGTAAAACCTCCTTTTTACACTTTTCAGTGGACGAAAAGCATAAAATGCAGGAAAGTGTAGGAAACACAACAAGCAAAAATTAATAAATTTCTTTCACTGTGTTTATATTGTTCGAAGTATTAGAGTAAAATGATTTAATTCTTGCCTATTTAAAAAAAAAAATCCGAAATAATTGTTTTTGCTCCTTTTAATAGCAGTTAGCTCTTGTTTCTTCACAGTACACTATGCATTAGTTTCACCTAATGCTCTACCAGTTTACTTCTCTACTGTTTGGCACAACTGGTTCTTGGTCATCGTCTTCACCGTATCTGTCTCTGTTCCCTTCTACTAAATTTTTGGTAATGATGCTCTCTACTATTGGCACCTCTGAAATGACTGAAGCATCAGCACTGATGTAATCTTGGGCTGTAGACAATATGCCTATCACAGAAAAATCTAGAGCCTCAGACAAATCATCTTCCTGAGGTTCCTGTGTTCTACGTGTGAACTTAATTACTGCTTTCATGCAACAGTAACAGTCAAACCCATACACAGTTTAGCTCCATAATGCATAGTATCCAAAACTGATAGGTCATAGTGTTTGGCTCTATGCCATTATCATACATAAATAACAACTTGTGGACAAGCACTTTCCCATCTTTCCATTTTAATGATGGGATGATTACTGAATCTAACAGTTGAAGCTTACTCTTTCAGTTGTGAACAGTGTTGTGATGAGTTTTTAATCTATCAATCCAGCCATTGAATGTTGTGAAGCAACAAACTGAAGTGCCAACTATCTCAGTATGTTGCCATCAACTGGAATTCTTTACTCTCTTGTGCTAACAAACTACTGTGCAAGTTTATCCAGATGATCATACACTGTTGGCAATGTATTTATGCTTTTTTTCCCATGAAAGCACACTGTCTTGCATTGGCTTTGATTTTAGACATCATGTTTGCAGTAGAAGCAAAAGGTCCTAGGTCCTAGTTCAACTCATGATCCAACATGTGAATCTACATGTTGAAAAAATACCATACCAAAGCAAACAGTCACCAGTATAAATCATTCCATAGTAACTTGTGGAAAAGCCCATGAGCGAATGATTAGAAATAGTAGAAAACGCATTTCTGTAGAACATGTATCAGTTCCCCCCCTTCTACAGAAATGCATTTTCTACTATTTCTACTCATTTCGCTTGTAGGCTTTTCCACAAGTTACTACAGAATGATTTGTACTGGTGATTGTTTGCTTTGGTATGGTATTATTTTTTCAATATCATTGTTTGTTAGTTTCCTTGTTGCGTTCAAAAAAGTCATCACTTTATGGAAAGAGTAGAATATAAAATTTACAAACTACTTATTCTAATTTTGTTTCAGAATTCTTAATTAAATATGCAGTAATCATTTTAAGTTTTTTACCGACACGGCGACGACTTACCTACTCCTCTTCACGATGACATGTTTGCCATTATGCTCAACATTTGTCTGTCCTTTGTTTTCAATTGTGGCAACTTAACGATGCTGCTCACTCTATTGTATTACAACAGCTTTAGTTTCACAGTCGGTTATATGAATAAATAATACATTTGAAAAATGGCCATTTCTATAATAACTTGTATTTAATTTTATTATGATTACACAAATGCATGTGCGGGTTTCCCTCTTTGATTGTGTTCAGTTGTGTAAATAAAACACAGCAAAAGGCTTTTATGAAATCTGTTAAAAAGACACTTATCTTCTACTGTGAGACTTACTGTTAGCAATCATAAAATTCCAGCAAATGTAACATTCAAAACACACCACTGTATTCTAACCTCCTTGGTTGAAACACTAAAGCTGGCAGTTGTCATAATAAACAAAGCCATATGCACAAAAGCTACAACTTGTTGCTGTCTAGATCACTAAACTCGTGGACTTTTGGGTGACAAAGAGCAAGGAAATTGTCAAGTTATGGAGGAACTTGAAGAGGAATTTATACATATGACATCAGGATAGACCAACCCAAAGCTAATACCTAACATGAATTTGCATATTAAGTGCGAATAAATTTCATGAAAGCTGGGTTCCAAAGTGGTGCTTAAGTTTACAGTCTTCTATAAAAATAAAGATTTTGTAATACAATGCAATGAGCAGGACGTTTACTACTAAAGCCATCATCTGCAGATAGCGGTTATCATGAAGGCAGTGGTGCAGCATACTTTGCCATACAGGTGTGTGTTACCAGCACATGAACAATGAGAATCTTCACACTTCCTGACATACTAAAACTTTGAGCTGGAACTGGGATTTGAAGCTGGTACCCTTGCCTTTTGTGGGAAAGTGCACTATCGATAGTGCTATCCCGGCTCCCTTCACGGTCCATCCTCGCAGCTTTACTTCCACCTGTACTTAGCCTCCTATTTTACAAACTTCATATCAGCGCACACACTGCTGCAGAGTGAAAATGTCATATCCTCTGGGCTGTGGCAAAGTCACTCTCTCCTGCCGTATCCTTTCTTCCGGGAGTGCTAGTCCTGCAAGGTTTTCAGGAGTACTTCTGTGAAGCTTGGAAAGGCAGGGGTGAGGTTCTGGCAGTAGTAAAGCTGTGACGACCACCTGGGAAGTGTGGTGTTTTCTGCTTTGTTCAAGGCTGACTTTGAATAGGAATATGATGCACTTTTTAGGTGAATCTGTATAAAAATCAATATTTAAACTCATAACACAAAAAAAACTTAAAATGTGGGTAATGCTGTAATAGAGAAACAATAATGATGGGAATGTGCTGTATTGATAGAATAGGGCTTCTGTTAGGATCGCCAAAAAGAATGTACAATGCAGGAATGTCAAAGTGGGATTTTACTAAAATTGGGCAATGTATGATAGCCTCCCGCCACCACCACCTTTGCATGTGGGGACGAATTCTCTCCGCATTTGTGGTGAAAGTGACCTTGTAAACGAATTGAGGAGTCTAATTAGAACAGCCAAAAACATTTACACTGGTTCAAAGATAGTCATTAGTGGAATTCTGCACAGAAGATCAGTGAGTGACAGCTATATAGACATGATAAGTGCCAGTGTGTGAGAACAATGTAATACTTTAGGCCCAATATTTTTATACCTTAACAAATTCATTAAGTCAGGGCCTAGCAGAAGATGGGTTGCAGGTTTCATATACCTGTAGTAGTAGTGGCAGATGTGTGTGCAATCATAAAAAAGGATAATGTGTAGTCTAGTGCATGGGGAGTGAAAAACTAAATAAGTCCTGCACTTGAGAGAGGTATCAATGTAGGTTGGTGAGGCCTGGCATGAAGCCGGCATTACAAAACATATCAAAGGTGTTCTATAGGATTCAAATCAGCACTCTATGCATTATGAAGTGGTGCTCTATCATGTCAAAAGATGCAATCACTATCCCCTAATTGCTCTTAAACAGTGGGAAGCAAGAAGGTGCTGTGTTGTGATAGAGCCACGCAAAACAAGGGGCCCAAGTCCCCTCTGTGAAAAACACGATCACACCATAATACCACTGCCTCTGAATTTGACACTAGACATGCTGGCAGATAACGTTCAGCAGGCATTCGCCTTATCCACTCTCTGCCATTGGATCGCCACATTGTGTACCATGATTCGTCACTCCACACAATGTGTTTCCAATTTTAAATTGTCCAATACTTACATTCCTTATACCAACTGAGAGGTTGTTTGGCCTTGACCTGCATGATGCCTCTTATGGCCAGCTTCTCGATCATGAAGTCAGTTTTCTCTCCTCCTGCTTGTGTGTGTGTGTGTGTGTGTGTGTGTGTGTGTGTGTGTGTGTGTGTGTGTGTGTGTGTGTGTGTGTGTGTTTGAAGTGCCACTGTACTGTTTGATGTTATATTCATGCATTTATTGACAATATATTTTGATGTGCTTTGCAACTTGATTTACGGTTTTACAAGATGGGGGAAGAAGCAGGAGGCAGTTCCCGTAGCATTGTTGTTATGATGTTCATAATGAATGTGAATAGATGTTAGTGATTTATAGGATTTTCTTTGTTTTCAGAAATAAGGTTCGTTCCACGGGTCTGTTTTATCTAAATGGTTGCCTGGAGACAGAATGTCTACTTTGCCTGGGATTCAGTTGAAGGGGGAGAGAGGAAAGACAAAGTATCAGTTTCGAGACATAAATAATTTGTACAGGGTAAGTACACAGTTTAAATTGTTAATGATATGAAGCTATATGCATGTTATTGTGATTGTAATGTGTGTGTGATATTAGTGGAATGCAGTTGTAGTTTTGCTTTTGAAATAAATTGAACTCAACAGTTTTTAAATAACTGTATACTTTATATTTGGCCCACAATAATATTTATTTTTGTGTGAATTATCTTCAGATAAGATGGCCTAAGAAGCCGAAATCTAGTTCACAACAAAAATAAATTTTATTTTTGGAACAAATGTAGTGTATAGAGTTATCTAATATGTCCAATTTCCATCAAGAATCGACAGAAGAGTCCATAAATATTATCTACTGTTTTTATTTTTGTATGTATCTTACTGCCTCCACAAAGGTAATAAATTAAATATCTTCAAATATAAAGCATTTATGTAATATTAATTATAAAGTTCTGGCTAAAGAAAACCAAAGAATACAAATAATACATTACAAGATGATAGGGGTAATTAAGGTAAAAATTGTGCCCCCCCCCCCCCCCACCTGTGTAACGTTATGTGGAATCAGTTACTTGATCCTGATGATGATTTGTAATTCAATTTGTAGTGCATTACATTGTGCAGTAATTTACCTAGATCTTTGACTGTGTTTCTGATAAACTTTTTAGAAACTAACCATTTTTCTGAAGAATGAAAGTCTAAACTCTCTATGGAAGAAAGATGCATTTACTTTCTTGAGGAAACCTAAACTCCTAGGTACAAATTGGAACATCTAAAATCATGCTAGAGTATTTGTTTTTCTATTCCCGCACACGATACTGCTGTAGACGAGTATTGTTTTCCAGATAAAAGATATTAACTGCTACTATGGGTGGATCTTACAGTGCCAGTTTGACAAGTTAACTTGCATGGATATTTAAATTACTGCAAAGGGAAAAACTGTTTTGTTCCCCAGTTATAGGTATGCCCTTTTCAACTCATTTTATCACTTAATGATAACAAAACGAAAAACAAATTGTGGACAATGGTGCTAGCAAAATATTTTACTTGTCCACAGCACTATGTGCATGCTTTTCGATCCTTTCGTAGAAGCCATAATTTAACATCACATATACAAGTTTATCACAAATATCATCTTACATTGGATGTACTTCGTAAGGTTTATATCAAAACGGAGAGCTTCAGTTCAATGTTGTTACTGGGTCTGTACAGTTGTCATTTACTCTCTTCCAACAAGGAGGATGCATAGTGCAGCATTAAATTATTTGCCTCCTGTATGAAATAGTATGGTTTTGAATCCCATTGTGTGCTATTATTTTCTTTATCAAAATTACTTTGTTGTTTTTATGACATTAAGTTTTTATGGAATTTTGTAAGTTCTAATGCCTTATGTTTTTTTCATAATAGTATTGACCTTTTTATTTGCTCATATATTTCATCCTATGAATTTTCCTTTATTTTCTTTTTCTTTTTTCCAATTTGAATCTGCTTGTGTCATTAATAACCAGTAATTAAGTGCCAAGCAGGACTGCTGACTGGTTTGTAACAAGGCAGCTCGTGCAACCACTAACCATTGTGAGAGTATTTTCAGGTAACTAATGACAGCGAGAAATTACAGTTTGCTTTTAGTGATGCATCTGAGATTTTTTTCCCCCTCAGGTTTGCCTATAGAGGTACACTTTAATCACTGTAAATGAATAAATCATGATTTTAGGTGTGCTGGAGAGGGTTGACTGCTGTTTTGTGATAACCATAGTACATCATGTGTGGTCAGGCTACAAAAAGGAACTAAATTGAGAATTACAGAATGTGTATTCTGCTGCAATTCAGCGATCGGTCACTTAATATTGCCTGTTGACTTAGATTTTCGTATTGCCACCATTAACTCTTGGTGGCCTCTTCTGACACAGCTCTGCCATGTGGCAAGTAATTATAATTGAATTGTAGTTGCCACGCGGGAATAGCCGAGCGGTCTGGAGCGGCACACTACGGATTGCATGGCCTCCCGCGTTGGAAATAAGAATCCTCCTTCGGGCATGGATGTGTGTGTTGTCCTTAGTTTATACCTCGTGTCGTATAAAAGGCACTTCTGCGCATAGAGGCAGAGCAATAGGGGAAGCGTGGAGGGGAGGAGCTACGGCCGAGCACCAACAGTTGCACCTGTGGGAGAAACATTGTGTAACTTGTGGCTAGCCACGCGCCTATGGAATGAACATTATTGGCTGTCATTGTGGTAATGTAGGGGATGTGCAGAACAGCAGAAAACTGGGCCACCTTCGTAGCTGACGCCGACTATAGTTTAACATAGTTTAAATAGTCTGTAAGTATAGAAACTTATTGCCAAAGTACTTTGGTCCCAAAACACTTGAACATTTTGAACTAGAGTTTTAAAGGCTCAAATGCTGATAATTTGTAAATATATATTTTAGGTAAAAAGAATTTAAAAGAAACTGATGTAGACTGTTGTAATAAATTTGACACACCGATGGCATGTAACATAGGGCTTATTTATTATATTTTTTTTAAATATTGTAGGATAAGGTAGGCTGGTAAGGAAAAAAATCTGTGCAGAAGCATGCTGGGTGTTGAAGCACAACTTCAGCATGCCCTGTGATTCATATGATTGTTAATTAAAACCTAACTTAACATTTTCTATACAAATTGATAATAGTGTCAGCACTATAATTTGCTATCCTCATATTCACACAATTTGTGTGGTATAACCAGTGATGGTGTCAAAATAAAGTTTTCATTAGAAGACTCAAATAAAAATGTTTTCAGTGTCTCCTACATGATCTGTGAAATCTAGTAATCATAAACTGCATTCACATGCATTTTTCTATGAGAGATAATCGAAGGGGTGTCTATTTTTGTATGTGAGGTGAATATTCAGCAAATTGCCGGCATTTGTAGGGATACCACATGGCTGTTGGAGTTTCATAATTTTTTGTATTTACTGTACATGAAGTTCATAACTCAAATGGGAATCAGCCAAAGCCAATTGAGGCTACTCTCCAAAATTCTCCAGAAAATTGTGCAGCACAGTGAGACAGCCTGTGAAATGCCGCTCGCATTTTAACTTCCATGTATATTCAAAATATTTCAAGAGAGATTGTGAATCCTCACTGCTGCGATGTAATAGTAATTCAAAGTGTTCCGTGAATAAGTGAGAGGTAGGGGTCAAATTTGGTTCAAAGTGTGACTTACAATTCGGCAAAACCTTTTCTCTCCCCCCCCCCCCCCCTTCTCCCTCCATTTCTCGTTTCTGGGGTGCAGCTTACATTTGGGTAAATAGGGTATACATTAAAATCAAATTAACATGTTGTCTGCTTGTTAAATAGGAATGTTAAAATTTTTGTGATTGTTTTAAGAGGTTCATTAAGATCTGCTTTCTTGTACACTTGACCAACAAGTCAACTTTCACTGAAGATCTTAAATTTAAGAAACTTATCCTCCCTATGTCATCATTACGTAATGTGGAAATCTTGTTTGTAGTTGACAAAGACTACACAAGGAGGCTCTCAGTAGGCATTATAATAAGTAAACATTAAATCATAAATTCAAATATTTGTTATTATGAGCTCACATTCAAAAATACATAATTTGATTGTATAGCATCTCTTATATAACATGATGAAACGTTTTCAATATCGTGCAGATAAAAATGTTATCAATAAATTATACGGCATTGTCATTTTCCATATTACAAGTTACATTTTGATACACATTCGTATGTGCCACAGGCGTGCTTCCTGAACTCAACTACAGTTTATAAATGTGTGCTGTGGCCCTTGCAGGCTTCCACACTAAGCTCCCTACCCACTAGCACTAAAGCATGTGTGCACCTGACTCATTGTTTTGCAAACTTGCTTTCAGCTGAAAGTTCATCTCCAGGATATTTGAAAGTACACTGAATAACTGTTACACCACTGGCCTGTGATGCCAGCACTAACTTCTAAGTTTTAATGCATAAAAAGTACACCGAGCTCAAGATATTTTGACCTAAAATTTATATTACATTTGTTTGTTCAGGAATTTTATCTAATATATAAATTCCTTTTTATATGCATTAAGTTCTAATTTGAATATGCTTTAAGATATGTTCTTTGCTGTTCACAACAACTCATAAGTAGGGTTGCCATGTGTTCATCAAAAATGAGGACTCTTCATAAGAAAGACTTTTATGGTTAACATCATGTGATTTACAACTTTGTTAATAAACCATGTAAAGTGCTGAAACTATAATGGCTACCTCCTGTGGTTATTGTAAGTTAGAATATTATGTAACATGATAATTAATTTGTCATTGCAACACCTAGTTGTCCCGTTGTTGTCCTTTTCAATTTTGTACCGGCAATATTTGAAGGAAGACTAAATTGGTCTTCAGAACTTTTTTGTTCTCAACAAGTAAATTGTAAAACCACAGGCATTTGAAATTGTACTGGACACCTGGAATAGCTTTTATATTTTTCTGTTTTAAATTATTCCTGTCTGGTCCACTGTGTGTTTACAAGAGAAGAAACATGTTCCGTATTGGCATTATGATTAGGTACAGGAAAAAAGAATTCAAAGATGTTCAGCAGTTTGGAATATCAAACAGTAGGTGACTGAGTGAAATATGCAGACCACACTTGACCTGCTGGTTGGTTTGTTTTCCTTAATAATCTTTCTAAGAGATGCAACCTATAATGTAGCATAATTCTCCGCATTCATTTGTTGTTGCCAACATGAGCACACCTGACTGCTCCTGCTGTAAGGAAAATTTAACCACATTTAGATTAATATATACAATTTTCACCCTTACAATACTTAAACTGTTTACTTTTGTTGGCAATGGATGTGTATGTTCCAACAGGACAAATGAAACATTCTGCCTTGTGTTCATTTCTTCCTCTCTTGAATGATTTGTATCTCTCCAAAAGCACACCAGTCAACACAGACTTTCTTTTCAGCATTTTGTATTTAAACCCGCAATTTAATTTGATGCAAAACTGCAAAAGACACACTACTTTCTCGAACAAACAACACAACTTTGTGAATGAAGTTAAAGTACAGTAGGAGCAACATTAAGGAACATTGTACAGACGACAGAATACACGGGTTGAATACATAATAGACAATGATGTTGCCATAGACATTAAAATAAACTGTTTTTCTAGGAACCCAAAAAGAGAGGAAATTTTGTACATTTTTATAAGCTCCACTCGTATGCATTTTTTTGCTTCAAACAGAGGATGTGTCCAGGGAAAACGGGACATATTGCAACTCTACTTAAAAGTGTCAGTTTGTGGTTGTCACATACAGTATGTACATTTTGTGAAGCATTTAGAGACTGTGCTTGATTGATAAACATATGGATTTATCCATGTTATAAGCTGACTGCAAGATAGGTTCTTAATGCACTTATTATTAATTAAATACTTTTGGTCATTGTTTTTTATTTTTTAAAGGCTTTAGAAAATGGGAGATAAAACTGTTAAAACTATTTACTTGTAATAAGGTATTCCAGCTGTGTAATTTGATTGAATCCTGTGTTTTAGTGTTTAAAAAGATATCTTCTTTCTTGCCTGTTCTTATATTCTTAGCTCTACTTTCAACCCCCACCCTTTCATTCCTCATAAGCCTGTTGTGGATATCATTGTGATGATCTAGTTCTTTCCATAGTTTTCCAATTTTCTTTCTTGCTACTGACGTTATAGTTGTTGACCCCTTTCTTCCTCACTTTGCAGAGTTGCAAAGGTTGTGTTGTGAATGGTTGTTGTAGTGAAACTATCTTCCTGATACTTGTCAGATGGCACTTGGGTGGAAATAAAACATTAAGCTGGAAAAGTTTAAATTTGATTTTTCACTTGAACATCATTAAAGAAGTTATTTTTTAAAACAATTATGAGGTATTTGTTACAACTGAAAGTAAATTTGATCTTAAGAATATTGACATGGAATGCTTTAGTTTGTAACCATGTATTTCATTGATTGTCTGCAGCCTGTGATGTCATTGATAGTAAAACCACAGTGCTGTTTATTTATTGAAAGTGTTGCCGTAGTTTGAGTTTCACTCTACATGTGCTCTGCTGCTTGGAAAGTAACATTAGGGTAGACATTGATGTACTCAGAGCAACTGTGTAAGGGGAGAGATATTTTTCAAATTATTCCCCCTGCACAGTGGATTTATTATATTGTTATAATGTATTTTTCATACTATAAGAATTGTGTGAATGTTTTTTTCCTTTGTTTCTTGACAGTAATTCTAAGAATAAATGATGTATTTTTTCTTATATACTCTGTGATTTAAAGTTCCATTTATTTTCTTAATGAAACCTTTAGTTAAGAGGCAATCCCTCCCTCTCTGTTGTGTGTATGTTAATCTATTCTACTCTGTTTTGTTTCATTAGGGAGAGTCATTGGAACCACATCAACAGAAAAGCACATTACCCCGCAAACATGGCATGCAAAGTTTGGGAAAGGTCCCCTCTGCACGACGTCCTCCAGCTAATTTACCAAGTTTGAAATCAGAACATAGTGGCAACGACCCTGCAATAAGCCTAGTTCCTAGTGGTGGCACAGGATGGGGCAGCAAACCAGGAGAAACCGGCCAAGCACCAACTGCTCCTCAATCAAATGCAGTAAGTACATTTATGAAAAAGACTGTTTCAGTAAAGGTGGTGGGCAGTGGCTCGTGTGTGTGTGTGTGTGTGTGTGTGTGTGTGTGTGTGGGTGTGTGGGGGGGGGGGAGAGAGAGAGAGAGAGAGAGAGAGTGTAGCGAGGTGGGGATATGCTGCTATAATTTTTGAAATCGGTAGTTTTCTGTAGTTAACTGTAGTCCGGTTGTGCACTTTCATATTATTTGAACTCGCATAATATTTAATTTTCATAGTATTGTATCCTTAGATAGTATTGCAAAGTGCACCAGAGAATAGTACAAAGCTTAACAGTGATGCTTTTCTCGTATCGGAGGGAGGGATGATGTTTAAAAATTGGAATGTAGTACTGTTAATGTTTTACAGCAGTAGTCTCAGTATAAAAACTTTCCTATGAAGACTCAAAAAATGCATTTGGCTGTGAGTCTGAAATTTATTTCTGGAGCATGCCAGTTATTGCAGATATGTCAAAGTGGACTGCAAAACTTGTGCAGCTCCAGAAATCTGATTAGAGCTTCAATACTAATTATAATTTTTTTCTCAAATCTACATGGCAACACTTCATTATTCTTATATTAATGCATAGCAATAACTGGATATGAAGAGCTGTTCGATTGATTTAGGTTCCAGTCACAACTACATCACCTCAGACATGTGCTGCACCAACATCAGTAACAACTGTAACAAGTGTAACGAGTGCAACACCTCCAAATGTAACGACATCTCCAGCACCAAGGCCAGCAGTACCTTCACAGGTGAGCTAACATGTTTTACCTTTAGTCAATTTGTACCATAATGCTCCATGCAAGAGAGATGATTTTACATCTAGTTTATTATAATTATTGCTTTAAGTTTCTTTCAATCACGCAATCAGTGTGTGTGTGTGTGTGTGTGTGTGTGTGTGTGTGTGTGTGTGTGTGTGTGTGTCATAAACCATCTATAGGTGAGTTTCTTTATTTTACAGTAAAGTTTAGAAAACCAGATAACTTTTATGCACAATGGATGATTCATATTATTAGTCAGAAGTATTGTAAGCTCCCCAACTTAAATTTATTTACTGATCAAGCACTACATAGATAAGTGTTTAGGTGTAGAAAATATACTACTGGCCATTAAAATTGTTACACCAAGAAGAAATGCAGATGATAAACAGGTATTCATTAGACAAATATACTAGAACTGACGTGTGATTACATTTTCACACAATTAGGGTGCATAGACCCTGAGAAATTGGTACCCAGAACTACCATCTGTTACGCCTGGGCATTGAGTCAAACAGAGCTTGGATGGCGTATACAGGTACAGGTGCCCATGCAGCTTCAACACGATAACACTGTTCATCAAGAGTAGCGACTGGCGTATTGTGATAAGCCAGTTGCTCATCCACCATTGACCAGATGTTTTCAATTGGTGAGAGATCTGGAAAATGTGCTGGCCAGGCCAGCAGTCGAACATTTTCTGTATCCAGAAAGGCCCGTACAGGACCTGCAACATGTGGTCGTGCATTATCCTCTGAAATGTAGGGTTTCACAGGGATTGAATGAAGGTTAGAGCCAGGGGTCATATCATATCGGAAATGTAACATCCACTGTTCAAAGTGTCGTCGATGTGAACAAGAGGTGACAGACATGTAACCAATGGAGCCCCATACCATCATGCCAGGTGATACGCCAGTATGGCGACGACGAATACACACTTCCAATGCCCATCACTCCGATGTCACCAAACACAGATGCGACCATTGTGATGCTGTAAACAGAACCTGGATTCATCTGAAAAAAAAAAGATGTTTTGCCATTCGTGTGCCCAGGTTCGTCGTTGTGTACCCCATCACAGGTGCTCCTGTCTGTGATGCAGTGTCAAGGGTAACAGCATCCATGGTCTCAGAGCTGATGGTCCATGCTTCTGTAAATGTTGGTCCCCATCTATTGACTTAGGGATTGAGACGTGGCTGTATGATCTGTTACAGCCATGCGGATAAGATGCCTGTCACCTCGACTGCTAGTGATACGAGGCCGTTGGGATCCAGCACGGCGTTCCGTATTGTACTCCTGAAACCACAAATTGCATATTCTGCTAACAGTCATTGTATTGCGATCAACGCGAGCAGCAATGTTGTGATAAGATACATCACAATTGCGATAGGCTACAATCCGACCTTTATCATAGTAGGAAACGTCGTGGTACGCATTTCTCCTCCTCACATGAGGCATCGCGATGACGTTTCATCAGGCAACGCCAGTCAACTGCTGTTTGTGTATGAAAAATCAGTTGGAAACTTTCCTCATGTCAGCACATTGTAGGTGTCTCCACCGGCATCAACCTTGTGTGAATCATTTGCATATCTAGCATCATCTTCCTGTTGGTTAAATTTCGCATCTGTAGAATGTCATCTATGTGGTGTAGCAATTTTAATGGCTGATAAGCTGAAGATCAGCTCAGTTTTTTTCCTCAGAGTGCATTGATCACCTTCATTACAGAATGTTCTGGAAGTTTTAGTGAAGGTTGTCATTCTTGCAAACGTGTCACATCATTGGTTAGTCTTGGATCAGTAGATTAAACCATTGTGTTGCAGTCATTTGTGATGCAGATTTCTTGATACGGAGACTTTTGTGGCACCTTTAAACGTCTGAAGTTTACATTATATTTCTTAATGATGGCTTAGTTTATACTGGTAATGAATATGTAATCCAACAACACACTACTGGTTTGTAGGTGTCAGCTCTCGGTTAACACTGTTTGCCAATCTCTTACACTGTAGCTGATGATAAGAATTCATTAGATAGGCTTAACATTGCTCCCTGTTTGCGAATGATCTGTCCAGACTGAATGTGTTAGTTGCAGTTTCCTTTGGGCCCAAATGTAGTTGGTTATGTGGCAGCATTACAACTGAATTTGCATTTTAAAAATAAATATAATTGCCTCATTACCAGCAAAATCACAACAGTGATATGAAACAAGGTCTGAGAAAAATGTAACAAAGCAAGTAACTAATCAGAGGCATTGAGTTAACATGTAATAAATTTTGAAATAGTTATATAACATTAAATGAAGTGACCATATCGTAATATCATAGAATAAAAATAATAGGAAGGTGCTACAATAAAGTATATAAAAAAGTTCTGAAGATTTTGTTAGCAACAATCTTTTTAAAGGTGGTTGACATACTACTTCATGAAAACTTCATTCATGTTAGGCATATATTGACAGACAGAATATTTTGACATTTCAAGGTGTGGTTGTATTTATTACTTCAATCAAAAGCTGTCACTATTGATTCAGTTGATAAAACCTTTTGACCATATGTAAGTTGATAACCAGATGCAGTTCATCATTATATTAAATTTATCAGTGGTTTCGGTCTGAAGTTTCCATTTAGTATAATGAACAGTCCTGTACAGTTATTAAACAATGTTTACATATGTTCTCCATTTTTGAGAAAAGTTTGTTTGTGGTAGTTTCAGCCAATAGGAAACATCATTGAGTGAAATGATAACTTCAGTAAAATTCTACTTCCCGTCCTGGTGGTCCCTCGTGATTATGCTGGCAACATCAACTAACTCTTTGCCAAGATCTTTAATATTAGAAACCCAAACCACACAGAATGGCTTGATTAGTGTTTCTTATGTACTGTGAAGTAAATAATGATTTTCCTGTTCTATGGTTGACAAGTTCTTGTATGTACCCTTGTCTGTACAGTAAAAGAAATTGCTCCGATATAACCTAGATTCCATGAGAAAACATTTGCCTTGTCTTATGATTGCATATGTGCCAAATTGTTTGGTTTATCCATAAAATTTACGTAAATTGTAGCTTACAGTTTGTCAGATGGACAGTGTTATTTTACAACTTCTCAATCAAAAATTTGAAGCATTAACATTCGATAATTGGTGCACTTCTGCACAATTGGTTGTTTGCATGGGTCAAAGACAAATCTAAGATAGTTGATAACACTATTTTGATAGGATTGGTACTTTAAACGTGAGATGTTTGTGTCATCATTGGAATGTAATTGAAAGCACAGATAACATTTCTTCCTTGTGAATCTGAGGTGTTGACAAGCTCTGCTCCACAAATTGAAAGAAGTGATGTTTAGTTAGTTATTGGCATGTAGACTTTGAACATAGTGAATGATCCCCACAATGCAGATAAATCCATTTTCATCTCATCAATGAGAGAGTATTTTTGTACGTACTGCCTGTGACTACATCAGCAACGTTGAAAACATAATTTTCTTCCCTTCTTTTTACTTGGAAATGTTTCCTGTCTTGTTATGCGAGGAAGTGAATGAAACTACAAATGAAGTGGTGCCTCAACTTCAGATGTGGTTCACAGCTTTCCAGGCAGGGGACATTTGGTTGCAAATAAAGGTGTTGCAGTGGAGACCAATGTGACAAATTCGTGGAGCCAATGGACTTCTTTAGAAATTCTGTTTTACCTAAGTAGTGCTGTCTATTCTCACTACACCCCATAACAATACAGAATGTGAACATATTTCCAACCTTGTGAAGGAAAAATATAGTGTGTTCAAATCAATGATGACCATTGAATCTCCTGGGTATAATTCTATTGTGGTAACTAATATTTATGCTCTCTGTTATGAAAACACATGTTCTCAACACTTCTTGCAGCAAGCTAAGAAGGCCACAGCCGTGATGTCAAAATGCAATTAGCCTGTTATTTGCAGTGTGTCCCATCTGATGACAGCATGTGCGGTGCACCAGATGCCGGGAGGCGAGTGCTCTGTTGCCCTGCGATTCAGAAACAGCGGCATCCGTCTACTGCCACTGCAATACTAAATTTAAAATATGTCAAAGTAAATTTTATACTTACCCATGTCATGCAAGGAGATGCTGGAACTGTTCGCCATGCTTTTCTGGCATCTGCTCAAGAAATTGTTCATCACAGGTTGTAATTCTCTTTGAGAAATGGTATTAATAGACTCGGGGATGTTATCCTTGATTTCCTGTAACATATGCGGATTTGTTGTGTATACTGTCCTTTACTTCTTCCCACAGATAGAAATCACATGGGCTCAAATTGTGCCTTCAAGCAGGGCCAGATATTGTTCCTGATGACTGTCGTGGAACAATTCACAAATTGTGTGCAAGGAAACATTGGCTGTGTGAGCCCTTGCTGAATCTTGTTGAAAAAATACGAAGTTTCATTCTTCCACCAAGTTAATTAAAAAACAGTTGTAAAATGTTTTACACGTATCGTTTGCTGTTAGACCCAATTTATTTTAATGATATGTTTATTATTCTTTCACCACTAACTGCACACCACACTCCTATTTCTGGGTCCTAAAGGGGTTACTCATAAAGCTTAATTAGTCTTTCGGCACTCCAATGTTGAGAGTTTTAAGGTTCAACATACCCGTATAAATGAAACCAGGCCTTGACTGAAAACTGAATGAGGTAAGGATCTGTTTCACTGTCATGCACGCGTTTCGAAACCCATTCGCAAAACACAACCCTGCGCTCGGAATCGCCAGTTTTAAGTTCTTGCACTACTGTTCACTTTATACGGCCTTAGGCCAAGGAACTTGGTAGCTCTTTGTACGCAGCAGTGACAAATTTGTGTTCGCTGTGAAAGTTGTCTAAGAGACTTTCTAGGGGAATTTTGCAGGTGGTAAGCAATATCATGAAGCTGAGGTTCTGGGAGCACTGTTATGTCGTCATTTACGCTCCTTGTCACTAACGCTTCCCGTTTCACAAAATTTATTCACTAATTTGCGAATGGCATCATGACTTCGAATTCTAACATCTGGAAATTTCTGTTCAGTCTGTGGACAATATGAGCCGACTGTACACACATACAAATTGTAAATAAACACTTGTTGGGGCATGGAATATTTAGGTGTTGCAATCATTGTGTTTAGAGACAGTGTTGCTTCACTGGTTGAAAAGGTGCTCAGTGCAGGCAGGGTACTCGAGGTTGCCAACTTGCTGCCAAGGACATTAGCAGGGAGATGCTGAACCTATTCAACCAGTCATTGTGGAAGTAGATGGCTGCCGTGGCATCTCAATCGCTGGGCAATCGACTGCTTGTCTCCCGGCATCTGGTGCCAGACTATGATTCCAAAAGTCGCGGGTTCGATCCTCGCCAGGTCCTAAGATTTTTATGTCACTTTCCACTTTCACCTCTGGCAGTATTGCTCATGTGCAAAATAACGAGTAGCACCATGGTTTGGAACCCACGTTAAACTGTTCGTCCTCCCTATAACTGGCTGGGTAAGTCAGTTCGAAGGTCGGAGGAAGGCAATGGCATACCACCTCCAGACAGGACCGTGCCTAGTAATGCACTGTGGTGTTCAAACCAATCTTCAGATTGTGGACTGCTTTACCTTTTTTGCCTTTTTCAACTATCACATATGTGCTTAACTAATCAAGGAAGTCCTGTTATGTTTAAGCCAAACCAATATGCATCACACCCTCTGCTATTTAAGGTGGATTTCTTCTTCTTGATTGTTATGTTTATGTAGAAACATTGGCTTGTGATGTAAGTAGATATAATTGCATTGAAGTATCCTGTCTGAAGCACGAGTTATTGTATTTTGTAGTCCAAAAGTATTATTTTATCGAAGCCGTGATACGTCAAATATTGTCACGTTTTTGCTGTGCACAATTTCTACTACTAGCCCGTTTCAAAAGTTGGCAGGTATGTGATTGGATAATGCCATTATGTGATTTCTGGTGTTTAGCATCCTTTGCCAACTTTATCATGCAAGTTTGCTGGGACAGTAAGTCAAATTTCACTAAAAGATATGTTAGCTATACTCCGTTGAAAGCTCGAATCATTAGTAGGGCTTCTACTTATCAGCAGCATAAGACAGCTAACTCATTCAAACACATCCTTGACAGAAAAAATATTGATACGTTTCTAACCTCCCCATCACACCCCAGTCAGATTTAGTTATAAGTTGGCGCAGGGGGTAGGCCACGAAAAACTGAACACAGATAGTTGAGAAAGTATCTGGGACTATGAAACAATAAGCAAAATATGAAAATATGATCATTTATTGACTTCTCTGTTCACTGTAATCACTTTAGTGTCTGCATTTTGCGACCACAGTGCAAAACCTTGTGATTAGTAGACGAAAAGAAGTGCCTCTCCAATGAGAACCTAAAACATTTGCTCGCAAGGTGATAGGTCAACAGATTCCTCCACAGGAAAACATGTCTGATGTATTCTGTATGAAACTGGTGACGGTATGTGCGTCATATGACAGGAATGTCTTGTCGACCCACCTAACCTGTACACTTGGTGAATGGGTAAATAGATTCTAGCTTGTCCAATTTAGGTTTTCTTGGGGATGTGATAATCACTCAAAAAAGTGATAAAAACTTAGTTTCTTACATAAACTGCAACAGTCACACAGCTTTCCCTTTGCTCCGTCAAAACATTTGTTTTAACGTTTTCGAATTATACTCTCCACCTTGCTCTGTAATTGACTGAAGTCGTGTGTTTAGATGTTTGTTTAGGTGTAGTGTCCCATACTATGGCTCAGTTACCTTGCATCGGACGAGCAGACAGATATTAATTTTCTGAAAATGAAAAAAATGAATTTTTTCGCCTTTGGGAAGGCTCAGACCAAGGACTTCTCGCTCCACAGATCCTCAGGCTAGCCATGGGACCACAGCGCGCCTGTGCACACACATTGCTCTATGCTGCTTATCTTTTGCATCGACTGCTCAGTTTTTATATTCTGCTTATTTTTTTCATAGCTGCAAACAACTACTTCGTTTTCTCCATTGATCTGTGTTCAGTTATTCAAGGCCTGTCCACTCTGCCAACTTATAACTAAATCTGAGGGGGGTGAGTGGGGAGTTTCCCTTGTAAGAATATTTCACTGTTTTAGAGTTCGTGTTTAGGTTGAACATAATAGCACAGCGAAAATGATGGAAACACAGCACACAATTTGCTGCGCACAATCCCATGATTCATCCTGATGTTACCAACAACCACCTCTAACACCTAAAAAGTATTTTCACCAAAATAATCCCAATTAAGCTTGACTTCTAAGCATAGGACTCATAACTTAACTACTGTTGCTTTATCTTCATCCATTTTACCCGATTTGTATCTCATGTTACAGTGAAATCCCTATTTTACATTATCGTGTGGAAAAATGTTATAACTCCCAAAATATGAGCAAAAACAAATGTAATTTGCATATTATATGATTAAAAATTGCAATCCTCTTCAATACCCCAACATTTTATGACGTTTAAATGAAGGAAATTAAATGAACTTTAGGTAAATTTAGAATAGCGACAGTGATGTACTGCAGTGGGATGTTGCCAGTGCTCGCTGTGAGTAACGAGGGCAGTGAAGTCGTGTGTCTGCTGTTTGTTCTATGCACATAATGAGACAAGCGAGAACTTTATTCTGCACAATGAAGAAAAGTGCAATGAAATGAGATTTTGACTACACACAAGAAAAGCAATCCCAAAGTAAAGTGATCCATGCTTCAAATAATTCTTCTTTAACTAAATCATGATGTGGGTGAGTGAACATTGTAAAAAGTAATAACAATTCACTTCACGTAATTCAATCAATTCAATGGAACTATGACCCACAACTGCCCATATGCATTTCTAAATGCACCAATCCATACAATCACTTCAGTTTCGGTGCTATAAATTCATTCCATATTTTCCATATCAGGGGTAAAATACAGGGGAAGGAGAGTTATTTACAACTTGTACAAAAGCCAGACCGCAGTTATTAAACTCGAAGGGCATGAAAGGGAAGCATCAGCTGGGAAGGGAGTAAGACAGGGTTGTAGCCTTTCTCCGATGTTATTCAATTTGTACATTGAGCAAGCGGTGAAGGAAAGCAAGGAAAAATTTGGAATAGGGATTAAAGTTCAGGGGGAAGAAATAAAAACATTGCGTTTTGCTGATGACATTGTAATTCTGTCAGAGACAGCAAAGGACCTGGAAGAGCAGTTGAAAGGAATGGACTGTGTGTTGAAGAGAGCGAAAAAGTGAACATTAATAAGAGCAAAACAAAATAATGGAATATGGTCTTAGAAAATCAGGTGATGCTGAAGGAATTAGATTAGGTAACGAAACAATGAAGGTGGTAGATGAGTTTTGTTCCTTGGGTAGTAAAATAACATGAGATTGTCGCAGTACAGACGATATAAAACGCAGAATGGCAATGGGAAGAAAAGCGTTTTTGAAAAAGAGAAATTTGCTAACATCGAATATTAATTTAAGTGTAAGGAAGTCTTTTCTGAAGGCATTTGTGTGGAGTGTTGCCTTGTACGGGAGTGAAACATGGACGATAAACAGTGCAGACAGGAAGAGAATAGTCTTTTGAAATGTGGTGCTACAGAAGAATGTTGAAGATTATGTGGGTAGATCGCATAACTAATGAAGAGGTACTGAACAGAATTGGTGAGAAAAGGAATTTTTGGCATACCCTGACCAAAAGAAGGGATTGCTTGGTAGGACACATTCTTAGACATCGAGGAATTGTAAATTTAGTATTGGAGGGAAGTGTGTGGGGAAAAAATCACAGAGGGAGACCAAGAGACGCGTATAGTAAGCAGATTCAAGTGGATGTGGGTTGCCGTTCTTATGAGGAGATAAAGATTTGCTCAGGATAGAGTAGGGTGGAGAGCTGCATCAAACCAGTCTCCGGACTGAAGACCATAACAACAAACAACATTTTTCGTCTCTCATTGGTAGAGGCGTCTGTTTTTCGCTAAGCACAAAATTGTGAATCTTTTATGAAATTTTACAAATATTGCTGAAAATGTGAAACTATTTAACTTTACGCAAAATAACACAATCTAGTTACAATAATCTATGAAATTGTCAAATTACATAATTTGGGTTTAGCAACAGAAATTCTGTTAGACTAACAGCAATGAAATCTGAATATCAATGACAATCAGTTATTCACCATTTCAGTATGTTATCTTGTATCGTATCAAGTACTGCTAACTACATTTTCTGTGCAGACATTCAGTAGTATCCTGCGCATTCTTTGATATGGCGACGTATTGCTAGTTGGAAACTGTATCTGACTGTCAGGTGCATTCACTCTCAAGTTTTCTGTTTGTTCTGCAGTTCATTAATATGGTAGTGAGAGGGTGTATACGCACTGGGATATCAGATGGTTCCAGGAAAAACGCAGGAATATATTCACCTGGGAGAAATCTGGAGGAATTTTTTAATAATTTAATTTGTTTGTAATTTTGGCTGGTAAGAATTTCACTATAGCCCACTACTGCACAATAATATAGCAGTAATAAAACCTAAATGAGAGAATAATATGAAAATAAAACTTTTGCTACTACGAAAATGCGCGATTTCCAATAACAGGAACACAGAGCACTTGGCCTACAAGTGCATGCCTATGGCAGAAGGTGTTAAAAGTATAAGAGTGAAGAATATGCATTACTTGACAACAGACTGCTTTCGATGAGTCTGATGTCTCATTTGTTCACGTTTCTAGCAAGTTCTGGGTAAAAATTGCGAATAGTGGCTTCAGAACTATGTTTCAAAGTGAATGGCCTTTTCCGCAATTTGAATTAGGTTAACAATAAAACTGTGGTATGGATTTCTTAAATCACAAACCATTTGTGTCCTATACAGAACTTAACACTTCGGGGATCAGCATTTAGGCAAATGTACAGCTCTGAAGACCAGCTATATATACCATTATTTAAAAAATTAATGGCGAATTATATGTGATATTTCACAGGGTAAAACACAGTATAAAACAACAAGATTAAAGGTTAGTTTGTCATATTTCAGTTCTTTGATATATTACAAATTATGCAGCAATGATGGCAAAAAAAATTCCTTCACAGGCAATTAAAGCAGTTTTATTGGGTTTCAACGTAACAACATACGCGAAAATCGTAACATATTCACAAGAAAACTGCAAAGTATTTTACAAATGATAAATGATCTCCTCATAATTGACATCATTTTTGTTATGAAAAAACTTAAATTTATGCGAGCTTCATTTACAAAATAGAAGTAAAATACATCATTCTCACTGGCTGTTTACAACTGACTCATGACTGGCTCCCCATACTTACCATCAACTGTTGTGTTGTTACCAACATCTACACAACACAGAAAACACACCATCATCATACGTACATTTTAACATTGGGAAGTTCTGCGCCAGTGTAAGAATCATTAACTATTAAAAGAACTGATGATTTCACTGCTGCAAGTCAAGTATATTGCTACTTATAACAGAAAAACAGTGATTCACCCGAGAAAGTGTGTTTCACTCTGAAAAGGTGTATTTTAACCTGGGAAAAAATTTACTTTTTCCACAGGAAATCTGGGAATTTTTTCTTCTTGTCTGTGTCCACACACCCTGAGTAAGGTTTTGAATGAGACAAAGAATTTTCTTCAGAAATATTTTACTTGTTTGACAATGCTAGAAAGATATGTGAAAATACTAGTTTGTGTGAATCGTTTGCATGTACATACATAATCCACAATCCACCCAAAGGTGCTTGGCAGAGGGTAATCAGGTCCACTATTGGTTACTTGCTTTCTTGTTCCATTCCCATATAGAATGAGGGGAAAAACACTTGTATGCATCTGTAAGAGCCCTAAGATCTCTGATCTTATCTTTGTGGTATTTACGTGAAATGTAGGTTGCTGGCAGTCAAATCTTTCCACCTCAAATTCCAGCCCTCTAAATTTCTTCAACAGTGCTTCCCTAAAAGGTCACCTTCCCTCCAGATATCAAAGCATTTAAGTAACACTCGTGCATTGACTGAATCTACCAGTTATCAACCCTAGCTACCTGCCTCTGAACTGCCTCAATGTCCTCCTTTAAGCCAATTTGGTGGGGATCCCAAACACTTGAGCAGTACTCAAGACAGTGTTGTAAAAGCATTTTATACGCAGTCTCCTTTACAGACAAATCACACCTTCCCAAAATTCTCCCAATAAAGGGAAGTTCATCATTTGCCTTCCCCATGACTATGGCAGAAAAGGACACACACCCAAAACAACAACAATAACAACAACAATAATAATAATAATAATAATAATATGAGGAGGATGAAAACAAAGAACATAGAGAAATTGCGAATGGCGACAGGTGCCAGAAGACAAGTTACTCATAGACACCAGTGCAATGCAAAAGAATGGAAAACGATGAATGATAATTCATTTTATTAACATCTTGAACTTTCATAAAGTCTAACATTTCACTGATCATCCGAACATGAGAAAGTTGATGAAAAAATACCCAACAGGTAATTGAAATGACTGCAGCAATTTTCATAATGACATAAAAATAGCAAGACAGGTTGTTTTGGAAGTGATTGTTGCTAAGAGGGCAGATAATCCCATCATGCTTGCCTAAAAACCACAATCCCATACCCAAAACTATTTTCACTTTAACAGCAAGGATAAGACTGAGGGAAATTTTGAGCCATGCAGAATGGCCACATGTTGTAAGGCATCATGATAGATACTGGCCATTCCCGCCAGAAATTAGTCCTCCCGTGTGTGTGTGTGTGTGTGTGTGTGTGTGTGTGTGTGTGTGTGTGTCATTAGTGTAATTTAAGTAGTTTTTAAGTCTAGAAATTGATGACCAAAGCAATTTCATCCAATGTGTTTACAAACATTTGAAAATTTCATGTAGTGCCAATTGTCATGTGGCAAGAATTTTAAAGTGTGTACATGGGTACCTCCTTAACCTAAGCAAACTGTCATGCACCAGGATTTTATAATGTTTAAGGCATGAAGTCTTTGTACTATGTGCAGAAGTTGGCAACACACTACAGTAGAACACCGCTTTTACAATTTCCAATGGACTGTGGGAAATACTGTGTTAAATGGTAAAATATGGTTACTGGATCACTCTTGCATTTTCATGATTTATTTGAGAGATATGTACGTAATAGACATAAAAATGATTGCAAGGAAGTTTATTATCTAATAAAGTTACCTGAATGCCAGGTGAAACTAGTAATTTTATGGGAAGTAGACATTTTTGACATAATTTCATTCATCATGATCGACTATATCAGCAAGCCTTTAACTGGTGTTCATTATTTATGCAGTAAACCTGCACAAATTCCATACTTTTAGTATTTTTATTTATTTATTTTTTTATGTTTTGCACCACAATATTAGAGAATTCATTCGCATTCTCGAGTGCAAATATATGCATAACTATTTTTGTGACATTTGCACAGGTTCGGCATCTCACACTATAATTGCGTTCTTGGGGTTATAATGTGTCCTCTTCAATGGGCAGAAAAACGTACACAAGCAAACCATCAGTCTCAATGTTTATAAAACGTCACAGAAATACTTAAATATTCACAATAAGAAATGTCATGCAAAGCAACAATAACAACCACTTGCGTAAACAAAGATAAGCTGACAATCGACGTGGTGGCTGATGGGCTGCTCTGCGTCGTGAGTCAATTAGGTGCATACTGCAAACAATGAAACGTGAAATGTTTGAATAAACGCAAAGGGTCTAGAAACTTAACTGCGTAACATTTATAAACACTATACTTGGAAGACGAAAGCCATGCTGGAGTCAGTATATGTCAATTATGTAATTTTTCCCTTCATGAACATGCTTTCAAAAAGTGTAAAACGAGGGAGAAGTGTAAATATGTTAATGCACAAATGGGGGCAAATTTACATTATGAACATAAGAAATTTGATGGGACCAACAAAAAAAAATGGTGTAAGTGGCAGGAAAACGTAAAATCTGGGAACATAAGTGGCTTTTTACTGTATTTAATAGACGTGGGGTCGGCATCGCTGACGTGCAGCCACTATATTGGCAATGAAAAGCCTGACGACGTTTTTACATAAAACCATTTCATGTATTAATATGGGAATTCGTGTCTTATACACTTTCCATACATAGTGCTTTAATTATTATTCTGATATTACACGTGACAGAATATAAAGAGTAGAGTATTGAAACTTATGTAGTAGTTACCTCTCAGCCTTTAACACTTTGAGTCCCGGGATTTTTGCAGTATGCATGTCACAGAATCCCGGGTAATTTTGAACCCTATTTAAGTGACTACCACTTCATTATCATCTTAAACGTACAAACATGCAGACATTTCTTGGATCTAGAAAGATTCTTCTTTAATCTAATTACAAAATGAAGTGCATTTACTACAAATTGAGTATATAAATTTTATTGAAATTTCAGTACATATTTAGTAAAAAAGAAAATCTGCATAAATTCTTATTGCTACATTTGACAGTAATTAGATTTAGTATGGTATAATTTCAAACACTCAGGCATGCACAGTGGAACTTGACAGTGAAGGCACCACCATACTGTTTTCTTTCTTGAAGACTTTCCACCAGCCAGTTTTGCTTTTTCCACGCAAACTTTGTACGCTTGTAAGATGCGCCTTTTCTGTGCAAGGAATTCTTTCAGCAAAGTGCCTTCCTAAAAGTCTGTTACCACTCACATTTTGGGGAGTATCAATATTTTGAATCACACCTCCTTTCCTTGCAAACTCTTCACCTAATTGCAGAAGCCAATTTGCCAAATGGCAGCTTTTGTCCTGATAACTTCTTGTTTTTCAGTACAAGATGAAAGCATTCACTGCTGCCATTATAAAAAGGTGAAAAAATAGTTTCTTTCACCATTTCATTTGCAGTCTCTTGAAAGGATAATATGATATCAGTTGATCATTCCTGTCTACACCTGACTTGTTTAGATTGTAATCCAACATAACATCTGGTGTAATCTTCTTTGTCATCCCAGTTTTGCTATGAACCTCTACTTCTCTTTATCTTGTGAAGGCTTGACAAACAAAGAACATCTCTAGCCACAACAAATGTTTATTCCTCATAAATACAGTCCCCGTTCTTTAGATTTTTGTTGACTACACCTTCTTTAGGAAGTCCTTTTACAATTTGGCATGCATGTTCCCACAGCCTTAGTTTTGTTCTCCCACAGATAATCAAAAACAGCTGGTGAAGTGTAATATCTATCCCTGTGAATGGTATGTCCTTTGTTCAGATAGCCAGGCAGAAGTCTCTGAAATAGGGTAGTGACTGAATTGTCTGCTTGCCCTTTACCTGTGTAAAATTCAGTGCGTAAAACATATCCTGTTTTTGAATCGCATAAGGTAAACAGTTTTATACCATATTTGTCAGGTTTGTTTCTTATATACACACGGAAAATTATTCTTCCCCTAAAACCACACACACCTTCATCAATGGTAAGGTTTTCCTCAGGTGAGAATGCTGCTGGGAACTGTGAAAGCAAATGATCCAGGAAAGGTCTTATTTTGTGCATGGGATCAGGACCACATTTGTTTCTTGGAATTTAAGAGGCATTGTCATTTATGTGAAGCCAAGAGAGGATAGTGAAAGATCTATTTCTAGCTAAAACTGAACCGGGAAATGGAGTGGAGAGAAAGTTATTTGTAGAGCAGTAATCATGCAGCCTGTTCTTCTTTACTAGACACATGTGGATTATCACAGCAAAGAATAAATACATTTCGAGAAGTTTTACCCCAGTCCATGTGCTCCACATGCTTGTGGGTTTCATGTTGCTTCCTTTTCTAAATTTATCTGCAACTGATTTTGCATACCTGTTCGTTTCTGCTTTGATATGTTTTACCATTGATTCAGGAAAAAAAAAAATTGTAAATATATCGAAAGGACTACTACTGTCATTCACTTCTGCCACACACCCACTTTCTTCTTTGAATTCAGGTAACGATGGTTGCTCATCTGATGTGGTCCAACTTAATTCCGCATCTGAATATTTGATAGCATTATTACGCCTTCTCTTGCAAGGTGGCTCCAAAGACTGCACTATATTTGAAGAACTGCCTTCATTGTTATTCGGTATATCATGCACAGTTGGACTTGACATTTCATCTGAAAATAGAACGAAAATTTAGCTTGCACTGCTGATTTCTCAAACATAATAATGTAGAACAATGGAATGATAATATTGAAATCTGTCTGTTTCATACCCGAGTCTGAATCAGAAGCAAAGTCTCTGTTTTCACTTTCAAAGACTTAACCTTCGGAACCAGAATCCTCAAATGTTTCGTTCAGTAGTTTCTCGATCTCAGTATTTGTCAAAAACTTTGACATATTTATGAGAAAATACGCATCTAGCACAAGAAACCCACGAAAACAACAGAACCGCACTACTAACACAACGAGACGCCTGTGAATACTACGGCAACTCGGGGACCGCAGCAGAACAACAGCTTGCACGATAAAAAGCTGTCCTCGAGTACGCCGAAACAGTTTCAGAAATATCTACACGGTGGCAGCACTATGCAGACATTAGTTCACAGCATGCCAGGCATGAATTAAACTCGCGTTCACAACGAAAACAATGTAAATAGAGAAAACGAGTGGAGCTCGGGCTTGGGTCCCATGCGCTATGACTGCCACACGAGCTGAGCTCGGGCTTGGGACTGAAAGTGTTAAACACCATTTTGCTTTTTGATGAAACAGTTCATAGGTAAATAGCCAAGAAGTCAGTTTCCAGTGGCCACAATAGTTAAACAACGTCATCGCAAATATTAGATGAACTGTTTGTGGTCTTCTGTCTGAAGACTGGTTTGATTCAGCTCTTCATGCAACTCCACATTGTGCAAGCCTCTTTATCTCTGAATAGCAATGGAAGCAACACCCATTTGAACCATCTTTCTCTACTAGTCAGTGCTGTGGTTTTACTCCACACACTTCCCTCCAATACTAAATTTATGATCACTTGGTGTCTCAGAATGTGTCCTACCAATCAACCATTTGTTTTAATTAGATATTCTAGAAATTTATTTTCTCTACAATTCTGTTCATTACTTCACTAGTTAATTGATCTACCAATCTGGTTGTCAGTGGTCTTTTTGTGGAACCAAATTTAAAAAGCTTCTGTCCTCTGCTTTTGCCCTGTTTCTTCTCCATGTTTCATTCCCTTTACAAGACTGCACTCAAGACAAATGCCTTCACAAATGACATTGTAACATTTAAATTAATATTTGCAATCAATAAATTTCTTTTCTTCATACATAATTTTTCTTTTCATTGCCATTCTGCATTTTATATCTTCTCTACTACCTTTCTCATTTCCTAATCTAGTACCCTCAGCATTGTCTGATTTAATTAGACTATATTCTCCATTGCCCTTATTTTGCTGCTGTTCATATTATACCCTCATTTTAGGGCACTGTCCATTCCATTCAGTTATTCTTCCAGGTTGTTTACTGTCTATGACAGTGTTAGTATCATTGACACACTTCACACCTAAACTTGGTTTTGTTTGCAAATTTCTCCTTTCCTGTTTTTTTCCCCTCCACATTTTTCTTGTTCTGCAGCTTGCTCGATGTACCTACATTTCTCCTAAATCCAAACTAATCTTTCCTGATGTTCTATTTTACCAGTTTTGCACTCTTCTGTAAATAATTGTTAATATTTGGCAACCGTCACTGATGGTTCTGTTACATTCAACCTTGTCTACCTGCCATCTTTGGAGTTTGTCATTACAGTCTTCTTGCAGTCGTGCACTCCAGGTGTAATAGTTTTGTCATGGTTGGCTTTCCCAAGGATATTTGCAGTTTAGAGGGAATATCACCTACTCATTTCAGTTCAAATCTTTGATTGCTCTGTTAAATCCTCCTCAGTATTGCATCGTCTATCTCACCTTCATCTACTTCAACTTCCCTTTGTACAATAGTGCCTTCCTTTAATATCCCCTGTATAGCCCTTTGATATAACCCTTGCCGCTTTCCCTTCTTCTTTTAGTACTGGTTTTTTATCTGAGCTCTTGATATTAATACAGCTATTTCTTTTCTTCAGATGGCTGTTATTTTCCTGTAGGCAGAATCTTTCACCCATTTATTCTTTCTCCTATGGGCTTGCATTTGCCCTCTGTCACTGTTGCATAGCCAAGCTGCACTTCGGTAACCTTATTACTTTTGTGACAGTCAAGGATTTCTACGAGGTCTTGTATTTCCATTTACTTGGTTCTCTGCTGTTTTGACTACTTCATCTGTCAAAACTACCCATTCTTCTTCTTCTTGCATTCCTATTCTCTTATTCATTATTAAACCTGACCAGAACTCATGTTTATCATCTCTAACTTCAACCTAGCTATTTCCCTTTTCAAATGTAACGTACCTTCCCAATTAAGGAATAGTACATTCCACACTACGACTGTAGTGTACCTGTTTTGTGATCTCTCCCCCTCTCTTTTATCCCACATTTTCTTTATTTCGTGGCTGAGTGGGCATACTTGGCTGCTGTTCTTTGTCAGTATGTTGTTGTCCTCTGCTGAAGTTTGGCTCTCTTCATTATTATGATGAGATGATATTTTCGTACAGATGTAGAATTATGGAATTATTTGGATAGTTAACCATGAGAAGATTCCAAAGGATATGTTTTTGAATGTGATGAGTTGTGAGATAAGATGAAACAGAATACCAACTTCACAATGAACAACATTGTGAATCATTAGATTGGTAAGATTAATATTCAGAACCCGTACAGAAATAGCACAATACTTATTGATGCAAATTCTGTGGCACCACAAAATGCTACTCGCAACTGTGTAAGAAAATGAAAATAATTTCATCCAGAAATTGGAAGTAAAGAGGTTGCAGCCAATGTATGCTTTACCTCAGCTATTTGTTAATTAAATAAAATTTCATTAAATCATCTGAGCATAGGACATTTGTAGAGTAAGCACAATACCCTAGTGACATTAAGAACACTAAACTGGGGTTTGAATCCCCCCTCGGGCATTGATTTTTTTGCCGTCCTTAGTATTAGCTAGTTCATAAGTAGTTTGTAAGTTTAGGGACTGATGACCCCGTAGTTAAGTCCCATAAGCTCTACAAACATTTGAACGTTTTTTGGGTTTGTGCAATGCATTGTGAGCTGTTGCAGCTGACACCAGTCTAAAGTACTAAACAGTATAATTACTTGTTTAGACTTCTTTCCAATATGTCTCCTGCCCATCTAATTTTTAGCTTCATCACTGGATTCTCTAGACCTTGGCTTTTCTAGAATGGATCCAGTCTCCTAAAAATTTCATCAGTATTTGTATTGTTGAATGCCCACTCTGGGAATTTTTCATGTGATTATGTTCTTACATAGTTCATCACAAGAAATTGTCATTATTTCTTAGTGTATACAGCAGCATGCCATCTAGCAGCATGTGCGGGGAGGGGAGGTGGCAGCTGGTACATGTGCCATATGAACTGTGGGCTCTCTCACCATCCCCTCCCTGGGAATCATTTGTGAAACACCTGTTATTATGATTGACAAGAAAAAAAATCACACGCACAAGAATTCCAAATACAGTAGAACCTCTTTTTTACACTTTTCAAGGGACTTCAGTGAAATGGTGTAAAATTCAGGAAATAATGTTTTAAATGGTAAAATATGCTTACTGGATCAGCCTTGCATTTTCGTAGTTTGTGATATATGTACATAATAGGCATTTAAATTCTCGCCAGGAAGTTTATTATACAATAAAGGTTATCCAAATTTTTACTATTTTAAGCACCAGGCAAAATGTAATTTTGACTTAATTTCATTCATTATAATAGAGGACACCACTGCTGGGCTATGTACAATCTTCAAAATCACCTGAACCGCTTAGATAGATATCGTTCGGACGCTGCTGCCAAGCGGCATTAATTATTTACGTAGTAAAACTCAAAAAGTTCCGTTCTTTTTGTATTTTTAGATGTTTCACACGACGATATTAGAGAATTTATTCGCGTTCTCGAGTACAAACATATTCGTACGTATTTTTGTAACGTTTGCATAGGATCGGCATCTCTCACAATTATCACTTTTTTGAGATTAAGATACCCAACTTTGACAAATAACGTTCTTTATTAATCAGAAATATGTATCACAAAAACAATGCAACTCTTTATTTTATTCTCACTTCAACAAAGCAACTGGTTCTGATTGTTTGAGTAGGCGCCAGACGCTCTGGCAAAGAAGCTAGCGGAAAGAGGAACTACATCGCCACAAATTGGTGCCTTGTAAGTCAACAACGAAACTCAAAATATACATTTGAATAAATGGAAAGTGTCAAGAAACTTGACTGCAAATAATTTTTAAGCTTATACTTTATGGGGAAAGCCATGCTAGCGTCAATTTATGTACAATACGTAATTTTTCTTCACGAACATGCTTTCACAAAGTGTAAAATGCGGGAAACGTGTAAATATGTTAACGCAAAAACGAGAGAGAATTAACATTGTAAACATAGGAAATTTGACGGGACTGACAAAAAATGGTGTAAATGGCGGGAAAACGTAAAAACCGAGAATGTAAAAACAAGGTTTTACTGTAACAGATTATAAAGGGGGAAAAATTGGTCACCAATAGATTGATTAAAAGTAACTATCAAAGTTGTTTCAATGACAGTTTCAAAATTACTTTTAGAGCACATCATAGCTCATTTGGAATGTATGTTAACTGCTACACCATGCATTCACTTAGCATCATGCAACTATTTCTAAAGCTATATGAGACCATTGTGCGACTGATTTTTATTTTCCTTGATTACATGAGTGACCTCTTTGTATTACTATTCTTTTCTTTCAAAGCTATAAATTTCCTAGGTTATCGTTTTTGTTGGGTGAAAATAAGTAGAAAGTGTGATTGGAAAACATGATAGTTCCAAGCAAAATGATCTGTTTCTTGTAATGAAGTCAAATAGGTGTCAATCCAGCTTATCTTGTCCAAGTGGAACATTAGACATCTAACTGAAATTGGTTGTGGCTTAGCTAAGAAGAAAATGAGGTATTCTTAAGATTTTGTTTGCATTACTACCCTTCATTTAGCAACAAAAGTTTCACACACATTTAAAATTCTTTTATATCATTAGGAAAGGTATTATTGCTATCTTTGCTTATGTAGTCTTAACCCTTCATTCCACACTTTTTAGAACTTTTCATTTTCTTATTTGGCTGTTTTTTCAGAAGCTTTTAGTACTGGTAGAACAGCATCCTCCAAAAATGATTTATAGTTCCTGTAGTAGCTTAAGGGTTGCTGTTGCTGTCTGCATATCCCAGGTAATTTACAGTTACAGTAATATCTTTCATCAAATTGACAAAATCTGACCCATCTTCACTGTCAGACATTCTAGCACCATGAATTCTTCACTTAACTTCAGCTATTTTCAAATACAAGGAAGACTCCTCCATTTCCACAATAAATAAGTCAAATATACAGACCATCAATTCAACAAATACAATCAAAATAAATTGGAAAGAACAAAGAACACACAGAAATTATTGTAGGGAAGGCGAACCAAAGGCTATGATTCATTGACAGAATAGTTAGAAGATTCAACAGTTCTACTAAAGAAACTGCCTACACTACACTTGTGTGGCCTATTTTGGAGTTGAGAGAAGGGCAGCTCATTTTGTATTATCACTATATAGGGGAGTGTTTGTCACAGAAATGATGCGTGAATGGGGGTGAAAATCATTGCAAGAAGGGTGTTACTCGTTATGGTGAGATATATTTGGCAAGTTTCTTTCACCAACTTTTCTCTTTCGAATGCGAATATTTTGTTAGCACCAACCTACATTGCGAGACCTGATCATTATAGTAAAATAAATCAGTTAGGTGTTCCTATTTCCTGCACACTATTAGATAATGGAACTGTAGAGAAATATCATAAAATTACTTCGATGAACCCTCTACCGTGCACTTCAATGTAATTTTCAGGGTATTTATGTAAATGTAGATTACAACACTGAAACTAACATGAGAAACTAGAAAAAAAAGCAGAATGAGGGAAACACCAGTTTGAGGGAAACACCAGTTTGTTAAGGAGCATTACTACATGCTATTGCATAGAAACAAGCAAAATAGATTTATGTGGTACTTACCTATAGATTATCAGAAACATAAGTGGAGGTGGTCAGTATATTCTCCAGAGGCTGTAGAAGCGCAAAGCAACATTACTCATGTGGTAGGCAGTTTCCAGTGTTAAACCTAAAGAACAGAGATGAAAAGAGAGTTGAAACTTTGCATCAGTTCAGTAAAGGGCTAAACTTCAGTTGAAGTATTGTATGTGTGTATCTTTTTTACGGGCCTATCGTAGCTCATTGTTACATTTTTGCGGCGATTTTTAAACTTTCCTTATTATATTGCTAAATATTTTATTATATTTATGATTAGGATTACATAACACTTAATATTACATTGTTGATGGGCCATCCAACCTGTGCTCATCATGGTAGATGATATTGTAACACTTGCTATGCTGGAGCTCAACTAGTTCTCACCTCTTTGGAAGTAAAGTTATAGTTCCAGAAAGTCTGCGTATCAACAGATGAACAGGAAACCCAACTAGATTTTAAACTTCAGTCAACGACGTGAAATGCAAAGACATTTAAACGTCATATATACTCGCAGAAAGGAGGTTAAGTCAGAATTTGCAAAATTGACATGAAATGCTTGCAGTGACAGTCATTCCAACCTGTTGTTTGGAAGTTTTTCTGTTTCATTTGGCAGAATATCTGTAAAAGCAAGGTACTCAGCAATAACACACAGATAATTTTTGTACTTTGTCTATTTCCATTTACATTAACGGGATGGAATAAAAATCCAAATAACATGTACCTTCACTCGGGCGATATGTTTTTTAATTTTGTTTATAACTAAAATATTTTAATTTTGGGAGAGGAGAGCCTTTTCACTGTTTACTTAGTCAATAAGACCCCTTACCTTACTAGCTATACTTCGATAAAATTGTGTTGTGATTGGTAGTGGTGAGGAGCTAAGTTGCTGGTTCGTACAAAATATGCCACATGCTCTGTGAATGATACTTTTGCACACTTGTGCAGAGAACAGTGCTGCAGCTGCTGCTGTTGCGGCGGTGGCAATGTAATTGGCTGGCTAACACTCATATAATCGTTCAGTCTCTCACATAGTGGTGTAAAAATTTATCGAAGTGCAGAAATAATAAGGGGTGAACACAGTTGTAATCTTTTTGGTAACATACCATTCAGGATATGCCAGTTATATCTGAAACCACGGTTGGCTTGTGGCACATAAATGGCTGCTTGGGGGTGCCAAAGATGCCTAAGTGAAAAAAAAGAAGAAAATCCTGACAGTATGTATGGTTTTTTGCATCTTAGTGAAACAACAGTGGTAATCATATATCAAATTGTGTTTTGTGTGGTCTGAAGCCCCACGTCACAGATTGCGTGGTCACTCCCGCCAGGTGTTGGAAGACTTCTCCTTCAGGCATAGGTGTGTGGCTTGACCTTAACATTTTTTTCAGTAGTATATAAGTCTAGGGACCGAGGACCCTAGCAGTTTGGTCCTTTTAGGAATTAACATTTCGTATACGATTGATGTAGCTTCCACAGTAGTTGGATTCTACACCGAAAATAAGAGTGACATAGGTACCTTTGTTGGCTGATTTTCTCTTCTGTTAAGGACTTCCAGCGGTTGACTTAAGTCTTTCGTCCGTAAAAAAAGTACTCTTGTTATCGTAGCCCAAAGGTAAAAATATAGATGGCAGCAGCTGTCACTATATGAGACGGGAATAGAATATATCATGGCTTACTTGTTTTCCCATGCTCATGATCACCTGTTTCATGTGCTGTGACTGTGCAAAGCTTTTGTTTGATCATTTTTTTTCTTCTTTTGTGGTAAACATTGTATGAATAGCTGTGAAAATGCGGAAACCATATGGCTGAATGACATCCATTGGACAAAGTACTCCAAGAGTTTACATAAATGAAAATAAATAATATTAAAAAAAATCTGTTTTGTGACATTTGTCACCTGATGATGCACTAATAGAAACCCAGTTTTTAAGGAAATAAATTTTGTTTTGCAGAATGTTAGAAATGTTACCCATATTTACTATTGTTATGTTCGGCCAATAATCAAAAGAAAATTCAGTTAACAAAGAACTCTTTCAAATACAGTAATACAATATTGAAATCAGTGATGGTTTGTAAGCACACATAGCTGCCAACTATTACGGATTGTTCGTAATTGTTACGGATTTATCGTCATATTTACGGAGTTACGGGAAGTTCGTGAAAAATTACGGAAACTAGACATTGTACGGTCTGATGTGTTTTAAGAAAATCGGAGTAGTTACTATCTACATTTTGGTAATAGTCGATAAAAGTTTTATATAAATAATTTATTTCATTCCTGAGTACGTAGCAAACCTGTAGGAAATGTTAAAGATAGCATTTCAGTTGGAACAAATCTGGATCAAATCCCGCCTATAATCACCTACACACCTACCAAATGCACGCTCACACACCCAAGATCTATGTAAATTCTGTGGTCTGTAATGAGTATAATGTCTTTGGTTCAAGCTTAACAGCCCACGTGTTTTATCGGGTGGCGGAAGTTAGCCAGTTTGTTTCCAAAGAGAAAAGCTTTTACTGGCTTTTCTCGCGTGTACCTGTTTTCATAGCAGTGTTGTGCAGCTAGAATGAAATGAGTGATGAGCCATTTGTGACACCTCTGCTCAGTGGTTTTATTCGTCGTTTAAAATCCAAAACCATTTTGTGTATCCTTAGCTGCTAAGGATTTTATATTTAAAAAATGCAAGGAACTTCACCCTTTTCTGTTCCTTCGGCAACTGTTAACTTTCCGTAAAGACAGTTAATTGAAACTTACAGGAATATTTCTAAGCCATACACGGTATTTACACAAATGTGTTAGGTTCCTCCACTTAACCGCAGTCTTTTGAAACAGAATAGTTTGTATACGGTTCGTGGCAGATATTTAGGAATACAGTGTTAGGCTTAAATATTTAAAATATTCTTGGGGCACAGCCGTAGCTTCATGTCCTCTTTGGTCTTTCGCATCATTACGGACAGCCAATTGTAAAGGTTGGCAGTTATGAGCACACATTCACAATTATGTTGCAAACAGTTCACGTTTGCAGATACTCACCACAGCTTGATGTAAGTTTTCATCTTCTCAGATTTCAGTGCTGGCAGTAGGTTTAAATTCAGTTTAAAAGCGCTACCATTCAGCTGTGAAAGGATTATTATGCATTTTGATGAATAACACACAACTGGTCTTCATATATGAATACTGAGCTCTTCACTAATGCTTCTTAATGAGAATTAGCTATTTATGGATACACAATGATGATTCAAGCCAATGCTTATATATAAGCATTAGCTTGTTTTTCATTATTCTCCTTTTTCTTTATAATTTTTTCAGACACTTTTGTCAGTTGAGTCATTGTTTTGAACAAAGAATAAAGTAGGAGACAACACTGTGGTGTGAAATAGTATTGCTACTACATTGTTTATGTGGGGAAGATGGGATGGGACGGGACTGTCACAGTTGGTGGAGATTATATAATCACCCTCAACAAGCAAAAAATCTTGCATTGATATTTCTCCAAATAGAAGTACTACTGTGAGCTCAGCTGATGACCTCACAACAGCTACAGCTGTGTTTGCAAGAGTAGAACCATTCGTGGCGCAGGTAACTATTTATTTGATTGTTCCCAATTTCAGTTTCTTCTTTCTAAAATATTACCCAAATTTTATGTGAAAATAAAATTTTATTTGTGTGAATTTTTATTGTTAGAATCAGTAAATGGTTTGTAAACAAAAGTAGAAGTAATATGAGCTTTACAAATAACGAATCCAATGGTGTCTTGACTACCTAGTTCGTGACTCTCCAGGCCTCCATACTTTACAGCATCTACAAAAACAAAAGCTTAAGGTTTATAAATCCACTGTAACTGGACATATGTCTTGATTCCACAAGTACTGTGTGTAAGTCTGTCACATAATGCAAAGGAAAAGGGTGAATTTTATTGTGCCTTATGTGCATCATTTAATCTTCCTGTAATTTAGTTAAACATTGTAATGTTTCTTGAAATATGCACTATTATTATCAGATTTATTATACTATGGTCAGTACACTGCAGTTCATAAAAGTACTGGACTGTACAGAGAGGTTGCAAAATAAGAGTTCGAGAGAGTTGTGTGAATAAAAATGTAAAGAATCCTCTGCAGATTCCTTTAATGGGTATATTAGCCAATGTCAATAGCTACGAGATCCTCGTACAACACCAAAAAATTATCATACATTTTGAAAAATATTGTATTCGTGATATATTATAGACTACATGTACTGCCAAATTTGGTTTCCAGTTATGTCAGAATATTGTTTAAGCACTTCAAAATGCAGGTGGCCACTGTTATTTCTGAAACTAACCCTTACGGCACAATTTTTTACCTAATACTGAATGTGAAAGGAGGGAGAGGGGGATTTCTTGTTGAGCATCCAAATTAAATCAAAAAACTACAAAATGTTGTTGATCTACTAACAACATACTTTTTAAAGATTGCTAATATGTTAGTAAGGTAGAGAACCTAAAAATTACCTTTCAGTAGGCAGTCATAGAAATGCCAATGAACTTTGATAGTAATTGGTGTGTGATTTCTCTTAATCACTCCAAGCAACTGCCAGGAACGTTAATTGCACGGTTGATTTCCTTCCCCATCCTTAGCAAAACAGTGTGTGAACTTAGTCTCTAATGATCACGCTGGTGACGAGATGTTAAACCCTCAATATCTAACTGCCCTCCTTCAGTAATTGTTACCAAGAAAGGGGCACCTTACGACCACCACAAAACATCTCAAAATGCAGCTTCTGTTAGTTGTTGTTGACTCTTTATATACTTTTTAAATAGTTAGTAATGTGTAAATGTGTTGTCGAACCTAAAAATATTGAAACTGTTGCTGACTGTGATTGTCGTATTTACTACAGAAACTCATTCATGTAGTCTGGTAACTGCATAAAATAACTTTACTAACAATAGTTACCTGACTAGTTTCAAATATTTTATGCAGGTGAGCATAAAGTTGCTTGCACATGCAGTACAGTATGGTAGGAAAAAAATTAATAGCATGTTGGTAACCTGAAGAAATGGTGTTTAGGATTATCATAGTTATTGTTTCATCAGTTATTCAGGATAGAAATTAAATTTGTGCAGAATAATAATATCCCTGCAGATTATTTTCGAATTGTGATTATAGATCGAAGTGACTTTTCTACTTTACATGGATACTCTGCAAATCACATTTAAGTGCCTGGCAGAGGGTCCATCAAACCACCTTTATACTATTCATCTCCTGTCCCATTCTGGAAAAGACAGAACATCTGAATCTCTGTTTGAGCTCTGATTTCTCGTATTTTATTCTGATCATTATTTCTACCTATGTAGGTGGGAGTCAACAATATATTTTCACATTCGGTGGAGAATGTTGGTGATTAAGAGTTTCATAAGTGGACCATGCCGCAGCGATAACCACTGTTTTTGTAATGATTCCCATCCCAGGTCCTGTATCATTTCCGTGACACTGTCTCCCCTGTATCGTAACAATACAAAATGAACTGCCCTTCTTTACACTCTTTCAATGTTCTCCGTCAAACCCACCTGATAAGGATCCCACACTGGGCAGCAATACTCCAAATGAGGACGGACAAGTGTAGTGTATGCAGTCTCTTTAGTAGTGCTGTGTAATAGTAATTCCTAGGTATTTAGTGGAGTTTACAGCCTTCACATTCGATTGATTTATCTTGTAAACAAAGTTTAACGGATTTCTTTTCGTACTCATGTGGATGGCGTCACACTTTTCATTATTTAGAGTCAACTGCCAATTATTTAAATCGTTCTGCAGTTGGTTTTGACCTTCAGATGCTTTTACTAGACGATAAATGACTGTGTCATCTGCGAACAACCTAAGAGAGCACTTTTCTGTTGTGCAACCATAAAGTAGCTGACTACAAAGGTGTGTTTATAATATTTAATGTTTTTAAATAACATCAAAGCACCTAGATGTTTTGGCTGCACTGGACAGAAGTAAACATCATCTTCGACGTGTGGAATGTTTGAATGTAATAAGTACGGTAGACTTCTCTTGTTGTTATGAAACAATTTCTGAATTTAATTAGGTAAAAAAATGCACATTTTGGTCCAAAAGTGAAATTAGTTAAATTGATTCAAATGCTTTGATGTAACGGAAACTATTAGTGATGCGCCATATTCTCATCAACCACCAACATGCATAAAAAAACAGATAAGTGACCAAATGCAACTAATACAGGTACACAATTAGTGTCTGAAGGAATAAAAGTTCTTTGCCATTGGAGATTATAAGTAATAAATATGTTCTTCATTTGTCTCAGTCAAATCAATTGTAAAATAGAAGGAAGCACAACAGATCTGTTTCGTGTGGCCAAGATAAATCGTGCAACATATTATTGTAGCTGACTGAGATATCATGCCTCCAATATGGTTCATTGTCTCAAGTAGTAATCAGTGGACTGTTACTTATTGGTTTCCCCACTTTCAAAATAATGATGATTCAAAAAGTAGTCATTACTTATTTAGGCAGCAGTGGCCTGATCCGTGGGAGGGGGGGGGGGGAGGAGAGAATCGTACATTTTTAGGCTATCACACTCTACACTTGGGTAATTTGAATTGTCAGTCAGTCCATGAAGAGGAAACTAAAAGTAAGTCTGTTTGCAACCTTATATTTGCGGCAGCAGACACTGATATGTTGGGTTTATAATAAGATTTTGGAATTTTTGTAAAGTAAAATATTGGAAAGTAGGGTGATGCTGAAGGAATTATATTAGGTAACGAAACAATGAAGGTGGTAGATCAGGTTTGTTACTTGGGTAGTAAAATTACATATGATGGTCTCAGAACAGAGGATATAAAATGCAGAATGGCAATGGGAAGAAAAACGTTTTTGAAAAAGAGAAATTTGCTAACATCGAATATTAATTTAAGTGTAAGGAAGTCTCTTCTAAAGGCATTTGTGTGGAGTGTTACCTTGTACGGGAGTGAAACTTTGCCGATAAATAGTTCTGACAGGAAGAGGATAGAAGCATTTGAAATGTGGTGCTATAAATGAATGCTGAAGATTAGGTGGGTAGATAGAGTAACTAATGAAGATGTACTGAACAGAATTGGGAGTGCTACAACCAGACTCAGATGTAAACAACAACCAATTTATTCCTCTATTCGGTACAGTCTGAAACAAGTAATATCACTGTCACAACGTGTGGCCGCACAACTCACAAACACCAACACTTCTTATCGTATTGGAGAGCACAATCCTGAGAGACGACTGCCGATGAGACTGCCGCTGGCGAGTCTGCACTGGCCTTATATTAGGGTCAGCTGGTTCCTCCAACTAGCACGGAGGGCGCTTGTTCCAGGCCATGCCCAGGATTGCACTAGTGGAGTCCCCTGTTAGAGAGCTTTGAGCTATCGCAGTGTGGCTCTCTCTGGATGTTTTGCAGTTACGGTGCCCGACTCCTACGGAGCTGGCAACCCCTAACGTGCTGTTGGTAGGGTAGTTGAAGCTGCAGGTGTCATAGCAGGGAGAAAAGGAATTTTTGGCATACCGTGACTAAAAGAAGGGATCACTTGGTAGGACACATTCTTAGACATTGAGGAATCGTAAATTTAGCATTGGAGGGAAGTGTGTGGGGTAAAAAAGACACACACATAGTAAGCAGATTCAAATGGATGTGGGTTGCCGTTCTTATGAGGTGATGAAAAGCATGCTCAGATAGAGTGGAGAGCTGCATCAAACCAGTCTCCGGACTGAAGACTGTAGCAGCAGCAACAACAACAAACAATATTGGTTTCTTCTTGTGTTGATCATAGCTCAACTGATCAATGTTTTCAAATATTTCTTAATAAAAATATATTCCTTATGTTTTTACTATAGTTGTTGTACATTAAATTTGAAGTATTCATACATTATTGAAACTTTCATACCATCACAGATTAACACGCTAAACCTGTGACTGTGAATCAACATTTAATTTGGCCTACACTTCATCTCTGCTTCGCTAGGAGAAGGAAATGGCAGAGTATAGCTTAGCACACAGAGTGTTTTCCTGAAAGGTGGTGTTGTGAAAGGCAGTGTTTTTGGTTAGAACACTGTTGCATCACAATCAAAGGTGTGAAGAAGTTTGACGCATAATGTTGTATACTACTGCAGGTTTAAAGATTTATTTTAAGCATTCTTTATAAATACGAGGATTACAGTGTAGTTGTAGCAAGTATTCAAATATTACTCCCCCTCCTCCCCCCCCCCCCCCCCCCTATTTTGTGTGTGTGTGTGTGTGTGTGTGTGTGTGTGTGTGTGTGTGTGTGTGTGGTAGATTCATGGTAACAGTGAATTTATAACATCTTTGTTTGTGTTTTCAGCCCATAGTGCACACAGACAAATCATGGAGCAGCATTATGGCAGGAAATGCAGAAAGCAATGTACATCCTCCAAGCTTTCTTGCTCATCAGTCACCTCAGTTCCAACAAGAATTTCCCAAGTTGGCCAGTGGCGAAGGTCAACCCCCTGCAACTTCAAAAGGAGCATCAGATACACAGTACGGCCCTGGACCCAGTTTACGACCTCAAAGTGAGTTTGGTCACTATCATCTTCTAAAAATATTGTCAAACAACTGATTATACACCAAAGTTCACACACACACACACACACACACACACACACACACACACACACACACACACACACACACAAAGCACAAACACATCTTCATAAATTATGAGTGTTAGTGAACTGATTGTAGAGAAAGTATTGACTTTTCTATTTCACCTTTCTACAGCGGAAGGAAGTTGGATCCAAGGAGGGAGCCGGAAATCTGGCCCGCCATCAGCCCCGATCCCAAGTGGCGGGGCAGCAAGTGGTGCTCTCCAGGCTGCTGCTGTCCTGGGCCCCCTTGTTCATGTGCCATCCCAAGGTATCACTTTTATTCCCGTTAGCAAGCCTATTACCTCGGCAGAGTTCTTATTGATATGTTTTTGTTACATTTTTCAGAGCATTGTGTTAATTATATAGTTAATATTTGAACACTGCTACAATTGTATGAAGTCCGAACAGCAGTATTTTTTTTTATTTTTATTTATTTTTTTTTTTCCCCTTTGATTTGTCTGAATGGGAGCAAGAACTTCGCTGATGCAAGTATTACAATGATATGAGGAAAGAAGTGCTTTAAGGTATGAGCACTTACCTTCGTTGGGGGGGGGGGGGCGCTTAGTGTATGAGCGTAGTAACATTTAATGATTCTAGGTGTGTCTCGTGTTAAAATTTTGAGGCAGGGTTCGACCATAGCACCATTGTTCTTGTTGAGGAAACGCAGGATAATTTCACTAAAGTGTGATGTTTTTTGTCTTTGAAATAAGTTTTTTGAAAACATTAAATGGCTATGTTTTTAACGTAACATGTACTGATGGGCCACTATTGGCTTTTACATTATTTTGTCCAAACGTAGCCACAACGTGGGTTTGCATAGAGTTTGTTTCGTGCAGAACTTCACGATTCTGTGAACTGCAAGGTAATACGTGGTCAGGGGTTGAACTTACGATCTGCTTCAGTTCCTTAAGTGCGTTTCTAACCACTCAGCACTTCTTACAAAATAAAACAGTGAAAATATCTACAATTCTGCTTTCCAGATGCAATTTTATGGGACTGAGGTAGCTAATAGAGGAGCCAAGGTGGCAAGTGTGCTACCCCAGTGTGAGCCATTTTGGTAGCTCTTTGTTTGCTGTAATTTAAGAAGGTGCATAACACTTCAGCATGAGGAAGAGCAGTCACTTGTGTTAAATAAGTTATTTTCAGTAAAATGGACCTCCTTCAAGCCAATTGTCTTTTAAGTGACAGTCCTTGGCAACTACTTGCAACATCACCAATATTGACCATCTATATTGCAAAATTGCCATCTGTTGCAGTAACATTGCATCATTGTTGAGAGCAACACTATTGTGGCTAAATATTTCTGAAAAATGCTGCTCATCTATACATACCTTTAGGCAGTGTGCAGTAATCTAATCTGTTCATGCAAGGCAGACTGGAGATATCAGCACTGATGGAATAACAAGATAGAAGAAAAACTTGAAGATGTAAGAATGGATTGCTTACTATCACCAGCATACTTTCTTATTTGGAGAGATAATTAAGGAAACAAAAAAAATCTTGGTGTGGTTGTTATATATTAAGGAAAAATGATGTAAAAAAAAAAAAAGGGGGGGGGGGGGCTTCATATAAAAATAGCAAATGGATAATGTCACATAATGCGAACCTTGAAACTGGAAAAAGTTTCGTGAAACAAATCATTTGGAACAGCACAGTTGGGTATAAATATTGACAGTGACCAGGGGCCTGAAATTGTAGCATTTATTTTCTGCAAAATTTGCATTTCTGGATTTTTTATCCCCAGAGGAGGAAAAACATGCCCAGTCCGTTCAGTGAAAGCAAAACAGTGCATCACATGGTGCGCATCTTATGCAGACCACCAATTTGTGGGGAAATGGTAATTCATGTGCACCGAACATCATTGTAAATTGTAAAATGCGCAAATGCAAACATATTTTTATGCACTTGTCTTTCCTAATTTGGCTTTACCAGGTTATGTAAAATATAGTAATTGAAAATTGGTGACATTTTTGATAGCTTTATTTTCCACATATAGTTATCTATGATAAAAAATACTTACTCTGGACTCAATTCACTAAAAATAGCGTCTATTGGATATAGTTTTTTTTTTTCCCTTGCATTTTGACGGAAAATTCACATCTACATTCACATTTATCGCACATGTGTTTCTCAGGTCCCTAGCAATGGTGAATACATAAATAAAATAATTTCACTTCTTTGAAACGTAATGGCACAAGAGACCAGAAGATGTGATGAATTGATCAAGTAAGGTTTGAAGATTCCATGCATTTAATAAATGAGAAAAAACTGTCTAAGGCAGAACACTGAATCGCAGAGAGAGAATTGGTGTTGCTCATACGACATGAGGCAATGTTGAAGTGTAACTGAAGTGGTGGTTTAAATAACGTGTAGGAGGGACAGGTCTAGATATTGTATTGAATCTAACTTAAGGTTGTGGGGAAGAGACATGTAGATGATCAGTGATATCCTTAATTGCTGTTTGGTCATTACTGTGTTCTAAAAGCTACCAAAATGTTTTCTGGGTAATCACGTCTCTTTTGTTTCGGGTTAAGTTTTTATGTAATAATTTTGCAGGGGTGGAGGATGGAATTCCAAGGAGCAGCTTGGGCCCCTGTGCTGCCCTGGGTGGGGGCTTGGCCCCGGGAGGCCCTGGCGCCTCAGGAGGAAGCACACCTGCTGGGGGTGGCGTCATGCCGTTACACATGGCACCCTTCAGATCTCTCAACCCATCATTCGTGAGTTTCACCTTCACTCTTTCAGTTCCAATTTCTTTTGTTGAGATTATCAATTTTAATACTGTGTATATGGAAATAATGTTGTCACCTGCTTACACATTTTGAAAGCTTGAAATATGAGATACTACATTAAACTGCTGAAAGATATTGATACATTACATAGAGATATTAAATATGAATGTTATGAAGGTGTGTTGGATTTTGTTGCTTTTACTCCAGGGAAGTTGGTTTTATGACTTAAATAGCCTATCTCTGTTTTGGTTCGATAATAATTTTCAATATTGATTTACAGTTGTTCCGAGGTAACTTCTCGGGCTTCAGACCGAATATACAGCGGCCACATTTCATGCTACCTTCAGATTCTAGGTAAGAATAAATGTGTTCACCGAATTACGTTAAATTGTAAATGGGGTGTAAAATACGTGTAAAAGTAAGTGTAAGGTCAATCTCAAACATTCCCTCTTCTTTCCTTCCTCTGTCTTTATTTGTTGGTTTATTATTTGTCAGTTTTGAAAGATTAGGTGTCTATTGGGCTTTCACAACATGCAGGAGAGTCATCTTTCCTTATTTTTGTTTAAAAGTTAGTAGTTATGTTCCTACTGAGGAGTTATTAGAGTTTTTAAAATGTTGAATTTTCGTTGTTCTGTGTAACATAGTATTTGTTGCAGTATTAAGTAACAAATTAATTTTGCAGATTCATGTCACCTTCAACACGCTCAGCATCAAGTGTTGATGATGAGGTGATTACTAGACCAATAATAAAGGAAGAGGATTTTAGCAAAATGGATGACATTGCTCGTGATGCCGGTTGGGCAGCACACGATGATATCGATTACAAGTGAGATCTGTTTTTTATTTATATTTTAATAGTAAGTTGTAATGTTTATGTATGTAGGAACCTTGTGCAATAATTTCCCTATGCAAGTACCATTGTTTTTAATCAACCACTCCTTTTGGATGATAAACTAATATTGAGTAAAAACACTATTGCAGTCAGAAACTGGCATTCAGTGATGATGAAAGTACCATGGATGATGATGGAAAAGATGGAAAGCACGGTAGTAAAGAGGAAAAGAAATCGTCAGAGGTGGATGGTGATTCTGACAGAGCCCGTACTGATCAGCGTGATAAAGAGGAAACGGGACCACTGGATCGAAAGGTAAATATAAATTCTAAGGTGTATTTTCCAGGAAGAGTAATATAGCAAGTATAAATTATTCAACTGAAAGTTTGTGTATAAATATTGCATTTATATATAAAGCTTATTAGGACAAAAAGATGCTGGCATTGTTTGAGAAGAAGTACTTGCAGTTAAACAGTTTCCTGTTTGAATCTCTCCCCACTCTACCTTTCTCTTACATTCAGAGGAATTACGTAAATCCAGAAATGAATGACGATATGGTTGCCAGTGAATATATAAATGTTGTGTCCAGGTTGAAATGTCAATAATATGAAGGTAGGTAGCAAGTCACTGTAAGACAACTGTTTAGCTGCAGACAGGTGCATTAAAAAGACAATCACATTTCTATAATTTAAATTTCCGTCCAGAGCCTACATCAGAATGATCACACATACATTCAATCAGTCTCGCACCTTTCAGCAGACTGAGCTCTTGACCAATGCTTTCCTTGTCATCCTTTAATGATAGCCATCCAGTAGTCCCTCTACGCCGTCGAAGAACGCAGATGGTCAGTAGTTTTTATCTGGACTCCAGGGCACGTTGGGCTCGTAGGAAATGAACTGGTGGACAAGTTAAAGAGGCCACACCACTAAACCTCTTCTGGAGGTCAGTATACCATCTGCTGACTATGTTCCATGTTACACAGTTGAGCCCTCCAGTTAGTGGAATATAAAAAGGCATACACTCGAAACGCCCAACAAGTTAAGGACAATATCGGAGACAACGGATGTCTGGAGGCCCCTCGCAGGGACTCTGTTGTCCTCTGCCAGCTCTACATTGCCTATACTTGGCTGACACATGGTCACCTTCTCCGCCATGAGGAACCACCTCAGTGTCACTGTGGCACTCATTTATCAGTCACCCACATTTTATTGGATTGCCACAACCTCACCGCCCAGAGGCGGAGTTCTAATCTCCCTGGAGCCCTGAGCTTGGTTTTAGCTGACAGTGTTTCTACTGTTGTTTTAAATTTTGTGAGTGTAACACTTTTATGTAGGTGGTTTTAACGTGTAACGGAGTGGTCGGATGTTTTAATTTTCTCTGTGAGATCACCCAGTCAAGACACTCTGATTTCATCTTTAAATGTTTCTCTCCTTTCTCCATGCTCTTTATTTGCTGCTTTTATTTCTTGACGTGTTAAACCCTTTGCTTGGTAAATTTTATCACATTCATACTTGGAACAAGGGACAAACTTTGTCGTTTAGTCCCTTTCAAAATCAAACCATCCATCCATCCATCACACCTTTCAGAGTTAAATTATTCACTGGTAATTTTTATTAGTAGTCTTTTGTTATTGTGTGATGTTGCCATGTTGTTGACCAGTGATTAGAAAGATTGAGTACAAATCAGTATATGTAATTTGCTTTGTATCTATCAAATTACACTTGATTATTTAAAAGTTGAGCAGTATGGCTGTTGTAAGCTTACCAGTCTTTCAGATGTTGTAACATCACTAACTTCAGTGAAAATTGCGCTGGTAGCTGAAGTTAAATCTCTAGATTTAAATTAGTGAGTTTTGTCATAAATGGTGTAAAATCATATAACCTATTGATATCACTTAATAACAGCGTGCACACTCACGTGCATAAAGAGGAGGAACTGGCTGCAGTTCACAAACAGCTAATGGTGCTGTCGTCTATGGCAACCAACTTTAGGCTGCCGCATTGGAACGTAGTGTCGGTAGAGAGACTGGCGTGCCTGCAGGACACCTCAGGTGTCACTTTTTTCGTTCATGGTCTCTGCTGCCAAGCCATTTTCATGTTTACTGGATGGGGGTGGAGCCACTCTCGCTGCAGGACGAGAGGCGGGTTGTAGCACATTCGTGTCTCTAAAGGCGGATGGTCAATGTGGAGGCTGGCCGTCTGACTGCCTGTTGACCCTGTAAGTGGACAAGTGGTTGCTCCTTTTAGAAGGATCTGAGCAGGCACTTGTGGTGAGAGGTTTGTTAGTTATTGGGAGTTCCTATGCTAGCTCCAGTTAAGGAGATAATGTTTAGATCCATAAGAAGAGGGGGAGGGGGGGTGCGGAATCATCTGATGTGCTCTTAGATTGTATGCTGGGGGGGGGGGGGGGCATCTGGGGTATGGAGGTGGCTTCACCTACAGAAGTACACTGTATGGGGTGCAGTCGTCTGCAAGTTGTGGCTAATGTCAGCATCAGTTATGCCTGTGCCTTGGGTTCCGAGGCCATCCTTAGTTGACATGGGCAGTCGGTGTAGTTTGCTGAACTCGCACTTGGGGTGCAACCAGAGCTCATAATTGGTGGCATTTTTCCCTGGGTTGAATGGCTTCCTTCGGTTTGGAGGCAAGTGGAAGGAGTCAACCAGAGGCTTTATTGACATCGTGACTCTTTCGCTGCAGCTATCTGGACATGTTACTGAGTGGGACTCCTTGATAGGTCAGGGGTGAATACATAAAGGAAGACACTGCTCTCGTAGCAAAGCTTGCAGGATGCACTGGTTTTTTCCTCCATTTGACAAGGCGATAGTAGAGTTTTTGATGAACTGTCTCCAGTTGGCGCACAATGAACTTTGGTTGTGTTCAGACAAGACACTTAGACTGTCAAAATAATTTTCAAAGTATTTGTAAGAGCTTTCTCATGTTTACAGTATTGTATGAAACTTGTTGTGCTCACGTTATTCTTGGGACAAAAAGTTGTCGTGATTCAGCCGTACAAAGCTCTGAAGTTAACAATGGGTGAAATGTGTATTGTGAAGACAGGTCAGGCATGAATGAAAGGATTTTGATTTTAGTTGAGAAAACTATTCTCTCTACTGAGGTTGAAGTCGAGAGTGACGGACGTTTTATGGATGTGTAACAGGTCTGAGAGAGATCGAGATAATGCTTGAGTGTTTTTAACGGCTGACAAATTTATTATTCATATGACACTTGGCAGAAATGGAAGCGCATGTGGCATTGCCACATCGCAATTGCGAACCAAAGCTGTCATTGCGTTATCATATTGCCATCAGTACAGTATTATACATATTGGCTTCTTATTTCTAATGGGTTTCATACAAAAATTTTCAGATTGTAAAACTTTCCTCTGAAAATAAACTTCCATCCCTTTTTCTTTTTTCCACTTGTAAGATATTTTACTTAGATACTTTGAAGTTGGCCAGTGACCCATCCAAATAAACTCCACAACCCACTAGTGGGTCGTGCCCGATAGTATGGGAATTGCTGGTTTAGAGTAATTTGTTTTATGAGACAACAGCTGATGCTTCCACCTAGAGACAAAAGACATCACATGGAATCATGTGAACAGGATTTAAATGCAACTTGATAGTCATTAGACTAGGTGGGAAAGAGTGGAGGTCCTGCATGAAATTAACACACTGATTGACCACAATTTATTGTCACTGCATGGTCTGAGTACAACATGGAACAAGTAAAAAGCATATTCTGAGTTTTTGTAGGTTTTACGCAGACTTAGATTATTCACATAATGAATGTGTAAATGTAATAAAAAGATGTCACTTCTCTGAAGTATTGTTGTGAGTGATTGGCTTTAATAATGGAACTGATGGAAAAGGAAATGTTACTGGTATCTGTACGCAAGCTATGGATGCTTTAGTGGGATCAGAAGTACCTGGGTAATTAGAGGTAATTGCTACTATTTATGGCTGCCAGTTCTGTAATTAGCAAATGACGCTAGAGTGCAGGCATTGTGTAGGACAAGATGGAAAATTAGACATTTAACCATTCTTGTTGGTAACTCAAAACAGAAGAAATTCTTGACCTGTCCTTCATCTGATACTTAAAAATGAATGTTTGGTCGTATTTTATGTGGTGGTGTAGCATTCATCCGGTTGTGATGAAACTTTGTCAGCAAATTGTTTGCACTTTTGTGAAGGTTTTAGATATAATTCAAGTAAGTCTTTCCACTTCTGTTATAGTAAAAAACTTGTTATTCTTCCTAATATAAGTCTTGATATCACTCCAAACCAATTCAATCAGATTGAAATGGCAGTGATACAGTGGTAGCCTAATTACGGTATGACTCTGTTCCCTTGCAACTTCTTCTTCTACATACGTCACAGCCTTATTTTGTTTCACAACTGACTACAACAGCAGCTTTGTCATACTCATATATGCAGCAATGTCTCTCGCTAGCAACCACTGTACCATAGTTTCTTTCCGGTCACTAGTTGGAGTTCTGTCTAATATGACTGAACGGTAAACACTGTTGGGACACTAAACTGCAATAACAAATTTTTAAACCACTGCAGGAAATGTTGGTGGTCCATATCTTTGTGGTAATCGCCAGTTTTTCTGGATCGGAAAACTAAAAGTCAGTCATTCACAAATTCACTTGACGATCCTGCATGTACCACAATTAATCTGGCACCTCTAACTGTTGGCTGATGACCACTGCTATTTGGAGTATTGTCTGTCCAGAAATTAATAAACAGCTTCTCCAGCGTTGACCCAGGTTTCATCTAACCATACAATGGGATGGATATCATTGCCTTTAATTTTATGCAAGAATATACTTCTAGCAGCAACAACGTGTGGCTTTTCAAGTAACAGTCTGTGTCCATTTAACTTTTGAAGCGGAAGCCCATACTTCTTAACGAAATTAGCAACTTCGCTACAGTTGGATATTCTTTCCAGCTATAATAGCCATAAATATGACGACAGATTGCATCAGTTTGAAACAAATCGAGATTGGTAACAGGGTGAGGCTGCTGCTTTTCCTTGTTTGGGGTAGCTAAAAACACACAGTTTTCTTCACCCGGGTTATCTTGCACATGGTTTGCTTCACTGTCTTGTACTTTTTGAAGCAGCACACCTTTCCTTATAATCGTTCTTTGACTCAGTCCTAGAGTTTTCGAGGTACACTCTAAGACTCTTCTCAGCCGGAATTGACGATTCCCCGTGAACAGAAACAAACTCTTTCTCTTGTTTGTAGAACTCCCGCATTCTTCTAATTAATTACATTGCCTGGCTATTTAACGGCACTCTGCGACGCAACGGATTGTCGTTTGGTTGAAGACGCCGTTTCGGTGACATTTTTTAATAAATAAAAAAAATGTACCTGTAGCAGCAAAATCACGCACGATACAAAAGCAGACGATAGCACAAGAACACACAACGCTTTCATAGGACTCGTCAACGTTGTAGTGACGACGGAACCGGCATTCGTAGCTGTGCTGTGATTGGTTCAAAAGATGCAGTGTCTCGCGTTTGTCATTTGTTTTTCAGTCATACTGGCAACTTCGACATTCGTGAAGTGACATGTTTTAGTGGCCTGACTATAAAAGGTGTTTTTAAAACATGGATTTTTTGTGTTTGGGAAGATAGAAAGACTCTGGCTTTCTACAATGGCTGCATGTTTCTCCCCATAAATCATTGCGTCGTTACCAATTAGCTCTGACACCTGAAAAGTATTTTCACCAAAATAACCTTGACTGCTGAGCTCAAGACTCAAACCAAACTACTGTTACTTCATCCATTCTATCTAAGTTGTATCTCATGTTGCAATTAATCAGTTTTGTTTCTATTTCAAAATGTGGCCTGCAACTAAAACCTCATGAATTTAGTCTTACTTTTCGGGTGTAGCTTAGATGCGAGTAAATATGTTAAATACCCAGGATAATGCTGGGTTTTCAGATAATTTTAAAATAAAGTTTTTTAGCCCTTGAAATAGACATTTTATAAGCTGACCTGGCTTTGTAGTATCAAATTCCAAATTGTTTGCTTTTATGTTTGAATGTTTAGAAGCTCTTTAAACACATTTTGGGAGGTAAATTTTGCTTCATAACTCTCTCTCTCTCTCTCTCTCTCTCTCTCTCTCTCTCTCTCTCTCTCTCTCTCTCTCTCTCTCTCTCTGTGTGTGTGTGTGTGTGTGTGTGTGTGTGTGTGTGTGTGTGTGTGTGTGTGTGTGTGTGTGTGTGTGTGTAGTTGTTCCATGCTGTGTCTTTTCAGTGTAGAGACCCAGGTGAAAATCTGATTTTTGTCCATGTAAATACGTAAATAATTACTGACAGGACTACCGACATACTGTAGAACCAAGTAGCCACAGCAGTTCAAGAAACCAAGTAGTTTGTTCATGACGATGATGGTTTCATAATTGTGAAATGATGATCTGAAGCTTTGTGCTGCTGCCGATTTGCACGGGTTACTTATATGTTTGCTCTGGACACCTTACATGGTTTTCCCCTCACCTAGTGAGTGTGGTCATTTTGTATGTCCTGTCTTTAATAATTGTCTGCATTGTTTATCTCCTCTACATAGATATAAGCAAACTTGACCCTTGTTGCTCTTAATACTATTAAACGCATGCTTCTGTGCTGAATATGGGATGCACTGACAAATAATAAATCTTTTCACTCATGTCATCTTCCTCCTTACTTAAAATTCTAGATACTCGAATGATAGTTAATGTGACACTTAGGGTGCAATTGCTGGAGACAGCAGTCATGTATGCACGAGTTGTGACTGCACAATTTTGTGAATTTGTGGGAGTACTTTTTCTGACAGAGGCTGTGCCCAAAAGTTTTAGTTGTAATATTGTGAGCTTGAAATACTCTCTCTCCTCCTCGTGTGTGTACAACTACTGTAAAATTATAGAAGACACATTGTTTGTAGTAAGATGATTAGTATTACAGTTTATGTCCCTTGGTCTTACCTTTGTTTTTGGTTGGTTTTAATATTTTTTACCAAGAGACTGTCTAATGTTAATATGCTTGATGCCGTTTTGTTTGTCACATTTAAGCTTTTATCCTCGGTATGGTCCAGTATGTGATCAACATTTCTAACTGCATATCATTTACAACAGCGTGCAACTCCTCCCTTAGTGTCAAAGATTTCTCCTCTCCATATTGTAATGGCTTTAAACTTTGGGTTTCTTTCTCTCCACTAACCCATCACTGTACTCCACCCTCACACCCTTTTTATCACAGTTTTCAACTTGTCCTTCACCCACATCCAACTGCCCCCCCTCCTCTTTTCAGCTTATTTGCTGTAACTGTTATTTAGTATTTCATCAATGTTGTCTTTATTTTTAGACTAGTCTTTTTCGTGTGCCTGTTTCAGTGTGTGCTCTCCCTTCCCCTGTCTCTGCTGTTAATATTATTGTACAGGCAGTAACCACTTGATGTATGCCAAGTCTTGTTTGATACTAACCTTTGCTGTTACTACATTCTCTAGTCTTATCTGTTATTGAGTTGCTGTTCATTATTATATTTGTATGACAAATAACAAATATTTTTGGAACTGTTTTAAAATATTACTGGATATTTGTGTGTCTGATATTTGTCAGCACAATTATACCATTTCTGTGTGATATGTATTTCAATTATTGATCAGTGAAGTTATTTTGGTTCATAGATTAATTGATGCAATGTCAAACAGATGTTAATTACTAGAGGAAGATGCTCACACCTATAAAAATTTATATGTTCAGTATTTGTGTAAGATTAACTAGGCAGTAATTAACATATATGACATGTGATTTTACATACATCTGATTATTTGGTAAAAAGTAGAAACCAAATTGGAAAATAATTGGCAAAAAATTTTACTTATGGCATTAGCCATACATGTAGCATGTTAATATGTTGTGGCTTCTAGAAAAATATTTGGTATGTCATTCATAGGATGACAAAGAAAAGCGTCTGGATAGAGGACCTCTAGAGCAGAGGCCATGGCATCAAACACATGCTGTGCCAGTAGAGTACAGAACCCCTTCTGGATCTTCAGTGTCAGGTTCAGGTTCTACAATTGGCAGCTTCCATATCTCAGTGATGCGAACAGGTCCTCATCCAGTAAGTAACACTTGCTTGGAACACCGAAGAAAACAGTAGGATGAGAGCGAAGAGAGGATTTTAAAATGTTGAAGTTGTAGTTTCCCTGTAGTTTTTAACTATATACTTGACAATACTGCCTTTGTAGTTGAGCTAAATGGTTTCAGGGCAATACTTTATTGCTGCAGTTGTGCACTCATATAGGCTGTACATTTGTAATTCATTTTAGGCGCATGCTTCGTAGATGTGCTTTAGAACTGCCTATGAATAAATTGTCTGGTAAAAACTAATAAAATAATGAAAGATTGCTACTTTATAGAAATGCACTTGGTTGCTTTAAATTGCTGCATTTTTTGTTGTTTTATTTGCTTTACTTGTTCTTTATAGTTGCATGCGGAATGGATAATGACTGTTATGCATATTTTATAGTGGCATCTTCACTATTTATTATTATTATTATTATTATTATTATTATTATTATTATTATTAAGTTTAAGATTCCATTAACTTTTTCAGCTTTTTATATAGGTATGATAATGTTGTTGCATATATTCCATGTTTGCTAACATTTGTTCATGTTTGAATCTTCTGAATTATTTCAAGAGACCTTTTTAATATAATCCAAAATATGTGGAGTACAATTTGACAAACTGTTTTTATTCTGATAAATTTTTACACACAGGTTATATTGATCATAACATTTCTTCATATTGATAGTCATATGAAAGAAATGCTGTAAAGTAGTGTCTAATTTGCATACCAGATTTTCATAAACAGGAAATCATGTCTATTAGGTTCCCAGGACATTCAAAGTTTGAATCACTCATAATTGCCAGAAATAAAAATTTTATAGTTCTACAGAAAAATATTATGGTTGTGCTACTTGCACTTTCTTATAAAAAGTTGACGTATAAGTGTGTTGCCACACTTAATTTTCCACAAGCAGTTAAATATTTAACAGAGCATAGAACTCCATGCTAAACCATTGTTCTTCCTCAGGTTATCAGGATAATTCTAGATTAGTCAGAAAAAATAGCGTAATCTTCCATTTATTTTCTTAATTTTAAAAAGGCCACTATTCCGTCTTCCATTTTGATGATCGTGTGATTATAACAAAAGAGACTTATCTTTGTGGATTGTTTAAATTAGGGTTTTCTGTTGACATTGATGCGGTAACGTATCAAAATAGGAAAGTTCTGTTTTGACTTTATTTCATTTGTGTTTAATGGTTAGTACAACATTGTTTTGTTTGCTCTGTAGATTTTTAATGTAAAACTTGTTCAATTTGTTATTGCCTTAATACAGTAAAACCCCTTTTTATCAAATCTCTGGGGACTCAAATATTTTTTCCTTAAAAAGGGGTTTTCCTTAAATGGGGGTTTTGCCTAGGCACACAGGAGGAGTGACCCAGAATCATTATTCAAGCATTTTTAGGAGATGTAGTGGATATTTAATTGCAAACTTCCCAATTAACTGCCAAAAATTTGAATACATCATAAAAACACACATTTCACAGAACACATTCATTAGTTTTTTAAAAAAATCAAAAAGAATTGTCTGTTTTCTCCTTCCAGCATACTGTAATGAGAGAAGTTTTCGCTCAAGTTGGGTGATATTTGCCAGAATTGTCTCGTCTACATTAAAAGTGGAAAAGTTTTCATGAATTTTACACTTTTTGAAACCATGTTCATGAAGAAAAAATGAACTAATTGACATTGACATTGACACTGGCACAGCTTTCACATTCAGGTGTACTGTTTATAAACATTATGCGGTTAGGTTTGTTGACGGTTTGCATTTATTCAAAAGTATATTTCGTGTTTGGTTGTTCGCAGTAAACACGTAGTTGACTCACTATGTGGAGTCCCATCAGCCACGGCACCGATTGTCAGCTTAGCTTTCTTTACACAACTGTTAGTTAGTCGTGCTTTGCACGACTCGTTTTTAGAATTTATTCTTATTGTGAAATGCAAATATGTACCTAAGTACTTCTTCATATTTTTCGTCTCTTGTAAACAAAAGAACACTTTTGAGGTAGAAAGTTTCCAGATAGAGTAAGAGCATATAGAGCAGTACATGTCGTATCTTTGCACAAAAAAATATTTTTGCTTCCTTCGATAGCCAGAGTTCTGTTGTGCACCAACTGATTCTGACATCCTGGAATGTAAAAAACAACCAAAATTGAAGTATTTTGTCAGAGAATTGTAAAAATAGAAAGCAAAATGAATTTTTAAATAATCTGCAATAAATACCTGTTTGCTCAGTGTTGAAAACAAACTCTGTTAAAATTCAATATTGATTTATTCGCTTGGATGCATCTGCAGCAGCCAAGGTTACTGCAATCATCACTGTTTATTTTCTTGAAACAAATTTTGTCACTTTTTGCTGACAAATGCCATGTTTATTTTTGAATCTATGAACCCAGCTATAAGAAGCTTTAAATTCAATATCAGTGAACTGTTGTGCTGCTGCTAAAACCTACTGCTGTAAATTCCTTGTAGTCACTTGCTGATTACACTCTCAGGCTTGAACGAAACGAGCATATGTCCAGGAACAGATTCCTGTGTACTTACCAAAGTGATTGCCTACTTTCTTCTTTCTCTCTTCCCATTGGAATAAATATTCCTTTTTCCTTAACTGGCTCCATTACTTTTTATTTCTTTTCTTTTTTTCTGCTGAATTGTTTATAGGGTCAAAGTGGGGTGAGCCTTTGCGATATTAACAACTTTAATCCAAAGAAAGACAGTATACTATTCATCTACTGAGCTGTGTTCTTAGACTTTTTCGAAAGTTTCCTCTTCACTGTTTCATTTTTGTGAGAAAGTTCATCAGTCATGAATATTTTTTCAGCTAGTATGTCCACAGTTCATATGTAAATTTCTTCACCCATCAACATTGCTTCACACGATTCAGACGCAGTGAAATTATTTGCAGCAAGCAAACATTCATAATGAACAACAGCATCTTTTAATTTCACCTTCATGTCACTGTATAATGAATCAGCAGCTACTGATACTTCAATTCCTTCATTGACAGACATTTTTAATTCACACTATTGTAAACACACCAATCTTTGCGGAAGTCTGGAATGAACTGGTTCTGTAGCAGGTAAGGTCCATTGGTCTATCAGTTGTATATGGCTCTTCACACTTTCTGACTGTATGCGTGTTTATATATACAATAGAGTAACAGCTATACTCTGCTTTTACACGAAGAAACTGGTTCCTTTAATTTACAACGGATATTTATAATCTTTCCACAGATTATCATCATATCATTCAAATTTGAAATAACATTGTAATGACAATAGTAATTATAGTATAACCCCGTTTTTACTTTTTCCAACGGTCTTAATGAAAATGGTGTAAATTGTGGGAAATAATGTTTTAATGGTAAAATATGCTTACTGGATCACCCTTGCATTTTCGTAGTTAATTTGTGATATATGTACATAATACCATTTAAAATATTCTCACATCTTAAGTTTTACCAAATTTTACAGCAATTTCATTAAGTCCCTTGAAAAGTGTAAAAACGGGGTTCTACTCTATATGTGATTACAAATCTTTTCTGGTGTCCAATATTTTTCTTTGGTTTCCTTAAATGATCACTTATTGCTAGGATGGTTTTTAAACGAAAGTTGTATGTAATTCTCTTTCAGATTGTTATCCGGTCACTATTACTGAACTTAAAAAAAAAAAAAAAAAAAAAAAAAAAAAAAAAAAAAAAAAAAAAAAAAATACCAATTATTAAGACACCTGTTCAAAATTGTGCAAATGCAATGCTGTGAAGCTGTGTGCTAATTATTTTCTTAGTCGCCTTATTATGAACTTTAGAAAGTTGTAATATCTTCACAGTTTGACGCTTAACTGTGGATAGAATGGTACTATTTTTGTATCATTTGTACATATCAGCAGAGAAAATGAAGGTTCATATCCTCTTCAGATTCATGCCAAGTTCACATGTTAGTTCCACAATTGCTATAATGGATCCATACCATTCATTTGGTTAAAGTAACTGACACTGTTAAAATAATATTAACTGCTGCTGGTTCCTGAACAGTGAAGGAAAGCTGATCACAGTAAAGGATAAATGCCACCCAGTCTAGAATCGGTTCCTTCAACACTTTCGGCGCAGTCTGTGGAAAACACAGACAATATTTACTGTATTCACTTCACTTTTCTAGATATCGACAAATGCATCTGTGTGGCGTATAAAATTGCTCCAATTCTCATGCTTTATTTGTGCCAGTGCTACCATTTCCTGAAGTTCTCACAGTATTTCTTTAATTATTTATCATGTGATATTTGATCTGCACACAAATAATTCTTTAATTATTTAGTAATATTGGACATTATCCATTACTGTGTGAGAGAGGCAATTTGCTTTCGTATAGCTGCAGTTCAACCATTTAAGAAAAGTCAAGATTTGTCTCCTCAATGTGGTTGCCGTTTTCCTTTTTTTACAAGCCAGGAGACAGTTGCTACAAAACCAAATGATGTCCCAAAATGTAAAACAATTATTACACCTATTGTCATGGAAATTGCAGTATTTCCACTTATATTGTAGTCTCTCTAATCTTTTCTGGTAAAAGGCCAACAATTAAATGTTTCATTGAATGACATAATGTCTTAAAACTTTACCTTAACAATGTCTTGTAACACCAAGTTGTTATTGCTTGTGTCCATTAAAATTGACAGCCTGAAACTGAGGGCTATTGATGAAAATGTCTTACTGCCACTGAGTTATTTTGCCCCTTGAAGGTCATAGCTCCTGTATGGTTAGGTGTTACGTCCCTTTTCATATCCATGTATGCGATGACTGATGGGTTTTTTCTGGCATTAGTTACTAGCTGTTGTGCCTTCTGCTTGGTGTCTGTAATGTAGAACCAACAGTCCTTTCCTGTTCTACTCAGTGTTTCTCCTTGCAGAATTTCACTGCAGTGTTTTATGAATCTTGAAAGTATTGCCCCCTGAGCACACAAATTGGTATTTTTGATCTCTTGTGAACACTGAACTTCCCCCAACTACTGGATTTTACAGCATTCTCCCATTATAAAGTTCAGGCTTTCTATACTTCAGAATGAAATGAAGCCACAGCAGATTAGCTGTGCATAATGGTGCGCTATGCTGTGGTGCGCGCAGCCATTCACCGTTGAGGGTTTGAGTCCCCCTTCGAGCATGGGTGTTTGTATTGTCCTTAGATTAGTCTACCTTAGTTTAAGTAGTTTGTAAGCTATGGACTAATGACCACACAGTTGAGTCCGGTAGATTTACAAACATTTGAAAGAAATGAAGCACACATCAAAAACTGATCCAGAACTTTTTAAGTTACTGGACCCAAGTGTCATTTGCAACTGGTCGGCAACCACTACCTGCCATACTGAGTAATTAGACAATGTTGGATGGAACAGAAGGTACTATAAAGCGCATTATCTTCAGTGGTTGTTGCTATGGAAGCAACACTATAAATAGGTTATCAACTTCCTCATGCTCAAAGTAGAATAAAAATTTGTGAATGAAACAATTGGAGAGTGGGAGCAAATAAATATTTTAGCTCCCATAGACTACTAAGACACTACTACCACCACCACCACCACCACCACCACCAATGCCAATGGATCGAGGAAGAACACAGAAGATGAGAATGCTGAATTATACAATTATAAGATTATTTCTTCCCAGATTTGTCTTTAAAAAATACAGTATTGTCTTAAGTACACAGTTCAGCATTATTGAAGTTACGTAATCAATTGGAGAAAGATTTTATTTACCAAATTAACATTTTTTGTCATTTTTTACAATAACACACATTTTTTGAGAGATTTTCAGTGCATTGTATCAGTGGAAACACATGCTTTCAAGTACTTATTCCAATACTAATTATGGAATTATCCTCTTTGAAAGCAAATAAATAGAGATAGTGCTTGCCTGATTGGCTTTTATTAGCCAATCACAGTACAGGGCTATCATATCAGCCCATCATATTATAGAATAATACGTATGTAGCACGAATATAATACACTACTGGCCATTTAAATTCCTACACCAAGAAGAAATGCAGATGATAAACGGGTATTCATTAGACAAGTATACTAGAATTGACATGTGATTACATTCTCACACAATTTAGGTGCATAGATACTGACAAATCAGTACGTAGAACCACCACCTCTGGCCATAATAACGGCCTTGATATGCTTGGGCATTTTGCGCCGTATAGTATTCAGCATGTATGCTAGAGACAAATATCTGACAGTGGAAAAATTGATTTCACATATGAAAGACGCAGAAAATTTCAATGGCAATAAAGGGACCATGTCGAGGATACTGAAAGACGGGGGATTCAGGCATCAGGAAACAAATGACTGGAGGGAATTATTGTTGGAACATAGTGGTATTGCAGCTGCAAGGACTGTTTTTAAGAAAAATGCAGCAGATTAGAGTAGCTGGCACCTCTCAAATTTATTATTTAGATGAGACTTCTGTCAACCAGAATCATGGAAAGGGGCTATGTGCTGGAAAATGCGCGATTGTCACAGTCGACTGAATTATAGTGCTTCATGTCGGATCAGCAAAACCTGGCTTCATTTCCCAGAGTAATCTTATTTTTAAGGCTGCAAAGCCTAAGAATTACGAAGATTACCATTCTGAGATGATGCACAGTGTGTTCAGAAGGTGGTTTAAAGACCAACTGTTGCCCTATGTCCCTCAGTGTTCTATTATTGTCACGGACAAAGTGAGCATCCATTCTATGCAAGTCAACAAAGCTCCCACTACAAATTCCAAAAAGGTAGACATTATTGTATGGTTAACATCAAAAGGAATACCCCATAGCTCTTCACATACCAGAGCAGAATTGCTCGTTCTTGTCGATGCCTACAATCCTGTATGCAAAGTTTATGAGAGAGACAAAATTGCAAACCAGAATGGACACTGTGTTATTAGGTTAGCCCCATACCATTGTCTTTGTAACCCACACTTGTATGGGCTCAGGTGAAAGCATATATTGAACAGGAAGAAGGGGGGGGGGATTCCAATCGCAGATGGTGAGAGACTTACGCATGAGGCAGTAGAGAGCATCTCAGAATGTGCAGGGCAGCATACGTAAGTAATAAATTTTGCAGAGTGAGAGTCCTCTACGTTTGACAGCAGAGACGACGATGGCATTTATTTCTTACTGTGAAGTAAGTAAGTATTACTTGTAATCTGGTAGGCTTTCCCGGCGATTCGTTGATATCTTGTGGAATTGGGTGTACTGCCGGTGATCCGCGTCTTCAAACATGATATTTCGACACTGTAACTCAGTGTTGAAATATCGTGTTTGAAGATGCGGATCACCGGCAGTACACCAGTTTCCACAAGATGTCAACTACTACTTACTGGTGCTTATAACTTTGTTTCTGTGACTGTCTGCAGCTACATTGAAAGTATTAATAACTTGAGTATTCATCTTTGGCCTTGTCATTATGCTGTTTTCTTCGTAAAATAATTTGTTCATATAAGTTGCACATGTTGTAGGGTCTTATCGTTAATTGATTTATTAATAATATTTTCTTATTTGATAGAACAGATCCATTGCAACTGTTACAAGAACATATCAGTTTTGCAATTTACAATTGTATTCTGAGGTTCTTTATCTGTTTACAAATAAACAAAGAACTATCACAATTTAAGCACTGAGTATTTTTAATATAAAGGTGGAAAGGTCTGTGTGTACTTACATTAAATCATTAAAAAGGTGTTATATAATGATTTTACATAAGTACACACAGACCTTTCCGCCTATATATTAACAATATTGAAAGTGCTTAAATTCTGACTTTTGTTTATTCAATTTTAAACAGATAAAGCACCTGAGGATGCAATTGTAAATTGAGAAACTGATAGTGTTATTTAATAAAGGATTTTAATAGTCACAACGGACCTGCTTTATGTTCTTTGAAATATGGAAGCATTCGACTATTGTCTTGCCAGGATCATGTTGGATTTTAATTTCCACCTAACTAGATGAGCTACCATCTTCAGATCTTCGGTAATAATTTATAAAACATGCTGCTGTATTGAGATGTGCTCTCATTATGGGAGTGAGATCCATATTTTATAAATTGGGTATTCCACAAGATGTGGAGATGCAGTTATCTGTTGAAACCAGCTTTATGGAAATAAATGAAAATATAAAATAAAACTTGATCCTGACAAGAAAATAGTGTTAGTATTTAGTTAATATTGCGTTCTAGAAGGCCTACATGCATAAATCGTAAATTGTTTAGTAGGCTGCACAGTGAAAGAGAATCAGCACTTGGTAAACCATTTAACAATCTGTTATTGATACCCTTAAGGTCATACATTCTGACAGTTGATAATACTTGAAGTAGTGTTACTTTCAATCACTGGTTGCTTAATGTAGTAATGCAAAAATCTGTTTAATTAATGGAACATTATTATTATTATTATTATTATTATTATTATTATTATTATTATTATTATTATTATTATTCAAAACCCAAAACCATTAAAAATTTTGAGTGTTTAAAGAAAGGAACTGAAGCATGAATATTGACAAAACAGCATGAGCGTGTGTGTGCGCTTGCTCACTGTAGCACAATGTTGGTTACCGTGAGCTGTCAGTGCGCGTGAAATGATGGCACGAACGTTGCAATGTCCCCCCCCCCCCCCCCTCTCTCTCTCTCTCTCTCTCTCTCTCTCTCTCTCTCTCTCTCTCTCTCTCTCTCTCTCTGCACTGAACGCTCACTGTGTTCACCTTCATAGCTGCTCTGAACTCCAGTTACAGGGGTTCGAAATATGTATCAAAAGGTTGAAAATTCCACCATTGAGATTCTAGTGTAGATAAAAGGAAACAGTGTTTGAGGTCAGTTACAATGTCATTGTTGCACAGCATGACTTTACTTATTTTTATTTTTATTTTAGAGAAAAAAGTGGATGAGGCAGCAGATAGTAGAGTTATTGCTGTTCCACACTGAAGACTGTTTGTGGAGTATATGAAACACATTCAAAGAATGGCAGTAAGGAAAAAACCCCTCTGCAGAGAATTGCTTCTACATTTGGAAATTTGGAAGCATACTGACAAATTGTGTATGTGTGTAAGGGGGAGGGGGCATCTCAGCTACCACACCAAGAGAAGTTTTCAAAAGATAGGATGAGGAATATACAGATGGACGTATGTACACTACAAGAAGTGGCACAAGTGTGAAGAATGAAGGCTACGGTTAAGCTTAATGCTGTTCTGATGAAAACAACAGTTTTGATTGTTTGGAGTCATTCATGGGTATGGCGGTTTGAAGATGATGTTCAGTTCTGTTTGAGTTATAACTGCTTGAAAATGCAATGTAATATGCAAGGTTCTGAATAGACTCTTCCAAAAAATGGAAAGTAATGCAAAGTCTTCGACTGACTAATTACTTGGGGGGGGGGGGGGGGGGGCAAGGTATTGCCGTAAGACAAGGTAACTGTTTACCAGATCTGTCAGTAGCACATGATAGTTTAATGTGCATTCATTGGTAAATTCCTTCCAGTAACCTGTTGGTATATTTCGAGAAAGTGTTCTCCCGATGTAGTTGTACATTGCGGTTTATATAAGCCCTGGTTTTCTACATGTAGGCTACCTTCCCTTGCATCACTGTGAGGTGTGTAATTGTGATTTGAGGAATTGAGGTAAGGTAGTTTGATGTTTAAAGATTCAATAAATATCACAAAAATAGTGTTCATAGGATGACTCGGTGACAATGAAATATTTTGCCGATACTATTTTCAGTTGGTGACTACCTCTGCTATCACCCATTACACTTTCTTTTGTCTTTCATATTCAGGTTACTATCATTGCCCAAATTATATGGTTGTTATTTTCAACGATATTGAAATCTTTTGGTTCATTCCAGTCAGGTTGTAGTTCAATCACAGCCTGGCTCCTCGATCCTATAACTTCTAGGTTGTCAGAATAGGGTCTTTAAAATTCAAAAATCTGCACCAGTCAAAAGTGAGTCATGTGGATTTTTGAACTGATTACTTCAACAGAACTGATGGATGTGATTAACACATTCAAATATATAGAATTAAGGGTTTCATTCAGTATTGAAGAGCTTCTTAGTTAGCTTTCCACCATTACAGAAATTAGTACTAATGATAGAGTATTTTGCTATCCTTTTCCTTGTGTTCGTGTTGTGTTCAATGTCTTGGACACTAATTTTGTGTGATAAGAGCCAGTTCAGAGGTACTGTTCTCTCTTGTCTGGCATTTCTATTTGATTATGAAATCTGATAATGTAATGTATTTGCTTTTGCCATGGCCCTCTTTGCTTCCTGTCTTTCACATTTGGGTATACCAGTATTTCATAGCTTTTTGTTACTGTACTGATAAAGATCAGAAGCACACTCCTTTGCGTCCCATAGATAAAAGATACACTGGTATCAAGGAATGCAGTATTCCAAACTATCATATCTTGTATCTGATGAAATTCTCAGAGGATGTCGTCATGATCTTTCAGTACCCATATTGCTAGACCAATCTTCATTGCACCACAATTTCTCTAAATCAGGCCTACCATGGAAGCTTAATGCCATCTTGAAAAAGATACCAGTTTGGATATTCTTTATTTTTGAAGTCATCAGTGTTCTGAATAGTTAGATGTGACATTGAGTGTTCATCAGAGAGGAGGGTCATTAGAAGTGCCCCAGAGAAGTCTGTTGGAACTGTTCTTCATAAAGGATGTACCTAGTTAAGACTGTGAATAATCAAAGATGTGAAGATGACTTTCAAATAACTCTAGGAGTAACAAAAGGCAGATAAAAATTCAGTTTGGTGTAATCAGTGGTTTCTTCCTCTTAAGTTAATGTAGTTGAGTAGGAGAAAATAATCCATAATGTTCGAATACAGCATTAGTAGTGTGCTGCGCGACGCATAATGTCGATTAGATATCTTCGGTGTAATAGTGCAAAGCAGTATGAAGTGGATGGAGCATGTGAGGAGTAAGTTTCATGAACGCTACACATTATTTTTTAATCATACATGTTTTAAAAAGTATTAACAATGTTTAAATAAATTTATGATTTTGCAATAGTTTTACTTAACAGCTGGTATGTTACACTAGATTTTTCCAAAATGGCTTTTTAAATTTTTGCTGTGTGGCAGTGGTCGCGTGGTCTAAGGCATCGTGCTACCGACTGGGCGGTCTTTCCCCCAGGCATGAGTGTGTGTATTGCCCTTAGTGTAAGTTAGTTTAAAGTAATTTGTAAGATAGGGACTGAAGACAATAGCAGTTTGGTCCAATAGGCTTACAAACTGTTGAATTTCAAATTTTTACATGGCACGTGTGTTACATCTGTAGGAGACTGGGGTAGTGAAAAAAACAACAGTTAAATGTTTTACAGCTGTATGACTCCTTGGTCCATCAGTTCCAGCAAACTGGTTGTGTTTCGTGGGAAAATACAACTTTCACGCATGGGTCGAAATTAGTGTAACAGGATGATGACCTGGTGTGTTGTCAAGTAATAGCATCATGTTAGATATGATTTGTTTTAATTGGTAATATTTATCAACTTCAGGTACAAGTAACCACCAAACTAGTCCTCAGAAATGGAAGCTGTTACACATGCTTGAGCATTCGACTTCCAAATCTTGCGCAACTCAGCTTTTGATTTAACATTTTTAAAGCAATTAGATTTTCTGGGTGACATACTGTGGCACTTCAGTTTTACGTTCCCCAATTTTACGTTTGTGTTTAGTCATAAATTCATAGTCCATGTGAAAAACCCATAAGAATATGTTAAAAATTTACAGATTTTATGTTTCTTCCTAGTAAGGTTAACCTAGATTCTATGTTCTTACTCGACCTCTCACCTTACCTAGTCCCCCCCCCCCCCCCCCGCCCCTCATCAAAACTGATATTTGATGTGACTGAATAAAAGATATGTGACAAAGAGGCAAACAATTCACACGCCTTTTTGTGATGGCGTTTAGGGGTATGCGAAGATCCACCATGAATGGTATTTGTGTAGCGTGACTGCTATCTAGCGATAGAAGTTAGCATACACTGATCTTAACTCTTTGTTTCAGCGCATGCACACCACCTTTGCCCATGGCACTACACAGGGATAACTCTCACATGCACACAAGAGGGTACAGCAGTAAACTATCTAAAACTCACATTTGATATCATTGCATCATTTGCTTTATTTAAGTACACCAGCAAGAAGAAAGTGGCAATAATTTGTTGGTGAGAAAGTCTTATCATGAGCCGGCCTCGGTGGCCAAGCAGTCTGCAGTGCGCCAGTCACGGTCTGCACGGCCACTATGGTCGGGGGTTCGAATCCCCCTCAGGCATGGATATTTGTGCCATCCTTAGTATTAGCTAGTTCCTAAGTAGTTTGTAAGTTTAGGGACTGATGACCCCGTAGTTGAGTCCCATAAGCTCTACAAACATTTGAATTTTCTTATGATGAAATGAGAAAATTAAAAACTGAGTTTAATATTAGTTAAACAATGAATCTTACTAGGAGCTGCAGCAATGTAAAGCCACTACTCACTTTAAAGCAAACTTAATTTTGCTGGTACAGTTGGAATCCAGTAGACAGAAATATTTCCATTAACTCATCTTGTTTTTGGCCCATTTTTTATCAGTTATGATGTCTTAGGTGGGGTTTATCAATTATGATTTATTAGGTGGTGCTGCTCCGTTGCACAGTGGTAGTGTGTCAAACTACAAATCTAAAGGTTGTGGGTTCGATCTCCACCACGTCCTAGGATTTTTGTCTGTCACTTTCCACTTCTTTCACCTCTGGCATTGTTTTTGATATGAAAAATACCGAGTAGCACCGTGGTTCGGAACCCACATTAAAAGTGTAGGTTCCCCTATCACTGGCTGGGTAAGTCAGTTCGAAGGTCGGAGGAAGGCAATGGCATACCACCTCCAAACAGGACCAAGCCTAGTAAAGCACTGTGGTGTTCAAACCAATCTTCAGATTGTAGATTGCTTTACCTTTTTTAGGTGGTGTGTATTAATAAGGAAGTTACAAAAAAATATCTACTCTGATCCAAACAATCCACAGATGGAGAAGAGCAGAGTACGGATTATTGAAAGTTCATTGTTGTAAATATAGTCGTTACATGCCTTTGCGAGTTGTTAAAAGAGGAAAATCTTGTTTGATACCTAAACAATAAATTAAACAAAATTCCAGTGACGCGTTTAAGTATTATTGCGAAGAAATGTGTAGACATTGAGAAGTACTTCTACTGATTGTGAAGTTCTCCTAAGAAGAGGAAATCAATGAAGATGTCATCATTTGAATCAATGCTCGCAACTTGGTTCAAGCAAGACCACATGGCAAATGTTGCCATATACTGCGCCTTCTTGATAGAAGGGCCCCCTACATATTGCTGCCCAGTTAGGAATTGAAGATTCATGACCATCCAGTGGATGGAAAGATCTCCACAAAAATGCATGTTTTGACGTATGATTTGTAGTTATACCATGTCATAAAATAGCTCAATTTTCATGTATTTTGACACCAATTTCAACAGAACAGATAAGTCCATTACCAGTACCACAAATTATTGTATAAACATTGTATGGTACACTGAAGCATCCCAGGGTCGGTGGCAGCTTTTTCCTATCGCTCATAGGTTGGCAACGCATAATGCTTCATATAGCCAATGGTGTGTTACTATCGTATAACCAACGAGAGGGTAGAAAAGATTTAATGAATTCATAGTGATGAAATTGGAACGATTGACTGGTTTGGTGTGTTTAGACATGCATATTTGCTTTTGTGTGTTGCAGTTTCATGTAATTATTGCAGGCCATTGCATTAAATTGATTCAATTGGGTGAATTGTTATTGATTTTTACAATACAAAATGATACGTATACGTTCACCCATCTACCTACCTAGTGCCATGATTTAATTAAAAAACACAATTATATGGAACATGGATCACACTTTTCTTTGTATCGCAGAATCCGTCTCCTTATTCCGAACTCAAGGTGAGCACTGACTACATTCCTGTGCCACTTAGGTATGTATGCCACTGGCACTATTCTAGACTTAACTATTGTTCATTTAATTTCATTCACTTACACAGATAATGTACAGTGGAGGCCTATTGAAGAGCATTAAGATTTTTAATCATGTACATATGCTTATTACATTTTTTTGGGGGGGGGGGTGTGGATTAACGTTGGACTGCACGAAAATGTAAAATAGAGGTTTCATTGTACTAGAGGTTTCAGTTTGTAATAGCCAGCTGCATTCATGACAAAGATCGCTGTTAATCGATATTTTGCAGCTTCAAAACCTGGAAATGTGCTATAAAATTTCTTAAACCTCTTTCTCCTGAACTGATCAGTTTCATCTGTATATGGTTTGGCTTCTCTAGCCACCTTCCTTGATCCTTGTCTTGAGTTCCTCAGGCTAGAACAATGGAGCCTCTGTATCAGCACTAGATGCCTCTCCACTTTCTGTGATGCTATGCCAATTAGAATGACTTTTGAATCATTTTAATCAACCATTACTAGCTTCAAACATTTCATCCTTGGCTGACCCTCCAGCTTCTTATTTCAGTTACCACAAATAAGTTCAGGCTTGACAGCACACCATATTCTGATCAACATAATAAGTTTTCATTATTACTTCATTATCACACAGTAGTTGTAACATTGTTTCAATCTGAACGATAAAACCATGACATTGACGAACAATACTTGAATTCAAAGACTAAATATTTTCACAGCTTAAAGAATTTTTTTCTTGTTCTGAAATTCTGGTAAATCAAACTACTTTGCCAATTCAAATTTTAATTTTTGCATTGAAGTTGTTGTTAAAGTTTAGTTCACATTCCTAAGGTAATGAAATTCTTTTCTTGTTTGATGTAAATGAATCGGTTCCGCTTTTTTTGGGCCACATGATATTGTAGTTAGAATAAAATGATTCCGTATAAAACAAGACAGACACTGTCGTAAATCGAGCTTTGAGTCGACTAGTGAGGGAACAAAGATATTTTCATAAGCCGAAAATTTTTGGCGTGCAGGTGCAAAAAAAGATGAATCACATAACTGTAGATTTGTGTAAAATGGGTAATGTAATTCAGGGTATTACCTTATCTACCATTGTTATTTTTGTACCAGTAGTCAGTGAGCCTCTGTAATTTGAAAGAGAAAAATCACTGCCACAACTGGAAGCTACAGCATTTCTAACATTTTCAAATCAGTTAAAGTGATTGAGTGCGTATTGCTTTTTTTCATGCCATGCTGTGCATGTACAAGGAGAGGCGAAAATATTGCCTGGCCCGAATAATTTAGTGTCCAGGAACAGAGAATAGTGCAAGTTCAGAAGTGCAAGTGATCCCAGCTATATAAAGTGTTGAAATATTAGAAATTCACATTGGTAACTTTACTATGATGACCAGCATTTGACATCTGCTTCAGTGGCTGAACGGATAGGCTGATGGTTTACGAACGTAGAGGACGAGTGTTCGACTCTGACTGGACTTGTTTGAATATTTTTATTTAGACCTGTGCAGGTAATATTATAAACCTTTATTGACTACAAATTTTTTAGGTTCCATTTTATTTCAGAAGATTCCATTTTAAAATAAGATTATCTTAAAAAGACAAACGGTCATAGTAAAAATATTGGAAATTGATGTATTTATATGTAGTTACTTTGACTGACACCTGGTGTCTATAGTTTTTGTCTAAGAGAAACATCACTTGATTGGCATACATCATAGGTCTGCTTCAAAATGGCCGACTTGAATGTTCGCCACTCAATAATTGCTCTCTTTAAAAATGGTGTTAGTGCATCAGAGGCAGCATGTTGTTATGGTGTTGATGCTTCACAGCAAGTAGATGGATTAGATGATTTAGAGGTAAATGTGAGGTAGCGAGATGTGCAATACGTGGAAGACAAGAGTCTTTACCCAAAGACAAGGTGAAGAATTGTCCGGGGGTCCAGAATACTCCTATTTCAAACATCTGGGGAATAAGTAAAGCTTCATTTTATCGGGCTCTAGGAGAACTGTTCTTAAAAGATAGGACCATAGACTTGTGTCCCTCTTATCAAAGAAACTTTGTCTGAAGAACAAACCGTGGATAGAATAACAGTTCTGAGTTACTCAGAATATACCCATCAGAGAATAGTAATTTGACCGGTGCCCAACAAATTTCACCAGCAGAGGTCTCTTGTTAACCACAGAACGTAACAATGTGCCCAAATAATGTTCAGAATAACATGCGTACAGGTTTTGGTTCATTCTTTATGGGAGAGAACTGATATGGATGAGAACTTTTTCCATACACTTGTAAATTCAATGCATTGAAGGGTCCAACTTATTCTTTATACTAATGACATGTGGAAAGAAAAAAATATTTAAGCTATGTATACTTCCTACTTTTTATTTTATTTCATTTTTTCTGTAGAAACATTGTCAGACACAAATATACTTAGAGAGAGGCATTGAATTAAAATATGTGCCATTGCTGGGATTCCAATCTGGGACCTCCTGCTTGCTAGGCAGGTTCTATATCACTAAGCCACCATGACTTAATGAATACTGTGACTGCACAGACTGTCTTAAGGCATGTCTTCCCCCACAACACAGACTTCAATTGTGCCTCATTGTGTTAAGGACGGAGATGTGCCTTAAGAGTCTGTGCAGCCACCATATTCATTAAGTCATGGTGGCTTTATGTCTGAGATATATATACACTCTCCAACTACAGTAGACCTATTTCATCTGGTGTGACGATTTTGTTAGCTCCTTGGTAGGGTCTCAGCGCACTGTACTGGCAGCTGTAGTATCTGTTGATCGTGAGATATTTTTGACATGATTACACGATTAAAAGAAATTACAGTGAGATTTGATTTGACAGATACTACAGCTGCCAGTACAATGTGCTAAGACCCTATCAATGAGAAACATCATATCAGTTGAAATAGCCCTACTACGGTTGGAGAGACCATATCAAACTTGAAACAGATACACAAATGCACAACCACTTGCTCGTGTCAGTCGCGCTTAAGGTCTTAGAAAAATATGTCAATCAGCTGATACATTTCTCTTAGCTGAAAACTGTGTACACACACACACACACACACACACACACACAACAGGTGGCAATCAAAGAAATTGCAAATAAATACGCCTCTTTTCAGTATTTTTACTATAACCATTTGTGTGTTTAAAGCTTAGACTAATGTAAAATGGAATGTTTTGAAAGAATGTGGAACTTTGAAATGCTTAAAACTGCACAATTTGTAGCAAATCAAGGTTTAAAATATTACTTGGGATGGTCTGAATAAAGGAAAGACAATTGATTCAAGCTAGTTTTCAACACTCGTCATTAAAATCTTTAAACTGTCATCCTGTCTGCTCTGCCACTGAATCAGATGTGAAGAGATTGTTATTGTAAAAATGTTAACGACATGGAGTCCTTATATTTCAACCCTTTCTATGTGCTCAAATAATTATTTTCAAGGAAATGACATGATGTTAAATTGCAATTAATCTTGACATACACTGTGTCCTAAATATTACATTTCTTCTGTTTGTTGATGAAAACACGAAGCAGAAACTCCACAAACTAGGCACTAACTCTGATGAGCACTTGCCTGTCAGCATTCGAACACCGAATTCAGGCTACGTTTGGAACAAAAATTGCGAACATCAAAATATTAGCCGCGAACTTAGAGCATTAGAAACAAAGTTCCCGAATTTGCCGCACTGCATGGAAGTTATTGCGCTCAGATAGTTTTAGGCACCGAAAGCTGGCTAAATCACGATGTGGCAAGTTCAGAAATATTTAGCGAAGCGTGGAATCTATATTGGAAAGATAGATCGGATACAACTGGAGGAGGAATGTTCATCGCTGTGGACAAAGATATTGTTTCTACTGAGATCGAGGTTGAAAGTAACTGTGAAGTTATCTGGGCACGTATAACAGGTCTAAAAGAAGTAAAGTTAATAGTTGGGTGTTTTTACCGGTCCCCCCAGTGCTGCTGTAGCAGTTTTAGAGTCATCCAAAGAAAGTCTACACCAGGTAGTGCATAGGTATCCGGGCCATGTAATATTAGTCAGAGGAGACTTCAACGTTAAGAGTATATATTGGGACCTCGCTAGTTACATTTCAGGCGGTACAGACAAGCAGTCTTGCGAGCTACTTTTGGAAATATCCTCCGAAAACTGTCTTGAGCAGTTAAACCGACAACCCACTCGCAATGGAAATATTTTAGAACTTTAGCCACAAACAGGCCTGACCTTATTAACGATGGCTGTGTAGAGACAGGAATTAGTGATCATTATATCGTCATAGCGTCGATGGTGACCAAAGTTCATAAACCAATCAAGAAGGCTAGGAGCGTGTTTTGTTGGGAAGAGCCGATAAGCAAATGTTACGATCGCACTTAGAAAATGAATGGGCATCGTTTAATTCTGGGACTACGGATGTAGAGGAATTGTGGACTAAATTTAAATGCATTGTTAATGAAGGGTTAGAGAAATATGTGCCAGTAAAGATGATTAAGGATGGAAAAAGATCCACCGTGGTATAATAATAATGTTAGAAAGCTGCTGAGAAAGCAAAGGCTGTTGCACTCTCAATTAAAAAAAGAACGTGGAAATGATGACAGGCAAAAGTTAGTAGAGATTCGTGCGTCTATAAAAAGATCGTTGTGCGAAGCACACAATAATTATCACAGCCATATCTTAGCAAAAGATCTTTCCGAGAACCCGAAAAAAATTCTGGTCCTATGTAAAATCAATAAGCGGGTCAAAGCCCACTGTCCAGTCACTAGTTGATCATTCCGGGGCAGTAATAGAAGAAAGCAAATGGAAAGCTGAAGTTCTAAATTTAACCTTTAAGAAATCTTTCACGCAGGAGGACCGCACAAATATACCATCATTTGATCAACGTACTAATTCCGAAATGGGGGACATAGCAATAGGTATTTCCGGTGTTGAGAAGCAGCTGAGAGAGCTAAATACGAAAAAGTCTGCTGGTCCGGATGGAATACCAGTTCGGTTTTACAAAGACTATTCTGCGGCATTGGCTCCCTACTTAGCTTGCATTTATCGCGAATCTTTAATTCAGCACAAAGTTCCTAGTGATTGGAAAAAAGCGCAGGTGACTCCCATTTATAAGAAAGGAAAGAGAACTGACCCACACAATTACAGGCCAATATCGTCGATGTCAGTTTCATGTAGAATTTTAGAGCATATTCTCAGTTCCAATATAGTAAATTTCCTTGAAACGGAAAAGCTTCTTTCTGTGAATCAGCACGGGTTTAGGAAACATCGTTCATGTGAAACTCAGCTTGCCCTTTCCTCACATGACATCTTGCGAGCCATGGATGAAGGGCAATAGGCGGATTGTGTTTTTCTTGACTTCAAAAAGGCGTTCGACGCCGTGCCACACTATAGACTGCTAACGAAGATACGAGCTTATGGAATAGGTTCACAGATTTGTGACTGGCTGGAAGACTTCCTAAGTAATAGAACACAGTACGTTGTTCTCGACGGCGAGTGTTCATCAGAGACGAGTGTATCGTCAGGCATGCCCCAGGGGAGTGTGATAGGACCGCTATTATTTTTTATCTATATAAATGATCTGGTGGACATAGTAACTTGTAATATGCGGCTGTTTGCTGATGACACTGTGGTTTATGGGAGGGTGTCGTCTTTAACTGACTGTAATAGCACACAGGATGACTTAGACAAAATTTCTAAATGGTGCGAAGAATGGCAGCTAGCTCTCAATGTAGAAAAATGTAAGGTGATGCGCATGAGTAGAAAAAACAATCCCATAATGTTCAAATACAGCATTAGTACTGAGCTTCTTGATGCTGTCGCGTCGTTCAAATATCTAGGCGTAACATTGCAGAGCGATATGAAATGGAACGAACATGTAAGGACAGTTGTGAGTAAGGCGGACAGCCAACTTTGGTTTATTAAGAGAATTTTGGGAAGATGTACTTCACCTGTAAAGGAGACCGCGTATAAAACACTTGTGCGACCATGTCTTGAGTATTGCTCAAGTGTTTGGGACCCACAGCAGATCAGTTAAAAGGAAGGCGTATAGGCGGTTCAGAGGCGAGCAGCTAGATTTGTTACCGGTAGGTTCGACAAATGCGCGAGTGTCACGGAAATCCTCCAGGAACTCAATTGGGGATCGCTGGAAGAAAGACGACATTCTTTTCGTTGCTTTGGATCATCTGTTGACTTCACTAACTGATAAACGACAGCATCATCTGCGAACAATCTAAGGGAGCTATTCAGATTGTCTCCTAAATCGTTTATAAACACAAGGAAGAGTAGGGGACCTATAACGCTTGCCTGGGGAACGGCAGGTATCACTTCTGTTTTATTCAGTGACTTACCATCAGTTACTATAAACTGTGTCCTTTCTGATATAAAATCGTGACCCCAATTGCACAATTGGGGATATATTCCATAAGCACGCAGTTTCATTAGAAGCCACTTGTGGGGTACAGTGTCAAAAGTCTTCCGGAAATCAAGAAATATGGAATCGATTTGAGATCCCTTGTTGATGGCACTTATCACTTCATGTGAATAAAGGCAAGCTGTGTTTCGCAACAGCGATACTTTCTGAATCCGTGTTGACTATTGGTTAATAGGTTGTTCTCTTCGAGGTAGTTCATAATGTTCAAACAAAGTATATGTTCCAAAATCGTACTGCAAATCGACATCAATGAGATTGGCCAGTAATTTTGGGGATCACTCCTATTGCATTTCTTGAATATTGGAGTAACTTGGGCAACTTTCCAGTCTTTGCACATTTCCTTAATGTTTTTGCTTGTGTGTGCAAATGCATTCTGAACACATAACTTGGAAAATCTGAAAATATTTGTGTCTGAGTGTAAAATACTTGACATTTCATTTATGATGATATATTTATCAAAATACATATGCATTAGAACATTCACTGCATGTACAATGGGATTTCGAATTAACACTATTATATTTTTAAAAAATGAAGTTGTCTGCAGAGGGAAATCTAAGATTACACCAACAAAATCATATGAACAATACATTGCTATTTAAAGCTAAATGAAGCTACTAGCACTTATTGTGATAAATATAATAAACAATCTTTTAACAAATATTAGACAATTTCAGGTCGGAAAAGTCCGCTGAACTATCTTAAGGACTTGGTAAAAAATTATGTAGTTTACAAGCCTGTAGTGAGAATTTTCTTCAAAATAATTTTGAATGGTTATTAACCAATATACATTCAAATGTTCAATTATTTGTAGAAGTACTTAAAGTTAGTAAATCACTAAAATATTTCTTTGTCAGTAACTGACATCTCTCACATTATTCAGTATTTGAATTGGTTAGACGCACAAGATGAGAAAACTCAAGTGGGTGCTAAGAGTTATGTTCTAAATTGGTATACAAATTTTTAAGTTTTCTATTTCCTTGCAAAGGATAAGGATCCTTTCAAAGGGTAAAGATTGGCAGTATTAATACTCCACATGAACAACAAAACTTAGTAACAGTTTTTCTACTTTTTACTTGAAGCTTAATTAGTTATAACTTCTAGGCCACGATGTCGTTGCCAACCTTAGATAACATATGGCAGTTGACTTTGCACTAACAAACAATGGAGAGATGACACTTGTCAGAGATAGCTTTATAGTTGGCAGCATATGACAAGTGGTGGTGCCCTTTATGGACTATATAAAAATAGGACCTCCACCGCATATCAGCCAGTAGTCAACTAACCTCGAAAGAGGTTACCTGTAGTAGGCAACGAAATGTCGGGAGAAAGTTTTGCAGATGGGCCACAGCATCTTAGCTCAGAAGTTTTCATAAATGAAGACATCGGCCGTGAAAACCTACATGTTATGACTTCAGCTTTGTTAGTTGACTAACTTGGATTAATGATAAGCTTGAGAGTGAACGTACACAGTTTGTTATTAGATAACATTCTTTAGTTTGTAATTTTTAATTGCAGGTTACAGGACCGGGCCCTCGAGGTGTTGAGGATGAAGAAATATGGCACGAGAGAAGACGTCAGCATTGTGCTGATGTTGCATTGGCTGTCGTGCGTGCCAGGCAGCGCAAGGAAGAAGAAGAACAGCGTTATCAAAAGACTAAACAGGTAAAATAAGATGATTCTCTATGCTCGCTAGGTGCATAGGACAGATGAGAATGATGGCCTCACTTCATGTTTGGATTTTTTAAATCCTGTCAGAGTGGTTTGAAAACAGTAGTGTACATCTCTTAAGAAGGAATTGAATTTTCATCAGCTCATCTCCCATGTCAGTATGAATACTAGAATGGTCTTTTTATAACAACACAGCTAATTTTTGCATCTTCCTTTTCCCTATTCCTCACAGAGTAGGTGTTAAAATTTTGCTTTGTACATAGCTGCTATAAATATGTTAGTGATTTCATTATTGAAAATGCAGCTTCATGTTGTGATATGCCTACTCTCTGGCAGCAGCACTGGTTTCTACTGGTTTGTTGTTTTTCTTGAAAGTTTTCGTCTTCATTCTCAAAATAACATGAGGTTTGATGAAAGAGTTCTTTGAAGAAAAACTATGCCAGAGGGGCTCACAAAAAGTATAAATTTAAAATAAAAATAGTCTCTGTACTTTTTGTTGTTTGGCCAGTATAGTTGCATCAATTTCTCAGTGCAGGTTTTCTTATGATCAGGATTTTTAATAAAGTTTTTCGAATGCACTTGTTATCTGTACTCAGTAATTTTGTTTATTTGTAACAGTTTGTTTCAAAAATACATCAATCACTTCATGTCTCGCAAAATTAAATCTCCTGACCTCAACATTAAGTCAGCTTCTCTTTCTGATGGCTACTGCTGCTCTACATGATCCAACACTTCTCAGGTCAAATCAATTTAAACATTATGGATAGCTTTTTCAAGCAGTCAGTAATAAAATAAATATGTAAAGTATTATCTTCACTAAATATTGTTTTTTGCTTGTAGATTAATTTTGAGGTGTTTGGGAGTTACAATGTGTATTTTTACTTTGACAAATGAGTATTACTAAATAATTCAATATTATAATGGTATTTTTTTAATTTATATGCTAGACAAGTAGGTTCATGTATGTGTTATCAGATAGCATAGTATTTTGGCGAGTGTATTAGGGTGTCATTATTTGTTTTTGATCTGTTTTGATGTTCATTTAGGTGTGCATTGTATATAGTTGTGTGTGTATCTATTAGTGTTTTGTCTATTGTTTGTATGTGTATTTGATTCGTTATCATTACTACACAACATTTCTAATGGGATGTTAGGTTGTGTGCGTCAACTTATAGTTTGCATATTTGGTTGCAATAGCTGTTTTAAAAATCAAAGTAAAGTATGAAATGGCCTGTCCTCGTGAAGGTTTTAAGTATAGGTGGCTAAGCTAATATAGTCCTATCAGAGGTGTTTCCATGTGGTTTAACTATAATTATGAGAGTGATTTGGTATTTCCCATTGATCAAGAGATTTTTAGGGTTGAATTGTAAAGAAAAGGGGGTTGGATGTGCACAAATGGAAATGTTATGTGAAGTGAGGAAGATGATGTATCAGTAGAGGCACCTGTTTGTGGTGAAAATTTTTGCTCGATTTCGTCTGTTTTTAAAACCTATCTCGTTATATATTTCGCACCCCCATGAACCACAGACATTGCCGAGGTGGGGTGGCTTGCGTGCCTCAACGATACAGATAGCCGTACCGTAGGTGCAACCACAGCGGAGCGGTATCTGTGGTGAGGCCAGACAAACATGTGGTTCCTGAAGAGGGGCAGCAGCCTTTTCAGTAGTTACAGGGGCAACAGTCTGGGTGATTGACTGAGCTGGCCTTGTAACATCAGCTAATGTGGTTTTGTCACACAGCTACTGCGAATGGCTGAAAGGAAGGGGAAATTACAGCTGTTACCTTTCCCGAGGACATGCAGCTCTACTGTATGAACATATGATGATGGCATCCTCTCGGGTAAAATATTCCGGAGGTAAAATAGTCCCCCATTCGGATCTCCGGGCGGGGACTATTCATGAGGATGTGATCATCAGGAAAGACAATACTGGCATTCTACGGACCGGAGTGTGGAATGTTAGATCCCTTAATCGGGTAGGAAAATTAGAAAATTTAAAAAGGGAAATGGATAGGTTGAATTTAGATACAGTGGGGATTAGTGAAGTTCGGTGGCAGGATGAACAGGATTTCTGGTCAGGTGAGTACTGGATTATAAATACAAAATCAGTTGGGGGTCTTACAGGAGTAGGACTGATAATGAGTAAGAAAATAGGAATGTGAATAAACTACTATGAGCAGCGCAGTGATCGCATTATCATTCTCAAGATAGATATGAAGCCAAAACCGACAATAGTACAGGATTATATGCCAACTAGCTCTGCCGATGATGATGAGATTAAAGAAATGTATAAGGAGTTAAAGGAAATTATTCAGACAATTAAGGGAGAGGAAAACTTAATTGTTATGGGAGACTGGAATTCGGTAGTAGGAAAAGGAAGAGAAGGAAAAATAGTAGGTGAATATGGTCTGGGCAAAAGGAATGAAAGAGGAAGCCGCCTGGTAGAATATTGCACAGAACATAATTTATTTATTATAAACACCTGGTTTAAGAATCACAAAAGAAGGTTGTATACGTGGAAGAGACCAGGAGACACCGGAAGGTATCAGATAGATTTTATAATGGTAAAACATAGATTCCGGATCCAGGTTTTAAACTGAAAGACATACCCAGGAGCCACTATAGACTCTGACCATAACTTATTGGTCATGAACTATAGGCTGAAACTGAAAAAAAATGCAGAAAGGTAGGAAAATGAGATGGGACATGGATAAATTGAGGGACCCTGAAATTCTTAAGAATTTCAGAGGGAACTTCAGGCAACAATTGACAGAAACGGGGGAAATAAAACAGTAGAGGAGGAATGGGTAGCACTGAGAGATGAAATAGTGAAGGCAGCAGAGGAAAAAATAGGTAGGAAGGCAAGAGCTACAAAGAAATCCTTGGATATCACAGGAAATAATAAAGTTTATTTATGAAAGGAGAAAATATAAAAATGCTGTAAATGAAACAGGCAAAATGGAGTATAGACGACTAAGAAATGAGATTGACAGGAAGTGCAAAATGGCTAAGCAGGAGTGGCTAGAAGCCAAATACAAATATGTAGAAGAATCTATAAGAAGGGGAAAAGTAGATAACGCCTACAGGAAAATAAGAGACTTTTGGGGACAAGAAAAGCAACTCTACGAATATCAAGAACTCAGATGGGACACCAGTTCTCAGCAAAGAAGGGAAGGCAGAAAGATGGAAAGAGTACATAGAGGAGCTCTACAAAGGAAATGACCTTAGTGACGATGTTGTAGGAAGGGAAGAGGAAGTAGATCAAGATGAAATAGGAGATACTATACTGAGAGATGAATTTGACAGAGCCCTGAAAGACCTAGGTCGGAACAAGGCCCCAGGAGTAGATGACATACCCTCAGAGCTACTAAAGTCTCTGGGAGAGCCAGCCATGACAAAACTACTTCACTTGGTGTATAAGATGTATGAGACAGGCGAAATACCCTCAGACTTTAAGAAAAATGTAATAATCCCCATTCCAAAGAAATCGGGCGCAGATAGATGTGAAAATTACAGAACCATCAGTCTGATAATTCGTGGTTGCAAAATTTTAATACGAATTATCTACAGGAGAATGGAAAAGCTGGTAGAAGCTGACCTCGGGGAAGATCAGAAGTCAGCAGGGGTAAAATACAGGGAAAAGAGAATTATTTACAACTTGTATAAAAGCCAGACCACAGTTATTAGACTCGAAGGGCATGAAAGGGAAGCATTAGTTGGGAAGGGAGTAAGACAGGGTTGTAGACTTTCTCCGATGTTATTCAATTTGTACATCGAGCAAGCGGTGAAGGAGAGCAAGGAAAAATGAAGATGGGACTGAAGATACAACGTCCAGGAGTGGGCAGAACAGGTGCAGACCACAGAGGGAGCACCTACAACCACCAGTGGAGGGGGAAGGCAGCAGACAAAAATATTGGACCCGGTCCACTCTGAAATCAGTTTCAGGTCTCACCTGATGAAGGTTACGAGTTACGTAGCCGAAATATTGTGCAGAGTAGACACTGACATCCGGCTGAACACCTGACTACCCATCATGTCATTAGAAATATTGATATTTGCAACGGACGTTACAGTGAGGTGAAAATTTAATGTCGTCATAAATTTTGTCGGAACACAACTATTTCACTTGACGCTCGTAGATAAACAACTGACCAGCACAACTGTCCCTGTGTGCTGCCCAGCTACTGCTGCAAACGTCGTCACGAGAGTGCAGTACGCTGCTGCCGGTGATCTGAACTTTTACCACCAACATTATATACATGTTAAGCAGAAGCAGCCGTCACCTAAACTACATTTTAACGAAGTTCACATGTTACTGATATTAGTTTGCAGGTGTAAATTGTAATATGATTGTGATGATACTGTGTACAGGTTAAATTGGGGTTTTTGTCTTATCATTGACGTCACAGTAGGCATTTGTATCGTATTCTTCAGTAATCGCCAAATACGTTATCCGGCCTGGACTTCGATTCGGAACTTGAAATGTGGCCCACTTGGCGTAGTAAATTGGACATCCTTGCAGTAGACCATGCAGCTGACACATGTTGCCATTATTGATATCGTGCAGCAGTGGTTGATGTATCCAGGGCCACTTGTAGGCAATCGTCGCTCAGCTGTTTTCGAAACAACGGAGATCGGGCAAGCAGGGATGTAAATGTAGCAAAGAAATTATTCTGGTGACGTAGTAGTCTTCAACATTGCGCTGCATGTGGTTGTGCAAAAGCTCTTGCAATATGGCTGTTTGTAATCTCAGATGCTGTGGTAGGACAACAGACTCTTCAGAGGTGTAAAGCTGGCTGGTTAGTGTACTGGCAATGTGTACTGTGGGTGAGTGGGAATGGAATCTAGTGCCACCCCAAACCATAATATTGGTGTAGGACCAGTATGGTGATGCATAAGGCCACAGTCCAAATGTCTCGACAAACTCCTATAGTTGGGCTGCTGAAACGTCACTTCAGAGTGAAGTTGGCAGTATGACTAAAAAACAAATGATCAATGCGAGACGCTGCATCTTCTGAACCAATCACAGCACAGCAACAAATGCCACTTCAGTCATCGTCACTACCATGTTGCCACGTTCTACGAAAGCTTTGTGTGTTCGTGTGAAATCGCCTGCATTTGTGTTGCGCGAGTTTACTGCTTCGTGCATATTTTTTATTTATTAAGAAATGTCACCACAATGGCATCTTCAACCAAACGACAGTCTGTTGTGTCGCGGAGTGCTGTTAAATAGCCAAGCAATGGAATTAATCAGAACAACATGTGAGTTTTACGAACGACGAGTGAGAGAGTTTCAGTATACCTCAAACTCTAGGACTGAGTCAAATAATGATAATAAGGAAAGGTGTGCAGTTGCAAGAACTAAAAGACAGTGAAGCAAACCATGTGCAAGATAATCCGTGTGTAGAAAACTGTGTTTTTATGTACCCAAGGCAAGGAAAAGAAGCAACCTCACCCAGTTAGAAATCTTGATTTGTTTCAAACTGATGCAGTCCCTCGTCATACTTATAGCTATTAAAACGGGAAAGAATATCTCACTGTAGCAAAGTTGCTAATTTCGTTAAAAGCAGGCGGTCTTTTCTCGGGAGGAAAGTGTGTCTGAAAAACTGTGTTACGAGGTATAATAATCTGCTTCAAAAAGTTAAATGGATGAAGACTGTTCCTTGAAAAACCGCATTTTGTCCCAGCTAGAAGTATATTCTTGCATAAAATTAAAGGCAATGATATCCATTCCATTGTACGGTTAGATGAAACCTGGGTAAACGCTGTAGAAGCTGTTGATAAATGCTGGACAGACAATACTCCCAATAGGAAGAGGTGCCAGATTATGATACATGCAGGTACTTCAAATGGATTTGTTAATGAAAGATCTTAGTCTTCAAGAAAAACAGATGATTACCACAATGATGTGGACCACCACCGTTTCCTGCAGTGGTTTAAAAAGTTATTGTTGCAGTTTAGTGTCCCAACAGTGTTTGTAATGGACAATGCACCTTACCATTCAGTCATATTAGACAAAACTCAACAACTAGTGACCGGAAAGAAACTATGGTACAGTGGTTGCTAGCGAGAGACATTGCTGCAGATAGGAGTATGACAAAGCTGCTGTTATGTTCACTTGTGAAGCAAAATAAGCCTGTGACGCTTATGTATATAGTAGACGAAGTTGGAAGGGAACAGGGTCATACGGTAATTAGGCTACCACTGTATCACTGCCATACTTTTTACTTAAAGGACTTGCTACTGTTGGTGCCACCTTATGGAGGAAGAAAGTATAGCATGTTGGTAAACTTATTAAAGAAGCGCAGACTATAGACGGCATAATAAATGAGCATGAACAATTAATGATTTCCCTAAATGATGTTGTATCTGAATTTTCCTCATGTTGAGTAAATAATCAGTTCTGAAGCATGTGTAGATAGTACAGTCCTATCCTCCAGAAAGAAGGTAGGTCCATATGGCATATGAGATGTTTATTTGCTTATGCTGAGCAAGTTGTTTTTTAAAATGTCAGAGACTGTGTGTAACTCCAATAACCAACTCCAATTATGCTAACTGTAGCACACACAATGCTTTTTTCTGACTTCTCTATTTTACCTACTTTAAACTGTCATGAGAAGCAAACAGTACCAACGTGTCTATGGTCTATCAGGATTGTTGAAACTTAACAAACACTGTTGTCTCTCTAGGAACTTTGAATTGTGATTCTTTGTTCTGTAATATGGAAGATACAAATGTTTGAAGTCTGGTCCTTCTTTTTGAATAGCCCTGTACTAAAATTACTGTTATGGAATGTACCATCCTGTTACATGCTACAGCCTTATTGCTGAAGTACAGGTTCATGCTTCAGTGGGAAGAAGAGCGACTGAAAAGACAAACAATACAAACTACTTGGCTCGTGGTGTCTGGTGTACCTTTGCAGCCACTTTTGTCTCGCCTCATTGCTGGGCACCCTAATAAATCTATCTATCTATCTCTCTCTCTCTCTCTCTCTCTCTCTCTCTCTCTCTCTCTCTCTCTCTCTCTCACACACACACACAAAGCAAATCCAAAGTCCATATTTCACAGTATCATGTATGACCACATGTATTGAGGAATGTACTATTATTATTTGAAGAATGGTGGGTGTCACTACTTTTGTTTTCAGATGCTTCAGATATTTACCCTTCAAACCTGTATTGAGGTATGATGGGTTAGTCTCACATTATTCAGTCCTCAAACATATGCTTATGACAGTGAATCTGCATACAAACTGAATATAAGATTATTCCCTGAATATATTTTCAGCCTTACTTCATTCAATCGCACACTACAGTAACTGCATTGCCTTGAAGATCACATAAAATTCTTTAGTTGTTAAAATTTGCTTAATATCTTGTACTTAAATTGTAGTATAAAGGTAAAATATTTTTTTCTTTTATCACCCTTCATTGTTGTGTGTTGAATACCAAGATGTTTTAATTTTGATGTTACAGGGTGCAGCTTTAAAGTTACAACAATTGGAAGAGAAAATTGGGAGGAAAGCTTCGTTGGAGAAGGAAAATAAGGAGAAGTTTGACGATAGTCATAGCCGGGCATCGAGAGTGGACTGGGAAAAGGATCATGAGAATGATAAATGTAGGGATAGAGATAGATCTAGAACTAGCAGTGAAGGTCGTGATGAAAAATTGCCTAATGATTTAAGATCACTGCAACAGGTAATCATTATTATACTAGTGAACTTTTATTTTCACATGTAACTTCAAATTGGAAATATTGTTAGTGTCTTTATCTAAACTGGTGAAGGTCAGCAGAAATACTAGAAGGTCCTTCACCTAAAATTGTTGTTTTCAAGCTAACGGATATCTGATTGTTTATGGCTGTTTCACTGGCCTTTAACAGTGTACTGATAAATTAAAATTTCTAATTGTAACTTGATTACTCCACATGTTACTTAGACCCCGATTTCTTTCTTTTGCTAACAGGTCGGAGAACGTGTAGTTCGTGGTGACCGTGAAAAAGAGCGCGAGCGAGAATTACGCGGTGAAAGAGAACGTGACATACGGAATGAGAGGGAACGTGATTGGGATATACGTAATGAAAGATTCAAAGAAGGTCGTAATTTCAGAGACAGACATGATCAACCAACATTTTCAAGTGACTTCCAGCATAACCTTCCTCCAAGATTCCAAAAACAGCAAGCGGAACGCTCCTACATATCACGTATGGGAGCAGGAGGGCCACCTAATTTGCCATTAAGTGGCACGTGTTCACAGACATCTGGCTCTCTGTCACAAGGGGCTTCAGTTCCACAGGGTCTGACAAGTGGACAGTCGTTTGATCCTCGGTGGAATGGATCTGCGAGTCACGTCGGTTCTTTCAATTTCTCAGGGGCATTGTCTGGTATGTGGCAGTTTTATTATAAAACATTCTGATATTCTAAAATTTTAATTTATATATAGTAAGGATTTTATATAGTCTGTTGCAGCTTAGAATGTGCTAAGTATTTGTGCTTATGGCAATGATGATGTTCTTATTGGGAGATTGGGACTTTGTGATTAATTCAGATGGTATTTCATTTTGTTACTAAGTGTTTTCAAATTTTTTCCATTCAGGCAGTGGAGGTTTGAAGAGCAGCCATCACCCTCACAGACGTGTACACGGCGAGACCGAGACGTCGACGTCCGACAGAGAATGGGAAGGAGACCACGACCGAGAAAGAGAGCGCGATTGGGAGCGCGAGAGAGAACGTGAAAGAGAGCGTGAGAGGGAGCGGGAAAGGGAGAGAGAGAGGGAAAGGGAGAGGGAGAGAGAAAGAGAAAGGGAGAGGGACAGAGAGAGGGAGAGGGAGAGGGAGAGAAATCGTGATCGTGAAAATGAACCAGATCGTGAACACGGCAGAGAATGGGACAGAAAACAGGATCAGGAACGTGATCACGAGAGAGACCGTGATCGAGACAGGGATAGAGAGAGAGACAGAGATAGGGAACGTGAACGTGATGGTGAACGTGATGCGGAAGAGATGCCTGCCACTTGGGATCATCGAGAGAGAGATGCCCAGCCGAGCAAAGATCAGCATACGTCAGATGTTACTGAGCGGGACAGGTAATACTTTTTTCTGAGTTTTTATATGGTCTCATTAATATAATGTAGAAAATTTCCATTTTTTCCACTAACATATAAATATTTTATTTCTTAGTGCAAGGTTATGGTGAAAGCAGACATAGTGTAAGTGAAATTTATCATTCTATTTTTTATGTAAAAGTACAAAAACAGATGTTACTTTGAGCAGTGAAAAGTACTGTATAAAATATCAACAATATTATGAAGATAGATTACAACAGACAATTGATGAGCTGTAGACAGGCACGCAGAATGTACAATCTCACTCGCAGAACTGAAGCATTCCATCATATCGATCACCGCACGCTTGGTGAGAGAGGTGGTTCTCTTTCCTGCGTGTCTCTGTGGCTCGACAGTTGTCATTAGGATGATTGATCGACATATCAATGACATTCTCCCATGTCAAAGAAATCTGTGAAAATTCTTGCTGTCATTTTTGTGTAAAGCATTATACCATTTTATGTTTCTCTAAGTAAGATATCAGTGTATATTTCATTGCTTGGTTAAAATGTTTAACCAAAACTCAAATACCAAGAATGCCATACCAACAAATGTGTTGTTTTTACTCCCCGATTTCCTCGGATGCTCTCACTTTCCAACAAAGTTGGTAATATTATGGCTGACAAAGAAATGTAGCTCAATGTTAAGATATGTTAGAGCAATTATTTTTCCTGCAAGTATTTGGTTAGGCTAGGTGACATTGCAGATACCTGCAGTGCATGTCCTAGATTGTGGGTTTAAGATTATCACATGAAATTGCAATGTGTGAAATAGGATTTAGTAAGTCATAAGTGATGGATGTTGTCCACCTAAAATTTTCTCACAGTTTCGTTTATTCATTTTCCTACATCCATACATGAATATTGTGTAAACAATCTGTGCACTCCCCTCCCTTTTCCCCACTCCCTTGTCTCAGATGGCATCAAAATAAATTTATATTATTATTCCTCTTCCTTCTGGAATCAACTTTGACAGTTATGATTAAACACTAACTTTGTGCAATCCTAACAGTGAGGTGGTTTACTTATCACTGATACACAATCACCATTTACTCCGTAATTCATGAGACTAATAGGGGTCAGTTGTCCATATGTTACTTCCTTTTTTAATTTTTGTTCACAGGTTTAGGTCCAGGGACTACAGGCCATACTCTGAAAATGGCTCCAGAAAAATTCCTGGAAATTATTTTGATGCACCACCAGAGTATCAGAGAGCTTACAGGTGTAGTTCTCTAGATTACGAAAAAAGTCAGGAGTATGAGAGGAAGTGCGATCAATCTGAAGCTCCTAAAGAGCCTAGAGATGGTAATCTTGTGAGAGAAATGAGGGATAAGGAAAGGGACGTTCGGCTCCCTGAGGAATCGAGAGAATTGGACACTAAATGTGATGTGGTGGACAGACATGTGAGTGTCGTGTAACTGCAAAAATAATTTTGTTGTATTTTTACATGTGACTGAAATAACAAATTATTTTACAGCCGTCTTCTGGAAACTTATTTATGGAAAAAGATTTGATTTGTCCACCCATCAAACAAACTGATGACTGGCACGACAACAAAGACTGGAAGAAATCTCAAGAAGCGGATAACAAAGAGTGGTGTGAGAAGGAACAAGATGTCGGACCCCGAAGGGCCGGCAGCTGTGAATCTCGATCTTCGAGGGACAGTATTAGGGAAGAAAAGGATCATGTTAGGTAATAAATTAATAATTTATGTAATGTCAATGATTTCTTTTTTATTATGTGTAAGTATTTGTTAAAGTATGATGTTAATACATTCTTATTATTAAACACTCCGGATTTTATCTAATTTCAGAGCTCCTCATGCTGTGGATAAGCAATTGCGTGATTTTGCTTGGGTGGATTCGACAGAAAAACATTCGGCAGAGTTGAAGACTGAGAAGAAATTGGAAAACCACAGGGAGGACCGACGAGAATCTGTGCGGCATCCACCTGGGCCAATTACGAAAGAGAAGCTGGAAGCGTCTGAGCTTCGCAATGACCAGAAAAGGGGCACACTTACGCAGCTAATGAGGTCACTGTCGAATCAGTCAACGTTACCTGCAGAAGAAATAAAACAGGAAATTAAGGAGGAGAAGGTATGACACGAACTGATTAGTTTCAAATGTTAAAAATCTGTACTGAACTTGATGCTTATCTCAGTCTGGTATTGGTGGTGTGCACTTACCTTGACAGCATGTGCTGTCCTCCTCTGCTGCTGTGCCTGTAGCACATCTGGATACTAGACATCATTCAGTGTATGCTTAGAAGAAAAATGTTTTAGGAACCATATTATAAACTGCATAGCAAGATTTTACAAGAGAGGGAGTCAACAAAATCAGAATGATGAATAACAAAAAAAATCTGATTTGCAGATTTGCTGGCCCCAAAAAATGTTTAACAGTATTTTAAAGCCATTACACATGTAACATTAAACTGTAGGTGCCCCTATAACTGTCTGGGTAAGTCAGTTCAAAGGAGGAAGGCAATGGCATACCACCTCCAAACAGGACCGTGCCTAGTAAAGCACTGTGGTGGTCAAACCAATCTTTGGATTGTTGACTGCTTTCTTTTTTTACATGTAAATAAAAGTGCAATTTTACAATTATTCTGTAGACTTAATCGTAGAAAAAATTTAATTTCCTGGATACTTTCAGAATTACACATTCAACTGGTAAAATTTTTATCTTGTTTACTGTATACAGTTGCACATTTGGCTAATTTAGATAAGTATAAAAAGGTGACACAGTCATCAAATCAATGATTTAATACCACAGTGCTTTACTGTGCTTGGTTTTGCTGGGGACTGTATGCCGTTGCTTTCCTCAGACTTGATCTAGCCAGTTATAGGGGAATCTGGATTCCGAAACATGTTGCAGCTCATCACTTCTCACTTCAACGATACTGTTGTCCATGATAGAAATGATAAATAGTAGATAAAAAGCATAGGATTGACCAGGTTTGAAATGTGCAACATTTGGAATTACAATCTGGCACTTAGTAATTTTTCATTTTGTTACCCTCCAGCAGGCGCTTCAATTTTCATGACGCCACTAGTCGCGATGTATCTAATGGATACATGCCATGACTTTTGTGGTTGTGCCTTTGTTTACAGCTACTTTTTCTTTTGTTTTTGTTTTAAATTGCAGTTACCTTTATTGTTACAGACTTGCCAAATACGTAAGTGAACATCAGGCTCATTAGACTTCCAAATTAACAGAAATGTTTAACATATTGTAACGCAGAAGTACATGAAATTCCTTTACTGAGTGACTTCATTAGAGATAAAACAGATGTTTGACGTTAGATGTTGGCACTTCAATAACATTTATTAGGACCTGAAAAATTCTCATTGTGAGAGATATACAAAAACACAAAGATAGCTGATAAATGCTACTTCTTACTAAATTTATCAAATGATTTGAAATACCCTTATTTTTCTGCATATATATTACTCTTGTCATCCACCCATGCTGCCAGTTAGTGGTAGAACCTTGTTTTGAGCATTCCAGCAGCAAGCATGCTTTCAAAGAGCATGAGAAACATATTGAGGAAAGAGTTATATTTATCGTCTATATTATCAGCACAATAAACACCCTGCCAATAATGTTCCTTAACTAGGTTTAAAAAGGCCTCTGTTATAACGGGATTAGCTTTTGTAAACAGTTTATATTTAACAGAGATTAATAAAATAAAGCTAAAGTTTGTGGTCATTCATTATTCTGTTAACACCCTATAAATAATAAAGAACAAAGTTGTTAGAGTACTGTTTCCAACAGGTGATACAAATTAGAGATCTAAAACATCCTTTTTCTTGCAGAATTGCTTCCACAGTTAATATGGAAATCACCACATACTACTAATGTTTTGTTCTTACTATAAAGTGATCATATAACCTTCAATAGCTTCAGTAGAAATGTTTTAAAAATTAGCCAGGGACCTAGAAATAACCTGGACTCTCCATTATTATATATATGTACCAGGCGAAAGGAGCATAGGTAGTGATAGTAATATAAATAAAACACACCACACACACACACACACACACACACACACACACACACACACACACACACACACACACCTAGGCAGACATGGCGAGAGTGAGGGGGTTGCAATGTTGATAATTGTGCTATGGTGGCAAACAAATAATATCTTCACAAATACTGCATTGCTAGCCATGAAACTCTGCCAATGTTTATTGGGAACATTTGCACATTTTCCCACCTAATTTTATCAAAATCCATGAAGGTCATGTGTAGATCTCTAGATCAGTGGTCGGCAACTGGCGGATTGCGGTCCAGGTCCGGACTGCGGAAGGCCAAAATCTGGACCACCGAAAATATCTTGAAAGTAGAAGTAACAAACTCAAATTATTTAAAGGAAAAAATTATATATAAATAAATACATAAAAATAAAAGTAAAATCTGTAGATAGCGATTCATATGAGAGACTCTCTTAAAATTTTTTTTCAGAATTTTACAATTACTGAATAATTGGAACCCTTAATGGTTATTATAGGTACATTAAATAGTTTTCATGATGTGCAACGATGGAGAGTATACTGATGAGCGGTGGCAGAAAGGAGCAAGTTGGCTGGTGATCCACATAAAAGATCTTTACACACGAATGGAAGATAAGAATTTTATTTAATGAACAAGGAAATTCTTCAAATTGACTTCAATCTCTGAAACCTCCATTTAAGAGTTCAGGGCATATCCATTTAAACACCATTTTTGTGCTCTTCGCAAATGAGAGCCTGAAGCTACTTTGTAAAACTTTGCTTGCATTCAATCGGCGGCGGCGATCTTAGACAATGCAGGGTCTCCTTTGTGAGCCTCGGCATGTGATGTATGCTGGTGGTGGTATTTTTTATATAGAATGAATCTAAGTTAAGTAAACAAATTTTATCACAACTTCTTAAGTAGTTCTTGTAATCTCATTCTGAGTGTTTCGTTATTATCGAGGTTTGCAACATTTCTTCTGCATCAACATGGATTCTAAAAAAGCATTAAGTTGATAGTAAAAAATGCAAAGTTTTTTCCTAAGTGTACTGAACAGTATTGTTTTGTGATGCCTGGCAGGCCTGGAATTGTTGGTTTGCCTCATATGTAACGTGGGGGGGGGGGGGGGAGGGTGTGTATCCCCAGTACGCCTAGTCCACAAATGATGCACTGATCATTAAATTTAGTGTATTCTCCTTCTCCAAACTATCCCTGATGAACCAACTTCTGCGTGTTCTGTGTCTACATAATCGAGCAAATTTTCACAGATAGAAAATTCTCACGCACACTCTCAATATGGTTCTCTTCTTCGACATTATCACCTTTTTCCTCAACTTTTTCATAGGTTTGCTGAAGAACATTCTCAGTTTCTTCCTCTTCATCAGTATCCTGTTGTGGAACTTTGGAATTATGACAGGTACCACTGGAATTCATGCAAATAACGGAGCATTTTAATCCAGCCGTTCTGCATCCGCAAGCTCTCTGACATCACTTTCTGTGTTTGCAAGAAAAAGATTCAGTAATTTCTCTAGAGCTGGGGGCTCGAATGTAGTGACAGCAATTGGCCCATTTTTGCTCCCCCCCCCCCCCCCCCAATCCCCGTCGTTCTGAATTTTTTTTCCACTCCATACCACCGTTGAACTTGGTGATAGGTTCGAAATGAATGTTGTCGTACTGCTCCTTTTGTTGGTGGCAGCAATGCAAGATTAAATTTTGAATGCTGCTTTTGTGAAGCATTTATATCTATTGTTGTTTAACAACATACTTTTTACGTCACTGTAACCATAGAATACAAGAACAAAGCAATGATTTCCGGGTCATTATTTTGGTTTTTTAAATACCCGAACATGCTCATTTAAATGCCCCCCCCCCCCCTTCCCGAAGTAGATTGACACATTTCATTTTTCCTTGATTGAAGAGTGCTGATGTTAGCCACTGAAGGCATGCGAGAATATATGTTATCTGCAACTGTTTTATCTGTTGTACTTTCTGTTGATTATGTTCGTTGCGAAATTTTTCCTTTTTACTGGTTTGAGAATATATATGTTCGAACGCGGTGATAGAGGCATCAAAAGAATAAGAATATCTACTTTTTCACTGACAACTATTATGGAATGAAATGTTGATACCCAACGGTGTGTGCATTATAGCCGAAACTTCAAAAAGCATTGCTTTGTTGTACGAGAAGCAATATCTGAGAGATGACAATGTTTTAGAATTAGTCACCGAGATCCTTAATTTTGAAACAAAAATGCTGCTACTACGACTTGCATTGCCGACACAAAAGATTTCAGCTTTGCTGCGGTAATTATGCAATGAGCAAGAGGACAATTTTTTTTCTTCTATTTCTCAAGAGACGCATGTTTGTTTCTCAATATCACGTGGACCAAGAAAATCCCTAAAGTCTCAGGTATATCAGACACTACTGTTTCGGGGGGGGGGGGGGGGGGAATCTGATGGAGGATAATACATTGTCTCAAATACCTTGGAGCGAAAATCCTCTAGAAAGATTGCTGCAGCTGTCTTTACAATTTGTCGATGTTCTTTGGCCTTGTTTACAGTTTTTTTATTGTACCAGGCCTCCATCAGTAATTTATACCATGTGTTTCGGTAGTAACCCACAGGAGTCTTATTGGCAGTGTAGGCAATCAAAATATCGTCGCCATATTTTTTTCAGGAGCTGTGCCTTCACAGTTTTTGTGTGTGGGTGGTAATCACATTCAATTTGGTCATTAGTTCATCTAGAGAGAACTGACATCTTCAGAATTCTGTTAGAGATAAGAGTAAATATACTGCATTGCAGTATTGATTGCATTTGCACATGGACCTCTTTTTTTATGTCTTCATTTGTTGGCATTTGGTTCAATTTTTTCCATGTATGAGTTGTGATACTGTGCATAGGTTGCAACCAAATCATTTACTTGCTCGAGACACTCAACAATGTCGACCCCAATAATAATTAAAGAGTTCTAGCAATTTGCAAAATTGTGTTTTTCATTGATAATTTACGCACACTATACACAATATTACACTAGCATAAGCGCGTCTGTTTTTGTTTCGCTATAAACTCTGCTGTTATTTCAGCAGCGCACAAAAAGCAATGATTTCTGAATGCGAATGTTGAGGTTGTGGTGGATCGCAGTTGTAGATGAGAAGATTCGACACAAAAATGCAGAGATTAATTTCTCGTTAATGTAGCGTTTGCGACACACATTAGAACCACTATCGTTTTTACTCTCTCAAAGAGTTTCTTCTGGTTGTCCTTTCTTTTAGCACTTACAAAATGTCTCCAATCCTTTCTACTTCACTTCACTTCACTTAACTTCCTTGCAGTGGATTTTCACAGATAAAACGGTTCTCTTCCTCAGGATCCACGGTACTGAAAATGCGAACGACACTGTAGAATGATGCACTCGTACTAATTGTTATGCAGAACAATTGAGTTCGGTAGGCAGACATTTCGTGGAAGGGATCCAAAAGTCCTCAGAGTAAAGGAAGGAAATCCGGCTATACCTGTGACTGATCATGTAACCTCAAGTAGGTTGCAGTAGGCCGAGTTTTCACAAGGCAGTAAAATATTTTTCGTTTAGTAGCCTTTGCTGCGCTCGTACGTGAAAACTATTCATTTTACATTAAAACTGGTTAGGACGTAAATTGTAGGAAATTTCTTTAGTTTAATTTATCTCATAACTATTTTCATCGTAAAATGCGTTGGAAAGTAGATATGGTCAAAAAGCTGTTTTTTGGCGCCATTTTGCCAATATGGCGCGAGCAGTAAAGGTACGAGGTGGAAAAGTGAAAATTGGAAAAGAGGACATTAAAATCTAAGTCTACCAATTTTCAAAACTCCCGCGAAACTTTCTAGGAAACTCCCTTTTGGACACCAAATGACTGGACTACGAGTAAAGAGAATCAAAGACTAGAATGTTGGGCTACTAACTTAATCAGTGCATAATTCACCAGGCACTCCTTTTTTTTTTTGGGGGGGGGGGGACTCTAGAAGAAGTGATTGACAGGTTGTTAAAGTTGATTAATTTTACGAGGGCTCATTCTTCTTTTCAGCACAGACATTAAGAGTTTCTTTCAGTGTCTGATTTGGCAAATTCTGACTTACTCTGGTACAACAATGATCATTGGCTAAGTAAAGATAAAGTGACTGAACGTGTTTTACAAATAAAAGAACTAACACGCTTCTTAAAAAACCCGGTGTCAGTACAAGCAAGAAACTTCTTGTAATTCCTTGCGAATGAACACAGTGTGCTAGCTGTGGCTTTTTTGAAAGACATCCTGAAGCATTAAAATGTGCTCACTACCAAGCTACAAAGAAATGGGAAAATATGATGTGATTTGGTTCAAAGGGTGTTATCTTTCTGTCACAAGCTGGATACTTTTTAGAGAGACATTTTAAGTCAAGAATTTCTTCATTTCCCAACAATATTTGAGTATAAAAATAATTCTGAAATAGACATTTCCGTATTCACAAATCTTAAGAAGGAATTTGCATAAAATTTAAAGACTTTTTTCAATTCTTAAAATCACCGTTCAAGGTTTCTCCAGAAGCAGAATGGATGGATGTGGATGTGAAGTTGTTCCACCTTTCAAAGCCTTTACTCCAAATGGAGATGATAGACTTGCAGGAAGGAATTTCCTAGAAAACTTGTAAAACTGCATCCACTGAAGAATTTTTAAAACATGAGCCGGAAAAATGCAAAAATTGAAAAAACTTGCCATCTGCCTAGCTGCTATGTTTGGTTTCACATATATTTCTGAAATTTCATTTTGAAAAATAAATTTCTTGAAGAATAAGAATTGCTCAAGATTAACGGCTGCCTACCTTGTAGACACTATTCGCATAAGCTCCTCTGTGTGTGAATCTTAACTGTAAGAGACTGGCTCAAGACCACAAATGTTATTTCTTCAATTGATTTTTAACACACACATGCACATTTCATTGTATTTCATACTTTGTTAGTGAAAATTTTAAATACAAAGTAGTATGTATAATGTATGACCTATTTCTGGATTTTTCAATAAATTTTGACTATACATTTTATTTCGTACTTCTTGTGAGTGAAAATAAAAGTAAATAAACAGCAAATATTAATTTAATTTTGTGTAATTTTTTCACATCTATTTCTTATTAGTTTGAGAGTGAAAATTAAAATTTAAAAAAGGTAAATAATATCAGAATATCACTTTCTCTGGATTTTTAATACAAATATGCCTTTCTGTTGTATTTCATATTAATTTACCAGTGAAAGTTAAAAGTAATAAATCAATAAGGAATATGAGGTTTTACTTCTGTACCTTGATAAAAATTTTCAAAAGTATCCATACCCCCATCTAAGATTACTTGCCAGCCTCTGCTCTGGACCATAGAATGACCAGGAAGCCAACTTTCAAAGCATTCAGGTTTTGTCTTCATGCAAGTAGTTTGATTAATCTATTAAATTTGTTGCCACTAATCATTTAAAAAGAAATGCAATTTTTGCCCAAATTAGATGCCACATTTTCTGGGCCCCCATAATGTGTGTAGTGTTTGACATATTTGGAACTTCATTCTGTATTACAGAGAACTATTTTTGTTTTATCAATATAGTGAGTAAAATAATAAGTTTTGATGCCTCTTACAGGGAATAGAATCAGAACAAATCCATGAATCCAAATCTGTGGATACTGGAGATCCCTGGCAGAAGATGAAGCCAAATAATTTAGAACCTTCCTCACTAGAAGGGGAAAATACTGTATCAGTGCCAGATAAGGCTCCAGAACAGAGCAAGATATGGAATGAGGCAGCGCCTACTGCTGACACCACTCAAATTTCAACTTCAAATATTATCAAGGAGAGCCATTCTGAGAATGAAAAGAATGAGACAGATACTGTGAAAGTTAAAGGTTTGTTGCCACAACTTTGCTGTCTCCTAAATACAGTTAGTGTAAAATTTCAGTTGACTTATTTGTAGTGAAGTTACTTTAGGTTATGCTAATATCTTTTACGATTAGCCACTCTCAAAACAATATGGTAAGAGAAGACATTCCTCTTTGATAGAAGGTGGAGTATGAAATAGTAATATGTCATCATCATCATCATTACTGTATCAATGTGATAATCATTGTTTAAGGTTCATCACTACTGGCAGGATCTGTTTGGAACCCAAGCCTTTCCATCAGTCCTCCTACCACCTTACTGTTGTGGACAGTCTGGTCTTAAAGATTCTTTCTTCTTCAGGCATTTTCCATTTGACATTTTGCCCTCCATATTAATCTAGTGCATTTTACTAGTCATTCTCATCAATTAACTTCAAATGCCCACACAATTTTTTTTCCAGAGTACTGTACAGGAACAACAACAACAACAACAACAACAACAACTACTACTACTACTACTACTACTACTACTACTACAACTACACTAAAGAGACACTAAATTCAATATTTTTTTTCTATTTATTTTAGGGTTTCTTCCTGTGTTACCCCCTAAAACGTTCATTACCTGTGTTTTACAGTACTGTTACACGCATCAGGCTTCGCAAAAACTTCATTTCCCATGCATGTACTTTTTTTCCCCACCAGGTATGTGGGATGTTGGAAAAAAAGGGGGCAGGACATTTTGCATTTGTAAGAATTACAACATTAATTTTTATCTTAAATGCACCATAAATGGATTTCTGTAATAGTGTGTGTGGTGATGTTGCTCCATTGTTTCAGTGCTGTGTGAATTGTTTCGGTATCAGTGTTCTTGATGCTGCTCCATTGGAGTTCGTTGTTTTTCAGTGTGAGAGCATATGGAACAAATAAGTAACTTAGCTAATTAAGTAGTTCTAGATGTATACTACCTTGAATTACATCAGGGATGAGGAAGGCATCAGGTTGTTGCTGAGAGTTCAGACAAGTGCCTGCAGATTCTAAAAATTTGACGTGGATAAGTATAAACAAAATACCAGTAGGTGTTGTAGTGCATGATTTTAGTTGCATACCCAGATTAGCATCAAAATGTTTTTCTTGTAAAATATATTGCACCTCAAATAGTCAAATTTGTTTCTTATAGGTCTGTGTACAGAACATTTCCAAGATAGACTAAAGGTTTATTTAAGGTATTAGGTCACTAAAAAGGTACAGCAGTTATCAACATCACAGTACTTCATTAGGCATTGTCCCGTTAAGAGGCAGTACGTGCTTGCTGTCTTAGGACCTATGGGATTGAACCAATGACCTTTGAATGATTTTGTATTCTGGTACTTTACTACCTAGCCACACATCGTCATTATCAAATGGTATTTATATGTATGTACCGACACGCTCTTCAGCATATGTATCTTGATAGATATGTGGTAAAAGTTTGTGTTTGTGTTGTTAGGATATAATGTTGTCAACAACAAATGAATTAGACATACCGTCCTCTTTATAAACACTCTGATACACACTAAGCTGGTGCACATGGGCATTTATAATATCAACATTTTTGTGGGTTTTTAAATTGTGCTATATGATGGCACTAATGGTTTATCAAGAAGTATCATAACCAATTCTTATCTGATTACCAAATAGTCCAAGGAAGTGTTCTGTATATAGACTCTGTGTTAATTCATCATTAAATACAGTAAAGTTTTCAGTGTTACTACTGTCAGATCATTTAATTTAAAGGCATATGTTAAAGGAAACTCAAAAAATGTAGTTAATAATGGTTAATCCTTACCCTGACACATTTTATTGCTGTTGCAGAAACTACATTGGAAGACAATATATCCAAAGTAAAAGAAAGTAAATTGATGGAAAATGATACTGCCGATAGGGAAGTGAAGCGAACAGAAGAAAGTCCATCCTCTACTGAACAGAAGAACGAGAAGGAACAGAGAAACAGAGGCCATGCACGTCAAGAGCAGCCTCGGGGTAGACAACATAGTGGCTATGCAGTGTATCGTGGAGGTGGCTGGGGTCCACAGCGTGACACTAGAGGGAACCGTTGGGGTGGCTCAAATAGGAATGTTCATAATTTACGTGACGAGTGGACTGAATCGGAAGAGATTTCAGGAGATGAAGTTTCTGCCTCAACAGAATCTGGAAAAGAAGATGTAGGACGTGCTGTTGGTGCGCCACCTAGAAGAGTGGAGAAAGATAATCGGCGTGCTCCTCGGTATGAATTTTTAACTACTGTATTTGTGATAGATAGGTAATCGGAAACATAATGTAGGCTGTAGTTTTACAATCCACATAAAATGATTTATTAGAAGTTGTTGTAGAAGCAGAGAAGTACAGATTTTTTCATGGCTATTTTTATGCCATCAGATTGTCATGTCCAGCAATAGCTGTTCTTGTATGTTGTTATAATTTGAGTGTCTTATTGTTGATATTTTGGTTAAAGAAACATTATCAGCCATTGTTTCTATTTATTTCAAGCAACAGCAGTTTTCTAAGCATTGGTATTAGACTCCACTCTTGAAGACCTATAAAGTTTTTTTCTTATTATATTAATACACATTTTTCTTTTCATTGGAGCTCTATCAATTACAGATGTTACAAACTGTGTCTTCTCAGCATCTGCCTATGTTTTCTTGTTTTGGTCAGGCTTCTTTTACAGTTTAATAAGAGTTTAGTAGGTCAAATATTTTGAGTGTGCACTTTTAATTTCAGTTGTCAGTGTTGGTGGGGTTTTGAGGGGACTAAACTACATGGTTGTCAGTCCCTTAATTTCATTATTTTTGTTGAAATGTTTGTAAATCTAAGGGACTTAACTACATTGCTCATCAGTCCCTAGGCTTACAAACTACTTACACTAACAATAAAATTCTTCCGGGCATGAGACCACGTCGTCATTATATAAAATCTACCGACGTTTCGGCCACTGTTGCAGGCGGCCTTCATCACGGTCGGTGTCTGACTGCTGAATGTACGATCACTGGGGTTTATATATATCAGCGGATGAGGGACAGGATGGGGGACATTGGTTTTCCTTTATTGGTAGTTACATTATTGCACGCCATTTGTGGAAAGGGGCATTGAGGATTGGTGGTTGCATTCTTCCCCCTTATTGGTCGAAATGGACGTTTTCAATTGGCTTTTGCATTAGAAGTCGCTATTGGCAGAATGGACTTGAGAGAACGGACAGCAGTTGTGGCGTACCGCTGTTGACTTGTCGCCTGGCGCAGACTGTGGTGGGCTGGTGCTCTGCGTGTTCGCGGGCGCTGTGGTCTCCAGGGCGCCCGCGCGAGTCATTCCGCGCACGGTGCCGTCACATAGTGTTGCAACTGCTGGCAGCCAAGACGCCGGCAGCCTGTAGCCATCCTCCCTGTTCATATTGGCGGGACGCTTGGCAATTTGAAAGTGACAATGGCCACGGAAGCCTGCATTTGTACTTACACTAACTTAAGTAACTTACGCTAAAGACAACACACACCACCTTGCCTGAGGGAGGATTTGATCGTCCAACAGCGAGCAACCACACGTTCCACAGCATGGTGCCTTAGAACAATTGGCCACTGCACTGTGGCAGATTGTTGATTAGCCATTTATAAACTGGGTTTTGTTTGTGAAGTACTTACCTTCAAATCTAAAAGATACAGAAAAAAATATTTGTTATTGGAAGTTAGTAGAACTTCCAGTATTCACTGCATACCAAAAAAGTAAGCCACAGGACATAAAAGTAAAATGTTGTAACACTGAAGTAACGTAACATTTATTGCAAATAGGTATTGAGTTATTCCAGGTGTATATGCACTGGGAGATCTGGGAAATACCTGGAAATATTTTCATTGTTTGTTATCTATAATATTTTTGTAATTTTGGCTGGTATGAATTTTACTTCAGCCTTTTTCTGCAGAATAATACTGCAGTAATAAAACATAAACAAGAGAATAACACAAAATTGAAACTTTAGTTGGGGGGAGAGGGAGAATCCACTATTTAGTACAACAAAACACTGTGTGCATACCGGTAGCCATATACCAAAGATCTTCGGTCTATGCCTGTAGCCTACAATTGTTTGCCGAAAGCAGAATATGTCAAAGACATCAAAATAAAGAATATGCAATACTTACAAAGAAACTGTTGTAAATTAGTGTAATGTTTCATCTGTTTACATTCCTAGCAGGTCGCAGGTAAAAGTTATGAATTGTGGAAAAGGTGTGCTTTCGAAGTAAATGCCCTTTTATGCAATATGAATTACCTTAATACTGAGAATGTGCTCTGAATTTCTTAAATATGAACTGTTTGACTCCCATTCATAACACTTGGGGGACCAGCCACTTTCAGAAATTTTGTTGGCTCTGAAGACCAGCCATTTATGCCAGTACTAAAAATTTTACCAGAACATTTGTTTTGATATATCTGGAAGGGTCACACACACTAAAGAAAACTAAGCTTCAAGGTTAATCATATTTATTTTAATTAATTATTAAATATATTGCAAATTATGCAACAACAGTAGCCAAAAGTATAATTATCCATTACAAAATATGGGAAGTGAAGACAGCCGATCAGGAGTTTGTAAATAATTATGCTTGTGGCCATACTTTTTTGTTTTATTAGGTTCATGCATAACAACTTAGTCAAATCATGACATAATCGCAGAAAACAGCAAAATGTATTTGACAAGCAATTGAAGCTCTTGAATTGGGTTACAGCGTAACAACATAAATGAAAATGGTAATCTATTAATACGATACAAAACTATACAGTATTTTACAAAACAAAGTAAATTATAAATGACATTCTTATAAGTTACAACATCATGTGTCATCGTGAAAAAACTGAAATATACGCAAATTTCATTTACGGACAGATGAGAGTTCAATAATAATAATAATCCTCTATATGGGCTCTGTAAACCAAGAGTTAGATCAAGCTTTACTTCAACATACCGAGGGTTATCTTCATATTTAACGGTCTGATTATCCATGCAGATGTTGAGCTTTCTTTCGGCTTTCTCTATTACTGAGATGCATGTTTACACTGACTGTTTTGTCTGAGTTGGGTTGAAGGTGCCATTTAATGTACTATCACTGCAGCAGGTTTAGATCTTTGTTCAGCTATTGCTCTATTTCTTCAAAAGTTTTACTTTGATAAGCTTGTGCCATACATCCAGGTATATAAACTTGTGGGACACTGTGGAACATCTGCAGTGTAAAAGTTATATAATAAGGGATCCAATACAGAGTCCTGTGGGAGTCCATTGTTGAGCACTATACACCTGCTGAGAGAGCGAGAGAGAGAGAGAGGGAGGGGGGGGGGGGAGGGAGAGATGTTTTGACTGGTTAATTCCATGATGATTTGAGATTTGATTTTTAAATATCATTCATAGAATAGCTGTTGCCATCCATACTATTGGTATTTTAGTAACTTCATTTTTCCATTTAACAACACCTATAATGTGAAAGGCTAGTTATTGGTGTGCAAAATTCTGAGAACAGTTGAATAATTTTTGTAATATTTTATCAGTATTTGTGGATGTTCAAGATCAGTTAAGAGTATGTTGCACTGTGCTTCATATAGAAAACTTGCTGCAATTTCATTCAAGCATGTGCAACTAATTAGATTAAGTATCAGATCCCTGTTCCTAAATAAGTTAACTGTAGCACCTTCACCAATAATGATAGGAAATTTAATTTTGTTCTGTGCAGCAAAACTTCAGTATGACTTTTTGTTCAGCATCAGTTTTTATAACTATTTTAGAAGGGAACTTGAATGGGAAAATAGTTTAATGTTTGTCTCCTCCTCCTATTATTCATGATTTCTGTGTTGTTCGATGCCATATATGTACTGACAGATTAATCTTGCTTGTTTCCAAATACTTTAAACTTGTCATTTTATCAAGTATGTGGTCAGCTGTAGCACCTTCCTCATGTCACATTGTTGATGAAGAATATGGCTCTTTCTGGATTAGTTTTTTTCTCACAATTGTGCCTGTATCAAAGCTGTTAATGTACCTAGTAAGATGTCAAAATACTTTTACTGCAGAGAACATAAAGAAATGCTCTCTAAAGTTTTGTATTGTCACAATACAGGGGAGACAGTGTTACAGAAATGATACAGGACCTGGAATGGGAATCATTGCAACAACGGCATATCACTGCGGCGTGGGCTACTTACGAAACTCCAATCACCAACATTCTCCTCCGAATGCAAAAATATATTGTTGACTCCCACTTACATAGGTAGAAATGATCATCAGAATAAAATAAGAGAAATCAGAGCTCGAACGGAAATATTCAGGTGTTCTTTCTTCCCGCGTGCGATTTGCGAATGGAATGGGAGATATAGTATAAAGGTGTTTCAATGAACCCTATGCCAGGCACTTAAATGTGATTTGCACAGTTTCCCATGTAGATGAAGCAGTTTTTCAAGTTTGTGTGTTTTGCTGTCTTTGAGGTGCCCAAACTATTCTGAAAGTCTCTTGTGACATCACTTCGTCTTTACCAGGCTGTTAAATAAATGTCTTTAGTTTTTCCTGTTAGTAAATATTAGTTATTAGTGTTTAAAAGGATTGGGCACATTAACAAGAACCATGTTGTAAGATGATTTTTATTTCTTTCAGGTCACCCAAACAGAATACAAAGAAGACAGAAAAAGATGAACGCAACAGAGATGCGAGGCGACCCGAAGTAGAGAAAGTCACTCAATCCTCCGATTCTCGAAGATTTGAGAAACGTACTTACGAAAGTGCTAGAAGTGGTCGTGAAGGATTTGCCCCACGTGGTGAACCCTCACGTAGGGGACGTGGCGGTTTCAGGTTTCGTGGAAGTTTGGGAAAACGTATGGACGGTTACGGTCCTCCTTCGTCAAAAAGTCCCTTCGGGCAACCTTCTGAAGAAACAAAAATAGTTATACCCGATACTGCGAAAGAAAATCAGAAAAACATGGAGCCTGTTGTAAATGAAATAAACAAAGATGATCTCGGTGGTGAGATCATTAGCAATGAAGACAAGATAAAACAAAAGCAGCAAGTACTATCTGCCGGAATTATAGGTAGTGGTGTGAGACACCACCCGAGTGGTAACAAGATGTCGGGGCACGTACCTCCCCGAATGCAGCGGAAGTCGGAGAGTGAACGTAGGGACTCCAGCAGAAGCAAAGGTGGCAACGGCAGTCGAGGAGGGGGTCACGGGCAAGGTAGGACATCTCAACGGGCATTCGGAGGGCCTCCGAACCAGAATATGCATAACTTTGACGGTGGTGACGAATGTTGGGAAACGACTTCTGAAAACAGTGAAACAGAGGACCGAGAACGAAATGTGGGCACTCACAATGGGAAACATACGTACCCTCAGTCGCGTGATTCACACAGCGTGAGCCGTAGGGCAAAGAACAATAAAGGTGGAGGAAGTCATTCTGCAAGAATGCCTGTTTCAGAAAAACCTGTAGGCCATGTTGGAAATGCAAGTGATAATAGTGGGGGAGGTGTGGCACAGAGGGGTGCTTCATCCCAAGACAACCGTTCACACAACCGTGGCGTCTCTAATAACCCGGCAGCTGTGGGTAATAAATATGGAGCAAAAGAATTACCAAATTCAGTCAACAAAGTGGATGAAAATAAAGTTAATAACAGTACAATAGTTGGACAGGCAGTCAATGAACCTAATTCATCTAAGAAAAAAGTAGAAAAAGACAAGACTAATGCTTTGGAGAAATATGATCTTAACAACTATGCAAGTAAGTTTCATTATTACAAAACTCTTTCAAGTACTAGCTTAGATAATTTTGTCTTTATAGGAGAGATAGTTTCTTTTGATAAAAACTTTTGTTGTTTTTGGTTATCAGTTACTCATTGCAGGATAATAAGTGGACAGGTTATGCAGGATTAGGGGTTGAGAATTTCATCATCTGGTTTGCCCAAAATATTTGTCAGAAATAATTCATTTCCAATGAATATGTTTTATTACACTCATGAAGTTTGAATATTTAGCAGGTGTAAAATATTTTCATGGTACAAAGACAACAAACTACACACACTTTGCACCCCTCCTGCCCATCCCACCCCACCCTCCAACACTCCTTGAACTGTATCCTGTGTCCTTTAGGTTGGGGGGGGGGGAGCTGGAATTAATAGCATTCTGATATGTATTAATATTTTAGTTAAAGAAAGAGCTGTCTAGCACAAAAATCTCTTTGGATTTATGTTTACAGAGTGACATTCAGGAGGGCTGTGTTGAGTCCGTGATTCATTTTGAAAGGGAAGAAATTTATTGTCTTACATTAGTATTGTTTTTCCTCAGAACAGAAATGAATAATAATCCTCAACTTACGTGAAAGTCTAGTTCTCAGGTTAATGTATTACCTTCAAATCTACATAAGTAATCACAATACATGTGAATGAAAGATTAGCAGATCAAAATTTAGTAACACACCTCTATCTAGATCACGTAAGTAACTGTGGACTAATTATTGTACACATTGAAACACCTGCAATTTTTGGGTTTGGTATGCTTTTATGTTGCTAATATCAAACACTGGGCTGTTGAAGAGACTCAATGCACAGTCAGTTGTTAGAGGTAAAGATTAACAACTACTTAACTGTGTGTGTGTGTGTGTGTGTGTGTGAGAGAGAGAGAGAGAGAGAGAGAGAGAGAGAGACTGTAATACTAAATGCCATTACTAAAGAGAGACTAATGTGTTGGGGTAGTCTTAAGATAATTCTGTTTGCATTTTGATCTGTGTGTAAACTGTAACAGGGTGTTTATAAAACTAATCGTAGATGGTATATTAGTGTTCATATTGGGTTTGCCATTCAAAATCCTTCTGGCAAACTTTACTCTTTCACCTTAAACCCCTTCCTTCACAAATAGGTCCTACTGCTGTCAAAATGCCAAGTGCTAATAGACAATAAATGACAGTCACATAAATGAATAATAATATTTAAAACAGCCCTTTTTGTCAAATGTTTTGATATCCAGGAACATAATTTCTTAAAAATGACACAATGGATGTTTACAGTATGTAAACAGTCTATAAATGTAGTAGAAATTTGTCTAAACAATACTTATCAAAGTGTTAAATATTTTCAAACAACATGCTGTCAAAGTTAACATGTTTTTGAAACAGTACCATCTCAATGCTCAAGCATTACTTGCAAGAAGAGCACATCCCAAGAACTTGCTGATAGTCAACATTTCTTAGTGTACAAGTAGGATGAAAATGAAGATACATAAGTGCCATTGTTCAATACTTTCAGAGGACATAATGATTACTAATGGAACGAACACATTGCGTTAAGTCTCGTATCTACCTGTGGCCCACACAAACCACTAAAATGATACCATTTCTATGTAATATTTACTAGTGGGGTAGACAAATTGTTCTCTCTTTATACAAAGAGTTGTTTATTGAGCTAGGACTTCACACTTGTTCCTTAGAAGTAATTTGGCCTTATCGTGTATCGTGTACGCCATTATATCAGCTCTGTGACATTTACGTTTACAGACAGGTGAATAATTACATTTGCTGATTGTAGGACTGCCCTAATCTCATCATACAGTGAAAGGAAATTACTAGCAGAAGTAGTGTGCATCAAATACACAATTTGATCCACAATCGGTTGTAGGCCCCAGAGTTTGAGAAAATAAGATATGCATGGTTTGCCTCAAAATTATCACAAATCACTGTCATTCACACTAAGAAAATGTGACCATGGTACATGCACCTTCGTATGTTGTTCGTGGTACATCCCATCTTTGTTTTGAATGTTATCATGATACATAGCACCGTCGGGAATACACTGCATATGTTTTAATGTGAAAAGTAAAAGCAAAAATTTAGATACCATACTAGGATTAATGTTTACTGTTTTCAGTAACTGTTAATTGAATGAGGGTAAATAGATTTTTTGTCACTTCTTTTCATTCTTGTCTTAGAATGTTTTGAAAAAACAGTTACAGTAAAACCTCGTTTTTACATTCTCGGTTTTTACGTTTTCCCGCCATTTACACAATTTTTTGTCGGTCCCGTCAAATTTCCTATGTTTACAATGTTAATTCGCCCTCGTTTTTGCGTTAACATATTTAAAGTTTTCCCGCGTTTTAAGATTTTTGAAAGAATTTTCGTGAAGAAAAATGACCTAATATACATAAATTGATGTTAGCATGGCTTTCCCCATAAAGTAGAGTGCTTAAAAATTAATCGCAGTCGTGTTTCTTGACACTTTGCATTTATTCAAAAGTATATTTCGCCTTTCGTTGTTGACTTAAGACGCGCCGATTTGTGGCGGTTTAGTCCCTCTTTACACCAGCTTCTTTGCCAGAGTGATTGGCGTGAGAATGACGCTGATTTGTGGCGGTGTAGTTCCCCTTTCCGCTAGTTTCTTTGCCAGAGTGGCTGGCGTCTACTCAATCAATCAGAACCAGTTGCTTTGTTGAAGTGAGAATGAAGAGTTGCATTTTTTTGTGATACATATTTCTGATTAATAAAGAACGTTATCTGTCAAACTTGGGTATCATAATACCCACCACCTCAAAAAAAGCGATAATAGTGAGAGATGCCGATCCTATGCAAACGTTACAAAAATACTTGTGCATATGTTTGTACTTGAGAACGCGATTAAATTCTCTAATATCGTCATGTGAAACATCTAAAAATACAAAAAGAATGGAACTTTGAGGTAAACTACGTAAATAATTACGTAATGTCAGTAAAAGGCAGTAATTTTGAAGATGCGTTACATAGCCTGGCAGCAGCGTCAAAAAGATATCGAAGCGGTTGAGGTAATTTTGAAGATGTGTTACATAGCCCAGCAGTGGCGTCCTCGATTATAATGAATGAAATTACGTAAAAAAATTCTACTTCCCATAAAATTACATTTTGCCTGGCTCTTAAAGTAGTAAAAATTGGCTAACTTTTATTATATAATAAACTTTCTGGCGAGAATGTAGATGCCTATTATGTACATATATCACAAATAAACTACGAAAATGCAAGGCTGATGCAGTAAGCATATTTTACCATTTAAAACATTATTAACTGCATTTTACATTTTCCTGCATTTTACTTAAGTCCCTTGAAAAGCGTAAAAACAAGGTTCTACTGTAGTTAAATTTATGATAATTATATGCTTTGAAACTGTTTGATAAAATACTTTCTATATTAAATTTGCTAAATTGGAGGCGGGGCATCTATTAGTAAATTAACATCTGTTCACATTTATTGCCGAATGAGATTTTCAGCTCCTTATTTGTAACCATTTGTTTAAATTTTGATATTTTCTCTGAGTATTGAACATTGACAATTAAGTCAAAACAGGTCTCTCTTAATTTTACCCATCAAAATTTTGGGTCCGCCTGTAAGTTAATTAGGGCAGGTCCTCTTTGACAGTGATAGTCACAGTTCTTGAAATCCATATGAGCATGTATTATAGTAACTTTACATTTGTAACATGTTTTTTCCACGTAGACAACAGCAATCAGCTTCTGTACAAGCTAATTTTGATTGGGGTATACATTACCTTGTCCCTTTTTAGGACCTATTACCATAGTTATTCTCATATTGTGTAGATTTGATACTGTATAGCTTCCCGATACTGTCATTTCTATTTTTTCACACCACTGATACACCTCTAGCTGCTCCGGTGCATCTGAGGTGAATTGATGACTACTTCTGCAAGTAATTACTTATTGGCTATATGAGAAGATCATAAGTATATCATCTATTGTGTCCATCTGATAGTCAACAAAAGAAGTTGTATTCAAACTCCAGCAGTTCAGAATGTTGACTTCTCACAATAATTATTAACTATTGATTCATCAGATTGGGTGGCTATTTTTCCAAAGTAGTTGCAAAGCTTTCCTATCACATGTCATAAACAGGTTGCAAAAATTCAGAAATTACAGCATATACATTGTGCAAAAGATTCCTCACACAATATCAAATTAATTAGGAAATTATATTGACTTCAGCTGTTAATTGATGTAGATGAAATAAAAAATTGTTGAATTGCGAAAATTTGTGCCAGATCGGGGATGTAACTTTCTTATTTCTCTTGTCATGAGTGATAGGCCTAACTGCTTTGGCTTTCAGAATAATGTAAACTTCCAATTACCACAATCTCTTTACTAACTATTTAGTGCTTGCACATTGTTAATGTTTCTCACTCAGGGAGAGAGAGACAAACACTATAAATGCTCCAAAATCTTAAATATGCCTGTAGTTCAGTAATGAGAATAGTATCAATTTGTAGACAAATAACAGCCAACCAGTTACGTTAAATTGGTCTTTTATTGAAACCTTGATTAAGTTTTGGCAGAAAAATTTTGCCTGCTTTATAAGTTGGTCCTAACAACAATAATGTGCAGAATATACAAAATGGTGGATAAAATGAAGTTACTAATAACGTATTTTATGAGAATATTCTTGCTTCTAAATAACAGAAAAGTTGTTATAAAATAAAACATAGAGCATTTGACTCTAAGTGCAGCTTTTACTCCATATCATCAATGAATGTATACAATGTTAAAAGTAACAAGTCAAAATTTAAAAAAAAAATCTGTGGAGTAATGCCACACACATGGCAAGTGAGCTCCACTTACTGCCAGAAGTGTAAGAACACTAGTAATATGCAGCCGTGCTTTGTGGCGCCAAGAGGGTGAAAGAGTGTGTACATAGTTGTGTAAGCAAAATGTGCATGTGCAGATAAAAGAAGGTAAAAATGTAAAAATATTGATGGATAAGGTTGGGGTAAATAAGATGAAAAATCTGATAAGTGTAAGAATGTGGTGTCCAGAGGTTAGCCATGTGTGTAACATGCTGTGTACACAATGAGCACGAAAAGGAGAATTAAAGGATGTTTGTTTAAAATACATACACCACGCGATGGGCAACTCTTGGCGTGAAATGTCAGAATAGATTAACAAAGCCCCAACACGCGAAACGGGTGGAGGGGAGTTAGGCTCCATAACACCCATCACAGACCAGACAAAACACACATAAAAATGCATAGTTAGGATTCTGAGGACAAGTCATCGTGGAGATACTAATATTGATTAGCAAGTAGTCTACGCAAATAATATAGGTTTGGATCCTTCTAGGTTCTGTGTACCTGGAGCTGACATTGTCGTTAAGAATATTGCTATCATTAGTAACAAGGTGTTTGAAAATTTGAGGTTCCTCCAACAAATCTAATTTCATACAGTTCTTAGAAGGGTCCAAACCCATGTTATTTGTGTAGACTGTTTGCTGATTAATATTGGTTCTTGCATGCTGTCTGTTGTACACAGAATCCTAACTGTATATTTGTGTGCTGGGGGCTTTGTTAGTCAATTCTGACATTTTGCACCACGAGTTGGCCTTCTTGTGGCGTATGTATTTTAAACGAACACCCTTCAATTCTCCTTTCCATTCGTACATGCCTATATAGCATGTTACACGTATTGCTGACCTCCAGACACCACATTCCTACATTTTTATAAGCTTTCTCATCTTTATTTACCCCAACCTTCTCCATCATTATTTTTAAATTTTTTGCTTTCTTTCATCTGCACGTACACATTTTGCTTAGGCAACTATGCACACTCTCATTTGCACTCTTGGTGTCGCCTAGCATGTTTGCATGGTACTAGTGTTCCTATGGCTCTGTGTGTGGCATTACTTCACAATTTTTAAATCTTTTAAAAATTGACATTTTATATATTAACTGTTAAAAAGGGAGTAAAAGCTGTGCTTGATGAGGATATTTGGCTCTGTTTTATAACAACTTTTTTGTGACTTAAATGCAAATATATTTTCATCAAATACTGTATTATTACCTTTTTATATATTAGTATTCTGCACATTATTGTTGTTAGGTCCAACTTCTGAAGAAGGCAAAATTATATTTGGCAAAACCTGGTCAAGGTTTTAATAAGAAGCTGTTATTTATCTACTAATTGATGTTATAGATGCTACCTTTCTGAACAATTTTACTACTTAATTCATTTTGATTAAGATAGCTTTAGCTCATCTAAATGAATTTAGAACTGAGGAGGCTCTTTTGATAATGTCAGCATTTCGAAACATGTTAACAATCTATCCATTTGTTACATTTGTAAAATTAGTTCTTCTGAGGTAAACATTCCCCCCCCCCCCCCTCTCTCTCTATCTCTCTCTCTCTCTCTCTCTCTCTCTCTCTCTCTCTCTCTCTCTCTCTCTCTCTCTCTCTCTCTCTCTCTCACACACACACACACACACACACTCTCTCTCTCTCTCTCTCTCTCTCTCTCTCTGAACAGATTGTGAACAAATCAGTTACTTTAACACTGTACTTCAGTTTTAATTGTCTGTTTACATACTGCCCATGAATATATTGGCGGTCTTTAAATGTTCACCGATTTAAAAACAGCTTGTACATTCTCAGCTTGTCTGCAGGTGGATTATTGCATTTTGTCATTTTGCAGGATTTGGCTTTTGTGTTTCCTGTAAATATTTATACTCCCACTGTGTCACAAAATACTTCCCTTATCAACATTGAACAATAATTATATTGTGGCTTTTATCATTTAGTTCATTAGCTTTTTTAATTACAAAGCTGTCTCATTCCTGTTCTCTAATCCCCCCCTCCTCTTTCTTTGGAAGGGAGAGAAACTGCTAAATTTCCACCTTCCTTTGGTATCAACATTTGAAGGAAAAAAGTCGAACTTAAAATGTCCACTCACTTTTTAGAAATAGGGCCACACACTTTGTGATTCAATTGAAATTTATATTCATAATTGAAGTAGTATATTCAGTACAGTTCTGTGTTCAGTTTTTAATATTTACTTAACCCCCTTTTGTAAATCTAGTAAAAAAAGAAAAGCACTTTCCACTTTTAATGTAATTTCCTCCACCAGCACATGTTTCTTACGTCTAGGTAGTTTGGATTAATCACTTTAGCCATCTGATAAAAGAGCAGATACATTAAAAGTTCCCTTAAAGATAATAAACAAATGCTCACTTATAAATACCATTGTGTAGTCTTTGTCGGTCACCTGTAATTAATACTTCTTTTTCGTAATATGCATGCAGTGTATAATAAATTTTGTATCAGTCAGTTGGGAAATTCTCACATATTAGACTTTCAGAGAAGTATATATAGGCTATTAATGAATGAGTAAACATTAAGTGTGTTGACTTCTTGCCTGTTTCTAAAACATTGTTTAGGAAATGTGCTAATAGTAGAGTTGTGTGTTACTGTCTAGTGATAGTTAAGAATTGTTGTAATCAATCCTCTTAGTGAATGCTTAGTGTGAATTGAACCTTACTTTGTCTTAATTGGGTAAACCTGTAACTTTGACTCGTGGTTCCTTTCCATTGTGTTTCCTTGTATATGCTATTGTAGTTTCTCCTGTGCAGATTTGTTATTCTGATTGGGTGTGAGTGTTGTTTGTGTTGCCTGTGCTATGTAGGTGTGGTGATAGTTGATGACCAGCCTGAAGTGACAGTCGAGGATGGGAATTTCGCTTTTGGTGCAGACAGTGGTTTTCAAGAAGTGCGAAGCAAGAAGAACGTGAAGGAAGCCCGCCAGAAAGGAAATGCGGAGGAGACGAAGCCGGGCGGTCGCCCTCCCCGGGAAAAGGAGCCGCGAAAATCGAAGCCCGGGAGTACGCAACAGCAGAGCCACACTACACCTCAGCAGCCGCAGCCGCAACCTCAGGCTCAGGCACAACAAACTCCGCTGCAGCAAGGTCTTCCGGCATCCGCAGCGGCACCTCCGCCGTCTTCCTCGCCGGCGGCGGCACAGCAGGGACAGCCTCCGGTTCCGCAGCAACAGTCTCAGCACGTTTCTGTCCTGCCGCAACGTCAGGGGTCGCCCTCGGGAATGACGCAGTCTATTCCACAGCAGCAACAGCCGGTAACGGGAAAAGCTGCTCAGCAACAACAAATTTCCCAGCAGCAAATACAACCGCCGCAATCCCAACAGCAGCAGCAATCGACACCGACACCTCAACAGCAACAACCCTCTCAGCAGCCTACTGCTCAGCAGCAAAGGCAGCAGCAGTATCAGCATCAGGCTCCTGCAGTTGGGTCACAAACCCAAGTAGCTGCAGCCTCCGGTCCACCATCTACCGCAGCTGCAGCACCTACCACCTCTTCGGCACCGCCCACAGTACCGGCAACAAAGTTTCCTCCGGAACGTCAGCGTCAGAACAAACTGCCTCCTCGGTTTGCTAAACAGAGGATGAAAATAGCTGAGCAACAGAATTCGAGTGCCCACGTCGGAGGTCCAGATGCGAGTAAACAGAGTCGACTCTTTCCGACAAAAGGTGTGTACTGTCAATTTCTTGAGTTCAAAATATAGTAGAGCAAAAAGTTTATACCAGCTCGGTATCATTGCTAACACGTGATCAAATTGGGTTTTACGATGGCATTTATAGTTTGTACTGTATGTGATATTGAACACATTAGTTACATTTATAATGTGTGCTGTTTTTGCAGATGTTAATAGTCCTGCACCTCCACCTCTAGTGAATGCTTGGACGAAACCAATAAATGCCTCTTTGCGACCGAATTCACCTGCTACAGCGACAGTTCCGAACCTACAGCAGTTGGCAGTTGTATTAGGGAGTCAGGTTGATCAATGGTAAGAAAAATAATGTACATTATAAAAGGCACATTCAGTAAGATCTCGAGGGAATAGCAATAGTTAAAACTTGGTTTGTGAGACAGAGTGGAATATGATTGAAAAATTTACATTGAAATGACCTGTTCAGTAATTTGTCCCAAAGTTAACTTTGGTGATGGGAACTACAGTAACATTAATAAGTAGCCCACTCTTGGCTCTCTGCCAGTCTGTAATCTGATTATTTCTCAAATTATCTGTGAGACTTGTGCACAGCTTATCTCCCTGCCTGATTTATGATGTAAAATTTGTCAGCATTCCATTTATTTTATATTTGTTTTCTTTTTTGTAAGATTGTTTCACCCCTTAACTAATTTATAAGCATTTCATTTATCCACACTATTAGTATTTAAAGATAACTTGTATATTATTTTCTTATAATTGTTAATTTTTTGAGTACTGTCATTTAGTATATACTAAGTGAGATGCCACAGTGGTTAACACTTTGGTTTCTTTTTTGGGAGGTCAATGGTTCAAATCGGCCTCTGGTTCCTTAATTTCGTAAATGTTGTGAAGGATGTGAAGACCTTTTTCACAAGAAAATTTGAATGTTGTGATCATAGCACATTTTGTCATCCCTCTTCAGGAACAAGTGACCATTGCACACAGCAATATGATTCAGTTAAGAGTGAAGCATTTTTAAGTTAAATATTTTTATTTTTGTGAAGAAATGGGATGCCATAGCCTTCAGTAATGTTTAATGTTCAGAACTGCATTTGGACATACAGGTTTAGATTGATTCCCTACTACAGTAAATGCCAGGATGGTTCCTTTGAAAGCACACTACAGATTTTTCTCAACCAGACCTTCTGTTCCATATTTAATGATCTCATCCCCTACTGGACATTAAACCTCAATATTCCTTTTTCAAACAAATTAATGATAAAATACCAAATTTTACACTTTTGACATGGCTTTGAATGTAGCAACCATACAACTATATGAAAACAATGAATGTACTGCTAATAGTTTTCAACAAAATTGTAATAAACTTCTAACAAGATTCCAACATCATCTAAAGGTGTCATTAGAAAGTGGTCTAGATTACTTGCACCAAAAGGTGGACAATTTATAAGTGACATAATTTTCATTACATAACTTTACTTCATTAAATGACTTAAAACTACACATGGTTAATGTCTGAAGCTACCCCAACAAGTTAGGTTGCACCGTCCAAAGTGGTGTGCATCACGCTACTTTTGTGTAGTCACAGCTTCATTGTAAAATGTAATCTTTCACGGCCTGAAAGGTCAAAATTACAGTTAGTTATTCGTCACATGTTAGTTTTATGTTAATGTTTTCACAAGTATGTCTCTAAATTCACTAGAAGTTGCATTATTCTTGAATGAATCTGACAGGTGGAATGATTGTTAGTCTGAAGCATTTCTTTTGAATAAGTCTTTGTAATGTGTTTGTGTTTAAAATAGTGTGTGCATTTCATATTTCTTCTTGATCCTGTAATGTGACGAACCAACACTAGAACCGCCAGATTTTTCAAACCCCCTAAAACTGCTGTTGGGACAAAAATGTCTTGATGTGTCTACAACCTGTTCTTTGCCTTTTTTATTTCAGGGAATGTGTTTCTCTATAACAGACACTCCAGTGGTCTGTTTCCTTATTTTTGTCCAACTTGTCTTAAAAATTGCAAATGCTTAAAAATTGTTCCTAAAATTATGAAATTATTGTGTATTCTTATAAAAATACGGCAATATTTGGACCACATGTGTAGGATTCATTCTCTTAATGATATCACTGCACAGTCACAGTTTACACAGTAACTCACTTGTGAACAAGCCAAGAGACAAATGTGTACTGCATCTGGACCACTCACCATAGGCCACCTTTATTTAGTTAGCTTTCACTGTGTACTTGAATGCCACCTGGTCAATAACATTGACTTTGTAATATGCCACTTGGCAGGTTTTGACCTATTGCCATTTACAATTTGTGGATCTGGATGCAAAGTGTAGGGAATTATTAGTTTCCTGGATTTCCTTGATACATTGTGAGGATCCTATTGCAGATGTTTAAAGTTTGTCTTGCATAATTTGTTCTGAGCTTTCTTCATTCAGCCAGGCATCCCTTTTAATCTTACAGATTGTACCACCAAAGGTTGTTAAGTTTCTTTTCATCCCTGTGAAAGTGAAGTGAAGAACTTGTCATATGGAATGGTTTTTTCTTCTCTCTCCTTACTTTAGTACGGGTGTGGAAATTTCTTTACTTAAGAGGTGTAATGACTCCTAAGTTCAGTTGTCAATGTCGCTGACTACCATGCAGGAGGCTGACTTAGTTAGCTAGTGAGTGACTGGATGTTTCATCATCATTGACATGCTAGTCACCCACATGGTGCAAAATAGAAAGACTAAACATCTGTCCAAAAATGCTATATGATCATTCCATTTCTCAACAGGACAGCTAAATCTTTACCAAGACATGGGAAGGTATTTGGTACATACTTTGAATTTTATTGGCCAACAACCAGTATCTCTGCCCAGACTTTCTAGTTTTTGGAGCCACAGGAAAAGTGAACTGGCATCTGCACTTGGGCGGGAACTACTGTTCATCAAAAATTATACACAAGGAATGTTAAGCTGTAACTCTCCCATACAACTGAAATGAGATCAAAAGAACATAGAGATGGAAAATTGTGTGCCCCATTTGTTCGATTGAAGAAGAGCCACATTTGTTCCACCCCAACCATATAGAACAGAAAGACATTAATCAATCCTTCTAATGGTAGTGACCATTCTTCGTGCTCTGTGTCTGTATTTCGGTGAATTTTTGACTGTTTGTTTCAGTAAAAGTTATTGAATAAAGTAAAACTATATTATCTCATTTATGTTTTATTTCTTGCACTCGGGATTTTGTACAGATGGAGATTCATTGTAACCTTAATTGCTGCCTCAATTATAACCAATTTTATACTGCACTTTGTTTTGTACCATAGCACTTCAACTTGATTTCACTATCTACATCTTCTTCTTCAGATTGGTAATATTTATCAACATTTATATCTACTTGATGATGAGCCATGCTACTAGACTTCAGTCACGTTTCTTTTACATGCATATTTCTTTATTTTGTCAAAACTACTGGACTTTCATATCTGCACTACAGTAGCGCACACAGTAAAGGCTACCAAGAAAATGTAGTAAACAACAACATGAATTTTATTCAATTGAACTAAAATGTCACACTAATGATTCTAGGTATTTTATTTTTTCTTGATTACTGTGCTATTGACACTGGTAATTTGTGTTGAAAAATTTACTGGGTTAAGATTACGAAATTACCACCACCACCTAAATCAAACAGAAGAGAGCAAGGTCATAAACTTTTGGTATGGGACAAACATGTCCCATTGGCAGTTCCAATGCTTTGAAAAGCTTTATTGTGCAATTTTCATTAGTGAATATCAGTAGGAAATCTCCTTTTTGTATGGTATAATGTAGTGATAATAGCCTTTCCCCTCGATCCTATATTTGTCACCCCCATTCAGTTGTAATAAGGTGCATCTATGTGGTAAAATTACTGTGTGCGCCTGCTAAGATACCTTAAACTACTGATTGTGTTTCAATTACTTTAGTGACGCTCTAATAAACACCCCACATTTTTTCATGGTATTAATAATGCAATGAGCTAATCAAAATACCCAAGACTTTAATTTCACATACTTTGTTTGACTGCATATGTGTTTCTTTTTATGCAGTGCTGTGGAAGTAAATGATCAGCAGCCACCTTCTGGAACTAGCAGCCACCGTAGTACACCAAATAGTGAAAGTGTCCAGGCAAAAACAGCTAGGGAGGTAAGTTAATGGTAACGAATTGTGTTACAGACTTAAATGTATGTAATGATGAATGGTTGTTAAACTTGACTGCCAATTCTTTTCAGTTGGTTTTGTGATGATATTTCAGCTTAACAGTAGACACACAAATTGCTTGTAGGTTTGGATCTACAGTGCATCGATTAATGATAATGACTGTGTTCTATCTTGCCGTACCAATCTTAAAGTTGTCCTTTTTCCGACTGGCAGTTGTGTAGTATGTGCAGAATGGCTGGCTCGTCCATTATTATCCTAGTGATCAGCCAGCCAACATCATCTGCTGTGATTTTTAGTTCCACCTCTACTGTGGTTCCCTTTTCCTTTTTATGTTGTAATTATGACCAACACTGTCTTCCTGTACGTCTTCTGTACTGTTTGCAGGATGCTTATTTTAATCGTACATGAAATCCTGTGATCTCTTAGCTGGGAACAGGGGACTGATGACCTGGCAGGTTAGTCCCCTTTAAACACCCAACACCAACCAACCAATGCTTGAAAAATCTCCCTACAGATTTCCAATCTCACCCAGTCACTGCTGTTGTACTCGCAAAGTAGCATTATTATGTTTTTGAGAATTTTAAATTTTCATTAAATTGGCAGTAGACCTTTCCTTCATATTCATTATTTACGCACAACAGCATGGAATTCCTTTCTTTACTTTCTAATTTATTTAATAACTTTTATTTTACCTCTGTGGCCTTGTCTCCCTTAATGGGAGGAATTGGAGGAAGTAAATTTTAAAATATACTACCTTAATCAGTGTTACTGAAGGCCCTGTGTTCATAGCCCTATATCAACAGTGAATGTATGATTTCCTTCCAATAGTTCACACTTTCAGTGACTACAGCCTCACTTTCTCCAGTTACACTTTGAAACAACAGAGTGACAGTTTTGGAAAATGATTTACATCTACATGTTTACGCAGCAAATCACATTTGTCGGGCAGACGATTTAACAAAGTTCTCTTATAATATTTCTGTACTATTCCATTCTCTAACAGTCTGCAGGAAAAGGGAACACCTAAATCTTTGTTTTTCATCTGATGTATCATCATCATCATCATCATCATGTTTCTGTATATAGGTGGTTACTAGCAGAAAATGTTCACATTCAGAGGAGAATGTTGGCGAAAGAAATTTTGCAAATGGATTTTGCTGTAATAAAGAATGCCTTTCTTGTAATGATTTCCACCCAAACTCTTGCATCATTCCCATCCATCCATTGAAGCGCGTGGAAGTTCGTGCTGATCTTCAGGGTGATTCCAAAAAGCTGCTTCTTGAAATTTTTCTGGTTACAGAAATGCTGCCACTGCTCAAACCTAGAAACAGTTTCAAAATACTATTTTCCACATTTTATGTAGACATACAAATTTTCTTCCTTTTGTATTAATATTTAAGAAAACTTCCTTATTTTCAAATGTGTGGAACCACAAATACAAAATTGTATGTCTTTACCATGTCAAAAAGTTTTCATGTTGAGAATACCACAAAAATCGTGGATGATTGTCAGACAGATCTTGCTGATTTGTAACCTTCCTGTGTCTGTATACTATAAGTCCAGAAAAATAAAACTGGTAACTTCAGTAAACAAACAGCTCAATTTTCGCCTTTATGGACATGGTGGCTGTAATATCAGGTCACATGGCGTATGTTGCATGATAGGTGGACAGAAAATGTCAAAATTGTTCACCCCGTTGCTGGTATTGCTATGTGGGAAGAAGAGTTATCAGCTACAATCCTTGTACATTTTGACCATTTGAATTGATAAACATTTCTTGGTGCGTGACACAAAGTATGACATGTTGACCTGTGTGAAACTGAAAGAAACTGTAAACTAACTCTGACAAGTTATGAATTGGGTAAAAACAAAATTTTATTTTGGAAAATGTTTAGTGTTTAAAAGGAATAAAGATGGTCATTCTCTTAGAGGGGTTCCTTAAAAGTGAGAGGAATAACCTTGTTCTTCAGGGAGTTTGATACAGGCAGAAATGTTTTTTAAAGTGTGGGTTTTCCCTTAAACAGGTTCAAGATTAGGTTTCCTATTGCATAAGGAATTACTTTCATAAAAATTTTGTTGCAAAATTCATTACCATGAAATGTGTGCAGTGTAATAGTAGGCACAAGCTGTGAGAATCTATTTCTGCCACTGCTTTGTAACATAAGCTCATTTTATAAATTATGCAAAGCTTAGACCTTAGCCCTTTTGCTGCTAAATCCGTGCATGGTGCCTGCTGGGTTGAGTGCGCCCTTGAGGCTGCCTAATCCCACTACCTTTACAAAAGAGGACCTGCATCGAACGCTGAGCCCGCCGCTCGGTCTCCCTCACCCTGTGCTGAATTTTCCTGGAGCTAGCGGTCACGTCTGTCTTCACTTCTGAAAGTGATCAGTCACACACTGTATCTGACTACTTTTGACGTGGCTTTGGCTGCTGATATATTGGTGGACAGAGTGTATGTGCATTTAAACTGCTTACCGGTATGGGTCACTCCATATTAAATTGCCTAATTTTGGAAGATTTCCCCACTCGAACATCATGGATTTCGAAGAAATTTTATGTGAATAGTCGTCCTCTGTTAACGTTGGAGAAGTTAAACTATCGTCGAAATTTGAGCTTTTATATCTCGGGCAAGCTATTCTTAGAATAAATGAAATCTGGCCACCTTGCACAGCTGTTAGTGTTCTGTTAGAAATAATGAGGAAATTTTGCAAGCCATATTCGGCCAGATAATGTTAAGCAAAGTCACTAGAAAAAAATAGGCACCAGAAAAAATATTATAGATCGGCTGCTTATATCTGAGAGAGCAGCAGTATGACAAACATGAAACTAGGCATGTAGTAACCTAACAGAAGGTTCTCAAATATAAAGTTTCATTTGTCTAATTCAAATTCGCCCATCAAGTCAGTTCTATGGCTGTATCTCAGTCAGTATTGTCTTGACGATCGTTGAATATTACCAATCTTTGTACCTTCTGAATATATTTTCCATACTTTTTTTAATCCAGGTGTTGGACCAGCACTGCTTAAGTTCAAAAAAAAATTTTATTTACTTTATTCTTTTATTTTGCTTATTTAGTTCTTTTTTGTTCTTAGTAATTCATTCAGAGTGCCATTAAAATTCTCTCTGATTTACTTCCCAGTGATTAGTAACACTTATTTGCATGATATGTCTTGAAGCAGGGTACAACACAAAATTGAACATTGAAAGTTTTGCATTGGTATCTAGTTTCCCGGCGCACTTTGTTTTGTGCAAATGATGTATCTGTGCATTAACGTTCTTTTCTGTGAATGTTATCTGGAAAATATCTCCCTGTGAAACAGAGGATTGTCGTCGGCGTAGTGCCTTCCTCTACCAGTTCCCCCCCCCCCCCCCCCCCCTAGTCAGCGGCATATTTTTCTACAGTCTCTCTTACGAGAGAGAGGTGAAACTCTGAGAGTGCCATTTTTTTTCACCCTGTTACTGACCTGTGGAGAGCATGAGGATTGAAAATGGCAAAATCCAGAATGTGAAAAAAATATTCCTTGTATTTTTTCACAGTCTTGTGGACTGATCCACTGAGCTCAGTAACATGTTACAACAGCCAACGTAACCCATATTCGAATTGTAATCTAAAATACATTGCAGTTTCCTCATATTTTTTGCCAGTATTTGTCAATCTTCTCTGTTTTAACCATCTGTGGTGTGTGACATGTTGTCAACATCAACACCTCTATCTTATCGCACCACTTCATAGCAACGATCTTGTCAATGGACATAAACTAATTTTCTCCTTGTCTTAATTTCTTCTACAGTTTTGCCATGTAGCACCTGTTCTTACAAACAGTGCCACATGTGGCTGTTTCATGGTTGTGAAGCCAGAGAAACAGGTCTGGACTAGAGTACCAGTTATTGACAAACGAATATGGCCCTTTTCCAAATATGGTCCCATAAGAGTTGCTACTATTTCACCACTTATTCCTAAAGTTCTGTTGAGCCTGTGTATACAATAAAATCCAAAGTGCATCCACTCTGACAGTCACACAGTACAAATGATTTCTCCCAAATCTACGTCATTTGGCTGGAATATATTGCTTAAAAGATAGCTGTTCTTTGAACAGCTAGAGACTTTTATCTGACAGAGCTAGTAATGTGGACGAAATGAATTGCAAAACATCTCCCAAACTTTGTCAACAATCGTCCTGCAGTACTCACAGAGTTGTCATTGAAGTGTAGCACTATCAGAAGTAGGGGGGAAAAATAATAATAATTCCTGGAAGCCACTGTCTTTGCAAATTGACAGTTGAGAATTCACAGATTCTGTATTATTTGCTCTGATGTAAACATAAAATTGATTTGTTTCGTCTGCAATTAATTGCAACAGTTCTTCATGCGTAAATATCACGAAAAATGAAAGAATGCTTGAGTGAGTATTTAGTTAACATTTGTGTCCTGCACTCGAGTTGTCAGTCACAGTTTAACTGTTGGAAATAGACTTATCATAGCTAGCGAATTGACACTCGCTGTCACTCCTAGTGAGCATATCCAGGATCTCTTTATCCGTGCAACCATGGTGATGTGACATTTCTGCCACAGAAAACAACAAAAATGAAGAGAAAACGGGAACTGAGATCAAATTCTCCAAAGAAGGGTTAAATACCTATATTTTAAAAAGTTTCCAAACTTCATTGTTAGAAAGTGATGCTAATGTATAACACAGTGTTCAAAAAATTTCATCTATAAAGAACTCGATGAAATTCTTCAACTTTGTTACCATTTTGCATATTTGTATCAATTGCTTAGGCACCACAGGTGTCCATAAAATGCACAATGTTTGGCTAATTGCCTCGAGGATCAAACTACATACTTTGATCTCTTATTAAACTATTAGATAAATTCTCAGTTTTTACTGATGGCAATTACATTACATAGCCACAGATATGTGGTATAAATGTTGCACTTGATGACACCATTTCTTCTCCTCTTGTTATTTTTAATACTATGGGCAAGAACCTTTTTGAAAATAATAACTCTGAAACTAGTTCCTCAAACACAATTGTGCAGTTTCTGCAACTGGTTGTCTTTTAAAAGTTATCTTCCTCCCTTACCACCCGTTTATTCCTCAACGTGCCAGCTATCGAGCAATGTTATTTTTGAAAACATTTTTGGAGAGCAGCGATCTTCATGAAAAAGTAAAAGAAATTAAAAACCAGTCTAGATCACATTTATTTCTAGCAATCTAGATTGGTTTTAAATTAATTTAATTATCAGAGGTAATTTTTTTTAGTGTAATGCCTGTTTGCTGGTTACAAGTACTGTTCAGCCATCATGTGAGATGCTGGCAGTCAGGTACATCGTTAGATGCCTGTTGACAAAACGAGGTTTGTAATACAGATGAAGTTGTCACATGAACCCAGGACTGTTGCTTCAATGACAGTCCCAGCAAAATTAGCTCCACACTTCTTAATGTACTATATGAAATTTTGTTTCACACATGTTTTTGTGTATGTTGATTACTCTATGGTTGCGTAGTTTTAACCTCACTTCTTTGCATCTGTCTTCTGCAGTCAAAAAGGGGGAGAAAAAAGGAGTAATCTTCTCTCCCCCATGTTTGTTTATTCATTCACTTGGTGGGAATTTTTAGATCAGTAACCGTGTTATTACTAAAATTAAAATTTTTTCACTGTGTTTGTTATCCGTCTTACAGGCCACAGATAAAACCGTATTGGATGGAACATCACCTCCTGTTCAGACAATAATTTTTGAAAACACAAATTACAAAACTGCCCCTCCTGATTTGGCAGTGAAATGTAAATTTGCGAACATGAAGACATCCAGAGTGGATAAAAGTCGTGGTGAGTTTGAGATGGTTTCTAAACTGTTTAGTTATGCAATGTTAAGGGAAATTATTTATTAAAGTTCAACATTATTACATAATATGGTGTATGTCCTTAAACATTATGACAAAATTTATACGACATGTAATTACTTGTCGCAATTTAGTGATTGCAAGCTGTCAAATTATGTGAAATTTTTAATTAATGTTAGTTGTGCAACAACTCAATTGTGTAATGGGTTTTTAGACAGAAAAATTGGCGATGATGGGGAAGATAGTCCACTGGTATTTTCCAATAAAGCAAGTGGTGCTATACCAGACCTTGGCAAGAATGGAGAGAACAAAGCGGAATCAATCCAGATGCCACTGACTTTCAGCAAGGTATATTTACTGCTTTTTATACTGGGACAATTTGTATGTGGCAATGACATTTGTTACATTATCCATCTTTTCCTTAAATTTTCACTTTTTGTAATTTTTTGCTTTTTGAATCCTATTGCAGGAACATGTGGTAGTACATTTTACTGTGTTCTCATTTTGATTAGTCTATCATAGTTTAATGTTAAAAATAATTATTAATGTGAGAGCAATGTATTCAACTTCACTGGTCTGAAATTAATAAGTAATTCGAAGATGGATGACTGGGGATTGAGATCTTGCCTGTAGCGTAAATTAACATCTGTGCTGAGTACTTGAAGTTGAGTGGTGTCTTTATTATTGTTGTTATTATTAATTTATTTATTTATTTGAAAGGAAAAGAGGGTGCTAAATGGGTGCTAGAATGTGTGAGGGGGAGTGTAATTTAATGCCCATTAAAGGGGAAGTGCACTTTCATGTGTGGGACAGGTTGTCCTGTAGTACTGACTGTCAAAAGTATCAAAACTATGGAGCATTCTTTATTTTTCTTGCTATAAATTACCACTTTATACTTTCTTGAAAAATGCTCTATACAGGTGTAACATGCAGGAGATGTACAAAAATGCAAAAGTTAAGAACCAAAAAATTGTGGTAATGGAAAAATGTTATGTAATAAGAAATTTTTCCTTGAGAATGTAAAGTGTCTTAAACAGTAAAACCTCGTTTTTACGTTCCCACCACTTACACCATTTTTTGTTGGTCCCTTCAAATTTCCTATATTCACAATGTCAATTCACCCTTGTTTTTGCGTTAACATATTTACACTTTTCCCACGTTTTACGCTTTTCGCAAGCATGTTAATGAACTAAAAAATGACATAATCTACACAAATTGACACTAGCATGGCTTTCCCCTTAAAGTATAGCGCTTAAAAATTATTCGCAGTCTAGTTTCTTGACACTGCGTTTATTCAAACGTATATTTTGTGTATCATTGTTGGCAGTATGTAGCTAGTTGACTTATGACGTGCTGATTTGTGGCGATGTAGTTCCTCTTTCCACCAGCATCTTTGCCAGAGCGGCTTGCGTGTACTCAATCAGAACCACTTGCTTTGTTGATGTGAGAATAAAGAGTTGCATTCTTTTTGTGATATATATTTCTTATTAATAAAGAATGTTTTCTGTCAAAGTTGGGTATCATAATACCCACAACCTATAAAAAAGTGATAAGTGTGAGATGCCGATCCTTTGCAAACGCCACAAAAATACTTATGCATATGTTTGCACTCGAGAACGCAAATAAATTATCTAATATTGTCGTGTGAAACATAGAAAAATACAAAAAGAACGGAACTTTAGGAGTTTTACTACATAAATAATTGATGCCAGTAAAAGGCAGTAATTTTGAAGGTGTGTTACATAGCCTGGCATGGGCATCCAAACTATATCTATCGAAGCGGTTGAGATAATTTTTAAGATGTTTTACATAGCCCAGCAGTGGCGTCCTCGATTATAATGAATGAAATTACGTCAAAAATTTCTATTTCCCATAAAATTACCAGTACTGCCCTGCGCTTAAAATAGTACAAACTTTGTTAAGCTTTATTGTATAATAAACTTCCTGGCGAGTATTTAGATGCGTATTATGTACATATATCACAAATAAACTATGAAAATGCAAGGTTGATACAGTAAGCATATTTTAACATTTAAAACATTATTTCCTGCATTTTACGTTTTCCTGCACTTTACACCAGTTTACTGAAGTCCCTTGAAAAGCGTAAAAACGAGGTTCTACTGTAGTATACAAAATACTGCATTAGATCGTTATATTTGAAATGAAAGGAGATAATATAAACAGTGGCTTTGAAATACATTCCAACAAGTAGAACTGTCTGATTGTTTACAAAGAATCAGATTTTTAAATTCTGAAGGTGGACCATCACTCCAAATTTCCACCTCTTCAGAATCGCATTCATTTTGACAAATTGTATCATATGGTGTATTCATAAAGCAAATGGTTTCAGCTTTGTCCTTCTATGCAGTGTTTCAGCATATCAACCAATGAGCCAAACAAAATAATAATTATTATTGTTAAGTTGTACATATTTCCTTGTAGAATGTAGCTGCGGTGAATGAAATAACACTTATTGTAAACCACAAAGCACTCTGAAGCTCAATTTGATAATCTCTGGAGTGTGACATAGGATGATCTACCTGGAGATACATGTTGTATACCTTTAATGTGCAAATGGTGCAGAATTTTAGGAAATTTTTCTATAAGCAATTGAAATAATTCCCCACAAACATCCTTACTTACCGAGAAGCTGAAAATAGTGTAAGGAAAGGAAAACCTTACAATTATAACTTTTGTCAATTTGGAAAAAGATTTTGACACTGTTGACTGGATGTACTTCTCAGAGTTCTGAAAGTAGCAGGGGTTAAATGTAGACAACAGAGTGTTATATACAACTTGTACAAAAACCAGACAGTGGTTTTTGAGTCGAAGGGCATGATGTGAAGGAAAGCAAGGAGAAATTTTCAGAAGGAATTAAAATTCATGGAGAAGAAATAAAAACTGTACAGTTCACCAATGGCATTTAAGTTCTGTTACAGACTGCAAAGGATTGATAAGAACAATTGAACAGGATGGGCAGTGTCTTGAAATGAGCGTATAAGATTAATAACAACAAGAGCAAAACACAAGAGTAATGAAATGAGGAAATGAGTCTAAGTAAATCAAGCTTTGCTGGAAAAATTATATTGGCTAACATGGCAGTAAAGTTAGTAGGTGCGTTTTGTTACATATACACTGAAATAACTTTGGAAGCTTGAAGTACAGGTGATAAAAAATGCAGAATGACAATGGGAAGAAAAGTGTTTCTATAGAAGAGAAATTTGTTAATGTCAAATATTAATGAAAATGTTACAAAGTCTGTTCTGAAGGTATTTGTGTGGCATGTAGATGTGAATGGGAGTGAAATGTGGATGAGAAATGGTTTATACAAGAAGAGGGTAAAAGATTTTGAGTTGGGGTGCTGCAGACAAATGCTAAATATTAGATAAGAAGATTGCAACTAATGAAGAGGTACTGAATAGGATAGGAGAGAGAAGAAATTTCTGGCATATCTTGAATAAAAGTGATCGATTTGGTAGGACACATTGAGACATCAAGGAATTGTAAATTTGTTATTGGAGGGGAGTGTGGGATGCAAAATAGCAGGAGATGAAGAGCTGAATACAGTAAGCAGGTTGAGATTGTTCAGGCATAGACAGACTTGCATAGGATAGAGAAGGGTGAAGATTGCACCAAACTAGTCTGGAGATTGACGAGGACAATATCATAATCATTTGCAGAATGTTTTTAAGATTTTGAGGTTGATCATTTTGCTAAAAATATGAAGATCTTGCATCCATTGTGTGTCTGGCTTATAACTTTCTACCAATCACATGAAACAGTACCAATATTCACTCTCAGAACTCTGTGATGGAATTAATTCACCAAATGATAATTCAGTTATCCAGTTGTATCCCAGATTGCTAAATTAATCAGTTTTTTCCTTCTTCTCCAGAACAAATTTAGCTGTTTCGGTGACATATTTTCTTTCATATTTTGTAATTTATTTTGAAGAAAATGAAGTAACATATTAATAATTTAGGCAGTTCTTTCTGTTTTTCTTAAAGAATTGTACCAAATCTTTCATACAGAGAAAGGTTGACAGTGTTTTGAATGGCATCTTCTTTTCTATTATAAATTATTTTGCAACTGATTATGGAGTTGTGATGCCCTCTTACTGACGTATCCACAATATCATCAGGTTCCAGGTTACTTTCACTAACATACTCTGTTAAATAAATTCTCTTACCATTACTCAGCAGATACATGTATGCCTACAACTGAAATCCGACTTGCTCTTCACTTCTTGTAACCGTGTGGATCCTGAAATTTTGTCAGCACTTGTTCTCGTATTGCTTTGTTCTTATTAGCAAACATACTGACAATACGAATAGTATTCACATGAAAAACAAAATTAGCAACTTCTGTAGTTTTCCAAATTTCATGAATATATTTTCTGAATCCATGCTCAGTTGTGCACCTGAATATAGATCTGTGTCATTACCATTACCAATACCACAGGCACTGCTATCAAAACTGGACATCTGGATAACTTCCATTGCTGCCCTACATGAATGAAGTAAACACACTTCTGAAGCACACAGGGGACAGATTGGATGACAAAAGTATCTTCATGTATGTTAATATACCATTGACAGATATATAATTGCAGCGTAGTTCGCTGTGACAAGTACAATGGCCACCAATACATTAATGATGTTCTTGTTCAGGGTAGTTGCCAATCCTGGCAGGGTATATAAGGTGCATTAATAGTATGAGATGTTCAGTGATCATTGTGGAGTTCCTGATTATACTTCATACTCTTGTGAGGCTGGCACCAGAGGTTGTGATTTCTATTTGGCTGCCTAGTTGAATCTTGAAATATCCATACTCGGGGGGGGGGGGGGGGGGGGCAATCATACGTGACCATCACCCAATGTTTCACTGTGTGAGAATGTGAGAGCAAGAATATTCTTTGTCAAGGTTCACATGACCATCCTAAGGCAGGAATTCCATATAGTCCACCAAGTACATCAAAAACATTTTACATATGCACTTGCCATCCCTGCATCGCATTAAATTTCAATCTTCCTTCTTTTTTCCCTGCATCAGTTTTTCATCCTGCACCATTCGTCATAAAATTAGCCATAGTCTAACGAACTATTGCCTTGTGTATAGGCTGCCATTAACAAAACACAATACAAAATGTTTTGTGTTTGAGGTGTTGCTGTGACAGGGAAGCTGATTAATAGTGTCACATGGTGTTCAGATATTAATCATGGTCCTACTCTACCCTGGATGACTATCATAGTGAATGTGAAAGGGAAGAGGTCTCATTCTTCAAAATTTTTAGAGAGCACTCTGATGTCACTTTTGGTGTCATGGTGTGGGGAAACATGTGTTTTAACTTCAGGTCACGGTTAGTAGTGATTGAGGGAACTGGCATAATAGTTCACAGTGGATTTCCTGGTCGTCATGCGTTATTGCTCGTGCATCAGTATCATCGTGTTATTTTTCAGGAGGACAGTCCTAATCCACACATACCACTCATCTGTGAACAGTCTGTCTGATGTTGAGATACTCTACAGCCACAAGCTGCTCATATATGTTCTCTCATATAGGTTCTTGATATTAAAGACGCACTGAGAGTTGACATCTGAGCTAATGCAATAGATAAAACATCTGTTGAACTAAGTCAAATGTCAACTATCAGTACCAGTCTATGATATTAAGAATGTGCTGCAATAATGTTGCTAAGCTTGCTTTAGAAGAGAATACAATAAATTTGACACCCATTCCTATCTTACAGCTGCATACATCCAGACAAATAACAGGTGCATTGTCAGACTGAATAGTATGTAAATTTGAGCAAACTTTGTAACCTCTGAAATATGCCACAAGAAAATATTTTCCTGCTTAACAGACTTCATGAATTGGTGTTATTTTTCACTGAACCAGTGGCATTTTTTAAATCAAATGCAGCATTGTTTTTCTCTAGTTTTATACTGCTTTTTGGGCAAGTTTGATGGTTTTGCCAAATTTGAGCTATTTTTGTTGTCAGTCAACAATGGTCAGCTGGGAAATGCACAGTCAGTTTTTGTCTTGAAGAGATTAGAAGACAACATTCAATTTGAACATTCAGTAACTATCAGTTATGAGTGTTAATAAACTGCCTTCCCAATATTTATAACTCTTTATACAGCAGAATTAAAAATTTCACTGGATCACTTAAAATAATCAATTTTGTGTTATTTAACTAAAACCTGATAGTTTTCCTTTTTTTTTTTTTATTTTTTTTTTTTTTTTACCATTTTCATGAAAGTTTTGTCACTACTGGGGATCCTACGTGAATGAAATTTTAAGTCGCTGTATTTTCATGTGACTAACTTACAGAAATGCCAATTCTTGCAGACCACACATATTAATCTATGTGCCACATAGTTACAAATTTTGCCAGCATATGTATCCTTTCATCAAGCCCAGTTCAAAAATGTCATTTACAAATTTTGTCGACAGTGTATGCTGCTGTAATACCGTTCCCTACATGATAGGATATCTGAAACATTTACAGTAAAACCTCGTTTTTACATTCTCGGTTTTTACGTTTTCCCACCATTTTTTGTCGGTCCCGTCAAATTTCCTATGTTTACAATGTTAATTCGCCCTCGTTTTTGCATTACCATATTTACACTTTTCCTGTGTTTTACGCTTTTCGAAAGCATGTTTGTGAAGAAAAATGACGTAATGTACATAAATTGATGCTAGCATAGCTTTCCCCATAAAGTATAGCACTTAAAAATTATTTGCAGTCGAGTTTCTTGACACTTTGCATTTATTCAAATGTATATTTCGCATTTCGTTGTTGACTTATGACGCGCCGATTTGTGGCAATGTAGTTCCTCTTTCCTACAGCTTCTTTGCCAGAGTGCCTGGTGTGTACTCAAACAATCAGAAACAGTTGCTTTGTTGAAGTGAAAATAAAGAGTTGCATTGTGTGATACATATTTCTGATTAATAAAGAATGTTATCTGTCAAAGTTTGGTATCATAATACCCACAACCTCAAAACAATAATAGTGAGAGATGCCGATCCTATGCAAAGCCACAAAAATACTTATGCATATGTTAGTACTCGAGTACGCGAATAAATTATCTAATATCGTCGTGTGAAACATCTAAAAATACAAAAAGAACGGAACCTTAGGAGTTTTACTACGTAAATAATTAATGCTGGTAAAAGGCAGTAATTTTGAAGATGTTACATAGCCCAGCAGTGGCGTCCTTGATTATATTGAGTGAAATAACATCAAAAATTTCTACTTCCCATAAAATTAAGTTTTGCCTGGTGCTTAGGATAACTTTTATTGTATAATAAACTTCCTGGTGAGTCTTTAGAGGCCTATTATGTACATATATCACAAATAAACTACGAAAATGCAAGGCTGATCCAGTAAGCATATTTTACCATTTAAAACATTATTTCCTGCATTTTACACCATTTCACAGAAGTCCCTTGAAAAGTGTAAAAACGAGGTTCTACTGTATCTTTACGAATTTGCTTAATTTCATGGCACAGGTCTCAGTTGTTATTCATACTTTGTAGGTTTCAAGTGACAAGGTGATTTTAGACAATTGTGAATGATGAAGTAACTAGTACTGGCCAAGATAACTTCAATACCTTTCTTGATCTATCAGTTTTGATAAAGATAAGATATAAAAAATTGGCTAACTTTCAAGTAAATTTATTGAGGTGTATTTGCACAAGATCAGTGACAGAAATCTGGTTTTCTAGAAACCAGTAATAAAATAAAGGTATTAAAACACAGTCCTGGCTAGTACTGTTTCCTTCAGAATTCATCCAATCTGAGCATATAAATACATTTTTGGTCTTCCGTTATTTAGTTGTTTTTACACATTCAGTTAAAATTGATATTTCTAAAATTTCTTTGAACACACGCTTATTTTCATTTGTGTAGAGGTCTGTGTAGCTAAGAGAAACAATAAGAGATGTTTGTAACAATTTTGAAACAATGGAAATTGTTCTTGTACGTACCTGATCAAAACTGTAGCTCATGTAAAGCTGTGCTCATGTGACACATTTTAATGTTAAATCTTTAATTTTGGGTACATTCAGAATGAAGATGTTGTCGATATGAAACTGGACTTCACATTTGCTGACTCAGACCTTTCACAGCTCACAGAAGATAAAACTAACAAAGCAGTCGGTATGCCGCGATCAATGCACCTTTCACAGCAAGTGCAGTCAACTATTTCACCATCTACAGCTGAATTGAATTTAAAGATTCAGTCAGTGAAGAAGGTAATTCTCCATAGTGCTACTTCACAAATTTGCCCTTATTAAATGTTGACTTCATTAGTAGTTTTAATATGCTGAATTTTAGAGCATATGAAAAAAACATTGTTACAGAACGTTGAAGTTAAATTCATTATCTCATTATTAATGATGCCATTAATTAAAATTTTAATAAGATTGGATTATATATTATTCAAAAGTAGTGTGAAAATGAAACTCGCCAGCTGTGGTAGCCAATGAATTTCCTGAAGAGCTTCTGCATTTGGCTTACTTGCCAGTACCCTTAAAATATTTTACAAATAATCTTTGGAAACCCTTTTGCTGTGCCTCCACCTCCTCAGAATATAGGAAAAAGGTGGAAGGGGAGAATGAATGTGAGAGCGAGAGAACACTGGTACACGTTTGATACTTGACAAAATAGTTTTGTCTTCTTTCCTTAGTAATAAAGTGAAATATGAAAGAATGGAAGTAATTTATAAGCTGAGTTACACAGTGCAGATGAGGAAGAGATTTAAGTATGAATTAAGATTTCCATGCTGTATGTAGCGTCACACTCCAAAATAAACACTCCACTCATTTCAAGTATTTACGACATGCTTAAATTTTTTGAAGATATTGAAACACATTCAACTAAGAATAGATCATATGATTTCCCTTATTATTATTATTATTATTATTATTATTATTATTATTATTATTATTATTACCATTGTTACTACCTCACACTTAATACTGTCCCTACCAGCTTCCGGATTTGTGATCGTGTTGTTATTGTAATACTTCAGGTCTGGGAAAATGTTCCTGCCATGCCACCAGTAATTGAACACACAGAGGATGGAAGTGTAGCATCTACTGCATCATCTTTCACACCATCGTTTGGCAATGCTGTTGATTCTGCTTTAGATCCAGCTACATTTGTGAAGGGTGTTGAAGGCTGTAATGTTGTTACTGCTGATGAAAATTCTCCATTAAATGCAAATGAAGTTGTTTACAGGTAACTATAACTATCAATTAATAATAACTTTATAAAACTCTTTTGGTTTGGCTTTCCTAAATAAATCAGTAGTAGGTATATTAAGGTCTGATCAAACAATTCTGGAACGTCATCTACAATTTCTTTTTTCCTTTGTTTCCTTTGAAATAGTCTTCACCACAATTGATAGAGCACTCACATTCACACTTTCAGAAGCAGTTTTGGTACACCTCTTGCTGGATCATGCAGAATGCAGTCAGTGAATTTTCTTTTACTTAATCTTACTATTCGAAATTTTTTTCCCTTTCAGTTGGGTTTTTCTACTTTAGGGGGGGAAAAGTTGACACAGTGCAGTCGGAAGGTATGGAGGCTGAAATGGAACAGTAATTTTGCTAAATAGTTGTGCACCAATTGGGATGAATGTCTCTGTACATTATCGTAGTGCAAAAGCCATTAATTGTATCAGGCCTTTTACTCCTCAAGTTTCCTCTCAGGCAACGCAACCTGTCTCAATTGTACCAGCAGTTAACAGCTTGTCCCTGTTGCATGAATTCATGAAGAACTGGTACCTCAAAGTCACAGAAAACTGTCAGCATGGCTTTGACCTTTAATCTGAACTGATGCGCTTGCTTTTGGTCATGGAGAACCTTTTGTGACCCATTGTGTAATATTAACAATGATTTAAACATCGTAACTGTTTCATCATAAGTTATCATTCTCTTAATCATCTCATCCTCATGTATGTAAACTACTGGCCCTTAAAATTACTACACCAAACAGAAATGCAGATGTTAAACTGGTATTCATGGGACAAATATATTATACTAGAACTGACATGTGATTACATTTTCACGCAATTTGGGTGCATAGATTCTGAGAAATCAGTACCCAGAACAACCACCTCTGGCCGTAATAACGACCTTGATACACGTGGGCATTGAGTCAAACAGAGCTTGGATGGAGTGTACAGGTACAGATGCCCATGCAGCTTCAACACGATACCACAGTTCATCAAGAATAGTGACTGCCATATTGTGACGAGCCAGTTGCTTGGCCACCATTGACAATTTCAGTTGGGGAGAGATCGGGAGAATGTGCTGGCCAGGGCAGCAGTCCATATCCAGAAAGGCCCGTACAGGACCTGCAACATGCGGTCGTGCATTATCCTGTTGAAATGTAGGGTTTCGCAGGGATCGAATGAAGGATAGAGCCACCGATTGTAACACATCTGAAATGTAATGGCCACTGTTCAAAGTGCCGTCAATGCGAACAAGAGGTGACAGAGACTTGTTGACAAACACAGATGTGACCATCTAGATCCTGTAAACAGAACCTGGATTCATCAGTAAAAAAATGACGTTTCGCCATACACCATTGTAGGCGCTCCTGTCTGTGATGAAGCATCAAAGATAACAGCAGCCATGGTCTCAGAGCTGGTAGTCTATGCTGCTGCAAACATCGTCCAACTGTTCCTGCAGACGGTTGTCGTCATGTAAACATCCCCATCTATTGTCTCGGGGATCGAGGCATGGCTGCACGATCCATTATGGCCATGCGGATAAGATACCTGTCATCTTAAATGCTAGTGATGGAAGGCCATTGGGATCCAGCACGGCGTTCAGATTTGCCCTCCTGAACCCACAGATTCCATATTCTGCTAACAGTCATTGGATCACGACCAATGTGAGCAGCAATGTTGTGATACGATAAACCGCAATTGCAATAGGCTACAATCCGAACTTTATCAAAGTCAGAAACATGATGGTACACATTTCTCCTCCTTACACGAGGCATCACAACGACGTTTCACCAGGCTATGCCAGTCAACTGCTGTTTTTGTATGAGAAATCGGTTGGAAACTTTCCTCATGTCAGCACTTTGTAGGTGTCGCCACTGGCGTCAACCTTGTGTGAATGCAGATGTTCCAACCATTACGATTTAATCCAGATTCTTACGAAAATAGTTTAAAATTACGTGCTTACTATTGGAGTAGTTCGAATTCCGATTTTCATGCTTAATTAACAAATCGGCTCTATTTGTTTTTCGCCGGCTAAACACGGTTCCTTTAGAGTTAATTCGTGTGGTGAAATCGACAAAAATAAATTGGTTATGAGGAACACCTTCCAGCACGTCCTTGTGGAAATCAACTGTATTGAGACTATCTTCTATGCACTCAAAAACAGCTTAATACGGTGTACGGGATGAATCCACAGAGGCATGCTATTGTGAAATCTAGCAGCAGCCACATGCTGACGTAGCCGATACATCCAAAAGGAAGATCGCTGCTACAGAATACTTCTTGGCTCAGTTTCAAAGTGTCATATCTTCTAGTTATATTGAAGGACTAAAATTACATTTCAGTAATGTTCAGTATTATTCTTTGGAAGATGGACTTCTTGAACAAGCAGATCTCATACTTTCCAATTGGGAGATTCCTCGGGCAAAACACATTTTTCAGGATTGTTCAAAGTGATTATGACACAGCCACTGATAGTTTTTACCATTGTGCGTGAAAACAAGAGAGAATTCTGACAAATTCTTAGCACTTCAATACTGAATTCATTATTAATGGAAAAATAAAATGGTTACTTCAAAATAGTATGCCGACATGTAACATTTACCGAAAATCAGTTGTGAAGTCAACTTTTAAGAGCTCCACTGTCATTTTAGGTTCCCTCTCTCCCAGTGCTGAAACTTTAATGAATGTTTCATGAATAGGGAGAATGGTTTCATTAGGCCTAGTAACATGCTGGAAGAAGAGGACGGGGATGGAGACAGCGAAATTTGACAATTTTATAAAAACTTTCTGAACCTGGACACTCAGTGAAATACTGTAAAACCTCGTTTTTATATTCTCGGTTTTTACGTTTTCCCGCCATTTACACCATTTTTTGTCGGTCCCATCAAATTTCCTATGTTTACAATGTTAATTCGCCCTCGTTTTTGCATTAACATATTTACGTTTTTCCCGCGTTTTACACTTTTTGAAAGCTCGTTCGTGAAGAAAAATGACGTAATGTACATAAATTGACACTAGCATGGCTTTCCCATTAAAGTATAGCGCTTAAAAACTATTCGCATTCCAGTTTATTGACATTTTGCGTTTATTCAAACATATATTTCACGTTTCATTGTTGACTTAAAGACGCGCCGATTTGTGACAATGTAGTTCTTTTCACCAGCTTCTTTAGCAGAGCGCCTGGCATGTACTCAGACAAACAGAACGGTTTGTTAACGAGAGAATAACACTGATTTTGACGGTGTAGTTCGTCTTTCCGCTAGCTTCTTTGCCAGAGCGACTGGCGAGTACTCAATCAATCAGAACCAGTTGATTTGTTGAAGTGAGAATAAATAGTTGCGTTGTTTTTGTGATACATATTTCTGATTAATAAAGAACTCTATCTGTCACAGTTGGGTATCATATGACCCACAACCTCAAAAAAGCGATAATAGTGAGGGATGCCGATCCTATGCAAACGTCACAAAAATACAGATGCATATGTTTGTACTCGAGAACGCGAATAAATTCTCGAATATTGTCGTGTGAAACATCGAAAAATACAAAATGAATGGAACTCTAAGAGTTTTACTATGTAAATAAATAATTCCGGTAAAAGGCAGTAATTTTGAAGATGTGTTACATAGCCTGGCAGCGGCGTCCAAACGGTATCTATCGAAGCGGTTCAGGTAATTTTATAGCCCAGCAGTGGCGTCCTCGGTTATAATGAATGAAATTACGTCAAAAATTTCTACTTCCCATAAAATTACCAGTTTTGCCTGGTGCTTAAAATAGTAAAAATTTGGATAACCTTTATTGTATAATCAACTCCCTGGCGAGTATTTAGATGTCTTATTACGTACATATATCACACATAAACTACGAAAATGCAAGGCTGATCCAGTAAGCATATTTTACCATTTAAAACATTATTTCCTGCATTTTACATTTTCCTGCCTTTTACACCATTTCACTGAAGTCTCCTGAAAAGCGTAAAAATGAGGTTCTACTGTATCTTAACTTGTACTCCTACTCTAAGTTATGATTTTACATTATCTTGTGTTTGTATGCAATTTTTAATGAGCAGATTCTTTTACATATAGATATATAGCCTATTTAAATAAATATTAATCTGGAAATCACAAAATCTAACACGTTTTCTTCTGGAGAAGAAAATAATTAGCTTTTAACTTCCCACACCCAGTCACACATCAAAATACTATAGTAATATGCTGTCCCTATCTCATCTGAAACTCTACAGAAACTGTTTTCACAAGTTTGATGATTGCTTATTCATTTATTCCCCTTAGATTTCTTCTAACCCCACTCCCCCTCTTCGCCATCATACATCACTACTTGTCATTTTCAAAAGTTGCAACCTCTGTGAATGCTCTGAAAAGCTATTAATTTGCATATCACAGCATCTTCTTCCTGCCAGTTAAATTTCGTGTCTGTAGCACGTAATCTTCATGGTGTAGCAATTTTAATGGCCAGGAGTGTAATAAAAGCTCTTCACAGTTTGTGAGGTAATGGTCTTTCTCTTCTTGACTTATGAGCCATGGGATGAATTTGGCAGCAACACATTGCATTCAAATATGCTATGATAGGATTTAATAAAGTGATTCAAATGAAATTTTATGGAATTATGCAATCTCTTGGACTGTCAACTTTTAGATCGGCATGCGCAGTTCCATTGACACTTCTGGCTTGATCGTCGGTACTAGATGTCGAAGGGCATCCTGAACTCCGCCTGGCCATTTTTAAACCGCATGAACCATTCGTAGTACAGAGTATGGCTTAAGAAATCATTGGTGTAAGTTTCCTGCATCATTTGGTATCCCTCTTTAAAGTTTCCTTTTGAGTTTCACTCAAAATTTAATGCAGACGTGTTGCTAGTCTAACTCTGCAATCACGAAATTTGCACTACCCGCACAACATTCTACTCAGTACTGCACTGAACAATATCTAACAGTCAATAATGAAACTTATGCCAATTACAACATTTTGCTCCCATTGATGTGAAATTACAAATATTCTGGAATTGTTTAACAGACCTTGTACAATAACTTAATGGCTGATAGTTAACTGTTGTTCTGTGTGTGTGTGTGTGTGTGTGTGTGTGTGTGTGTGTGTGTGTGTGTGTGTGTGTTTTTAATATTTAAAGTAATAAACTTTTTTGCCCGCTCATATTGGCTGACCTTGACAGCTTAGTGTTGTTTTCTTATTTGTGGCTATCCATAGTAACTAAGTTTTATAAAAATAACACCACTTAATGGCTGCTATTAAATGCCATTTTTGTACTTCCACTGATGTAACTGTCCATTCTGTTTAACACTTTCACTGCGGCTGACGCTATCCTACATTGAGTGCTTATAAGTGTCAACTGCAGCGAAAGTGTTAATATATTCTTAGTTGGTTTTATATTACCGTACTTACTCGATTATAAGACAAGGTTTTATTCCCAGATTCGCCATCTGGAAAATACAGGGTCGCCTTATTTGCAGAATAACAAAAGTGTACATTTTTATGACATGTAATCGACTAAGTAAAGCTTCAGTATACTAAAGTTGCACTTCCTTCCAGTACAGCACAAAAAGTCATATTAAATAATACGTTTTTAATTAAAATGTTTAACATGGTGTATCATTTGAACTACTTTAATTTCATAATATGCATGATTAAATACGAAAACTGAGTGTGGAATTGTTAGCTTCAGAACCAAAGAAATCAATATGGCATGTACACACTGCTGTGAGTGTGTTTCTTTGTTTTGAGTCCTTTGCACTTCTTTCACTAAATGAGTTTCCATATTTCGTGCTTAGTTTAATTTCATTTTATAAATATGAAGGCGAAGAAAGAAAAGTAAAATGGAATCTACTCACAAACACTATATCAGGATAAAGTTGCGAAACTTTGGACGATACAAGATGTTTGTTTAAAATGTGTCATACTGAAAATGAGGTATTTTTATTCTACCATTAAATAAGGCAATACGTGAGCATGTCTATTTTGCACAAGACTATAATTGTACCAATAACGACATTAATTATGATACGATAGCTATTCAAAGAAACCAATACACTATCCTATCATGTTTGCACAAAGTTATGTGACCGCGAGTTGATAGCTGTTTGTGCAGTCTTTGACACAGCATGTAATGTAAAAATGACGTTATGTTTGTTCCAAAATGTGCGAGAGCAATGTTACCCACAAAAATCAGCTGTTCCGCCATCTTGCCTTGCCATCAATGCTTACGGCAGGCATCGCCAACATAACACTAATAGGTAAAAACACGGGTTGTGCTTTGTAAAGTTTTCCAGAGTCTGGTGGTGGTGGTGGTGGTGGTGGTGGTGGTGGTGGTGGTGGTGGTGGTAGTAGAGACGGGGGGGGGGGGTGCGAAAAACAACGGGTGGTTGTCATATAATTGTTCGTCCTATACTCGAGTAAATATGGTAACTTCTTAAGAGCAAGGCCCATTAGTTTTGTTTGGGGTTTGTAATGCTGCCACATAATCACTACGTTTACATGCGACACATCTTTCGGAAGACAAAAACTGAATTTCGTAAACAGTTTTTCATTGTCGTGATTACATGGTATAGCCTGAAGCGGATATCCTAATCCACTTAACGTGGTGGCTAAAAAACAGCTGATACAGTTCCTGATTTAAGTCAGCACATTAGCAATTTTTCGTTACTTAAATACATAGATTCAGTGCCCCCTGTAATATTTATACATCTCTTCCACTGAATAAAATGTTACTTTATCCACGAGTCGAAAATTCTTAACAAGAGAACACTATCTGACAAGCCAAGAACGCTTCAAAAATGGTTGCGTTTACATGGGCATGAAAATAGATTGTGGAACTGGAAAACCGCTTTAGAGAAGTGGATTTGCAGAGTCAATTTTGGAGTGTTTACATGACCAACCAAAAGTGGAATTGGGGAAATTGGTTTACGAAATCTGGTTTTGGGAGCCCATGTAAAAGGGGTGAATGTGCATTAATAAAGTAAGTTTCTTCAAAATCATGTTTACTCCAGCTACGAAGTGCCTTTTAGGTGATAATTACAGTTTCCAACTTTTGAATATGGCAAATAGTAATGCGACTAAATATGTATGCGCGGGTAAAAGAGAGGGGTAGCAAAGCATCAGAGCCGTTGGGGTTTTATTTGACGACGTAGCTTTAACATTATCCAAATGTATTGTATTAACGTGTTTCCGGCAGTCATCTAGGACGTCATGTGATACTGAAATGTATCTTAACACACTGCACAAAAAACATGAGATTTCGCTGAAACCTTCAAACAAGATATGCGTCATTACATTCCTTGCGATACTTTTGCTCGATAAGATTTTTTTTATTTTTTTTTTCCTCCCCGCAAAGATACCTAATCATCACTTTCAAGAGGATTAGTTTTTTCTTGTAACAAAATCTTCATTTGGTGAGAGAAAGATGAAATGAGATACCATTTGTTGGTGATTTCCTCGTAGAACTCTATATTACAAGTAAGAAATGTTCATCACACACTTCGACATAGGATATCACATACACGAAATCACCGTATTAGTAGATACGGTGCAATATAATACAAAACCAATACAACTTCTGAACTCTGATTAACGAAATAGATTATATGATAAACTACGTTTATTACTGCCTACCACTTCAATAGTTTTGCTGTAGGACCGCAGTTGCGAGACAAGCCGTGGTTTCATTGGCTGCTGCTAGATTCCACAGTGGCGCGCTTCTGTGGATCCATCTCTTATGGCGTTTTACGCAGTTTTCGAGTTCGTAGATGTTACTGTTAATACTGGAGATTTCCACAAGAACATACTTGAAGATGATGCTCATAACCAGTTTACACACAAACGACCTCGAAAGGAACCGAGTTTTTGATGACTGAAAACGAATTACACCGATTTGTCATTTGAACCTGAAAATCAGAATTCTACCCACTAAAATCGTAAACTCGTAATTTTAAACAATTTTCGTAACAATTACGATTAAATCGTAATGGTTGGAACCTCTGTAATTACAACCTGGTCTGAATTCTGTAGTCTTCAGGTGTGTGTGTGTGTGTGTGTGTGTGTGTGTGTGTGTGTGTGTGTGTGTGTGTGTGTGTGTGTGTGTGTGTGTGTTTTATTGTATGCATTTGTGTACAGAAACAATCCAAATTAATGACAGTATTGTCATTGGACATAGCGTTGCTAAAATTTCAGAAATAAACTGATTAAAACATGCTATAGATATCACAGGTTAGACAGTGTTATATTTACTCGGCTGTAGTACCTGCCTTCAATCCAATTTTTTCACTTCTGAAATTGGGACATTACTATAGGTGGCAACTTCGTGAATTCAGTACTGCATTCATTTAGTTCAGGATGAGCTAAATTTGTTAATCATTTCATTGTACATTATATGATATGCCTTTTTTAAAAAAGTTTTTTGCCATATATATCCTATCGCCGGTACTCATTTTTGTGTGTTGTTGATAATACAACCCAAACACAGGAAAATGCAAACTTTAGCAGTACTGAATGGAGAGTGGGGTGGGGGTGGGGTTGTCAGTTATTGTTACTGTTATGTTCTAATAGTATCATTGGTCCAGAAGCAAGCGGCAGGTAATTTTGTGTAATTTCACATAAATTAGTGCTGCAGAATTGCACAAAATGAACAAATTCACAAATTTTCTAGACTTTTTTCTCTTTTCTTTTAGTTTAGTACTTTTAAAGCATTAAGGGGTTGGGAGTGGTAGGCAGCGGGGGTACTATAGCCGAGTACATACATGTCAGTGTATCCAGTTTTATTTTAGGGGAAATTTTGTGCCCTGTGTCTCAACACTCACAATAGTTCAGTTTATTACCTGAATTAGAAAACAGTGGCTTAAAGAAATTTACTATTGCAGTGCTGGAGCAGCATTGCAGGGAAATGCGAGTAACTACAGCGGTGGTGTTCCTGTATCCACAGTACCGGCACTGAAAAATGATGCACCCGCCACAAGTAGCAATGTTTGTAAGGTAAACATATCTAAATATTTATTAAATAATAATTTATAAAACTAAGTTCTTCATCTGCTGTAAAGACAGAAATAATTTGTTTCAGAAAGGGAGAAAGGTTTAAAACATTTAAACTCAATTTTTGTTAATGATTTTTTTGGCACTGACACTTTGAAATGTCTGAACTGTTACAAAAATATTATTTCCATGGTGTAGAGCATCTGTATGTCAAAATAGCCTGGACATAAGCAATAACGTTGCTCAGTTTGTAGGCAGACTTTGGTCCTCTAGTAAGAAGTTAGTCAGAAAATAATTAACCTACTTCACAAACCTTACTCATCGAGGTTGTATCACATTTGTATCTGAATAATGCTCACAATTTAGTAAGGAAGAGCCCAAAGATTTTGTCATTTATGCCATATCCAATAGAAGCCACTTGTTACTGATTAAATTCCTTACAGCTACCAAATTGTGTGCATCTCAATTGTTTCAGACTCTTGGAAAAGAGTCACAATCGTTTTCTGAGGTATTAAGATTGAATGATTAACACATTAAAGACTGGCGCAAGTGACCCTGCTGTTTTCAACAAGTTTCTCGAAGATTACAGCTTTCTAACTACAAATGCAATATAAATTAATAAAATTCAGCAACCAGTTGCTTGTTATTATTTATTTTAGACAACCGGTTTTGGGTGCTTGAGTGCCCTTCTTCTGGTCTCTATACAGACAAACAAGTGCATTGGTATACAGTAAAGGCTATAAAACGTACAAAAGTCGGTTACAGAAATTTGAAGCAGTTTGGAACCAAATCAATTGTAATAAAAGATATGTTCGTATAATGGGATAAAATTGGAACCTTTTGTCATCTACATTGTCAAATCCACTTTAACTAGCACTCTTCAAGACGGGGAAATTGACCCTGAAATTAACTTTCTCTACTCCCACATAAGGCACTTCAAGTGATGTGAAATTTGTTAGTCAAAATCATTAACAATATTGATTGAAATGTGCTAAATTGTTTTGAAATATCTCCCCCCCCCCCCCCCCCCCCACACACACACACACACACACACACACACACACACACAGAGTTTGAATCACACCTTTCTTTTTGCTGAGTGACACACACTTGATTTTCTTGAACTCGTCGTGATAAAAATTACACAAATTAAACATCACATTTGGTATTTGAGACTTAATGATTTAAGCAATCATCAGGTCTATGCATGGTAACAAATTGCAATCACCTACTTCAAATTATGGAGAGTAGGGACACCCAACTTACAATTATAGTATGTCGGCTTGCAAGAGGCCATTCGTACAAGTTCAAATTATCAAGGGACCAAATCACATTGCTTATTTTCAAATTACTGAGAGAGTCAGATTAATAAGTGTCAATTTATTGAAAATAGTTGTATTCGCAGTCGTAGCATGTATATCAACAATATTACATGTTTACATGTTTACTGGGTTACCACTGATGGGAGCTGTATCTAAAGATTCATTTATTTATTTATTTCATTGGTTTTGTTCCATTTGCAGTCTTTTTGTCTTTTTACTGAAATTTGTTTCGTTTGTTCACTGATGAGATTTTATTTTCATCTTTTACTGAAAGTTAATGTAATTATTTTGTATCAGTTCATAACTTGTTTTATTTACTTGGGTATCACATCTTTGTTTATTGCTGTTCATGTTGTAACCACAGTTATTGTTTACCTTTCGTTTAATTATTCTTAACATCTTAATAAGATTTCATATACAAGATTTAAAAAAGGACATATATGTCAACAACAATATTACATGTAAGGAATAATAATCAAAAGAATGTAAAATAGCTTTTATAATTCACCTGTAAATGTATAAAGCTGACTAAAATTCAGATATAAATTCATAGTGAAAAATAAAATAATTTAAGAACGGTGTAACTTGGAATATAGTATTATATGTGGCTACGCTGCAAACTCCAAAGAATGAAGGAGGGAGCGGCAATTGCTCCTGTTTACACGATACGCATAAATTTTTGTTTGCAATACTAATGACAAGAGTTTCAGCACAACATATGATTCGCACTTTAGGCCTGTGTTGAAGCGAATATCAGATAAATTGGTGAGACACTGCTGGCCAGCCAAACTTATTTGGGGAAAATACATGTTGTACAAAGGTCACACAATTGAAAAACACGAGAAAGATGTTGCTGCCGTATCTGGCTATAGTGTCCACTATGTGTTTCATCATTGAATCAGAGGCTCTGGATGTCTTGTTGGGGTGTAGTGGTCCATGCTGTTTCCCGATATTGACAAAGTTCATCAGGTATAGCAGTACGTGTTGTATCCTGGTCCATCTGTTTGACATTCCTGAACCAGACATTATTGGTAGAAGAGATACGGGTAGAAAGTGAAGGCCGAGGCAGCATTGCAATCTGATGAGCAATAAAGTACAGGGCTGATGACGAGTCATGCACATTATTTTATTCTGATGTGATTATGCGTGGCAGTGCGGTAAGACTGGTTAGGAAACAGCATGCCTTTTGAATTCAGCCAGTTGCCAGTTGGCTTGGAGCAGTGTGGCTGGAATGACACTCATCTGTGTGAAGTGTTTTTTAGACTTCGTAATATGGCACAATGGAGCAGTGTTTGCTTCAGCAATGACACACTATCGTGTTTTGTGTGAATGTTGGAAAGAATGCATCCGAAACATTCCAGATCTTTCGAGGGGCCTTAAAGGATGACTGTATTTTTAAAGGTCACAACCTGGGATATGCCACAAGGTGTTAATGGAGGATTGTGTGTGTGTAGTTTCGCATTCCTAGTGTCAACTGGGTCTCTAGCAAATTGCTGATACCCTACACGTATTCACCATTGTGTAAAGGGTATAGTGCCTGAGGATCTATAAATGCGCAAGGTCTGCATAAAGCTTGTCGAAAGTGTTGACGGGAGTCCAGATAGAACTTGAGAGTTTTGCAGTGGCAAGAATAGTTAATTGAATTCGAAACAACCCAGACTTACTTAACTCTGTCATAATTGGACAAAACCTGGATATTTGAGTACAATGCAGAATTGAAAATGCACAGGAGTGAGTAGCACACACAATCACCCCCACCCTGAGAAAGTGTGTACGAGCAATTTGTGCGTCAAAATTATACTTATTTTCTTCTTTGATGTCCAAAAAATTTGAGTTGTGAAACAGTGTCAGTTCAGCTTTTTACGTAAAATTGTAAAAGAGATTGATGCGCCAGGTCGTGCGAGTAAGGTACGACAGCACACACGGTCGAGCTCCACCGTGACAGTGCCTTCAGCCAGCTGAAAGGAAAACATTGGGAGACCACGCAAAACATCCAAAAGCACGTTACAACATTCATCACACACACACACACACACACACACACACACACACACACACACACACCCATCAAGGAGTTGCAGGGTGCCTTACAGACTCGGCAGAAATGTTCCCGCAAGTGTATTGCTGCTGGAGGACTGTTACAAAGAATTTTTACAGGTCTGTTCAGTAGACCTATTTTTCTCAGAAAATGGCATTTCTTATATAATGGACCCTGTAGTCTTCAACAATGCATGCCACATGTGTTCATCCATTATCTTGTTGCAATGTGGCTGTCAGCAAAAGTATTGGAGGACAACTGGCTCCAGCACTTCTGTAACACTGACAGGTTAGAGTAGCAGCAGTGCATGCTAAAAAGGGTTGGAGTGAAATACAACTCCTAACCATAAAACTGGGTGCAAGCAACAGACGTATAGTCTCTTGCTTTGCTTTTGTGACTGTTATCTGGGATTCGTTGTTAAAAGTAATGTAGTTCAATGTGGTTATAAATCTCCATCGTGCATTGCCTCTTTGCTGGCAGAAACACCTGTGATGTTGACCGTGTGCTAACAGCAGCAGTGAACACATTACAGATAGTCCACTCTTTCACAAATGTTATTGAACAGTGTTAGAGGACACTGCTTGCTGCACAACTGACTGATTTCTTGTGGTATGGTTCTCTATGTAGCAGAGTAATCCATCACTGCCATGCATGCAATATGCCTGTTGTCAGGTGTAGTGTTCCAACAAGTTGAGTGCATTTGTTCCGAACCATCCGTTGTTCTTTCCTGCATCCACCAGTTATTGATTCGCATCACCATTTCTTACTTATGTCTGACATTATCACTGATTTCTGTGGAAGATAAAATGCAATCGGTATAGGCAGAGTATGCTTAAGACATTTGCTGTCCTTTACTAGGCAAACTGAAGCTGTATACACAAAACAGTTGAATGAAAGAACAACTGAAAAATCCGTAAGATACCTGGTGGTTTTTTAAATTAAGTGAAATTTGTTTTTAGTTTTCACACAATTGTTTTGTAATCATGAGCTGATACCTGAACGAAAATTTTTAATTTAGCTCCATACGGCAGATTAACACTGCAATGATGTAACATAAACGAGCGAATAACATGAATGCAATACTTTACTCCCAAAGAAAATGCAAGATTTACAACAAAAACACGTTGTGCTCCCAAGAAGCTGCAGACAGAAAAATGTCAGATGTTTCAGGATGAGGACTTGGGCAATACTTTGTAACAACAAAATGCTCTCAACGAGATGGACATCACAACTATTTACGTTTCTATCGGCCTGCAGTAAAACTTTGCAAACAGTGGTTTGAGAAGCATTAATTTTGAAGTAAATTTCCTTTTATGCCAAGTGAATTATATTGTTATATTAAATTGATGATCAATTGACTCTGATTCATAACACGTTGAGGACCAGCCACTTAGAAAAAATGTAGACCCCAGAAAACGAGGCATTTATGCTATTTTTAAAAATTTTACTTGTACATTTGTGTCTGATCTACCTTAAAAGGTAACATGTTCTACAAAAATACAAGGCTTATGGCTTTTTTATCAGATTTTATTTTAGTTATTTTGTAAATTACAAATAATGGAATAACAATGACAAAAGTTACTATTATCCTCCTTAAAAATTTATGGGAAGTGAGGACAGCTAATGGCTCTGTAAAACATTCTGCATTGCATTCATCTCAGGTCATTGGTCAAACTTGACTGCCAAAACATATACATATAAATAAGTGTTTTACAAAACAAAATAAATGATTTATGACAGCCTCATAAAATAGATGTTATTGGTTGTTCTTTCTTACATCAATTATGCTGTTACCAATGTCTGCACATAAGGAAAAAACTGGCAAGATCGTAACTGCATTTTAATCCTGAGAATTTCCCTGCTGGGTTGTGGAACATTTACCTTTCAAAGGATCAAGTTTCACAGCTTGAAGATAAAATATATTACTACTTAACACAAAAAAGTCTTATTTTACACAGTAAAAACTTCATTTTTAGCCCTTAAAAATGTATTTTCATTTGTAAATGGTGTATTTTTAACCAGGATTTCCATGAAACAATCTGTAATAATGTTTTGTTTTCTCCTTGTCCTCGTATACACTCCAACTCAACATTTGGATGTAGCGCGCTACTAGTGCCTGCAATGTGTGTGTGTGCTGGAATGCTCATCGTGTGCATTTCTCATCACTAGAAATGTGTCTTGCAGATTTCATTTAATTTGGATGCTTCCTTCGGGAGTTGGTCAGCGGTGTCTGTAATGTGGGCATACAATACATAAAATTTGGGTTTATCAGCAGATATTGGGAGTATGTATACATGATACAATCTCAGAATTCACTGTGTTCTTTCTAATTTATATTATCAGCAACTTAATCCCCCCCCCCCCCCGACACACACACACACACACACACACACACACACACACACACACTCATTTTTGGTATCTTAACTAAAACAATCAGGTTACTAGACAAACAATTGTTATTATGATCTGTTTACATTAGTATTTTATTTGCAGATCTTTAATATATATGTGTGTGTATGGATCTGTGTCTGTCAACAAAATGCTTAGATGGTGTTCTGCCTAGTGGGCATATTGTAAAGTAGTTACTGTGTTAGTGCTATTATTCGTATCTGTATTACAAAAAATGGTCTTATTCTTCCTGATGTGCAGCTGATTCCCCTGCAGGTGAAACCTCAACAGCAGCCTGTAATGTCAGCTGGGCCATCGCCAATTGGCCACTCTGGCCCACTGTCACCGCCTCCTTATAACTCGAATACTCAACAAGGACACATAAACTATCAGGTCTGTATTTGATGATCTCTCAGTAGTGTGCATAGTTATGGGTATATTACTGTAAAATTTCCTTTTTTCTGTTATAATATTCTTATTCATAATTGTGCCCACTTCGAATCTAATGACTATGAACTGTCAGTTGCTCATATTAAATAACAAATTTTCAGTGTGGTATTTGCAAATTTAATTACTACCCCCATATCCACTACACTGAAATTATTCTTCTTACTTACTGCTAAACATATGGATTCTTTACTCTGGGATTTTGTAAGTAACCTTAAAAGAAATATAATTATAAGTTGTCTAATGATTTTTGTGTTGTTACTGAAGCTTCAAACCAACTAGAAGACATATTACACTACTCAAGTTTGACAGTGTGAAACAATTTGAGCTGAAAATGAAAGGTGTACTAATACAACTTTTGTGTGTGTCGTAGCCAACATTGGGAGGCACAGCTGCCCAGTATGGAGGCATATCAGCTATTCCATCACCACCAACAGTATTGTACAATTCCCCTGGTCAGGGAGGATTGTATGCACCCTTCCAGATTGATGGCCCACAGGTTAGTCATCTGTATAAATTGAATATTTGACTGTAGATGAGAATCTTTCCATTAAGAAGGAAAAATAAACTTGGCAGTGTGTTAATATTTTTGTTCTTTTGCATTACAGGTCATGGGTGGCCAGGCACGCTCACAGTTTTCTGGATTTCCTCCGTACGGCCTATCGCAGGGAATTGGTCAAACGTCGGCATTTAATCAACAGTCTCTCTATCTGCAGACACCGGCACATCCGCCACCAAATGCTGCTCCAGAAATTTATCAGTCGTCAATGTCACCATTCAGATTGACCGTAAGCAAAGGAAATTTTGAATCAATTCTGCTCTTCAATGCATCAGACAAATAAAATGCTCTTAATCTTTACAATATGTAATTTTGTATACAAATTTGTATATGTTATGGCAACACTAGGTTTTATGTAAAGAACAAAAAAGTTGTGCCCTTTTATGTTGTGTTGAATTGCTACTTTAAAGGTAGTTAACCAAAGTGTATTTGGGGATTAGTATGATGTGGCGTTTGAACGTGCCAGGAAATATTTTGGGCCTATATTTCTCACAAACAGTTGAAATGCATAATTTCTCTTGAATCAGTCAAGCTTCAGAATGTAACTTGTGTTTTGGAATTAATTGCCAAAGCCATTCTAACATTCCCAGCTGCCAAACAGTGGGACGAGTCTTACTAATAGACAAAGGCAGGCACCGCCCACTAACTGTACTGATTATTATGGTTTATAAAAGGAGTCAAAATTACTGTTTACTGTCTTATTATTAATAGTTTTTCCATTTGCATTCTAGAATTCCACACTGCAAAATTTTTATTACTCCATCTTTTCTTCTTGTACCTTTTACTTCAACATGTTATCAAAAGTCCAATTGAATGAAAATAAACAAACTTGTCATATTTCTGTTGTAAGGTTGACACCTTGTGTGGCTTCTTTTTATGGAAGTAGAGGAGGATTGTTATTTTCAGGTACGTTTTTCCCCCAATCGCACAATATGTTCTTCCAGGACAAAAGGAAAGGGGGGGGGGGTCGCAACACTATAAATTCCATATACTGGGTTAAGATTGTCTGTCTCTTAACAAGGGAACATGTCGAAATCTACCCTGAAATCTTTTACACAGGAATAAGACATCAAAAGAAATTCACTGTTAAAATTTTATCTTCTAAGAGGCACTGCAAGTAGCTACAGCGGTTTGTACAGCCCTGCACATATAGCACGCAACTCGGCTAATAACTTGCGCGGCGCCGCATAGCGGAATTATCCAGAGTTCACAGACACCAATTTAAAGCACGTAACACCACATTTTACAATAATTCCTGTCACTCATACCATGAAATAATTTTTGAATGTTGTGCATTTAACTATCAGTGAAACAGTTCTTTGTTTTTTTCATGTAGTTGTCAAATAAATGCAAAGTGTCTATTGATTGAAAAAAATATTTTTCTTGCACCAGGCCCATCAGACAAAGGAAAAAAATGATGCATTCAGCCACTTCGCAGTAGCCACTTGTTTTATTCAGACAGAATTGGGATGGAGCCAGAATCGATCCGGCCGTTGTTGTGCATATTGCGGTGCATACCAGGCACACTTGATCATGTTCATAAAGTGTGGCAAAAAAAAAAAGATGACGATTGATGATGGTGATGGTGATACACAAATGACTGGAGGTCAAGAAAACTGTTTCACTGATAAACCTGAAATGAGAGAGATGTCGGAAATTGTTTGATAATTACCTGAAAAATGCTTTCCACTGTCGAAAATGTTCTTTATCGCGAGGTTGAATCACCCTAGTAGTCCCAGGCGGAATCCACATTACATCTAAAGATTTTTCTCCGTACTCCACGAAAACAAAGGATTTGTTACGTCCCTATCATGAATCCAACAAAAGCAGTGAATTAGTTTCTGCAACTGGTAGTAATATATTTTGAATGAAATGTTGAAAATTATTCTTTTTTCTAGATTTTTGCTACTAAACAGTCAATTCTTTTTAATTGTTGGTCATAATTTACCTTGAGATTCTTAAAGACAGATATGGAGCAGCAGAAACAGTAAACCACTCTAGCATTACCGTATATGAATGTGTCATTGCATTCATTGATTGGGCAATCGACTCAGTCTTCTTCTTCTTCTTCTTCTTCGTCGTCGTCGTCGTGTCTTTTTCAGGTCTGGAAGGTACTCTTCTTCAGAACTGCTAGTGGCACGACTGATGTCATCCAACCCACAAATTGTGTAATTTCCTTTTAACAATTCCAAAATTTCCAAAGAAATGTCGGTATCATTCAAATGAATCTCAAAGAAATCAATCAACAAATGTCACATATGTACAACCTCATAAGTAGTATGTGATTTCGTCTGGAAACCAAGTTCTTCGCATTTCATCTTTGCTAAATTGAGAACTTCAATTGGATTCCACATAACTGTGAAACTGAAAGAAGGAAAAAAGATCCAATTAGCAGGCATGCCTTACAAAAGCACAATAAATATTAATTCAGCTTTGCCTTTGTCAGCACTTATCAATACTGCAAAAAGCAATTGATAGTTTTAATAGATGTTTAGGTGAGTGGCTAACTGAGAAAATAGAAATGTGTACTTTAGTGTGAGGAAGATTATCAACGAACAATAACCTGAACCTTTACAAACTACGAGCAGGTTGTGCCATGTTTCCTGTTTACAAATGTACTGCTGACCTCGGCTGTCTGTGTGCGCCTAGTTGTGCATGCGCAGTTGCTACAGAGCAGGTAGGGGTGTATATTTCTATTGCTGCCTGGCGCACTCTGAATTGGGCAATATTAAGTTTTTTCCTTTTTTTATTATTATTATTAATAATAATAATACTTGCAGAGCCTCTTAGCAGCTAAAAGTTTAACAATGATTTCTTTAGTTGTCTTCTTCCTGTGTAAAAAAAAAAATATTCAGGGTAGGTTTTGACATGTCTTATTGGGTAGTACCCTTGAAAGTGACTTGTGCAGTAATTTTTTTATAATGATAAATAGTGAAATGATGTAATTGTTCCATTTTTGTCATCTTTGATTATTCGGAGCTTGGCTTTTCCAATTTCACTAACAGTGTGACAACGTTGTATTTGCATAATGTAAAGTGTTTTCAGCAGTAATTACTGATATGTTAAGTACTATTGACTTTAGAAAAAGTGTCCTCCTACCACCATTCAGTATAGATTTAAAACTTCATATGACATATGATTGAAGGTACAGGATTAAAATTCAATGAGGCTTACAGCACAAAAATACAATCCATTACAAATCTAATTTGGAAATCTTTTAGTTACTGCATTTATTATTTTAATAGTTGTGCCATTGAATGTGCAAAATTTTGTGCAATATAAAATATTCTTGTAGGCTCCTCAGGCACCATTTGGGCAGTCCCAACAGTTAAGCAACAATCCAAACACAGTTCTTATTTCATCTACATCCAACTCCCTGATGTCAGCTACTGTGAAACCATCATCACAGCAGATTGGTCCTATAGGTGCCATTGGGACAAAGGGTGGTGGGCCATATCAGCAGAACACAATCCCATCTGGACCACAGCCATCTCAGGTAAATTCCTACAGCAAGTACTCCAGCATAGTTTATCTTAAAAGGTAAAGAAGGAAGGGGAACAAAAATGTTTTGTTATTGTGTTGCTTTTGTTTGTCTAGTTGTTATATTCTCCAAATGTTAATAAACCCTGTTTTTTGCAGTTGTTCATGTATGATCCAAATCAAGTCATGGGCCAGAATTATCTTCCCAACTCTCAAATGGTGCAACGTCCGGGACCAGTACAAAGCAATGTTGTACCACCAATTCCACCTTCTTCTTCCTTCTACTCTGGCTCAGCAGGTATGTTTAAAACAGTATCTTTTGCTTGCGCTGTTACAGTAGTTAAGAGGGTACTATCTATTAATTACTAGAGTGGAAGTAATCTCTCTTTAACCCTCTGAGTGCTGCAGACGTGATATGCTGTGGCGTTCCCCCTTGCCGTGGGGCCTGCGGACGTCATTAGCCGTGGCAGTGATATTTTCCGTGGGCCTGCAAATGTCAATAGCCGCTCAGTGCTGTTGCTTACATGCTGACCGCCACAACATTCCGAGAACTTAGAATATTTATCAACCGATTCTGAGAAAACTATTCGATGAAAAATTTTCATTTTTTCACATATTATAGTGGGATGTATTCACTCGATAATGATCTCTCATTATATTTGTTATTCCATATAGTTACTGTGCTACATCAAATTAAATAAACTAATGTACAAAATTTTGAAGAGTTCGCAGACGAAAAATCGCACATGGTTGATTTTTAGCACATATAAAGCTGTGGATGAAATTTAGGTAAGGTATCTAAATTTTATTTAAGGTTGAGAACAGAACGATAATTTATTTCGTTCGCGAGGTACAGGGTGTTGTGTCCGACTGACAAATGCGGGAGGTGCATGCATTTCTGCCTGTGCAGAATTGGCGGCTCTACAAAATACTTGTCGTCCGATTTTAAGAAAACAGTTTGTTTGTAGCTCCCGATCGTAAGCGTTCACTCTAAATTTGGAGTGTCATGCGGTATAGCCCTGTATTTAACAGACACTGAACATTTCCTTATCGGAGCAATGTATAAATTAAGACAACAATTGGGATAATGGACCATTTTTTTATGATTATTTTCTTGTGAATTACGTACTTAACTTTACGTGAACTATGGAAAATGAAAGGATATACCCACTACATAACGTTTACCAAAAACAGGATAGTGTCTATACAATACCAATTACATTTAGGTGTCTAATATTTTTCTTGCTTCAATTCTTTGCTTCGTGTAATAATAGATGAAACACATTTACGTGACTGTGAAAAGCTTGCTTCAGGAACTGTATATTAATTTCATATCTGAACGAGGATATATTTAGTTTACTCAGTTATAAGTAAAAATTTTTGTGTGTTTCAGTAATTACCTGTAAGCAAAACCAATGACACGTGAATAATTTAACCTCACAGTATTATGTGGGAATTTTCTTCACAAAATTGTTTAAAGTTAAAAAAATGTGTGTTTGGAAAGTGGCACATAAACGAACTTAATGTTTCAGAATCTTGTATTGTTAGGTTACCACATGCCAAGTTTTATCTCCAATATAGCTTTAGTATCTGATATATAACAGGCCAAACTTTAAACTTATTTATTTTTGCACTAATTTTATTTTTAAGCAATTTCGCTTAAACATTTCTGGCTATACATAGCAGGTAAAATTCTCTTCAGTATTATTCCTATGAGAACGTATACAGTTCTACGTGATAGCTATGTTTCATATCTTTCAATGAAATATTGCCCGAGTTATAGCAGCTGAAAGTTGCCAGGAATTCACGCTATCCCTGCTCAAAGTTGCATGTGGCGTCAAACAACTGACTGTATCTCGGTCAGTATTGCTTCAACAAACCTTAAAATTTACCAGTGTGCATTGGGGGACACGTTAGAATGTTCACATAAAATTTCCCGCGACGGTCGAACTGTAGAATGTTCTGAAATAAGGCGATTTGACACGGAATGACCCAGGAGTTACATGTTAGCAGTGTAAACAGTTTCAGTGTACATTACGTCTGCTGAGCAATCATTTCCAGATTAAAAAATATGGAATAAGTATCCAGATATACTGCCCTCATTTGTAATGTCTGCGAGCAAACCGACTGAGAGACTGTCGCGGCCACCCTCGTTGCAATAATAGTCGGGCCAGGGCGAGGATGGCTGAGCGGTCAGCTCCAGGCACAGGCAGTAGTCCGTGGAGAGGGCTGCCTGCACGGGTAGGTAGATTAGGTGGCTGCAGTGGCGGGCCTGACTCGGCCAGCCAGGTGCACAGGTGCAGCACTCAAAGGGTTACTCTAAAGGTCAATTTAAGTGTTAAAATTTGGCCTAAATTTAAAATTATTATACTAATTCTATGGCAAAACTCGATGCCTGTGCCACCCTCCCCTTCCCTTCATTCCTCATCCATCCCTTCCATTTTGTGTCCTATTTATCATATTGTAGATATGTAGGCATTGATTAAACCAAAATGCAAGTTTGTTTCTAAAAATAGCAGAGCAATACAGAAATAAAAATTTATTGGAAATTCCTGAATGGAATAATATATAAAGTAAGGAAAAACTGCCACTCATTTATAGGTGACTGATGTATGATGTGTGTCATAGACTCACTAATGTTCTACTAGCTTTAGAGTTCAGGCTCTTGTTCTAGTGGGAGTACATACAGTTACATGCATTACCACATGCACACATACACAGTTAGCTGTAGGTGAATGGTTGCCTTTATTTTTTTGAAAAGTAAATTAGTTGTGTGTTGGATGTGATGGAATTCGAGCATTGGTCACTCTATTAATGAAACACAAAAGTCCCTGTGGAAGAATTTGGCACGTTATGAATGAACATGAAGATTGTGTCAAATGAATGAAGCAAAAGTAATATTCAGTTGAGTATTGTTGTCCTGAGCAGTAATAGAACACAAGCACTGTTAAACGTTATTGTTCATTGTGGTTTCTACAAAGTACAGGAGGAGTGAATGCCAATTTCAGCGAATCTCCTGTTAGTACTACAGTGATGAAAATTGCAAGGAAGTGACCTGCAATGTACGTTCAGTAAACAACCTGGATGTGCTCTGAGATTGTTTGGTGGATAAAGTATACTGCTATATGTGCTCCAGTGTATTGCTGTTGAAGTTCTTTGTATGTGAGGTAGACTATTTGCAGTAAAGTGTTTTCACTATTTAGGATTAAATTACCCCCAGTTGCACTGTTATGAGTTGCATCATTATCAGCAGTGTAATTTCTAGCAGCTACAGTTTCATGTGGTAGCAAACGAGACCCATGCATGCACCACCTTCATGATGTCACCAGAGGAGTACTTTTCTCCATTGTTCACTGGATGAAAACACCTTTCAGTTTTAACAAATAAAAATATTTTGATCAACATATGGCTTTGAATAGATATGTTCAACAATTGCTTATATTTTTATACACCCCAGACATCATGATCATATCTTGCAGTGGTGAAGCATACACAAAAAATATCTCCCAGGACTAGCTGCAATTGCAGGATGTATTTTATATATCATGCCAACAAACATGCTTAGTGGATGATGTCTCAGTAAAGCAGGCATATTATTAACAAATTGCTGCAACCAATTCAATACTGAGGGTGGGAATGCTCTGCTACCGACTCATAACTATAAATATTCTAAAGTTGCGAACAAGTTAAAAGTGTTAAGAGCGACACCTTTAAGTATATATTATTTGTATATTTTCTTTAAAAATAAAGCTTTTTCTAGATTACTGGAATAGTTCTCATTACACGTGTGTCTCATGGTAGAATAAAACTTCTGTTTGAATATGAGTAATTATTATTTGTACAGGCACAGAAAGAAAATATTTTTCACATGCTGAGAGACAGTGTCACATAAATTCATTCAGAAATATTACTTTTGTGTTAAAAGAAGACAAGAATGCGAGAGTGTGCAAATATGGCAAATAGAGGGAGGGGGAAATGTATTCACGCTGTGTAGGCAGGTGGGCTGGTTACGGTCGGTTACTCAGATGCTTTGAGTCCAGATACCAGACACGCAGCAAGTACAAAACAAAGCAGTCACGTGGACGCAGACACAGGAACCTGCCCCCCCCCCCCCCCTCCTTCATGGGGCAATCCATAACTGGTGAAATACAGTGTGTTGCAGTACTCTAGTTAAAACATTGTGTGTGTCATGAGTAGGATATGTGAACCTGTTAAAATGACATCACCCCCCCCCCCCCCCAAATTCCAGTAAGTTCTCTGAACATTTATATATTGGTATAAACTCGTGTTTTCAAACTAAACTTACTGTGACATACTATTACCAGGATTGGTGTTTCAGAATGTGTGCTGTAAAATTTAGTATAGTTACTACAAATACTTCTTTCTGTGATCAGGACTGAGAGTACCGAAATTTGCCTTTATTCATCTATTTTAGTTAGTCTGCTAAATGGTGTCTCAACATCGTTCAGTCCTAACTGTGTTCTGTCTTCCACACAGCACCGACTATCATCTGTGTACGATAAATTGTTGTCAGTTGATGACTAGCGTCTAGCAGTTTTGTGGAACTCTTTCATTGCAATGTAGTATTAAACTTTCACATCACCAGACCTACACTACAGTTACAAGGGAGGAGTGAGAGGGTGGAAGAACTTAATGTACACAGGTTATTTTTATTTTTCCTCCTGTATTTCTCACACAATATGCCTTTCATTGATACCAAGAAGGAAAATACTGAAAGACTTCAATATTACTCATTAAACTCTGTTTGACTTTCTAATTTGCTCTTATGCCAACATTTCATTTGAGAAACCATGTTTGAAATATAGTATGTTTCTATAATGCATTATAGAAACAATGTTGGAAAATTAAGTTCCAGGGATTGGCTAGGGAGATGAAAAACATTGACTAGCCCAGTTTCTAGTTCCACTCGAGATGTAACAAATTTGTCCATCAGAAGAGTGAGAAAGAGCATTTACTGTCAGATGCAGAGGTCTGTGTTTGACACACAGTTCTGTCAGTATGGTTCAGTTCTGGTAATTGACTGGCAGTCGAACAAGACTATGTAGGCTTAGTTACTGAACCTAGCTGTATGTGTTAAATAGTGCAAGAGTTCTCAAAATTCACTCCAAGTTAGTGAACTGTGTCCAGCTGCAAATTGTTTCTCTCTCATTACTTTCCCCCTCATCCAATTTCAGTATTTTGACTAATTTTCCCTTTCTCCATCTTAAACCTTACAATTGGTGTCTCCTTTCTCCCGAGCAAACCAAAGCAGTGATTGACACGCTGGATCCACATTCGGAAGAATGTGTTTCAAATACACGTCAAGTCATAGAGCTTTAGCACAATATAAGAAAACAATGCTGATAGGCTGCTGTGTGTTTCCTTATATTGTGTTAACCAAAATGGCCGCATCCTCAGGCACGACGTTGTAGTAGTTTTCAGGATTGAGGTTTAGCTTTCTGTGATTATTCTAAATTGTCCCCTGGGCAAATGCCGGGATGATTTATTGGTAAGGGCGTGACCCATTTCCTTCCCCATTCTTAAGTCAGCGTTCTTTCTCTACTTATGTTGTCATTGATGTGGCATTCATCTCTATTCTTCCTTCCCTCATATTTGTCTTCTTTTGTATAAAGTTAAAAGCAGATGGTAAATACTCTCATTTATCATGTAATCCCAGGAAAAAGTGGGCAGAAAGTAACATCTTCAAGAACAAAGACATGTTCTTGACACTTCAGGTGATATAGTTCAACAATGTAGATGAATATAATAATAATTCAAACCAAATGAAGCAAACATCACAGTAAGAGGTGCAAAAACAGTTGCATCATTACTCAGTGTAACCCCATCTTTTTCAATGCAGATGTGTGACAAGGAAACAGTCGTTAAGTTGGCTATTGGTATCTTGTGATAGATTGGCCCCTGTATCTTGCACTTCTTGAGATTTGTCCATGGGTGTTTTTTTTTTTTTTTTTAGGAGAATCAAATAGGCTCCCACTTCATCCCACAATATAATGTTTTACAGATGAGATTCAGTATTTTGTTGGAAGGGCAATTGTTGTGCACCGCAGAGTGAGTCTCTCTCTCTCTCTCTCCCCCCCCCCTTTTCCAGTAGTTCATACTGACTTTTTCATTGAACTCGGTAATTTTGTCGTTATCTAGTTTGTTTTCACTCTGTTGACAGTATAACATTTGCAAATGTAATTGATGCACCATTGAGTCCTCCTTTTTGTATGTAGATGCTTCATTTGTATATAGAGAGGGTCCATTGTTGACAGGTGGTCAAACTGGGTTCTATCAGCCAACAAATTCCAACCTGCCTCAACCAGCATCTGCCCAGCAAATTCATCAGACAGGGTCTCCTTATGGGCTACAGGGATTCAGTAACCAATCTGGAACACCAGCACCTGTGGGCTTGCAAGGATTTGGATCTCAGGTATTGTTTTAGTAAATACCTTTCTTTGTGTTGTTTTGTTTTGTTTTAATTTATTTTATACTTCTTTAGTTCCTTTGACACTCAAGTGCTAGGGCTTACATTATGAAACTGTGTTGGCAGTTTCTATCATCTCCATTGCAGATGGCTCAACAATACCGTAACACTGGAGTCCCAGGACAAGCATTCATAAAATCTGGTGCACAACATCCAACTGAGCATAATGCTGCTTCTAATGGCAGAGTTCAACCAAAATCACCATCAGCAAATCAACAGGATGTGCTGTCATCAGTGTCAGTGTTCTCTACCGGTGAGTTTTATTACAAATTTTTTATACTACTACTACTACTACTACTACATTTATATTTTCTGATAATTGAAGAAACTGTTTACCCCACAGCTCCCCATCATCAAAAGAGGCTGAATACTTTTATACTGAAAATATTGAGGATTTTGCAGATCACTTACACTCAAGAAACATAATAACCTGTTGTATAATACTGCAGAATAGGGGCCATTTCGAGATTGTAAATGCGTACATTTGTTAGGTTTTATATTGTCTACATAAACAGCAATATCAGTGAAAAGGTTCACTATAGACCATGAGTGGGTAACTGGTGGCCCGCGATTGATTTCAATCCAGCCTGCAGAGGAAATTCTTGACAGAAAGTGAGCTATTGTGAATTGCCACAAGTAAAGAAATAACGTCAAATGGGGTGATCATAGAAGCATGTGATTTGAGGCATGATTTGTTGATTTTGCATGTCTGAAAAGGTGTAACATAGCATTCGTTATACCACAAGACAAGGTGGCCTGTGAGGTTAAGTTAGCCTGCGACTCCACCCTGCTGGTTGTTTAAAACCAACAAACCTCATGCAAGGCTGTGCATGTTGAAACTCTGTTGGTAGTATAACTTTGTAAGCTGCCGTGTTACCGAATTAATGTTACCTCTTGCAGGGTAAGCAGACTTAAGTTTTAGTCATATCAAAAACACATAGCTGTCATCAGAATGCTGTGTCGTTACTACCAGCAACTCCTAAAGTTCAGTTTCATTTACTAAACATGCTTTTGGTGCTATTGTAAACGCGATACTGTTACATATCGTAGATATATTCCAACTTTAAAATTGTGAAGATAATGTTTCAAATAGGGATGGGTCGAACTTCAATTTTAACAAATCAAATCCGAATACCGAATCTTAAATAAAACATGTGCCGAATTCTGAACCCGAATTGAATCTCCCGAATCTCGAACCCAAATAATCTGTCAACTCAAGTACATGTATTTAAAAAGAATTACTACTCTTTATCACAGCCAGTGATGAAGATAAAGCCTTCTGGAATCTGTCCCAAATGACAATATTTTAGTAAAATCAAAGAAATTAAAATTTCATTTAGATTTTAATTTCTAAATATTAAGGATTTTTTAATACCCTCCTCCCCTTAAAAGAAGTTTGTATGAAACATTTTGATATATATGTTGTTTAGATGCTCTAAAAGATGATAAGAACTTTCCTCACTCTATTACAAACTGTTTCATTTTGATGAAATAGAAAATAATTGCATAATGAAGTCCTGGAAAGGAAAGGATTACGTATTTCTTTCTTATTCTTTTTCAAAGGAAAAGAATCAAAAATAAAACCTAAAAGGATGAGTAGATATTTTGGAAGTTGGAGAGAGAGATTCTTAAAAAAATAGCATGTGTAAATGTTAAATAATTTTATAGTGCATCAGGCATTCCATGGGTGACAGACAGGACATTCAGACAAAAAGAAATCCGCATTCATTTAACGTGTGTGTGTGTGTGTGTGTGTGTGTGTGTGTGTGTGTGTGTGTGTGTGTGTGTACCTATTATTGCCGCAAAGACATTTCAGAACTGTGAAAAGTGCTTAAGACGCAGATTGCTCATTCCGAGGGGTTAAGCAGGGGTATTTTGTAGAGTCATTTATTCTTTTAAACATTTATGATAATGTGACTTGTCTGCACAGAATTTATATTAGTGTTCAGTACTAGAAGTCAGTTGCCGTGCTTCATTTCAAACTATTACCGTTTAGCATAAGAATAATACAACTGTAAACATTAACGTGATACTATGTTCTCCCTCGTTCGCCATTGTAGTTCGGGTTTGTTACGGCGGACGGAATTTAAATGTAAGAACAGCTTACACAGGAGATCACATGTCGTAACGTTTACATTTGTATTATTCTTATGGGGAAGAGAGTGGCCTTCACCAGTCACTATTCATAGGTGCAAAACATGTAAGTTGCAGCACGAAGGCAGTGGTTGTGTCATCAGGCATATTGACGCAACACAGACTTGTCAGTTGGCTTTACGTAGTAGTTTTTAGGTAAGACTTCAAATGTACTGCTATTGCAGCAACACTAAACACTTACTAAATAAGAATGGAAATAACTTGGAAACTAAATGCAAAAAACAGCGTCCTTAGGCTTGTAACACGCATTTTACGAAATATTTATAATAGCAGTTAGATACCGGTATGGTAATTCTGAATCACTGTCACTCGATTCATTGTTATTTAGATCCTACATACTACAGAGCATCATCCCTTGTACAGTCTAGTGCATTAGGTATCAAACATTTTTAAATGTTGGAACCCACTTCCATGAAACATCATTCCATTGGCACACTTATGCGTTTTACATGACCTGTTTGTGTCAGTTGTCTGTCACTTTTCGAAAGGCAGTCGGTGTTCGTGTGTTTAAGCTTGACCTTAAAACGACTTATTGAAAAAGACGTCAAGTGGTTGCTGAATTGATGTCATCCCGCCTGGATGGTGCACAATTAGAACTTTTTTTCCACATAATAAATGACTTCTTGAAATCCTAGTGCTTCATTACAGTTCACATACCCCTGCACTTCACAAAATTCGACAAAATTTGTGAAATCAGAATTGTGAATGTGTGGAATTGTGAATTGTGAATTTGTGGAATCAGAATGAGGTAACTCGTGCAAGAATCCTAAATCCTTAATTATCATTGGTATTTATGTAAATAAATTTTTGTTGCTGTGGTACTAATATTGTTGAGAAATACTAAAGTTCTAGTTCCTTCCTTGGATGGTGTATTAAAATTCAATAGTCTAAAATAAAAAGGAAATTAGACTCGCTTTTTTTAAAGAGCGCAGAAGTAATAGTGCCAGTATTTATATTTGCGCCTGCAAAGCAAGCATTTGTAGCACTGCTTGTATTAGACGGGAGAAGTTATTGTGGCGGCTCCTAGTGCCATTTTTCAAAACTTCATTCGCTTCGTACTCGATTTAAACCCCAGGCTGTTTTTTGGACTCCAAAACCGGAAAAATGTGTGGTTTAAATTCCAGAAAATACGCTAGACTGTTTTCACAATAGCCACACAACTGTGCAAGTTTCGTAGTGGTTTCACTTTAATAAATTTTTTAAAAGTGAGATCGTTTTGTTTTGATGATGTCATGTCTTCCAGCATATCTTTGGAAAATAAAGTAAATAACGCAAATGAAAGTGTTCTGTTATGCAAAGTAAACTAAAACATTCGTAACTGAAGGTTTCCATATAACTTTGGATTCGGGATTCGGTACTATTTGGCCGTTATGCATTGAATCCGAAGCCAGTGTGCTAGATTCGGCGAATAATGGATTCGGCTGAACCGCTCGGACACAACCCTAGTTTCAATCATTCAATACTATATGGTCTCTCCTTTGTGCCACATAGTGCTTCTCAACGGAATTCAAAGTTCCATGTTTCCAAGTTTATTTCATTTAGACTGGGATAGTTTGAAGAGATAATACACAAGTTACTGCCGAGTGGCGACAGATTTTCGAACTACTAACTGCTTCTCCTTGTCCCATCCTTGTCTGCTACCTACTTCCCCCCACCATCACCTGCTCCCGACCCCCTCTCCATCCCTATCCCTGCCTACTAATTGCTCCCTCCCCCTCTGTCCCTGTCTTATTTACTACATGGCCCTGCCTACTTCCTGCCCCCCCCCCCCTCCCATATACTACACACCCCCTTCCCCATTTACCTGCAATTACAGTGAATGGTTTGCCCAACCAGATCACCTGACACCACCAACATTTTCAAAATTATGGATGGCTACAGAGGTATTATGGCTCAATATATCTGCAAGGGACTGCTAGCGACTTGGTGAGTCAATGCTACATAGTTCCTGCACTTCTTTGGACAAAAGGTGGCCTGTCATGATATTAGGAACTACATTGTGACATTTGTCATCTCAGTTTATATCAGTTGCAGTACAGATGAAGAAAACTGTAGGAGTGTGTGTATAATATCTAATAGTTTCTTGATTTGTAGGTAACTTAAGTGATTACAGTTCCATTGTACCATATTTATCCAAATATAAGATGACCCTGAATATGACCCCCACCCCTTTTTTTAATAGCAAATGTTGCTAATCAAATATACAGACTGTTCCATTGATAGATAGTATCTCTCAAAAATAATTTTGATGGTAAAAGGAGAAGTTTTATTTTCATTTCTTTTTGGTTACTATATATGTGATACCAATGTTATTAATTGTCATTGTCGTCTTCTTTTTCACTTCCACTATCTTCATCACTGGTATCACTTTCTTCACTTGGAGGCCTAATTGTATCTCTTCGTTCCTGGCACTCCTCCCACAGTTTGTCGTCCTCTGTACCATCCATTGCATTTGATATGCAGCATTTTTTAATCTTTTTATAATCGATTCACTAGAAATTCATCTCTAGGCATTTAAGGATCCCCTGCGCCAGTTTTGTAACTGATGGTTTTTTTTTTTTTTTTTTTTTTTTTTTTTTTTTTTTTTTTTTTTTTTTTTTTTTTTTTTTGTAACTTACCCCTGGAGTAAGGACATGATCTCCTTCAAAAAGTCATTCATTACATAACTTTTGCAGGTGAACCTTAAAAGGTCTATTCACAACAACATCTATCACTTGCAGTTGTGATGTCATGCCACCAGGTATGACTACTAAGTCTGTATTGTTCTTAGCTACCAGATCCTTCACGTCCGACATGTGTCCCCTGAACGAATCCTGTACCAACATTTTTCTTCTGTTTAGCAAAGGGCCTGATATTCTATTCCAGACAACCTTCAACCAGTCCAGCATCAGTTTATTGGTCATCCATCTCTTTTTCCTGGCATCTAAAGATAAGTCCTGCAGGTAATTCTCTTTTGGTATAGTTTTCCTCTGAAGAATCTCATATGGAGGAAGCTTCCTTACATCTGCTAGTGCACTCAGCATTACCGTGATTCTCATTTTTTGTTGTTGCCAGAAGTCTTTATGGGTACAATTATAATGCCCTTCACATCTACAGTAACATTTGAAGGCATGTCAAAGTAAACAGGTGTCTGATCTGCATTGCCCATATCTCCTAGTAAATAGTAATATTGTTTTTGAAGATTGATTATGTTTCACTTAAATGCAAACAATTTCTCTTCGTAAGCCGTTGGAAGTCGCTGAGCTAGCGTAGTTCTGCGTCTTAGTCATCCTGACGCACCAGTCAGTACTAGCTCTGAAATTCGAACTGTGTGTTGTTGGAAAACTATTCTTTATCTCAAGCGCCTTCAACCTGATAATTTCCCAAGTAATCAAGAAGCCTTCATTACGGTTATCTTTCATGTATCAAAGAACCTGCTGCTCTAAATTGTGAAACCTCCCCTGCTTTGGTCCTATGAAAGTTTTGTGTGTAGAACAGCTATCATTTAATTTGTTTCATCTGACACCACCGACGGACATTCGCTTCAGTGATGCCAAATTAGAACTGCCACACAATTGTTTGTGGCCTTTGCTTCATGTATCACCATTAACTTAAAATTACTATCATAATGTCTGCGTGAACCAGTTAGGATCTGCAAACTCGTTGATCCACATTTCTCGACAGTCACAGCTGAAATTTGCATTCATTACTGATGATTGCTACAATTTCCATTACGCACAGCAGACAACAGAAGCAAACTGAGCAAAGAACACCAAAATACCGGAAGAAAGGTCCGTGTACAATTCTGAACCAAAGAATATTGAATACAAAAATACGGCATGTAAATCCATATTCATTTTCGAAAGAAAAGTATAAAATGACAATATTTTTCATTCATATTTTATCGGTGGGTCTGGTGGTAAAGCGTATTTATTTGCGATTTATTTATTTATTTATTTAGATTGTGTCATTGTTTTCCAGTGGGAATTAAGTTTGTGAGACTAACCTCCTTGACAAAACATTCTTGTGTATATTACACTCTTTGAATTGCATTGTAAATATGTTGTTTACAAAATATGTTGTTTACAAAAAGATTTAACTGAAGCTGAAGATATTTTTGATCTGTATTTTCAGCTATACAAAAATGCACTACTTTGTCACCAAATGTTTCATTTTATTGAATAAAATGTTATTAGTGGTTGCAAAAGAAAGGTATTTACAATTTGGCATACTTTCTCGATCGGAAAAAGATTTGTTACAGAAAAATGTTGATTTTTCTTACGGTGTTTTATATCAAATTTTGGCTCACATCCACTTGTAGACCTACATTTTTGAGGTGTTCCTTTATTTGGTGCAGTTGATTCCAGCGTAATCCCATTTTGCTAACATACCTTGCTGGAAGGTTTTCGTATTTATACTAGCGTATTATGGTATAAAAGTGTTGTTACTTGTAAATAGTACTGTCACGAGCACTAATAATAGTGTCTAGTAGAATAACAATAAGGAACTGATTGTCAGTATGACAATATACGACACTCAATGCTATGCACTCTCGAACAACTCTCACACACAACTGAGCCGGGTTGCGGTTCGCTTTGCTCCGCCGGTAACACTGGTCCGCACTAGTGTTGCTGTCTCGTGGCTGATGGTATAACCACCTATGGCGGCGCATAATTAGTGTGCTGTGCGCCGCGATGTATAGCAGAAAGTATGCAATTTCAGTAACAACGCCTTATAGATCTTCTCAAAACACACAGTTTTTAGTATGGTTTGTTGTACTAAACTGGCAGGAAGCACTATTTCTGTACATAAAACCTTTACCTAATCGATTACACCACGTGACCTCAGCTTATGTGGCTTAATATGCAAATGTAAGACGACCCCCAATTTTTTGACTGACTAATTTGGGAAAAAGCCTTGTCTTATATTCAGGTAAATACAGTACTTAAGATTATACTGTTACAAACTAAACACTCAAACTTTCAAATTATGTTCTTTTGCAGTTCCGCAGATACCATCTCCCAAGTCACGCAACATAAAGCAGCAACAACAGCAGCAACAACAACAGCAACAGCAGCAGCAGCAACAACAGCAACAGGCTCCACCACCACCGCCACCTACAGCACAACATCAACATCCACAGCCTCAACCGCCTCCGCCACCACCACCGCAGCAGCAACAGGCACCACCGCAACAGCCACCACAACAGCCACCACCACCTCCGCAGCAACAGCAGCAGGCACAACAACACAGTCCAACACAGCAACAAGCACCACATCACAAATTTGGTGCTTACCAAGGTGTTTCACAAGCTCCTGGCCAACTGGTACGTTTCTGAATTGGTGTCTTGATCTTACTGTTCGGGTAGTCTTCATAAATTAATTCTGAACTATGAATTCTTTACTCTGCTGCATAGTGTTAACCGATATGAAACCTAGCCGTTGATAAATGCATTCACAGACGCGTGAAGGTGGTAACAACAAAAAATACTTTCTATTTTCCACAGAAGTCATTTTACCATTCAAATTAGTGTGTGGAATTGGATTTCTGGTGATGGTGCATTTCCTTATTAATGTGGAGGTCAAATAAGATGCAGTGAGTTTCATGGTCCAGGAATACTCCAGAGTGCTCACTGCAGCAGCTCGGAAACATTATGTGAGTGCGAATAATATGAGGTTGGCGATCATAAAAGGTGCAGCACACACCTCGAGGTTCCCCTGTGCTGTGTTAATAATGAGCAACAATACAGTGCTCCGTGAGCTGGAACATCCTGTTCTAGATTGATATTATTGCCACATAAATTAAAATTTTGGATAGGCTCATAGCAGATCATAATTTTATTTCACAAATCTATTTGAAATTCAAATTTTCTAGCTGGGAATAGTAAAAATACAAAAAAATATCTCCAATGGAGCAATTTAAATAATTTTGAGAAATTTTGTTACATCTTCCAACAACTGTGAATGGTCTATTAGTGTTTTGGTTTACCTTGGAGAAAGTGACTATAACCTGGAACTTCTGTAAGTTAATTGACTCAAACATGTCCAATTTACTGTCATGTCTTGTACCCCTTGCTCCTTTCAGCTACTTCATGCAGTTCTGAAGGTCAAATCTCTTTATAAAAGTTTGTGACAGCTTGGCGGAGGGTGGGGGGGGGGGATTAATTGTTGTTCATCAAATTCCTCACATTGATATCACTTAAATACACTCCATCACAGTATCAAAAATTTATACTGAGTACGAGTCTCTCTTTTATTGATCAAGCATTGCTGCAATGTTTGGATATCAGTTGGCATGTCATTTTAAACAGTGCTAAATAAACAGAATGGGTGTAAAACATTTATGAGCTTGTGTTTAATATATCCTCTGGTTTTTAAATCTCTTGGTCATAACACTGAGACTTCATTTTTTCACTGTTAATGTAATGTGCAGTCATTTACAAGTAGTGTATTTTTATTATATGAAGCTCTCCATAGGTAAACTGTAAGCTTCTCTTGTACGTACCTCAAAACATGGTGGTTTCCTGTAAATTTCTAGAAATGGTGCGTTGTTGAAACAGCAGTTCCTTGGCAGTCATTGCACCATACTTGGCCCCACATAAGTAGGGAACAAGTAAGGAAAATTATGTAAATAGTAAGATCAATACTGTGCATAAATTAATGTTATTGTTATTGTGGATGTCCTCAGACAATCTGCAGCAGCATGTGCTTCTCTCTGCAAGGCTAAAACAGATAGCCTCATTTGTGGAAACCTGTACCAATGATTTTAATATGCTTTCATTTCTCTATGCAGTTCTCCTTGCAGTTACCTGTTGCATTCCTGACAACTCTCCCATTTATGGTTGGAGTCTCCAGATTTTTCACTTTCCTTGCACCACCCGATTTTGCCATTTATTTCTCCAGATTTCTAGCTTTTATCCTAAAACTGAAGATTTGGTTTTAAAAACCCCATTTTAATTTTTTTTATTTTTGCCAATGGTAAGTTCTTTATGTTGCTGCTCTTCTTTCTTTTTTTGTTCATTCATCACTTTAATCAACATATGTATCGAAATTTATAGAAATTAGGAGTTACGCGTGACTTGTATATCAATTACTTCTACTCTGTCCCACGCATTTGCAAATAAACACACACAGTTGCAGTGTTGTGCTGTTTGAACATGATGTTTCGTCAGTGGCCATAAGTGAAGTCACGCATGTGGATTTTATTAATTAATTTATATATTATTATTTTTTTTTTCATCAGTGGAAACCTTTTGAGTTAAGAATAGTTTGACCCAAATTGTAGAAAGGCAACTTCGGTGAAAAGGCTATTTTAGGTGCTAGTGAAATTTTTATTCAATGGTGTGTGTTCCAATATTGCAAGATATTTTGATTCAGTGCTGTGTGTTTCAGTATGGCGAGGGGGAAAAAAAAAAACACCCTCTGTCATAACACAGTATTGTGTACTGTTTCTAAATATTATTTCCATATCACATGGTAGAAAAAGCGATGTAACAAAACATGTGCAAGAGCTCAATTTACCAATTAAATGCAATAACCATAAAATCTTCCCAAATAGCAATATAGCACAAAATACAGATGTGCACTTTTTTGTTTTAATCAAAAAATTAGTCCCTTTACCTGGACTGGCAACAAATGATTATATAAGCAATTTTTGTGTTTCTGGAAATGGTTTTCCTTAGTCATTATTTAGCATTGGCTGGTCATAGGAAAAATCTAAAGTTATCCTTAGGTCTATACTAGCCCCAATTCTTGATAGTACATATCTCCTGATTTTTTTTTTTTTTTGAGAAACTCTGGATTTCTTTAACTGGATCTCCTGAGAGTTTAATGTATTTTTTCGTAAGTCTTGATGTAATCTATAAACAAGGGGCTGTGGATCTTCTCATTTGAGAAATGTAACACTTCTAGATTGTAGGAAGTGTTCATATCTTTTATAACCCAGGTATTCGATATAGTGATCCCACATTCAATGTACTTCCATCTGTTTAATAGGAAAGCACAATTTCAAAAATAATTGTGAATACTGAAGAGAGAGCTTAATAACTTGTAGTGAAAGTGCTTCTATCTGGGATTCATGTCTTCAGTTATTTATAAAAGATAACACAGATTTCTGCAAAGAAATTTCGTCTCTAAGAAATGTGTTCATCACTTTTTTACGGACGTGGCTGACCTTTTCAGAATGAGGGCATTATGATCAGATTGCCCTCTGTCAATGTTAATAATGTAATATCTGCAATGTACTTACTGTATATTTCCCCAGATATAAGACCTTCGGATAAGACGAGGAACAAATTCTCATCAAAATTTTATAGTTTAAGCAAATATCTGGCTTATAAGGTTACCCAGAAGTTACTGTATTTACCTGAATGTAATCCACGCTTTTTTCCCCCCCCCATATTTTGGGATCTGAAAATTCTCCTAAGGCTTAGGCTTGGAGGCAAAGCTTCAGGAAGCTCCAAAAAGTGCTGCTACAAGCCGCCATAAGTAGTTTTTGTGATTGGTACATTTGGATTTCACCCTTTGTTGCAGTGTCTGCGGTCTGCTTCTGAACTTTAGTGCTATGTTGTATCCGATGACCTCGGATTTTGGGGACTTTCTCCCCCCCCCCCCCCCCCCCCCCCAATGATTCAGCCATCGCCTTGTGCACAGAAATATACGGAAATTGAAGAGAGTTTCCCTAAAATCATTATAATTGTTATTCTTGGGGTGGTATTTATAAGAGGGAACTTCATGGAGCTATGTAGTGCATTAATAAATAGCACCTTTGAGGAACTTTTCATAAGTTATATACTGGAGACCTCACACACAATAATGGCAGATTTTACAGTAAACTTCATGATAAGTGGAAAAACTAATTTATTGATGAAAATGTCTTATGTCCCCAGTAGGTGATTATCTACTTCGGTAGTTATTACTTTGCCAATGGACGTGCCACAGTGGATACAAGAGTTCCTGTCAGATCACTGAAGTTACGCATTATCGGATGTGGCTAGCACTTGGATGGGTTACTGTCCAGGTCTGCTGCTGAGTGTTGTTGGCAAACAGGGTGCACTCTGCCCTTGCGAAGCTAATTAAAGAGTTACTACATTCAGAAGTAGCAGCTCCGCTCGCAAAAACCAACAACGACCAGGAGAGCAGGGCACTTTTCCACAATCAGATATCATCACACGTGATGCTCCATGCTTCAAAATAATGTCTTCTACAAGAAATTTTGTGATCACTGGAGCTTCTGCAGTCGGCACAGGTTTGGTGACTGCGTAGCATGTGAGGTAGTCAGTGCAGACGATTATCCATCGGTTACCGGTTGTCGACCTCGGAACCTCCCTAAAAGGTAAATTCCAACTCCGAGGAATGGAGCTGTTGCATGTGAAATTGGTACGAGATGCCCTGGAGGTAATTGCGAGACATGCTTCCTTCGCTGGCAATCTTTACAGTGACGCATGTACTGCTTGACACATCAGTAGAGACCTTTCCAGTAATACCTGCATCTGATTCTGTCTAGGGTCTTCACGAATCCCAGATGACCGGATATTGGAGCATTGTGGAAATATTTGAGAATAGCTGGCTGGAGATGAGCTGGAACGACCAGTAAGCATTTGGGGCCCAGTGGATCATAGTTGCTCTTATACAATGTTCCGTTTATAAGATGGAACTCTCCATTGGTCGGTTCTCCTTTCTCCAAGGCCTTTATCGTTTTTAATAGTGCTGGATCTTCTATCTGTTCAGCTGTAACGTCATGTAATTCAGTGAGGGCTGAAATTTCATCCATGCTGTTGTTCCACTAATGGATTCCTCAAAAGGCAGTCAGCATCCTTGTGTTTGTGCCCGTTCTTGAATACCACTGTGACGACATACTCTTTCGTAGTGCCCATCTTGCTAGTTGACTTGATGGATCCTTAAAGATAGTCACCCAACACACATTATGGTGGTCTGTCACGACTGAATGGTTTGCCGAATAAATACGGCTAGAACTTGTTGATAGCCTAGATAACTGTGAGACGTTCTTTCTCAGTTGTGGAGTAGTTTATCTCGGACTTTGAGAGTATTCTTGATGCATAGGTTATCACCTTTCCAGCACCTTCCTGAACTCATAAGAGCTGCACCAATCCCATAACCACTGGTGTCTATGTGAAGTTCAGTTTCCGTACTCTGGTCGTACAAGGCTAGAACTGGTGCAGAAGTTAGAGCCTCCTGAAGTGCCTGGAAAGCTCTTTTGTCTCATCCCAGGAAAACTTGGTGTCTCCCTGCAGAAGTTCTTGTAATGGACGTGCCTGGTTACAAAATCCTTTTATGAAATGTCGGTAGTATGAACACAGCACGAGAAAACTTCTCATATCACAAACTTGCTGAGGAGTTGGAAATTCTGTGAATGCCCCTACTTTATCTGGATCAGGACAACCATCTCTGTTGACTAGGTGGCCCAGGATTTTTATCTCTTTGGTGACAAAGAGGCACTTCTTTGGATTGAGGCAGTCCTGCAGTCTGAACTCACTTCAACACAGTTGACAGGTGATTCAGATGTTCTTCAAATGTTTTCGAGAAAATGACAATGTCATCTAAATAGCAAAGACACGCCGTCCACTTGAGTGAATACACACTGGCTCTTTTTGTCAGTTGTTTCATCACAGAGGATTGAAATTTTCTAATTTTTTAAGATTTCTTTCTTTCCTCCTACTCTTTTATGATCTGAGGCACAGAACTTTTCCGGAGTCTTCCAACTGAGGGCAAGTCTCCAGCGCCTTAAAAATGTCAAGAGACCTGATATTAAACTACTAACAAACACCATTTATGGGGAAAAAAAATTATTAATTTCTTTGGCTTTGAAATGAATGAGGCCATGCATTACCTAGATCTAAACGTTGCTGAACGAGAAAAGCCGGCCGCGGTGGCCGAGGGGACTGAGGCACGCCAGTCACGGTCTGCACGGCCACTACGGTCGGGGGTTCTAATCCGCCCTTGGGCATGGATATTTGTGCCGTCCTTAGTTGTAGCTAGTTCATAAATAGTTTGTAAGTTTAGGGACTGGTGACCCCGTAGTTAAGTCCCATAAGCTATACAAACATTTGAATTTGAACGAGAAAAATGGGATAACTACGCAGTAAATCATTTACACAGGTTACTGAAATAGAGTCGAAAATGCTCAGGACTGCGGATATTCGATAAATTCTCAACTATTTTGCCCGAGATTAAATTTGTGTTCTGTGGTTTCAGCTCACTTGTATTTGTATTTTGATGAGTTCGTCAGCAGAGGTGTCAATGGCCACTGCCTGGCATGCAGATGTTAGTAGTGGCACAATGAATAATGAGAGATAAAGTAGCCAGTCACAAATGGCAGACACCAAATAAGAATGCGAGTATATATTTTTCTCTTTGTAAACAATTCGCTGTTGTGGGTGTACTGGTAAATATTTTCTACGAGAAATACTGTACCTTGCAAAAATGTCTCTCATAAAAAAAAATAAGTTACCGTTTATTGCTGAATGAATATTGTAATAAGTAATTATGCTCACAACAATGAATTGTATAGACACATTCTTATTGGCATATTAAGAGAGTTTGGAAAGCGTAATCAATTCGATTGCACTTCATTGCAAATGCTGTAAGGAAATGATATGAAAAATATGGGTATTTGTTTGACTACAAAGTTTCAAATACCAAATAAAGCGACCGTGTGGCGAACGCAGAAGATTCTCGCACATTTTAAATGCAAAGTTGCAAACTTCAATACATCATCCCAAAACTTCATGCTGCACAGTAAACACTTCATAATCCTTATGCACAATAGCTTTTACAAGTTGAGTAAGCCACTATTGGTAAAAAATTTACTTACGGCAGTGGCGTAATCTGCTGATGTTGGCAACGAGCCTGTTGAAAACTCTGTTGTGTTTCTAACACCACCAGGAAAATTGCTTCTCAGAAACACCGGAATTTAACTGCCACTTTGTTCAACACACATTTATTACCTACAAAAAAGTTTATTTTTATTTTAAAAAATAATAAAGAAGTGTGATATTACACAAACCTGCTATATATTTTTTCGTCCACTCTGAGTTTTGGATGATCGACTTTTTCCAAGGGATGCTTGCCTCAATGCTGGCTTGTGTTGTTGATAACACGAATTCTTCCATGCCCACTTTCTCTCATTTTGCCGCTGCCACTGCATTGATGTCCGTGAGTCTAACTTGTTTCTTGACACCTGTCAACAGCACTTTCTCCTTGTTCTTCTTATGGGAAGAACTGCTATTTATGTTTTAGGTACGTGTCTTTCCTTTGCCATTCAATAGACACACTGCAGTATTTGCACACAAGTATTTTTCTTGTTCTATCAAAAACGTAAAATCCTTCTCATGTGAATTCTTTTTCACGATCAAAAACTGTTACAACTGTGTTAATAATCTACTGTACTAAAACAAATAACAAATCACAAAGTACTGAAAGAACTAGGAATCCGAAACAATTACTAACACGCAGTCACCAGATCAAATAAAGCACCATAAATGGACTTCTTCACTGCACAGGAAGTGAGGTTAACAGGACTCTAAAGAATATATATCGAAGTGGTGTACAGTCTGTTGTCATTTTTATCTTGAATTTCCGCCAGTACATTTAAATGTCTGACGAGATTTCACAAAATTTTATGATTTTTCGTGAATTTCAATGATTTTGCTATTTTCTGCAAAAATTGTAAGATATTGCAAACATTTTGCAATTCTGCACTTTGCGAAAAGCTGGAGAACTCTACCAAAAAGTCTAACCAGACTCTTTAATTGGGACTACATAACTTCTCCAAATGCTGAGGCGCTTGTGTCTGAAGTATAGTTGCTGTGGAGTTGAGAAAAAGGAATGAATTTCGGAAAGACTTTGTTTGCCATCCTCCTCAGCTGTGCGGTGAAATAGCGCTCTCTCTCTCTCTCTCTTCCTCTCTCTCCCCCCCCCCCCCCTCTCTCTCTCTCTCTCTCTCTCTCTCTCTCTCTCTCTCTCTCTCTCTCTCTCTCTCTCTCTCTCTCTGGCCCCCTCCCTTACCTTCTTTTCTTAGGGCGACTTCCTTTTGCTATTTTCATCCCCCCCCCCCCCCCCCCCCGCAAATCAAAAGTTACTATAAAATTGAGCTTCTGGGTATATATGATAAAGTTATTGTTAATTATATAGATAATATTCTCCCCAGCCATTAATAATAATAATACTGATTTTGCCATTGTATAGTCATATAGTGGCTGTACATAAAATGTATAATTTTAATTAAGTGTATAATCATATATTTTTCTAACTCCTTTGTGTGATATGTTTTATATAGGTATTTGTTTTGTGTACATTTTGGAGTTTAGGAGGCTTCTTTGCTTTGTTTCAGCCGTTTCAGCAAGCTGCCAGAGCTCAGCTTAATATAGGAGTGAGAGCTGGTATGCCACCACCTGCAGCACCTATATACCCACCTCCCATTCAGAGACCTGTGGCTTACTCTCAGGGAGGCGGCGTATCTGCCAATAGTATGATGGGAGGTAGGCCTCGTCAGCAGCTACCTCAGCAGCTGCCGCCACAGCAGCAGCAGCTGCAGCATCCTCATCACCCACCACCACCACAGCAGCAGCACCCGCAACACCCACAGCACCCGCATCCACATCCTCTTCCTCACCAGCACCAGCAGCATTCACAGCCACCACAAGAACCAAGGCAACATCATCAGCAACAGCAGGAGCAGCAGCAGAGGCAGGACCAACAGCGCCAGAAGCAACACGAGCAAAGGCAGCAGCAGCATCAACAGCACCAACAACACCAACAGCAACAGCATCACCAACAGCAACAGCATCAACAACACCAACAGCAGCAGCACCAACAACACCAACAGCAACAACAACAACAGCAGCAGCAGCAACACCACCAACACCAACAGCAGCAGCGACAACAAGAACAACAACAACAACAACAGCAACAAGAACAGCAGCAGCGACAACAGGAACGTCAGCAGGAGCAACGAGGCCAGGTGCAATCGGCTACCCCACAGCAGCCTCAAGGACACAGTGCCACCGCTAGAGGACAGACTGTTGGCAAGCAGCAGTCTACTGCCACAGGACAGGGATATTACACATCACATGGTACGGCCTCTCTTTCCTTAAATATTATTGAGCTAAATGAAAAATAATTGACACCGTAAAGTCTATTTCCTGTTCTGTGTATTGTAGTTTCTGAGAAGGGTATTGGGAATAAGTCCACCCTGTGCCTAAACAAGCATGGAAAACCACCTAAAACTGTGCTAAGTCCTGCTGATCTATCAGATTATTAATCATTAATTTGGACACATCTAACTTCTGTCTTGCAGCATAGCACATTGTCAATCGAGCTGTATGTGCAGGTCTGTTGACACCATTAAGATCTTATTCAAAACCACTTAAACAGCAAATAAAACATGCATTCAGTGTTAAATGTCCTTAATATTTTCTAAATATAGGAATGACATAAGAACCAATATGTTTTCACCTGTAGGAGCTACTAACGTATATTGTTCACGTCGTGATCTAGTAAAATTGCTTCAGAGGCACACTATTGTTTACAAAAATAAACTTACTTTATGCAGAAATTAAAATGGGTGGTTAATTGAAATACAACTAAAAACTGAATAAATGATAAATTAATACACCACGGTTCAGGTATTGAGTAATTCCAAATCGCCTGTGAATGGCTTGGAGGCAGAAGACTGTTGATAAAATATATTGTATCCAGTTGGAAATGTCATTGAATGAAATAAAGGACAACAGATTAGACCTTGGGCTCATATTTTCTGGTCCATGCTTACAGCATACTTGCTGTATGATCACCAGTTTTAAATAATGATGCAGTGGGTGTTACAGTAAGTTCCTTAGATATAATCTTCATATCTTCAAACCAAGTATTGAAGTCTTCGGTTGCCTGACAGACTTCATAGGCGAGTGGTCAGCTCGAAGAGATAAAATAGGGAAAGAGGTGTTTCGGATATACCTGTCTCAGTTGAATTGTACTTCACAAACGAGAAGCACATAAATAATAAACTGAGGTTTGGTCACACACTAGAAATTAGTTTTCAGTACCTTAAAATGCAAACTGGTTTCAAGATGTGTGCTGGGATGTTAATAGCATGGAATCAGTTGTTTTTCTTGTAACAGTGTTGACTGAGTTGGTGGAGAGTGCTGCTCCCTCCTGACCTGCCTTGTACCTGTGGGACACTGACCAGCAGGCCACCGGCCACCCTTCCCAGAGCGCCTAATGGTACCCTTGCCACTGCCAGTTGTGAATGAAGCTGGCCAGTCAGTGGCCATAGCTGTGTATGTGCCCACAAACATAGAATGGAATATCAAAATGTAATGTTACACTGTCAATAATAATCGATTTAACAGCGATAGTGTGCGCCACATAACTTGGCAGGTGAGGTCTGTATGCGCAGAATCACTGGTACGTCATGTCACGTGACGTGCTGGACAGTATCGGTCACAGCCCTTGCGTGCGGCCACGTTTGTGTTGTACTGTGTCGTACTCTGCAGAGACACAACTGGTTTTGGCATTCTGATTTGTGTTGTTTTTGTAAGTTTTTTCGAAGAAGTCAGATGACTCGGTGGCAACAACAAATCTCACCCTGTATTACACAAAAAGGCAAGAGAAATAGTGTTTCACGTGCATCATTTCTTTAGACTGGAGTCGGAAGTGACTGATAACAAAGCGTCTCCTGTTGTTGCCGAGTACTATGTAAATATGATAGGTGCAAGCGACAGATAAATACTCGTAAATGCGCCACAGTTTCTCCCAACAATCGAACGACAAACGACGCACCGAGCATTTTTTGTGTGTTACCGTACACTTTTTATACAGCCGTGTTAGTATTTAAGACTTGCAACTTGACATTTCCTTGCACTTGTCACATTGCTTGTATGCTGCCCGTAACTTTAAGCAAAGTGGCAGTCAGCTGCCATCTGCATAATGGAATGGAGCACAGCTATCTCACAGTCCAGCTACACTGCCACGGCCGGTTCCCCCCACCACTATACAGTTACTTGGGCAGCAGTGCCCGTCCACCCGCCGAGTTACGTGGCGTGCGCTGTAGTCGTCGGTAATTGCAGTCTGAATGGATCAGAACCATTTCCCACAGTCCATTTCATCTTCCGACCAGGAAGATCAAATTTAATTTACTTTACGTTTTCATTGTGGTCACTATCATTTTGGTCCTTTGGGCCGGATTGAATTTCACCATGTTATCTGATTCTGCCATAGAAAGATCACAATTGGAGGGATTAATCCTCGAGGATAAAAACTGGATGAGGTGACGTGTTTTGTGATGCTGTAGACATTGTGTATGTGCCGAACATCGTTTACAATTGGAAATTGATGAGTAGCTGAATGCCAGAGTAAACCTAAAGTTTTAATATCATAATCATCATCAAACGATGAGGGTAGTTGTGTTTCTCGTATCTCTAAAGCGAACATTTTCAAGTAGTTCAGCACTGTTGCTGCACCATTTCTGTTCAATAACTTCGTGAGGTCTTGCTGGACCCTGATTGCAGCTTCTACTGTAACACAGCTTGAGATAAGTCATCCACATAGAAGTCATTAGCAAGAATGTTTGCTGCCTTCTTGCATTCACTCACTTCATGAACTAATTGTAACAGGCAATATACCACAAGAAAAGGTGCAAAAGCCATTCCGTATGTTGAATCATCTTTGATATTCCTGGAGTGCTGCAGATGTATCACTCATTCACAATATTTGTTGGAAAGCACGATCCTCGTCCACTACCAGAACTTAGTGTGTTTCAACATCAGTGTCGGTTTTTGCAAAACATGACACTACGGTCCAGTGTGGCAAGCTTGTCTGCTCTACAATTGTGTACCGGCCAGATACCACCAGGCCTATTTCTGTCTCTTGCAGCACAGGATGATCAGCTCCTCTGGGCATAACCCTTGGCTTCAGAATGAATGGACGCAGTTCTGCTCCTAACAACACGTCAATCTTTCCATGTGACCAAAACTCTGGATCAGCAAGTTGTACAAACATTGACAAATTTAAGTTCTAATGCATAGTTATGGCACTTAGAACCGCACTGTTTTATATCATTTTAAATGCAGACAATACGTTTTCCCCACTTTCCTTTAAACGAAGGTATTGATTTTTGTATCATTGGGAAAGGAAACAACATGGACTGTACCCAAAGTACCAAATGAACAGTGCTGTGATATGGTATATCCCCCATGCTCCAGTTCCTTATTTTTTAAGGAATCTTTTAAATTGGCAGCTATTATAATCATGATGCTGCACAAAATTCGTGCAATTAACCACAATTCTGTCACATTGTTGGGATCTGATATTGCAGCACATACTGGCCTGGAGAATATAATAAGTCAAAATTAATTTGCTGAATTTCCTTTTCATTTTATTTTTTAAACAAGAAGGAAGATTCTAGAGATGATTGATTGATTGATTGATTGATTGATAGTGCTGCATCATCTTAGGATTCATAATAGAGGTTGTGTTCAGCAGTGTAGGACTAGAGGCTAATAGTGCACAGTTAGTGATGTTAGCATATAAATTGGGAGGGGATGATAGGATGGAGGTAGGGCTGACTTTAGGTTGCAGGTTGTGAGAACAGTAGGGTTACCAGAGGTTAAAGCCAGGATGATTATGGTATCAGAGGATGCGCTGCACAATAACTGTGTGTATTTAAAGGGAGATAGTGGTAGAGAAGGAATTCAGATGCCCCAGGCTGCAAAGCAGGCATGTTCTGCCATAAGGTAGCAAAGGTAGTAGGTCCTTCAGCCTAATGGCCAACTAGTTGGTTGACATGCCAACATAAAGTTAAGCAGTGATTGGAACAAAGTTGATATGAATTAGCCATATGCACACTATGATGAAAGTTGCCAATTCACTAATAACATTATTCAGTTAATAACATTATTCAGTAAAATAGTGCATGTGATGTGCTTACCTCGTGTGTTACACAGAGTTAAAGAAGGAATTTGTAGTAAATTCAGTGACAATTGAAAATCAATTGTCAAAAAGGTCCTTTAACCAGTTGCAACATGTAAATTGTTAGCCATAAACATTTCATTACCGCTACCTCTGATTTTGGTAAGGTGAATGCAACAGTTCCTGTCAGGACTTAAAAATTTGGAAAAGCACATACATTCATTTGATAATAGAGATGGTCACTTCATTTGGAGCCTAAACATTTGTGTAACACTGAAATTTCAGGGAAATCTAATGTTGGACTTATTCCTGTCCCCATAACTACTTTGGAGGAATCATAAGTACCACTGTGGAAACAGACAGAGCAAATGGAAAAATCTAATTTACAATCTGTGTTTCGTAAAGTGGGAAGAAAAGACTCAAAGAAAATGAAATGTTACCAAACAGGAAGGGTATCACACACTGTTAACCATCTCAAAGATTTTGTTGGATGAAAAGTTATCTTCATCATTCAGATTTAGGTTAAAATATTTTTTGGGAATTTAATAAGTTTCTCTTTTGTCTAATGAAGTAGAAGAAAGTTATCTGAAGTTTTAGTTAGCTGACATAAAGCACACACATCAAATTCCACAGTTTGTCTTGCTTCTTACGTCCATATTATTCATAAGTAAATAGTCCATCATCATTTATTTTAAAATACCTCATTTTGTCTGGTCATATTTTTATGTTATGCATATTTATTTACACCTTTGGCTATAACACCATATTCTTTGTACATTTTATGATGATTTTCAGGTCATAAAAATCCTGGACCTACTGATTATATTGATTTTTGAGAATGAATATTTACTTTATTTGTGTAAAATTCAGCTAATAGTTTTGAAAGCTCTTGTACATACTGTTTCCATATGCACACCTTTCCATTGTTATAGCAAGTGTACCACCAAATGATATTTCCAGAATGTAGGTTTTGTTGTGATTTGTGGTTGTGGTATATGCTACACAGAAATCACAGTACAAAATAAAGTATTAGTACTGTTTCAAATGCATAAATGGTAGTCTGTCTTTACTTAAGTTACACAGTTTGACTTCTAGGTTTTTACAACTACTATTTTTTTGTTTCAGGACTTGCAGTGGAAAATAGTGATGGGAAATCAAGTAGTGATTCTGAAGGCAAAGTTTGTGAGAACAGTAATGCAGGTAGTAACGGTAATGGTAAACCAAAGTCTAGTGCTGGAGTCGCACACAGTCAGGCAGATCAGAAACTGTCAACGGACGGACGAAAAGAAGAAAAGCCCTCGAGTACATCTGACTGAAGTTTTTGTGTAGTAATTGTATTAAGAGATTTACTTGCTTGTTGTTCTTGTACAGAATGCTCTTGGAAGTTTAATATGTTGCAGAGTTTACCGATTTTGGCACAGCAGTTTTCAAGCCTTTTTTTTTTTTCGTAATAAAGCATGGTTTTTCAGATAGAGAACATTGAGTTGTATTTAAAACAAAATATTCACCTATTACAAAGACAATGGATTATCAACCAGCATGCTGGGACCATTTAGAAAAGAATATAATTTCATTGTTGTTGTTATTATAAATATTACTATCACCTCTGGTGGTGTAATTGTAACCAGTTGATGCTGTAAAACAGGAAATGAAATATGTCACTTGTGACAATGTTGTACATAGTAAACACTGAACCTGTGATGCTGAATTATATATGTGTGTGTGTGTATGTGTGCGTGCTGTTGATCAAAAGGATGAGAAAAATTCACTCCGACAACTGGCCAATTAATGTGCAATGATGAAATGGATGTAATAAATCTTCTTGGATATGTCTGTATTGCTAAGTCGTCGAGCAACAGCTTGGCTAATTGTAGAACTTTCCAGTGAATTGTAAACCAAGAGTATTCAAAGTATTTCCAGTGCAGATATTACTTGTACAAGAAACAAAAACATCGACACAAATTCTTTATAGAGTTGGAAGTGGACTGCATAATACGAAGTACATCAGTAAGGGACATGAAGCCGTAACTTTAAGGTTGTGGAATTATTTGTACACATTAAATGTGGCATATTTACGGCTTTCAATCTGTATTGTGTTTTACTTTACATTAATACAGTAGTATGTTATGAATGCATTTTTTGTCTTGTTGCTTTTGGGATGTGTATGAAGGTTGGAGGAAGTACTGTGCTTGAACTTATAAAATGCTTGTCATCAGAAATGTTTTTAATATTTTCATTCTGGAAGATGTAATATTTCTGTGGTTTTGAGGAGGAATAGAGAACAACTTAAACAAGTGATACTGATTCATTTATTGTGAAAAAAAGATTATTTTACCATAAGTAATAAGAATCAATTAGTAAGATAAACTTGTATGAAACAAAGTATTATCATATTTGAGATTTTTAATTGTTGTTAGAATGCTGAACCAAATATTGAAAACGTTTGTGAATGAGTTGTCTAGAGTGAAGTTCAGCCAGCTATTCTTGTGGTTGCAAAGCTTTATGGCATTGTAAAATGATAAATACAGAGGAGGAAGGCAGTGGAAGTGTAATGAAATGCAGATAATGTAATGATATGAAAATGGAATGACAATCTAGGGATTTTACTCAAAATGAAAACAGTGTATTGGAAGTGAAGGAATGACCTGTAAAGTTAGGCTGCAGAGTTGTATGCCACTCACACATAATTTTTATCGATTCAGATGAATTACTGTGTATACAACTAGGATGAGAGAGAAGGTATTGAAAATTGATGTATAGAAATATAGAGATGTTAATGATGTTGAGGAAAAAACGATTAATATGCCTCCTTCACTTGTGAACTTATAGTTTGGTGTGCTTTCTTGCATTAAAATAATCAGGAAGAGAACTGATATTTTAAGGCAGAATTGCAAGGAGTGAATTGTTTTTTCCTTTGTTAAAGATGAGCAATTATTTTGTTAGATTCTTAAGTAAAACTTGCTCATGTGAGCAATATTGTAATGATGTGTAAAAGATGATGTACTGTACATAAAATGCCCACATCAGAAAAATTTTGCCACTTTGAGTAAGATTCTTACTTTACAAAATGTGTCTTTGGTGTCGGTATGAACTGAGGTTTCTTTTTAATTTTTTTATCATTTTTGTAGTTACTGTGTGATCGTACATCCTGCAGTGTTAAAAATCTCTCTGGAGACTGAAGAAATACTGAACTTCCACACAGTCTTGAATAAAAGTGTTGATCAAGTGATTTCAATTAATTAAAAGATATACTCAAGTTGAAGTGTTAAGTGAAACCCGGAATAAATTATGATTTCCATTCAAGAACTCTGAGAAACTGTAGTGTTTGGAACTATTCACCTATTAGCTGTTTCATAAGTTAGTAAGTTTTCAGAAGCATCTACTTTAGACTTCCTCCAGGTCTGTGCTCTAGGTGTTTAAAAACCCTACAGTCCTAATCTTGCCCTGCAGTGAAAGTGCTAAACTTCTGTTGTGTGGTTTGTGTAGCAGGTCTCTTGTGCTACAAGGGAAACGAAATTACCTATGGTGCAGCACATTTCAAATTTAAACTGATTCTTTAAAAAGAGACAGCTGCTATCAAAGAATTGTTTTTATAGTAGGCGATTCGTTTGCTGTATTCGATACTGAGTTTTTCAGTCTCTGTATGAACTGTCATGCGTCAATATGTTGAATTATGTTGGATGATTCCTCTGTTGTATTCAAGTGAAATGTTCCATAAACATGAAGCTGAATATTTTTATTCACCTAAAAGAATATTTTTTAGGATTCTGAATTGATGTTCCTTTTTATTTGTGGCTGATTAGTCTCAGTGTCTCAGTGAGCTTTGGGCTTATTTGCTGAACGTCAGAAGTGACATTATTGTGATCAGTTTCTTTCCTACGTAAATATGAAATAAAAAAGCTCATTTCTGTTAATCGAGAATAGTGATTGAAGTTTCTCATTCTCTATGTTGCATAATATAAGTTCATTCTTCCATTCCTTCTTATTTTGAATCTGTAGTGTTGAAAGTAAGTATAATGTAAAAATAATTCACGTCATTGGCTTGTGGGTTTGATTTTGTTGTGGTGGTTTTATTATTTTTTTATATATATATTTTTCTGTTTTCTTTTTTTTTCTTTTCTTTTGTGGTAAACGCTGTAAGATTATAATGGCAACAGTCTCAAGAAGAAATAGTTTTGGTTGATATTCTCATACAGGACTTACGCTGAGCTTTCTGTTCTACAGTCATGTCATGCAAAGCAGTGAGCTCAGGCAGAAAAATCACTGGATATGATGTGTATAAAAGCATTCCAGTAAATTTAATTCAGTGCATATATTCACTCCATACAGCGTACTGGAAACTGCTAGTTATAATAACTAAAGTTTTGAATACCAAATCAGATACTGCTCTTCTCACAATTTTAAAGAAAATTGTGATATTTTACCCACCTTTCCTATGTTGCGTTGTATGAGCTGAAATCTACCATACCTAAAGTCTTTGAATGCATTTTTATCTCTGTAAACTCCTTAATATTTAACAATTTACACTGGGTGCAATCTGTTGTTTACCTAAAACTGTTATGATACTACCAAGATTGCTTATTAAAATTGCTTGTTTTTAACTGGTTTTGACAGATCTTGCCATCATAATCAGAACTGAAAGACACAAAGAAGAGCATCAATAAATGCACCTCCATTGTTAATGTCAGTAAACACAATAAACATTTATGTGTGAACACAGTCTACAATGGTGTTTCTATACTTGTGGAAACGTCAACTGTTGTGAACGTGCATTACTTGTGATCGCACAGCATATTGCGGGTTCGTCAATTACTTAAAATCTATTAATCAAGTGATAAAATCTACACTTTATTGCTTGCCACAATGCGCATCACTACCAACACATGTTCTCCAGGCACATTATTATCAGGATTCGTCTCTCACAACTGTGCAAGCTTGCACTTGCAGACAGTTATCAAATTGATCGCTAGGTGGCATACAAGAGTCATGTTGTTTCTCCTAAATACCAATATAGATCAGGTATAGTACCAATTGTATGGTAGGGCAATTGCTGCTCTTACAGTATACCATCAAAACTGCTAAAGCAATTTTATCTATTGTCTCCAATTGATGGTTGAGCACATTTTTCCTTTAGTGTTTTATATATCTGCATTCTTTCTAAAATGTCTTTCGTTTAGCAGCTTAATCAAAGATCTTCATGGGCTGACAAATGCCTTTGATTTTATACTTGCTCATCCATGTGTGTTCTCCAAAGGTAGTTTTTCTAATATTTTGTGCAACACCTAATTTAATGTTACAGAGTAAAAAGGAAATTGTCCTTTATTGATTGAAGGCAGCATTTTGTAAGATCTGCAAAGATCTTTTTTCCCTCTTTTTCACTTGGTTCTCTTAAAATTCGATGATGTACTTGCAAGCAGCCAGAATGCTGTCTCTCAGCACAGACAAGAAATAAAATGATAAAGCCATTCTCAGCACAGAACAGAGTGAGCACGTCTATAGCAGACATGCCAATTATTACGATTTGTCTGTAACTATCACGGTTTCTAGGCAAAAATTGACAGTGTTGCGGGAGACTGCTAAAATTACAGAATTCACCATTTGATTTGTTTTAGCAGTTTGCCAACACAGTTTTTCATTGTTTCATTTTGCGAACCACCATAGTTTCAGAAGTAACTCAATACTGTATCGTTTTATCATCAGTTTTGTACAAACAGTGTAATATAGACAAACAATAGAGCCTTGATAACTTAAGTACAGCGGGTGTGTAAACTTGTAGTTAGGTTGTGATTTGGTGTACTAATATTTTTGCTGTTATGTCATTAGTGAGTGTAAATCAGTTCAGTAGGCCTTAAATTAACTCACATTATTTTAGTCTTTCGGACCTAGATAAACGAATGTAAAGGTCACCATAATTGTATAGAAAGTCACATACGCTCAGAGAGGTGCGTTTATATATTACACACACACGCACGCACGCACACGGTGTTTCACTAAGTGTGTTTGCCTCTGTAACTTATAAAATAATAGGTGACGGAAAATTTTAATGCGGTAGGTCAACTCAAGAAATGTTACACTTTCTGCGGAGCTATGAACATAGTTTATTGTATCATTTTCCAAAGAGTTACAGCACAAAGATATATTTTTTTTTAATGGAACAACAGTTTTTTCTATCGTGTATTGGAATCATTGAAACATCTCATATAAATCAACTTCCCACCGCCATAATATCCATCACCCACCACACAGCCATGTATTATGTACAGTGTGTGGTATCTGCCCTTGAAACTTTGAAGGGTTGTAGCTCCCAAACTAACAGTGATAGGAATGTAGTTTAAATTGATTTGGACGCAGCTGGTTTCAACAAATCCATGGAAAAAACTATTATTCCATTTAAAAAATTATATCTTTGTGCTTTAACTCTTTGGAAAATGATACAATAAGCCATGTTCAGAGTTCTGCAGAAAGTGTAACATTTCTTGTGTTGACCTACTGCATTAAAATTTCCCGTCACCTATTATTTTAGAAGTTACAGAGGCAAACACACTTAGTGAAACACCCTGTGTGTGTGTGTGTGTGTGTGTGTGTGTGTGTGTGTGTGTATTTTTAGCAGAATCCATCTCGTGTCTTAACGATTAAGCATCAAACACGACTTATACTGTCAATTTTTGAAATAAATTCAGAGTTAGGGCCCTCGTTCACCCTGCCCCCTCCTCCCGAATCCTTGCCCCATTACAGAAAGCTTCTTTTCAAACTTGGCATCTTTGCTGTAGCACTGAAAGGGTTAAAATGTTATTCTGCCTAGGTATTTTTTCATCTCCTTTCTCTTCTGTTGAATCCTAGTTAGTGTTCAGTTGTTCCCTTATGAAAGAAGGGAGTTACTTTAATAAGTGAGGATGATGGATATAGTTACAGGTTTTTGTGACTACTGCTCAATGACATTGATTGTTGCATTTAGATTATGTAGAAATCATGAATTCAGTAGTAGTTGGTGTGAAGTATAAAGAGTGAAGAGCACTGGAAGCAGAAATATATCATAACCATTATATTTTATTCTCTCTCTCTCTCTCTCTCTCTCTCTCTCTCTCTCTCTCTCTCTCTCTCTCTGTGTGTGTGTGTGTGTGTGTGTGTGTGTGTGTGTGTGTGTGACATGGATGTATCTTGGACCTGCAAGAACTGTGAACTGTCCTTTCATCACCTCCTGGTGAAAAGTGTTGAATTTAAAGAACACCTATGCCAAGTGATTCACTAAGATGAATTAGACTAAGGGCTTTTTGAGCAGTGGGATTAACTTTACATAAATTCTGGTTCTTCTTTTTTTTTTAAATGTAATAGCCACAACGTACAATTGGCACCAGCCTTTTGTGTAAATGATTTGATAACAGTAATCACTCCATAGCAAGTACACAAGATTGTTGTAAAGAATAATTGCCTAAACTTTTGAGCAATAGTAGTGGAATACTTCCAAAATTATATTTTTGTTCATGAAATAGCTTGAAGATAGTTTGAAAAAGTCACACATTCCATATTCGTAAAGGCACATCAGGAAGTAAACTCAGAGAAACAGTTATGAAATGGATACCGTTCTTTGAAGTGGTGACAGTTAGATACATTGCACTATTGTAAAATAGCAGGACATGGACCTTGCAGATACTCAACTACCAAAAAACATTCAATTCTATTAAATTTTTTATGTGTAGAGGCATGTTAAGGACAAATTTATGAGACTCAGAGGAGGGTGAGGTGCTGCTGAAGTCAGGATTATTATTAAAGAGTGGAAAATCTGCATATTCAGTTCCTTTACATTGTAGGAACCTGTGACTCTTGGCTACAGCTGCCTTGAAGTAAGGTCATACATCCAAAATCCAATGAGTGAAAAGATTTAGCACTACAGGCATACTACAACCAGTTAGGTGGTCAGGGTGACTGACTACTGTAGAGAAGACCTGTGTTACAATTTCCAGTACTGGCAGGAGTGAAGTGGGGTGCATTGAGCTTCCTGAGGTCAATTGAGGACATAGAAATATTGCCTCCAGGTCACAAAAATGGATAACACCCGAGGGCACAGTGAAAGGATCCTACACCAGTCCTCCATGTGGCATCCATTGACACATTGGCAGACACTGACATTGGTTGTTAGTTTGATGAACCAGCAAGAAATTTAGTTTACATTACAGGCAAACTGTTTTGTCGTTTAAGGGTCATGCAGGTTGTCAGAAATTCTGCAAGGCTGTGAACAAAGCAGGAATATAACTTATTCATCACAGGATAGCGCGAACCGTTCTAATAACCGCACTGTTATAAGCTGTTAAATGAAATTACCACTACTAGGACCACTAGTCTCTCCGTTTTGTTCAGATTACTTCGGATATAAAGGAACCTTGACAAATAAGATATCTGTATTGTGATCAGTTGTCAGACATTTGTAGCTATAGGGGGTGGACAAAATATGGACACATGAAATATACTACCTACTTTTGCAAGTTGACACCACTGTGTACATGTTAACACAGAGGCAACAGATCTGCACAAATGAAGTACAAAGCTTTGAACGTTACCTTGCTGTATCTCTATTAATACGTTCTGTGCTGCAACTCTCAGCACAATACTCGTAATTAAAGCATATGCAAAAGAAGATAAAACATCATTGGCAAATAACAAAAGTGGGTGAAGTTTGATGTTTGCTGGCGATGACCGACAAACATTAAGAACAGTTATGGCCAGACAAATTAAAACAGCGGTATGAAAAGTTACTGCAAAACTCAACACTCACTCGTGTAACAACTTTTCGGTAAAAGTGGTAAATCTGGAGCTTAACATAGATGAAGTCAACACAGATCTGAAAGGAAGTGGTGCCAGTTCAATGATTTAGGCTGCCTCAGACAAACAGCCAGGTTTATGTATCAAAAACCTCAAAAGATTATTACAATACGGTAAGTATTGGAGGTGGTTTTGTCATGATACGGGCATTATGTCATGGTATTCAACTGTTTCTATCATTACCCTAATGGTGAGGTGCCTGAATATTTCACCATTCTCGACAATAAAAACTGCTCACTGTGTCACACTGACATATTCCAAAACAATAATGCATCCACACACAATACAAAAAACGTTCAGACATGTTTACAGCCTCAGAAAATTATCAAGCATCTACTGGGTAGGAACATCAGTGTCTCAACATACTTGAACCATTATGGAAGGTTTAGAGCAGAGAGGGAGGAGATTTACAGCTCCACCATTGTTGAAGGAATTTATGGTACAAAATAGATAAAATTCTGTTGGAAATTTACAAATAAATCCATTCTTTGAAAAGCTGCAGCTATTCTTTGAAAAGTTGCAGCTATTCTCAAAGCCAATAGTGGGCCATCTCCTTACTAATCAGTAAATATTATGTCCATGTTAGGTGCTAATATTATTTTGTCTGTCCCCCTATACATAAGTTGTGTCCTCATTGGGAGGGGAGGTTGTGGTAACACCCACTTTGGCATTTGTGTGTGTGTGTGTGTGTGTGTGTGTGTGTGTGTGTGTGTGTGTGTGTGTGTCTGGAGGGGGGGGTTGGCACTCATCATATACACTGACAGATTGCTCGCTCAATGGTAGAGGGTCAAGGCAGTGTGTTCAACCTTGCCTCTATTCGTACTGCTTTTCAAAGTAGTGATACTTTGCATTTAGTTCAAATGAATGAACTCTTATACCATGAATTAGGAAAATGTTGTTTCGAATATTTTTTGGTGATGGTTATTTTTAGCTGACACAGTATTTAAAAGAATCTGCCATATTTTGAATAGTATGAAGTAGCTGGCCGATTCAAGTGAAAGTAAGAGTATATATCCCTGGGTCATTCCACATAAAGTGTCCCAGATTAGACAAATCTCCCAGCTTGGCCATCTTCAATTCTGATGAAATTTGTACAGTACGTACTTGAGGGCCCGAAATGAATGTGCGCCAAATTTCTGGCTCACCTGTAACTTTGTTCACGTACTAGAGCCAATTTTTGGGAAGACCACTTTTACAGACACCGAAAAGTTGCGAAGAAATAAAGTTTAGCATTCTACTGTATCTAATGTAAAAGAGCAAGACCCTTGGTTCTTGGTATAGTGGTACAGCATTTTGTGCTCTACACTCAAATGATGCAGATAACGGTCAGAAAGCAATGCATTTGACAATCTCAGTTAAAAGTAGGCTACAAATCGTGTAGCGAGATATTTGCCCCATAGTTTGAGGCATAAGTAGTGGAGAAATGGCGCTACAGGCCTGGTCTTCTGTCAAACTATTGTCTATCTGGGTGTTTACTATATCACCAATTTGGACCTGGCTTGTGTTTCATTACTGGCTTCAAACCTGTGAATATGCTAAAAACCTTGAATGTGTCCAAATATACCCATGTTCAAAGACATGTATCTCTCAATGGACACTTACCACATTATTTTCACTGACACCATTCAAGAGAGCACATTTCATTCCATTAGAAAAACTGATTTTCATTTTGGTGTCTCTCTTGGTAAGGTGCAAAAATTTTGCCTAAAAATTGCAAATCTTTGTAGGAGTAAAGCTTCATGATGAAGCATATTTCAGAATTTTCAGTAGACTGTAAACTACTCCATGTAGTAAGTAATTCTTGTGCTTCTAAGGAAAGTTCCTTTACAGCTTCTGGTCCTTTCGTGGCACTGTATGTTGTTAAATGGCATGGGGAATCAGTATTTCACTGCACAATCGGTGATTGCCTCTGACATGACACAGTTGCAGTGCATATGTTTTTAACGTACTTGATCAACTCACTGAAGTGCAGTTTTAAAGAAATTAAGCATATTTGTTATTTTTGAGACGGTTCTGCTGCACAGTTCAAATCTTTACTATCATAAAAATGATTTTGTCATTACTGCTGAATGGAATTTTTCGGAACAAGCCATGGGAAATCACCATGTGATGCAATTGGGGGCACAGTTAAGCATTTAGCAGCAAGAGCTAGCCTTAAGCGCCCAATTGACAACCAAATCTTGACTCCAACTGATATGTTTGAATGTTGGGAAAAGAAATATGCATGGCATTGAATTTATATTAAAAGGAATAATTGAATATGCAAAAATTGATCATGAAAAAAGTTTTAGGATGGATATACAGTGTCTGGTACAAGAGATCACCACCATTTTGTGCCAATTAATGAAAAGCGACTTCAGATTCATCGAGTATCAAATGAATCGTTGTTTTTTTTCCAGCAAATGTTAACTGATATGTTAAAGTTGCTACTAAATGTGTTGCCATTACTGAACTACAACCTGGCCAGTATATCACTTGTCTTTATGATGGGAAATGGTGGATGGGAAATATCTGGGAAGTTTCACGTGAAGAAAAAGATACCTTGATTAATTTCATGTATCTTCATCGGGATGCGCGATGCTTTCATTGGCCTGCTAGAAAAGGTGTATGCTAGATACCAGAACAACAGATAATTGCAGTCATAACAGTTCTAACTGCTTCAGTGATTGGACAGCAATGAGGTTTGCCAGAAGCAATACTTTTGGACATGAGCAAAAAAAAATTTAAAGCATTTACCAACTGAAGAATTCTGTATTGGGAACCAGAAAGATAGCCGAACAATGCTTGGGGACCTGTTGGATACCCACATTCAGGCTTGGAACCTGCTATATACTCGTATTTGGGCTGGGGAACCTGCTGGACTCCCACATTCAAGATTGGAAACCTCCAGTAAAGAAACTCGCACGTAGCTGACCTTGCATGGCTATCGGCCATGGCCTCTAGGTGATGGAACTATGAGTCACTGAGTCTGGTAGTGGCATAGCCAGCATGAACCAATGCAAGAATTTTTCTACAATTTCCAAAAAGTCAATAGTTCAGGCAAAATATTTGTACCTTACCCAAAGAGACTCCAAAAAGGAAATCTTTTTCTAATAGAATGAAATGTGCTCTGTTGAATGGTGTCAATAAAAATAATGTGGTAGGTGTCCATTGAGAGATACATGACTTTGAACACTGGTATATTTTGACACATTCATGGTTTTTAGCATATTCACAGGTTTGTAGCACAGTAATTAAACCCACAAACCCAGATAGACAATAGTTTGACAAAAGACCAGGTCTGTAGCACCGTTTCTCCACTACTTATGCCTCGTTAAATTAGTGGCAAATATTTCGCTATATGATTTGTTGCCCACTTTGAACTGAGATTATGTAAATGCATTGCTTTCTGATATCTGCATCATTTGTGTGAGAACACAAACTGTTGTACCACTATTCCAAGAACCAAGGGTCTTGCTCTTTCACATTAGGAACAGTGGAACGCTAAACTTGGATTTCTTCACGACTTCTTGGTGTCAGTAAAAGTGGGCTTCACAAAAATGGCTCTAGTACGTGAACCAAGTTACAGATGAGCCTGAAACTTGGCATATGTTCATATTAGGCCCTCAGGTATATACTGTACAAATTTCATCAAAATTGAAGATGGTTGAGCTGGGAGCCCTTGGACACTTCACTTGGAATGACCCCCCTTTGAAGTTAAAACCACACAATGGACAATAGAGGACAGAAAATAATAATATGGAAAGGATATGTGCTACATATCATGTAGTTTGGTTTTACTGCTTGGAGACAGTGGGCATATTTAAGTGAACTTCTGAGAATGTGCGCATTTTTTATTTTGGAATGAGAACTTTATCCAAAAGCATAAATATTTTTATAGTCTTTTTCACTGTGCCTGTCAAGTATTCATCACAACTGTGTGGTGGGCAGCAAATTATCCTTTCCACATAGTTGTTAATCCTGTGAAGATAAGATACTTTTACATTGTCTTAACTGTAAGTTGCAGTGTGTGTGTGTGTGTGTGTGTGTGTGTGTGTGTGTGTGTGTGTCAAAGAAATGCACAATAACATTGCACTGTCACCAATTATGTAGGGGTATGAAATAACTTGCTCCATAGATATTTCATAAAGTTGTGTAAAAGATGCCATCACTTAAGAATACTTCAAATATTTAAAAAGATAATTGATTATATGCAACAAATTACGTTGAGTAGTTGGCACTTCAAAGTGGCGAGTTATGTCACTGATCACGTACAGGAAAAGAAAAAGCGAGGTGGTGCAATGGTAGGATACAGGACTTGCATTCAGGAGGATGGTGGTTCAAATCCTCCACCTACAGCCATCCTGATGTAGTTTTTCCATGATTTCCTTAAATCCCAGGCGAATGCTGGGATGATTCCTATGGAAGGTTGTCCTTCCCTCTCCTTACCCAGTGTGTGAGCTCTGTCTTTAATGACAATGCTGTTGACGGGACTTATAACCCTAAGTTTGCTTGCTTCCCTTAGAACAGAAAAGAGGGTGGGATGGGAAGAGGACCCTTTAGTTTCTTTCTGTAATACTGTACCCGTTACCATATGGATCAAAAGGCAGTAAAGGCATTTACAAAAAGTACACAGACTGGGAGAAGACATTGTGATGATTGTTAACTCTGTTGGTCCACTATAGTCGCGTCAGCTATGAAGGCGGCCCAACCGTTGTGTGCATCCCCCTCCATTACCGCTACGACAGCCAACAATGCTCATTCTGTAGGCATGTGGCTGGCCACGAGTTAAGCAATGTTTCTGCCGCAGGAGCAACTGTCGGCCCAAGGCTGTAGCTCCTCCCCTCCACATTTCCCATATCGCTCTGCCTCTATGCACGGAAACACCTTCTTATATGATGCCAGGAATAGCTCCATAGAATTATAAAAATCTACTAGAATGAATTGTGGAACATCAGCAATACTTCCTGTACTGCTCTTGGGTGTCACTAAACACTTCCGATATTGCCTAAGCACTGTCACCACCACCGAAAAGAAAAGGTGATAGCTTTTTGTTCCCATTTAACATTGATAGAGAGGTACGATTGCCAAGGTGGAGTGGCTTATGTGCCTCAATGAAACAAATAGCCGTACCATAGGTACAACCACAGCAGAGGGGTATCTGTGGAGGAGCCAGAAAAAGTGTGGTTCCTGAAGAGGGGCAGCAGCCTTTTCAGTAGTTACAGGAGCAACAGTATGGATGACTGACTGAGCTGCCTTGTAACATCAGCTAATGTGGCTTTGCCATGCAGTTACTGCGAACGGCTGAAAACAAGGGGAAACTATGGCCGTTACTTTTCCGGAGGACATGCAGCTGTACTGTATGAAAATATGTTGATGGCATCCTCTCGAGTAAAATATTCCGGAGGTAAAATAGCCTCCCATTCGGATCTCCAGGCGGAGACTACTCAGGAGGATATTGTCATCAGGAAAGACAATACTGGCATTCTATGGATTGGAGCGTGGAATGTTAAATCCCTTAATCGGGTAGGAAAATGAGAAAATTTAAAAAGGGAAATGGATCGGTTGAAGTTAGATATAGTGGGGATTAGTGAAGTTTGGTGGCAGGATGAACAGGATTTCTGGTCAGGTGACTAAAGGATTATAAATACAAAATCAGTTGGGGGTATCACAAGAGTAGGACTGATAATGAATAAGAAGATAGGAATGCGGGTAAACTACTATGAGCAGCACAGTGATCACATTGTCATTGTCAAGATAGATACGAAGCCAACACCAACAACAGTAGTACAGGTTTATATGCCAACTAGCTCTGCCGATAATGATGAGATCGAAGAAATATATGAGGAGCTAAAGGAAATTATTCAGACAGTTAAGGGAGAGGAAAACTTAATTGTGATGGGAGACTGGAATTTGGTAATAGAAAAAGGAAGAGAAGGAAAAATAGTAGGTGAATATGGACTGGGCAGAAGGAATGGAAGAGGAAGCTGTGTTGTAGAATTTTGTACGGAACATAATTTAATCATAGCATACACGTGGTTTAACCCTTTCGCAGCTACGGGCATACATGTATGCCCGGCAGTTAGAAGGCCCAGACAGCTATGGGCGTATATGTACGCCCGGCAGGCAGGATGCCCAGACGGCCACCGGCATTCATATAAGCCCAGCAGGTAGAGCGGCCTGAAGGCTAAGGGCATTCATGTTCGCCTGGGATTCGGGCATACAATGGAGCGACGGAGACTCTGTTTTACCCATGGCTCAACATTCTTGGTGGCACGGCCATTAGCAGGTCTTCTTTGTTATGTCGGTAAGCACTACAGTTTTGTGTATGGAACTAACGGTATTTATTCAACACAACGAAGAACTTCTGCAGAAGATTCCTCTTCTTAAGAGGATGTGTTAAGTGAAATTTCGACACGAAAAAGATTTTATGACTGGTCAGATAATCGTCCTGCGGCAAATCGCCACAATTTCGCGAACACTTTTAGTGGTTTAAAGGTAGATTTCGATGAATAAGCAACTCATTAAGATTATTTATTTATTTTACTTTATCTCATTTGAATGTGTCTCAGTTATTTGTAGATATGAACAAGTATTATACATTTCTCACCGAGAAAATGACGACAGTGCCCAGCAGATAACAAGATGGAAACCTATAGACCCTCCAGAATTTTATTTCTTTTTGGCTTGTTCCCTCCTTATGCCAAGGTACAAACAGTTAGCAGTGAATGAATATTGATCAAAAGATTCCTTGCTGCAAACACCAGTATTTTCTGACATAATGGCCAGAGACAGGTACAAGGTGATACTGCCTTTGTTAAAATGTTTGTTAAGCTTATGTGACTTAAATGTGGGGTCATCAGCCCCTAAACTTACAAACTGCTTATAAACTATTTTAGAGTAAAGACAGCACAAACATCCATGCCCGAGGGAGGATTCGAACCCCCGACGGGGAACGGCCTCGCGCAACTAAGCACAGCGCCTCAACGCGATCGGCCACTCGATACTGCGTTCATTACACTTCAGTGACAATTCGTCTGCATCGCCAGATATTCTTGTGAAAATACGCATGGTTGTGGAACACGCCAAAAAGAGATTCCGACAGGCTGCAGTCCCATTTGAGAACTTAGTAACTGACGAAAGTTGCTACTTTTCAGAAGAAGGCTACCGTATATTCCAAACATACATAGCCATGGGATTAAAATTTCCGTGCTTTGTGTCGTATAGACTAGTTACATTCTGGATTATATTGTCTATACTGGTGCTGCTACTGAATTAGAATCTGGAAATGCTGACTGGGGCAAATCAGGTTGTGGTGTCGCACAAGTACAAAGTGCGCGCCACCTACTTTCGCCGCGCGCCGCCATGCATGCACGGCGCGGCGTTCTTCCGACGACAGCCACGAGCGCCCTCTGGTACAACGCCGCTCGTGGCCACCACTGAAGGACATCGGCCACTTCGCACTTCGGACTGAGATAGCCACGAGTTAGGACCTTCGTACTCAGATAGGCACCAGTGGAGACTTTGCTATTGTACAGGCACTAGACAGGCCTCTAACAACTTTGTATCAACATTCTGCAGTACTATGTAAAAGTTAAGTATTGTTACATTCTGTGCAATATATCTCTTTCTAATTTACTCGAGTGTTTATAGTTTCTGGCTGCTCCCCTCCGTACCTGCTCCAGCGTGTTGGTCTCATTCGACTCGGCCACCGACACCTACGGCGAGGCTGGGACACAAAAGCGGCGACGAAGTTGGGATACAAAAGTGGCGACGAGGAGTGATAGAACCTTGGACCAGCCCGCTTGCAGCAGCCAGACAGCAGCAGTCGGAGCACGCAAAAATTGCTCCCGCCCACCCACCCTTATTATAAGATTTTTGGGGGAACATATTTTGTTACGTGTTTTGTGGACTTTTTTGTTGCAGAGCGAGTCCTCTTTCATGTTGCATTTGTGTTTTGTTATAAGTTACTTGTATACGCGGCGCCTAATCGGTCAGCATGGCCACTACCCCGAACCCAAACTTAATGGAAATTATTCAGTTACAGACGGCGCAAATTACCCAGCTCCTGCAGGCTGTGGCCGAGCTCACAGCGCAGGCAGCTAACCAACAACAACAGCCGCCGCTTCAGCAGCCCACACCTGCCGCCGCAACACTTCCTACGTTTCGCCAATACAACGAACGTGAGGAAGAATGGAGTGATTATCTGGCGCAGTTTCAAGAACTCGTCGCGGCTCATCAAATTACAGGTCAGAAAGTGAAGCATCTTTTATTGTCTGTGGTGGGCCCCAAAACTTTCGTGTTACTGCAAAAACTATTCCCGCACGCATCTCCTCGTGATGTAGACTTTGAACAAATAGTAGAGGCACTAAATGCTCATTATGAGAGGAAAGTTCTTGTAGCCGCTGCGCGGTACCGATTTTTCAGACTTAAAAAATTACCGCAGCAGTCACACCAAGAGTGGATTACGGAATTGAAGGGCTTAACCCGCCAATGTAAATTTACTTGCTCTTGTGGACTTTCGTATAGTGACGTGATGTTGAGGGATGCGATTACGCAGAACATTCAGGATCCCAGAATTAGAGCAGCAATTCTGAAACAGTCAGACCCTTCATTAGACAGTGTACTGCAGCTTATAGAAGCGCATGATACTTTTGACTTAGCAGATGTAGAAATGCAAAGCCACAGTGTAAATTCCGTGCGCCGCAACGGACGCTTTCCTAGCCGTAGTTCTCAGTATAGCACTAGTGATTCTTACAACTCTACCGGCCGTGCTGGACAGACAGTGAACAGTAGCCAGAGTAAAAGTGCGACGCAAAGGTCGCCCCGTAGTGTTAGACACAGTAATTTGCATAACGGGCGCCAACGCTCATTTCAGAAAAATGTACGTAAATCTTGCCCCCAGTGTGTGTCTCGCCACAAGCGTGCTCATTGCCCTAGTCGCAACGCAACCTGTTATCAATGTGGCAAATTGGGACATGTGCAGTCTGTGTGTATGCAAATTCAAAACTCGAACAGTAACGTTAGAAACGGTGCTTCGCAAAGTGCGAGAACAGTTCATTCTGTAAATGTTATACGGGCTGTGGAATTGAACAGTGCTTTAGTTGGTTCTCAATTGCAAGAAAGTAGTTCTGCGCCTATGGCAAATCTATATAGTGCACCACGTAGCAAGCGCCGACGAGCGCGTAAAACAGTGCAACGGAAAAGGGTTCGGGACAAGCAAAATGACTATGAACAGTGCATTCCTGTCGTGAAATTAGTGCCTTCTGCAACTGCTCCTTGTAATAGTGCCCAGTACTGTGTAGCTAGTGACAGTAGAATTGGTGTAGCTACTCAAAGTAATTTTAGTGCAGTAGCCTCGCATTGCGCGGACGCCGATCCGGCGGTAGTGTCATCTAGTGACAGTGTGGTTAATCCGCTGTGTGCCGAGTATGCGCCGCTTCCTACCGCACGCAACCCGCGCAAGCGCAGAAAACAATATGTATTAGACGTTGCCCACATTCGCGCACCGGTCGTGCGCCAGAAGCACAAGCTGTTTGTTACTCTCTCTATAGAAAATAAGACTGTGCAATTTCAGCTTGATACTGGTTCCGCTGTCACATTAATTAATAAAGATACTTATGAACTTCTGGGTTCGCCAAAATTGTCGCCGTCACAGCAAGTGTTAACAGCTTATACAGGTGAAAATATTCCCGTGCTAGGAACATGTAGCCTGCCTGCCTCTTTTCAAGGTGTTACGAAAACAGTTGCTTTTGTTGTTCTTCAGGCCAAATCTACGCAGAACATTTTTGGACTAGATGCTTTTGATTTGTTTGGTTTATCAATTCAAAGAGATGTGCTTTAAATTTCGTCAATAGTGCCTCAGGACAAAATCAATGCTTTATGTGACAAATATAGTGACTTGTTTTCGCCGGAACTAGGTTGTGCAAAAGACTTCGTGGCACATGTGACTTTAAAAGAATCTGCAGTTCCAAAATTTCGTAAAGCTAGACCAGTGCCTATCGCCTTGCGTGATACAGTTGCCGAAGAAATTAAACGTTGGCAAGATAGTGGGGTGATTTCTCCTGTTTCTGCGAGTCAGTGGGCCTCGCCTATAGTAATTATACCCAAGCCGTCAGGAAAACTTCGTCTCTGTGCGGACTTCAAATCAACTGTCAACAGTCAAACAATTGTAGACACTTACCCCCTGCCCAGACCTGACGAACTGATGGACAAATTAGGACAGTCTCGCTTCTTTTCCAAGATTGATTTAGCAGAGGCATACTTACAAATTCCGCTTGATGACGAGTCAAAAAAATTTTTCGTCATTAATACTCACATGGGCCTTTTTCAATTTCAACGCCTACCCTTTGGCAGTTCTTCCGCTCCCGCTATTTTTCAGCGTTTTTTGGAACAGCTGACAGTTTCGGTACCTTGTTGCTCGAACTATTTAGATGACATTGTGGTATCCGGACGTACAGTTGAAGAACATTTAACAAACCTGGAGTGCCTTTTCAAAGTTTTGACTGCAGCAGGTCTACGTTGCAATAAAGCAAAGTGTTCGTTTTTTCAAACTGAAATAGAGTACCTAGGCCATGTGATTAATGCCCAAGGAATCCATCCGTTACAGTCACATCTTCGAGCAATCAAAGACTTGCCTCCTCCTAAGAATGTGCATGAATTGCAAGCAGTGATGGGAAAGCTTAACTATTATTTCCGGTTTATTCCCAATGCCTCTCAGATTGCAGCTCCACTGCATCACTTACGTAGGAAGAATGTTCCTTTTGTATGGTCCAAAGATTGTCAGGTTGCCTTTGACAAACTAAAGTCTGCACTACTCAGTGATGCATGTTTGATTCCCTTTGACCCACAGAAGCCTGTAGTGCTAGCGGTTGACGCCTCGTCGTACGGTGTAGGCGCTGTTCTCTCACATCGTATTGGATCTCACGATCGTCCTATTGCCTTTGCATCCAAGCTACTGACGCCAACGCAACAGAATTACAGTCAGATAGAAAAGGAGGCCTTAGCAATCATTTACGGCGTCACAAAGTTTCATCATTATCTCTATGGCAGAAAATTCTATTTGTTGACAGACCACAAGCCTCTCACGTCGTTGTTCTCACCCACAAAGCCGATTCCGCCACGTACGGCACAAAAGCTTCAGAGATGGTCCTTAATACTGTCAAATTATCAGTATGAGATTTTGTACCGACCTACCACTAAACACGCCAACGCGGACACACTTTCCCGACTTCCGGTTGGCCAGGATGTATCATTTGATTCTTCAGAAGTGGCATGTTGTCAGATAGACTCCAGAGATGCTTCCGCTGTCGCAGACTTTCCTTTGAACTCTCGTCGGGTTGCACAGGAAACAGCTGCGGATGCAGACTTAAGTGTGGTAGCACGTTTTGTTCGCTCAGGGTGGCCTGCCAGAGCCAAAGACATTGATCGGCCTCTGGTTCGACGTTATGTTGCACAACGTCATGCATTGTCTTTAAGTCAGGGTGTACTGTTGTTGCATACCGACAACGACCAAGCAAGAGTGATTGTTCCTCGTTCCCTGCAACGAGAAGTGTTATGCCTCCTGCATCAAGGACATTGGGGCATTGTTAGGACAAAGCAATTGGCCAGACGTCATTGTACCTGGGTTGGTATGGACGCTCAGATAGAGGACATGACGTCACAGTGTACAGTTTGTGCGGAGCATCAGGCGGCTCCACCGCAACGTTTCTCAGACTGGCCACGCCCCAAGGGACCATGGCAACGTTTACATATTGACTTTGCCGGACCTTTCTGGAATACGCGCTGGTTAATTGTTGTAGACGCTTTCAGCAAGTTTCCTTTTGTGATTGCCATGAACTCAACGACAGCTTCTAGTACAATCAGTGCCTTAACATCAGTGTTTTGCATCGAAGGCTTGCCTGAAACTATCGTCAGTGACAATGGACCTCAGTTTGTTAGTGCGGAATTTCAACAGTTTTGTCGTGTGAATGGCATTCAGCATATTACCACTGCACCTTTTCACCCTCAGTCCAATGGTGAAGCAGAACGTTTCGTTCGAACATTCAAGTCTCACATGGAGAAGATGAAAGGTCAGCACTCCAGGCAGCAAGCTCTTCAAATTTTCCTGTCTACGTATCGGTGCATGCCACGTGACGGCCCGTCTCCTGCCGAGCTGCTACACGGCCGCCGTCACCGCACTCTCCTTCACCTGCTGCAGCCTCCCACGCACCGAGTCGGTTCGTATGGCGCTACGCGTTTTCAGGTTTCCACGCCGGTGCTGTACAGGGTGTTTGCTGGAAACAAGAAGACATGGTTGCCGGGCACCATTCAACGCGTGCTTGGGCGCAATATGTTTGTTGTACGTTCTTCCACAGGGTCGGAGCTGCGGCGCCACGCAAACCAATTGCGCCTGCACAGACCGCGCGATCCTGTCTCCGGTTTCTTGATTCCAGACCCAGTTCACCGCCAGGGAGCACAACCACATCGTTCGTCCCCGGACTACGAGATCCCTATGGACGTCGACGTACATCCGACGCAGTCGTCGCCGCCGCGGTCGCCGCCGCAGATGACAGCGTCACCGAGAGGGACTCCGGGACCGTGCGGGCCCCCCCAGCTTGGGCCACGCACCTCAGAAGAAGATGACCTGCTCCCTCTGGGCGGGGGCGGGCGCCCTTCCCCAGGTTTCGGCGGGTTCCCTGGAGGATCGCAAGGCGGATGCCGGGGCGCGGACGGCGTCTCGATCCCGGCCTCCGCTACGACGCCCGTCCCACCAGTAACGCCCCCGCCCAGGCCCTCCTCCCAGTGCCGTCGCCGTGGCCCTCAGCCCTACGCCACGACGGCGCGGCGGTTTGGGGGGGAGGGGTGTGGTGTCGCACAAGTACAAAGTGCGCGCCACCTACTTTCGCCGCGCGCCGCCATGCATGCACGGCGCGGCGTTCTTCCGACGACAGCCACGAGCGCCCTCTGGTACAACGCCGCTCGTGGCCACCACTGAAGGACATCGGCCACTTCGCACTTCGGACTGAGATAGCCACGAGTTAGGACCTTCGTACTCAGATAGGCACCAGTGGAGACTTTGCTATTGTACAGGCACTAGACAGGCCTCTAACAACTTTGTATCAACATTCTGCAGTACTATGTAAAAGTTAAGTATTGTTACATTCTGTGCAATATATCTCTTTCTAATTTACTCGAGTGTTTATAGTTTCTGGCTGCTCCCCTCCGTACCTGCTCCAGCGTGTTGGTCTCATTCGACTCGGCCACCGACACCTACGGCGAGGCTGGGACACAAAAGCGGCGACGAAGTTGGGATACAAAACAGGTGATGTCGTCGTCAGTTTGTTGTTACCATACCTCAACAAAAGTCATGGCATTTATTTAGACAATTGGTATTCGAGTCCTGAATTGTTCTTATGGCTCAATGCGAAGTGCACTAATGCCAGTGCGTAAAAACAGGAAACATTTACTACCTTTGCCTGATAAACTCAAGAAAGGTAAATACAACTGAAGTCTGGGGTGGACAATAAATAAGTCCTGAATGCTATCCACTGTAAATGGACCAGAGTTTGCTCAGATAGAAAAAAAATCATAAAATGGGAGGAAATAAAGTGAAACACACTTACATAGTTAGTTACAATTAGTCAGTGGGTGCGATTGATAGGACTAACATGATATTACGTCCCTACACCCCCAGTGCATACGAAAAACAGAAATGGTTCAAGAAAGTATTCTTTCGTTTAACTGACTTGATGCTCAACTATTGCTCAACTATATTTGAAATGCAGAATAAACAGAAGCCACTAGCGAAATTCCACTTAGAACTAATCTGTCAGTTACTGGAGAAGTTTCATTCATAAACTTCTAAAAGCTAGATACCACTGACACCAAAAAAGACAGCCCTTTTCGACTGGAATAAAAAATAACATTATCCCGGGTTTTTCGGAGCAACGGTGAGTAAGGAGATACTGCAAAGACATTGTGTAGTATGTACTGCCCATACAAAACGGAAAATGACACGAATCAGGTGCAAAAAAATGTAATGTCGCTCTGTATGGTGCCATTTTTTGAGACATACCACAAACTAAGGAAGTATTAGTTTCTTCAGGTACTTTGAATGTCAAAAGAAAAGAAAATGAAAAAATAAGAAAACAATGAAAGCAATAGAAGTAATAAAAAAGTTTTTAACTCAGCCAGGGGCAGTCGAATGCCTGCGTTAGAAATGAAGGATGGGAAACCACTACGTCAAACTCTACCACTCCGTGAATATCTGAAAAATAAATCCGCTAGCAGAAAGCATGCAGATGCTTATTATCGGATTATTTAGCATAGTGAATCGAATATAGGCTTTAATTTCAAACGAAGCAAACGACCTATCAATATTTTTATTTTATTGTTTCCATTTCATTATTACATCGTTACTTTTCTTGTTTAATTCTTCATTGTGCTACATGGCACAACATAAATTTCAATAACTGTTTTTTATTTACGATTATAGCTAGAACTGTCGGAGTTTTGCAGGTCTTCCCTACGAACAACTGACTTTAAAACTAAACGTTGCGAAACATACTCGACCGATGTTAATGAAACTTTAATACGTTGTAGTAATATATTTTGGTAACGTACACCTCAATCTATAGTTTTTTTTTTTTCAATAACAAAGCAAAAAGGTATTTGAATTCACTGAAATCTTTTCGTTCTCAGCCGAGGATAATCTTATAACAATGCCGTTTAGATTTGAAAGGCTGTTTCGTATCACAAACTGCAACTGCTGTGGCAGAGCAGTAAGATACTGATTTTATAAACAGTGTTATTGGGGGCAGCTGTATGGTCACTAGGGTTGCCAGATCTCCGGGCGCCGCCCGGAGTGCCCGGTTTTGGAATGAATTCTCCGGGTCTACGGGCCAATGACTCTCATCTCCGGACTTGAATGTAACCTTCATCTTAACTTTTTTTTTAAATTTTTTTTTACGACGCTTTTTAAGTACTATGCTCATGTAGCGACGATCTACATCGAACTTAACGTAACTTAAACTAAGGACGAACAAAACGTCCATGCCCTAGGGAGGGATTAGAACTTCTGGCAGGAGCAGCCCCGCGCACCGTGGCAAGACGCCTCAGTGCGGTCGGCCATTCTCGGCCGGCTCCTCTCTAGTAATTATGAATAACTTTATATAAATGTCATTTTCTTATTGCAACAAAACGCTACTTTTCTATTCTTCCTCTGAAAACTTTTCATTGTTGCGTCGGTAGTAATCGGCTAGCGCATTATTAAGTAAACACTCTTGCGGCAACGTGACAGCTGGCGACGTCTGTTATTTGTGTTCGTTCATTGTTTATCAGTTTACCGGCAATTTTTGGAACACTTGGATCGTGTGTGAACAGACAAGCTTACATTAACTCAGATTAGTGAGTAATAACAGTGAAATGAAGAGACGGTATCTAAGTTCGTTCCGTGAAGAATGGTTGCAGGAAGAAAATTATAAAGAGTGGCCACAAAAAGTCGATACTGATGAGTGTATGTGTAAGTGCAGAATATGCAGTATCTCATTTACTGTTAAGTACGACAGAGTGAAAGCTGTGAATAAACATTTACAATCAGTAATACACAAAGCGAATATTACTACACAAATTACTGAAGAGTCAGCCGCTTCTTAATTTCTTGCCGAAACAATTTTCTGCAGAAGACGACAATCCTGGTTGGGGGGGGGGGGGGGGGAGTTGGTCGCAGTTGGGGGGGGGGGGCACGTCTAGTCTCCGGGCCGGCCTCGTGTTCAATCTGGCAATCCTAATGGTCACCGCAGCTGCAGCGGCCGTAGCCCACAGCGGCCGTTGGACCGAGTCAGCTCAGGCCCACAACTGGTCTCGCGCCATCAGCCAGGCGGGAAGCCAGGGCGCTCGCCCCTGTTCAAATGTTTGTATAGTCTATGGGACTTAACTACGGGGTCATCAGTCCCTAAACTTACAAACTACTTATGAACTACTTACTAACTAGGACGGCACAAATATCCATGCCCGAGGGGGGATTCGAACCCCCGACCGCAGTGGGCGTGCTGACCGTGACTGGCGCTCGCCCCTGCAGCCGCGAAAGGGTTGAACCACGAAAGAAGGTTGTATGCGTGGAAGAGACCGGGTGACAGTCGACGGTACCAGATAGATTTTATAATGGTAAGGCATAGATTTTGGAACCAGGTTTTAAACTGTAAGACATACCCAGGCTGTATCTCATTGGTCATTCAGAAAGTATCGCTCTTGCGAAACACAGCTTGCCCTTTATTCACATGAAGTGTTAAGTGCCATCGACAAGGGACCTCAAATCGATTCCATATTTCTGGATTTCCGGAAGGCTTTTGATACTGTACCCCACAAGCGGCTTCTAATGAAATTGCGTGCTTATGGATTATCTTCCCAATTGTGCGATTGGATTCACGATTTCCGATCAGAAAGGACACAGTTCGTTGTAATTGACGGTAAGTCATCGAGTAAAACAGAAGTGATATCTGGCGTTCCACAGGGAAGCGTTATAGGTCCCCTACTCTTCCTCGTGTTTATAAACGATTTAGGAGACAATCTGAATAGCTCCCTTAGACTGTTCGCGGATGATGCTGTCGTTTATCGGTTAGTGAAGTCAACAGAGGATCGAAAGCAACTGCAAAGCGATTTAGACAAAATTTCTACTTGGTGCGAAAATTGGCAATTGACACTAAATAAAGAAAAGTGTGAAGTAATACACATGACCACTAAAAGAAATCCACTGAACTTCAATTACGCGATAAATCAGTCAAACATTAAGGTCGTAAATTCTACCAAATACCTAGGAGTTACAATTACGAACGACTTTGACTGGAGAGAACACACAGAAAATATTGTGGGGAAGGCGAATCAAAGGTTACGATTCATTGGCACAACGGTTCGATGATGCACCAGCTCCACCACATGTGCGTCCTCTCCTGGAGTACTGTTGCCCCTTGTGGGACCCTCACCAGGTGGGACTGACGGAAGATATTGAGAAGGTTCAGAGAAGGGCAGCTCGTTTTGTTTTATCACGTTACGGGGGGGAAAGCTTCACGGAAATGTTGCACGAATTGGGGTGGAAATCATTAAAAGAAAGACGTTATTCATTGCGGCGTGATCTGTTTGCGAAGTTTCAATCACCGACTTTTACTTCTCAATGTGAAAATATTTTGCTAGCACCCACCTACTTAGGGAGACATGACCAACCCAATAAAATAAGAGAAATCAGATCGAAAACGGAACGATTTAGGTGTTCTTTCTTCCCGCGCGCTATTAGAGAATGGAACGGTAGAGAAAAGTTATGAAAGTGGTTAATGAACCCTCTGCCAGGCACTTAAATGTGATTTGCAGAGTACCTATGTAGATGTAGATGTAGAACTGTAGGCTGAAACTGAAAAACCTGCAGGAAGGTAGGAAAATAAGGAAATGGGACCTGGATAAATTGAAGGAACCTGAAGTTCTTGAGAATTTCAGAGGGAGCTTTAGGCAACAATTGACAGAAATGGGAGGAAATAAAACAGTAGCAAAATTATTTATATAAGACACCTGCATGATGCAAAAGTGGCAATTGATCCTGAATAATGGGAAGTGTGAAATCATCAAAACGATCACTTTAAAGAAACCCATTAAACTTCATTTACGCGATAAATCAGTCAAAATTGCAGGCGGTAAATTCAATTAAATATGTAGGAATAGCAATTACAAACAAATTGGGAAGAACACACAGAAATTATTGTAGGGAAAGCGAACCAAAGACTATGTTTCGTTGGCAGAACTTTCAGAAGATGCAACAGTTCTACTAAAGAAACTACCTACACAACGCTTTTGCATCCTATTTTGGAGTATTGTTGCACATTGTGGGAGCCCCACCAAGTGGGACTGACAGACGATTTAGTTAAAGTTCAGAGAAGGGCAGCTCGTTTTGAATTATTGCGATATACAGGAGAGAGTGTCACGAAAATGATGCACGAGTTGGGGTGGAAATCATTAAAACAATTTGTGAAATTTACTTCACCAACTTTCTTTTCTGAATGTGAACACGATCATCAAAATAAAATTAGAAAAATCTGCCATGCACTTCAGTGTGACTTGCAGAGTATTTATGTAGAAGTAGAAGAGAAATGGGTAGCATTGAGAGATGAAATAGTGAAGTCTGCAGAGGACGAAATGGGTAGAAAGGCAAGACCTACAAAAAAAAAAACCCCTTGGGTTCATTTAATTGATGAAAGGAGAAAATATAAAAATGCAGTAAATAAAGCAGGTAAAATGGAGTACAGACGACTAAGAAACGACATTGACGGGAAGTGCAAAATGGCTAAGCAGGAGTGGCTAGGAGGCAAATCCAAGTCTGTAGAAGAATGTGTAAATAGGGGAAAAATAGATTCCTCCTACAGGAAAATAAGATATTTGGAGACAAGAAAAGCAGCTGTAGGAATATAAAGAACTCAGATGGAAAACCAGTTTTCAGCAAAGAAGTGAAAGCTGAAAGATGGGAAGAGAATATAGAGAGGCTCTCCAAAGGAAATGAACTTAGAGATAATATTGAAGGAAGGGAAGAGGAAGTAGATAAATGAAACAGGAGATACTATACGGAGAGAAGAATTTGTTTTTGCAGATTTGGAGAAAGCTTTTGATGTTGTCGATTGGAATACATTCTTTCAAATTCTGAAGCAAGCAGGATTAAAATATGGCGGGGTGGGGGGGGGGGGGGACGGCGGAAGGTTATTTACAACTTGTACAAAAACCAGGCATCTGTTATAAGAGTTTAAGGGCATGAAAGGGATTCAGTGGTTAGGGAGGGAGTAAGAGAGGTTTGTAGACTTTCTCCAATGTTATTGAATTTGTACTTTCAGCAAGCTATAAAGGAATGTGAGGAGAAATTTGTAAAAGGAATTAAAGTTCATGGTGAAGAAATAAAAACGTTGTGTTTTGCATATGACATTGTAATTCTGTCAGAGACACCAAAGGTCCTGGAAGAGCAACTGAACGGAGTGGACAGTGTGTTGAACATTAACAAGAGTAATGGAGTGCAGTCTAAGAAAATTAGGTGATGCTGAAGGAATTAGAGATAACGAAACAGTAAAGGTGGTAGATCAGTTTTGTTACTTGGGCAATAAAATAACAAATGATGGTCACAGTACAGACCAGTGGTTGCACGTCCTATGTGTTCACTTGTTCAGTGAACCCTCGGAAAAAGCTCTTTGTGAAAAAAAGTAAATAAATAAAAAAAAGTGTTTTTAAACTACCTTTCTTCATTTCGTTCTTGTATCAGATCATTTTATATGCACGTTTAAAGTATGTGACTCTCATGAGAAACGTTTTACATTGCGGAGACAGCACATATACGAGTCGTAGCGCAGCTGCCTAATATAGGTGGCAGTGGCCGCAGCGTTGCAATGCACATGCGCAGCTCAGGTTCAAATTCTCTTCTGAACCCCCTAGAGGTAGCATATGGGCACCTCCGCTGCAGGGAGGGGCGAGGGGAAACGCCGCTTTTAATACTGGCGTTCGAGCCGGTATAGAGACCAGCTCCTGGCTAATCGAGCTCTGGCGGTTAGGGGAGACTGGGGCACATTTTCCATAGGGGTAAGTTTTCCAACTCGCTTTAGTTTCGAATCAAACCGCTAAATGATACTACCGGTGATACTGCAGGAAGCAGAAACAAAGCACGCTTCATTTACGAAAGTTTCAGTGTTGTACCAGCAGTCACAACGTCGGTAGGGCTGTTTTCGTCATTTTTGCAAAGGTGCGTAAACTTTCACGTTTTCATTGAAACTTAAAAGCCGGCCGCGGTGGCCGAGGGGATTGAGGCGCTCCAGTCATGATCCGCACGGCCACTACGGTCGGGGGTTCGAATCCCCCCTCGGGCATGGCTATTTGTGCCGTCCTTAGTTGTAAGTAGTTCATAAGTAGTTTGTAAGTTTAGGGAATGATGACCCCGTAGTTAAGTCCCATAGACTCTACAAACATTTGAACATTTTTTGAAACTTAAAATACACATACTAGCGTTAAACTTATTATTTTGACATTTCATGCACTAAAAGTGTGCTTCTTTCTTCACGCAACTGTGCATTTGTTTTGTAAATAGCTTACACGGTTTCTCATTGACGTAGTGTTATAGTTCTGAATCTGGCGACGGGGCATGTTTTCCGAGAGCATACGGGCACAAATTCCTTACTACTTTAGCCTTACGCCAAGTCTAAAGCAAATGAAATGTTGGTACAGTGCACGAAATGCAAAAATGGGCACATTGGAGACTGTATGAAAGAGAATGTTGCATTTTTGTTTGATTACATTGTGATTCAGACAATGAGTATGAGTATTGTTAAAAATGTCTGTATTTGTAAAATATTTATGTGACATATTTTGCAAAACCTTTAAGTAGCATTTGTTTCTCTTTAATGTGGTTACTTTTGCTATCCTTCTTTTGTAATGTATTATAAATTCATGATAAAAATACATATTCAGTGAAATCAAGATAATTATCTTTGTTTTACCATTTAGAGTGTAGTTGGAAAATTTGCCCCTGTACATTTTAAGTAAGCCGGAAAACTTGCCCCACATACGGGGCAAATTTTCCAACGCAACATGGTCAGACAAAATCATTTGCTGCCACGAAGGGTATTTACTATTTCCAAAAACATTTGTACAAGACTGTAGATAAAGGTACAGGAATTATAATGATCCACTGTTTACCTCAAAACCTATAAAAATAAAAAGTACAAAAATAAAAATGTAAAATGGTGGAAATAGTGCCCCGGTCTCCCCTACTCACTAAGGGTCCCGAAACAAACACAATTGATCTACTGCGCACCTCGCCTTAGGCATGGGCAAATCGTCAACGAAGGCAACATCCGCCCTTCATATTTGTTTTCTATGCATTAAAGATTTATCAAAAACACAACACTTTTGGTACAATATCTTATAACACTCAATTAAAGACACATCAACTGTAAAAGCCTTCAGAAATTTCGATCATGAATAATAATAATAATGTCACTACTCTCCACCTAGCAAGAATAGCCGTGTGGCTAGCAGCATCACGCTGCGGTGTTAAAGACAGTGGGTTTGAGCCTGACTGCAAGCCGTTTTATCTTGGTGTTTATTATCACAGAAAAATGAACAACGTTCAGTATCTTTTAGAATCAAATTTCTCAGCTTTAAGCCTGGAAGAAAAGTGTGAAATAAAGAAGCTTGGTAGTTCAATGCCTCTGAGTTCGACTTGAAACAAGCCGAGATAAGACATACTTCAGATCTTCTAACGAAAATATATCTAAGGAGGGGAGGGGGGGGGGGGGCGAGGCCAAACTAGGGCACTTTCTGGTGCCACTCGACTCGCAGATGGGGGGGAGCGGGCACACAAAGAAGTGAACCCCCAGTCACCTGAAACACCAGCCACCACTGGTACAGAGGCTATTAAATGCAGAATGGCAATGGAAAGAAAAATGGTTTTGAAAAAGAGAAATTTGCAACATTGAATATTAAGTGTAAGGACGTCTTTTCCTGAAAGCATCTGTATGGAGTGTTGCTTTGTACAGGAGTGAATCTTGGAAGATAAGTAGTTTAGAGAGGAAGAGAATTGAGGCTTTTGAAATGTGGTGCTACAGAAGAATGCTGCAGATTAGGTGTGTAGATTGCATAACTAATGAAGAGGTACTGAACAGAATTGGGGAGAAAAGGAATTTTTGTCATACTTGACTAAAAGACGGGATCGATTGGTAGGACACATTCTTAGACACTGAAGACCACAACAACAACAGACAGGCGTGATTGCAACTGTTTTTAGAATACTCAGGAATGTATAATTGCCCTTCCCCTACTCTTGTGGAAACTGAAACGTGCTTCTACGATGTTTATGAGATAGGACTTAACACAGCACAACGTAAAAAAAAGGTGAAATATATAGCAGCTATTTTATTGAGGGAGTTAATGTTGGTCTTCAAAACTAATGAAAGACTGTCTACTGCCTAATAGTTATGATGTTGTGGTCTTAACTGTGCCAGTAGTAGAAATCATTCATTGTCAATATGTTTGAGCGGCATAGCTGATCCTAGATGGCCTTAACCTACTGTAGGCAGTAGGTTAAATTGATAAAAATTCTTAAGAAACCTTGAAAATGTAGCAAAGGTTCGTATGTTACATTTAATGTTGGAGTCCCAGATGTATCAAAATTGGTGTCAAGGTATTGGCATCTTTTAATACACTGTTTTAAAGATACATTGATGGGAAGATCTTCGGATTCCAGGATGAAATTATCCTCCTTACTAGGTTAATATTTTCCACAAGTTAAGAACATTGATCATATTAATGTCATTGTACAAAATATTAGTCAACCCCTTAATAGGCTCACTCGTCAGTTTGGAACATCAGATAATGTCAAACTGATAACAGGTGATGTGATCCTACACCACTGACATAATTCATGGGAGGTAAGTATGACAATAAAAAGTACCATAAGACGGATAGATGTGACAGAGTTGCAGAAAATAGGTTTTTTTGTTTTCCATGATCACAACTTAAGTGAAGTTGCCTTTCATGTACCTACTTCAATCTGTCTGCAAGAATGGTGTACCACTTATGACCATAAAAAAATGCAAACAGATAGACAGAAGAGTGTCAGTACTATCAATGACAGTTAACTTAAAATGCACAGGAGTTGATGCTGTCATCAAATGCAGATCTATCTCCAAAAGTGCAAATGGAAGTGCAGTTAGTGGATTTGCAATCTGGTACATCACAAAACGAAACGGCTGACAGTAGTGCACATTTTCAGTGGGCCAAACAACGCAAATGTGACAGATGCTTGATTTGATTTGATTTTCTCAGGGAAGCCAAAACAGTCTTGGTCCAACCCGCCACTGCCCGCACCGAAACTAAGTTTATTGTGCGGTATCGCTCCCTGTATATCTAGTAAAGCCAACCAATGCCCTTGAACAGTGCAAGGAGTCCCTTTACCAGTTCTTTATTAGACACAATTTCTTCGGGTCTGGTTGTCCCAAATGTTCTGTGTCTTTTACTCTCCAATGCAATGCGTTCCAAGATTAGATGTAATGCAGTTTCATCACCGTCATCACAGATCCTATATTTAGGGTCCTCTTCTGTTATTCCCATTGTATGTAGGTGTTTTTTGAAATTCCCATGGCCTGTCAGCAATCCAATCATGAGTCTAATCTCTCTCCTGTTCAGACCCAGGAATGCAGAGCTTCTTTTAAAACATGGCTTTGGCATCATTACCGTGCCATGTTTTTGTTGGTAGACTTTGGTCCAATATTCTACGTGCTGTCTTCTGAGCCAGTTACGTAGCTCCAATTTGATCATAGTCTTGGTGATTGTCAGGACAGGTTCCGATCCAATAAATGGAGTCTCTGCCCCCATCCTGGCTAATCTGTCGGCATGTTCATTCCCACTGATCCCCGAGTGGCCAGGAACCCACAATAGGTTCACTCTATTGCTTTCCCCTAGCTCCACCAGAACCCTGTGACATTCTGCAACAATTTTAGACCTTGTTGCAGGAGCTGCCAGTGATCTCATGGCTGCCTGGCTATCTGGCACCTACGCAAATTCTCCTCCACACACGCCCTGATGGCAGTGATTTCGGCCTGGAACACTGAGGCCAGTTTCCCTAGAGAGAAGACGCCCTCCAGTCTTGGCTGCACCCTGTATACCCCGGCCCCAACGCCTTGGTCTGATTTTGACCCGTCAGTGAACCAGACAATATCACCCATACGGTGTCGAACTATTTTCTCCCACTGCTCCCTACTTCCAATTGTTATATTGAAAGGCTTGTTGAAGCAGTATGGGGTTATAATATAGTCGGCTGGCATTTCCCCAACCTTTCCTATATTTATCTCACTCACTATTTTAGTGTGTGATTCTGGATATCCCGAAGAGTTCCAGTTGTTGCCAGATTTGAGTCTGTATGCACCAGCCACAGCCTCCATCTTGACCCAAAGGTGTATTGGGGGCATATCCAGCATGGTTTCCATCCCAGCAGTTGGTGTGCTGATAATTCCGCCTGTTATGGCTAAGCAGGCTAATCTCTGCACCTTACCAAGCTCCTTAGCAGCAACCTGCTGTTCTACCTTCTTCCACCACACGACTGCCCCATAGGTGATCCTGGGTCTAATTACCGTGGTGTATATCCAGTGCATACCCTTGAGGCTCAGGCCCCAATTTTTGCCACAAGCTCGCCTGGTACATACCAGAGTACCTTTTTCCTTGGAGCAAATATTCCTACTGTGAGGGGTCCATGTCAGTTTTTCATCTAAGTTAACCCCTAGATATTTCACTGTCCCCTTCACAGATAGCGCTTCATTGAAAAGCTTTAGATTCCAACTTGAATGTTGGATATGCTTCTTTGTGAATGGTACAACAACAGTCTTCTTAGGACTAACCCCCAGATCCTGTTTTCTGCACCAGTCTTGCACAATGTCCAACGCACCTTTTGCCATATTCTTGACTGTGTTAGCAATTTTGCCAAGTATTACAATGACAAGATCATCTGCGTATCCTTGGCAAAAGTACTGCCTAGAGTTTAATTCTCCAATGAGATCATTCACCACTAGAATCCACAATAAAGGGGAAAGAACACCTCCTTGCGGGCAACCCCTAGTGGTGTTGATTACCATTTTTTCATTCATCATGGAAGCCTCTACCTTTCTTCCACTGAGCATGGCCCTAGTCCACCTACATATAGTGGTCCCTAGGTCATGTACCACTGCTGCCCTAACCATGGAATCGAAGGTCGTATTGCTAAAAGCCCCCTCGATGTCCAGGAAGATACAGAGGGCTATTTCCTGAAAGTGTAGTGCTTTCTCCACCTTCCCAACGAGTTGGTGGAGAGCTGTCTCACATGATTTACCTGGCTGATATGCATGTTGGTTTGAGTGTAGAGGAGCCCTACTTAACCTCCTTTCTCCAACATGCACATTAACCAGCTTTTCCAATGTCTTAAGAATGAAGGAGAACAGGCTGATTGGTCTCATATCCTTGGCCTTGGTATGATCAATTCTCCCTGGTTTTGGAATGAAGACAACCTTCACTGCCCTCCAGGCATTGGGAATGATTCCTGCTGCTAGGCTAACCCTGAATAACCTGCATAGGAATCTAATAATATTTTCTCCCGCTTGTTGCAGGAGACCTGGAAAGATTCCATCGGGGCCAGGTGACTTGAACGGTTGAAATGTTCCCACCACCCATCGGACCTTACTGAAATCGACACACTCCTTGGCCAAATCCCAGTCCTCTTTGCGAATACCTGAGAACCGTTGTTTTTCGGGAATCGCATTCTGGTCTGAGTTATCTACCAGGGTATATTGAGGAAAATGAGTCTTGAGGAGCAGTTCCAGCGTTTCATGTGCTGTCTTTGTATACTCCCCATCCTCCTTCCTCAATGTTCCTCCTGGATTAGTTGGTACCCTAGTGAGGATTTTATGAAGTCTCGCTTGAGCAGCCGTGCCCTCCACTTCCTCACAGATTACCTTCCAGGATGCCTCCTTTGCCCGTCTGATGGCAAGGTTGTATTTGACAAGGACCTCACGATACTTTTCCCATTGTCCTTTGCGCATCGCAAGGTTAAACAGTCTTCGTACCTGTTTCCTTTGCATTTCCAGGTTATTATTCCACCAAGTCACACTCCTATTTGTGCACTTCTTGGTGATTGAGCAGTTGTCCTGGTATGAGGTCACTATAGCAGATGTTACAGCCTCTGTTACTTCCTCAAACTCTGTTGGATTCTTTATTGAAGTTTTAATTTCCTATAGGCTGAAGTCAATGTCTCTCCTACATGTCTCCCAGTCCGTTTCCCTGGGATTCCTATAGGCCATGGTCTGTCTGGTACCCATTTCAACCTTGAATTTAATATACATGTGATCTGATGAGGATGACTCCAGGACCACATGCCACTGTCTGACGTAACTGCCCATCATCATGGAACCAAAAGTTATGTCAATTACTTCTTCCCTTCTACTATTCCTGAATGTAGGTTCATCACCCCTATTCAGGATCTCCAAGTTGTTAGATAGGAGAAATTCAAGAAGGTACTCACCTCTACTGTTGGTGTCCTTGCTGCCCCACGATAGATTGTGGGCATTCCAAAGAAGTAGGAGAGCTGTCTTCGTGAGGAAGGTATGCTGAGGCCAAAACAATTTCCCTTGTGATACCTTCCTCACGTTGCTGCATCCTGATGGTCACCAGGTCCCTGGAACAAAAATCCATCATTGGTATGAAAGGGATTCCATTTCTAACATAAATGCATGTTCTGGAGTTTTTTAGATTTCTAGCATAAATCAGCTTACCTCCAGTACCACTGAGGCCCGATACACCCCCTTTGTATAAATAGGGTTCTTGTATCAGGGCCACGTCCACCTCCTGTCTCCCCAGGCGACAGCTCAGGTCAGCAGTGGCCCCTTTACTGTGCTGCAGGTTTATCTGCAGCACTTCCAGTCCCCATCTTGCTGCCATTATTGCCTTTAAGGTCTTTGATTACCCTGATGGCAACCTGCGAGAATTCTAAAAACAGTTTCAGACCTTGCTCTCGCATTGCCTTCAGGGACTTCTCTCCGACCTCCACCACCAGGGTTCGTCCTTCTGGAACGACCTTTTGGTTAATTACCCTCCAATCCTCTGTCGAGACTTTTGGGTTCTGCACCCTTATTTTCTCGAACAGAGTCTTTGGAGAGACATCCTTAAGGATCTTTGGTACCCATATTGATACCTTTGCGGTCTTCAGGAGTTCGGCTGCTGTCTTGACCAGCAGCTTCGCATCCTCCCACGGGGATATCATGGGCACCTTGTCCTTAAGCCATTCTGCTGAGTGCTCCCCCTCGCAGACAAAAATGAGGGCACCGCGATCCAGATAGACCCTCCTGAATTTGGGTCCTGGACCAGCGTCCCCCCAAATCTCTTCAAAGAGGTGATGCTCACCAGTGGGTATCCTTCTTGGACAACCGCCATTCTAAAGACCGAGACTGCAGTACTATAGGCCTGTTTCCCTATTTCCTGCCTCAGCCTTTTAGGATCACGCCTGTCCAGAGAGGAGGGAGTCTTAGATTCCTCCCTAACCCTTTTGCCACCTGTATTTGACGTCGAGGGGGTCTGTGTATCCCCTTCGACCTGAGGCAGTTTCTTTTTGGGGGTCTTGATTCCCTCCACTTATGCTTAGGAAACCATTCTTTTCCTTCCTTTTTCTATTGTTCCTTGAGAAGTTTCCTCCTCTGAGCCCCAGACAAGGCCTTAATACTAATCTGGTCCAACTTCTCTGTTACAGTTCCCACTTCTTGCTCAGGTCTAGACCCTGATTCAGAAGTAGGAGTGCACTCCATCGGTCCTGATCCCGATGTCTGAGTATCTGAGGTCTCAGATTGCTCCTCAGATTCTTTTAAAATACTTTCTTTCTCTGTGTTCATCTTAGTCCCACGAGATTTGGGGATTTATATGGTCCACACCACGATAACCCCGCACGGTGCAAGGCTACTTACTCAGGGAGATCGCCTGGTATCCCTGAGCTCCGTTTGAGACACATCCACCCATGTGCCACGCACCCCTCGGCACGGATCGCATCACACCTTGGTTTGGGAAAGGAATTGGGAAAGGACTGGGAGAGGATAAGGAAGACGGGACGTTGTGGGACACTCTTAGTCTGATCCATCAGCTGAAACCTTTCCGGCAGTAGGTCGTCTACCTTCGGTATAGCCCTCACCTTCCCACGGATGCGCAAGCCTCTCCACCCACACGGACAGTGCTTCGTCAAGGTGGTGTCCCCCGGAGAGGGACAGATGCTTACTGGAGATATGTAGCGCAATGTGACAAGTCACGGGATATTGAGTGCACAGACAGCCAAATTCGACATTCCACCCACACCGTGTAGAGGGCATACTTAAGGCCAGAGGTGGTTCTGTAATGTATTTTGTGTGTTATCATTTTGTGACTTTGCATCACTCATTAACGTTGCTTTGAACAAGAATGAGGCTGTTTATTTCAGTATCTCAGCAACAGTGTTGGCCTTTGTTCTATATTCTAATCAAGAGTGTTGTGGACATTCGCATATTCCAAGAAGGGCTGTGCTCAAGAATATACTCTTTCAGTTTCATGAAGACTCGAGCAACCTATTGCATCCTGAATGACGTACTAAATCACATGATACTAACCTTGTAAAAATGCATGGGACTGTTTGTAACAGTGGATAAAACACAACAATCATCATCCTTGCAGTCTGAAAGCTTAATACAGTAGTCATCAAACTTGTTGGTCAAGATCCAACACCAGCATTACATGGCCACTGTTCCTAAAGAATTGCCATTCAGAACATTTCACGTGGTTCATTTTCTGTATTGAATTGCTACCACCCCAAAGTTGTGACAATATAACATAATGAAGTATAGTATTGTGTTGTCATCGGATGATTTACTGATTAATAACCATAATTGTTCTTTTAAATTAATTGCGTAGTGTTCGTGTCAGGTAGTTGTTTTTGTTACGGTCTTCAGTCCGAAGGCTGGTATGATATGGCTCTCCATGCTACTCTATGTTGTGCAAGTGTCATCTCTAAATAACTATTTCAACCCGTATCAATTTGGACCTAATTGTTGTACTTGGATCTTCATCTCCCCTCTCCCCAAACACCATACTTCTCTCTAACACCAAACTGGCAATTACTTGATTTTTCCTGTCCACTGACCCATTCGTTGGGTCATGTTATACCACAAATTTATTTTTTTCTGTTCCGTTCCAACTCATTAGTTCAAGATTTATACTCCTTGGCATTTTCTGTAGCATCAGTTTCTTGAAGATTCTTGTCTTAACTGCTTATTGTACACATTTCACTTCCGTTGAAGGCTACACTCCAAACCAATACCTGCAGAAAAGATCGTAATACTTAAATTTATATTAGGTGTTAACAAAATTCTTTTCTTCAGGAGCCATTTTCTTGTATTGTTATTCCATATTTTATATCGACTCTACTTCAACCATTATTTTCTGCCTAAATAGAAAAACTTATTTACTACTTTTAGTGTGTGATTTCCTAATTTAATTTCCTCAACATTGCCTGATTTGACTGCTTTCAAATACCTTTGTTTGCTTTTGTAACCACCTTTCAATACACTCTCCAATCCAATGAGATGCTCTTCATAACTGAGTAAACCAGCGCAGTGGTCAGAACACGGGACTTGCATCTGTATTTGGGACAGTGGTACATATCCGCCTCCCGCCCTCCAGAATTGCGTTTTCCATGTTTTGTTGAAATCACTCCAGGCATGTGCTATAATGATTCCTGTGATAGGGTGTGGTTGATTTTCTTTCCAATACTTAACAAAAATACCAAAGCACGTGTTCTGTTTCTAATTATCAAGCTTGATGTGATGTTAAACCATAATCGTACCTCTTATTTGCTCTTCCAAGACCTTCCCTGTCAAACAGAATTACTATGTCGATCAGAAACGTTGTTTCTTTCCCTTGAATTTAAATTCCTGTTCGAAATCTTTCTCTCCTTTGTGTTTGCTAAATGTAATGACGAATGAAATAGGAAATTAACTATGTACATATTAAGTCCTTATGTGGGTAAATGCCCTCATCACACCCGTAATTCCGTGGATTTTGTTAAACGCCTTAACAGCTTCAGGCTGGATGAGTCAGATATCATGGTGAGTTTTGACGTCGTTTCGTTGTTTACGAGGGTGCCCCTTCGAGAGTCACTAGATTTGATTGGTCAGAAGTTTGACGAGAAGACCACCGAACTTTTTAGGCATGTCTTGACCTCCACGTATTTTCTTAAACGGAGGGAATCGCCATGGGTAGCCCACTCTCTCCTGTGGTCGCAAATTTCTACATGGAGAATTTCGAGGAACAAGCCCTGGCATCATCTGAATGGAAACCTACTTGCTTTTTCCGTTACGTGGACGACACTTTCGTCATCTGGCCACATGATATGGATAAACTCCTTGACTTCCTTACACATCTGAACTCCATACACCCCAACATCAAATTCACTATGGAGACTGTAACGGAGGGTAAATTGCCGTTCCTTGACGTCTTGGTCAAGAGAAGAGCTGATGGCACCCTGGGTGGTCATAGTGTATATCGGAAGACAACGCACACTGATCTGTATTTACACGCAGACAGCTGTCACCACCCTTCACAGAGGAATGGGGTACTTAAAACTCTAGTACATAGGGCGCGCACTATCTCTGACGCAGAGAGTCTACCCCAGGAATTGGAACACCTGAGAACTGTATTCCGAAAAAATGGTTACTCAGAGTGGCAGATTCAGCGGGATCTCCGCCCAACCACTACATCACAACCTATGGAAACGGATGAAAACACGAAGGAGGATGTAGGCACTGTGTTCGTTCCATATACCGGCGCACTCTCGGGGAAGGTGGCCCGCATTTTGAGAAAACACCAGGTTGGAACTGTTTTTTGTCCGCCGAATAAAATTCGTCCACTGGTGAGGAGCACCGAAGATGATCTCGGTTTGAGGAAGGCCGGCGTGTACCAGGTTCCGTGTCAGTGTGGAAAGTCATATATTGGACAGACGATGCGTACCGTCGAGGATCGATGCGTTGAACACCAGAGGCACACACGATTGATGTATCCGAACAAGTCGGAGGTCGCTGAACATTGTTTGTCGGAGAATCATGCGATGGAGTATGAACGCACTAGGATTCTGGTACAGACGTCGAGATACTGGGACTGCGTCGTTAGAGAGGCCATTGAAATTCGCACAAGTGACGACCTCATAAACCGTGACTGTGGCTATAATTTTAGCTAAGCTTGGGAACCAGCGATTGGGTTAATTAAGAGTAAATCTAGCAAACGTAACGTTGTGACGACCACGGTGGACAGAGGCATCACATCGACGTCATCTCAGACGCCGTCGCAATCGGTACCACTGCGCGACCGCGGCGCGGGGCGCGGACCACGGAGGGGCGCAGCGGAGCGGCCGACCTGTGCGGACGCAGCGCTCGCGGACAACCTCGCCGTGGCTGGCAGTCAATAGCTCGAAAGAGTGGTTGCGAACAAGCTGAAGAGCGGACGACGTCGGAGAGCGCCGATCTCGCTGTCGCCTAGTGCGCATAGCGAGACAAAGAGCTCCGGCTCGTAGCTCCTTGTGACCACGGTTACAATTCCCTAGCGGGACTCACCCGTTCTTTGGTAGGGTATTTCTGTGCCAGGGGCCCGTTCACGTCGGATCACCCCGCGCACAGTAGGCCTTTCTCTTCTCTCCGCGCTCCCTTGCGCCGATAGACAGTAGGGACTCCCCTCTTCTTAAACACATCTTGCCTATCACAAAGAAGCAAAAGTTGTCGTTTTTCCCTTCCTTAATAAATATCCTTCTGCTGGAAAGATGGCTAGTCTGCCCAGCAAAATCCCATACCGCACCAGAAGCCAGGCGCAAGCGCCAGAAGGGACGGTGATGCCGAGTTCACCCCTCGCCATCACAATCTCGCTCGCAGCTCACCAAGAGCAGATGGCAAAGGCTATTGCGCAAGCAAGGGCCGAAGCCGCTGCCGAGGTGAGGGCCGAGATGGCGGGCACACAAAACAGCACACCTACACCGAACACACACACAAATGCCACATTTAACCTCGACTCCCCCGAAATCGGTCAACTTGTGATCGACGAGGACCAACAACACGAACACACAGACGATGGGGACGGCCCGTGGCAGGTCGTCGGACGCAAACGGAGCAATAGTCTCCCACTCGCCACACAGACATGTGAGCTCACAGGCTCAAAAGGCAAGCGCCGCGCGCTCTTGCCAACACCCACCACCCTACCAATTAGCACACAAAACACAGGGAACAACAGAACCGCACCTGTGCTGGGAAACACTCAGCAAACAGCCACGCAGGTCACAACAACACGGACTGGATTCCCACCAGTCATCATTCAAAACTATGGCGACCTCAGTCGCCTAAACAAAGAGTTCGTAGACTTACATAAGCCTACCACATACCACACAAAACTCACGAGGGAACACGCTGCACTGTACGTGGATTCCAAAACAGATTACACCAATCTCCTGAGCTTCCTCAAAGCTAAGGAGATAGAACACCAAACGTACAGAACCGCGGACGAACGCACGCAGCTGTACGTTGTGAAGGGGGTGGACCCAAACACACCTGGCGACACCTTGAAACAAGACATTCGTGACCTGGGCTTTGACTGTCTCAGAGCAAGCCGGATGACAGGTCAACGAACACACGCACCACTACCAAACTACCTTGTGGAGCTGGCCGACACAGCTCACTCCCGCGAGATCTTGAAGGTGAAATATTTCCTTCATATGGGAGTCAAGGTTGAACTCTTCGAACCACCTCGCGCCCCCCAACAATGTAAACGCTGCCAACGCTTTGGTCATTCGGCTGCTCGCTGCAGCCTGGCATATCGGTGCCGCAAATGCGGAGGCAGCCACTCAGCCCAACACTGTACACTGCGACAGTCAGACGCACGGAAATGCGCTAACTGTGGGCAGGCGCACGCGTCTACCTACAGAAGGTGCTCCGCCTACATCGCGGCCCTGATGCGAAAGACGCAGCATCAAAATACAGTAGTACAAACCAAAACAGCTCCGAGACCCCCCCCCCCGCGACCCGTGATGAATGGGATTTCATTCGCCGCAATGGCAAGCGGGCAGGGGAGGGCAACGGACGCGCAGGGCCCGACAAACGCACAAAACACATCCCCAGCAACAGAAAAAAAACAACCAACACAGACAACACAACAAACAATCCAAACACTGCAAACAACGCTACTCGCCCCAAACAACACGGAACCTACCCCCTCCACGTCGAGCTGTTACACGCACGACAAGATAAACGCACCTACACAAGGGAAACCAAAACCCCAGCGTAGGAGAAGGGGACCCAGAAAACAGAGAGGGAACACTACCACACCACAACAAAATAATCAGCAACAACGGAACACCAACTCTCCGGCACAAAACGTAACAAAGGAAACGAGAACACACGTTACAAAACCCCTCACCACACCGGAAACACAGGCGCCAACAGAAGCTATACGTACAGCTGAAACACAAGCCAGCCCAAACACAACGCTAACACAAGCACAAACGGCCGCAAACTCGCCAACACAGGCCGACATACCCAACATCCCAACAACACCGGGAGGAATATTGCAGGCAGTGATGCAGGCACTATTCCCCCAACACACGACTCAGCAGATCTTTTCGAAGATCTGGGGAGCCGTCACCACACTGTTCACGCAGCTCATGACTGCCGAAACCGGCCAGTACTGGACTGTCATACAAACAGCGATCACAAACCTGTTTACTCCCATACATGGATAACACGCCACACCCGCCCCCCCCCCCCCACATAAACAACGTAACACTATCACAGATCCTGTTCTGGAATGCAGACGGGATCACCAACAAAAGGGCAGAATTTGCCGCGCTCCTTGAGGCAAAGGGGATACTGATTGCCCTTGTGAACGAGACTAAACTCAAACCTCACAACAGACTAAACTTTACTGGCTACTGCGTCTATCGTACCGACCGAGCGGACGGCAGAGAAGGAGGCGGAACAGCAATCATCATACACAAAGACATTGAACACACAAATATCCAGCTCCCTGCACTTGAAAGATTAGAGGCCACGGCCGTCAGGGTCAAGTTCAACGGAGCATACACTGCACTGGTGTCGCTCTACAACGCTCCTGGTAACATTGTAACACGCGACATCAGCACAGTACTCAACATTGCACCGCGAGTCATCGCCGCTGGAGATCTGAACGCAAAACACCGCGACTGGAACTCAATCAGACAAAATCGCAACGGCAAAAAACTGTACGAACACTCACTAGGCAGAAACTACATCACACTTGCACCGGTTGAACCGACTTATATTCCTTACCAAAGGAATCAAAGGCCAGACGTGATAGACATGGCTCTCATCAAGGGCATAACAGTTACCCTCAACCTTGAGGTTGTAAACGATCTGCCTTCCAACCACACCCCCGTTATACTTCACACGGAAGAAACACTGCAGTACAATGAACCACGCAGGATACTAAATTACAAGCGCGCAAATTGGGCTCTGTTCAAGGAAACGCTTGATAATCGTATTCCTGATACTCACGAGATTACACAAACAGAACAAATTGATGAAGCTGTTGAAGTCCTCACAACTGCTGTCCAAGACGCAATAGCCGAATCCATACCATTACGTGCCACACAACAACACTCAGCGGCCCTGCCCCAGGAAATCCTGGGCCTTATCTCAATGAGAAACCGACTCAGGAGATACTGGCAGCGTACCAGGCGTCCGGTGTATAAACATCACGTCAACAGGCTACAGGGTATCATACGGGGTAAAATAACAACATTCAAAACGACACAATGGGACCAGAAACTCGCTGGACTTGATACCACACGTCCTGGAGTGTGGGCTCTGGCCAGACACTTCACCAGGGAGAAACTCTACACGCCTACCTTACAGGGACCAAACGGCCCAGCATACTCAGCGGAAGAGAAAGCTGAGCTAATGGCCCAAACACTAGCAGCGTCATTCACACCGAACCTGGCTCCTTCCGACCCAGTGTTCACACTAGAGACGGACCAGGCGATCACACGCTTCATGGCCCAGCCTCCGCGCAACGAAATTAGACGTACTAGCACACATGAAATCACATGGGCCATCAAGCACACCACAGCCAGAAAAGCGCCTGGCCATGATGGCATTCAAAACCGGGTTCTCCAGGAGTTCACGGATAGAGCAGTAGAGTACCTGACACACATCACAAATGCCATCCTGCAACACCAACACTTCCCTGCCTTTTGGAAGGCGGCCAAGGTCCTGATGTTCAGGAAGCCAGGGAAAGACAACTCCCTCCCACAAAATTACCGACCCATCAGTCTGCTGAGCTCGCTCAGTAAGATAGTTGAGAAGGTAATACTTAAACGTCTCACTCGGCACTGCATCACCAATGACACCCTAAGACCGGAGCAATTCGGATTTAGGAATCACCACTCCACAACACAACAACTCCTCCGCGTAGTTGAACACATAACAGACGGCTACAACAAAAACAAAGCCACTGGGGCGGTGTTCCTGGACATCGAAAAAGCTTTCGATCGTCTCTGGCACAACGGCCTTATACGCAAACTTAACGACGCCGCGTTTCCCGACGGACTCGTGCATCTCATACACTCATATCTCACCAACAGAAGCTTCAACACTGACGTGCAGGGCAAACAGTCTACACGACATGGTATTCAAGCCGGAGTACCCCAAGGCAGCATCCTGGGGCCCCTCTTGTTTAACCTATACATTAATGATTTTCCATCCACACATAACACGATGACTGCAATCTACGCAGATGACACCGCCATCATGGCGCAAGATTGGAAGCCATCAAACATTAACTCACGCCTACAGACAGCACTCAGAACTGCCGAACCTTGGTTGGAGAAATGGCGTGTTAAAGTCAACGTCGACAAGTGTGAGGCAGTTCTGTTCACACGCAGACCGAAACACTTGCACAAACACCAACACTGTAGACCAATTACTCTACATGCACGCCCAATACGCTTCCGTGAGAAGGTCAAATACCTTGGTGTCTGGCTGGACCGGAAACTCATATGGGGGGACCACATACAACACATGACCAACAGAGCAAACGCGAGGCTCAAACAACTCTACCCGATGCTCAACAGGGAAAGCAAACTGAATAGCCGGGTGTCGAGGAACCTCTACATGACACATATTAGACCTCTGATGACGTACGGTGCTCCGTGCTGGGCATACGCGGCGCCAACACGGCTGCGCCGCCTGCAGCTCATACAGAACAAGGTACTACACATCATTAGCAACGCTCCACGATACACACGCATCGTGGACCTTCACAATGAATACCGCCTAGAGCGCCTCTCGGTGGTATTCAAGAAACTCGCCACACGACTATACAGAAACTCGAGACACTCGAACAACCCCTTCATCCTACGCTTGGGGAACTACGATCACAACCATAGGTGGAAACATAATCGCCCAAAAACACTTCTCCTCAGAGACTAACCACCTACGGCCGTAGGGAACACCAACTCACAAACACGATGAACATGGCAAACCCCTGCAAAACAGCAATCTGACTGGCAATGCCAGCTGAGCCCACAGCCGACCTACAGGCAAGGCAGGGAAACCATATTCATCACACTAAACACAAACAAACCTAAACAGTCCCGCACACTTAGCCAGTTCTATGACCGAACTGCCTAACCACCTTGACAGACTTGGCTATGTTACAGGTATTCTGCCACAGCCGACCCAGGAGGCATCATTGGAGCTCAGCTGCAGCAGAACCTCGCATCTAAACGGACTGATTCTTTATGACAAACCTAGCAAAGTTAATGGTACTGAGAAAATACCCATCACTAACATTACCAACCCTTGCATGATCTGTCGCAGATAGCATACCGCTACTGCCCTTCATACCTACCCCACTGTCGCAGAGGTTTTTTTCCCTTGGCTCTTGCCTTGGCACTTTTTTTCCTCTGCCCTTACATACCTTTACCCTTCGTATACCTTTCGACCAATTCTATCTCCAGATGCACCGTATTAATGGGTGATCGCGCCCACACGTACGGATAACATCGCGGTTCCCACATCCCGTGATCCACCTTAGCAAACTAACTTAATTACGGAGGTGACAGTAGAACTTTTGTGATGGTCACCACGTTGGTGTGGGCGTGGAGGGGCCCCATCCTTGCCCGGCTAGAACCCAGTTCCCTTCGAGCCGCCGTAGCGTGCGGATCTCCGTGCCGGCGCGTTTCCAGGAGCTCAGTCCGTCAGTTCACCTGATGATGGCGACATGTATAATCGCCGAAATATTGTGCCTGTTGGACACTATAGACCGGCAGTACACCCGTGGATATTTTGATTATCAAATACACTGGAAGAAACTGAAGAATCACATGTACATTACTGTCTCACTCCCCACCCAATCATTGCTTCCATTCAAGCCCTTCAACCCTTAGAACTGGTGTCTGGTTTTTGTACAAGTTGTAAATAACCTTTTGCTTCTGGTATTTTATTTCCAGTATCTTCTGGGTTCCAAAGCATGTATTCAAAGTGACATTGTTAAAATCTTTATCTAAATGTACAAACACTATACATATATCCTAACGTTTTGCCCAGAGCTGTGCCGGACATCTTCGGAGGTCTTCCTACTTCTGCTAAGTCATGCCGACTGATGAGTCGGGCTCAAGCTCATGCTTCTCATGACAGACCTCGACCTTGGTCCGATGGAGTGCAGACTATGCATTTGCTGCTATTCCTGCTGTACCTGAAACATAAGAAACAAATATTAGTGACCTGGCTGGAAGAAGGGTCTTAGGGTGTCAGTTAATGATGATGTGGTTTCCTCCACATTTGCTGCGGGATTATGAGATTAATCTCGCAGCAGATCAGGCCGAGTTGTCGGCCTGAAGTGTTGATGTGTCCCAATATTCCGGAGGAGCCGGTTTTGGGACTGCTGCGTCTTCTCGAAGAAGGTCCTGGCGGTGGCGTGGAACCTCTCCCGGAGTGGCAGAATGCCGAATTCTTCGTGAAGCTGGGCGGTGCAATGAAGCTGGGCGAGGTAGATGGAAAACTGAAACATAAAAGTTTTTCGAAAAGCTACACACACAGACAGATATTTACATAAGAAGTCCAATCATCATCCGCAGCAGAAGAGAGGTGTCATCAAAAGTCTCGTTGACAGATCCAAGAGTATTTGCACTCTGGAATACCTGGATGTTGAATTAAAACATCTAAAGCAAGCTTTAAAGAAAAATGGATTTTCAGATAAAGAAATAAACAGGGTTCTGCGACCAAATAACAATAGTCTAAGAACAAATGATCAAACAAAGCGATGGAAGAACACAGATTCCCTGCCATTTATCGGAAAAGTAACTGATCAAATAGGAAAAATATTGCGCAAACACAACATCAGACCAGTTTTCAGGCCAACTAAGAAAATATGTCAAGTACTCCATTCTGTGAAAGATAAACGACTTCCTCTTTCCTCTTGTGGCGTTTATAAAATTCCATGTACATGTGGTAAAGGTTATTTTGGAACCACAAAAAGAAGTATAGAAATTAGGCTGAAGGAACACAAAAGTCTTTGCCGACTAGGAAAAACAGAGAAATCGGCTGTGGCAGAGCATGCTCTTCAATCTGGAAGTCATATAGTGAGGTTTTCTGAAACAACAGTTTTATCTACAATGACGAATTATTATCCACAGCAATACAGGAAAGCTATTGAAATATACAAACATAAGAAAAATTCTAACAGGAAAGAAGAAGCTATGAAACTTAGCGACATATGGACAATAGCTTAAGAAGATCGACAGGTTTTATCTGTGACCGACTGCAATCGATCAGTGATCTCTATACAAACTGGATGAATAACTTTGGTGACTGAGCATAGAATTGCAGCGTGCCTGCACTTTCATATGTTTTGCACACGATTTCGCATTGTCCGCCATGTTTAAATTTGGCAAACGAGTTTCCATTAGTTATTACGTGACAAAGAATTGCTTGCATACCTCTTGTTGTGGAATTTAATTCAATATTCCATGTTGTAGGATGAAACATATTTTCTTCTCTTTTCCTTGAAATCAGTGGCGTAGCTATATCACCAAGGGCAACGGGGCGAAAATGACATTGGGGCCCCTCTCGAAACTAAAACTATACAGATACAAAACTACTACATCATCAGGTCCTTAACACCCACTGGAAGACATAATGAGGCAAACCTAAATACTATTAAGAAAATTATTATATGTCACGCAGCAGATAGTATTTGATCGTACTCTCAAATACAATTATAACTGTGAAAGTTTGTTTGGTTTTTATGCTTTCACGCAAAATTTGCTGGGTGGATTTGTATAAAATTTTGCAGAGGGATAAGGCTGTACTTGGGTAGGACATGCAGATAATACACCCCATGGTATAGTTTTCGAAGTTGCTCCATATTAGGCGAATGAAGTTGTAGGCAGAAGCTTCAATGAGGACGCGCCGATCAGTAATGAAATCCACACAATCATTCACTACCCATAATTTCTCTTCTTGTTGCACGAATTTCAGAGTGCAATTGATTACAGAACTTCGTTGGGATCTATGATTAAGAAGCACTCCCTTGGGGGAATTCACTACACAAACAGTTGAGTTACCATAATAATACCCTTCTGTAAGAATACATTGTAAAGACTTCATATTCAAATGTGGTCACGCGTTGACTGTCAAACACGCTGCTAGTAATTCAACGCAGGGCCGGATGTAGGACATTTGCCAAGGGGGTCAAGCTTAAATTTGCCGCCCCTTCTTTCACCCCCCCCCCTGTAAGAATCGACTTTTTGACGCTAATTGGGTTACATATTTCTAAATAAATGTCACAATCTCACAACATGAACTTATTTTATTGACTGAATTAAGATTAAATCAAAACAGAGCCATTTTAATACATACAAAAATATTACAATATTACAAAAATTAATTCAAAATTTCGGTATTCGAACTTCTTTTTTTTTTTTTTTTTTTTTTTTTTTTTTTTTTTTTTTTTTTTTTTTTTTTTGCTGCAAAACTGTTTTTGATATCATTATAGTTTAGAGAAGCAGCTCGTTTGTGCTCCATGGATATTATACTCAGATTTGTTAAGCAGTCGTGCTCTTTAAGTGTATTTAATTAGTTTCAGTTTGCTGAAACTTCTTTCTCCAGACGAAACAGACACTAGAATGGTAAGATATATTTTAACGCTGTAGTAAGGTTGGGGCACCCCTCTACCAATTTATTTTTATAAATTAAACTTAATGTTAATGATGCAGTGGAATCTTGCAAGGCTCTGTCAACTGCCAGCGCATGTTGTCCGAAACTTTCAACTTCAAGTTCTTCCTCGCTAAGATCTTCTGCCAGTTCCGCTGCTTTGGCCTTCAAGTCCTCCACTTCCATTTCTCGAACTTGCACACCACACAGAAAACTAATTTTTGCACAAATTTCCTCAAGTGTGGTAAACCTGCACTAAGCTCTGTCAATTATTCCTTATTTTTTCTGTGAATGTTGGATACTTCATCCTCACAAAGCTCATCGGCCATTTTCTTCTTTCTTCGAATCCTTTTTTCGGAGAATACCGTTGATACCTCATTATCTTCTGCTAGCACTTTGGCCTCAGAAATAGCTTCAGAGGTAGCCTACAAGAATCCCGGGAAGTTTTGAGAAAGCCCAAATGTTGAATGTTTCGAACAGCTTTATCAATTGTAAAGAATTAACTTCGCAGAAACTGATTAACATGAGCAATTTATTTTAATATTGCATACCAGAAACAAGTTAAAGTAATGAATTTGAGTTTTCTCATATTTTTTAAAAATAGATCTATTCTCTGGTTTGCCGGCCGCGGTGGCCGAGGGGACTGCGGCGCGTCAGTCACGGTCTGCACGGACACTACGGTCGGGGGTTCGAATCCCCCCTCGAGCATGGATATTTGTGCCGACCTTAGTGTTAGCGAGTTCATAAGTAGTTTGTAAGTTTAGGGACTGATGACCCTGTAGTTAAGTTCCATAAGCTATACAAACATTTGAACATTTTTTGTCTCTCGTTTTGTTTCTGGTGTTGACAATTTATAAGTTTCAGTTTCTTCCAGAGCCTTCAAAACTTTGTAAACAGCTTCAACCGCATCTACTCTTGCAGATCGCCTAGTCTTGCTGAATTTGCTCCTGCTAAATTTAAAGAGTGTGCAACACATGGTACGAAATAGGCCAGTTCATTCTTCTGAAGTATTCTTGACTGGCCCCCTTTGTACTTTCCAGCCCTGTTTGCCCCATTGTCATGAGACTGCCCCCTGCAGTACTTAACGTTCAATCTATCTTGTTTCAATTTTTGCAGTATCTCTTGACTAAGGCCTTCTCCTGTTTTGTCTGTAACTGTAAAAAAGTCAGTAAAACTTTCCACAGCCTCTGAGTCATTCGAGTTTACATATCGAATTACTTGTATCATCTGCGCATTGTGGCTGATATCTGGACTGCAGTCAAACATCAGTGAAAAGTATTTAGCAGCTAAAATATCTTTAATTATATCTTGTTTTATTTTGTCAGCAATCAAGTCACGGAACACATCTTGTATATTTTTGTTTAAATAACTAATCTGTCCTTTCTTGTGGCGTTCAATACGCAGACGAAGGGGGACACTATAGTATGATATGAGATCAATTGTATTTAGAAATTTGCTGCTATGTGGATCACCAAAATCACCATCTTCTTTTGTTCCTCTAAAAGAACTTCCTTGCTTAGCTAGAAAAAGGACAGCATCAATAATACAGTGAGATTCCTCCTGTTTTATCTGGTCTTGCTGCCCAGTCTGCGATACTTATCAGGTGGGTTTGTCGGAGGACATCGAAAGAGTCGAAAGAAGGGCAGCTTGTTTTGTATTGTCGCGATACAGGGGAGACAGCGTCACGGAAATGATACAGGATCTGGGATTGTTGCCTCCCACTTACATAAGTAGAAAAGATCATCTGAATAAATACGTGAAATCAGAGCTCGAACAGAGAGATTCAGATGTTCTTTCTTCCCGCGCGCTATTCGAGAATGGAATGGGAAATAAATAGTATAAAAGTGGTGCGATGGACCCTCTGTCAAGCAGTTAAATGTGATTTACAGGGTATCCTGTGTAGATGTCTATCAATTCTACCGCTACCGAGAGAGGACTCTAGATCCTTAATGCTTTTGACTTTCAATAAAAAGTGTGCGCACCTGAAATACTGGAACGTGATTCAAATTCACTTATTCTACAAATATTTCCTTGATATGAAATATGAATATTCATTTATCTGAAAAAGGAAATCTATGCAAATTAATAAACATTGTGCATTTACTTATGCAATAACGCAAACATCTTCCTCATTCTGGCTAATATCTAGTAGATTTTTAAAGTTTGATTAGCTGGAGTACCTGTGACAGGGCAACACTGAAGTCAGCAACCAGGAATTTTAGTTTTATTAAATGATTTCGGTATTTCTTGCGGTCATTTTACTTTTAATAATTCTGTGTCAGTTAAGAGAGAGAGAGAGAGTCGGTCAAAATTTGGCGCCCTCTAAATTCTGCCGCCCGGGGCAACTGCCCCTTTTGCCCCCCTCTATATCCGGCCCTGTTCAACGCCATTGATTGTTATTTCGTAAAGATTGGCAGCCATGGAAATTCCGACTTCAATCGAAAACACGCTAATAGTGGCAGGGGCCACGCCGTAGCGGACAAGCAATAGATCTTGTTATGTTTACATTATGAGTTGGGAATAATTTTTGGATATCACTTTGTGCGTCTGAGGTTTGTTGGCCAGGGTTCAAAAAGTCGAAAGTCAAAAACCTTCATTCAACTAAAATACGGTAGAAATTCGATTGTCCGAAGTAATTTGGGGACATGGATGTTGGGAAAACCGGTTTATTCGGATAATCGTACTATACACTTGTATTTGCCAATTTGAAGTTTATATAGTTATTTGGAGGCCCGCGATCCTTCACAGTTCTCCGAGCGACACGCCGCATCACTTGGAAAGCTCAGCTGTTGCTGTGGGAAGCTTTGATGTTGCCACTTCTACTGCTACGTCGACTGAAACTGAATTGTTGTACACATCGACTGGCGGCTTGGTCTGTCAGCAGCGCCACCGAGTGGCGTCGTGTGAAGTAACGGCCCCATTACAAGCACTGCTTCGCCACCCGGTGGCCTAGTGCGGGTATTGTGGGAAGCTTGGTTAGAGGGGAGGTGGAGGTGATGGACGTTAGGGCGGCAGAGTAAAAAAATTAATATAAATAAATAAAAAATTAAAAAATTCGACGCCCTACCGTAACTTTTCTCGAATGTCGCTCACGGAGGCCGAGGGGCCCCTTGAGGTCGGGGGCCCCGGGGCACTGCCCCGCCTAGCCCTATGATAGCTACGCCACTGCTTGAAATGCTACTTAGCAACCATGTTTGAATTTGGCAAGAAACTAAATATGAACATCATGGCTGGCACGCTAAGACAGCTGAAGTTCAATATCCAGAGTGTATAGAGATCATTGCAATCGATAGTGATGTTTTATCTCTGACAAGGACTATCTCTGCTGATAACGTGACAGCTTGGCCACGCCCACTTTCCACAGTATATGTGTCTCCTAAATCTCTCTTCCCGCCTCCCTCCCCATGTCGGCGTCACACTCTATAAATCCGTTACTCGCCCTATCCTAGTGTACGCCGCTGTCGTCTGGGGCTCTGCTGCAGATATGTATATGAAATCTCTCCAAACCGTTCAAAACCGTGCCCTCCATCTTCCACGAGACTTTCCTTCTGCATCTCTCCACGACCTTGCTGAAGTCCCACGACTTCGGTACTACAGCGCACCGCCCAATCCTTCTAAGACGAGGCAGGTCGCTTACAGAACGGCCTCATACGTGCACTGGGCCATAAAATCCAGTGCAAGGCCACCACACGTTGGTCCCACCTCCTACTACGGTAGGACGCTCCTGAAATATCCCATCCCCAAACACCGAGAAGACAACCAAACATGAAGCCCTAACCCCGTCACCCCCTGCTCTGGGAGGAAAAGCAAAAACGTGCTGTGACCTCCGCCCATACTCGAGGGTTGCCTCTCTCCTGACTCATCAATCGGCAAGACTCAGTGGGAGTAGGAAGACCTCTGAAGATGTCTGGCGCAGCTGTGGACGAAACGTTAGGAAAAACTGAAAAGTTTTATGGACCACGGCCTTATAACCTGGAAGTTCTACCAGCAACTATGACATCCGGACATGAAAGCCTTCATTGCATGACTAGACATATAAGTTTGCCTTTCCTTGAGCTATCTACTGAGACAGCAGTTTCTTTATTAGTCTTGGTGTGCGAATTTACATCACACATTTGTCGAGAGCCTATGAGTGCTCAGTAATGTTATACATGCTCTGCTGCGAATTTCATAAGCATTGCCAAAATTAAACTTGATGGGTTTTATTCTATGTGTTGCAAGATGTCATCACTGATGGTGCTGGCATATAATAAATTCTACGTAAGCAAGCGAGGACCAGTATTTGTGGGTTGTAAGCTTTTCTCAAGCGCAAAGCATGTATACATCCATACTTCAAGTGTCGCTTGAACCTGGCATAGATGCTGTTGACTAGACCCGCGTGACCCACTGTTGTTTATACATCTAACTCTAGTGTTCCATCATTTCTCCAGAATCCAAACTGGCCTTCCCCCATATATATGTTTTCCAGTACTGTCTACTGTAAATGATTCCTGTCAGTCTTTTGCAACCATGGCAATTAAAGCAATAATTGGGTAACATTCACAGCTCTCAACACTTGCCTTTTTTTGTAGTGGTCTCCAGGAGCCCTATTCCAGATTAGGTCTTTAAGTGCTCTTCTCACAGTGTCGTATATCCAATCTCACTTCCATCTACTTCCTTTACCCTTTGTATAATATTCCAACCAATTTCATTTCCCTTGTATAGGTCTCCATATATACATTACTTTCAGATTTTCAGCTTTCCCTTCTTTACTTAGTACCAGTTTTCCATCTGAAATCTTAATTTTCGTGCAGCTGCCTTTTTTTTTCTCCCATTTACCCTGGTCCGATGAAATAGAGGGCCTGATGACCCTAATCTGATCAGGCTAAATAAACAAATAAATAAATAAATTTTGCACTTTGTATCAATGTCATTGTTTAGTCCTTTCTATTCCTTTTGGCCATTTCAGTTGCTGCATTTTTATCTTTTATCCTGACATCAACAAAATTCAAATAACCTGTGATATACAAGAATTCTACCGATTTCTTCCTGTGCTGCCTTCATTACTTCATCTCTCAAGTCTATCCATTCTTGTTCTGTTGTATTCATTTCCCTTGCTTTAGTCATTTGTTGCCTAATGCTCCCTTTGCAACTCCAGCAACCTTCAATTCTCTCTACTTATCCCGGTACCATCTTTTTAGTTTCCACATTTTTGCAAATTCATCACTTTGAATCTACAGTCGATAACCAGTGCCAATAAGTCAGGCAAGAAACCACGTCTGACCTTGGACATTTCTTGCAGTTTAAAATCTAGTTCTGAAATCTCGCTTACCATTATGCAATCTCTTGGCTCTTCTATAATAAGTAGTAATTTTTTGCAGCAAGAGCGTGACGTGAGAAATTGGGGGGGGGGGGGGGCGAGGAATTGAACCATACACCTCTGCAGTTGAACTAACGAGACTTTTCTATAACTACTGTCGAGTAATTATTATTGGAATACTCTGCCAAGTAATGAAATATTGTACTTGACAGAAAGTCTTGTTCATAAATTCATCAAATAACTGATAACAAAATTTTAAATACCAGGGCGCAAAATGATCCTAAAAATCTGCCTAAAATTTTTATCCCTGTAAATAAACCTCCATCTACCTTCCTCCCCCTAAATTTATGGGGAAACGGTAGCCTTGGAGAAATTCCTGGGGCAAAAGAATGCCGTTACTGGGGAAAGTAGGAATGTATTTGATCTGTCTAATCAGTGTGTTTTTTCCAGAGGGGGCTGCTCTAATGGCGTAGTATGAGGGCTATTCAGAAAGTAGGGAACATTTCCATCTGACGCCGCTACCCGTGTGCCAATCGTGTATATCTTGGTATGTGCGTGTACAGCAGGTCAGTAGACGCAGAGTAAATGGTGTACGGAGTAGATGTGATGCGCGCGAGGCTTGTGCACTTACAGTGCCACCTTAGGGACTCCTGCAGGAAAAATGATGAACAGCGACATTGTCACGTTGGCTATCAGAAAAGAGCAGAAGTATCGTGCAACACCTGACGGGTGCGCATATACCGAAATTAGAGTTTTGTTGCTGCACCGCTTTCCCCTCCTTGCCGCCGCGAGGCATCTTCCTCACTCCTCCACTAGGGGTTAGGGTATTTGAAGGACAGGGCCCATTGCACTGCACTGTAGTCTTGTGTAGTTCGCGAACGAACTAGTTCGGAAGAGCGCTCCCACAGGCGAGCTAGTTCGCAGATCCCTTCGTCCGCTCCTTTTCCGAAGACTGACGGGGAACAGCGAGAGCGCGCAGCATCGCATGATTTGTAGGTAATGTTCCTTCAATGACCTATTAAATAAATAAATAAATCCATTTTAAAAATAAAATACTACGACTACTCTGTGTGCATAGTAGTTGAATATCATTGTATCACCCATTCGTGTAAATAACTGGTTTATTTGCTTAAGTATTTGATGTCTAATTGCCCAAAAATACGGGAAATAGCACACGCTTGGGCAACACTGATGATTATATAAAAAGCTGTCATAACAAAAGAAAGAGCTCTTTTAGTAGCGGTAGTAAAGCAAAAAAAAAAAAAAAAAAAAAAAATATAAATAAATAAATAAATAAATAAAAATAAAAACAAAAATAAAATAAAAATAAAATAAAAACGGACGAACTAAAAAGAGCGACCTACTTTGCGGCCGAGCAGCGAACGAAAAGAAAAGCTACCGGTCGCGAACTAAGATATGCTCGATCCTTCGCGAACTAAGATATTTGCGAGCGGTCGCGAACTAAGATATGCGCGATCGGTCGCGAAGATACGCGCGATCGGTCGTGAACTAAAATATGTGCAATCGGTCGCGAACTAAAACATGCGTTACCGGTCGCGAACTATTATGCCAAACGTATCTCGTTTCTTAGTTCGTTGGATTCTTTTCCGAAGACCGACGGGCAATAGCGAGAGGGCGTGCAGCAGAATTAAAAATCACGTGTTTGCCTTCTGCTGATGAGAGCCATTTCGAGGTGAGCGTCTGCCTGCTAGATTACATAGTGCAGTGCTTCAAAATTTCTGTTTTGAAGTATTCTGCACTCTACAATGTCTGACTAATAAATTCCATAATGCCAAGATATAGAGATAACTCTAAACTTAAACGCGATAAATTATCCACAAACTGTTTCTTTTGGTTTGCGTGATATCGTTAGCTGCTCACGCAGCAAGCGCATGAAGCAGCTAGGGTGGGGGATGTGGTGTCGCACAAGTATGAAGTGCGCGCCACGTACTTTCGCCGCGCGCCGCCATGCACGCACGGCGCGGCGTTCTTAGTTACGACGTCAGCCGCGAGCGCCCTCTGCTGCAACTCCGCTCGTGGCCACGACTGCTGCATCGGCCACTTGGGAATCAGATAGGCACCAGTTAAGACTTGGCCATCGGATAGGCACTAGGAATCATCGGTTGGCAGGCCTCTATCTAAACTATTTATCCACATTCTACTAGCCTGCTGCTGTCCAAGATAAGTATTGTACCATCTCTATGAAATATATATCTCGTTCTAATTTACTCTAGTGTTTCTAGTTTCTGCTGTCCCACTGGCTGGTCACCTCCGTACCTGCACACGCGTGCATCCTATTTCCCTGTGTCGGTCTCTCTCCACTCGGCCACCGACACCCAGGACAACCGGCGGAAACGAGACACAAAAGTGGCGACGAGGATGGGATACAAAAGGGGAGCTTCTCCCTCCACCTGCACGCGCAGAGCGCGCCGCTCAGCCATCACTGGAAGCGGACGAACTAAAGTGAGCGCTCCCGACAGTGGCGTAGCTATCATAGGGCTAGGCGGGGCAGTGCCCCGGGGCCCCCGAGCTCAAGGGGCCCCTTGGCCTACGTGAGCGACGTTCGAAAAAAGTTACCGTAGATCCTTTAACACTTACATGTCCCCCAATTACTTCGGATAATCGAAGTTCTACTGTATATAATAATTTAGCTGAATGAAGGTTTGCCGACTTTGAACTTTTTGAACCCTGACAAACAAACCTCAAACGCACAAAGTGAAATGCAAAAATTATTCACACCTCAGAATATAAACATAACAAGGTCCTTTGCTTGTCCACTAAGACGTGGACCCTGCCATCGTCAGCGTGTTATATCGGTGGAAGTCGGAGTTGCCGTGCCTGCCAATCTTTGCGAAATAATGGCGAACGGTGCTGAAATACTAGCACAGTGCTTGACAGTAGACAGTGTGACCACATTTGAATATGAAGTCTCTACAATGTATTATTACAGAACGGTAGTATTATGGTAACTCAACTGTTTGTGTAGTCAATTCCCCAACGGTGTGCTCCACAGTCATAGATCCCAATGAAGTGCTGTAACCAACTGCACCCTTAAATTCGTGCAAGAAGTAGAGAAAATATGGTTACTTTGTCACAATAGTAAGTTGTGCATTCAAGACACTACCCTGTACCCCACTGCCACTATAATAAGCGAAGATGTCAACTTAGTTAGTTCTTTTACGTATTACTTTTTCCTGGCCAGACATTAATATATACTTCATGAAGCCTGGTAGGGGCACGGGACAAACCAAAGTATTCCATCAAACAAATTCCGGCAACTTTCTTTTCTGAAACCATCCTACACGAATATTTTCCTTCTTTGATTGGGCTATCAACGAAATAAGGCTGCTCGGTACGGAGCGATGGCCGCACAGAGAGGAGTTTAGCGACAGTGAGATGTCGGCACTGACAACAGTCCGCCTGCTGTCGCCGCGGATTCGACTGTTCCCGGTTTGCTTCGCGGCAGGGGGCCATGTTTTCATGGTTAAGTAATGCTTCTTCATTGAAACTTCCTGGCAGATTAAAATTGTGTTTATTTTTTACTAGCTTATGCCTGCGACGTCATTCACCTAGTATGGAGCAACTTCGGAAACTATCCCAAGGGGTCTTTTATCTTTATGTCCTACCGAGCTCCAAATCTAACCCTCTGCAAAATTTCATTCAAATTCGCCCAGTAACGTTTGCGTGAAAGCATAACAAACAAACAAACTTTAACACTTATAATTATATTTGAGAATACAATTAAATTTTATCTGCTGCGTGACATATTATAATTTACTTAATAGTATTTTGGTTTGCCTTATTGTGTCTTCCAGTAGGTGGTAAGGAACTGATGATGAAGTAGTTTTGCATAGTTTTAGTTTAAAGAGGACCCCAATGATATTTTTGCCCCAGGGCCCTAGGTGACATAGCTACGCCACTGGCTCCCGATCGCGAACTATTATGCGTTTAGCGGGCCAGTGCGTTGTAAGCAGCGGCGCAGTGCGATGTTGCCCTTAGTGGTTGTGGAAGATGTTAGGAGCTAAGTGTCCATCTTCTGGAATAAATGGCTCAAAATTGGAAATTATAGGGAGAGTTGTTTCAAAAGTTCATCTCCTCTTGCGAATATCTCCCAAGGATAATATTGCACGAAAACACATTCCCCCAAAGCTTAGACGAGATCAAAGCTAACTATTATAACTTCTAGTTGTACCAATATGTCAAATTGGTATTGTGGTTATTTTATTTATGTTTACGATCATTCAGCAAAATTCAGCTTAGACCAAATGCAGCAAACCATTATAAATAATATGTATACTTATTTCGTATGTTATATTGTTCTCTCAAGTTAAAGTAGAAAAGGAAAATGTAAATAATAGTATCAAGCACTAGCATGTACCACAACTAGTATGTAAGGCACTGACTTATTCAGAAGACAGGAACTAAAATGTTATAAACAGTTGATGAACGCTTAATTGAACCATGCTAGTGCGTTAGGCGCGTAATTTATAACGGACGCTAGAATGAATAGTTAAAGGAACAATACACAAATATAAATACAGGGCTACTGTTAAATAATTCATAAACACGTGGGTCTTGATTTGCATGTTTGAATTCTCGGTCCTCTGTGTGAATCGTATGTGTAAACAATATAGCGAAACGTTGACCACGTCAGGCAGAATACATCTTGCTGCATTCTCCGACTCGAAAGGACAGGTGCTTAATTTGAAATCTCCGAGCCTCTCAGAATCCATGTCGTTCGATGGTGGCTTCGTTGGGGAACATGGCAGAAATCTGGTGCATGAATGACCTACAGGGTGTCCAGAAAAGGACTCCCTGATTTTAAAATTAAATATCTTGAAAACAAAGATCGATAGAGGAATGCAGTAAACGGTATGTTTATTGTGAAAGCTGTAAGAAGTTTCAAATGTTCAAATGTTTGTAGCACTTATGGGACTTAACTACGGGGTCATCAGTCCCTAAGCTTAAAAACTACTTATGAACTAGCTAAGACTAAGGCGTGGCCTGAGTGCAGCGGGGCGTAAAGCGGAGCGTGAAGCGGGGAGTACAGCGGGCAACTCAAACCCATGTGACGCTACGGAGGTGTCCTGGGGCGCTATTCTGTATCTTTCGTACCGTTCGGTTCGGTGTCTTTTTCTCGGTGGTTACGTCAATTTCGGTGCGGTAGCGAAAATGGTTATTCTGTACGTTTCTGTGGCCTGCTACCGCCCGAAACGGCCACCGAAATTTCGAGCGCTGCACCGAAAGCCGCTGAGGTTTCGGTGAGGCCGTTTGGTTCGTTTCGGTGGGCTTGGATTGCGAAGATAAATTATTATTTTAGCAATGCTGTGTCGTTTTAAATTCCGATAATGATACATCTGTTGTTTTTAAGTAATAAGTAACGTTAATTTTCAAGGTTGTCTACATATATTATCAGAATATTTCGTTAAAACTGCTAGCGTTCTAGAGTTTAATATAACGATATAGCACTTCTGTAAACTCTATTGCAATAAACTTTATCTTAAAATACGCATCTCGGTAATGTCTTTAATGCGCCGTTTCATTTATCCTGCAAACTCTCATATTACGGAAGTGTAAATACGAAATCTATCAAATACGGCGTCACCTTCGTTTTCGCCGTTCGCAAAGCTGTCGCGTCGTATTTGGCAAATTTTCGTATTTGTACGTGAGAATTACTCAAATATGCACTCCAGATACTCTGCCGCATTGAAAATCTTCATAAAATGAGCCATTTTCACCGCAATCTTAAGTTCCTGTCGTGCCAACTAGCACGTTACCGACGTATCTGAACGGTACTTAGTAGTGTTTTACCTTACTTTTCCGTACAAACTGAGTATTTATTACTTACAGAAACACTTTTACAACGTTTAAGTTAAAATGGAAAGGAATTTTGTGAAGTTAGATAGTGGAAATCATACAAATTAGCAGCAGTATAAATAACGGATAATCGTTCCGCAAAGAAGTCAATGGAAACAAAGACCGGCCAGTCTTGTAGACGCTGTGGTCTAGCGGTTAAGGCGACAGCCTCTTACTCTAAGTGTTTTAGGTTCGAATCCTTCCTGGTGCAAAATATTTTTTCACCAGTCATCTTGTTTGGAACACTTTTCTAGTGGTGTAAGAGAAGCATGAACTGCAATATTCTTTAGCATGTACATGTAAGAGCGAGCGCCAGTAGTAGTTTCTTCTACATCAGGGTTCACTCTTATTATAAAACAAAGGATGAAATTTCTGTGAGTGAAACAAACGTAAACTTTTTATTCATTTACTTTTTTTAGTCTTGTTACAAATAATTCATGTGTGACTACTCTCAATGCTTGAAATGCAGTTTGAAACAAAGAAAAGTTTTCAGCCTTCATGTTGACGATCACATAATCTTCAATATGAAGACTGAAAATTTTTGTACGTTTCAAACTATGTTTTAAGCACTGATGAGAGTCTGACAGCGACCAAAATCAAATTTTGCGACAGTAAAGAAATATTTGCGACTGCTCTTCATCAGCCGTATATGTTAACAGCCACTGATCACTTGGATTCAAGATGGAATCAAAAAGACGTTTCAGGTTTTGTCCAATTAACGACAGAAAATACTAAAACTGGTTATGAGTGAATCTAAAAAAATTCCTTTAGCTTTCCCGCATCGGCAAACAACTGTTTTGTTATTAAAATATTGTACGCTCTTCTTCAGTACAAAAACATTCACTAATTTGCGTTTCTAAGAGCTGTCTCCACTAATATGTAATCCTTTTCCTTTCACGCAACTTCCATGTACTTCTGTAGTGCCAAAATAAGAAATTTTTCACTGATAGCACTGCGCTCTCTCTGCTGCTAACGCCGCGTCTTCCCTCCCAGCGCGTTGAACTCGCGCCGCCACTATGAACCGCACAATTCTGCTCTCGTCTAGGACAAACGGTAGCACCTAACGTTTTCCAACAAACGGCAAAAATAAATTCAAACCTTTCCGAAACTTTTTCTCGCTTACACCCCCACAAAAAAATGTAAAGGGAAAAAGTTTGTCGCTTACTACATTTTGGACATTGATTTGGTAAAAATTCTGCGTCAGACGTGGGATTTTAATTTATTACTTCACTATCACTGAATATATTGGCCGGAAAGTTTGCAGACATCGACAACATATAGCACTGAAGGCAATTATAAAATTATTTTGCTGTGTGACGCTTAGTTTAGGAGATACGCTGTGATAAACATAGAGTACCGTGAATAAACAACTTTTCAGAAAAGTTTAAATATTCTCTGTTTTCAGTGACAAAAAGTTTTAATTAAATTAAAAAAAAAAGTTTCAGTAGGTAGTTCTCGGAACACACTGTCGTGTTATGTCGCCAAATTATAAAATACCAGACTTTCATTTTTTTACATTTTGATGTGCTGTCTCTCATGGTAGAAAACGCAGCGAACGCCGGCCATGGCTGCCGTCCCCCCTGCTCACCAGCAGTGCGCATGCGCGGAGAAGCAGTCAGGCGCTTCTGATTGGCTGATGAGAGCAGATCTGGCAATAGCGCCACCGTGAGCTTCGGTGTCCACGAAGACGGACCGCAACGCCACCGAAAGGCATACAGAATAACATAATGGAGATGCATCGATAACTCGACCCCTCGGTGCGCTCTCTGACCGAACCGAACTTTGGGGCGCCGAAAAGATACAGAATAGGGCCCCTGGCGACGGGCGTGCGGAGCGGCGGTTGTAGCGGGCGGCAGCAGCGGAGGGCGAGGCGTGCGCGGCCACCGCAAACACGTTCGTGTTTCTCGAGCGGGCGGCGAGCGTGCAGCGGGCGGTGAGACATCCCTTTGAGGAAATTATCTCTGCTATGCAAGAAAGACCAGAGATTTGGCAACCCAGCCCCAGTAAAATTATGAATAGGTCAGTTGTGAAGAAAATATGGAGTTAAATAGTAACGAAGCTGAATACTGATCGTATGTAACAGAACAAGAAGAAAATGATGGACAGTCGCAACCCATGACTCACTCATTACCTACCAGGAAAAGAAAGAGAAACGCAAATGCTTTGCGAGAGGACATGCTGGTATTAGAAAAGCAGACACTATTGCTGATGCAGAAGAGACTGAATCTGAAGCAAGATTATTTATTTCTGATTAGTACTCTGCCTGCGATGAAGAAGTTGTCTACCTACAGAAACTCCGTTTTCGGGGAAAGTTCAAAGATTTGTTGCTTGAAGCCATGACTGAAAAGACTGGTTTTTCCGTATCCCCCAGGACAATATCAAAATAAACTAAATACTTCTTGTTAATTAATACTTGACAAGTAAACCACATTAGGCTACCTGTTATGGTCGCCTTTAAATTACGAGGGGTCAAATGTAATTTTTCAGGTAATATAATGCTAACTTCAGATGTTTGTAAAGCTTATGGGACTTATCTGCGCGGTCATCAGTCCCTAAACTTAAAAACTACTTATGAACTACCTTATACTAAAGACGTCACAAACATCCATGCCAGTGGGGGGATTCGAACCCCCGATGGGGAACGGCCACACACATCGTAGCATAGCGCCTCAATGCGCTTGCTCATTCCGCCGCCGCCAGGATCTGATCGTAAACTTTCATACAGTGTACTGAACACTCCAAACACCTCTGTCTCACTAGAAAAATTGGACCTTTCTTTACACTGAATAAATCGACTTTTAAAAATGTATTTTCTTCCAATAAGAAATCAGTCAACACTGCATCCGACTCCATTGTTTGACCTCTGCCGGACGCAAAACGCTGTGTCGTCAGCTGGCCATGGCCTGGCGCGTCAGCTGGGTTGTGACGTCAGGAGCGTGCTGCCCGCTCCGCGCTCAGGCCGTGTGTTGCCCGCTGTACGCCCCGCCTCACGCTCCTCTTTACGCCCCGCTGCACTCAGGCCACGGCCTAAGGACAGCACAAATATCCATGCCCGAGGGGGGATTCGAACCCCCGACCGTAGAGGCCGCAGACCGTGACTGGAGCGCCTCAGTCACCTCGGTCACCGCGGCCTGCGTAAGAAGTTTATACGGCAGTTTGAAATAATAGTTACAAAAGCTGCTAACAGATGGCTCTGTAATCGCCATACGTAATTCCTAGTATAAATAGTTATCCGAAGCCCAGAGCGATCAGTTCCACTATTGAAACGTGAAAGGAGGTTAGCGTACCGAAGGAAGAGATTAAAACCATGTACTCCATTGAACAACGCGTTTTTCTGGTGCTAGAGTACCACAGGTTAGAAGAGAGTCCTACGGCAACAAGGCGAAGTTTTCAAGCTCGATTTAAGGTTCCAAAAGGACCCGATGCGAAAACCATTCGTACGCTCTTCGCAAAATTTCAACGAACGGGCAGCGTAACTGATGATCTAGTGGGGCATGTTGGCCGAAAGCAAACCGCAGTTATGCCTGAAAATATCGCCACAGTTTCTGGAATTATTCAGCGAAATCCAATGTCATCCGTCCGTAGAATTGCATCTGAGGCTGGTTTGAAGCGTTCCAGCACGGAGAAAATACTGAGAAAGAGCCTACACATGTTTCCATTCAAAATTCAAATGCACCAGGCCATACCCTTACGAGCTGTGCAACAAAGGTTTGCCTTTGCTAATCAGATGTTCACAATGATTGATAGTGAAGGATTTGATGTTGGCTGCATCTGGTTTACAGATGAAGCACACTTCCACCGTAATGGATACGTAAATAAGCAGAACTGGTGATTTTGGGGTTCCGAAAAGCCATATTGGTGTGAAGCGAAACCCCTGTATTCTCCTAAAGTTACTGTGTGGGCTGCACTATGCAGCAGAGGCATTATTGGCCCTTTTTTCATTCAAGAAACCGTCACTGGTGCACGTTACGTTGCAATTTTGGACTAATTTGTCGCCACGCAGCAAGCGTTAAAGGATCGAACAGGTACTGAATGTTTATGCAAGATGGAGCCCGACCACATCGGACCGAAGAAGTGTTTCGCTTTCTTGAGGAATACTTCGGGAATCGAGTCATTGCTTTGGAATATCCCTAATTTACTGGTGCAGGCATGGATTGGCCTCCATATTCGCCGGATTTGACTCCCTGTGACTTTTTTTATTTTTTATTTTATTTTTTTTTTTTTGTGGGGCACCGTGAAAGACATGGTCTACCCGAAGTATCCTGCCACGCTGGACGAGCTTTAATCGGCGATCTGTGGCATGAGAATCCATTTCGGTTGAGACACTACGAAATGTGATGGCGAATTTCATTATTCGTTTGCGCCACCTCTGTAGTGCCAATGGTGAACATATTGAAAACATTGTGATGTTTGCAAAGAATGTTTTCATACAATTATTTCACTTATATATGCCAATATGAGCTGTACAGTGTACAGCGCCATCTGTTAGCAGCTTTTGTAACTATTATTTCAAACTGCTGTATAAACTTGTTACAGCTTTCACAATAAACATACCGTTTACTGCATTCCTCTATCGATCTTTGTCTTCGAGATATTCAATTTTGAAATCAAGGAGTCTTCTTCTGGATACCCTGTATAAGTAGACAAAACAAATTAAATTGCCTGTGTCCGCCTCCGTAGTCTACTGGACTCCGGCACAGAGTAACATATACAGAGAAGCAGCCACCCCTAAACCACTGTCCTACGCTCCTCTCGTAGTTCTGTAAGATGCTAGCAGGTGTCAGGCGGTTCGCTGGCTTAGGGTACCTCTCGCACGTCAGAGGGTAGCGTGGAGGGGAGGCTGAGGGGAGAGCTCGTGCCGCCTGCCACGAGGCCACGGCTGTGTCCGGCGTTTGAGGGGAGGTGGTGGTGGGGGCAGCCGCTACCTGCCGCCTGCTCTGGCCAGTTTAAAGAGCTGCTTCTTACCGCAGCGCCATCATGGGACATCTTACGGAAGCTTCCCTCCCCGCACCCCTGAGCGTAGGACCGGGCCATTACGGAGGTTTCCCGTCTGTATATGTTTGTCTGTGACTCCGGGCACCATGGCTCTCTGTAATCAGAAAAAAAAAAAGCTGAGCCAAAGAACATGTAGAACCAAAACGAACTAACACGATCACCGTCCACAAGAACAAGAACTACCCATAGAGCAAAAAAAAAAAAAAAAAAAAAAAAAAAAAAAAAAAAAAAAAAAAAAAAAAAAAAAAAAAAAAAATTGGATAGCGGACAGCGCGATGCTTGCCACGCAGGGGGTCCGGATTCGATTCCCGGTCGGGTTGGAGATTTTCTCCGTTCGGGGACTGGGTCTCGTGTCAACCTTATCGTCATTCCATCATCATTGACACGCAAGTCACCGAAGTGGCGTCAGATAAAAAGACTTGCACCACCCCTTGCACCACGACCCCAGTGGGGGTCCAACGGTCATAAATTCCACACGATCATTATCATCATCAATTGCCTGTGACATTGTTGCACAATTGACATAAATAATAATTGAATAATTCAATAATTTTTGCAGTAGGTTTTGATCTTATGAATATGTGAAATACAATAATACAAAATGAAATGGCATAACTGAAGACCGGGCTGCCAACCGTCAGCTTTGACCCACGACGTGTCAACATGTCAGAAAACCAGTATATGGGATAATCTCTAAATACTTATGTATTGTAGATAATAAATAATCTGTGGTTATCCTCGTAAATTACAGATTACAACGACAGAATGTTCCATCGATCACCTGAAAAAAAAAAAAAAAAAAAAAAAGAAAACTCCCTCTCTGTTAACCTATACCTCACTGTATCAGAGTCAAGCTACAGATCTACGTACTTCTTCATCTACTTACATACTCCGCAATCCACCATAAGGTGCGTGGCGGAGGGTACACTGTACCACTACTAGGCATTTCCTTTCCTATTCCATTCCCGAATAGAACGAGGAAAAAAAGAATGCCTATAATCCTCCATACGAGCCCTAATTTCTCTTATCTTGTCATTGTGATCTTTACGCGAAATGTAAGTAGGTGGCAGCAAGATCGTACTACACTCGGCTTCAAATTCCGGCCCCCTAAATTTCCTCAACAGAAATTCACGAAAAGAACGTCGTCTTTCCTCCAGCGATCCCCAATTGAGTTCCCGGAGCATTTCCGTGACACTCCGCACATTGGTCGAACCTACCAGTAACGAACCAAGCTGCTCGCCTCTGAAATGCTTCTATGTCTTCCTTTAAAATGATCTGCTGCGGGTCCCATGCACTTGATCAATACTCAAAACGTGGTCATACAAGCGTTTCATAAGCGGTCTCCGTTACAGATGAAGTACATCTTCCCAAAATTCTACCAATAAACCAAAGTCGGCTGTCCGCCTTACTCACAACTGTCCTTACATGTTCGTTCCATTTCATATCGCTCTGCAATGTTACGCCTAGATATTTGAACGACGCGACTGCATCAAGAAGTTCACTACTAATCATGTATTCGAATATTATGGGCTTGTTTTTCCTACCATGCGCATCACCTTACCTTTTTCTACATTGAGAGCTAGTTGCCATTCTTCGCACCAACTAGAAGTTTTGAATAAGTCATCCTGTATGTTATTACAGTCAATTAAAGACTACACCCTCCCATACACCACAGCGTCAGCAGCAAACAGAGGCAAATTACAAGTTACTGTGTCCATCAGATCATTTATATAGATAAAAAATAATAGCGGTCCTATCACACTCCCCTGAGGCACGCCTGACGGTACACTCGCCTCTGATGAACACTCGCCGTCGAGAACAACGTACTGCGTTCTATTACTTAGGAAGTCTTCCAGCCAGTCACAAATCTGTGAACCTATTCCATAAGCTCGTATCTTCCTTAGCATTCCAGTGTGGCACCGCGTCCAGAAAAACACAATCCGCGTGTTGCCCTTCATCCATGGCTCGCAACATGTCAAGTGGGAAAAGTGCAAGCTGAGTTTCACAAGAACGATGTTTCCTAAAACCGTGCTGATTCACAGAAAGAAGCTTTTGCGTTTTAAGGAAATTTACTATATTCGAACTGAGAATATGTTCCAAAAATCTACAGGAAACTGACGTCAACGAAATTGGCCTGTAATTATATGGGTCATTTCTCTTTCCTTTCTTATAAACGGGAGTCACCTGTGCTTTTTTCCAATCACCAGGAACTTTGCGCTGAATTAAAACTTCGCGATAAATGCAAGCTGAGTAAGGGGCCAATGCTGCAGAATACTATTTGTAAAGCCGAAGTGATATTCCATCAGGACCAGCAGACTTTTTCGTATTTAGCTCTCTCAGCTGCTTCTCTACACCGGAAATACCTATTACAATGTCCTCCATTTCGGAGTTCGTACGTTGATCAAGTGATGGTACATTTGTGCGGTCCTCCTGTGTGAAAGATTTCTTAAAGGTTAAATTTAGAACTTCAGCTTTCCGTTTGCTTTCTTCTATTACTGCACTGGAATGCTCAACGAGTGACTAGATAGTGGGCTTTGACCCGCTTATCAATTTTACATAGGACCAAAATTTTTTCGGGTTCTCGGAAAGATCTTTTGCTAAGGTATGGCTGTGGTAATTATTGTATGCTTCGCGCATCGATCTTTTTATTGACGCACGAATCTCTACTAACTTATGCCTGTCATCGTTTGCGTGTTCTTTTTTGAACCGAGCGTGCAATAGTCTTTGCTTTCTCAGTAGCTTTCTAACATTATTATTATACCACGGTGGATCTTTTCCATCCTTAATCGACTTTACAGGCACGTATTTCTCTAACCCTTTATGTACAATGCATTTAAATTTAGTCCACAATTCCTCTACATCCATTGTACCGGTACTAAACGATGTCCATTCATTTTGTAAGTGCGATCCTAACAATTGCTTATTGGTTCTTCCTAACAAAAGAACGCTCCTAGCCTTCTTGATTGGTTTATGAAATTTGGCCACCATCGACGCTATGACGATATCATGATCACTAATTCCTACCTCTACACAGACATCGTTAATAAGTCAGGCCTGTTCGTAACTATAAGGTCTAAAATATTTCCATTGCGCGTGGGTTGGCGGTTTAACTGCTCAAGACAGTTTTCGGAGAATGTTTCCAAAAGTAACTCGCAAGATTGCTTGTCAGTACCACCTGAAATTTAACTAGAGAGTTCCCAATCTATACTCTTAAGGTTGAAGTCTCCTCCGACTAATATTACATGGCCCGGATACCTACGCACTACATGGTGTATACTTTCTTTCAATGACTTTAAAACTGCTACAGCAGCACTGGGGGGCAGGTAACAACACCCAACTATTAATTGTACTTCTTTTAGACCTGTTATAAGTGCCCAGATAACTTCTCAGTTACTTTCAACCTCGATCTCAGTAGAAGCAATATCTTTGTCCACAGCGATGAACACTCCCCCTCCAGTTGTGTCCAATCTATGTTTCCGATACACATTCCACCCTTCGCTAAATACTTCTGAACTTGCCACATCGTGATTTAACCAGCTTTCGATGCCTAAAACTATCTGAGCACAATAATCTCCATGCCGCGCGGCTAGTTCGAGAACTTTGTTTTTAATAAAGTTCACGGCTAATATTTTCATAGTCAAATTTTTTAGCCGGACGCGGCCTGAATTCGCTGTTTGAATGTTGACAGACGAGTGCTCATCAGATCACTTTTTAAACACAAAATTGTAATATGTAATCTATGTTCTTGTAAACAAATTATCGTCTTTAACTCCGCTACCACATAATTCCTGGCGTCACCTGCAAACACGCACGCGCACGACAACACACAGATGCCACGGATCAAAGCTGACGGCCGATGCCCCCGTCTGTACATGAGCCAATGAAATTACTGGTGCTTGTAGATCGTACCAAGTATGGCAGGCCGCCCGCGGTGGCCGAGGAGACTGAGGCGCTTCAGTCACGGTCTGCAACGCCACTACGGTCGAGGGTTCGAATCCCCCCCTCGGGCATGGATATTTGTGCCGTCCTAGTCCGTAAGTAGTTCATAAGTAGTTTGTAAGTTTAGGGAGTGATGACCCCGTAGTTAAGTCCCATAAGCTTTACAAACATTTGAACATTTTTTGAAGTATGGCAGCTGGATGGTTGCCCATAGAAAAAATACACACATAACAAAAGGCACAAACAATAAATAACAATAACTAAATGAAATTACTGACGATGAAAGATCGTTATTGGTATGGCAATTCGGTGGATATTCATAAAATGTTCAAATGTTTGTAAATCTATCGGACCAAACTGCGTGGTCATCAGTCCGTAGCTTGTTGTTGTTGTTATGGTCTTCAGTCCGGAGACTGGTTTGATGCAGCTCTCCACCCTACTCTACCCTGAGCAAGCCTTTTCATCTCCTCATAAGAACGACAATCCACATCCACTTGAATCTGCTTACTATACGCGTCTCTTGGTCTCCCTCTGCGATTTGTATCCCACACACTTCCCTCTAATGCTAAATTTACGATTCCTCGATGTCTAAGAATGTGTCCTACCAAGCGATCCCTTCTTTTAGTCAGGGTATGCCAAAAATTCATTTTCTCACGAATTATGTTCAGTACCTCTTCATTAGTTATGCGATCTACCCACCTAATCTTCAGCATTCTTCTGTAGCACCACATTTCAAAAGCATCTATCCTCTTTCTGTCCGCACTGCTTATCGTCCATGTTTCACTCCCGTACAAGGCAACACTCCACACAAATGCCTACAGAAAAGACTTCCTTACACTTAAATTAATATTCGATGTTATCAAATTTCTCTTTTTCAAAAATGCTTTTCTTCCCATTGCCATTCTATTATTTTCTATCTATATAAATGATCTGATGGACAGAGTAAGTTGTAATTTGCGGCTGTTTGCTGATGATGCTGTGGTGTATGGGAGGGTGTCGTCTGTAACTGACTGTAATAGTATACAGGTTGACTTAGACAAAATTTCTAGTTGGTGCGAAGAATGGCAGCTAGCTCTCAATGTAGAAAAATGTAAGGTGATGCGCATGAGTAGAAAGAACAATCCTATAATGTTCGAATACAGCATTAGTAGTGAGCTTCTTGATGCTGTGGCGTCGTTCAAATATCTAGGCGTAACATTGCAGAGCGATATGAAATGGAACGAGCATGTAAGGACAGTTGTGAGTAAGGCAGACAGCCGACTTCGGTTTATTGGGAGAATTTTGGGAAGATGTACTTCACATGTAAAGGAGACCGCGTATAAAACGCTTGTACGACCACGTCTTGAGTATTGCTCAAGTATTTGGGATCCGCAGCAGATCGGTTTGAAGGAAGACATAGAGGCGGTTCAGAGGCGAGCAGCTAGATTTGTTACCGGTAGGTTCGACCAATGTGCGGAGTGTCACGGAAATGCTCCGGCAACTCAATTGGGGATCGCTGGAAGAAAGACGACGTTCTTTTCGTGAATTTTTGTTAATTAAATTTAGAGGGCCGGAATTTGAAGCTGAGTGTAGTATGATCTTGCTGCCGCCTACTTACATTTCGCGTAAAGATCACAAAGACAAGATAAGAGAAATTAGGGCTCGTACGGAGGCATATAGGCATTCTTTTTTTCCTCGTTCAATTTGAGAGTGGAATAGGAAAGGAAATGCCTAGTAGTGGTACAGTGTACCCTCCGCCACGCACCTTACGGTGAAGTGCGGAGTATGTATGTAGATTCTGCATTTTATATCCTCTGTACTGCGACCATCGCATGTTATTTTACTACCCAAGTAACAAAACTCATCTACCACTTTCATTGTTTCGTTACCTAATCTAATTCCTTCAGCACCACCGGATTTTCTAAGACCGCATTCCATTATTTTTGTTTTGCTCTTGTTAATGTTCATTTTATACGCTCTCTTCAACACACTGTCCACTCCATTCAACTTCTCTTCCAGGTCCTTTGCTGTCTCTGACAGAATTACAATGTAATCCGAAAAACGCAATGTTTTTATTTCTTCCCCCTGAACTTTAATCCCTATTCCAAATTTTTCCTTGCTTTCCTTCACCGCCTGCTCGATGTACAAATTGAATATCATCGGAGAGAGGCTACAACCCTGTCTTACTCCCTTCCCAACTGATGCTCCCCTTTCATGCCCTTCGAGTCTAATAACTGCGGTCTGGATTTTGTACAAGTTGTAAATAACTCTCCTTTCCCTGCATTTAACCCCTGATGACTTCAGAATTTGAAAGAGTGTATTCCAGTCAACATTGTCAAAAGCTTTTTCCAAATCTACAAAAGCTAAAAATATAGGTTTGCCTTTCCTTAATCTATCTTCTAAGATAAGACGTAAAGTGAGTATTGCCTAAGGGAAACTAACCTATAGACTGCATACTTTATTATTATTATTTGTGTTCATCTGTGAGATCTATGGTTCGCGGTCGTTCTTTCAGTTTTTTGGTGGTTGCTCGGTGAATGGTGGGTTCAGCTTTTTTTATTACAGAGGGTGTTTAGCCCCCTGACCAGACGCGCTGAGCCACGGCGCCCGCATCGCTCGGCTACTCGCATATTCATAGTTTCGCGACTTACGTATTATTGCTCAAAGGCGTCCTGGGCACACCACTACACAGGGCTGGCCTTAGGCATGTGCAAACTGCAGTAGCATAGGCCCCCCGCTCAAAACATTAGAACGTAATTTGAAAATTATCACCCGTAATTTTGTTCCTGAAACTACTTTCAATGTAATGTTCAAATGTTTGTTAAACTTGTGGGACCTAACTGCCGGGTCATCAGTCCCTAAACTTACGAACTAACATATACTGAAGACAGCACAAACGTTCATGCCCCAGGGGGGGGATTCGAACCCCCGACGGGGAATGGCCTCGCGCATCGGAGCATAGAGCCTCAATGCGCTCGGCCACTCCGCCGCGGCTAATGTAATGTAATTCCAATATATAGCCATGGTAACACGACTATGGTCACTGGAGTATGACTCACAAGGCCGCGGAGGAGTAGCCGAGCGGTGTAAAGCGTCTCGCTGCGGAGCGCACGGTTGCTCGCCCTGGAGGTTCGAGTCCTCCCTGGGGGCATGGATGTGTGTGTTTGTCCTTAGGTTAGTTTACCTAGGTTTAAGTAGTTTGTAAGCTACGGACTGATGACCAGGCAGTTTGGTCCGATAGATTTACAAACATTTGAACATTTTATGTCTCACAAGGAAAGTACATGGGCTCGAACAAACATATCTGTATGAACGTTTGGTTACAGGATCTCTACGTACACGTCAATGTGCTGGTGGGTGTCGTTTTTCTGCAAAGCTCTGCAACCATGCTCTAGATAGCACTGTAGATGTAATTGTAGACGGCATACATAATGCAGATATCTTAACTATAACTTATGTAGATTAGATGAGATTAGTTTTTCGTTCCATAGATCCATGTTGAGGGGATCCTCGTGGATGTGGAACATGTCAAGAAACAAAATTTACAAGTTGAATAATAGATAATACTAATAATATAAATACAGATACATACACTTATAATATAAATACAGATACATAAATTTTTAAGTTTTTTTTTTTTTCTTCTAGCGAATTGTCATCAAAAGCCGTGATGATAGATGCAACTTCAGCCTTCTTCCCGAAAAACTGTTGGTATTCACTGCCACTGCTTCCATCGCCTCTTCCCGCACTTACCGTAGCACTACCGCTTGCAATGAGTTGTTCGTCATTATCATCCCTATTATCATTATTATGAGTTTGTAACAACAGTATCTAACTTATGCTCATATTTCTGTACCATAACAGAACCGAGAAAGCATGCAAATGATTCATCTTCTACACTAATACCATCTTCACGAAGAAGGGTTCTTCGTAACTTCATATCAACTAATCGCAATACATTAGCAGGATTGATTAGCAATCGCCGCCCCATCTAACGCTTCACCACACAAATAACATCACAAAACGCAACTTCGGAGGCACACTGCACCGTCCCTACTGGCGAACCGACAGGTCAAAGTGCAATGCGGCATGGCACACGCAGAGGCCTCTAACGGAAGACTGCAGAGTTTTGCAGATGCGGGAGTATCACTAGTGCAATAAGGGATCTTTACATTATCTCTCATACGGTTTTGGTGTATATGTGTTTGTTCGAGCCCAAGTAGTTTCCTTGTCAGGTGTAGAAAATTATGCCTGTATCGAAGGAACCAGGGGTCACGATATTGATGCACTGTCTATAGAAGGCTGTTTCAACAGGCTGCTCCGCAAGCAGGAGTGCACATGAGGACTCACTGCCTCAGCTCGGAGCTGTGGTGGTGGGGGAAGCTGACGTCACGCACACCAGTACGGCACTGTATGTACCGGGTGATCAAAAAGTCAGTATAAATGTGAAAACTTAATAAATCACGGAATAATATAGATAGAGAGGTAAAAATTGACACACATGCTTGGAATGACATGGGGTTATATTAGCATAAAAAAAGTTTAAATAATGTCCCACAGATGGCGCTGGACACCAAAACGTCAGTGACTGCAACCGTGACGGGTGAGAGGTACGCCGATATGCTACAGCATCGCATCATCCCCAGCCTGGCTTATAAACACCTGCTGGAACGTACGATTTTTATGCAGGATGGCGCTCCACCCCATATTGCTAGACGCGTGAAAGATCTCTTGTGCGCGTCGTTTGGTGATGATAGTGTGCTCAGCTGCCACTTTCGTCATGCTTGGCCTCCCAGGTCCCCAGACCTCAGTCCGTGCGATTATTCGCTTTGCGGTTACCTGAAGTCGCAAGTGTATCGTGATCGACCGACGTCTCTAGGGATGCTGAAAGACAAAATCCGACGCCAATGCCTCCGGACATGCTTTACTGTGCTGTTCACAACATTATTCCTCGACTACAGCTATTTTTGAGGAATGATGGTGAAAATATTGAGCATTTCCTGTAAAGAACATCGTCTTTGCTTTGTCTTAATTTGTTATGCTAATTATTGCTTTTCTGATCAGATGAAGCGCCATCTGTCAGACATTTTTTGACCTTTGTTTTTTTTCGGCTCTAGTAAAACCCTATTCATTCCAAGCATGTGTGTCAATTTTTTCCTCTCTATCTACATTATTCGGTGATTTATTAAGTTTTCAAATTTATACTGACTTTTTGATCACCTGGTATATCTAGTGTTTTACACGCCAGTACTCGGCGGCCATAAGGAAACAGACGCGCTCGCTTAGTTCCTGTCAGTGAGTGATTGTGACAACAGCAAAAGTGTCTAATCGAGACACACCAGTTCCTGTTTCTTTAGAAGAACTGTATCTCTTCACTAACAGAGACATACGTCCACAATGTCTAATGGCACACAAAACTCTTATTGCACAAAAAAATTCAATCCACAGCGTATTACAGAAAAAAAGTAGTACAACTCCTATTTTTCCTTGTTTGTCTCACATCCCTACAATTTCTATGAGGAAGTAAATTGGGTCTGTATTTTCTTGCACTGTCTTTCGAAATTGAAAACCTTAGTGTTTGTGCCATTTCTTGTGATAAATGCTGGATTAGCCGTTATGCCATTTATTGTTGCCCCTGTTTAACGCGTTCTGGAACTTTTCAAACAGGCGACTTTTGGTTACTCTATTTATTGACAATGAAACTGGCATGTTATTCAATTACCTGAAGTATGCTATCTAATATATACAGCAGAGTGTCCGTATGTTTGTACGTGTTGCATACAAATCTGCAGTTTTGTTCCAATCTTTATGAAATTTTGTACACGTAAGCTCCAATCCATGAGGACGGTCGCCGTAAGTGTAAGAATCACATGCGATATATAGTTCACGAGATATGACGTCATAAACAATGAGATGCGCGATAAACTGCTGCATTTTGCGACAATGCTGCTCATTTTCTCCTAAATCATTCGACCGATTTCAACCAAATTTGGTACACACATTCCTTACCGTGAGGTAACAATTGCTGCTGGGTTAAGAATCACATACGACACATGGTTCAGAAAAACAATAGGAATCTCATAAAACTGCCACATAATGCGGCGAGACTTTATAAATACGCTATATGAGAGTACTTAGCGACTTGCAACAAACTTTAAACATAATTTCAAACCTTTATTAAACCTTTTCTCGCTGGCAACCATAGTAAAATGATGAAAGGAAAAAAGTCTCTCGCTTACTACTTTTCCGCTGTTTATGGAGTAAAACTACGGCTCTCGGTATGAAGTTACAATTTATAATTTGAAATTGTAGCGACAGGAAATTTTACAGACAGTATACACATATATAATTGAATGTACCTTCTAAATTGTATCACACTACGATATGTAATTCATGAGATATGAGCACATAAGCAGTAACGTTCGTGGAAAACCACCTCATCACGCACCAAGTTTTAATCTATTACTTCTTTACTATTAATTGTATTCTCAAGTGATTTTACAGAAATACAGCCCTTATACAAATAAATATATACCTGAAAAATTGCAGGAATAACTAAATAAATACCCGGGCAACGCCGGGTTTTCAGTTAGTTATACCTAAAATAGAAAACATAGCCTTCTTTTCTCGGAGACCGAAATCTTTGTTATGAAATTAACTGTAAAAAAATGTTCAAGTGTTTGTAGAGCTTAAGGGACTTGTCTACGGTGTCATCAATCCCTAAACTTACAGAATACATATGAACTAGCTTATACTAAAGACGAAACAAACATCCATGCCCGAGGGGGGATTCGAACCCCAGACGGAGAACGGCCTCGCGCATCGTAGCATAATGCCTCAATGAGCTCGGCCGCTCCACCGCGGCTCCAGTTATATAGCGGCTTCCTTTGATATTTTGGCAAATAGCGGAAAAATTCATTATACACTTGATAGGAAATGCTCTTAGCGTTGGTTCTGTGAAACAGGCGTTTAAGATTGTAAAATAATGCCACCATAAACATGCATTATGAAATTTCAGTCGTGAAACAAAAAAAGTTCACATGTTTTTAAATCTATCGGACCAAACTGCGTGGTCATCAGTCCGATATGATATTATCTCTGAGGATTTATCTGGTGCTACGCGTCCCGTATTTGCATGTAGATAACTGGCAGGGTCAATTACAGCTGTTTCAGAAACGATTGTGCCAGTCGCGGTAATTGGAATGGCAGTTTCTCGTGACGTCACAGCCCAGCCGGCTGCTTCACTTGCACATACGCACGCCGCAGCCGTGTGCCCCATTCGACAACACAACAGCTCACGGCAGAGAAGCGGTGCCATGCTAGCACAGAGCACCTTCTATCACCCCGTTTACATGGGCCCCCAAAACCGGATTTCTGAAACCGTTTTCCCAATTCCGCTTTTGGATGGTCATGTAAACACTCCAAAATCGATTATGGAAATCCGCTTTCCTAAAGCGGGCCGGCCGCGGTGGCCGAGGTGACTGAGGCGCTCCAGTCACGGTCAGCACGGCCACTACGGTCGGGGGTTCGAATCCCCCCTCGGGCATGGATATTTGTGCCGTCCTAGTTCGTAAGTAGTTCATAAGTAGTTTGTAAGTTTAGGGACTGATGGCCCCGTAGTCGAGTCCCATAAGCTTAACAAACATTTCAACATTTTCCTAAAGCGGTTTTCCAGTTCCACAATCGTTTTTCGTGCCCATGTAAACGCAACCGTTTTTGAAGCGTTCTTGGCTTGTCAGGTAGTGTTTTCTTGTTAAGAATTTTCGGCACATATGGAAATAGTGATATTTTCTAATGTGAAATAAAAGTATAAATATTAGAGTGAACATAAATCTCTGTATTTAAATAAAGAAAAATAGTGATTGTGCTGACTACATCAGGAACTGAATCAGCTGTTTTTCAGCCGCCATGTTAAGTGGATTAGGAAATCCGATTCAGGCTGTGCCATGTAAACACGACGGCGAAAAACGGTTTACGAAAATCGGTTTTCGTCTTCCGGAAGACGTGTTGCATGTAAACGTAGTGTATGCTCTGTGCCTGCGAGCAAGTGAGCGCTCCCTAGCTCACGGGCGAGCACGCCAGCTGTAACAGCCTGGCTATAGTAACATCCATTGTCAACACGTGAGTATTGCTCGCGTTTAAATTAAGAGGTACGCGATTCATTGTTTCTCAGTGCCACTTTCTGCTCATCTCTGCGGCTGATAATCAACCATTACTCTCGTCTGCTAGCAGATGTTTGCCGCAAGACAGGCTGTTCAAGCTTAGTGATGGAAACAACAGAATGAAAACAATCGATTCATTCGGTTGTTCGAAAATATTCGACTCATTCGGTTGTAGTTTTGCGTATCGGTTGAATTATTCATTCATTCTTTTGAGTGAAACCAAGCCTTTAATTGGATCGGTAGGGGGCGGTACGGCGTACCGCCTAAAATTCAAACTCGCTATTAGCGTACCCAGTGGCGGCTGGTGATAATGTGCTAATGTGCTGCAGCACACTGTAAATATATTACTAAAATTATGCCATTTCTCTTCTAAAGCAAGCGAGAAATCGGAAAAGGACATCCTTTTTCTTGGAATGCGATCCAGATATCACAATAAAATTATGCGAATACCCTTCCAATACGTATTACAATGCTAGTAATAAGGATGAAAGCGCATTTTGGAGCGCCGTCGCCGCGATAGCTGGAAACCAGCTCCGTGTGCTGAAGTGGGATTCAGCCACGCTGGTACGTGCGCAGAGGGGCGGCGCAGTCTGTTCGCTAGTGCGCATGCGCAGACGTGACGTCAGGCCTGGCGAGTCATGTGTGCTGAGACCGACTGCTGCACCAGATCAATATTTCTCTTTGCACTGCTTGTAACGGTTGCGAAAGAATAGCATATGCAGTGGCGTAGCTATGTCACCAAGGGCCCCAGGGCAAAGTGACATTGGGGTCCTCTTCTAACTATACAGATGCAAAACTACTGCATCATCAGCTCCTTACCGCCCACTAGAAGATATAATAAGTACTACTAAGTAAATTATTATGTGACACGCAGCAGATAATATTTCAAAATGTTTAATGTTTGTAAAGCTTATTGGACTTAACTGCGAGGTCATCAGTTCCTAAACTTAAAAACTTTTTATGAACTAACTTGTAAGAAAGACAGCACAAACATCCATGCCCGAGGGGGGACTCGTACTCCAGAGGGGGAACGGCGTCGCGCATCGTAGCATAGCGCCTCAATGCGCTCGGCCGCTCCGCCGCCGCGGCAGATAATATTTAACCGTACTCTCTAATATAGTTAAAACTGTGAAAGTTCGTTTGTTTGTTATGCTTTCAGGCAAAAATTACTAGGTGGATTTGGATGAAATTCCGCAGAAGAATAGAGTTAGACATGGGTAGGACATACAGATAAAACGACCACATGGTACAGTTTTCTAAGTTGATCCATACTAGACGAATGTAGTCGCAGGCAGAAACTAGTAAAAAATAAACAATGAAGAAGTATTACTCAACCACGAAAACATGGCCCCTGCCGCGCAACAAACCGGGAACAGTCAAGTCAGCACTCGTGCGGCCGCGGTGACAGCAGGCCGACTGTTTTCAGAGCCAACAACTCACTCTCGCTACGTTTTCATAGCTTCAGTACATTACAGTAATAATAATATGGGTACACGATTAAAAACTAGTCAGTTTCATTTTAACACAGTCAATGTGCTCCGATTCATTTTCTTTCCTTTGTGTCAGTGAAGCGAAATTATTAAGTGCACTTTACGTGTTTCACAATCTTCTGGCATTTCTTTATTTGAAAGGAGACGAAGTCGCAACAGAAGCGGCTCTAAAATTGTGCAATATAGGAACTGTAGTAGGCTTTAAGATCTTTTTAGGGTGAAGTCTCAGTAATTCTTAGAGATAATTTAAAGATTACGCAAATAATCGTCTTCTTTAAAACACATGTTACTAATACTCGCGTTTTTAATATGGAGACTTTCACTTCTGATATATAAAGCAGAGTGTCCGTTTGTACGTGTTGCATACAAATCTACAGTTTTGTTCCAATCTTTATGAAATTTTGTACAAGCAAGCTTCAATCCATGAGCACGGTCGCCTAAGTGTAAGAATCACATACGATATCTAGTTCACGAGATATGACGTCATAAACAATGAGATGCGCGAAAAACTGCTGCATTTTGCGACAATGCTGCTCATTTTCTCCTAAACCATTGGACCGATTTCAACCAAATTTGGTACACACATTGCTTACCGGCACATGGTTCAAAAGATATTACGTCATAACCAATAGAAATCGCAAAAAATGCCATATAATGCGGCGAGATTTTCGAAATACACTGTATGAGAATGGCAGTGCTTAGCGACTTGCAACAAACTTTAAACATAATTCCAAACCCTTATTGAACTTTTTCTCGCTGGCAACAATAGTAAAATGATTAAAGGAAAAAAGTTTCTCGCTTGCTATTTTTCCGCTGTTTATTGAGTAAAACTACGGCTCTCGGTGTGACGTTACAATTTATAATTTGAACACTACAAATTGTAGCGACAGGAAATTTTACAGACAGTATACATGTATATTCAATGTAGTTTCTAAATTGTGTCACAGTACGACACGTAGTTAATGAGATATGAGCACATGAACAGTAACGTTCATGGAAAACCACCCCATCACACACCAAGTTTTAATCTATTACGTCTTTACTACTAGTAATATTCCCAAGAGATTTTAAAGACGTACAACCGTTATTCAAATAAATATATACCTAAAAAATTACAGTAAAAACAACATAAATACCCGGGCAACGCCGGGTTTTCAGCTAGTCTTCTATAAAGCTAAATCCATCAAGTACACGTTTCAGGGTCTTTTAGAAATTTTTGAGGAGTCTTTTATTTTGTTTTCACAGATGCAACAGCAGCACAATTCGGTATTATTAATGTCAACCAGATCGTGATAGAACACAAAAATAAACAATAACAACAACTAATACACTTGCTGTAACAAGTAGGAGAGCGCGCGAACTGTACGGAGCTTCTCGACGGTGACGTAATGCGCAGAACGGTGAAAAATTTCGGTTTTGCGCATCTAGTATGGGCTCCCCATGACTTGGAAGGCTGTGAGCAGCTTTGAAGGTGCCGCTACATCTGCTCCTACGCCGATTGAAGTGTGCCGATTGTTGTGCACGGCGTAAAAATTGGAACGTGTCTCATGGAGGCCGAGGGGCCCCTGGAGCTCGGGGGGCCCGGGGCACTGCCCCGCCTAGCCCTATGATAGCTACGCCACTGAGCATATGACGAATATTGCGGCATACAGAGTCAAATAGCGCGCTGGCTCAGGCGTTTTTCGCGTTGTCTCTCAAACCTACTTGTGTGAGGCTCGTATTCAAATACCTCTGAGTCCAAATTTTTAATTTCTGTAAATAAAACTAAAATCACAAACAACATTAGTAATGTATAACCAACATGCGAGTGAAACTGCGCTTTTCAGCCAATCAGTTTCATTGGTCACTTGTGTAGAATGCAGATGACTTGTTGGGGATATTGCTAAGCTCCGTTATTTCCATTGTCAGTTACGCTTTTTATTTTAGTATATTTTGTTTCCTGTTTATTTTTGTAATACTGTAGCACACTGGTCAAATTTTGTACGAGCCGACACTGAGCGTACCGGATAAAATTCTTTCTTAAATCTGTAAAATAATAGACTAACTGTAAATGGCGAATAGATTTCGAAAAGAAAAATTCGAAAGTTTTAGGTTCGTTGGAGTTGCGATCATAACCACCCAAGCATTCAGATTTGCAGTTTCGCACAATTCCAGTGGAATTTGACTGGCGGTCAAATGTTAGAATTAGCCAATGGCGAGATCCGACTAGTCTGAACCGAGACAGAGGAAATGCTTTTTACCGTCTCCAAAGCGTTTAAGAACCTTGCTCCAAAGAGATAATCCACTACATAAGCAAAATCTTTTGTATGCAATATCGTTGCCTATACGTTGAAGAAAGCAAGTGCGAAATTCTGGCAATACTTTAAAAAATTTAATGGACAGTACATTGCAACATTTTGACTTCATTTCCATTGATCGAATCATGAAACACTGCACTAGTTATGTATGTTTTCATGCTTAGTACGACATGTTTGAGAGCGACTCATTGTCAAGATAAAATATTCATCGTAACTATTATGGCAGCGGTGGAGTAGCCGAGCGGTCTAAAGCGTCTCGCTGCGGAGCGCGCGGTTGCTCGCCGTGGAGGTTCGAGTCCTCCCTGGGGCATGGGTATGTGTGTTGTCCTTAGGTTAGTTTACCTAGGTTTAAGTAGTTTGTAAGCTACGGACTGATGACCACGCAGTTTGGTCCGATAGATTTACAAACATTTGAACATTTTTAACTATTATGTTTACTTAACCGTCTTTTTCCCACTGTAGTCAGTGTGTCGTAGCACTAGTAGGAACTAAAACAGAAGACAATTTTAATGTGTTTGAACAATGCTTCTTCAACCGGCTGGATGTATACATGTTCAACTGTTGTAACGCTGCCAGTTTTGCTTCTTACGGCGGTAAACGCATGCTTTCGTCTTTAAAAGTTCTACGCAGTTCCATTGTCCGAATTTTGCAATGGTTTTCGTACTTGTAAGTCTACTTTTAATTCCCGGCAGCAACATGCACTATTATAGTCTTCTGGAACGCCACTCCTGATTAGTTACGATATGTCGTCGTCGTCCAAATCCGATGGGTGGTATCCTCATGAACACTAAACCTTTGAATACAATAAAAATCAATTAAAATTCTGTAAATTGTAGCTGTATTTTGATAGTGTATTAACATGCCTAAATCTTTACTTTATTGATTTTCTAAAAATGTCCATTTGACTCATTTCATGTGGATTTAGCGGAGACCGCCTAAATTTGTTTCCGCTGAGCAGAGTACCGCCTAATTTCTTTTCCAACTAAAGCAATGAGTGAAACCAGTCGGTGGGACCGTGGGAGCAACCGAATAAAAACATCCACACAGTCAGTTCGATTACTCATTCCTTCTTTTGAGTCAAATCAGTCGCCGGGACAACTGAATGAAATTATGGATTATTATTCTTTTTTTTTCGAATGAAATAAGTCTGTAGGAGCAAACGAATGAAAACATTCGACACTTTTGCAGTATGTTACATTGAGTGAATTTCTCCTTCTGTCTTGTCAACTGAAAATGTGCAGCTGTTTTTCTGTTGAAACCATGTAATCATTCTTTCAACTTATGACGCGTTTTTGTTATATAGGTTACCACATATTACATCACCTGTTGATCGTCGTCGACGTCTTGAGCTCGCCTGCCAATTACATTTATAAAACTTTCAAAATAATGTATGTGTGACCTGGGTTTTTGTGTGTGACAGAAACACCCCATCGGATGACGATGGCATACACGAACAACGAGTACGTTGACATGTTGCTGATGCTCAGCGAGTGCCGACACGATGCCACTGAAGCAGCCACGGCCGTGGCAACATGTCAACGTACTCGTTGTTCGTGTATGCCATCGTCATCAGATGTCAGTAACTGTGGTATATTGAGCCCCGGTTGTTTGTGTGGCTCCAACTGTTGGTATACGGCCGTGTGCGGCGACAGACGGCAGTCTAAAGGCGCATCGAGGAAGCTTCTCGCTCCGTGACACCGGCAACGTTACAACTCGGCCGCACCACATTTAGAAGGCGCATTGCATTATGTACAGCGTGTGGTATCTGCCCCTGAAGCTTTGAAGGTTTGTAGCTCCCAGACTAACAATGATAGGAATGTAGTTTAAATTGATTTGGACGCAGCTGGTTTCAACAAATCCAATGCACGATAGAAAACACTATTGTTCCATTAAAAAAAATTATATCTTTGTGCTGTAACTCTTTGGAAAATGATACAATAAACTATGTTCATAGCTCCGCAGAAAGTGTAACATTTCTTGTGTTGACCTACCGCATTAAAATTTCCCGTCACCTATTATTTTATAAGTTACAGAGGCAAACACACTTAATGAAACACCCTGTATGCGCTCGATGTATTTAAGTGCTGAGAACACCAGCAGTTTGCGCGGGATGATGGCAGCTTCACACCTGTAAATATAAATCTGTGTGCGTAGGTTTTCTATGTACAGAGTGACCCAGTGATCCGTCATTCTTTCTTTGTACTAGCACATCTAAAAAGAGTAAAGTCCCGTCTTTTTCAATCTGCATCGTAAACTTGATGACGACGGGATCCGGCTGTACATCCGGAAGTTACTGGAAGTTTAGAAAGTGTTCGCGAAATTTAAAACAAGATGACAACTTTGCCCCAGCGCCACTCGCAGAGGTGCGCCAAATTTTCTTTTTGGACGCCGAGCGATGGGAGAAGGAGGGGGGGGGGGCGGCCGAAACATGGATGCGGCGACCGGCACTGAAAGAAGTGAAATCCCAGCCATCTGAAGTACCAGCCACTGAGAGAATGTAGTGGGTCTGAGGAGCAAAAGCGAACAAAGGCAGATGAAGTGAAAGAAATGATTTGTTGCATGATAACTGAATTTAAAAATATCGTTGGGACCCTTGAATGAAGAATGGGAACTTCAATTGCTGAAATGGGAAAAATCAGTTGTAGACCTAGAATCTGAAATGGGAACTCCATTGTAGGTCTTGAAACAAGAATGGGGAATTCAATTGCCGAAATGTGAAATGCGATAAAAAAAAATCGCACTGACGTGTTTTACAGCCCACTTTAGATTTGTAGTTTTATAAGTTTTTGCAAACATTTTGGACCAAAATAATAATCTAAATAATAAAAAATTAATTAATAAGAGTGTCTGAAACCCTTTTAGGAAGAAAGAAATTAGGTAGTGGCGGGTTTCGAACCACCGACCTTTTGCGTCATAGTCCAGTACATTTTTTTTTTTTTTTTTTTTTTTTTAAATTCTATCGGACCAAACTGCGTGGTCATCAGTCCGTAGCTTACAAACTACTTAAACTAAACTAACCTAAGGACAACACACACACCCATGCCCCAGGGAGAACCTCCACGGCGAGTAACCGCGCGCTCCGCAGCGAGACGCGTTAGACCGCTTGGCTACTCCACCGCGGCACAACAGTTCTTTAATCTCATACTACTACTCATGGCCGTTGTTAACTGATGTTAATATGACATTTGTAGATATTAGATTATCATTTATCGTACAAGGACGATATGTTTTTGTTAATTTCTCAGTGTGACAAGGTGTAAGTTACAATAAGAAAATCATCAAATACGCGAGGAATGTCACGTGACATCTCCGAACGGCTGGTTTTCGTTAATTCAATGGTGTCAAATCTCCGTTATTTTTGCAAATATGTCTCAAACGATACTAGATATGAAAAAAAAAAAAACATAAGGGAGGTAAGTTGTAGAGAATTTTCTCCTCTACCAATTAGGTTATTCAATTTTCGTGCCAGATGAACGGTTCGTTGGCAATTACAATTATATTACAGACGGCTTTTTTGGTTTTACTACCGTATCTTTTGTCCGAAAAATTTGAAAAAGGGAGGTTCTGGTCTCTGGCGGCCTACAATCATGTCTGTAAAATTTGGTGCTGATAGGTTGAACGGTTCGTTTTAAAAACAGGGAACACGTTACGGACAGACAGACAGGCGGATTTACAGACAGACATACATCCCAAAATCGCCGTTATTTTTGCAAATATCTCTGAAACGCTAAGAGATATGAAAAAAAAAAAAAAAAAACATAAGAGAGCAAAGTTTTAGAGAATTTTCTCCTCTACAAATTCGGGTATTCAATTTTCGTGTCAGATGAATAGTTAAGCCGTTATTGTAATTTAAATTTCGAGCTGTCAAAAGACGATCGCAAAGGCCCACTTTTAGTGTTACTACCGTAACCTAAAGTAGGCCAAAATTCAGTGGGTGCTTTAAAAAACGAAATAATCATAGACTTTGTTCAAAAGCTAGAAAACGTATAGAGATGTTTGAAGTTAGGGAGAAAAATCTGTAAGACAGAATTGACACTGTTCAGGCTGAGATAAAGGGCGAAACAGAATCAGGGAGACAGAAATGTGAGCACAGGATAAAGACACAGGCCAGACTTTGATTGAAGTTAATAAAAAGATTATGGCAGGAAATGAGGAAACTAGGGTAATTTTAAGACAGGAAATGGGAAAGGTAATGGCTGTTAATAATGACGAGATAGAAAGGCTAACCACAAAATAAGTAATTTAGAATTGTGCAGTGCATCTGGAAGTCATGTATGTCCAGCAATACAGATACCAAGTGGATAAACCTTTTTCAGGTGAAAGCAAGTCTCATGTTATGAATTGCGGATACAGCATTATTATTAAGTAATGTTGGCCCACTTTAGGTTACGGTAGTAACGCTAAAAGTGGGTATTTGCGGTCTTTTGCCAGATCGAAATTGAAATGAAAATAACGGCTTAACCGTTCACCTGACATGAAAATTGAATAACCGAGTAGAGGAGAAAATAATCCACAACTTTGTTCTGATATTTTTTTCATATCTCGTATCGTTTCAAAGATATTTGAAAAAATAACGGCGATCTCACGATGTCTATCTGTCCGTCCGTCTGTCTGGCCGTAACGTGTTCCAACTTTTTAAGACGAACAGTTCAACCCATCGGCACCAGATTTAACAGACTTACTTGTTGGCCACCAGAGACCAGAACCTCCCTTTTTCAAATAATTCGGCCAAACAATAAGTTAGCAACACTAAAAAAAGCCGTTTTTAATATAATTTTAATTGCAAATAAACCGTTCATATGAGACGAAATTTGAATAACGTATTTTTAGAAGATAATATTCTCTACAACTTTGCTTTGTTATATTTTTTTCATAACTCTCACCGTTAAAGAGGTATTTGCAAAAATAACGGCGATTTGCCACTGTCACTTGAGTTTACGGAAACCAGGCGTTCGGAGATGTCACGTGACATTCCTCACCTAGAACTCTCTCTGGTATACGCCATCTTGCTTTCTGTATTTGATGATTTTCTTATTATAACTTACACATAGTCATTTCAAAGCAGTAGCACACTGAAGAATTAACGAAAAAAAAGTCGTTCTTTGTGCGATAAACGATAATCTAGTATCTAAAAATGCAATATTAGCATCCGTTAACAACTGCCATCAATAGTAATAGAGTTAACGGATGAATTCATAATTTTCGCCATAGTATAATGAGCAACGTGTTAGATTGTAATTATAAGGCATGTGGTCGGTGGTTCGAAACCCACCACTGTCAAAAAATGTTTTCGCCTTTTTTCCTAAGAGGATTTCGGGCACCGTTATTAATTAAATAGAGCTATGTTCTTCAATATTTAGAGTTGTGCATATGTAAGAATGCTCACTCTAAAATGCGCGTTTGTTCAAATGTTCAAATATTTGTATAGTCTATGGGACTTAACTACGGGGTCATCAGTCCCTAAACTTACAAACTACTTATGAACTACTTACGAACTAGGACGGCACAAATATCCATGCCCGAGGGGGGATTTGAACCCCCGACCGCAGTGGCCGTGCAGACCGTGACTGGAGCGCCTCAGTCCCCTCGGCCACCGCGGCCGGCGCGTTTGTTCTATTTCGTGAATATGCCGTGAAATACGTAACAACGAATTGAACAATGGTTTTCTGAAGCATATACACATAAACAAGGAGAATACTTTAATAATGAATATTCTAAACAATGTGCCGATACTGGTAGTTTCATATATAAAGGAAGTCCTAGATATCTGTGGTGTGGTAACACTGAATTCCACACAAATCTAGTACTTAATCTATATACGAAGCTGCTACTATCATTACGTCATTTGCAACAGTCATTTTAATAGTATCTACCCAGTTTAGGTACATGTGATAAAGAAGTCTATGTTTACAATTCGTTGGTATGTATTTCATAGCATGTTCTCAGAACAGAACAAATGCACTTTTCTGAGAAAGCGCTGTTACCTTTGAACAACTCGGAATATTGCAGAATATAGTTGTGTTCCGTTAACAAGAGTGTGCGAAAACCTTTTAGGAAGCAGGAAGAAAAATTTGTCAATGGTGGTTATATTTTTTTAAATGTACATTTTTTTGTCTTCAGGGAGATCGATGCTTTGCGGTAGTTTGTTCATGTTCGTTCTAGGTTGTTCGTTGAGAAATTTGCTTAGCTTTTTATTACAGATGGCGTTGAATCCTCTTTTGGCCCACTTTAGGTTACGGTAGTAACACTAAAAGTGGGCCTTTGCGATCGTCTTTTGACAGCTCTAAATTTAAATGAAAATAACGGCTTAACTATTCATCTGACACGAAAATTGAATAACCGAATTTGTAGAGGAGAAAATTCTCTACAACTTTGTTCTCTTATGTTTCTTTCATATCTCGTATCGTTTCAGAGATATTTGCAAAAACAACGGCGATTTTGGGATGTCTGTCTGTCTGTCTGTCTGTCCGTCTGTCTGTCCCTAACGTGTTCCCTGTTTTTAAGACGAACCGTTCAACCAATCAGGACCAAATTTTACAGACATGATTCTAGGCCGCCAGAGACCAGAACCCCCCTTTTTCAAATTTTTCGAAAAAAATACGGTAGTAAAACGAAAAACAGCCGTTTTTAATATAATTGTAATTGCAAACGAACCGTTCATCTGACACGAAAATTGAATAACCTAATTGGTAGAGGAGAAAATTCTCTACAACTTATCTCCCTTATGTTTTTTTCATATCTCGTATCGTTTGAAGCATATTTGCAAAAATAACGGAGGTTTGACACCCTCCATTGAATTAACGAAAACCAGCCGTTCGGAGATGTCACGTGACATTCCTCGCGTATTTGATGATTTTCTTATTGTAACTTACACGTTGTCATTTCAAAGCAACGGTACACTGAGGAATTAACAAAAACACATCGTTAATCGTACGATAAATGATAATCTAATGTCTACAAATGCCATATTAACATCAATTAACAACGGCCATCAATAGTATGAGATTAAAAAACTTCTGTTTCGATTTATAGCTGTAGAGTAGTGGGCAAGGTGCTGGTCTGTGACGCGAATGGTCGGTGGTTCGAAACCAACCACTACCTAAATTTTTTTCCTAAAAGGCTTTCAGACCCCCTTATTAAGTAATTTATTATTATTTAGATTATTATTCTTGTCCAAAATGTTTGCAAAAACTTATAAAACTACAAATCTAAAGTGGGCCGTAAAACACGTCAGTGCGATGTTTTTCTCTCCCTTCAGTTTGATCGGTACTTTGTGGACGTTGGTTAGTTTTGTTTTGATCGGTTCGTCGTTGACTCAGTTTTTTCGTTACAGAGGGCGTTGAGCTACAATGCCGGCAACCCTCTGACCGAGCTCCCTGAGCCACCGTGCCCTAGCAAGTTCCGAACTACCGTGTAACATGTTCGTACATCACAAACCAATCCGTCGCCCTTTACGCTACGGCGAACAGCTGCGAGAGTAATCCGTACCATCGATGGCAGGTGTTAACTGCTAACATGGCATTTTTAAACATTGACGTGCTTTTGTAATCTTCATTGTGCCATTGCTTTGAAATGACAACGCTTGAGTTATAATAAGATAATCATCAAATACATCAAATGTACGCTGTGTTCCATCCAGGCTATAGTTACTCGTCTGAATGTTAAATGTACGTTCGTTCCAGGCTATTGTGATTCGTAACCAATACAGGCAACGAAAATAAACTTTGAACAAACTACCAAGGCAAGACAGGTGATAACATTTTAATGGAAGAATATAATGAAAATGTGAGAAAGATATTAAAATGATAGTTCAACGAGGTAAAAGTTCAAAAAAGAGTGTGTTTGTCAAAGCTAAAGATAACTATCAAATAATTTTGGCTGTTTGTTAAAATACAGTCAGAAAGTATATAACGGGTTGGTGCAGAGATTATCACAATACTAGAGCCGTAATCGTATCGTCAGACTTTTTGCTATGTATATTTTTATTATTTTTGTCCTAAATGTTTGCAAAAAATCAGAAAACTAAAAATTTAAAGTGGGCCGTAAAACACGTCAGTTCAATTTTTTACTTTCGTGTGTCATTTACAACCACGGTACCTGATCGAAAAATGAAGTGCCACTAACTTCTGCTTTGAGTATTGAAGTTCACTCAGGACATATAAAGATTTTCATCTATGATATGAAAGATAACACAGATACAGCTAAGTCCTTTTACCACTTGTAATAAATGCATAAATACATGATATTCATTTGTGTACATCTATGTCAAATCACTTTTCGAATTATAGAAGTTTCATTGGCCTCCTTGAATAGCAATTATTAAAAACCGGTACTTTAGTTATCGTGTTTACATATTAATGTAATAATATAATGTACTGTCAGCTTACCCCTAAAAAGCTGGCACCACACTTTGAATCCAAGCTCAGCGGGTCAGCCGATTCAATCACTAGCAGACGTTGTACCACGACAAAAACGCGAATGTAAATAAACAGACTATTCTCGAGCCTAATTTGGACCTTCTCTTACTGAGGTCGCACCGTAGCTGAGAAACAGCGAAGTATTCCTACGCCAGCTCGTGATTAGCTGGCGATCTTTCTTTAGGGACCAGCCAGACGACTCGCAGACTGTCTCTCATCCACGAAGCAAACGTTAGCCTTGTGGAAGACTCCAAAGAAGAAGAAGAAAAAGCCCACTACAGAAGAAGTCACCGAAGACCGTTCGACGCCGTACAGAAGAACCACTCTTCTTCCAGAAGAAGATTGTGTTCACAATAGATTGGCGACGAGTAAGGACTCGAACCCTCGCAGAAGATGGCTGAACAATATCAACAGGAACTATCGATGCAACAGATACTGACCCAACTTTTTCAACAGTTTTCTCATGTGCAACAACAAAACATCATTGAAGTTCAGAACCTCCGCCATTCGCCACCACCACCGCCATTCCCAGCATTCAATTAAGATTCTGAAGACCTGGAAACTTATGAGGACAGGATACGCTAGCAGTTCAGAATTCACCAGGTTAGCAATGAAAATGACATGCAGGGCTATTTTCTTTCCTGCAATCCTTCCCGCATGTATGCCTTCTTCACCAAACTGCAACCATGTGACCCTGACTCCGTTTCTTGATACTCCATTTGTGAATACCTCAATGCCTATTACCGTCGCCGATACCACATCCTGACCGCCAGAGTTCTTCGAATGCTGGAAGAAACCAGACCAAACTTACCAACAGTGGGCTTCTGAACTCCAGAGTATCAGCTGGAAGTGCAACTTCGTCATCCACGCCACAAGGGAATCTTTCACGGATGACATGGTACGGGATCACATGATTCGCGCCGCCCCATATGCAGCTTTCCGCCATGAAGCCTTAAAAATGGATGACCCATCTCTCGATCAGATCATCGAGTTGGCATTTAAGTTTGAAGTTTCAAAGGCAACCGAACGGAGGTTAGAATCGTGGGCAGATGTGGCCGCTGTCGGAGACTCCGAAAACTAGGATCAAGTAGATGTCAAACCCATACAGGCACCTCCTCACAATGACAACCGCCGCAGGCTACGACCAAGAAGAGGTTGCAGGGACCAGGAGACAAGCCATCCATCCCGCAGACCACGCCAACAGACCCGCCGCCGCTGCAAGGAACTGCTTCGTCTTCCGTCTTGTCCAGACTGTTATTCCTAGCACGAACGAGATGACTGCTCGGACACTGGGGATGCGCCATCGCTGCGGCTAAGAAGGACATTTAGCCTCTTTCTGCTGTTCTCCTACCTCACCTTCGACTGCTCGATCTGCCGCCTCCTCAGTCATCCGCATGGACATCAAGTGGAGTCATCAAGCGCCTCCAAATTGTTCATCGACGTTTCTATATTAGGAAAGCCACTCTGGATGCAGGTGGACACAGGCGCGACAGTCTCCATCATCAACCACACCACATACACCATGTTGGGTGCACTGCCACTCCAACCAACCCCTCGACACAATGGTGGACTAAGGACTAGAGTGGGAGGGGCGCTCCGCCATGGGCCTCTTGTCTTGTGGGTGCCTCAAAATACCTCAAAAAGAGTCCCTCTCTCTTTTTTTTCCTTTGGAGTGCCCTTGGCCTCTCATTCTGGGCCTTCACATCACCAAAGCTCAAATATGTTCAAATGTTTGTAGAGCTAATGGAACTTAACTATGGGATCATCAGTCCCTAAACTTACAAATTACTTATGAACTACCTAATACTAAGGACGGCACACATATCCATTACCCAGGGGGAATTCGAGCCCCCATTCAGACTGTGACCGGCGCGCCGCAGTCCCCTCGGCCACCGCGGCCAGCTAATGAAAGCTATTTTTTTTAGACTCTCCTGTGCCTCTCGTCCTGGGAGGGCCTCCAAATCTCAAAAGTTATTCTTGATATTAATAGATGTATTTCCCAGTGGATGGGGCTTCATTTTATTTGTCGCCGCCCCAGGCCTCCAAAAGTCTTAGTCCGCCACTGCCTCAATAGCTTCTCACATATAACAAACAGGAAATCAGACTCTTAGGCCAGTTCACTACAGATGTCACGTACAGAACCGACAGACAACGGGTTTCTCCGTCACTCCACCAACCCCTCAACGGATTCTCAAATACAACAAACAGGAAATCACACTCTTAGGCAAGTTCAATACAGACATCACGTACAGAGCTGTCAACTGACAGGTTTCCTTCCTGGTAATAAATAGCCCTAACGTCGCCTACTGATTGTTCGGATTCACGATTGATGATCATGTGCATCTGATCTCACCTTAAGATCAATTTCAGGATGTGGACGCCCTGTGCACAGAGTTCCAGGTCCTCTTCTCGCCAGGTACAGGGTGCGCCAAGGACTTCGCTGCATTCCTTCATGTCCGTCCATAACCTAAGCCAAAATACTGTAGGGCGCGGCAGGTGCCAGTCACTCTCCAGCAGCCACTTCAAGAGGAACTGGATCGCCTACAACGTGAAGGGGTGTTCCTACTAAGACTACCAACGTATCCAGAGGTGGACACTGTTTTTCTCACAATTCAGATACACCCTGCATTTTAGATCCACCACACAACATGACGCTCTTTCCCGATTACCCCTGGGCCCTTACCCAGAACTTTATTCTCCCTAATTGCTCATTTTTGAGGTAGACGACGAAGTCCGAGACCTCCTCCAAAGTTACCCCATCATTGCCTCGATGGTGGCCATTGCTACCGCCAGGGAACCGTTGCTGCATGTCGTCCGCACATATGTTAGGCAAGGGTGGCCCACCGTTCTGCCTGCTTGGGACCAACAGCAGCTCCGCTTCTACTATTTTATACGACACCAGCTGTTCGTCATCGATGGAGTCTTGTTCCAGATGGAACCAGCAACTGTGCCTTACGTGGTCATTCCACAGAAGCTTCAATTCACAGTCCTGCAGCTCTTGCACCAAGGCCATTGGGGAATAACGCATACTAAGGCATTGGTCCTTCAACACGTCTTCTGGTTTGGCCTTATCAAAGACGCCACCAAGATGATTAGAGGCTTCTCCATGTGTGCCCAACAGCTCCCCTGCCTACCCCAAACTTTCGTCTCCTGGCCCAAGTCAACAGCCCCTTGGGAGTGGATCCACTTAGATTTTGCGCCAGCCGCGGTGGCCGAGGGGACTGAGGCGCTTCAGTCATGGTCTGCACGGCCACTACGGTCGGGGGTTCGAATCCCCCCTTGGGCATGGATATTTGTGTCGTCCTTAGAATAAGGTAGTTGATAAGTAGTGTGTAAGTTTAGGGACTGATGACCCCGTAGTTAAGTCCCATAAGCTTAACAAACATTTGATCATTTGATTTAGATTTTGCCGGTCCATTCCTAGGCCACCAGTGGCTCCTGATCACTAACGCATTTTCCCACTTTCCTTTAGTGGTTTGTTGTGCAAATACAACATCTGACGTCACCTTGTCCGCCCTCAACAAGATTTTTTCACTGGAAGGCTTACCCAACACCATAGTTAACGACAACGGACCTCAGTTGAGGAGCCAAGAGCTCGAGTAATTGTGTTCAGCCAACGGAATCTACCATGTCCTGACCCCTCCTTTTCATCCATAGTTGAACGAAGAGGCTGAGCGCCTCGTCCATATGTTCAAAGCCCAAATGGCAACATAATCAAAAGACCACTCATTGGATGAAGCCTTAACCCTGATTCTTAGTCCTTATCACTCTACACTGATGAACCCCCCACAGTCCAGTCGAACTTCTCCATGGGTGACAACACTGTACTCTCCAGCATCTCCTCCGGCCCAGGCCTAGACCTAGACCACAGGTCCCAGCTGGGCCCACTCATTTCCTTTCACGTTCCCTAGTTTGGGCCCACAGTTTTGGCCCTAAGGCAGGATGGCTCTGCAGGGTAATCTTACGTCCCAAAGGCTCCAAATTTTCCAAGTTCGCATAGATGACAGGATCATCAGTCAACATGTCAACCAACACCATCCCTGGTACCCCGCCTCTTCGGCCCATCCCAATCTGGCATGGGCTCCTTCTCCTCCCTTGCTTCTGAGACACACCTGCTTTTCTACCACCTAATCGTTGAATGTGTGACCTTGCAGCACCAACACACAGCTGACACCGCCTCTGCAGCCAGCAGTGCAGCCAAAGCAACACCCGACACCACAGTCACCGCAGTCCGCCTCCCAGCCACAACCTTTTCCAGGCCCGTTGTTTCTGCCGCTCTCACTCAATGACAACGATGTACCAATGCCGCTTGTGGAACAGCAGTTTCTCTCCCAGCCTCTCCCAATGCACCATTCAGCCCATCTCGCCTGCTATGCCACATCCTACTCCACAGAGGCGGGCCTCCATTGCGTCGTTTACGAAGAGGCCGTGGCAGACCAACAGAACATCGCTGTCATCGCTCCCCGACGATCGGTTTCTCCATGGAAGGGAGGTGTGTGCTGTAAGGTTACCCCTAACAATCTGGCAGTACACTATGAACCTAAGCTCAATCACTAGCAGGGGTTATACTGCAAAAAACACACAAATCTAAATAAACAGAGTATTCTTGAGCCTAATTTGGACCATCTCTTACAGAGGTCGCAACGTAGCTGAGAACCAGCGAAGTATTCCTATGCCGGCTTGCGACTGGCCAGCGATCGCCTTTTTGGGACCAGCCAGGTGATTTGCCAGTCTGTCTCGCATCCACTAAGCATATGATAGCCTCGTGGAAGACTCCAAAGAAGAATAAGCCCTCTACAGAAAATGTCACCGAAGACCGTTCGACAGCATACTGAGGAACCACTCCGGCTTCTCAGACATACTTCTGCAACCACCTTGGAAGTAGTGACCGTTGTAAATAGTGTAGAGGAAGTTTAGTTGTAATAAATTAGTTCTTAAAGAAGAAGATTATGGTCACAATGAACACCACTGTTCTTACCTCTCACATTACTGACATTGTCATACCTCTGTCGACATAAATTTCCTAATGAAAGAGAATCTGATGTAACAGATTTTAAAAAAAGAAAACTTTTTTGTTAAGTTGGCTCCAATTGTGTCCATAAGAAGAACAAAGCCTAAGAAATGTTCTTTGATTTCACTGCACTTACTTTGTCTGCCATCGTAAGTTATCTTAACAAATTGAATAATCATGGTCAGTTGTTCAACATGACTTATGTCTGGTGGAATCTCTAGAATTATTGTGTAATATTTAGGCAAGCAAATAGGCTCCAGTATTTTTTATGGATAGCATTTGCGAACTGATTGAACAGTTCATTTTGGAAATTGTTTCCCAGATAATGAACAAGAATTACCTTGTTAGGCATTTTTCTGAGATTTTCTTGCATAACAGGATCACATAAAGCTAAGTAATAAACTATTTTTAAAAGTTTAACCATTTACCTACAGTGGACTTTTGTAGGTAGGGTTACCAGATGGTTCGGATTTGTCTGGATTCTCCCATCATTTCATATGACATCCAGATGCCAGATAAAATACAGAATCTTCCAGGTGGCAAAATTTTGGCATAATTTTCCTCTAATGCCAGAAAACGAACACAAATTCAAAAATTTGACCATTCCATTAGAGAGTAGTCTCGGTTTAATAAATGTAAATTTAATAATTAAGCTCAGCTTTAATGCATATTGTTTGAATTTTAAATCGTTTAAGTACTAAGTATAGCACCAACATTAGTGGACTCTGAAAAATCTAGTACTAAATACAGGCAAAAATGTAGGAATGGAATGTAAATTAATGATGTATCTGCCAATTAAGTCTGCTGCAGCTAATGCCCTTGGACCAGATGCATTCTAAGGGTGGCGATGGTAGCCCCAGGGCCGCTTGTAGCTGGCACTGGGAAGTGTGACTGTGGCCCACCTCCCAACATATAAATCCAACTTTACTGTTATTTTGAAGACATGTTATAAACACCACATAAATTGGTGAATATTGGAAATACACAAAAATATTCACTGGGTTGAGATATAGAGATAAATTAAACAGAAAATATATGTTCACAAATGCAGTTTATACTATGATATTATACATTGCAAAAGATATTCATGACAGAATTAGAGTAACCTAACTGTTGTTTATGGTGCACAGGAATGATGTGCAAGTTGGGATGGAAATCATTAAAACAAAGGTGTTACTCGTTCCAATGAGATCTATTTGCGAAACTTCTGTCACCAACTTTCTCTTCCGAATGTGAACATATTTTGTTAGCACTCACCTACATATGCAGATATGATCATCAAAATATAATAAGAGAAATCAGATTGAAAATGGAAAGATCTAGTTGTTCCTTTTCTCGCGAGCTATTAGAGAATGGAACTGTAGAGGAACATCATAAAAGTGGTTCGATGAACCCTCTGCCATGCACTTCAGTGTGACTTACAGAGTATTTATGGAGATTTATTTATTTATTTAATGCTCAGACATTTGATACATAGTCATTAGTCTTCTAACTTCCCAATACAATTGACCATCTGACATCCCATCACAATATTGCAGTCTTTCACAGTTTCTGAGATGCTCCCAATTCATAGTAGTGTCTTTCACATATAACACACTTCGGTGATGGTAAGATTCCAATCCTGTGCAGGTGTTCTGCAAGGCAGTCGTGGCCAGTAATTCTTCAAAATGCTGCCACAGTTTCCCTTCGTGGGTGTTTGGGAAGTGCGTTCTCTTCTAACAGTAGAAGCCATGTTTTTCCTTGTCCTTGTGTTGTCAAGTGGTCATAAAACTTCTTCTTGAAATTGTTGTTGATGAGTGTTTTAATGGAGATGTATGATAATTTTGGGCAATTTGTTTGAGAAATCTTGGTTCCTTTTTTGGCTAGAAAGTCTGCCATTTCATTGCCATGTATACCTGTATGTGCTAGTATCCATTGCAAAACTATTTCAGTTCCAGATTTGGTGATTGAGGCAATAGAGGATTTTGTTTCATTTATTCAAGCACTTAGAGGTGTTTGGAAGGATGCAATTGCCTGTATTGCATAATCACAAAATAAAATGACCTTTTTGTGATCTTTGGATATGGACAAAAATTGTTTTAGTGCCAGGTTTATTGCCTCCAACTCTCCATCAAAATGGGAGTAATACTGTCCTAAAGCTTTGTAAAAACAAAATATTTCACTGTAAATTCCAGCACCAGCAATACCATTTGCTTCAGTCAAGGATCCATCTGTATATATATATGTAGCCATTCTGTCTATTTGTGGTTACCATTTATCATTTCTAGAGCCATATTTTTAAGAAGTTCTTTATTTGTTTCTGTCTTAACAACCTTTTCATTCAGTTGAAATCTAATTATGACTGGGGATAGTTGAAGAGGACTGAATGGTGGAGTGAAGTCTTCTTTACTGATTGGCGGAGAGTGGTCTTGTCTTACTGCATCAATACATTACATAAAGCCTTTCAGCCGGTTAGCATGATGTTGGTAGTTGTTCCAATATGTGTCATTGGGTAATCTGGTTAATTTTTCATAGTGGAGTAGTGCCAGTCTCATAATTTCTGATTTTAGAGGTGGAATGCCAGTCGCTGCCTGAAGAGCCAAAATTGGTGTTGTTTTTACTGCTCCTGTAATCAGGTGTAGAGCTTGATTTTGAAGAACCTCCAATTTAGATATATTTTCTGGGAGTAATACTTCACATCCATACAGAATACTGGGTTTTATATAAATTTTAGAAGTGGAGTTTAGAACTTCAAGAGAACTGCCCCACTTTTTTCCAGCTAATCTCTTAAGAATGTCGAATTTTTTCTTGGCCTTTTCAGCAGTATTTTGTATATGGTTGACCCATGTCATTTTTCGGTCCAAAGAGATGCCAAGGTACTTTGGATCGTCACATTGAGTTAATTGTTTATTTTGATACTGTAAATTTATATTAGGGGTTGAATTACCCAGCGAGAAAACTTGAAAGAATGTTTTTCGGTGTTAACTGTCATCAAATTTTCTTTTGACCAGTTTGATAGTGTAATCATGACTTCATTCATTTTCATTGTAAGTTTGTCAATTTTTCTCTTTGGCAGTAAGATCCACATGACTAAACTGTCAGCATAAAGAACTGTTTTAATGCCCTTGACTTTTTCTAACTCTCCTGGTAAATCGTTAATCATGATATTAAATAGTGTTTGGCTCATAACACCTCCTTGGGGTACTCCAGTTTTCAGTTGTTTATAACCCGACCTAACATTATTAACCCTACTAGCACAGTATCACTGGTGGATAAACAAATACAGCCATTTCAGCATTTTACCAGTGATGCCATAAATTCGCAATTTATCTAGTAGTTTTAGTCTCCACACAGTGTCATATGCACCCTTAAAATCAGCAAAAACGGCCAAAGTTGTATTACTGCTATCTAAGGCGTCTTTAACTTCCTGACAGAAGCAGAGCAGTTGTTGATTTGTTGATCGATGTTTGCAGAATCCAGCTTGCTGAGCACAAATAATCTCGTGAGTTTCAAGATAGTATGAAAGTCTGTTATTAACCATTATTTACATTGTCTTGGAGAGAGTTGAAGTGAGAGAAACTGGTTGATAATTAGTAAAAGAGTTTCCTGATTTCTTCGGTTTTAAGATTGGTACTATGGCAGCCTTCTTCCATGCAGCAGGGACTCCTTCATTCCAACTTTTATTAAAGAGAGTGCATACAGTGTGTTGTGCGACTGGCCCGAGAGTTTTTAGAAACTCTGCGAAGATCATGTCACAGCAAGGGCTCTTCTAACTTTTTTGTGAATTTAGTGCCCATTGAAGTTCATCAATTGTGAAATCAGCATTAAAAATCTCCTCACTTTGATTCTGCCGTGTTGTCTTAATATCACTTCTGAATTTTTTTTCCCCTTTTCTCTCAGTCCTTTTGTCAATGAATGATTCTTAGTGAAAAACTTGTTGTAAGCTGTAGCTAGATCTTTGTCACCATGTATGTTCTCCCCCCTCCCCTCACCTGAGTTGATTCTTTATAAGCCCGAGGTTCGCTATCTAAGCTAGACATAAATTTAAAGACCTTGCTGGTTTCTTTTCTGTAACTGAGTTCACTAATAAATTTTGAGAAGCAATCTTTATTGGCCTGAATTAATTCTTTTCTCATAACTGTGGATTTTCTTTTCCATTCAATAACATCCAGGACATCTTTAGTTGCTTCTGCCTGTCTTCTTGCTTCTTCTCTATCTTTATTTAATTTTTCCAAGTGTTTATTTCAGAATGGTTTGTACTTATATGGTTTTCCCTTAGGAATATGTCATTTTGCACTTAGAAGTATTACTTCACAAATTTTCTCATTAAATTTATCAGGAGATAATTCCTGTAATGTGAAATTAGCAGGTGCCAGTTCCTTATCTAGTTCTTCTCTGAAGGCATCCCAATTGGCCCTTTTAAAATTCCAGCTGCATTTTACTTGATTCTTTGACACAAAAAGTGTTTCGGAGTTCAACATTATATTACTAATAATCATGCGGTGTCCAGTTCCAACTCCAGTAATAATGTTTCTTGATGTTCTTGTACTGATATCAGAAGAAACCATTGTCAGGTCTGGGTTTGTTGCTGTGCCATTTTAGTGGAGATAAGTTGGGGAATCTGATGTTGAATAGACCAGTTCTATATTATTTGATGCAATAAAGTCTTGTACTGCTTTTCATGCCCTATTTTCATCATTGTAACCAATTGTGCAGAAATGAGCATTAAAGTCTCCAACTATTACAGTTTTATTTTCTATATGTAAGGCATCTGTATTTGTAATATTGTTAGGCAGATTGTAGATACCATATATTTTAAAATATTGCTTCTGAAACCATAAATCAACTTTTACTATTTCAGCAAGATCTTCTCCATCATTCATATCTTTAATTATTACAAACTTGTTTGTTATTTCCTTTTGTATGCCCACAAGTATGCCACCTGCAACCTGGCAGTATTTAGGTAAGATATGTATATGGTATCCCTTGAAATTGTAATATGTTAGAGTTTCTGTAGAAACATTAGCTTCTAATATTATAAAGACACGGATCTTGAAACCGTTTAGAATTTTTTGCAATTCTACTTTCTTTGACTGGGACATCCCTCCTGCATTCCATTGCAATTAATTTAAGGTGTTCACATTTTTTCTTCTCAATGAAGTCCCCTCCTGGACATCTGATTGGGGGACTGTTTTATGTCCGGTTAGATTCCCATTGAGAAGTTCCATCACGAGCTTCACTGTATGCCATTTAGCGTTACCTGGAGTGCACCACATGGAGGCAGCATACGTTACACCCCTTATTTATGTAGACATAGATGACTTAATCCTCAATGTGGTAATATACACACATGTATTGTTGATCAACTATTAACAGCACTCATTTTTACTGTATGTTGGTTGCAGTTTTATTCTGTATTTTTGTGGTGGAATTCAATAAAAGAAAGACATTATTCATTGTGGTGTGATCTGTTTGCTAAGTTTCAATCACCGACTTTTACTTCTGAATGTGAAAATATTTTGCTAGCATCCACCTACTTAGGGAGAGATTACCATCCCAATAAAATAAGAGAAATCAAATAAAAAATGGAATGATTTAGGTGTTCTTTCTTCCTGCATGCTATTAGAGAATGGAACGGTAGAGAAAAGTTTTGAAAGTGGTTAATGAATCCTCTGCAAGGCACTTAAATGTGATTTGCAGAGTATCTATGAAGATTTAGATGTAGATGAAAGACTATAACGTTTGAGGAAATTATGCAGATTATGACATCACTGAATGTGCAGTATTTTGATGCAGAAACTAAAAAAAGAACACAAGTTAAAATTTTTGTTAAGCTTATGGGACTTAACTGCAGTGTCCTCAGTCCCTAAACTTACAAACTACTTACAACTAACTTATACTAAAGACAACACAAATATCCATGCCCGAGGGAGGATTCGAACTCCCGATGGGGAGAGCATGGCGCCTCAATGCGCTTGAGCACTCTGCCATGGCACACAGAATGCTAATATTATATAGAGGTGTATCAAAATAACTGTTCCCCACTTTCTTTTGTTACCATCAGAAACGAATATAAAATATCACACTTACGTGTTTTATGGCCCACTTTAAATTTATACTTTTCTGATTTTTTGCAAACATTTGGACAAAAATAATAAAAATGTTGTTGTTGTTGTTGTTGTTGTTGTTGTGGTATTCAGTTCGGAGACTGGTTTGATGCAGCTATCCACCCTACTCTATTCTGAGCAAGCCTCTTCATCTCCTCATAAGACCTGCAACCTACATCTATGCGCTGGCCACTCCGCTGCGGCGGTTCCTATTCAAAATGTTATGTACTCAATACCCTTTACAGGTCCTAGAAGTTTGTAATGGGAATTTCCGACCACCTTGTATTTCAATCTGCATCTTGTGGTCTCCCTATGTGTTTTTGTACCCCACACACTTCCCTCAATTGCTAAATTTACGATTCCTTGATGTCTAAGAATGTGTTCTACCAATCAATTCCTTCTTTTGGTCGAGGTATGCCAAAAATTCCTTTTCTCCCCAATTCTGTTCAGTACCTCCTCAATAGTTACACGATCCACCCACCTAATCTTTAGCAATGTTCTGTAGTACCACATTTCAAAAGCCTCTATCCTCTTCCTGCCACACTATTTATCATCCATGTTTCACTCCCATACAAGGCAACACTCCACACAAATGCCTTCAGAAAGGATTTCCTTACACTTAAATTAATATTCGATGTTAACAAATTTATCTTTTTCATAAACGCTTTTCTTCCCATTGCCATTCTGCATTATATCCTCTGTACTGCGACCATCACATGTTATTTTACTGCCCAAGTAACAAAACTCATCTACCACCTTTATTGTTTCATTACCTAATCTAATTCCTTTAGCATGGATTTTCTTAGACTGCACTCCATTACCCTTGTTTTGCATTTGTTAATGTTCATTTTATATGCACCTTTCAACAAACTGTCCATTCCGTTCAACTTCTCTTCCAGGTCTTTTTCCATCTCTGAGAGAATTACAATGTCATCGGCAAACCACAGTGTTTTTATTTCTTCACCCTGAACTTTAATTCCTTCTCCAAATTTCTCCTTGCTTTTCTTTATAGCTTGCTCAATGAACAAATTGAATAGTATTGGAGAAAGGCTACAACCCTGTCATACTCCTTTCCCAACCTCTGCATCCCTTTCATGCCCTTCAACTCTGATAACCACTGTCTGGTTTTTGTACAAGTTGTAAATAACCTTCTGTTCCCTATATTTTACTCTTGATGATCTCAGAATTTGAAAGAGTGTATTGCAATCAACATTGTCAAAAGCTTTCTCCAGATCTACAAAAGCTAGAAATGTAGGTTTGCCTTTTCTTAATCTATCTTCTAAGATAAGCCGTGAAGTGAGTATTGCCTCCCATGTTCCTACATTTCTCCTGAATCAGAACTGATCTTCCCCAAGGTCAGCTTCTACCAGCTTTTCCATCCTTCTGTAAATAATTCATGTTAAAATTTTGCAACCATGACTTATTAAACTGATGATTATGTAATTTTCACTCCTGTCTGCACCTGATTTTTTTGGAATGTGGATTATTACATTTTTCTTAAAGTCCGAGGGTCTGTCGCCTGTCTCATTCATCTTATGCACCAGATGAAATACTTTTGTCATGGCTGGTTCTCCCAGAGATTAGTAGTTCTGAGGAAATGTCATCTACTCCAGGGACCTTTTTTTGACTTAGGTCTCTGTCAAATTCTTCTCTCAGTATAGTATCTCTTATTCCATCTTCATCTATTTCCTCTTCCCTTATTATGATATTGTCTGTAAGTTCATTTCCTTTGTAGAGCCCCTCTATATACTCTTTCCATCTTTCAGCTTTCCCTTCTTTGCTGGGAACTGGTTTTCAATCTAGGTTCTTTATATTCATACAGTTGCTTTTCTTGTCTCCAAATGTCTCTTATTTTCCTATAGGTGGTATCTATTTTTCCCCTATTTATACATTCTTCTCCTGACTTGCATTTACCTTCTAACCACTTCTGCTTAGCTATTTTGCACTTCCTGCCAATTTCATTTCTTAGTCGTCTGTACTCCATTTTGCCTGTTCGATTTACTGCATTTTTACGGCATTTTTATATTTTCTCCATTCATCAATAAAATTTAGTATTTCCTGTGATATCCAAGGATTTATTGTTGGTCTTGCCTTTCTACCTATTTTGTCCTCTGCTGACTTCACTATTTCTTCTCAATTGTACCCCGTCCTCTTCTACTGTTTTATTTCGCCCCATTTCTGTCAATTGTTGCCTAAAGTTCCCTCTGAAATTTTAAGATCTTCAGGTTCCCTCAATTTACCCCAAACCCATCCTCTTATTTTCCTACCTTTCTGCAGTTTTTTCAGTTTCAGCCTACAGTTCATGACCAATAACTTATGGTCATCGTATATATCTGCCCCTGGGTATGTCTTACAGTTTAAAACCAGGTTCAGAAATCTGTGTCTTACCATTATAAAATCTATCTGGTACCTTCCTGTGTCTCCTGGTCACTTCCACGTATACAACCTTCTTTCGTGATTCTTAAACCAGGTGTTAATTTATGTTCCGTACAAAGTTCTACCAGGCGGCATCCTCTTTCAATCCTTTTGCCCACTCCATATTCACCTACTATTTATTCCTACTACCGAATTCCAGTCTCCCATCACAATTAAGTTCTCAGCTCCCTTTAATTGTTTGAATAATTTCCTTTACCTTCTCATACATTTCTTCGATCTCCTCATAATTGGTAGAGCTAGTTGGCATATAAACATTTAATATTGTGGCTAGTGTTGGCTTTGTATCTATCTTCAAATGTTTGTATGTTTGTATAGCTTATGGGACTTAACTACGGGATCATCAGTCCCTAATCTTACAAACTACTTATGAACTAGCTAATACTAAGGACAGCACAAATATTCATGCCCGAGGAGGGATTCGAACCCCCAACCATAGTGGACGTTAAGACCGTGACTGTAGCGCCTCAGTCTCCTCGGTCACCGTGGTCGGCTGTATCTATCTTGACTATGATATTGTGATCACTGTGTTGCTTATAGTAGTTTACCTGCATTCCTATTTTCTTATTCATTATCGGTCCTACTCCTGTATTACCCCCAACTGATTTTGTATTTATAATTCTGTACTCACCTGACCAGAAATTCTGTTCCTCTTTCTACCGAACTTCACTAATCCCCACTATAACTTCAACCTACCTATTTCTCTTTTAAAATTTTGTAATTTCCCTACCCGATTAATGGATCTACATTCCGCACTCCGATCTGTAGAATGCCAGTGTTGTCTTTCTTGATTATCACATCCTCATGAGTAGTCCCCACACAAAGATCTAAATGAGGGACCTTTTTACCTCCGGAATATTTTACCCGAGAGGATGCCATCATCATATATTCATACAGTAGAGCTGCATGTCTTCTGGAAAAGTAACAGCTGTAGTTTCCCCTTGCTTTCAGCCGTTCGTAATAACTGTGTGGCAAATCCACAGTAGCTGATGTTACAAGGCCAGCTCAGTCAATCATCCAGACTGTTGCCCCTGTAACTACTGAAAAGGCTGCTGCCCCTCTTCAGGAACCACACATTTGTCTGGCCTCTCCACAGATACCCCTCCACTATGGTTGCACCTACAGTACGGCTATTTGTATCGTTTAGGCACTCAAGCCACCCCACCTCGGCAATTTTTATGGTTCATAGGGGTGGAATAAAAATGTAAATAATTAAAAAAATATGATGATATGATTACGAGTCTAGTATTGTGATAATCTATGCACCGAACACGCTATATTCTTTCTGACCGTATTTTAACAAACAGCTAAAATTAATTGATATTTGAGTTTAGATTTGACAAACATACTTTTCTTTTTTTTTTTTTTTTTTTTTTTTTTTTTTTTTTTTTTTTTTTTTTTTTTGTCACCTGTCTTGCCTTGGTAGTTTGTTCAAAGTTTATTTTCTTTTCCCGTATTGGTTACAAATCACTATAGCCTTGAACAAACATACATTTGTCATTTGGACAAGTGACTATAGCCTGGATGGAACACAGCGTACATTTGGCATTCGGAAATCAGTCACATGACATGCCTCACCCGAAACACTCTTTTGCATACACCACATTGCTTTCTGTATTTGATGATTATCTTATTAGAACTCAAGTGTTGTTATTTCAAAGCAATGGCACACTGAAAATTATCAAAAGCATATTGTTCTTAGGACAATGAATTATAATCTAATGTTTAAAAATGCCATGTTAGCAGTTAACACCTGCCATAAATGGTACAAGAATTACTGATTACTGTCATAGCTGTTCACCATAGTGTAAAGGGCGACAAATCTGTTTGTGATGTACAAACATGCTAGACGGTGGTTGGAAACTTGCTAGGGTGCCGTAGCTCAGCAAACTCAGTCAGAGGATTGCCGGCATGGTAGCTCGACACCCTCCATAATGAAAAAACTGAGTCAACAACAAAATGATCAGAATAGAAAAAAAAAAAAAAACCAATGTCCACAAAGTACTGATCAAACTGAAGAAACAATGAATAGGGAGAAAAAGAAAGAGGGTTCAACAGCATCTGTAAATAAAAACTGAGCAAAATTCTCAGTGAACAACCTAGAATGAACATGAACAAATGATCATAAAGTATCAATCTCACTGAAGAAAAAAAAATGTATATTTAAAAAAATATAACCACCATTAACAAATTTTTCTTACTGCTTCCTAAAAGGTTTCGCACACTCTTGTTAATGGAACACAACTATATTCTGCAAGATTCCGAGTTGTTCAAAGGCAACAGCACATTTGTTCTGTTTTGAGAACATGCCATGAAATACATACCAACAAATTGTAAACATAGACTTCTTTATCACATATACATAAAATTACTATGACTGTTATAAATGACGTAACAATAGTAGTAGCTTCGTATATAGATTAAGTACTACATTTGTGTGGAATTCAGTGTTACCACACCACAGAAATCTAGGACCTCCTTTATATATGAAACTACCAGTATCAGCACGTTTTCAGAATATTCATTATTAAAGTATCCTACCTGTTTATGTTCATATTCTTCAGAAGACCATTGTTCAATTCATTGTTACATATTTCACGACATGTTCACGAAATGAAACAAATGCACATTTTAGAGGGATCATTCTTACATATGCAGAACTCTAAATATTGAGGAACATAGCTCTATTTAATTAATAAGAGTGCCCAAAACACTCTTAGGAAAAAAGGCAAGAACATTTTTTTGATAGTGGTGGGTTTCGAACCACCGACCACATGCCTTACAATTACAATCTAACACGTTGCCTACTACACTATGGTGAACAATAACAAATTTATCCCTTAACTCTATTACTATTGATGGCAGTTGTTAACTGATCCTAATATGGCATTTTTAGACACTAGATTATCATTTATTGCATGAAGAACAATGTTTTTTTGTTAATTCTCCAGTGCGCCATTGCTTTTAAATGACAGTGTGTAAATTGTAATACAAAAATCATCAAATACACAAAGCAAGATGGCATATACCAGAGAGAGTTCTAGGTGAGGAATGTCACATGACATGTCCGAATGCCTGGTTTCTGTAACCTCAAGCGATGGTGTCAAATCGCCGTTATTTTTGCAAATATCTCTGAAACGATATGAGATATGAATAAAACATTAGAGAACAAAGTTATAGATTATTTTCTCCTCTTCAAACCAGTTATTTAATTTTCATATCAGATGAACAGTTAAGCCACTATTTTCATTTAAATTTTGAGCTGCCAATAGCCAATTGCAAAGGCCCACTTTTGATATAACTACCGTAACCTAAAATGGGCCAAAAGGTTTTGTGAAATTTCACTATAGGGACATTCATGTTGAAATGGTTCTTCTGCAGTGACACACTCACACCGGTCAGATTGAGTGCGACAACTACTAGGTCGATGATGAAATTAGCAGTCAAAATCGAGACATTGTAGTAACAAAGTTGATAAATAATATTGCTTATTGGTTTCGTTATTTCATTTACTTGCCATTGTTATAATAACATTTGAAGTTTTTAATAATTAATTTCTCTCGGAGAGGGGAGGGAAGAGGCAGAAGACAGAAGGAAGGAAATGAGATGAACAGAGGCACGTTATGAATGGAGAGGGAAGGAGAGGGAAGAGGAGGTACGTATACTTATATCAAATGATCAGAGGGAGGTGATGGAGAAAACGATCCAGAGCCTTTATAGCCTACAACCTAATCTATATGCAGGACAATGACAAACAAATTTTAGTAAATTCTTTGGCATTACAATAAATGTTTAGGTGGGAAAACTTTTTTCTAACTTTCTTCCATTTCACATACCCACACAAACTGACAACAGGGCGTTGATTTGCTTGGTGTTTATTCTCAGTGAGTCTAAGTTTGGAAGAATTCTTTTATTTACTTTTCCATTCATTTCATCAGACTGACCTATGTAGCGAAGTGTGGCCAGGCTCATCTAGGTTGTAAAAGTGGCTATTTGACAGAGTACGACTTGTGTGGTTGGCAACTTTGTTGTTAGAACAAGAAATAGCTGAAACTATTGCTCTAATGGCTGTCTAATCCCATTCTGCAAAAGCCAAGGTAAGGACAATGAAACATATGTGATTCTAATGCATGCTTCCTGTACTGAAGCTTATAATCATCTCACTTATTGTAAACTATAAATCAGACCTTTTGAAAGAGAATGAAGAAACAACAAAAAAGTAATATTGGTTTATAAAAGTGTGATGTGTGTTATGAGGATGAAGATTTTTAATGGAAAAATATGTTTATGTAGTGTGTACATTGCGATTGTGTATTTGCATAAGAGGATGTATTTATTTTAGATTGATGACTTATTTGTTATGATTTTTTTTAATGGGGCACCTTGAAAGTAATTCTCTTCAAGGGTGCTGAGTTTTTTTGGACTGGAGATGGGTATTGTAATGAGTTTAACCCGCAGGAATTAGCTTAATTGGTTAAGTGAAGATTAGGATACCTACTACAATTCCGTATGCAGTGAAGCTTCAACTTTGAATTACTTCAAATATATTTACACACTGCTTATGTATACACTACAATAGTACTTTACCATGCCGTAACAACATTGCTTTCTAGGTAACTTTGTTAAATTATTTCTCTCGGTAAAAAACCTTGTAATAACAATATTGTGCAATAATCCATTTTTGTAAACAGATTTTATCACTAACATTTCCTGATGTCTTTTGTAATCCACTTAACCATCTGTCATGGTATGCTTACCCCAAAATTTTGTTATTGTGATAAATCGTCCACTATAAATTACAAAAACAAATCTGGCACTGTTCTAGTCATAATTTACTTATCCACCAAAATTTTGTTGGGATTTATAATTTATTTGTAATAATTTTATATATTTCTGGTTTTTGATTGATTGATTTATGTTTGTCAGATAATAATGATAAGTATTTCTATTGTAACACATGTGTTCTAGATTATTCCAGAGCATAGCATAACGTATAAATGTGCGGACATTTTACATGTACATTTAGCCTATACCAAGCCTATATCTAGTCTAGATCTTGTCATGATGTAGTCAGTCATGTATTGGATATACCACTCTCATGATTTTACCAATGCCATAAACAATTTATTCAACTTGATATCACAAATAGTGGTTCCATTAACACATAAGAACCTTGGTCAAAATATGTTTTTGTCAGAAATGAAATAAGCAGGTAGCTCATGGCGTCAATGAGGAACAACAGGTGATGTAATATGTAAACCATAAAACTCATCACATAAGGTGCAATCTTCTTGTTAAAATGTGGAATCATCAGTTTGTGATATGTTTCAGTTAAACAGTGGAGGAAATATATACATGCACCTATATTTATAATGCCAAATTTGGTCAAAAAAGACTTTATTTACTGGATATGGAGACAGAGGAAAATAAGTGAAATACATTGATTTTGAAAAGAATGGACACCGCCAAACACTGTAAGTTTATTAATTTTTTTTATTTTCAATGACTTGTGTGCAATTTTTTTTATTCAAAATGGACAGTGATAAGGGGAAGGATCATATGGCATCAAATAACAAGGGGCATTTTCAATAGCTAGTGTTGAACAGAAACCAGACAAAAATACGTTGAAAATGTTTCAAATGATGTTAGATAAAATGGAATTGTTAATTAATAAATAAATAATTAATAAAATTAGTACACAGCACCAGATTATGATGCGGGAACTAATTGAACAAATACATGAAGTACAGTCAGGTACTTTTTTTGTTTGAAGTTATTGATTCTAAAATGCATAATCTAAATGAAAGTGTAGACCGAAATAATAATTTAATATACAAAGTGAACAGTTACATAAAGAGCAGATTTCAAGAAGTAGATTCAGCAGTTAAGACAGTGGAAAGAAGTGTAGAATCAATAGAAGAAGAAATTAACAAAGACAGGGAAGACATCAAGAGAAATTTTGAAATTTTTGAATCATAAATAGATGCCATTGGTTTCTGGTTACTTTTGTGAGCTTCTCAAAGGCCTAAGAGAGCTTTTCATACCAATGAAGCTAATAAATATGGTCAAGTTGTGCACAGCAGAGACAAAAGCCAAAATCAAATACCAAGGGGAGCTGTTTACGGAATTCTATATCAGAACAGTTGTGTGACAAGGTGATATTTCACCACTGCTATTTAATCTGGTCCTAGAGAAAGTAATCTGAGAAATGAAAAGAGAAAAAAAGGGGCGGAGCTAAATACTAGGACAGATTTACTGGGTTATGCAAACAACATTGCAGTTTAGCAGAATCAGAGGCAGAGATGGCGGAAATTGTAGAGGACCTAGTGCAAAATGCAAATAAAATTGGGTTATGGATCAATGCAGAAAAGACCAAAGTAATGGAAGTATCCAGAGAACCCCCTAATGACATTACAGATAAAGTGGAAAATTTTAAATACCTTGGAACATGGTTCAACAGGCAAAATAATTTAAAACAGGAAATTAACCAACATATTGTTAATGGGAGTCTAAAACTTACTTCAGTCTAAAGCAAACAATGTCATCCAAGAATCTGTCAATTAAAACCAAACTTAAAGCATATAATGCTGTGATAGTGGCAGTATTGTTGTATGGAACAGGAACTATAAGCATAACAAAGAAGGATGAAGAAAACTTGATGGTCTTCAAAAAGAAAGATTAGGAGGAGGATCTTTGGGCCTGTCCAGGAAGGGAACTCATGGAGATGTAGAAAAACCCAATAATTGAACTGATGAGGCAACCAAACATGGTTCAAAAACTGAAAGTGCAGAGTATAAGCTTGGCAGGCCACATTGCTGGAAGACCAGAAACCTTTTGAGCATAAGCCGTACCTACAGGAAGACCTGATGGCACCCGTCCAATCAGAAGACCCAGAAAGCGATGGGTTAATGAGCTAAAGAAAGACCTTTGTGAGCTAGGAGTCCGTGACAACTGGATACAAAGTGCACAAGATCACTATCTATGGAGGAACATTGTGAGGTTGGCACATGATCTAAAGGGCCCTCAACCACTGATCTGATGATGATGAGAAATAGATGCTGTAATGGAGAAAGTTAAGGTTGAGAGGGAATTAATAGTGTACATTCATCATGTAATCTTGTGGGTAATAGTATTGATATGTGGCTAAACATTCCTGTTAAAAGCTTTCCAGATAAAGAACTATACCCTGTAGATTTTATTATGTACTGCAAAAATAATTTTGTAGATGGAATATCTGATGATTTAAAAATTAAATTCATCAAAAAACTCTTCAATGGACAAGCATTATCTTGGGCTAATCAAAATTCATAACCTGGGATAACATTTAGTGATTTTGAAGAGAAATTTTTAAATAAATATTGGTCAGAAACAGAACAGGCTAGGCTTAAAAGTTAATTTTTGAATGGTCCTATCTACAGAGGCAGACAATGAGAAATGTATGAATTTTGTAAAATCCAGTTAAAGGCTCTAATACACATCTAAAGGCCACTTTAAGATATGATGAAAATGATGCTTTAAAAAGGAGGTTATCAGAAAATTTACAATGGGATTTAATTCGTGCACCTGACAAGTTTTCAACAATTTTTAAATTTTGTTGACAAGCTAGAGAGATTTGCTGAAAGACAACATTCTAACTATAGTAATGAACAGGTTGATGGGTGGCAAAAACATCATACTGATAATAGGAATTATGGTAATAATCAGCATTACAATGGAAATAATCAATAAAGAGGTAATCATTCAGAAAACTGCCACCATAATTGTACATTTGCGCTTTTTTCAGGTTGGGCTGTAAGTAAGTCTGTATTTACAAAATAGAATTTTAGTTTATGTATGGTACTAAACTTTTTTGTATGTATGGTAATTGTACAAACCTGAATACATATTTCCATCTCTTCAAGCTGCAAACAATGATAATAAATAATATTATGAACCAAAAAAAAAAAATTAGGTTTCAGATATTTGGGGAAAAGTTGCCAAAATAGTGTCATTTTGGGGATTTTTTTTTGACTGCTATGGGGAAATTTAGAAAGTCCATCTGCAGACACTGAGGTCATCATAAATCGTAGGCAAGCAACACTGTTTGCAGATCATAGAGTGAGGCACTCAATTTAAATATGCATGCTCAATTGAACTGAGTGCGTACCATCTCCATTATATATTTAGGTAAAGCAGACTTCCATTATTCAGAAATTACTCACGGGCCACAACGAGAAGGGCCAGGGACTGCTGGTTGCCGACCGCTGCCCCAGATCTGTCACTGCTGTTACTCATTGCACTGCCAACTCTCATTTTCCACCATGAATATGTGGCAATTAATGCCACAAAAAAGTTTGGTTTCATTGAAGTCCTTTAAGGCACATCCTGAGACGTTCTCGTGATGATTTTGATTTTTCCCCCTTATTAGCTTTCAATGCCCCTGATGGGGCAGGCTGACAGTAGCCTAAGCAAAGTTGGTCAGTGCCAATCTACAGCCGAGTGAGACAAAAAGTTTTACAAGTATGATTTAAACAATAAACGTGATAAAACAATAAATTTAAACTCAGACAGTGATACTGGCAAATATTGTAAAAGGTATGGAGAATAAAAACACTTATAGTCAGAGTAAAAAGCAGAAAAGGTGCCTAAAATACATGGTTGATAAAAGTGAGACAAAACAGCAACAAGACATAGACACTTATTAAAAATATATACCCAACACTTGTTTCATTGATGTCAGCAGTTGTGTAAGTTTTAAAATAGGGCACAACACAACACAGACTCTAACACTATAACACTAATGGTGCACTGTTAAAAATCACTAGCACTGATAACCCGTGGAGGATAGGAAGGAAAGGCAAGGCACGGAGGGAAGGGAGAGGAAAGGGCACGAAAGAAGGGGCACGTAAGGATTCCAGGGGAAGGGGAAAGGAGGGAGGAAAGCCAAGTGAGTAAGGGATGAAGGAGAGTACGGTGGAGAGAGGGCACTACACATAGGGGGAGGAGGGAAGGGATTAGAGTTTGTAGAAGGGGATGTTGGGATGGAGGGCATCATCCATGAGGTGGAGGAGAGTGGAGAGTGTGAAGGTGGAGTGAGGGAGGAATGCAGTGGTTAATGCACAGTAGAGGGCTGGCGATCAAGAGGATGGAAGAGACCAGAGCGTGACGGGAATCGATGGTTCGGCACATGCAAAGGATACAGATATGCCCCAGGAACTTGAGAATGTGCAGGAAGCGAATGAGATCATATAGGATTCATGTTGGGTTAGGAGAGGCAGATGTGGTAAGTGATGCAGAGGACTTGGCTCTGAAGGATTTGGAGGGATTTGTAGTAGGCAGGGGAGGTGGAGACCCACGTGGGGTGGAATCTGCAGGGACGGAGCACATTAGGGAATGGTAGGTGATGTGTAATTGATGGTGGAAGGGTGAGTCCCCATGTCCAGCTTGAGGAGGTTGAGATGGAAGAGGGCTTTCTGATGGACAGTGTAAAGGTGGGGGGGTCGAGGAGAAGGAGAGTTCACAGGTGAGGGGTTTGGCAGATAGAACGGTCATGGAGAGTAAGGTAAGGGTCATGGTGGTGGAAGGAGTGGGTAGTACAACCTATGATGATTGCCCAGGATTTGTTAGTGTTGATGGAAAGGAGCCACTGATTGCACCAAGTGACAAATTCGGAGGGATGAGACTGGAGAAGCTGCTGGGAGATGGTAAGGGAGGAGGCAAGGACTGGGAAGGTGGTGTCTCAGCATACTGCAGGAGATGGACGGGAGGCTGTGTTTGAGGCATGTCTGCCAAGTATATCAGGTTGAGGAGAGGCGAGGGGACAGAGCTCTGGGACACCCCGGTGGAGGGGTAAAACAAACAGGAGTCAGATTGAAGAGAAAGGAAAATACATAATGAATACTTTACTGTCTGCACATCTTGTAAACGTGTATTCACTTTGCCCTCCGCATGTCACCTAAACATGTATTCGCTTGGCACTGGTAGTGCTAATTTGGATTACTTGGCTTGTCGCCACTTGTTCTTGACATTATCAGGAAATTATAAATTGTTAAATTTTACTAATCCCATCATTAGTTCCCATAAGTTCTCAACCTGGTTCTCCTACTTTCATGAAATTTCAAAGATATACATAAGTAGATAAATACAATATTTGATACGAATATTATAGAGGAAAAATTCCTAGCAGGAAAAATATATAGATAGAAAGTAGATGAAGATTACTTACCAGGCAAAGGAGCACAGGTAGTGATAGTCACAAATAAATAAAACACACACACACACAAACAAACACTAGCTTTCGCATCCTAGCTGCTTCTTCAGGCAGAAGGGAAGGAGAGAGAAAAGGAAATGATGAAGGTTTTAAGGGAGTGGGTAAGGAGCCATTCCAATCACGGGAGAGGAAAGACTTACCTTGGGGGAAAAAAGCAGGGTAAACAAATACACACACACACCCACACATATACACAAACGCAAACACATTTAGGCAGACATACAGTATGTCTGCCTAGGTGTGTTTGCGTTTGTGTATATGTGTGGGTGTGTGTGTGTATTTGTTTATGCCAGTAAGGCATAAAATGCAACACCCCCTGGTCACGACTGCTTAATGTACAGGCACCTTCATGCCTGCCCCCCCTCCTTCTATTCCACCCTTTTATCCCTTTACTATGTTATCCTTTCGACCACCATTTTTCCTGACTTGTGGAAGACCTGCCTGATCCTTGTGTTTCCTAAACCTGACAAATCTCCCTCTGGCACCTTCTCCTACCACCTCGGTGTTCAGCAAGGTCCTAGAAACCATCCTTTCATGCTGTATCCATCAACACCTCCACCAGCATCAATTCATTCTGTTCTCCCAATGTGGCTTCTAACCCTCCTTCTCTATTGATGACCATTTCTTCCACCTCACCCACCTCCTCTCCGTACAACTCCATTCCCACTGTACTGCTATCTTCGTGTCCTTTGACACCGAGAAAGCCTACAACCAGGGCCGGCGCAAGCTGAAATGCCGCCCCCCCCCCACCACCACCACCACCAACACCGGTTTTTCTCTCTCATTTTCTCTCTCTCTTTTTCTTTTTGCACGACGTTTGTGAAATTTTATTTAAACAAATCTGAAGGAAATGTCAGTAGATCAGAAAATAAAAACAAAAATTGTGACTGATTGGTGACATTCTCCACAGATTTGTACAAAACAGTCGCTGGGTACCAGCTCAAAAATGAAGTCACACCTGACTGAAGAAATCTAGCTAATTTTAATAAGCCTCGTGAATTTACAAAAATGTTGAAATGTGTGTGAAATCTTATATTACTGTAGAATTCTGGCCGAATTTCACTACAGACTCAAGTGAAACGGTCAAATAGTGGGGCGGAAGACAGTGGAGAGAGGAAGATTAAGGAGACTGAGTAATATATATATATGAATGTTTGTACGTTCTCTATGTGTTCACAAACCGTTCATTCTATTGCAATGAAACTTTGGTGAACCGCTCACCGTACGCCCACGAAGCTTTCTGACGCCGTGCCTGCGTCACACCCAGAGGCGGCGGCTGCCAGCAGGGTTGCCAACGTCAGTGGTTTCCCACCGAATCTGGTGGTTTTTTTTTTTTTTTTTTTTAAGGCCGACGGTGGGAAAAAATCTGAGTCAGTGGGAGGTGAGAAAGTTGGTGGATCTTTGCTCATTGTTGTAGGCTGTTAGTTCTGTGTTGACTACTCCAATGTCCATGGAGAGGAAGTGTTGTACTTGCATCACGAAAGTATGGGGAAAACTAAAGTCCCTTACGTGCAAAAGTCGGTATGAGTGGAAAAATGATCTGGAAATAAAGAACTGGATTTTAGAAGTGCCAGGTGACAACAAAGTTGCTAGCTTTTTTTTTTTTTTTTTTTTTTTTTTTTTTTTTTTTTTTTTAAATCTATCGGACCAAACTGCGTGGTCATCAGTCCGTAGCTTAAACCTAGCTAAACCAACCTAAGAACAACACACACACCCATGCCCCAGGGAGGACTCGAACCTCCACGGCGAGCAACCGCAGCGAGACGCTTTAGACCGCTCGGCTACACCACCGCGGCCCGTTGGCGATACTGTAGTACTAATCTGAAGGCAAGATATGGTGATCTTATAGACCATCTAAAAACCAAGAAACAAGCACGTGCCGCTGAACCGTTTCAGTCTCAAACACAAAGAAAATTTGATTTCCCGAGTGCAAGTGTTGATGTGAATCAAGCAAGAGCTGAAGCTGCATGTGCGTTATTTACAGTGTGCTGTCTGTACCCGACAAGCATTGCAATGGGTCAAAGTAATTACTGTTTTTTTAATATATGTAACCTGTTTACTGAAGTGCTTTTGAATAAACAATATTTTTTTTTTGTATTTCCGTTTAGTGTGTATACAGATAAGTCAGGTACATAAAAACTCCTCCTTTAAAATGCATAGTTGCGTTCAAATTTCAAATCCATCGGCCAAGAACAAACGAATAGACAGTGTTTTTTTTTGCATGGGAACTTCGGAAAGTTCGGTGGTTTTTGGTGGGATTTTACGGTGACTTGGTTGGTTTTTATCATGACCTCGTTGACAACCCTGGCTGCCAGTCACCTGGGGCACGCCCACCGCCTCGTCAGCTTGCGTCCGCCGCCTCTCGGTGTGACGCAGGCACGGCCAGTTGTCAGGCCTCGTCTTCTAGGCGGTGTTGACACATCTCAGGACATATGACGTCATAAATAATGAGAGGCCACCCCGTGGGAAAACCCAGTTCGTATGTAATTTCGGGCGTTTATGAAGCGTTTTTGTAACAAATCCCCCCCCCCCCCCCCCTCCGGCCCGCAAAATAATGAAACGAAAAGGTCTACCGCTCACAACAGTTTCGCTGTAATGCCGTAAAATTGTCCCATCAGGCGTGACTTTGTATTAAGTTAGCATTACAGATTTGAATGTTACTCTTTAGTTTTGACTGCAAGTCTCCATTAATTCTCTTGCATACAAAATTAAGCAATCTGTTTTCTCAATCTCTATCTATATAAAAGCGAAAGACACTCACTCACTGAACAAATACAAAATCTCGAAAACTACTTCACCTATGAAGCTGAAATTTGGCAGGAATGTAAAATCTACAGTTTCATTTCGATCTTCACGAAATTTCGAACGCTTGGCCTTAAAAACAAGAGGAACGTCACCGTTTACCTTGAGTTTCATACGGTGCTTGGGAGAGGGTACTTTGCAACATAAAAATGGGTCTCTAAATACCTTGGTCGCGCCATAACTTGAGAACGGCTCGACCGGTTTTACAGATTTTTTTCCCTCCTTATTCTCAAAACAAGGGTTGTATGAAATAAAACTGGAATATTTGAGAACAACAAGGTGTCTTAACAATGTGACCATGCGTTTCTATTCTGTAGAAATCAATAGTTTTGTTCCGATATTGATTAAATTTTGCACACTCTACTTACAAACAAGGGGAATATCACTGTCAGTGTTCAGTGCATGGTGGAGGGTATTTTTTTGTGTCCCAGCCTCGTCGCCGCTTTTGTGTCCCAGCCTCGTCGCCGCTTTTGTGTCTCGTTTCCGTCGTAGGTGTCGGTGGCCGAGTGGAATGAGACCGACACAGGAATAAAGATAGCACGCTGGTGCAGGTACGGAGGGAAGCAGCCAGAAACTAAAAACACTAGAGTAAATTAGAACGAGATATATATTGCACAGAATTTATACAATACTTAACTTTTATATAGATCAGTACTGCAGATACAGAGTTGAGCTAGAGGCCTGCCTAGTGCCTATACGATAGCCAAGTCTTTACTGGTCCCTATCTGATTCCGAAGTCTTTACTGGTTCCTAACTCAGTCCCAAGTGAACGATGTCTTTCCGTGGTGGCCACGAGCGGGGTTGCAGCAGAGGGCGCTCGTGGCTGTCGTCGTAAGAACGCCGCGCCGTGCGTGCATGGCGGCGCGCGGCGAAAGTAGGTGGCGCGCACTTTGTACTTGTGCGACACCACATATTTAACTTACGGAATTTTACTAAATGCATAGTTTTCCTCCAGTCTTCATTATGTTTTGCATACACGACCTTTAAACCATGTATGTATGGTACATGACAGAGGGTACCTTGCAGAAAAACTTCGCCGAGACAGAGAAAGGTGGAAACGAACAAAGAGATGGGAAAGAAAGAGGTGGATGCAAACAGAGGGGGAAGGAGATGTGGACTAAGGGAATGAAGGATAAATGAACACCCGGACAACGCCGGGTTTACAGCTAGTAATGCAATAAATACACACCCGGGCATCGACGAGTAGTAATGCTAGTAGAAATATATTAACTCACTGCACTGCGGTTGTTCGTTTCAAACAACTGACACTCGACATCTGTCGTAATTTCCATTGTCAGTTCTTTCGTGTCCGATTATGGAATAAGGGAAAAGAAATTAGTCATCAGCATATCACTTCACTTTTCTTCGCTTTATTTTTATTCTAGTTATTGGGACGACGCGTGATTATTTGCCGACTTGCCAATTTTTTAAGTAACAGATCATAAAAAATATAAATTTTCCTATTCTGCAATCATGAAGGAGAAAAATTCCAACTTATGAGTAACATGCATACGCAATACTAATTGTACGTTATACGAAAAGCACTTACCTATTAAGCCCCAAGTTGCAAGAAATTCCGACGCACCAATTCTTCTGTTCCTGTGAAACGCAGTGAAAATGCTTCTGACCAATCTTGACTCCCTCGGTCAACTATCGAAACGAATTCTGTAGTTTTCGTTGTACATACTGCAACAATACCTATTGCCTGGAAAGACCAAGTGGTGATGCGGCACTGTTAGGAACTAGGTCACGTGACGAGGTACAGCGATGCTACGGTTAAACTAGCGCCCAAGAAGAAGAACAAGAAGAAGAAGAAGAAGCAGAAAGCTCACAATAAGTATGTGACCGATTATATGGGTAAGTGTATTATCAGGTAGTAATATCTATGGTATTACGAACAATAGGAAAAAAAAACGAACTTTGCGAAAACTGCACAACTTTTGTCGAACATAAATGAGCTTCAAAGCTAGCAAGGAAACCCCTAGAAGCAATGTTCTGTCTATGGATTTTAGTTTTAGAAGGTGTCCAAATTAACGTTCTACTAGGTGCAGACGATAGGGCATTGTTGCTATAAGACCATATTTTCTCATGTTTTCATCAGGATCAAAGCGACCAGTAGTTTACTTAGATAAAATATGGATTCACACGCACTATACAGTAAAGAAATGTTGGCAAAGTGATAGTCTGCGAGTAGTATTGTCAAACAAAAGTGCCGGCCAGAGTTAACTTGTTGTTCATACAGGTGTTTAATGGCTCAAAAACCAAAACGTTCATTATCACTCAGAAATGGATAGCAAAAATGTACAAAAATACGTCGAAACGCAACATGTCAGGCTTACTACCAATGTCTTTATCCCTTGTGAGCCGGCCGCGGTGGCCGAGGTGATTGAGGCGCTTCAGTCATGGTCAGCACGCCCACTATGGTCGGGGGTTCGAATCCCCCCTCGGGCATGGATATTTGTGCCGTCTTTAGTCTTAGCTAGTTCATAAGTAGTTTGTAAGTTTAGGGACTGATGACCCCGTAGTTAAGTCCCATAAGTTGTACAAACATTTGAACATTATTATTATTATCCCTTGTGATTACTCGCAGCGTATTTACGTATTCGGAATACTTCTAGCCATTGTAGGTGTTGGATCTGTTTGAGTGTAGTAATGTTCATTTTTTTCCATAATGCGGGAAGAATAAAAAAAATTCAGAAACTGCCATTGAAGGGCTTAGCAAAATTGCTTCAGGCTTAATATGTAACCGCAGTATCGAACATTGCATTTGAATTTCCAAATTAGATTTCGTCTTCTGAAAAATAAGTTGTGAGTAAACGCATGGCGCGTAAGAGAGTAGCAGCGCTCCAATCGTAACAATACTGGCGTCAGTGGCGCGTCTGTTCCTACGGCGTAAACACGACGGCGCTGCCACAGTGGCGAGGAAGAAATTAGTCCTCCTCACTCCTCTTGTTCAACAGAGGCGGCCGGCAGGTAGTCGAGGCGCCATGCCACAGTTACCAAAGCCGCTACCTCCTAGGTTTGGTTTCGAAACCCCTCTTGGGCGTGAATGTTGAGTTTGTCCTAAAAATAAATAAATAAAAATAATAAAAGGGGGCAGCAGATTTGCCGCCCTCCGGAAAGTGCCGCCCCGTGTGACTGCACGTTTCGGACGTGCCTTCCGCCGGTCCTGCCTACAACCATATATGGCATTCTGGTCTCCTTTTCAGATCCCATCCTACACTATTCCTATTAACATTACGCCATCCAGCGACACCACAGTGGTGTTGTGTGTGAAAATGTGTTCAACGACCAGCGACACCACAGTAGTGTAGGGGGCATAGTATCGCTCATTGGCCTGCGGCACCACAGTCATATCACATTCATAGTATCACTCAGTGGTAACAGGAGCAGGGTGGGCCTGGCATTAGTACGAGTAGGTGGGATGGCAGCTGTCACATCTATTACAGGTGGGAGGGGATGCAAGGTTAGGGCACTGTTTCAGGAGGTAGGGATTTACAGTGGGGACAGGTAGCAGGGTTGCAGCAGTTTTGCATGAGGTGCTCATTGTACACTAAACAGCATTCATAATGATAGGACTGGGGCGTGGAGCGGGAGGGATCCATCTAGTAACGGCGATGATATATGACTGCCACCTCAGGAAGGATGTGGTTAGTCAAGGATGTGGATTCTAAGAAAACCTGCATCAGGAAGGTTGGGACAGAAGTGTTGTGGATTTGGTTGGCGGATCAGTTGGTAAGGTCAGGATGGGAGTTTAACTGGCCCAACATGTGCTCCTCAATGATCCCAGGACTTAACCTGGTAATCACGGCAGTGAGGGTGGGTGGTTGTGGTTGACAAGAAGAAAAGGCGGTGTAGAAGGGGGTGAGGGATGTAGTGGGGCTGAAGTTGACGTGGGGGAGGAGTTGCAGGAGGTCAGTATGGAAGGCAAGGCTGACAGATTTTATGAGGGTGGTGATGGGGTGGCAGAGAAATATTTTCGGCTTTTTAGGGAGACGGTCTTGTTATCAAGGAAGAGGGGATTCAGGCAGGAGATCATGTAGGTGACGAGAGTGGTGTCCATGGGGACACAGAAGGGGCGGATGTAGTGGTAGGGTGGCTTTCTTGGGGACGATGGGGGTGGGATCCACTCTGGTTCTTTTGGGTGAGAATTTTTTTTTTTTTTTTGGGAGAGCAGGGAGGGATTGGGATTGAGGAACGGGGTGGATGGGGATGTGGCTGGGAACGGGGCCCCAGCTGACAGTGGTCAGGGCTTGTTTTTCTCACTGTGGCATGGATATGTGTGATTTGTGAAGGGGAAAGAGTGGGAAATTCATGGATGTAGGGTAAGGGTCAGAGCCAGTAGAGGATAAGGCAGTGAGAGGGAAGGGGGATGGGTATGGAGACAGGGTGTGACTGACAAGGACAGCAGCAGAGGAGGCAGTGGCAGAGAGTAGAACAGAGAGGGGTGTGGTTGAAGGGGTGAGGCTGGTGGTATTCCAGGTTGTAGTGGTAGTGGAGGCAATGATGGAGTTGTGTAAAGTCCCAATTTGGTAGTCAGTGGTGGGAGGTCCTTGAGAAAAGTGAGGAAAAGCAAATGCGGGGAGAAGGCAGAGGAGTAATCTGAAGGTCTCCAAGGTCTGGAAGTTCTCAGAGAACGCTGCGCCAGTGTTGGCTGTGTCTGTGGCTGCTGTGGTGGACGGGGTCAGAAGTGGCAGTTGTGTGGGCTGTGGTGGTGGGGGAGACTGCATTGGCAGCAGTGGCGGCAGCTACAAGGGGTGACAGGGACAGCGTCATTCCTCAGCATGCCGGGGTGATGATGGTGGTGGGGGCAGCTATGGCTCCAAGGAGCATCTGTTAGCTGGTGATGGCTAGCAGTGGGGACGATCTGACAGGGCGTCGTCTGAGAAAGACACGGAGGGCGGTGTCCTGGATTGTCGGTGGGCATTGCTGGGCCCTTGTCAGCGGTCGGCTGTCTGTGGCAGGAACGGATGTCTGTACATCAAAGAGCGGACACAGAGCTATGGAAAGGTACTGCAGTCCACAAAGCACAAGATATTAGCCCTTGCAAGTATATGTGAGAGATGGTGAGGGATGACGATTCTGAATGGTGGTGTATCTTAAAATGTTTTGCTCAGTTACCCATCCCCCATGGGAATGAAATGTGGACAATAAGTTCAGACAGAAAACTGATAGAAGATTTTGAAATTTTGTGTTACAGGAGAATGCCAAAAAGTAGGCTGAAAGATAGAATAAATAATAAGGAGATACTGAACATAATTGGGCAGCAAAAAATTCCTGGCATATCTTGACTAAACAAGGAATTGGTTGGTAGGACACATCATCAGACATCAAGGAATCATCAATTCAGCATTGGAGGGATGTGTGGTAGATAAAAATCACAGAGGGAGACTGCGTGACGAATACATTTAGCAGGTTCAAAGGGATCTAGGCTGTGGTGTTTATTCAGAGATTAAGATGCTTGTGCAGGTTAAGGTGGTGAGGAGAGCTACATCAGGAGTCTTTGGACTGAAGACCAAAACAACAACCCACATGATAACATTTTTATTTCAACAACTGGCTAATCAATATTGTTGCTATACTCTCAAATAAACCTGAACTCCATAGTGTATGTTTTGAAAGAACATTGCTGTTAGTCTCTCTCTCCAGACTTTTGCTATCTTATAAGCAGCAAGAAATATGGGATTTACTTTCAGTGGAGTGATATCTTTTGGATTATATATGTGTGTGTGTGAGTGTGTGTGTGTTGTCCCTAGCCAAAGCTAGTTTAAGTAATTTGTAAGTCTAGACAATTTGGTCCCTTAGGTTTATAGGGGTTCAAAGGAAAATTCCAAGGAGCAAAAAAGAAAAAAACTAGGGGTTACAAAATAATTCCTATACGGAAATATCATCACAGTCAAAATAAACATTCACCCTTGCATTAATTCCCAACAAGCTGAAAATTTGCATAAACATTTGGGATAGCATTATAGTGACCCTTGCATTAATTCCCAGCAAGCTGAAAATTTGCTTAAACGTTTGGGATAGCATTATAATGAAATTGCGAAAAGTCCCCACTAATCCCTTGAGTGCAAAAATTTTACAGAAGTTCACAGTTCATAAAAATGAGTTATTTTTTGACAAAGCGATAACTTTTATGTGAAAATAGCACATACAAAATTGTAGACTGTGTAATTATTTACAAAAACTGTTCTCATACTTTTTTACCCTAATATTTACCTTTTATGAGAGAATGCCATTTAGAAGACTCTCACATCACATGAGGTACTATACTTGGTGAAGTTTTTTTCTTCTTTTTTTAAAAATAAAAATGTAATTTCCTTGGTAGGCCTTGTTGTATTATCTGAAGTGCGTGGTTACAGACGTGAATGAAAAAAGGTGCTTGAAATAATATTGTCCACAGTGTCACTGTTTATAAATATATTCCAGTGCCAGCTGCCACCAGTGCCACATCGTTAACAGCGCTAAGTATCTGAATTTAATTTGTGTCAAATTTAATTTGCTAGTCTAGTTCATTTTCGTTAGTACTCTGTTTTAAAAGGTTTATTCCCGCGTACTTGCAGATTTCGTTTGTACTACTGTTTTAATAGTTTATTCTATCGTATTTGATAAATACCGTTGCGTTTAGTCTTCGTCTTTGACCGGTGTATTTCAAAACAAGTCAGAGACCGTTGTTAAAGCTCGTAATCAGTCAGTCCAGTGCCAGCTGCCACCAGTTCCGCAGCGTTAACAGCGCTAAACTGCCGGACTCAGTTTTGTTGATTTGACAGTGTAGTTACCACTGACCACAGTTCAGTCAGCAACCAGCCGCCTTCATTAGAGTACTAGGCTTCTTTAATGTTGTTAATTGCAGTTAATTGTATCGATAGGATGGATAGGATGTGTGCCTGCTGTTTGCGGACGCAGGAGGAGTTGGCCGCGGTTCGCGAACAGCTGAGCGTGCTGTTGTCTACGGTCAGCCGTCTTCAGGCTGCTGTCTCGGGGTGCAGCGATGGTGGGGTGTCTGGGGCGTCGAGTGGGACACCTCAGGTGTCTCACGCTTCGCTCTCTGTCCCTGCTACCGAGGCACCTTCAGGTGTACCGGACGTCGTGGAGCCGCCTTCTCCGCAAGGGGAGTGGCGGGTTGTACGGCGTTCGCGTCGCTCGAGGCGGAAGGCCAATGTGGAGGCTGGACGCCCGTCCGCGCCCGTTCGTCCTGTGAGTGAAGGTGTGGCCACTCCTTCAGCAGGGTCCGAGCAGGTGCACGGGGGGAGGAGATTATTGGTTATTGGGAGCTCCAATGTTAGGCGTCCAGATCTGGAAGGAATTCCAACGTGCACTCGGTGTGTCTGCCGGGGGGCCTCATCTGAGATGTGGAGGCGGCCTTGCCGGCGGCTATCGAGGGTGCGGGGTGCAGTCGACTGCAAGTCGTGGCTCACGTCGGCACCAATGACGCTTGTCGCTTGGGTTCTGAGGACATCCTCAGGTCCTACGAGCGGCTGGCGGAATTGGTGAAGGCTGCTGCCTTCGCACGTGGGGTGCAAGCAGAGCTGTCGATTTGCAGCATTGTTCCCAGGGTTGATCGGGGTCCTTTGGTTTGGAGCCGAGTGGAGGGTCTGAACCAGAGGCTTCGCCGACTCTGTGACAGTCATGGCTGCAGATTTCTGGATCTGCGTTATCGGGTGGGGAATTGTAGGGTGCGCTTAGATAGATCAGGGGTGCACTACACTAAGGAAGCGGCTACTCGGGTAGCAGAGTACTTGTGGAGTGCACATGGAGGTTTTTTAGGCTAGGCGCTAACTCTGATGAGCACTCGCCTGTCAGCATTCAAACAGCGAATTCAGGCCACGTTCGGAACAAAAATTCGAACATCAAAATATTAGCCGCGAACTTACAGAGTGTTAGAAACAAAGTTTCCGAATTTGCAGCGCTGCATGGGAGTTATTGCGCTCAGATAGTTTTAGGCACCGAAAGCTGGCTAAATGATGATGTGGCAAGTTCAGAAATATTTAGCGAAGCGTGGAATGTATATTGGAAAGATAGATCTGATACAACTGGAGGAGGCGTGTTCATCGCTGTGGACAAAGATATTGTTTCTACTGAGATCGAGGTTGAAAGTAACTGTGAAGTTATCTGGGCCCGTATAACAGGTCTAAAAGAAGTAAAGTTAATAATTGGGTGTTTTTACCGGCCCCCCAGTGCTGCTGTAGCAGTTTTAGAATCATTCAAGGAAAGTCTACACCAGGTAGTGCATAGGTATCCGGGCCACGTAATATTAGTCGGAGGTGACTTCAACCTTAAGAGTATAGATTGGGACCTCGCTAGTTACATTTCAGGTGGTACAGACAAGCAGTCTTGCGAGCTACTTTTGGACACATTCTCCGAAAACTGTCTTGAGCAGTTAAACCGGCAACCCACGCGCAATGGAAATATTCTAGACCTTATAGCCACAAACAGGCCTGACCTTATTAACGATGGCTGTGTAGAGACAGGAATTAGTGATCATGATATCGTCATAGCGTCGATGGTGACCAAAGTTCATAAACCAGTCAAGGAGGCTAGGAGCGTGTTTTTGTTGGGAAGAGCCGACAAGCAAATGTTACGATCGCACTTAGAAAATGAATGGGCATCGTTTAATTCTGGGACTATGGATGTAGAGGAATTGTGGACTAAATTTAAGTGCATTGTTAATAAAGGGTTAGAGAAATATGTGCCAGTAAAGACGATTAAGGATGGAAAAGATCCACCGTGGTATAACAATAATGTTAGAAAGATGCTGAAAAAGCAAAGGCTGTTGCACTCTCAATTCAAAAAAGAACATGGAAATGATGACGGGCAAAAGTTAGTAGAGATTCGTGCGTCTATAAAAAGATCGTTGCGCGAAGCACACAATAATTATCACAGCCATATCTTGGCAAAAGATCTTTCCGATAACCCGAAAAAATTCTGGTCCTATGTAAAATCAATAAGCGGGTCAAAGCCCACTGTCCAGTCACTAGTTGATCATTCCGGGGCAGTAATAGAAGAAAGCAAACGGAAAGCTGAAGTTCTAAATTTAACCTTTAAGAAATCTTTCACGCAGGAGGACCGCACAAATATACCATCATTTGATCAACGTACTAATTCCGAAATGGGGGACATAGCAATAGGTATTTCCGGTGTTGAGAAGCAGCTGAGAGAGCTAAATACGAAAAAGTCTGCTGGTCCGGATGGAATACCAGTTCGGTTTTACAAAGACTATTCTGCGGCATTGGCCCCCTACTTAGCTTGCATTTATAGCGAATCGTTAATTCAGCGCAAAGTTCCTAGTGATTGGAAAAAGGCGCAGGTGACTCCCGTGTATAAGAAAGGAAAGAGAACTGACCCATAAAATTACAGGCCAATATCGTTGACATCGGTTTCATGTAGAATTTTGGAGCATATTCTCAGTTCGAATATAGTAAATTTCCTTGAAACGGAAAAGCTTCTTTCCATGAATCAGCACGGGTTTAGGAAACATCGTTCATGTGAAACTCAGCTTGCCCTTTTCTCACATGACATCTTGCGAGCCATGGACGAAGGGCAACAGGCGGATTGTGTTTTTCTCGACTTCAAAAAGGCGTTCGACGCGGTGCCACACTGCAGACTGCTGACGAAGATACGAGCTTATGGAATAGGTTCACAGATTTGTGACTGGCTGGAAGACTTCCTAAGTAATAGACAGTACGTTGTTCTCGACGGCAAGTGTTCATCAGAGACGAGTGTATCGTCAGGCGTGCCCCAGGGGAGTGTAATAGGACCGCTATTATTTTCTATCTATATAAATGATCTGATGGACAGAGTAAGTTGTAATTTGCGGCTGTTTGCTGATGATGCTGTGGTGTACGGGAGGATGTCGTCTGTAACTGACTGTAATAGCATACAGGTTGACTTAGACAAAATTTCTAGTTGGTGCGAAGAATGGCAGCTAGCTCTCAATGTAGAAAAATGTAAGGTGATGCGCATGAGTAGAAAAAACAATCCTATAATGTTCGAATACAGCATTAGTAGTGAGCTTCTTGATGCTGTCGCGTCGTTCAAATATCTAGGCGTAACATTGCAGAGCGATATGAAATGGAACGAGCATGTAAGGACAGTTGTGAGTAAGGCAGACAGCCGACTTCGGTTTATTGGGAGAATTTTGGGAAGATGTAATTCACCTGTAAAGGAGACCGCGTATAAAACGCTTGTACGACCACGTCTTGAGTATTGCTCAAGTATTTGGGACCCGCAGCAGATCGGTTTGAAGGAAGACATAGAGGCGGTTCAGAGGCGAGCAGCTAGATTTGTTACCGGTAGGTTCGACCAATGCGCGAGTGTCACGGAAATGCTCCGGCAACTCAATTGGGGATCGCTGGAAGAAAGACGACGTTCTTTTCGTGAATTTCTGTTAAGTAAATTTAGAGGGCCAGAATTTGAAGCTGAGTGTAGTACGATCTTGCTGCCGCCTACATACATTTCGCGTAAAGATCACAAAGACAAGATAAGAGAAATTAGGGCTCGTACGGAGGCATACAGGCATTCTTTCTTTCCTCGTTCAATTTGGGAGTGGAATAGGAAAGGAAATGCCTAGTAGTGGTGCAGCACCGCCACGCACCTTACGGTGAATCGCAGAGTATGTATGTAGATGTAGACATAAGCACATACAGTTTGAACATTCTGAAGGCACTAGTATTATACTGCGTTACTTCTTCTTCTTCTTTTTTTTTTTTTTTTTTGGCACCCACCAACTACTCCTCACCCCAAAGAACACACACCACAGACAGAAAACATAATCTGTAAGTCCTTTGGTTTCTGAGTGCTATGCTGTTGGCGGTGAATTCAAATGAGGGCCACTGAATTTATGAAACTGAATTACGGTACAACAGGCCTACTCCACAATCTACTTTACTGATAATGGAATCTCAGGAGTTATTCAATCTTCTTCTACTTCTACATCCTCCTGAGTCGACGTAAATTGTTGCAACAGCGATAGGGCTTTTTTTTATAAAAAATTATTGGATTTTAAAGCCCAGGCTGTCAGTGACCTAAGCACAGGCAAGAGACTGTACATTTTTGATAAGTCGATAACAGAAATAAAAATGGGATAAAGATGGCGATAAAATTTTTTGACAGAGATAATATGGAAGAATTAATTAAAAACCACATGGAGCATAAAAGACACAACATAATCAGATTAAAATGATGCCATGGTGGCTAAAATACACTGAGGTGAGTCTTTAAAATCCCTATGGTAATACTGACAGAGGCACTGTTTAAAATACATGAAGATATCACTTGTTCTGCCTGCAGCGATCTTCTTCTTCTTTATATATATATATATATATATATATATATATATATATATATATATATATATATATTCTTTTTTTATTGTCATTTCAATTCTTGTAAATGGGGTGGGCTGTCAGTGCATGCAGGCTCTCTTTAGATGAGCAATATACCAATACAATGGAGTATATAAAGAAAGTAAATGTGATAAACTTAGAAGGTGTTGGAGACAAGTACACGAGTTTAAAATTGTGAAAATTATGCAGTCCTTTTTACATGGATACAGTCACAATGAAGATAAAAAGTAATAAAATAGACTCAGAGACTACACAGCACATAAAACATCTAAAAGAAAGCAGGTGTTGGCTGCGGGTTGGCCGTTCACTGGTCATTAAAATAAAATGTCACACTGAGACGACACAAAATTCATGTAGCACTCATTAAAACAATGAAGATGATGAGATGGGTGGATAGGGGGAATGGGGGAGAGGGTGGTGCAAAAACAGTCAATTTAAAACACACACGGCATCAGCTGCAGGTTGGCTGTTCGCTGTTTGTGTTAAAACCCACACTTTGTAAACACACATGGATGTAGTACCAGCACAAAATAATGGCACTGAATGAGAGGGTGGAGAGCTAGGGTAGGATGTAGAAGGATGTAGAAGGTGCTTGAAATAATACTGTCCACAGTGTCACTGTTTATAAATATATTAGACATAAGCACATACAGTTTGAACATTCTTAAGGCACTAGTATTATACCGTGTTACTTTTTTTTTTTTTTAATTTTTTTTTTTGTGGCTCCCACCAACTACTCCTCACCCCAAAGAGGACAAGGTGGGCGAAGGGATGAGGTTATAGGAAAGCGAGGCAGGAAGCATGGAGGGGCGGGAGAGGGGATATGATGCCAGAGGGATGGGGACAGAGAGGAGTGGGTAGGACACACATGAAGGGTGGGGCCCTTTGGGAGGGATAGGAGGAGGGAGGAAGGTGGAGGATCACAGCTGGTAGGAAGCATAAATGTCAGGGCAGAGGGCATCACCAGGAGGGGGAGGGTACGGAAGTTGCCACGGGAGAGAATACGGAAGGTAGAGAGCTGGAGGGCGGGGGAATATAGTGGGGGAGGCACGACAGTGAACCAGGATCTGTGAGGAGAGGATGGACTAGAGGACTGGCTGTGTCTAATTTATGGGAAAGGTAGCAGGAGTGGAGATGTTCAGTAAAGAGGACAAGGTGGGGGAAGGGATGAGGTTATAGAGGATTCACATGGGGGGTGAGGGATAAATGGGGATATGGAAGGTGAGATGGAGTGCATGGTGTTCTAGGATCTCAAGGGATTTGTAGAAGGATGGGGGGCTGGAGATCCAGGCAGGATGGGCTAAAATAATGATGGGGCAGATGAAGGATTTGTAGGTGTAAAGGACCGCGGTACAGTGTAGACCCCAAGTTTGACCAATGAGGAGTTTCAGGAGACAGAAGTGGGTGTGAGCTTTATCTTGGATAGTGCTGAGGCGGGGAGTTCAGGAGAGGGTATGATCTATTGTCAGTCCTAGGTATTTAAGGGTGGAGGAAAGGCAGATGGGGTGACAATGTAGGGTGAGGTAAAACTCGTGAGTCGTGAGGATAGAAGAAGAGGGTGGTGTGATCTATAGTGATTGCTTGGTTTTTGGTGGGATTGATAAACAGTTGGCAAAGAGGTCAAGGTGTTTCTGGAAGGGATGAGTGGAGTGGGCGAGAGTGGGAGCCAAGGCGAGGAAGGCAGTATCATCAGCGAATTGGAAGAGACGGACAGGAGGGGTAGGCTTTGGCATGTCAGAGTTGTAGAAGAGGTATTGGGGGGGGGGAGAGGATGGATCCTAGGGGCACGCCAGCAAAGGGGTAGAAGAGACAGGAGTCAGTATTATGGACTGTGACGTAGCTACGGCGATTGGAAAGAAAGGAGGCAATGACCTAGATGGGGTAGATGGGAAGTGCATAAGTCTGGAGTATGAAGAGCAGGCAGCTATGATGCCAGACCTCATCATAGGCCCTTTCCAGGGTCAAGGAGACAAAGAGGGTAGCGTGACAGGAATTGAGCTGGAGCAAGAGGAGTTGGGTGAGGTGGAAGAGTTGGTCATCTGACTAGAAGGAAGGTCGAAAGCCTCAGTGGGTGTCAGGGAGAAGGTGGTAAAGATGGACATGGTGGTGGATGCATCAGGAAAGGATAGTTTCAAAGACCTTGCTGAACACCGGGGTGAGGCAGATGGGCTGGTATGAGGAGGTGTCAGATGTAGGTTTGTTCGGTTTGAGGAACATGAGGACACAGGATGTTTTTCACAGGTTGGGATAGAAACCTGTGTAAAGGATGGTGTTGTAGAGAGTAGCCAAGGTGATGAGGAAGGGGAGGGGCTATTTCTTGAGGTGGTGGTAGGTGATGTGGTCATGACTAGGAGCTGTGGTATGTTTGGTGTGTAGCATTAACAGTATATTGTGTGTTGTGATGGGGGTGCTAAGGTCAGAGGGGGTGATGTCATCCATGTACTGGAAGCTTGGAGCTAGTGGCGGGATGGAGATGTCCGTTTTCTCATAGACCTCGAGGAATAGGGAATAATCAGAGTTTGTATTATTAGGAAAATAAAAAGACATCAGAGAGGAAGGAGGCATAATGTGTTACTGGCATTGTCAAGCAGGGGCTGGTCAAGGTGGAGGAGAGGGTATATGAGCGTGGGTTTCGAGACAGTGAAGTGGTGGAGAAGTACCCTCCTTCTTATACCACACTAATCTTATGAAAAATTAATCTTCCTTTTGTTTTTCATGTCAGTTGTCCAAAATTTCATAAAGATCGTAATAAAACTGTGGATTTACTTGAATTTTGTAAGTGTAGTACCCAAGATCGTAATAAACATTCATGTAGTGCATGTCTGAGGGTACTTCACATACAGAATTCCACAAAATCTACGGTTTTATTGCAATCCTAATGAAATTTTACACACTTGACATGCAAAATAAGAGGAAGGTCACTCTTGCATAAGATTCATGTAGTGCATGGCAGAGGGTACTCCACTTGCAACATTCCACAAAATCCACAGTTTTATTATGATATTTATGAAATCGTATACACTTGACCTTCAAACCCTCACTGTCCACATATGATTTTGCATTGTGAATGGTGGAGGGCACCTTACTCCATACTCCAACAGCATTTGACTGGTTACCATAAAATTTTTCAGATATATATTTGTTTCATTTAAGGGAAAGGGAACAGATGAACAGAAAGGGCGGACAGGAGGAGATTACCATAGTTCGTGGGAGGAAATCATAGACACTTCAGACTGGATGGGTGGAAAGGGCGAGGAAGAGAAAGATAAGGAGGCAGCACTGTTGATGATAGCTGATGACGAGGAGGAGGTGAAAGAGGAGGAATAGAAGGATGGGGAGGAGTAGGAATAGGAGGCTGAAGAAAACAGAGGAGGAGGGGAAGATGGACAAACATAAGATTGGAATAAATAAGTACTGAACCAATGTTTCCAGCTAGCTGAAGAGAGAGAGGCCTAAGTGGACAAAGAGGAAGGTAAAAAATAGGTATAGAGATGGTGGAAGTGATGGGCAGTCAGATTAGGGAAAGGAGGGTAGAATATATGTCCAAAACCCATTTCTATTTAGTTTGGTATCTCATACTTACCAAAATTTGAACTTTTGAACAGTATTCTATTTTTTACGTTAAAATGTTTGGATTGTTGTTGTTCTAAATTATTATAACATTTGAGTAGTAGTTTTGTTTAGTATTCTCACAAAAATTATGTTCTACATCTACATAAATTTTGATAAAACACAGTACATACAGTTTCATACAATAAATGGAATGACACCATCAATAAATATAGACTTTGATCAGAAATCTGTAGCAAATGTAGAATATTCAAAATTTTTAGATGTAAGCATTGATGAGGGGCTGAACTGGAAAAACACATTGAAGATCTGTTGAAACGTTTGAGTTCAGCAACTTATGCTATTAGGGTAATTGCAAATTTTGGTGATATACATCTCAGTAAATTAGCTTACTATGCCTATTTTAATTCGCTGCTTTCATATGGCATCATTTTCTGGAAAATTCATCATTGAGTAAAAGAGTATTCATTGCACAAAAGCGTGTGATCAGAATAATTGCCGGAGCCCATCCAAGGTCATCCTGCAGACACCTATTTAAAGAGCTAGGGATCTTCACAGTAGCTTCTCAGTATACATATTCACTTATGAAATTTGTTATTACCAATCCCACTAAATTCAAAAACAATAGCAGTGTACATAACTACAACACTAGGAGAAAGAATGATCTTCACTATTCAATGTCAAATCTAGGTTTGGCACAGAAAGGGGTGAATTATGCTGCCACAATAGTCTTTGGTCACCTACCAAACAGCATCAATAGCCTGACAGATAGCCAACAAGCATTTAAAAATAAATTAAAAAATCTCTGATGGCAGCTCCTTCTACACTATAGATGAATTTTTAGATATAAATTAGTAAATTTGAAAAAAAAGAAAAAGAAAAAAGAAAAAAAGAAAATAAAGAAAAAAGAATATATATATATATATATATATATATATATATATATATATATATATATATATATATATATATATATATATATATAAGACTTTGAAGTACCTCGCTTCAGAACCATTAGAAGATCGATTTATATATTTAATTTGTGACAAGTAATTTTATGTTTGGTGATGCCTCAACCTGGATGTACTCTTTCAGTATATAAAAAATGTCGTGAAGTTATATAAATTACGACAAGTCTGAAGATGGCGTCGAGCACACCGAAACCGGTAACATAATAAATGAAAAATGGCTGCAAAATCATAATTTAAAAAAATAAAATAATAATAATAAATAAATAAATTAATTAATTAATAAAAAAATTATTGTGTCATGTAATATTTAGTACAAAGTAATAATTTGTAAAGACATCTTTCATTAACCTGACACGTTCCACATCATTATGAAGTGTCGTATTCATGATCTATGGAACAAGTACTAATCTAATCTAATCATAAATACTCTGCAATTCACATTTAACTGAATGGCAGAGAGTTCATTGAACAACTTTTATGATTTTTCACTATCGTTCCATTCTCTAATAGTGCGTGGGGAAAAAGGTAGTGTTATTGGTCCTCTGCTGTTCCTTATTTACATAAACGATTTAGGGGAAAATCTAAGTAGCTTTCTTAGCTTGTTTGCATATGACGCCGTCATTTACCGTCTAGTAAAATCATCTGAAGATCAAAACCAACTGCAGAACAATCTGAATAAGATATCAGTATGGTGTAAAAATTGGCAATTGACTCTAAATAATCAGAAGTGTGAAGTCGTCCACATGAGTACGAAAAGAAATCCATTAAACTTTGTTTACAAGATAAATCAATCAAAAGTGAAGGCCGTAAATTCCACAAAATTCCTAGGAATTACTATTACTTCAGACTTAAACTGGAAAGAACACATAGATAATGTCGTGGGAAAGGCGAACCAGAGACTGCGTTTTATTGGCTGAACCCTTAAAACATGCGACAGAACTACAAAAGAAACTGCATACACTACGCTTGTCCATCCATTTTTGGAGTATTGCAGCCCAGTGTTGGATCCTTATCAGGTGGGTTAGACGGAGGACATCGAAAGAGTCCAAAGAAGGGCAGCTCGTTTCGTATTGTCACGATACAAGGGAGACAGCGTTACGGAAATGATGCAGGATCTGGGATAGGAATCTTTACAACAACGGCGCTTACCGCTGCAGCGTGGGCTACTTGTGAAACTCCAATCGCCAACATTCTCCTCCGAATTCGAAAATATATTGTTGACTCCCACTTACAAAGGTAGAAATGATCATCAGAATAAAATACGAGAAATCAGAGCTGGAACAGAGAGATTCAGGTGTTGTTTCTTCCCACACGCTATTCGAGAATGGAATGGGAGATAAATAGTATAATGGAGGTTCGATGAATCCTCTGCCAGGCACTTAAATGTGATTTGCAGAGTATCCCATGTAAATGTAGATGTAGAAATCTTTCTGTTTTTAATCGGATTTCTCTAATTTTATTATGATGATCCTGTCTTCCTATGTAGGTGGGTGCCAACAATATGTTTGCATTCGGAAGAGGTAGTTGGCGAAAGAACTTTCTCAAATAAAATGAATAATGCCTTTCTTTTAATGATTTCCACCTCAACTCGTGCATAAGTTCTGTGACACTCTTGCCCCTATATCACGATAATACAAAACGAGCTGCCCTTCTCTGAACTTTCTCTAAATTGTGCATCAGTCCTACTTGGTGGGGATCCTTCAATGGGCAGCAATACTCCAAAACTGGATGCACAATTGTTGTGTAGGCTGTTTCTTTAGTAGAACTGATCAATCTTCTAAGTATTCGCCCAGAGAAACATACCCTTTGGTTCACCTTCCCTACAATATTTTCTGTGTGTTCTTTCCAGTTTAAGTTGTTCACAATTTTCGTTCCTAGGTATTTAGTTGAATTTATGGCCTATAGACTTGACTGATTTATAGTGCAAATGAAGTTTAGCAGATTTCTTTTACTGCTCATATGGATGAGTTCATATTTTCCATTATTCAGGGTCAACTGCCAGTTTTTGTGCCTTACAGATATCTTATCTAAATCATTTTGCAGTTGCTTTTGATCTTCAGGTGACTTTATTAACCAAAACCAACAGCATCATCCATGAACCGTCTAAGAGAGCTGCTCACGTTATTTCCTAAATTGTTTATAAAGATATGGAACAGTAGGGGCCCTTTAACTCTTCCCTAGAAAATTCAAGATATTACTTCTGTCTTACTTGATGACTTTCTGTCAATTACAATGTACTGTGTCTTTTCAGATATGAAATCATGACTCTAGTCAAACAGCTGTGGCAAAATTCCAAAAGCACGCAATTTAATTATAAGACATTTGTGAGATACAGTGTCAGAAGCCTACCGGAAACCTTGAAATATGGAATCAATTGAGATCCCTTTTCGATAGCACTCATAAAGTCATGTGAGTAAAGAGCTACCTATGTTTCACAACAGTGATACTTTCTGAATCTTTTACTTTTATGTAATTAAATCTTAAAAATATATTAAATTTCTGGTTTCTCTCTCTTGTTCGAAAACATACTTATTGAATCACGTAACAGTGTTACGTCTGAACACAGAAAGCCCCTGCAAGGCTAGACTACACATATCACACCCCAGTGCACTGTATAACATAGTGAAGCACTTGCAGGTGCAGCTGGTAAACAAACAGTTCCTCAAAACAAACAAAACTGACTAGAGACTAATGCGGACTTTTTACTACAGAGCTTGCCTCACATAAGACAGGAAAATGGAGAACTCTGCCAGCCTCCACCAGCTTTATAAGACAAACACAGCAGTGGATACAGCCGGTCCTCACCGAACTAAGGACCAGCTCACAACAGACACCGCTGTAGACCCTGTATGGTTTCTTCAAGCTATTATTCTAATTGTGTATAGTGGATTGTTTAGGTAATGTTAGTTAAGTGTTCAATAAACTTTAGAAACTGATTCCACTGAGTATACTTCAATGGGGACAAGTGTAGTGGAACGAACCAATGTTCATCATTGTTACACCAGAAGCAACTATGGAATTGCAGCAATTCTTTCAAGGACTCCACATTAATTCACCATACTGAGGAATCTCAGTCACAACTCATTGTAGAAGTCAGATGACTCCACCAACAAATGACGCCACTGCCATTCTCTTCCTTCAATGACGAAGTTGAAGAATGGGAAAGATACGAAAAATGTATCCTACAGCATTCCACAATTCATCAGGTAGATTCATCATGGAACCAATCAAAGATGTATGTCCTGCTCACGAAATTACAGCTGCTGGACCCAGAGTCCCTCACCTTCACTGCCATTTGTAAGACGTTACAGGCTTACTACAAACGCCGATGCCCACAGCCCGTGTCGAGTTCTATCAATGCCGGAAGAAGCCCAAGCAGACCTATCGCCAGTGGGCAGCTGAACTGCAAGGACTCAGCAGGAAATGTAAGTTTCACACACATCTTTCCAAGGAATCATACACTGATGGTATTGTGAATGAGCATTTGATACAGGCAGCGACAGATGCCACTTCTGACAAGACGCTCTCAAGCTAGAAGACATGTCCCTCAAACAAGTCATAGAACTAGCATACAAATTTGAAATTTCGATGGCCGCCTACCATTGACTGGAGTCCTGAGCTGATGTTGCAGCAATCCGCACCACTGCCAAGGAGGACACCACCGCCAGGGTCAGGGACTGCTTCCACAAAAAGATGTTTAACTGATCCGTCCCAGCCAGAGCCAGAAGCCGCCACAGCAGCAACACGAGCAATGCCGCCGTGGGGGTCATCTTCACATGCCCTTCCTGCTATTTGACACATGATAGAGAATATTGTTCAGACCGATGGGTGCACTGCTCACACCGCGGTAAGGATGGCCACCTAGCATCCGTTTGTCACACAAACATCACTGCCTCCAACAACTGCCAGCTCAGGACGTATCATGACAGTTTGAACAACATACCAATGGACATCAATTAGGAAGAAGCCTCATCAACATCAAAGCTTTTTATAGACATCACCATCAACGACAAACCTTTGCGTCTACAGGTGGATACAGGTGCAGCAGTATCACCGATTAATTACACTTCATATTCCAAACTTGGCTTACCACCCCTCTCTCCAGCCCCCAAGCGCCTCCTGACATACAATAAGCAAGAGACAGCCTTACTAGGACAATTTATGGCACAAGTACAAATCTGTTCACCATCCAGTCACATTTCTGGTCTTCAACAGTTCTTCCACAGTGGACTTATTCACCTGGATGCCTTCCACATATTTGGATTTTCCATTGTGGACAATGTTCACCTAGTGTCTCAGCAAGTTCCTTTTTCTGAAGCAGATGCACTCTGTAATGAATTTCAGGACCTGTTTTCACCAGGCATTGGTAGTGCCAAGGACTTCAAGGCCTCGCTCCACCTCCATCCCGCTGCCCAGCCCAGCTACTTCTGAGTACGCCAAGTGCCAGTTTCACTACAGCAGCTGCTCAAAGAAGAACTACAACGCCTTCAACATGAAGGGGTTCTCCAGCCAGTGTGGTTCAGCCTGTGGACCTCGCCATTGGTCATCGTGCAAGAGCTGGGCCGCTACCTTCGCCTCTGTGGTGACTTTAAGTCCACGGTTAACCCCCAGCTCGTTGTTGATGACTACCCCCTTCCGTGATCAGATGATCTTTTTCACAAATTAGCAGGGAGCTCCTACTTTACCAAGCAGAAGGATATCTACAAATTACCCTGGATCTTTCCTCTCATCAATACTCCCTTCAGCTTCTTCCAACTAAACTGACTCATTCAGTTCATCCAGTGCTCCAGCAATCTTTCAAAGATATCTTGAACAACTTCTCAATGATATTCCAGGCTGTATAAATTGCCTGTATGACATAGTCATCTTGGGGTCCTCCTCCGAAGAACACATAGCTAATCTCTGTCTCCTCTTCTTCCATCTTCAAACAGTAGGTCTGAAATGTAATCTTTCTAAATGTTATTTTTTCCAATACTCCTTTTCCTATCTGGATCACATCCTATCTCAGGATGGCATTTCCCCATCTTTCTCTTATGTCGAAGCCACTAACAACCTGCCTTTTCCTCAGGACCTTCATCAGTTACAATCCTTCTTGGGCAAAATGTCCTATTACAGGAAATTCGTTCCCTCTGCAGCACAGGTGGCAGCACCTCTGTACCACCTCTGCCACAAAAATGTTCCATTCTGATGGACTCCAGCCTGAGAGACTGCCTGCCATACCCTCATACAGCAGCTCCAATCAGCCATATGTCTTATGCCAAACAATCCAACCCTTCCTTTGATACTTGCTATGGATGCCTACAATTATGGTGTCAGAGCTGTCTTGTCTCATAAATTGCTGGATGGCATAGAGTGCCCCATCACATACATATCAAAAGCTCTCTCTTTGGGACAAATAAAGTACTCTCAAATCAAGAAAGAAGCATTTACCATAATTTTGGCCTGCCTATTGGCAGATCTTTTCATATTGTTGCTGACCACAAATCTCTCCTTCCTTTATTGTCACCTTCAGCATGACTATTGACCAAAACATCCCATCATCTCCAGTGTTAGGCATCATTCCTCTCCCAATTTCACTATATGATGCATTTCTATATCACCTCCCAGCATGCCAATGTGGATGCCTTGTCACGTTTTGCATTTACCACCAGGTCCGGACCCTGCTTTTGACCAACTGGATCTCCTTATTTTTCAGGTTGATGATGACATTCAAGAGGCCATGAAGTGTTTTCTGATTACAGCCATAAAAGTCGCCAAGGCCACCATGGAAGATCCCCTCGGCCACATCATCCAACACTACGTTCAGCATGGTTGGCCATCTGTGGCGCCTTCTTGGGATCAACACCACCTCCAGTTTTACCATTCCATCCAACACCAGCTTTCAGTGGTGGATGGAGTACTCCTTCATTTGGATCCAGCCAACACACCAAGGGTCATCATTCCGAGATCTCTGCAGCCGATGGTCCTCCACATTATTCAGGAAAGGCATTGAGATATCGCTCACACCAAATCCCTCACAAGAAGACGTGTCTTTTGGATCAGCCTCACGTCTAACGTTACAGAGATGGTGCTACGCTGTACCATCTGTGCTCAACAATTGCCCTGTCCCCCCTCCCCCCCCCCCCCTAAAAAAAATCCTTCCTTGGCCTGCACCGCATGGTCCCTGGGACAGCATCCACCTTGACTTTGCTGGACCATTCCTGGGTCATCAGTAGCTCATAGTCACTGACACATTTTCCCATTTTCCCTATGTTTTTCGGTGCTTAGCAATCACCACACAAATTAACCTGTAACCACTGCAAAAATATTTTGCATGGAAAGATTATGGAAAGCCATAGACACAAACAATGATCCACAATTTAGGAGCCAAGAATTCCACTCTTTTTGCAGTGAAAACGGCATCCAGCATCTTCTCACCCCACCCTTCCATCCTAAATCCAATGGGGAAGCGGAATGACGGGTCTGAACTTTCAAAACTCAAATATACCAAAGACCACTCCCATGAAGATGCCCTGACACTATTCCTCAGTTCCTATCAAGCCATTCCGACAGGGGACAAAAGCCCAGCAGATGTACTCCATGGCCGCTATAAAGTTACCATTCATACCTATTGATTATATTGTCACTAAAAATGTCAGGTAGAGTGAATAACATTTAAAAATGCTTATCTTAAATCTGCCTGGGTCTAGTGTTGACGTGGGAGAACAGGTACGTATCTTTAAATGAAAGTTAGAAAAACTCCTTTTCTGAATTTATTCTCATGGATGTAACACAATATTTACAACAACAACCTGTTTGACAAACTTTTCCAGCAATCGATTACATAATCGAACTTTCTTGAATGTTCACAGAAAACTTGAAGTAACTCAGATGAACTGCACTGTTGTGGCACTGGAGTGTGCTACTATATATGTTATTTTTAACAACACCATGATATAGTGTTATTGTTACAACAATTACAGATGTTGATTTACAATTACAAAAGTTAGTGTTAATTAAAACATACCATGCAATTTAACAGTGAATACAAACTACATTATATTTATACAGTGTTATAGTTCTTCTTCTTTACTTCTTTGGGAAATTTAGTGCTATTCAATTTACAAACAATCAAATGCTTTAAGATGTGGTTACCTAATTAAATACTGAATGAATAACTTTACTAACATTTACACAGTTTCTTCACAAATACTGGTAAGTTTTTATGATGATAGTTTTTATCTTTGTCATTCCAAAATATACAAACACAAAATTGAACAAGTAGTATCTTACATTAGATTTCGCTTTTAATTACAGCCAGCCTAATTACAATGTAAGTGATGCTGTTTTACACAGTCTTTTTAATATAATAGTCACATCTGTGAGTGAATTTCAATTGATATAATTTTTATTTCTTTATTTACTATGATTGTTTCTCGAAAGTTCAGTCCAACGTTTTTCTTAAGAAGGCCACAATTAATCTTTTTTATCATCAAAATCGCAAGTAACGTCTGTAAGTATGCGTTATATTCAATGCACACCCGATTTTCTCCTTTTACATTGTCCTTTGTTCAAAATTAATGTTAAATCAAAATGTCCGATACCGCCGTCGGTATTCGAGAGTCTCGGTAACCCGTGCTTCACTTTACCCTGCTGAGGGGGTCCACATTACACTGCTAACCCAGGACCCTCCTTCATATTCTCTTACCCTCTCCCAAAATTCAGACTATCCCTGGCCAGTCCCGTTACTTCCCAGGCTCTTTAGTCTGGACCTGATGTTTTGGCACTAAATCAGGTTGGCTGCCTGCAGTCATCGAACATTCCCAGGGCCGCCACTTTTTGAAATCACCTCGGATGGCCAAATAGTCCGGCGCCATTGCAATCAATCGCGTCCTCGCTAACCTGACAACCCTACACCTCCTTCTATGGCACAGACCACCATTGCTTCTGCATCCCATAACAGATCTCCTCCAAAGATCTCCTCAATAATGCCATCTAATCATTGCATGGGTGACGTTACACTGCATCTGCTGTCACTGACACTGCAGCCGCAGCCAGTAGCCCAGCTGCCCGGCCCCTCTTCAGCACCTCCCCAACCGAGGAAGACAAACTAGTGCCACCTGTGCTGCCATCACAGCCAGTACACAGGTCAGTCCACATGTCAGGATGTATAGCAACATATTCTCTGAGGGCAGCCTTCACGGCCTCCTCCAGTGAGCAGCCACTGACCTCCGAGATGTTGCAGCAATTGATCTTTCGTGCAGTCCCCCTGGAAGGGAAGTGTGTTATGTCTGACCACAGAAAGCCCCTGCAAGGCAAACTGCGCAAATCACACCCCAGTGCACCATATAACATACTGAAACACAGGTACAGCTGGTAAAGCAACATTTTCTCAAAACAAGCAGAACTTACTAGAGACTAATGCCAACCTTTTTTCTGCAGAGGTCGCCTCATAAGAGACACAGGAAAGTGGAGAACTCCGCCAGCCTCCACCAGCTTTATAAGACGAACACAGCAGTGAGTACAGCCAATCCTCACCGAGCTAAGGATCAGCTCACAACAGACACCGCTGTAGACCCTGTATGGTTTCTCCAAGCTATTATTCTAATTGTGTATAGTGGATTGGTTAGGTAGTGTTAAGTGTTCAATAAACTTTAGAAACTGATTCCACTGAGTATACTTCAAACAGTACAGGTGTAAGACTAAGTTATACATGTGTTTCGCAAGTGTTAGGCAGAATTACTTGTTCTTTCCCTACTTCTTCTGCAAACAGTTATTTGTTGATGGAAAATGCATTTATAGGTTTAGTAACAATCATCATCATCATCATCATCATTTTCCATCTCCAGTTTCCCGGGTGTGGCTAACAAGTGCTCTCCATCTCATCCAATCTTGATATAACATTTGGTCTTGGACATCATCCCAGTTAAAACCATGCTCTATGTCTGTTTTAACTGCCTCTATCCATCGTCTCCTTGGCCTTCCTCTTGGTCTTCTTTCTCCCACTTCCATTCTGAAGTATTTTTAGCTGTTTTTGTGCTATCCATTCTCATTACATGACCATACCACTGCAGGCTTCGTTTCCTCAAGATGTTCGCAATAGGGACCCTGATACCAGCTGTTTCCCTGTGTACCTCATTTCTGATCTTGTCTCTCCTGGTACTTTGATTCATAGTCCTGATAAACCTCATTTCTGTTGCTTGGATTCTGCTGTAATCCTTTTTTAACAATGGACATGTTTCCATGCCATATATAAGGATTGGAGTGAAGTAAGTGTTATACAAAGTTAACTTTGCTGCCTGTATAAATGTATAGTAACAATGTAAAAGAATATTTGTAAAGGCTGATATTAAAAACCCTCAAAAGTTGAGGTATTTGAGAGCACTTCAGCTTTTCCTCGCAAATAGTTTTTTATTTACCTTTTATTTACCAGAAATAATCCATATTTTATAGCTAATTTTTTTATGTTAAATGACTGACTCTGAACACAATATCAACGATTAACATTAAGTAGCTTAAATGTGTGTGTAAATGAGGATTGATTCTTGGACTTAGTCTACATGGATGAGATGCTTTATTTCAATGATGCTTAAATAAATTAAAATTTACAGTAATCTTCACAAAGGTACAGAAATGAATAAGTGTACACAATCAGCTATTATCCTATAAACGAAAGTCAGTGTGACAAAAAGTATTAAAAATGCCCCTAGACTTACAAACTATATAAACTAACTTATGCTAAGGATAACACACACACTCATGCCCAAGGGAGAACTTGAACTTCCAGTGGAAGCAGCTGTGCGTTCTGTAACATGACACATTAGTGCCTAGTCCTGTGCAGCTGAAAAAAAGTATACACAAGCTTAGACACTTGACCCAATAATATTAGTCAGTAGCATCATTCCAATAATGTTTTAATTGTGTTCTACATTGCATAGACATTGATGTAGTTTCTAAAATGGCTATTTCCAGCTGCATCAGCTAAAAGCCAGCCCAGCATCAATTAATGACAATTACAAATAATGTGATAATGCAGAATGAAATTTTCACTCTGCAGCGGAGTGTGCGCTGATATGAAACTTCCTGGCAGATTAAAATTGTGTGCCGGAACCGGGACTCGAGGACTCGAGTCCCGGTTCCGGCACACAATTTTAATCTGCCAGGAAGTTTCATATCAGCGTACACTCCGCTTCAGAGTGAAAGTTTCATTCTGGAAACATCCTCTTAAGCTATGGCTAAGCCATGTCTCCACCATATCCGTTCTTCCAGGAGTGCTAGTCTTGCATGGTTCGCAGGAGAGCTTCTGTGAAGTTTGGAAAGTAGGAGGCGAGGTACTGGCAGAAATAAAGTTGTGAGGCGGCATCGTGAGTCGTGTCGGGATAGCACAGTTGGTAGTGCGCTTGCCCGCGACAGGCAAAGGTCCCAGGCTCGAGTCCTGGTTCCGGCACACAATTTTAATCTGCCAGGACGTTTCATATCAGCGCACACTTCGCTGCAGAGTGAAAGTTTCATTCTGGAAACATCCCTTAGGCTGTGGCTAAGCCATGTCTCCACCATATCCTTTCTTCCAGGAGTGCTAGTCTTGCATGGTTCGCAGGAGAGCTTCTGTGAAGTTTGGAAAGTAGGAGGCGAGGTACTGGCGGAAATAAAGTTGTGAGGCGGCATCGTGAGTCGTGTCGGGATAGCACAGTCGGTAGTGCGCTTGCCCGCGACAGGCAAAGGTCCCAGGTTCGAGTCCCGGTTCCGGCACACAATTTTAATCTGCCAGGAAGTTTCAATGTGATAATGGTGTGTTGTTGGTTATTGCAATTTTACTAATTTCCTGGGAGTGAATAGTCCAGCAATTACACATTCCTAGGAGATAGATGGAAAGAATAGGGAAATTTAAATAAGACTGATAAAATACTGCAATAAGTTTGTCTCAATATCTTAGTTGGTTCAACAACAAATAATCTACATCACAATTATTTAACAGGCTATTATTACTGTGAACCAAAAAAAACTTCATGCACAACATTTTGGTCCTGATGACTATGATGTTTGGTAATAACTAAACTTACAGCACTGAAGATCCTGTCTCTATATCCAATTGATGCTAGAGTAAACAGTGTGCTCTTAGCTACACAGGGTAGATAAGTTACTGTCTTCCCATGTTCTTTCCACCATTCAGAAATAAAAGTTTCCACTTCTGCATGTGCATTGCATTGCCATGATTAGGAGACGTTTTTGATTTACCTGATGTAATTTCATGGGAACTACTGGTACCTACAGGGTGAAAAGTATTTAAACCGACAAACTCTTAGAGGTTGTAGGGGACACCAAAACAAATATTTTTCCCTAATGTCATTTTTTGCTATGAGGAGTATTTAAACTGGTGGAGGCTGTATTAAATGGCAGGCACTATTACAGTTTTCTTGCCAGAGCATTGCCAGAATTGCTGGAAGACATCCTACTCCCTACAAGACAAGACAACGCATGTGGTTCCAACATGATGGGACGCCGCCACATTTCATTCGTTGTGTGCGTTGATTCCTGGACCAACAGTTTCCAGAAACGAGGATTGACAAGGGTAGTTCCGTACCATGGTCTGCTTGATCCCCAGATAAGTCCCCTCTGAACTTTTTTGTGTGGAGAGATATGCACCACCATGTTTACGCATCTCCTGTTGTATCAGAAGAGAATTTGGTTACCCGAATACTAGCAATAGAAGGTACAATTCAGGATACTCCTGGGGTTTCTACCCGTGTCAGACAGAACATGATCCGACAGTGTAACCTTTGTTTACGTGTCAATGGAAGCATTTTGAAAAATCTATTGTAACTGAAATTGGATTGTGTTAATGTATTGTCTCATGGTAATAAAAAAATGGAAAAGTGTTTGTTGGTTTAATTAATTTGCCGCCACAGAAATTTTCCTCTACCAGTTTAAATACTCCTCATGGGAAAAAATTACATTAGGGAAAAATATTTGTTTTGATGTCCCGTACAACATCCCAGAGTTTGTCGGTTTAAATACTTTTCACCCTGTATAAAGAAAGGATGACATAATTGGTAGCAACACTGAGTTGTAATCATGTTCCAAGAACATAAAATAATATATGTATATTTTACTAACTAAAATACTTGCACACAGAGTACTAGTCTCTTTGAAGACATTATCTCTGTCTTCAGTGTTCAGGTTTAGGAGATCACGAGATAGGGGGACAAAGATGTTGTGATCTTTAAGTGCAAGTTTTGTCTTACCGTTCCTTCTGTTCATGTAACCTCTGCATCTTAATTTCAGTACTGCCATGGCATCAGTACCTAATTTATTAGTGTTCAATTGTTCCTCTAGGAGTTTACACAGCCAGAGAAGTACGAAATGGCAAGTTGGAGAATCATCTCATTCTATATCATTACTAGCTTTTCCAAATGGTTTGAGATAATATTAAAAGCTCATTGATGGTATGTTCATCTATATTCTGAAGTCTACGTAACTGTTATTGTGAAAGCAACTCCTCAAACTTGATCAGATTGCTGGGGGCTAAGTGGTAGATTCCCAACTTTATGTCAGGGTGAGGCGAAGATACCTATTGGAGCACCAGAGGATGCTAGTAAAACAGTATTAGTGATTACACGTTTTTTTCAGTTGTTACAAGATTTCATGGTGTAGGTGCTTGCTAGGCACAAGCCGTATCAGCAGGTGACCTCACCTTCTGTTGCGTCAGCGTCTTGCAGCGTCTTCTATACACCGGCTACCGTGAGTCATTTCGACGGGCGGTAACTGCAACATTGCATCTGGGAGTTGAAGAAGAGACTGTCGGGACAAGGTGTGCTTGACCACATTGATAACACCTGAAGAATGCGTAGCTCCTGCTCCACTACACACCATCTCAGACCAACATACTGAAAAGGGTCCAACAATGAGTCGAAAGTAGTTGGATAAAAAAGTCAGTTGTGTGCTCTAGACTGGTTTTATATTTAAAAAATATCATAAGGGCATTGTTTTCCCCCAACGGAAGCAAAAATATTTCCAGAAATAAAAGAATGCTCTGGTTAGCCATAACAGGGAGAATTAGCACAAACCTACTGCTGGGATGGAAACCATGCTGCACATGCCCCAATTACACAGTTGGTTCAAGCTGGAGGCCACAGCTGGTGCATACAGGCTTGAAACTGATAAAAAATGGACCTCATTGGGCTATTTAGAAGCACATACTAGAATAGTAAGTGAGGTAAGTATAGGAATTGTTGGGGACATGCCATCTGACTATATAATAACTCCTCACTGCTTCAACAAGCCTTACAATATAATATTTGGAAGCAAGAAGCAGTGGGAAAACATAACTTGTCACTGTATGGGGGACATTATCTGGTTCACAGACAGATAAAAAAAGAGACCGAAGTGTTGGGGCTGGGGTATATGGGGTGCAGTCAAGACTGAAAGTTGTAATCTGCCTAAGGAAACTGACCTCAGTATTTCAGGCTGAAATTACTGCCATCGGGGCATTTGTGGAGGAGACTATGTGTAGGTGGTATATGGGCCATAGTATCTATATTCAGACAGCCAGGCAGCTCTGAAATCATTGATGGCCCTTGCAACAAGGTCAAAGATTGTTACATTATGTCACAGCGTTCTTTTGGAGCTTGGGGAAAGCAATAGGGTAACTTTATTGACAGATGGTGCTGTAATTGCCATACATAATGCCCAGTATAAATAGTGATCCGAAGCCCAGAGCGATCAGTTCCACTATTGAAACGTGAAAGGAGGTTAGCGTACTGAAGGAAGAGATTAAAACCATATACTCCATTGAACAACGCGTTTTTCTGGTGCTAGAGTACCACAGGTTAGAAGAGAGTCCTAAGGCAACAAGGCGGAGTTTTCAAGTACGATTTAATGTTCCAAAAGGACCCCATGCGAAAACCATTCTTACGCTCTTCACAAAATTTCAACGAACAGGCAGCGTAACTGATGATCTAGTGGGGCATGTTGGCCGCAAGTAAACCGCAGTTATGCCTGAAAATATCGCCACAGTTTCTGGAATTATTCAGTGAAATCCAATGTCATCCGTCGGTAGAATTGCATCTGAGACTGGTTTGAAGCGTTCCAGCACGCAGAAAATACTAAGAAAGAGCCTACACATGTTTCCATTCAAAATTCAAATGCACCAGGCCATACCCGTACGAGCTGTGCAACAAATGGTTGCCTTTGCAAATCAGATGCTCACAATGATTGATAGTGAAGGATTTGATGTTGGCTGCATCTGGTTTACAGATGAAGCACACTTCCACCTGAATGGATACGTGAATAAGCAGAACTGGCGATTTTGGGGTTCCGAAAAGCCATATTGGTGTGAAGCAAAACCCCTGTAATCTCCTAGGAGTGCGAGCAATGTCTATTGAGAGCATAAAGGTGGTAGATAGGACGGGATAATGTCTGGGTGTGATAGAATTTTGTCCCTACATTTTGTTACTGAGAGTAAATCTATTGCCGGCCGCAATGGCCGAGGGGACTGAGGTGCTCCAGTCACGGTCTGCACGACGACTACGGTCGGGGGTTCGAATCCGCCCTCGGGCTTGGATATTTGTGCCGTCCTTAGTGTTAGCTAGTTCATCACTTGTTTGTTAGTTCAGGGACTGATGACCCCGTAGCTCATAAGCTCTACAAACATTTGAACATTTGAGTAAATCTATTGAGGGATTGGCATAGGTGTTAGGAGAAGGCATCAGGACATGTTAAAGGTATAAGGAGCAGGTCTCAATAGCCGGTCTGTAGATGCGATGCAAGAACTCATACATGTGTTTTAGAAGCTAATGTGTATTACTTGCTTATCAATCTACACGCTGTGTGTGGCTGTGAACCTTTTGTTGCACTAGTCACGAATATTATAAGTCACAAAGAGTGTAGTTAGGCTTGGACATGATTGGACTATTGATGGCCGGCCGTGGGGGCCGAGGGGACTGAGGCGCTCCAGTCACGGTCTGCACGGCCACTACGGTCGGGGGTTCGAATCCCCCCTTGGTCATGGATATTTGTGCCGTCCTTAGTATAAGGTAGTTGATAAGTAGTTTGTAAGTTTAGGGACTGATGACCCCGTAGTTAAGTCCCATAAGCTTAACAAACATTTGAACATTTTTGACTATTGATGTAATATCAGCTGTTCTCAATGGCTACACTGTGATACCTCACAAATTTTGTACCTCACTTATCTGGCTGTGCAAACTTTAGTAAAGGCGGCGTTGTATGTCTGTGGGAAGTTCAGAAGTCTGAGGACATCTGAACACTGACTGCATTATGAAATAGTTCTCGTATATTCTCGATCTATTGTATTAAGTGTATCCTGACGTATAAGGGGTATGCTTTATCACTACGTGGCAACAGTAAAGGGTGGGAGATTTTGTAAGCTGTACAGTGCTGCGCGTGTTGTGTGTGAATGTGCAACAAATAGTTTATAGTTTGCTGTCATGGATGGGACGGTCATGTTCTTATGTCAGTTGATTGAAGCAACTTAGTTCTATGCTACTTTGCACTTGTTCTTCTGTCGATGTTGTGTGTCTTTTTCGATACCTAATACCAATGTAAAATAGTTCTCGTTTATTGGCAGTCTGTTGCGGTAAATGTATCCAGACATGTTAGGAGTGGGTTTCATTATTAACTGACAACATGAACAAATGGGGCATATTGTAAACAATCCAGTGCTGTGTGTGTTGATTGTGGATGTGCTTTGAATAAAGTTTGCAGACATGAATATAACTTTTATGTTCTTTTATGTCGTTTGAGTGATGGAGGAAAATAATGGACTGCTTTTATTCCTGACAGTAGTGCACTGCATTTCTTCTTCTTCTTTGTGAACTTATTTTTCTAAAGTACCGTGTTCTGTTTCTATTACTGGATAGGGTCCAAGTGCCAGGATTCAGAAATCTTACATTAAGCGAAAACGAATAAAAATACGTGATAGAGGAGAATAGTACTAGTGGGGGCCAAATGTAACAAGGATGAATCGAAAAGGGACAAACATATCTCATGAGTGGTGTGCCAAAAATCAAATTTTTGTAAATCTAAAGGACTTAACTGCCGCATTTTTCAGTCCCTAGGCTTACAAACTACTTAACTTATGCTAAGGACAACATACACCCGAGGGAGGACTCGAATCTCCGACTGTGAATAACCGCGCTATTGGTGTGCCAATAAGCGATCAAATAACTGGTTTCAGAAGAAAAATGCGAAGTATATGAGAGATAATGGTGATGTTGCGAACATGGTTAGTTTGGCCAATCCTTCTGGTAATTTGTTCTGGTGACAACTAAGTCGGCTTGGAAGCATCATAGTAGTGTATAGGAGATGATTATGGTGATAACTGTTCTTTGGCTGAAAAGCATAGGGTTCATTCAATCCCTGTTAGTTTCTACCAGTGAGGGTGTATGGACAAGGCGTAATGTATATTTGCTCATAGCGGTGAATAAAAGTTTTCCGTTCTTGTATTATATTGAACTGGAATAGAAGACTTTGCACTGGCGGGGAGCACTATGAATGACTTGATAAAAGAACTGCAAGAAATTTGCTGTTGATGTATAGATTTATCTGTCCTGGTAAACTACTCTGAATCGTTGAAGCATTTGGTACTGTCATTTATGTCTATCAAGAGTAACGCGTTGTGAGGAATGTGCCAATCGCCAGAAGGAACTGTGATTGTTAAACGCATGATGTAAGTGGTATGGTGACTGATAGAAATATGCTCTTTTAGACTGTGTTACTTGTTGGGTGTCTGGTACTAGCATTGCGGTACTTGCTTTCAGGATATTAGACTAGTTTACTTTAATATTACGATTTAATATGGTTTCAAGTAGAAGACAATGTTTCCTTAAGCCTGATTCCAACATTTTTGTTATAATAGGTAGGTTCAAAATCAAATGTTTGTAAGGGTATGAGACTTATCTAGTTCGGTTATCAGTCCCTAGGCTTACAAACTACTTAAACTAACTAAACCTCTGACGTGGAGTGACCACACACTCCGCAGCAAGGCATACAACAGGTAGGGTTTCACACTGTGCATTGTACATAAGAGACACGAAGTATCGAATTGCTTTGCTTGTGACACTAATATTGACCTTTAAATTGCAGTACTGTGTAAAATATTTTATTATTAAAGCTAGGCAATATCGTCATCGAAACGTTTGTTATTCACTACTGATTACAACAATTTCTTCTGTTGTTAAGTCTAGATGTAGTTATGCGACACTGTATGTATTGGTTTATGATAACATTTTGATATTCGATGGAAACAACAGCGTGTGTTCTCCTCCTGTGGACGGAGGATATTACCACCGTTTTCTATGATTTCAAATGTTATTATCTCTGCTAGGCTCGGAGGTAGCTAGGAGGTGTTTACTTCAGCATGATTTTATTATTTTTGATGTAAATAGCGTGTATTTAATGCTGGAAAAGGGTTAGACCATACCGCTTTGAAAATGCTCTTGTTACAAGAAAAATTCAAGAAAAAATCAAATGTCATTAGACCTGCTTGGCCTCGATATAGGTAGGGGCTGCTTCCTTTAGGGATGCTGACTATTAGTAATAAAAATAACAGTCTAGTTCGCAATGCAATTTATTAACACTGGCGACCGGTTTCGATCTAAGTGCTAGATCATCTTCAGACCTATGAACATAAAATAAAAGAGATAGAGGGAAACAGGTACACTATTAGTTACTAAAATAAATTTACAACCAAGTTTTAAAAAAGTTACCTAAAACAGTATACCTCGCTACGGAAGTTCAGGCGGTGAGCGTGCGGCGACTGCTAACCAGCGAGAGACTGCTGTGCGTTATAAAGGCAAAGCCCCGCCCACCGCCTGAAGCAACAACACTTCTTAAACCAATGAGGAACGTCATACAGTAAGAAATAAGATGAGAGATGTATATATATATACATAGATAATCCATGATGGATACAAAATGCATTTTCTTAACAATAAAATGTAGTTGGCATGTCTAAAATAAAAAAAATAATTAAAACATTAAACAATAAAAAGAAGTTATCTGTCTAGGAAATATCTGCCATCTATTGGCAGTTGATAATAATAACTTTCAAGTCGAACACAGTGTGGGTCAAAGATAAATTTCAGCGACGCAGATAGTTGCCGTGGATACGGCGTCGTGGAGACATCGATAGGTAGTCGCAGCAGACGACGAGTCATAGATGTAGCTGCCAGGGACGCGGTCTGTCGCCATGGAAACAGGCCGCGGTAGCAAAGGCGACCGGTGTTAGCACGTACAGCAGCAAAGCAGGCGGCGCGTCAGAGATGTAACGGCCAGGGGACGCCGTCCGTCACCGTGGAGACAGGCCATGATAGCGGCGGGGAAATACCCCAAAGGTCGTCGATGCCATATGTAGCAAGTGTTAACAGTGTTCAATTTAATTGAACGGTAACCAATCAAAACAGTAAATTAACAAGGTGTTAAAATGTAAGTGCTGTACAACAAATTTTAATATATTGAACTGTGACAGAGGTCATGTCAAACATAAAATAACTATTAACAGGTGTAAGACAAAGTGTAGCAAAAGAGCAGCTATATGTAGAATCAGTCACAATTTGTTACAACAGCAACAGGTAAACCGTAAAATAACAAATAAAAACTGTAAAAGGAAAGGTAGCACAAGAGCTAATGTGCGGTAAAGGAGATTGTCAAAAAGCTCGTAAAAATGTTTCTCCCTAAAATCCAATTGCTCATTCAATAAAATCGATGGTTGTTTTTTATGATACGAAAAAATTTCAATTTGTTCAAGGGCATTTAATAAGAGACCTTTAGGTGCATTGTGTAAGACTTTAAGATTCGTTTCTATGGAACCTTCAGAGTGTTTATTTTGCAGTAGGTGTTGGCCAAACACAGATTTAGTAGCTGATACTCCAGTTGAATGTTCTTTAAATCGAATGAGAAAATTGCGACCTGTCTGGCCGATGTATTGTTTATTACAGTTGTTGCATTGGGCCTTGTAGACACCAGATTTAAGAAGTTTGTCGTCATTATTAGCAATAGTATGCCTAAGCTTATTCTGAAGGAGGTTGCTAGTGGTGAATGCCAGGGTTACATCAGTATTTTTGAATAATTTGTTGATTTTGTCGGATAAGTTACCCATGTATGTCATTTTAATAAATTTCTTGTCAGCTGTAGTTGAAGATTGTGAAGAATTCTGTTTAAGTTTATTAAACAAAACATCAATGTCCCTTGGATGATAATCGTTGGCTTTACCTATTTGTTTTAGCAGACCTGTTTCTTTTAGAATTTCATCTTCAGTTAAAGGGAGTTTTAATATTCTATGGATCATAGAACAAAAAAAGGCTCTTTTATATTTCCATGGGTGACAGGAAGTGGCATTGATTATAGTGTCTGTTGCCGTTGGCTTCCTATATATGGCGAAGTAATGTTTGCCATTATTATTAGAAATGGTAAGGTCAAGGAAATTGACTGTTTTTCAGTTTCATGTTCTACTGTGAAGCGTAATTTTGGATGCATGTTGCCTAAAGTGGTAGCTAGGGTATCAATTTCCTCTTTTGAACCTCTGTAAAGCAATAGGGTATCGTCCACATACCTCCTATAATAGATAATTTTATTGGCGATTTCAGGATTCTCTTTAAAGAATCTGTCCTCAATGTAGTTAACAAATATATCTGCGAAGGTTCCTGCTAAGGAATTGCCCATTGCCAATCCATCTTTCTGGTGATAAATTTTGTTGTTAAAAGAAAAATAGTTAAAATCAAGAGAATACTCTAGTAGTTCTATGAGTTCTACCATCTCTCCTACACTCAATGTTTTGTGTTTCAGTAGATTATTTTTGATTATGTCAATGGTTTCTTTGATTGGGATGTTGGTATATAAATTTGTAATATCCAACGAGACAAATCTAGCATCATCTGGTATGTCAATAGTATATATCGCTTGGGCAAGCTCAAAGCTATTCTTAATATTAAAATTTTCCTCATAAGTATACACAGACTTTAAAATCTAATTGAGTTTCCTATTCAGCTTATATGAAGGACAGCTTCTTTTATTAACAACGGGACGTACTGGGACATTCTGTTTATGCAACTTAAATTGTGACCTGAGCTTAGGTAACTGTGGGTTCATTATTTTGAGGGAGTTCTTTTCTTCAGGAAGGAGCAGAAAATTGCTATTATCGATTAACCTTTTAATTGTGTTTTGGAATTTAACAGTTGGATCTTTGTTGACTTCATTAATATCATTTTCATCGAAAAACTGGATGGTTTTGGCAATGTATTCATCCTCGCCTGTGATCACAAGGGTATTCCCTTTATCAGCTTTAGTTATAATTGCTTTACCTAAGGTCAATTTGTCGTTTATACTTTTTATAATGCGGTGTTCACTATTTAACTTACGCCTACGCCTACGCCCGACTATTAATTGACGTAATCTCACAATTTGCAGAGGTGTCCACCCCCTCCCCATTGACCAATGACTCACCCCCCCATACTGCGACCAACCCCCCCACACCAGAGATATTAGGCCCTGGATTCCTAGTTTACTACCTACAAAAATGTTTTTGCCATTTTATATTAAAATTAAATGTGTGATTACGTAGACTTTCCCGGCGTATTAATTGTTGATATTCATTAAATGTATTTTATTTCACGCTTAGTAAATTGTTTTATAAAGCTCCCCAAGGCTGGCCAAAAGTACTCATTTTTCACACCCTCCCCCTAGAAATTTCAATGACGCATTTTGCGTCATGACCCCCCACCCCTGTGGGCACCTCTGCTACTATGGCAACTGGGTTGAAAAAACTTCTTGATTTAGCGTATGACTGGATCTGAAACCATGCAGGAAAAATATGAAAGTTTAAAAGAGTGGTACAAAAACAAAACTTGTTCGTTTTTTTAAAGTTAGGTTAATGCAGTGTGGGGAAAGAATCACAATCTTATTGGAAATGCTGTGGTGAGGTTTAACTAGTGTCAGGGGCTTGGGAAATAATTGAGCTAAGAAAATATAATTATTTTTTTACATACTGTGTGATTAATCTTAACCCTATTTCATGTCAACAATATATTTTCAGTCTACTTTGTAGAAATTACGCTGTTATGAAGCAAAGAAATGGCATCAGAAAATTTCGTTTATCACTTTATTGATATGCAATGTCTTTGTAAAATGTAAACTTGCACGGCCGGAATGGTCAAAATTACTAAAAATTTCCGGGCTGTTACGCCGTGGTCTAGTGGATTTATTATTAAAACCCAACGTTTCGTCCCCGACTGCGGAGGACATTCTCAAGGGGGATCGTGGCACTTTTGGATGTCCGATTCACACCCTGGCTCGCTACTGACTGAAGCCAAACTCCGTTTACGAGGGCTCGCGCGCAGTGGTGTGACGTCAGATGTTTTTGACATAAGCGCGCAATTCGTCGTTGCCGATTGCCGCCGTCCGTTAAAATCGTCCCATGGTGGAAGACTGTTACATTTCTTCTTCAAAACCGGAATCCAGATATCATTTAGTTTCACGCCCTCCTCCATCCTATTGAAATTATTGGGGTGTTTTACAATTTCTATAGCCTCTCTGTACCGTCTTTCGTGGTATCCATTTGTGGCTGCTAAAACCTGAGTCTTATCAAATTGAATAAGGTGGTCCCCTGGTTGAAAAACATGTTCAGCAACAGCTGATCTGTCAATTTCTCCCCTTCTACAGCTTCCCTTGTGCTCATCTAGTCGTTTTTTGAGTGTTCTTTTTGTGGTACCCACGTATACGTCCCCACAGCTACACGGAATCCTATAAATTCCTGCTTTTTCCAGCGGTTTGCGAGCATCCTTTGCCGATTTCAGGTGATGCTGTATCTTCCGAGTAGTTTTTATGCAATGTCTTTGCAGTATGGCCATCTCTGTGACTTAGTGTCTTTGCTGTCAGCTGTTCTCTGTCAAAACATTATGCACATTGCATGGGGTTTCTTAATAAATAAGTAACACTTACTCTCTTACTGCCAATGTGTGGCTACTTTTTGCCATCCTTTTTTATTATTACCATCTTGTAATATCTGTCATTATAGGAAAGAAAAGATTAGTTTTGCAGTCGTGTGATATTTTGTTTATATACTATTATTTTCAATAATTTCAGAAGTTATTAGGTCTCTTAGGCTTGTAAATAGCTAGGAGTTACTGAAATTAGAGATGGTGGGCACTGATTTTACAGTAACATTGCGTGAATTTGATGTAAATCATCACATTATTATTTACGAAAATATTTCGTTATCTGAAATAATCTTGTCATTAATCGTGGAAATATATCTGCCAATAGGCATAAGCATTTGCATAGTGAATACTCCCTTGTACTACCCTCAGCCAAATGTCATACTAGTAGATAATGTATGCAAAAATAAAGGAAATTTTATGTTAAAATAAAGTAAAACTGAACATAGCCCAAGTGGCGTCACCAAAAGATTTGCACCAGGCAGACCGAAAACGATCCCAGATCGAGTCTAATCGTCAAAATTGGCATACGTAATCATCATCATGTATATTAACATTTGAAGTGGTGTTAGACCATAACTGCTGTCCAGACGAGAAATCAGTTGTATCACACGTACTACCATGCGCAAAAATATCCGAACGACCTGAATTGCGTTTCGCCTGATGTGCATGCAACCCAACTAACGTACGTGCCTTGCGGGTGCTCTGCTCGCTCCGCGGTATAGTCGTTCGACTATTCATAATGGATCCACTGCAGACAACTGCTCTTTATGACAATCACTCCAGTTGTAAATTAACACCACGATTTTGCAAATACAAGGAAACACGTTATTAAGTTCTTAACGTTTATTAAATCCAATTTATTACAATGACATATCTTAAGTATTATCACACTTATTACAGTCTCATATTACAAACTCCGTCACATAAAACATTAATTAATCCTTAAACAACATTTAATATTGTTACAAACAACAGATTTTATTATAGTATCTGAAATCCTAAAGTCCTGTAGAAATTCGAAGTACTTTTGTTCTCTAAATCGTTTTCTCACAATTGCGGAACGTCGTTCCACTGGTGAGCGGATTTTTATTAACCGATTGTAGAACTAACCATATAATAAAACCTCAATTAACAGCAGCAAACGCACTATTGTAAACTTCATTATTAACTGCGTATCACCAACATTTTCTCCGTATTCATACCTGAACAAATATTGTTCCCATCTTTGAACTTGAATTGATATGACAAACTACCTGGTTCTGGAAACAAACCAACCACCAGTAGCCGTAGCTAACTAAGCAATGCATTCATGTGTTATAGATACCTGATTATGCCTAAGATTGTCACAGCTGACGAAGCATAAAGATGTGTGAAATATTGGAGATTTCCTCACAAATATCAAAAAGCGCAAATCAAATCATATAACATGCCAATTCTAAAATATTTTTATTTATTTATTTCTTACTGAACCGTTATGTCCCTAATCACAAGTGCCCAGACTCAGTTCTGTGTGCGACTTACATACGAGGCTGCTCCTGTCGGAGGTTCGAGTCTGGAATCAAACCAACCACGTGTAGCCATAGCTAACCAGGCAATGCATTCATGTGTTATAGATACCTGATTATGCCTAAGATTGTCACAGCTGACCAAGCATAAAGATGTGTGAAATATTCGAGATTCCCTCACAAATATCAGAACGGGCAAATCAAATCATATAAAATGCCAATTCTTAAAATATTTTTATTTATTTACTTATTTTTTTACTGAACCAGGCACTTAATAATCACCGTTATGTCCCTAATCACAAGTTCCCAGACTCAGTGCTGTGTGGGACTGACATACTCCTGTCGGAGTTTCGAGCCCTTCCTCGGTCAGGGCTGTGTGTGTTGTCCTTAGATTAGATTAAGTAGTTCTAAGCCTAGGGACTGATGACCACACCAGTTTGGTCCCATAGATTTACAAACATTTGATTTTGAGTTACATACCCGGTATCTAAATGGAAGATAACTAAGTGAAGTCAGATGTTAGTAGTCTAATTATTTCACCAGCAGCGGGACGTTTGAATCTGTAATCAGGATATAATTACGTTATGCGTCACCGGGAATCGAACCCCGAACCTACCGGTGTCCTTTCTAAGCACGAATGGACGTTAAATCTCAAATGTTAACTCAACAGGAATGACGATGCGTGCGTGTCTGACTAGTAACAACAGCACATATCGTTGTTATACTAATAATAATTTCGTGTGGCTCAGAGTCCTGGTGTGTGTCATCCAACTATGCGCCACTTCAGAGACTTGCATGTCCCTAACCTGCCCCAATGATCCAACCGGGAAAGGCGACCTACAGTTTAACGTGGAATCCAAACCACGTGTAGTTTATGACACACATTGTTGAGACGTAAATGCTGGGTTAAAACACAGATTTAAAAAAAAAAAAAAAAAAAAAAAAAAAAAAAAAAAAAAAAAACGAGGATCTGACTAGGTTTCGAACCCGCGACCCTTCAGTTATCATTCAAGCGCTTCACCCCAAGACCACCGCAACACCTTAGCTTGCCACCATAAGGCACGAAGAGACATTCAAAATAATTTTTTGTTAGTAGTCCAGTGCGCTCTATCTAGGGCGTCAAATGAAATTATGAATATTTTGTGCTGGACCTGGATTCGAATCTATATACGTGCCTTTCGTGGAGACCTAGAGGAGTCGGCAGTCTTGGAGAAAGCAACGAAATGATTCAACTATATGATTCCGAGAGGGTCGAGTGAGAAAAAGAGGAGATCCGAATTAGTATCCTAGTCCAGCACCAAAATTTGTAACGTCTCAAGTTAAATTCAATACGAGACACGTAACAAAGGATAAGTGGTTTATAAAATAAAATAAAGTTTTGTAATATAAGAAAAGCTTTCGAGCGACAGAGTTACTGATTGCCATGTATTCTACCTGTTACTGGCAACGATAAATCGGCTCTGTCAAAGTTGATAGCGAAATAATTCGGTTTAATACGGATTGTTAATTACGGTGCAACTTGACGTTCTTCACTTGGTGCTACCAGCGGTGAAGTAGCCAGTTCAAAATATGCACATGTCAGACACTCTCCTTGTTAGTCCCATCAGCTGAAGCAGTATGATGTAGTGAAGACTGTTAACCTCTGCTCTTTCTTACCGGGAAGTAAGGCATTGGATTATTTGGCTCCATAACAACACTACAACACTTATTGCGCGTGTATGCAATGTATTAGGATTCGAGAATTTACTTGTACTGCGGCTTACATTTCTGTATATGCTTGACCTAAACTGCAACTTCATTGTTTGTTTTACTTGATTTTTGTACTCACTGAAATAAAATTGCCTGACCTTCCAGTACGAGACCTTTCTCTCGTCCTTACCTCCTGGTAGATTTACTTTCTAACCAGATAAATAAACCCGGTAATTGATTCACAAACGATTAGTTCACGCTGTTAAGAAATTTCGCGAAGGAATTTCATTTCCTCTTAAAACGTGCTAAAATTTCGTGTGGCTCATTGGCCTGGTGCATGTCTTTCGACTGCACGCCACTTCGGCGACTTGCGTGTCCCTAGCCTACCCCAGTTATCCAACCGGGGAAATGGGACCTACAGCTTATCGTGGAATCCGAACCACGTGTCGTTTCTGGCGACTCCTCACATCGTTAAGAGGTGAAGGCCGGAATAAAACGCAGACTTAAAAGAAATCGGAGGCCCGACCGGGTATCGAACTCGGGACCCTTCGGTTTCCAGTCAAACGCTTTACCCCGAGACTACCGGGCCTGATACAGCATTTATCGCAAATTTCCTTAATAAGAAAAGCTCGTTGTCTGGGTAGGATGAGGTCTGGGCAAGATTAATCTTTTCGTCTGATAGCATAAGTATTTTGCCGTAAGAAGTATCTTAAGTTGTGTTTCTGCAGCTATGGAAATCATCAGCTGAAATAAAGACCATAAAGTGCGGTACAGATAAAAATGCAAAACGATTATCAACCGAAGGCAGAGCTAATGCTCAAACTGAGGTGTATTTTTTTCCTTGCCTTCGTCGACCGAGTTTCGGAAGGCGTATGCAAAAATGTATAATGTGTTATGAATACTTGGAACGCTACATTTACGTTGACTCTTCAAAAAAGAATACTTTGTTTACAACGAATTAAAATTAGTAGGCATGACGGGATCTGAGTCGATTTATGACAGATTACCAACTTACCGTCTTACTCACTACTCGCCTTACTGACTGGTATAATGTCATACGTGAGGTAACACACTTTCTTAAGAAAATACGATAGCCGGGACAATCTAAATTTTACTTTTAATCTCAGAAACACTGTCAGTATTACTACGTATGAAATTTAGAGACAAAATTCATTTCCACGATATTCGTAATAATACTAGGAACTTGTTTATGAAATCTTTTTCAGAGCAAGTAGTTGGGAATGAATTTGACTTCTGAGGCAAAGAAAGTGTCTCCACATCGTATGGCACTTGCTTCCTCTTGCCTTGTCGATAGGTGCTTACTTGCGAAATAACAACTCAAGAGCTTTGATAAATGTCGTATTCTTGCACTTTATGAAGAGGGATACAGTATCAGCGCCATTTCCCGTGCTCTAGGATACAGCAAATCCACGATACACCTGTGGGTGAAGAGGATGGCAGATGAAGGCCATGTTAACAGTCATCGTCGCCCCGGACGTCTACGCACTATGACAAAGAAGCAAGACAATGATATACTCCGCTGCAGTGATGAAGACCCATTCCGCACCAGCACCGAAATTAGGAACGTTCTACAACTACCTGTAAGTAGATAGACCATCCACCGTAGTCTCAACGAGGAAGGAAGATATGGACAAAAATCGGCGATAAAGGAAATGTTGACAGAACAACATAAGACTGCCAGATTAAACTTCGTACTGGCATCTGGCATACGTAAGCAAACCAATTTCATTCTGGGAGCAGAGAAGGTATTTTCCACAGCACCAAAGGGTTCTGTCCATGTGTTTCGTCCAACTGGACCGAGATTCGACAGAAAATATGTCCATCAGAGGCAAAGGTGTGGCCGATCTGCTGTCACAGTTTGGGGATGGATGTCGGCAAATGGTTGCGGCATTCTGTGGGAACTGGACCGTCCGCCTACCAGTAGTTACTGCTGTGAAATACTAGATAACATAATGCTTCCTTCTGTTCGTGAGACGTTTCCGGAAGGCAGAATAATATTCCAACATGACCGTTCCCCGGACTACACCGCAAATTGTGTGAAACAGTGGTTTCGAGTGAACGGAGACGTTGATGTGTAGGACTGGCCTCCCAAAGATGCTGACCTCAATCCCATACAGCACGTGTGGGCAGAGATGGAGAAGATTCAAAAAATGTTCAAATGTTTGTTAAGCTTATGGGACTTAACTACGGGGTCATCAGTCCCTAAACTTACAAACTACTTACGAACTAGGACGGCACAAATATCCATGCCCGAGGGGGGATTCGAACCCCCGCACGCAGTGGCCGTGCTGACCGTGACTGGAGCGCCTCAGTCACCTCGGCCACCGCGGCCGGCTGGAGAAGATTATTAGCAGCCGAAGACCTACGCCACCAACGAAGGCAGCGCTATCTGAAGCAGTTCAGGATGCATGGGAAGAGCTGTCGCAGAATAGTGGGTTTGTAAGGAAACTAGTTACCTCTGTTCCCCTGCGGCTAAGTGCAGTTGTAGAGGAGAATGGAAACTGGACACGATACTAAATTATGTTGTCATCAGAGACAAAGCTTTGTTTATATTAAATGGAAGTGTCTTATTTTCTCGATTATTTTTCTTGAAGATTTACATTACTTCGAAGAAAAGAAAAATTATTTTGTGTTAATTACAACCCTTCTGTAATAAAGTATTTCATCTTAAATTATTACACGAACTTTAAGAAAAACCAAAATCAGCATGAAAATTAAGAAGGCTTATGACGTCGATGCCAATGAAGGCATCAAAGAAAGAACTATTTACTTTCTTTTATTAAGTAAAGAAGGCATTTTATTTATTAATGTTCTGTTTATTTAGATGTAGGCAGGGTACCAGTACAGATAAAATCAAAAGAGAGGTGTCATTTTTAAAAGTGTTGAAAGGCCAGCTGGTACACGCAAACTCGAGCGTTTGGGTCCACTACATCCCCATATTTACTAACTTGCAGTCGAATATAACTCAGTGGTCAAAGCCTACTGTAATTTCATCTTAAAGCCCATTAAAACCTCTAAATAACGCTTTTAGAGTAGACCCGGTTCATATTAACTTGGCGTCCAATACACCTGCTCATCGACTTTGTTGAGTATGACGTAAAATTTACGAAACCAGAAAAGGAGGATTAGGATTTAATATCCTGTCGACGTCTTGGTTATTTGAAATGGTGCCCAAGCTGGGATTGTTTCGTTAAGAATGTGGAAGGAAATTGGCTATGCTTTTGAAAAGGAACCATGTTGCCATTTGCCTAGAATAATTTCAGGAAATCACTTGAAAAACAGAAGGACAAACAGACATGGAAACTATACACTTTCGCCATTGTATCACTGAGCAGTCAAAATTCAAATAGTCGAAAACGAAAAGTGAAATACCGAATTTAATAGTAATTATACCTGCAGGCAACAGAAACTTACATGATACGAAATTAAAAGTCATTTCTACACCTTGCCGTTAAGAGTGATGTTGCCTTTCTATTGAGCACTGAAATCTCCAATAATGATTACTGAATCGAAGTTTTAAAATAATACCAACTTCTGGCCTGTGTACCGATCCGGTTTTATGGTAGAAATGACACATAAAAGTAGTAAGGTTTCGTGAAATCACATTATATAGACGTTTCGGTTAAATGGTTTATTTGCAGTAACACTCGTACAACGCTAAACTACAATGTCACAACATCTAGTTATACGATCTGGTCAGCAGTGGAAATCAAAACATCTTAGTAATAAAGTATGTAAATAATATTGCTTCTTGCATTCGTTATTTCGCTTTCTTTATCTGTAAGAGAAGCTTCCTCCTCACCTTCTTATCACATAATCCTATGAAGTCCTTAAGTTTTTATTTCCTTAATTCCCAGCATCTATGACGAGGTAAAGAGAGGCAGAATGGAAGAGGAGACGGTGAGAGAGAGAAAGGAAGAAGAGAGGGAAGACGGGATGAAAGGAAGTATAGGACGGACAGGATTGCGGGATAGACAGAGGGAAGAGGAGGAGCTGGAGGAGGTAGAAGGGGACGAAGAGACAGAGGCAGATCGTAAGAGAGAGAGAGAGAGAAAATGGGGAATGGTAGACAGAATTCAGAAAGCAAATGCTTTTCTCAAGGGCAACAGGGTATTTGACTGTTCTCTGGTAATCATCTTAATGGGTGATCATGTCATCTTACGCTCATAACATGAGCTGCGGTGGAATGGCCGAGCGCTCTAAGGCGCCTTGCTGCGGAGCGCGCGGTTGCTCCTCGTCGGAAATAGCGTCGCCCCTCGGGCATGTGTGTGTGTGTGTGTGTGTGTGTGTGTGTGTGTGTGTGTGTGTGTGTCTGTGTGGTGTTGTCCTTACATTACGTTAGTTTAAGCAGTTTGTAAGCCTAGACTGATAACCGCGGCAGTTCAGTCCCAAATATTTACAAACATTTGAACATTTCATAACAGGACTTGTTTTCCTCGTCAATTGCAGTATTCTTTAAAAACAAACGGAAATGGAATTCAAATATAATTTGAAATCCAGCTAAAACGCTTCTTTTGAGTCATGTGATCCCTGTAAACTCAACCCTACTGTTGTAACATGCCGGCCGCGGTGGCCGAGAGGACTGATGCGCTCCAGTCACGGTCTGCACGGCCGCTACGGTCGGGGGTTCGAATCCCCCCTCGGGCATGGATATTTGTGCCGTCCTTAGTATAAGGTAGTAGATAAGTAGTTTGTAAGTTTAGGGACTGGTGACCCCGTAGTTAAGTCCCATAAGCTTAACAAACAAACAACTGTTGTAACATTCACTAACAAATGGTATATTGTCTGTGCATTCGTATTTTGGGAAAAGGTCTACAAATATTGCGTAGTGCCGAACTGTAAAAATAAATCTATAAAAATCTAGAAAATATGATTTTGCATGTTCCAAGCAATGATAAAGGCATAAAATGTAGTTTATTCTCCCTCGTAGAGATCCTAATCAGATAGCGGTCACTTGGTGCGTTTAATTTTAGGAGGATTACTTTGATGTAAGTAAACACTCCGTACAACAATTATTATTCTATTAGTTCACAACCGGTATTAAGAATCATGCTCTGCAGCCGCAAGGTTCTATAGTTTTTTTTTTTTTTTTTTTTTTTTTTTTTTTTTTTTTTTTTGGACTTAATACGGGGTCATCAGTCCCTAAACTTACAAACTACTTATGAACTACTTACGAACTAGGACGGCACAAATACCCACGCCCGAGGGGGGATTCGAACCCCCGACCGTAGTGGCCGTGCAGACCGTGACTGAAGTGCCTCAGTCCCCTCGGCCACCGCGGCCGGCAGTTGTATAGTATTATTGTGTACACATCAGTGAACTGATGTTTACATTTGTGAAACAGGTGTTCACGATATATTTGTATTTTAAGTCGTTTACAAACGTAGTTGGTGAAAGTACAAATTTCATTATGGTTGTCTTTTCAATATTTACTTCGGTGAGGCAGTGCTTCTGTATATGATAAAGACATCAACAATTTGTCTCAAAAACGCCTTTTTAGCGCATATACTGAAACCAACTGGATTTGAACACGGAATGCAAAATTTGTGAACGATACTGGAACCGCATCGCTACCAAGCTTATGTGGAACTGATTAAGTCTATTCGAAACTTCGACATTTTTTCTTGGAATATTTTAATTTTGGCACGTAGGCCAAGATAGTTATCCTTTTAATTTCATTCTTCTTTAGCCTAACAAGTTCCGATTTAACTTGACAAATTTCTTTGTAGCCAAACAGCACGAGAAAAATTCATAGTAATTTGTGGAAAGTGGCTAGCGCGGAAGATTAAATTGCGTATACACATGAATTAATCGGAATCGGAAATGTAACTACGTAGTAGCGCACTTACCGTGTAATTTTTGCAGTGGCTTTTATAATAGAGTTAATTTAAATGTGAAATGCATTTGGTAGAAAAACGAAGACTTAATCTAAGACGCAATCCATATTTACACACGTTTATGGTGTGTAATAGTTTGTATCTTTGGACTAGAGTCAGTCTGTTGCCATAAACAAATATACGTATATTTTACTTTAAATGCAACTTTCACCTTTCTTACTTACGGTACGTAAAAATCTGGATTGTTGTCGAGAAACTAAGATACCTTAAGCGCATCAACTTTCGAAAGGTTTTTTCACTATCAGACGTCACATAATTTTCTCCCTTCGTACAAAAAAGTTATAAATGCGTTTCCATCACAAGTAACTTAATTGTTCACAGAAAAAGTCAGGAAAAATTTAGTAACCTTCGCTAACACTGCTCTAACACGCATATGGCTTCTTCTTCCTCGTGTTGTGTGAAATCACCAGAGCTTAAGCCAATAACAGAGCGTTTTTGATCACGTGACCTAAACTTGAAATTTAATTATATTCATGCTATAATTTCAAAATAATAACAAATGTTTTGTAAGAACAACGACGGAAAATTCTATTTGAACATTACAATCATCCAGATTGAAAACAATTCGAACCCAATTTTAAACATAGCATAATAGCCTACTATATATGCCACATTCCAGATTTGGTAACCCATTTCAATGTGTAAGTAGGAAAAGGGGAACAAAATATTATGTTCTCATTAGACCGATGTATTTTCTCGGTACGTCTATGTTAGCAAGAATACTTTTGCTTACTGTCCCATTCATTTCATACCAGACTGAGCTACAGTAAAGCGTAGCCAGGTTTACCTAGTTAACATGAAAATTTCGAATGTTGGTAAGGCAACAAAATTAGAAGAAGTAAGGATGGTGAAATTAATAAAATATTTCGAAATGAAACATAAATTATTTCTTCCGTAAGACCTATGATTGTAAAATCGCTCCTACACAGATATTAAATGCCAAATGAGTAATTAACCCTTTAACTATAGTGAACTTCTACAGACGTTCATTGTAATCGGACCTTGTAGAAGGTAGACTGCTGTAAAAGCTAGGGAAAAGAAGTCCTCTCTGATGAACTTCCGTCTCTAATGACCACTCTGTCGACGGGACGTTAAACGCTAATCTTCCTTCTTGTTTTCGCGTGAACTGGTGCAGTCCTCTGGAGGGAAAGACTTTCCAAGGCAATTTCAAAAACAGTCCACCTCTGCAAAGCCATATTATTGTGGTATTTTAAGCAGTCAGCAGTTGTTACAGAGCTAAACGTCGCTCTCTGCGTGACATTCAAGTAAAAGCCGATAAACAACTGCACCGGGTGACCATTTGATTTCAGCGTATTGTAACAATTACATATCGATAATTATTGTCCGCGGTGGGCGTCAGACTAGAACTACGAACAAACTATATCAACTGCGAGATACTATACAGTAATCCCATCTCACGCACTCTTAGGGCAACCTCTTCCTGTTTCTTTCGCACCTCTCTGTTTCTGGGAGGCTGGAAACTGGAGAGTTCATTCATCAGATGCTTTTCACTTTTATTTAAACAGCATCATTAGCAGTTACACTGTAATCTTTACGAGTAGACCATACTTATGGTACCTTTCGATTTTATAGAATGAATTACATATTCTAAACATTACTTTCGCGACTTTTTTTCTTGTCTCATATTCTTATCACAAATGCTTCTCCTGTCACTTATAAGCTTGAATCGAATTATCATTGAAATTGTTCAGATGCTTAATTTTTTCGCGGAGGATCTATTTTTCAATCACTGGAAAAGATTTATTTGCACGGTTCGTCTGATTGGAAACTATGTGCTCGAAACTTATGAAATATGTTTGTGAAGTTTGCATTTTGTAATCAGGGTAATTCTATCTTTACATTTCTGCAGTTATGTGTTAGAGGTGGTGCCAACGAAAAAATTCATAAGGAAAATAGTATTCAGGTATATAACATTAAAAAGTATTGTGCAGAAAATGTGAATAACGTCTCGTGATGCTATAGTTAAAGAAATCGATGAAGACTTATTCTTCTATGCTGGGTATATCTCTTCTCAGTCAACACAGTGGCAGGCTGCGCGCCGCGCCTTCGAAGCCGCTATCTCCGTCAGCGCTAAGGCAGCGCGAGGAACACAGACGCCCAGCAAACGTATTCTGCCTGTCGCTAGTCTAATGGAGAATTGGCAACATAGCAGAGTTCGCTTGGCAACTCTGTGAGCGGGGAGTTACTTCCTGGTAAGCACAGAATTAAGCTGATAAATTCACTTGATTTTTCATGTCATTTTCATTCAATAATCTGAGTGATTTTCACTTAAGGTGTGACATAAAGTTATTAATTCATATTTTTGGGTCCAGGAAACTCGTTCCACACGAAAATTGCAACCAATCTCTTCTTTTAAAGTTACGCCTGATCTGGTCTCCTAACTTGTCGGCCAGTAAGGAGGAACCAAATACCCGACGTCCTCGCTAGCCTTCGGGTAACGTAGTCGGCTGCGAATCGAACGTGCTGTCAACTTTCGATGCCAATCGTGGTGAGAGCAAATATTTTTAGCTCTTCTCTGGCAGAGCTACAGGTATCCAGATTGAAAATCAATAGGGAATTATTAACAAAACTACTCAGTCAAAAGGTGTTTAGCTGTCTCCAGGACGGCATTTTCTCATATACTCTGAAAGTGACTTACAATGCTCAGGTGGTTTACCGATTCCGTGCGTGTAGAAACCAATTCCTTTCGAGTTAAAGCTGTCGCCGACCCATGTTGAAGTCAATTTGTCGAGAAATACATTTTCTTGACGGTTGGACAACTACTTCCAAAAATGAGTAAAAAGTCTTAACATGAGACTAGTATAATTTCTGTGTCAGATGCTTGCTTATAGTTAATCATTTCATTGAGCACCAAATTGTCTTAACTGCGTCTAATCGATATGCTAAGTGCAGTTTCCGTTACATTGACGTAGTAGTCTGGTGGAATCTATCATTTGTGCGTTCGATTACACCCTATAGGTGTATATTTTTAACTGCCACGATCATGTCTACTTCACCTCTTGTAACACCAAGTGAAGAACATCAAGTTGCGCCGTAGTTAACAATCCGTATTAAACCGAATTATTTCGCCATCAGCTCGGACAGAGCCGATTTATCGTTGCCAGTAACAGGCAGAATACACGGCAACCAGTAACTCTGTCGCTAGAAAGCTTTTCTTATATTACAAAACTTTATTCTATTTTATAAACCAATGGTCCTTTAAGGTCATGAGTCTCGTATTGAATTTAACTTGAGACGTTAAAAATTTTGGTGCTGGACGAGGATACTAATTCGGATCTCTTCTTTTTCTCACTCGACCCTCTCGGAATCATATAGTTGAATCATTTCGTTGCTTTCTCCGAGACTGCCGACTCCTGTAGGTTTCCACGAAAGGCACGTATATGGATTCGAATCCAGGTCCAGCACAAAATATTCATAATTTCATTTGACACCCTAGATAGAGCACACTGGACTACTAACAAAAAATTATTTTGAATGTCTCTTCGTGCCTTATGTTAGCAAGCTAAGGTATTGCGGTGGTCTTGGGGTAAAGCGCTTGAATGGTAACTGAAGGGTCGCGAAACCTAGTCAGATCTCCGATTTTTTTTTAAATCTGTGTTTTAACCCAGCATTTACGTCTCAACAATGTGTGTCATAAACTACACGTGGTTTGGATTCCACGTTAAACTGTAGGTCGCCTTTCCCGGTTGGATCATTGGGGCAGGTTAGGGACATGCAAGTCTCTGAAGTGGCGCATAGTTGGATGACACACACCAGGACTCTGAGCCACACGAAATTATTATTAGTATAACAACGATATGTGCTGTTGTTACTAGTCAGACACGCACGCATCGTCATTCCTGTTGAGTTAACATTTGAGATTTAACGTCCATTCGTGCTTAGAAAGGACACCGGTAGGTTCGGGGTTCGATTCCCGGTGACGCATAACGTAATTATATCCTGATTACAGATTCAAACGTCCCGCTGCTGGTGAAATAATTAGACTACTAACATCTGACTTCACTTAGTTATCTTCCATTTAGATACCGGGTATGTAACTCAAAATCAAATGTTTGTAAATCTATGGGACCAAACTGGTGTGGTCATCAGTCCCTAGGCTTAGAACTACTTAATCTAATCTAAGGACAACACACACAGCCCTGACCGAGGAAGGGCTCGAAACTCCGACAGGAGTATGTCAGTCCCACACAGCACTGAGTCTGGGAACTTGTGATTAGGGACATAACGGTGATTATTAAGTGCCTGGTTCAGTAAAAAAATAAGTAAATAAATAAAAATATTTTAAGAATTGGCATTTTATATGATTTGATTTGCCCGTTCTGATATTTGTGAGGGAATCTCGAATATTTCACACATCTTTATGCTTGGTCAGCTGTGACAATCTTAGGCATAATCAGGTATCTATAACACATGAATGCATTGCCTGGTTAGCTATGGCTACACGTGGTTGGTTTGATTCCAGAACAAGGTGTTTGTCATATCAATTTCAAAGATGTATACAAATATTACTTCAGGTATGAATGCGGAGAAAATGTTGGTGATACGCAGTTAATATTGAAGTATGCTGCTGTTAATTGAGTTTTTATTATATGGTTAGTTCTACAATCGGTTAATACAAATCCGCTCGCCAGTGGAACGACGTTTCGCAATTGTGAGAAAACGATTTAGAGAACAAAAGTACTTCGAATTTCTACAGGACTTTAGGATTTCAGATACTATAATAAAATCTGTTGTTTGTAACAATATTAAATGTTGTTTAAGGATTAATTAATGTTTTATGTGACGGAGTTTGTTATATCAGACTGTAATAAGTGTGATAATTCTTAAGATATGTCATTGTAATAAATTGGATTTAATAAACGTTAAGAACTTAATAACGTGTTTCCTTGTATTTGCAAAATCGTGGTGTTAATTTACAACTGGAGTGATTGTCATAAAGAGCAGTTGTCTGCAGTGGATCCATTATGAATAGTCGAACGACTATACCGCGGAGCGAGCAGAGCACCCGCAAGGCACGTACGTTAGTTGGGTTGCATGCACATCAGGCGAAACGCAATTCAGGTCGTTCGGATATTTTTGCGCATGGTAGTACGTGTGATACAACTGATTTCTCGTCTGGACAGCAGTTATGGTCTAACACCACTTCAAATGTTAATATACATGATGATGATTACGTATGCCAATTTGGACGATTAGACTCGATCTGGGATCGTTTTCGGTCTGCCTGGTGCAAATCTTTTGGTGACGCCACTTGGGCTATGTTCAGTTTTACTTTATTTTAACATAAAATTTCCTTTATTTTTGCATACATTATCTACTAGTATGACATTTGGCTGAGGGATCGGCTTAATTTTCGGAAAATGTCTATAAAGAAACAGCAGAATTAGTGTAAAATATTCCAATTTGTGACAAGGTTCAACTTTATTTTTTTTTTTATTTATTTATTTTTGCATGAAATTGTTTTCTGTATTCATTCTATACTAGTATGTCATTTCGGCGAGGGACCTAATTAATGTTTGCCAAATTTCTCCGAAAACACAGTAGAATTTGAAGTAAAGTATTCCGATATTTCGTTAAGTTCATTTTACTTTTTGTACAATGAAATAGCTTTTTCTGCATACATACTATACTAGTATGTCGACCGGGCAATGGAACTACTTGATTTACGCTTCTTTATTCCATCTTAGTTTATGTATTATAGATTTTGTGCTTGTTGCTCATTCTGTCATCTGTGGGAGGGACGGCGAACCAGATGAAAGTTTGGTTAACTGTCGTCTGCAAGATAAATATTTTATAATGACAACGGTTTCTTTTGTGTATTTTTCAATTGTTATTAACTTGAATATAGCATCACATCACGACTTAATCTATTTTATTTTTGCTATGCCAAGTGAAAGTTCTAAAAAATAGCAGGATTACTAATAATAATGACAGTAATTGTAATAAAAGTTCGATTCGCTCTAAAGTGTTTGTAATAATTCATTTTTGGCGATAATTTAAAAATGGGTGGAATTTGAGAAATGGGACGGGATTTAAAAACTTGACATTTTGGTGAGGAATGATTTTATAACTTTTGTTACAAAACGCTGAACCTCTCTAGGGTTACTACAAACCAACTTGAACCATTTCTCGGTTGTAACGAGATGACTGAACAAGTGACACGTCGTAAGTGTTCTCACTGCTTCAAAGTGAAAACAAGAATTATAGAAAAGGTGTTCGTTCACCAACCTCAGATCTTGTAAGTGTTGTCCCATGCACAGAAGACAGCGCACAGGTAGTGAATTCTTGATGTAGTGAGCCTGTAAGCTAGTTTAGTGAAAATGCTCAACGTCTACGACAATTAGTCTTTCTTGGGATGCCACACTTTTTTATTCTACAAAAATAGAAACTGCATATTTAACACTGCCTTTCACATAAATCCAACACAAACGTTACGATGCATGTTAGCATGAAGTAATGCACTTTAATTTTAAGTGTTGACTTTTAATATAACCTAGAGCGTGACCGATGTGGACAACTTGTGTGCCCTCTTTGACGACTGTAACCAGAGTGTCCGTGTCTGCCTCTCCACGCATAACGTGGCGAGAAGACTTGAGGTTCGTTTGAAGAGCTGCATTCATGCTGCAGCGCATGCGCAGTACGAAAAGTCGTGTTTGAAGAGCTGCAGGCGCCACTCCTGCAGCCTGCCGGCTGTTCGAAGAGCTGCAGCTCATGCAGGCAGGAGCTGCAGGAGGAAATTTTCCCTGCAGCTCATGCAGCCAGGCTCGCGCATGCGCATAACTCTCAGGCTTGTAGTGGGGGTATAAGAAGCGCCTTTGTAAAGTTTTCGGAAGTCCACAGCGTTGTAGTATATGAGTGTACTACATGTTACTTCTGTCGTTCTGCATTTCTTCTACTGTTTGTAAAGGAAGTTCGTTATTTGTTTGTGTATATTGATGTATTAGTAATTTATTTTATAAGTATTATATTTGTTTGTATGAAATCGCCTCTAAAAATTAGAAGAGCAAAATTGTCTATAATAGGTAATTCGTCTTATGCAGACTGAAATTAAAGACATTTGTTTTACACCAGACGCGTTTCGCTTTTTATTTTAAAAGCATCTTCAGTGGACTGTAAATGATATAAAGGTTGTACAGTTTGTTTTGTATACATAGATTAAAAACAGTTTTAAAAAACAACTTTGTGCACGTTAGTCCTATGCGTTTTTAAATTGATATTCGATCTACTCAAGGTGTTGTCTCTTCTTTACATCTCACTACTGTTTTCCGTCTTGTTGTCTGATGTTTGGTTCCTGACGTGCATTTTCCGGTAGTGTACGGAACGGAACTTTTCGCCTGTTTGAACTGAAGTGATAATAAATGAAACGGAACAAACACCACAAAAACAGGCGAAAAGTGCCGTACAAACCGAAAAACACACGTCAGGAACCAATCAACCCAACCAACAAGTCGGAAAAACAGTAGGGAGATGTGAAGAAGAGACAACACCGTGAGTAGACCGTATATAAATTTAACAACACATATGCCTAATGTGCATAAAGTTTTTTTTAACTGTTTTTAATCTATGAATATAAAACAAACTTTCACATTATTTACAGACCACAGAAGATGCTTTTAAAATAAAAAGCGAAACGCGTCTAGTGTAAAACAAATGTCTTTAATTGCAATCAGCATAAGCTGGATTACGTAATATACTCGATTTTAATAGCTGCTGCGGAAGATGGCCACACAACCAAATATAGTTACCAGAGAATTTTCCAATTCCACTTGTTCCAAATGTTGAGCGATTCAGATTTTGTGTCCAGTGATGACGATTTCGATGAAATTTTGCGCCGAAATAAAAGGCAGAAAAGTGAATATGTGATTTCGCAGTATTCGGAAGATGAATTTGTAGAACATTTTCAGGTGTTTCTTTAGTATTCTAGTAAAACTCTATTAACGCTAATGTTGCGTCCATGCTCCACACCGATTCCTGTGTAGGTGGTTCCTATTCTTGTGCAGGTAACTGTACAGGTACAAGAGTAGGTGCGGATGCGGGAGGTTGGAACTTTAAAAATTCCGCGCCTGCAAATAAAGGAAAACTTAATATGGAAATTTTCAAACTGGATTACACGGAAAGACACAAACTATTACACGAACACTTTAATTCCTTAAACGTAAGAAAGTAATTTACTTTTAGACGCTGGCACAATGAATCGCTCTCTTATGCTACACAGAACAAGTGAGCACACACGTGATACGCAAACTGCGGGCTGCAGGTTAGTGTTCAAAGATCTCCGGCAGCATGCACGGCGCGTGACGTCATCTTCGCAGCGCATGCGCAGTAGTGCCTGCATTGCTGCTGTAGGATCTGCATCGATGCAGCTCTTCGAACGAACCTTTGGACGTCAGGTATCGCCCTCCTTTCGTTATGATTTCGATTATGTTATTTCCATACCTGAATTGTTCTAAAATTAAAGAAATATAGCTCGCTGATAAGAGATTTTGCCTTTAGAATCTAACATACACTACTGGCCATTAAAATTGCAGCACCAAGAAGAAATGCATTTGATAAACTTGCATTCATTGTACAAATATATTATACTAGAACTGACATATGGTTACATTTTCACTCAATTTAGGTGCATAGATCCTGAGAAATCAGTACCCAGAATAATCTCCTCTGGCAGTAATAACAGCCTTGATACGCCTGGGCATTGAGTCAAAAAGAGCTTGGATTGCGTGTACAGGTACAGATGGCCATACAGCTTCAACACGATACCACTGTTCATCAACAGTAGTGACTGGCATATTGTGACCAGCCAGTTGCTCGGCTACCTTTGAGCAGACGTATTCAATTAGTGAAAGATCTGGAGAATGTGCTGGCCAAGGCAGCATTCGAACAATTTCCGTATCCAGAAAGGCCAGTACAGGACCTGAAACATGCGGTCGTGCATTATTCTGCTGAAATGTAAGCTTTCACAGAGATGGGATGAAGGATAGAGCTACAGGTCGTAATACATCTGAAATGTAATGTTAAAAGTGCCGTCGATGCAAACAAGAGGTGACCGAGACGTGCAATCAGTGGCACCCCATACCATCACGCCGGGTGATACACCAGTATGGCGATGACGAATACACGCTTCCAATGTGCGTTCACCGCGATGTCGCCAAACACGGATGCGACCATTATGATGCTGTAAACAGAACCTGGATTCATCCGAAAACACGACGTTTTGCCATTCGTGGCACCCAGGTTCGTCGTTGCGTACGCCATCGCAGGCGCTCCTGTCTGTGATGCAGCGTCAAGGGTAACCGCAGCCATTGTCTCCGAGCTGATTGTCCATGCTGCTACAAACGTCGTCGAACTGTTCATGCAGATGGTTGTTGTCTTGCAAACGTCCCCATCTGTTGACTCAGGGATCGAGACGCGGCTGCACGATCCGTTACAGCCATGCGGATAAGATGCCTGTCATCTCGACTGTTAGTGATCCGAGGGCGTTGGGATCCAGCACGGCGTTCCGTTTTGCCCTTCTGAACCCACCGATTCCGTATTCTGCTAACAGTCATTGGATCGCGACCAATGCGAGCAGCAATGTCGTGTTACGATAAACTGCAATCGTGATAGGCTACAATCCGACCTTTATCAAAGTCAGAAACATCATGGTATACATTTCTCCTCCTAACACGAGGCATCACAGCAACTTTTCACCCAACGCCGGTCAACTGCTGTTTGCGTATCAGAAATCGGTTGGAAACTTTCCTCATGTCAGCACGTTGTAGGTGTCGCCACTGGCGCCAACCTTGTGTGAATGCTCTGAAAAGCTAATCATTTGCATATCACAGCATCTTCTTCCTGTCGGTCAAATTTCGCGTCTGTAGCACGTCATCTTCGTGGTGTAGCAATTTTAATGATCAGGAGTGTATATTAATGTATGGTTTATTAAATATAATTAAGAACACGATCTAGGTTTGGTGCGTAGCCTTTAAATGCGCCAGCCAATCATAGTAAGACTCCGAAACTTGTGGCGGCTTTTCCCACGGGAATAGCATCTACAGTGCCATATGACGCTGGTACTACGTGACACCACTACATAATATCTGCATACTGTATGCTTCTGCTTGCTTTGAGGAAGCCTACCGATTTCTTAATTAGATGACTCTAAGATAGAAATATTACAGTAGTTTCGTCCATGAATACGTGAGGTAATCAGAACTCTTTACTATAAACACATTGCCAGATCTGCTCACGTTGGGGTGCTAATGATATTTGGTGTTGAGTGTAGTAAATTGTGTAAATAAATTAGTGAAATAAAATTCAGTAATAAATGAAAGTGAATAATAAGTGAGTAAAAGTGAGAACTTAGTTCAGTTCAGTCAGGCACATCCGACCTACGCCGCATTCCAATAGTGCATCGACCAGCTGAAGCAGCAGATTCAGCACGACATTGTCCCACCGAGTAGTCTCGTGTGGCAAGGAGTCCATCGCTCTCTACACAAGCAGAAGGCGTTCAATCAGCGATCAGGCCATCGACTGAGCACCTCACGAGAAAGACAGACTGTCAAGCGTGACTTCTAGAAGCTGCATGCCCAGAAGCCAATAACCTAGTGTACTGACCTCCAGAGCAACGTGACGTTCGACCTTTCTAGAAGTGACAGCAAACCACTACAACCCCAAAGATCGTTCACCTCCAGCCAGGTCCATCAAATAAATACCACGGCCATGAAGACCACGCCGGACATTAAGAGGCAGCAAGAGAAATGTCGGAACACGAGAGGCAATACTCACATTACGACTTATCTTAGAAGATAGGCCAAGGAAAGGGAAACCTACGTTTTTAGCGTTTGTCGATTTGGAGGAAGCTTTTGACAATGTCGACTGGAATACACAATTCCAAATTCTGAAGGTAGCAGGGGTAAAATATAGGGAGCGAAGAGTTATATTCAACCTATACAAAAACCATACGGTGGTTATTAGAGTCGAAGGGCAAGAAAGGGACGCAGAGGTTGGGAAGGGAGTGAGACAGGGTTTTAGCCTTTCCACAATGTTGTTCAATCTGTACATTGAACGGGCAGTGAAGGAATGGAACGAGAAATTTGGAGAGGGCATTAAAGTGCAGGGAGAAGAAATAAAAACATTGCGGTTTGCCGATGACGTAGTAATTCTGTCAGAGACCGCGAAAGATCTGGAAGAGCAATTGAATGGGATGGACAGTGTCTTGAAAGGAAGATATAAGATGAACATGAACAAGAGTAAAACGAGGGTAATGGAACGCAGCGTCAGAAAATCAGATGAAGCTGAAGGTATTAGATTAGGTAATGAGACAATAAAAGTAGTAGATGAATTTTGTTATTTGGGTAGCAAGATAACTTCTGATGGTCGAAGTAAAGAAGATATAAAATGCAGAATGGCTATGGGAAGAAAAGCGTTTCTAAAGAAGCGACACTTGTTAACATCTAATATTAATGTAAATGTTAGGAAGTCCTTTCTGAAAGCATTTGTCTGGACTATAGCATTGTATGGGAATGAAACGTGGACGATAAGGAGTTCAGACAAAAAGATTATAGAAGCTTTCGAAATGTGGTTCTACAGACGAATGATGAAAATTAGATGGGTAGATCACGTAATTAATGAGGAAGTGCTTAACCGAATCTGGGAGAAAAGGAGTTTCTGGTATATACTGACTAAGAGAAGGGATAGATTGGTTGGACACATTCTGAGGCATCAAGGAATTGTCAACTTAGCATTAGAAGGAAGTGTGTGGGGTAAAAATCGTAGAGGGAGACCGAGGGACGAATATAGTAAGCAGATTCAAAAGGATGTAGGTTGCCGAATGTATTGTCAGATGAAGAGACTTGCACAGGACAGAGTAGCGTGGATAGCTGCATCAAACCAGTCTGCGGACTGAAGACCGCCACAACAACAACAAGAGACAGATAGATTGATGCAGATAGTGATGGAGTAGTGTCGTCATATTGGCAGTAGCGGCATCAGTAGCAGCAGCAGCAGAAGTGGAGTTCTAGTCCAGTCACCGGCAGTGACAGTTGACGATACAAGAAAGAAGGTGGAAGAATCTGGTCGCCTGTACAGCGTTCGGGAAAATCAGCAATAACAGAGGTACTCACCCCGGATGACTGGCGAGAACGATAGGATGCGGTCTGGTCGTGAAAGTCGCCTGTGATCAGGTTGAAAGGTTCTGCCCCACCAAGACGTGCAGACTGAAGACCGCCGATTCGACGGCGCAAAACCTCCACAACGCGCCGCTACCTCTGATCGTAGCAAAACACAACGCTTTTCAGAAGATGGGAAAATCACAGCGCATCTCCACCAGATAATTCCGCAGATTGACGGTCTTTAAACGCACCGAGCTCCCTTCGCCGGTGGCCGCTGTTTAACTGTCGATCATATGTTCAAATGAAACTTTCACTCTGCAGCGGAGTGTGCGCTGATATGAAACTTCCTGGCAGATTAAAATTGTGTGCCGGAACCCGGACTCGAACCTTGGACCTTTGCCTTTCGCGGGCAAGCGCACTACCGACTGTGCTATCCCGACACGAATCACGATGCCGCCTCACAGCTTTACTTCCGCCAGTACCTCGCCTCCTAGGCGGAGGTAAAGTTGGCGGAAATAAAGTTGTGAGGCGGCATCGTGATTCGTGTCGGGATAGCACAGTCGGTAGAGCGCTTGCCCGCGAAAGGCAAAGGTCCCAGGTTCGAGTCCCGGTTCCGCCACACAATTTTAATCTGCCTGGAAGTTTCAAATGTTTAAATGTTTGTAAATCTATCAGACCAAACTGTGTGGTCATCAGTCCGAAGCTTAAAAACTACTTAAACTAAGGTAAACTAAGCTAAGAAACACACACACACACACACACATGCCCCAGGGAGGACTCGAAGCTCCGACGGCGAGCAACCACGCGCTCCGCAGCGAGGCGCCGTAGACTGCTCGGATAATCCACCGGGGCAAACTGACGATTCTAGAAGCAGATACGCCGCGAGCGTAACCAGAGAATCATCATCGACACTCGCCGAGCCAACTAGTTCACAGTAAGAATAATGTATGGTTTAACTGTTAATTAAATGTATTTTGTATAAATGCTGTTTCATTTACACCTCATACCCGAGCCAAGGAAAAGATCCCACATCGTACAGGTTTGTAAGATTCCTTGTAAATGCTACCATGACAATAAAATGTTAATTTGTAGTTAAAACTTGGCATCCTGACAATAGGGCAATGCATTGACAGTTGTTGTAATGTGTTCAATATTTAGCAATGTGGTAGGGTACTTCATTTGATGACAAAACCCCTCCCCATTTGATAAAAGAACGCCTCTTCATGTGATGTCTCAAGAGTCCCCTTCCACCTATCCTTCTTCATTGGTAAACGTCAGGAAATTAGTAAAAACGTAATTCTTCATCAATCATCCTACTCGCCGAGCTATAGTGTCTACTCGTCTTGGACCTCATTTCTGAATGGTGGGGTTAGCACAAATAGTAATAATAATAACATTTACTGTGTTTCTTCACGTTGGAAAGTTGATTGTGTGTTCATTTGCAGTATTGTGGACAAGGACTACCCTACTTTTGATGTTGATTTATCGTGCTCCGCAGAATGTACCCATACACTTTATCATCATCATCATCATCATTAGAGACTGATTATGCCTTTCAGCGTTCGGTCTGGAGCATAATACCTCTATTAAAATTCCTCCATGATCCCCTATTCAATGCTAACACTGATGCCTCGTCTGATGTTATGCCTTTTACTTCAAAATCGTTCTGCACCGAATCTAAGTACTTTCTTCTTGGTCTACCTCTACTCCTCTTACCCTCCGCTGCCGAGTTCATGAGTCTCTTAGGTAACCTTGCTTCTCCCATGCGTGTAACATGACCCCACAATCTCAATCTGTTCGCTCTAACTGCTTCATCTATGGTGTTAATTCCCAGTTTTTCTTTGATATCCTCATTATGGACACCCTCCTGCCATTTTTCCCATCTATTAGTACCTGCAATCATTCTTGCCACTTTCATATCTTTAGCGTCTACCTTATGAATAAGGTAACCTGTATCCACCCAACTTTCACTCCCATACAAAAACGTTGGTCGAAAGATAGAGCGGTGCACTGCTAACTTAGTCTTGGTACTTACTTCCTTCTTGCAGAAGAGAGTAGATCTTAGCTGAGCACTCACTGCATTAGCTTTGCTGCACCTCTATTCCAGTTCTTTCACATCCTGTGAGAAAATACATTCTAGGTACTTGAAACTGTCTACCTGTTCTAACTTTGTTCCTCCTATTTGGCACTCAATCTGTTTAAATCTCTTTTCCACAGACATTACTTTCTTTTTGGAGACGCTGATCTTCATATCATAATCCTTGCACCTCTGATCGAGCTCTGAAATATTAGTTTCCAACCTTTCAATCGAATCGGCCATTACAACTAAGTCATCTGCATATGCGAGACTGCTTATTTTGTTTTCACCTATTTTAATACTGCCCTGTCAGTCTACTGTTTTTAATATATGATCCATCAACAGTATGAAAACAGTGGTGACAAGTTACAGCCTTGTCTTACCCCTGAAACTACCCTGAACCATGAGCTTAATTTGCCATATACTCTAACTGCTGCCTGACAGTCTACGTAAAGACACTTAACATGTTAAATTCTCTGTCATCATTGATGGCAAACTACAGTATCATAATAATCCGACAATTTTGGATTTCACTGCCACCGTTGTTTAAGTGGCCTGTGAGGTAAGAGATGACGGAGCAGCATCACAAGATAGACGCAGCAGAGGGCTAGGGAACTGCAGTCGGTCTGCAAGTGGTGAATGGGAGCTGGCACACCTGCAAATGTGTTACGTTGGGTTCCTGGCTTAGCACGAATCTCTGCTAATCGTAGTTGCTGGTCTTCCTATAGACGTGTTGAAACATGCTGCTGCGTCTATTTGCTGTCATTAATTTACCTTTTTCATTTAGAAATATCTCGCTTAGTTATGGTAGTACTATGAATGAATTTCTTTTCCTTCCATTAATATTCATTGTGATTTTGAGGCATACATTCCGACATGTAAATTTCATTCACAAAAATGTTTGATACCTGCTTGCTCCACATATCACGTGGAGTTCAAAGTTCTGTGTGTGGGTTTGGTGATGCAGAAGCAGTCTGTATGGTTCCCATTTTCCTCACACAAGATTTTTCCAAGGTGTTCCTCCAGAAACGAATGTCAAGAATGAACATCCAGTCTACAATGTTTTAGGAAAATAGGTAAAAAAATTTATTTCAAAACATCGCCTAATTTTACAAGTGTTCTCCCACTGCAACATCCGCCATGACAACGTGACTAAGCCTGTCTACCTTGCAGGACAGAGCCGGCCAGAACCAGTATAGACAGCTAATTGTAAAATCACGCCACCCTTCTGGCGTCTGTGCTGAAACAACTGACGTTTCCATGCTACCGTGTGAGCCAATAGCAGACAGCCACGTTTGATCACGTGTGCTACTGCCGTAGGACTCTGAGGTGTCAGAATCAGTTCCTTGTGTCTCTTCCGTTCTAGCTTTCGTACACGACAGACGCCCTCCAGAGGCCCAGCATAGCAGCGGCTGTTCGGTATCAGCCACCAACTGTGTGACCCATAATCGTAACCTTTTCGGTTTTATAATCCGCTAACTTAGACTGGCACTCATTCATTGCATCCGGCCTCAGGGCGAGTCCCTCTAAGTATCTCGTACTTTCAGAATGTAGCCAATATTAACCTGAATCCTATCTTCTATTGATCAATCAGTCACCCCTTCCTAGGGCGACACAAGCCTTTACCACTTCGCCTTCAATCCTGACAACGCCTCCAACCCATCTTATTTGTACAGCAGTGGGATGGGTTGTACAGTTTTGGTACCATCCGTGAGATAAAGATTAAGTGCTGCACAGAATATTTGGAAGTCCTCGGCTGTGTCTGTTATGTTATAGCCTACCGTTTGCTCATCCCATACGCCACGATGGAGAGACTGAGTATCTGAGTGACTCGTAATCTTGCAGAAAATCCAAAGAAATTCTGGTCATATGTGAAGTACACTAGCGGCAAAACACAAACAATACCTTCACTACGCGATAACAATGGTAATACTACCGACGACAGTACTGCTAAGACAGAATTACTAAGCACAGCTTTCCGAAATTCTTTCACCAAAGAAGACGAAGTGAACACTCCAGTATTCAATCCAAGAACAGCTGCCAGCATGCGAAACTTAGAAGTAGATGTTCCTGGAGTAGTAAAACAACTTAAGTCACTAAACAAAAATAAATCTTCCGGGCCAGATTGTATACCAACTAGATTCCTCTCAGAGTATGCTGATGCAATAGCTCCGTACTTAGCTATAATTTACAACCGATCACTCAGCGAAAGATCCGTACCCAAAGACTGGAAAGTTGCCCAAATTACTCCAATATTCAAGAAAGGCAATAGGAGTGATCCCCAAAATTACAGGCCTATCTCATTGACGTCGATTTGCAGTAGGATTTTGGAACATATACTTTGTTCGAATATTATGTACTACCTCGAAGAGAACGACCTATTAACCAATAGTCAGCACGGATTCAGAAAGTATCGCTCTTGCGAAACACAGCTTGCCCTTTATTCACATGAAGTGTTAAGTGCCATCGACAAGGGATCTCAAATCGATTCCATATTTCTGGATTTCCGGAAGACTTTTGATACTGTACCCCACAAGCGGCTTCTAATGAAATTGCGTGCTTATGGAATATCTCCCCAATTGTGCGATTGCATTCACGATTTCCTATCAGAAAGGACACAGTTCGTTGTAATTGACGGTAGGTCATCGAGTAAAACAGAAGTGATATCTGGCGTTCCACAGGGAAGCGTTATAGGTCCCCTACTCTTCCTCGTGTTTATAAACGATTTAGGAGATAATCTGAATAGCTCCCTTAGACTGTTCGCGGATGATGCTGTCGTTTATCGTTTAGTGAAGTCAACAGAGGATCAAAAGCAACTGCAAAGCGATTTAGACAAAATTTCTACTTGGTGCGAAAATTGGCAATTGACACTAAATAAAGAAAAGTGTGAAGTAATACACATGACCACTAAAAGAAATCCGCTGAACTTCAATTACGCGATAAATCAGTCAAACCTTAAGGTCGTAAATTCTACCAAATACCTAGGAGTTACAATTACGAACAACTTTGACTGGAGAGAACACATAGAAAATATTGTGGGGAAGGCGAAACAAAGGTTACGTTTCATAGGCAGAACGCTTAGACGATGCACCAGCTCCACCAAAGAGACTGCCTACATCACACTTGTGCGTCCTCTCTTGGAGTACTGTTGCCCCTTGTGGGACCCTCACCAGGTGGGACTGACGGAAGATATTGAGAAGGTTCAGAGAAGGGCAGCTCGTTTTGTTTTATCACGTTACGGGGGGGAAAGCGTCACGGAAATGTTGCTCGAATTGGGGTGGAAATCATTAAAAGAAAGACGTTATTCATTGCGGCGTGATCTGTTTGCGAAGTTTCAATCACCGACTTTTAGTTCTGAATGTGAAAATATTTTGCTAGCACCCACCTACTTAGGGAGACATGACCATCCCAATAAAATAAGAGAAATCAGATCGAAAACGGAACGATTTAGGTGTTCTTTCTTCCCGCGCGCTATTAAAGAATGGAACGGTATAGAAAAGTTATGAAAGTGGTTAATGAACCCTCTGCCAGGCACTTAAATGTGATTTGCAGAGTATCTATGTAGATGTAGATGTAGATTGAGGCCCTATGCTACGATGCACGAGGCCGTTCCCCGTCGGTGGTTCGAATCCTCCCCCCCCCCCCCGAGCATGGATGTTTGTGCCGTCTTTCGTATAAGCTAGTACATAAGTAGTTTGTAAGTTTAGGGACTGATGACTCCGTAGTTAAGTCCCCCAGTAAGCAGATTCAAAGGGATGTAGGTTGCCGAACGTATTCTCAGATGAGATTTGCATAGGACAGGGTAGCGTGGAGAGCTGCAGCAAACCAGTCTGCGGACTGAAGACCGCAACAACAACAAGCTTTACAAACATTTGAACATTTTTTTCATCTCATACCTTACAGGACATTCAAATTCCGATAGCAGTGAAACCTAAAATTTTAAGATTACTATTATTATTATTTTGTAGTTCGCCATCAATATATGACAGAGAACACGTGAAGTGTATGGAGACATTCCGGGGATCACAGCGAATCAACATGAGAAGTAGTACTTGCCTTATTCGCAATACTGCAAATCAATGCCGGCCGCGGTGCCCGCGGGGACTGAGGCGCTCCAGTCACGGTCTGCTCGGCCACTACGGTCGGGGGTTCGAATCCCCCCTCGGTCATGGATATTTGTGCCGTCCTTAGGGTAAGCTAGTTTATAAGTAGTTTGTAAGTTTAGGGACTGATGACCCCATAGTTAAGTCCCATAAGCTATACAAACATTTGATCATTTGCAAATCAATACACAATGAACATTCCAACGTAAAGATATATAGTAAATGTTTTTAATTTGTACTAACCCCACCATTCATAAATGATGTCAAAGACGAAATTCACAACAGCTCGGCGAGTATGGTGCTTGATGAGGAATTACCTATTCCACTAATTTCCTGAGTTTTACTAAATATGATTACCATTCTAAAGAGAGCAGAAGTGACGACGAATTTTTATAAAGAGCTCTAATTTTCTAACGTATTCACAGATGTGAGTACGAAACACGTTTACTTCTACAATGGCTCAGAATGCAATATTACCAGATTGGCTGTGGCTTTTTATAGAATGGAACATGCCCTTTACTCTTACTCTGCATGAGGCCATTGAACTGTTTCTAAAGGCTATAAACACTATCTCCAATACACTAACATATTAATGCATCTAGTTTTGATTACGTATTGGTAAATTACACGTAAATTTTCAATATGATATCTATCAAGGCTGATGTATAACGTGGAACAGTTGGGTTCAAATAGATAATGCAAAAACAAGAGTTAATATCTCACATAGACTTAAACTGAAGTCCTTTGAAGAACATCTTCAAATTACTTTGAGGCTTGTGTTAGTGCTAGTAGTTTGAGAAACATAGGAAAAGAATCTAGTGCATTTATAGTCCATTACGAGCACTTGTTGTGTAACTGACGAGTTGTAGGTTTGTTTCGACAGGAAATAAAATTCTTATCCATTTTGTAACTAATAACTTTATCAGTTTTTCCTGACTTTGCTATAAAAATCAATTTTACAAACTTGATGTAACAAGGTTTTTATTCTTTATTTATAATTCTGGTTCCAGCTCGGAAAATAAATGTTACTACAGTGGATGTCTTACATTAGTTATGTTAGAAAGATATACACACATTAAAAAAAGTGTTGCACCACCATGATTCTTGATGTTTATCACCCTTTACATAAGAATGGAGTAGAGATATAAAAAAATCTATTATTTTTATAGCTCATGAACACATATTGACAAGTTGTACGACAATAACCTACATGTTTTGAATTTGTGTTCGAGACTGCATCATACACCAGTACCTCTAATAACCAGTAAAACTTCCTCTAGCACTGATCCACGCTTGTATTCTTCATAGCATACAGCTGGGGGCCGAGCGGTAGGTCCCCAGATTTATGTAAGGATGAGGCGAAGATACCTGGTGGACCGCCAGAGGACGCTAGTAATACAGTATTAGTGTTTACAAGTTTATTCAGTTGTTACAAGATTTCATGGTGTAGGCACTAGCTCGACAGGAGCTAGATCAGCAGGTGACGTCGCCTTCGGTCGCGCGAGGCCGACAGGAAAGACAGGCCGCGGCGCGTACGTCGTGTCACGTAAGCAAGGTAGCCCTGAGCCGGCGTGATCGCCTGCTGAGTGGTTGGCCGCTATGAGGCAGTGGGCTGTGCCCCAGCGGCCCGCCAATCAGCTAATAATCGCGCCGGCTCGGGACTATCTTGCTTACGTGACATGACGTGAGCGCTGGGGCCTGTCTTTCTCGTTGGCCTCACGGTCGCGTGAGCTCACTGTCTTACTGTGTCTTTTATGCACAGGCTGCCGTGAGCCGACCGGACGGACGGTACCCGTGCGGTTGCATCTGGAAGTTGAAGAAGAGACCGTCAGAGTAAGTACACTTGGTTCCACTTTCTGTCTATGCCGCTGCTTTTAGACCCATACTTGGAACCACTTGAGTCAGATGCTATGGTGAAAGATGAACTATTGATAGTGGCTAGGAGGGTTACCACCAGAGTGCTAGCGGATCAACAGGCTCATTGACCTTTAAGAAAACAACCAATGAAGTCTGAGCTGGCCTCAGGCAGCAACCATACTCAGCGTTGTGAAGCCGGCTGTACCTCGGTTCACTATCTTCCCTGGATGATCATTTTGAAGTATCTTCTAGCTGCGACTTGTGACTACTACTCTGTACTGCTTTATCTGAGACATAAGCTGAATATTGTGCTTATATCCTTGGATCGGCGACTACTCTCCTGGGCATCATCAATCTCAAAGACCAAGTGACCACAACTTCCAAGAGTGAAATGTTTGCATAGCTTATGGGACTTAACTACGGGGTCATCAGTCCCTAAAGTTACAAACGACTTATGAACTAGCTAACATTAAGGACGGCGGCACAAATGTCCATGCCCGAGGGGGTATTCGAACCCCCGACCGTAGTGGCCGTGCAGACCGTGACTAGCGCGCTGCAGTCCCCTCGGCCACTGCGGCCGGCACAACTTCCAAGAGTGGGAATACATACTCCTGGAAAATGAAAAAAAGAACACCATAAATTCGTTGACCCAGCAGAGCGAAGTTTTATTGACACATTCGTTAGGATGTATTCAACACACAATCACACAGATGGAGCCAGACTCTCGTAAGTACAGTCACCAGAGAGTGCGCAATGTCGACGCCAGTATCTTATATACTTAAATGCAAACTGCAATTCTCCCATGGAAACGATCGTAGAGGTGACGAACGCAGTCTTGCGGAATGGCCTGACATGTAGTTTCCTCTTGGTGATTCAGTTTGGACAGATTTCGTACCGGTTGTGCAGACTTCTCAAGATGATGTCCTAGACATGCTCAATGGTGGAGAGACCTGGGGATCGTTCTGGCCAGGGTAGGTCAGGTACACCTCTAAGAGCACGTTGGGTGATAAGGGATACATGTGGACGTGCTTTGTCCTGTCGGAAAATCATATTTTAACGGTGTTAAGACGGGTTGAACGATGGTGCCACTCTACCGTGCACTGCTCAATGTTCCCTTGACGATCACCAGTGAAGAACGGCCAGTGCATGGCATGACTCACGACACCATGATGCAGGATCATGCGTACCGCTAGGGCGTCTTCCACTCACGTCCCAACCCCGCCTCCAAGGGTGTCACGATAGGGGCTTATGAAAGGACAAATAGAGACGTGTCGCCTTCAGTGATGAAAGTCACTTCTGCCACACTGCCATTGATGGTCGTACTTACGTGTGGCATCGTGCAGGCTTGAGCGAAAACCTGGAGTGTATTCGACAAAGGCACATGCAGACGACACCTGACATCACGGTGTGGGGAGCCATACCCTACATTAGCCGTTCTCCTCTGCTGATCGTAGAGGAAACATCGAACAGTCAACCATACATTGAAATCATAATTCAACCCATCTTGCTACCGTTCATGCACCAACAAGACAGTATGCTCTTCCAACAGAATAATGCACGTCCATGTGTATTCCGTACATCCCAATGTGCTCCTCAAGGTCAACGTCAACTACCCTGCCAAGCACGATCCCCAGATCTGTCCCCCCCGTCCCCCACTGAGCATTTTTGGGACCAGATGAAATGTAATCTTGGGAGGTCTGCAAAACCGGCACGAAATCTGTCCCACTTGAGGCACCAGGTAAAAACTGCATGGCAGGCCATTCCGAAAGACTGTATTCGGTACCTCTACTATCGTCTGCCGTGGTGGAGTAGTCGAGCGGTCTAAGGCGCCTCGCTGCGGAGCGCGCGGTTGCTCGCCGTCGGAGGTTCGAGTCCTCCCTGGGGCATGGGTGTGTGTGTCTTGTCCTTAGTTTAGTTTACCTTAGTTTAAGTAGTTTGTAAGATACGGACTGATGACCACGCAGTTTGGTCCGATAGATTTACAAACATTTTTCTACTATCGTCTCCATGGGATTGGAGCTTGCATCGCTTCAAAAGGTGTGTATAAACGGTACTAGCGTCGACATTGCGCACGCTCTAGTGACTCTACTCACTTGCGTATGGGTCTGTCTGTATGATCGTGTATTATAATATATCCTCAAGAATGTGTCAATAAAATTTTGCTCAGCAAGGTCGACGAATTCCTGGTGTTTTTTTTTTCATTTTCCAGGAGTGTATACTCAGAAATTGTCTGAAGCTATGACGTGTGGGTCGGTTCGTAAGGACCGAATGTTTCCCACTAGTGAATGCAACATTCGCTCAATGAGCCTGTTAACCGCTGAATTATCACCTAGCCATTCATTCTTGTGAAAGACGCGGGTGTAGTTATTAAATATTTACAAACCTTCTCGCTTCTCTTGCCTTCTGTCGCAGTCAACAGTCCGCTGGCTGTCAACTCAGCGTCTGCTGTCGTCACGAGAGACTGCCGTCGGATTTACGACAGAGTCGATGAGCTGCTTCCACCTAGCTTGGCTGGCGATTGCTTGCGTAATCTAAGATTTTAATGAGTTTGTTTGTTTCTATTTTGCGCTGTAACAATTAAGGAACTCTTGGCCCGGACTGTCCCACTTCTCAACCGCGATTGGGTGTAAAACTGTCAGATGGGTTATGGATCGTCTCGACCAAAAAACAGCCGTTTTCAATGTATCCCAGGCAAATTCGATATGGTTCATGTCTAGAGAACAATGTCGCTATCATGAAGGAAGGCATTAAGAAGACGTGTACGGTGAGTGCGAGAATGACGGCCATTAGGACGAATCCCTCACCGAAATGCTAGTGATATGGTTGCTCTATACTCTGGAGGATGTCGTCCCTGTACCATACAGCTGTTTGTTTTCTACGATCACCAGTGGTGTATGGTAGCCGCACATAATGCCATCTCTAAACATCAGGGAACCACCACCTTCTTGCACTAGATGTACAGTGTGTCTAAAACGTTCAAGCTGACCATGTTGTTGTTGTGGTCTTCAGTCCTCAGACTGGTTTGATGCAGCTCTCCACGCTACCCTGTCCTGCGCAAGTCTCTTCATCTGAGAATACTTTCGGCAACCTACATCCTTTTGAATCTGCTTACTATATTCGTCCCGCGGTATCCCTCTACGATTTTGACTCCACACACTTCCTTCTAATGCTAAGTTGACAATTCCTTGATGTCTCAGAATGTGTCCAACCAATCTATCCCTTCTCTTAGTCAGGATATGCCAGAAAGTCCTTTTCTCCCCGATTCGGTTAAGCACCTCCTCATTAGTTACGTGATCTACCCATCTAATTTTCATCATTCGTCTGTACCACCACATTTCAAAAACTTCTATCATCTTTTTATCTGAACTCCATATCGTCCACGTTTCACTCCCATACAATGCTACACTCCAGACAAATGCTTTCAGAAAGAACTTCCTAACACTTAAATTAATATTGGATGTTAACAAGTTTCGCTTCTTTAGAAATGCTTTTCTTCCCATAGCCATTCTGTATTTTATATCTTCTCTACTTCGGCCATCAGAAGTTATCTTGCTACCCAAAGAACAAAATTCATCTACTACTTTTATTGTCTCATTACCTAACCTAATTCGTTCAGCATCGCCTGATTTTCTGACATTGCATTCCATTACTTTCGTTTTACTCTTGTTAATGTTCATCTTATATCTTCCTTTCAAGACACTGGCAACCCCATTGAATTGCTCTTCCAAGCTGACCATAATCCCTTCAAAACAGTCACCGAGTATTCTCTGGTTGAATGTAGATGCGAGTCTCACATGTGAGTAGCACTTGATGGCAATTCTGCGAGTCCATTCAGCATGCTGATGGGCCTATCTCTACCGCGCTGCGTGCTGTCTAGGAGTCAAAGTTGGACCTCGCCATGGGCTTCGGGGGTGAAACTTCATATCATGCATTATTTACGTACAGTTTTAGTCGAAACACGACGGCCTGTGGCCGCACGAAAATCACTATTGAGCATGGTGGCGTTCCTCTCAGGACCTCCGAGATGAGAAACGTAAGCAGCGGTCATCATCATGGCGGCCAGAGCGATGCCAGTCATCGACAGTTTGTCTATCTCATCCGCGTCCTTAGAATATCGCTTTGGTTCACTCCGAGACGTCTGGAAACAAAATGTTCAAATGTTTGTAGAACTTATGGGACTTAACTACGGGGTCATCAGTCCCTAAGCTTACAAACTACTTATGAACTAGCTAACACTAAGGACGGCACAAATATCCATGCCCGAGGGGGGATTCGAACCCCCGACCGTAGTGGCTGTGCAGACCGTGACTGGAGGGCCTCAGCCCCCTCGGCCACCGCAGCCGGCCGTCTGGAAAGTTTCCTTGCTGAGAGCTGCTCCTAACACGAAGTAATGAAGCGGATACGATCAAAGTTCGAGATTGAGCTTCTAGGCATGGGCAGAATTACACTAATCACAAGCAATATACTTCCTCCCTGGTGTTACGACTGGAACTGATCGGCCGTCTTTCCCACTCCGTCACATTGAAACTACTTATGAAAGGTTGTTTAAATTTTTTCGCGGGATGAGTAACATCTGTAGACAATCTAAGGAGCTGTGTTCATGATGAAAATACGTGGAGAAAATGCACACAGAATTCTTTTACTCCTTGTATATTATTTCATGCTTCTATTGTTTTTATCAGTTCAATGTTTCCTACCTTGTATCTACTATCGATGCTTTTTGTTCCGATCGTGTTTGTTATTGTTTTCGAACGTTATTGGTTGAACTTTGTACCTTTATTTGATAAACTAATGGGGTTAGAATGATGAAATTTGGTCTTGTTGTACTGAAGATGGTAATAAATCATTACAAGTAAATTAAGAACCAAAAAACAATCATCAAGTGTTTTATAATAATTAATGTACTAAAAAAGTTCAATTTTACTGGTGAAAGATTAAAAAAAATTTTTTCTTCAAAACCATTAGAGTTATTATATTCATTTTACTTGCAAATTGAGACATATATGTTACATATATGCAGTAAAAATTTCGTTGTTTTATCACTTATCGTTTCTTTGAAAAGTGTACCTAATCAAAGGGTAAAATAGCATTGGCAAAATAGGGATAAAAATTGCCTTCCGTCTCCCCTTAAGGGGAATTTAAAACCAAGGCAATGTAACAATTTTTTGAAGGGTATATGTTGTCGCCGTGGTCTTCAGTCCGCAGGCTGGTTTGATGCAGCTCTCCACGCTACCCTATGCTGGTGCAAGCATCTTCATCTGAGAATAAGAATGGCAGCCTACGTCCTTTTGAATCTGGTTACTATATACCTCTCCCGGTCTCGCTCTACGATTTTTGCCCCATATACTTCCATACAATGCTAAGTTGACGAATCCTGATGTCTCAGAATGTGTCCCACCAGCCTATCCCGTCTCTTAGTCAGGAAATCCCAAAAACTCCTTTTCTCCCCAATTCTGTTGAACATCTTGAGGCGTAGCGCATTGAACTCTCCTATTTCTACTATCACATCGTCCAGATCGCTAAGTAGCATAGTTTAATTTGTGTGCATTTTCATTACCGGTCAATGCCTTAATTTTCATTAGCGCTACTATTTTTTTTTATTCTCGCATACTTGGCAGATTTCGTTGGTGCTTCTGTTATAAGAACTTACTCCCTCGTACTTGGCAGATTTCTTTAAAGCTTCTGTTTTAAGAGTTTTTAACAGTGGGGGGCCGTTTATCACATCGCAGTCAGCTACCAGCCGCTATTAGTAAACCACTAGTGTAGCAGCGAGTTAAAGTGTTTAGCAGATTTATTTGTTTTCAGTAACAGTGGTAGGATGGATAGTGTGTGTGGACGCAGGAGGAGTTGACTGCTGAACGTACGTTTGGCCACGGTCAGTCGTCACCAGGCTGCTGCCTCAGGGCAGAGAGAGCGGTGGAGAGCTGGAGTGTCGGAATGCCCCAGTAAGGTTCCCATATTGTTTTTAATAAAATTCAGGACATTTTCAAAATAATTCCCAAAAAATTCAGGACACATGAATAAAATTCAGGACACTGTAGAATTTTCGTTCATTTTTACTTAATAATTATATATTTCAACGTAATCTACCATACTATTGGTTGCAGAATGCATGTAGCAGTATAGCGCACACAATTTTATATGGATATTACAACAAATTTCATATATTTTTCACGTAAGCTGAAATTGGTTTGCTTTAGTACTCTTCAATGAGCAGTGTAGAAAATTGTAGAAGACAATAAATGTGAACGTAATAAAAAGTTTTTATTTTCACATAACGTTCTGTACTACTAATGACAGTTTATTAATAGATCATACAGAACTTAAATTCAAATATAAACACAAATTTCAAACATTTCTTTAAAGATGATTTTAGAGGTTCAGAGGTAAATGAGAGGTACTTTTAAGTAGTATATAATTTCTTTAGGACTTTAATATTTAAAGTGTTACAAATTACAAAAGGATATAACATTCACATAAGCAAAGTAATGATATAGTTTCACAAAATATACCACACTATTTATGGCAGGTCAAAAGCATTATGCCAATTACAAATATTATATATATATAAACTGGTTTTTCTCATGTTAGTTTTTGTTTCAGTATCTACACATTCCAAGACGTAATCTGACGTTTATTTGCTGGAGCAATGTCCTACTCATTATCGTTGTGGTCCATGAGAAGTAGAAATGGTGTGTTTTGAAAGAACAGATAATATTTCCTAATGTTCTTACTGTGTAGAAATACTTATGCTGACCACAGTAATTTACCACTAACAATGTCACTTTTTCCTTGTTATTTTTAGGTAGCTTACAGTGAACTATGTTCTAGAAAGACTTTCCAAGATCTTCATATTGGAAAAGTTCGAGCTGGTAGTTGAAAATAACGTCACACAAAAGTCTACGTATGTGGAAAGTAAATGACACGTTTCATACATTATTTTTGACATTAATACGGCATGCGAGTGGAATTATTTCATTGATTCAGTTTCTGCCTATTATCCCCAGAGAAGTCTTGGGGACACTGGGACATTATACTAAAATCCGGGACTGTCCCGGGAAAAATCTGGACGGATGGGAACCCTATGCATGGGGCAAGTCAGGTGTCGCGTTGGTTGCCCACAGCACAGAGTAACATATACATTACGGAGTATGTATGTAGATGTAGAAACTGAAAGACGACCGTCTGTCGTCTTCCATATATTTTTTGTATATTTCTGTAAAGTTATAATTTATTTAATATCGCTAGATTATCATTTTGTTAAAACTTGAACCCCACTCTTTTCAAGGCTTGAGGAATGGCACTTTTATTTCATGTGTTAAAATATTAGTCGCTATAGTTGAAGCTCTTTATAAACTATTAAGAATGTATGCAGACACAGCTATCTGACCCACATTGTCGTATCTTCTGGGCCAACTAACAGAACATCTCTCTTATTTTCAGTTTGAAAACCTGGCGACCCTACTTCAAAACGAACTTAATACCTTAGCACAGAATTGATGCAGTGTGCAGTTATAGTCGGCACTGTACAGTATTCTCATCTATGTCTCCATTGTGTTTATTGAACAAATTTAATAAGCGATAATGACTAATAAAAATTATACCCTTGTCACTGTATAGTCCTTACCTACCATCTTGTCATTCGTGATCCATTACATATGCCAATATCGCTAACAGTCTTTCTTGCATTCATAGTGCCAGACTTGCAGCTAATATTAAAGATGGCAACTAAATGCCTCCCTCCACCCATTCCATACGGACACATTAACACGTCTACCAAGATTCATTGCCATATAATATTTACATTCCACATAGAACCTCTCTGTGTAGCTACATCAAATTATAACCACCTGCTATGCATATTCGTTTAACTAATTCAGGCACTTCGTGAGTCTGTTACATACAGCACAAAAATTTCTTGTGTCTTGCAGTATCTCCTGCAAACTGATGAAAACCTCACTTGTGCGTACCCTTCAAGCCATCTCATCCTTCCTCACGTTCTCCTTGTGTCTACGCTTTTTCACAAGCATTAAGCTCATTCAGAGAAACATGTTTTCTCATGTTAGTTTTTGTTTCAGTATCTACACATTCCAAGACGTAATCTGACGTTTATTTGCTGGAGCAATGTCCTACTCATTATCGTTGTGGTCCATGAGAAGTAGAAATGGTGTGTTTTGAAAGAACAGATAATATTTCCTAATGTTCTTACTGTGTAGAAATACTTATGCTGACCACAGTAATTTACCACTAACAATGTCACTTTTTCCTTGTTATTTTTAGGTAGCTTACAGTGAACTATGTTCTAGAAAGACTTTCCAAGATCTTCATATTGGAAAAGTTCGAGCTGGTAGTTGAAAATAACGTCACACAAAAGTCTACGTATGTGGAAAGTAAATGACACGTTTCATACATTATTTTTGACATTAATACGGCATGCGAGTGGAATTATTTCATTGATTCAGTTTCTGCCTATTATCTTTCATATAGTTTCTAATTTATTCTTTATTCAGCATCATAACTGGATTAAAATAACTACAGCTCCTTAAGAATGGTTCACCTCACGTCACACCAAACCTAGCATTAGTATTAATTTTTCTACAGCACAATGAATTTCACCATGGATGGGACATTCACTACGTTTACATGCAACACATCTTCAGAACGTCGAAAACTGATTTTCGTAAACCGTTTTTCGCTGTCGTGTTTACGTGGCATAACCTGAATCGGATTTCCTATCCCACTTAATATGGATCTGAAAAACAGCTGATTCAGTTAGTCCGCACAATCGCTAGTTTTCTTTATTAAAATATACAGATTTATGTTCAATCTAATATTTATACTTTTATTTCTCATTAGAAAATATCACTCTTTCCATATGTGCAAAATATTCTTAACAAGAAAACGCAATCAGACAAGCCAAAACGCTTCAAAACCGGTTGCGTTTACATGGTCGCGAAAATCGATTGAGAAACTGGAAAACCACTTTAGAGAAGCGGATCTCCAGAATCGATTTTGGAGTGTTTACATGACCAACCAAAAGCGGAACTGGACATTGGTTTATGAAATCCGGTTTTGGGGTCCCATGTAAACGGTGTGAATCTAGGCTTGAAAACATTTCCTTGTTCTAAATTCCACGTGTAGGTAAAATCATCCAGAATTGTATGGCGGTCGGAAATTGCCATTGTGGATGTAAGTATGGGAATTTGATTGTGGCTCAACATATATATCATCTTTGGAGTTGAATATTCGGCTTTGACAACTCAGATTATTTGCAACCCTAAACGTTTGTTAAGAAATATTTTCCTGCGACCCAACACCCTTCCCCATTCTTAAATTTCATTTTAACCTCTTCACAGCTACAAGGGCTGAAGGGAGGGGCGAGGTAAAATGTATTGTCCATTTAGCTGATAGACCCCATACAGGAATTCTCTATTATATATTATAACCACCTGGTATGCATATGCGTTTAGTTTATTCATACACTTCGTGATCTTATCACCTAAAGCACAATAATTTCTTGTGCCTTGCAGTGTCTCCCACAGCCTGGTCATAACCTCACTTGCGAGTAGCCATCAAGCCACCTCATCCTCCGCCAGTTTCTCCTTGAGCCACCGGATTTCCTCCAGCATTAAGCTCACCCAGAGAAACATGTCTTCACACGTTAGTTGATGTTTCAGTATCAGAGTTCCCAAGAAGTAATGTGAGTTTTAATTGCTGGGACAATGTTATATTCATTTTCATTGTGATCCATGACAAGTGTGATTGAAAGAATATATTAATATTTACTAATGCTCTTCATATATATTAAACTTCATGCTTGGTTTATGTTGCATAAACCATGATATTACCCTAACTATGATTCACCATGGTTTCAAGTAAAATGTTGAACCAGCCACTTAAGGCTAATAGTGCGCACCTAGAGCCACGTTCCGTATAACAATTCAGCCGAGGCGGGGTAGCCGCACCTTGGTAGCGTTGGTAGCTAAAGGGTTTCTCCAGAAAATATGAAAAATCTTTGTGTTACTGCAACATTCCACTTGAAACCATGGACAATCATAGTTAGGGTAGTATCAACACCACCTAGAAGACAAGGCCTTACAACAGGCCATGCCTACGTCACACTTAGAGGCCCCGGCCGCCACCTCACTGGCTGTCTGCTGGGGCACGCCCACCGCCGCGCAGCGGCCGGCCAGTCAGATGGTGGCCGGGGCCTCTAAGTGTGACGTAGGCACGGCCTGTTGTAAGGCCTTGTCTCTAGGTGGTGTTGGTAGTATCATGGTTTATGCAGCAGTAAACTAAGCATAAAGTTTAATCTATATGAAGAGCAACAGGAAATATTGTATGTTCCTCCCCCCGATTTTTTCCTACCAAGGTGGGGAATTGCCTCTGACGACTTCTGTGAGCAAGTGTATAGGCAGAGATGAGAGGATTAACCGATTAATTTGATCAGCGGTCAATTGATCTCAAAAGTGCTGCAGGAAGTACTATTCCAATACTAATTCATATGGCGTCCACCCATTTACAGCTAGGGGCATGTATGTATGCCCCCAAATACAACAGTCAGACGACTATGTGCATTCCATAATACATATAGAAACTAAAGATATTCATCGGATGTAAATAAAATGTGAGTACTTTGTAATCATGTATAGTTGTTTAAATGTGAAGTTACAAAACTATATTTAAGAATCCCCAATCCCTTTTCATGGTAATTTTTTCTCAGTTTTACATGTCTTAACTAAGCAGTATTACGTTTAATAGTTTGTAGGGATGGATAATTGTAGTGCCCATCTCAAATCAAATATTATCAATAACAAAGAACTCACTTTGGGAAGTATCCATTTCTAAGCTCACTATGAAACTTAATAAATCGTTGCTAACTTTTGAGTCTATCGTTCATGGCTCTCAGAAACTGTTTCCATGGTGACCATGGAGTGTTCACATGTTCAAATGTTTGTGAAGCTTGAGGGACTTAACAGCGGGGTCATCAGTCCCTAAACATACAAACTACGTATGAACTATCTTATACGAAAGACGTCACAAACACTCATGCCCGAGGGGGATTCGAACCCTCGACGGCGGACGGCCACGCGCACCGCAACACAACGCTCCAGCAAGGTGTGGCTAACCCGCCTCGGCTGAAGTGTTATACAGAACGTGGCTCTAGGTGCGCACTATTAGCCTTAAGTGGCTGGGTCAAATATACCGCCAACCAACTCCCATCAGCCCTCGTAGCTGTGACATGGTTGCAAGGAAGTTGGAGAATTGAAGGGGGGGGGGGTTGAAAGGCGTGGGTGGCTGGGTAGGAAATTATATCTCAAGTAAAGTGACAGGTTGCAAATTGCAAATATCTGAGTTGTCAAAACCGCATATTCAACTCCAAGGATGATATTGAGGTTGAGACACAATCAAATTCAACACAATATCAGTGAAATTCGATAGGTCCTCTGCATTAACTCAGACCGTACTTATCTATTAAATTTCCAACCACCATACAATAATACATAAGCTTACTTTCACGTAGAATGTAGAGCAAATAAAAGCTTTCAGACTTATAATGTTCCATCTGTGGTGAAATGCATTGTGATGTAGAAAAATTAATACTGTACTTATCTATTAAATTTCCAACCACCATACAATAATACATAAACTTACTTTCACGTAGAATGTAGAGGAAATAAAAGCTTTCAGACTTATAATGTTCCATCTGTGGTGAAATGCATTGTGATGTAGGAAAATTAATACTAATATTAGGTTTGGACTGAAATGAGGTGAATCATACTTAAGGTCCTGTAGTAATTTTAATCCGATTATGGTGTTGAATAAAGATTAAATTAGAAAATATATGAAATAGAATGGACAGAAACTAATTCAATGAGTTATTCCCAATCTAAACTCTCATTAATGTCAAGAATAATGTATGACATGTCTCATTTACTTTTTACACCCTTACACTTTGTGTGATGTTGTTTTCAACTTACAGCTCCAACTTTTCCAGATAATCAGAACTCGGAAAGTACTTGTAGAACAAGGTTCACTGTAAGCTATCCAAGAATAAGAAGGAACTGTAAGCATAACTATTTAAAAAAGGTAATGTTACTGTGTCAAATTACTGGGCTCAGCATAAGCATTTCCACACAAGAACCACTGAGGTTCTCTCGGAACAGGAGATCCCCTTATACCATCATCGCCCAGTGCACTATTAACAGCCATTACAATCTTATTGTTTACATTATTATGTATCTCTAGAACGGTAGCCAGACAGTTTCTCAAGGAAGTATACAAATGTTTGTGTTATTGCAACATTTTACTTGAAACCATGGTGAATCATTGTTAGGGTAATATCCTGGTTTATGCAACAGTAAACCAAGCATGAAGTTTAATATATATGAAGAGCATTAGTAAATATTAATATATTCTTTCAAACACACTTGTCATGGACCACAACGAAAATGAGTAGAACATTATCCCAGCAAGTAAAACTCACATTACTTCTTGGGAACTCTGATACTGAAACAACAACTAACATGCGAAGACATGTTTCTCTGGATGTGCTTAATGATGGAGGAAATCCGGTGGCTCAAGGAGAAAGTGGCAGAGGATGAGGTGGCTTGATGGCTACTCGCAAGTGAGGTTATGACCAGAGTGTGGGAGACACTGCAAGGCACAGGAAATTATTGTGCTTTAGGTGATAGGCTCACGAAGTGTGTGAATAAACTAAATGTATATGCATACATATACATAAGTATGCATAATATATAATAGAGATGCCCTGTGTGGAGTCTATCAGCTGGTGGACAATACACTTTACCTCTCCCCTCCCTTCAGTCCTTATAGCTGTGAAGTGGTTAAAATGAAATTTAAGAATGGGGGAGGGGTGTTGGGTGGTAGGAAAATATTTCTTAACAAAATTGAAGGGTTGCAAATAATCTGAGTTGTCAAAGCCGAATATTCAACTCCAAAGATGATATTGATGTTGAGCCACAATCAAATTCCCACACTTACATTGACAATGGCAATTTCTGACCGCCATAAATTCTGGATATGTTTACCTTCATGTGGAATTTAGAACATGGAAATGTTTTCAAGCCTAGGTTCTCACCGTTTACATGGGACCCCAAAACCTGATTTCATAAACCAATGTCCAGTTCCGCTTTTGGTTGGTCATGTAAACACTCCAAAATCGATTCTGCAAATCTGCTTTTCTAAATTGGTTATCCAGTTTCACAATCGATTTTCGTGACCATGTAAACACAACCGGTTTTGAAGCGTTCTTGGCTTGTCTGATTGCGTTTTCTTGTTAAGATTATTCTGTACATATGGAAAGAGTGATATTTTCTAATGAGAAATAAAAGTATAAATATTAGAGTGAACATAAATCTGTATATTTTAATAAAGAAAAATAGCGATTGCGCGGACTAAATCAGCAACTGAATCAACTGTTTTTCAGACGCTATATTAAGTGGGATAGGAAATCCGAATCAGGTTATGCCACGTAAACACGAAAGCAAAAAACGGTTTACGAAAATCCGTTTTCGACGTCCGGAAGATCTGTTGCATGTAAACGTAGTGAATGTCCCATCCATGGTGAAATTCATTGTGCTGTAGAAAAATTAATACTAATGCTATGTTTGGTGTGACGTGAGGTGAACCACTCTTAAGGAGCCGTAGTTATTTTAATCCAGTTATGATGCTGAATAAAGGATAAATTAGAAAATATATGAAATAGAATACGCAGAAATTTATTCAATGAGTTATTCCCACACTCATTCCACATTAATGTCAAGAATAATGTATGAAAAATGTCATTTACTTTCTACACACTTAGACTTTTGTGTGACGTTATTTTCAACTACCAGCTCGAACTTTTCAGATATGAAGATCTTGGAAAGTCTTTCTAGAACATAGTTCACTGTAAGCTACCTAAAATTATATCTCAACAAGAGAGGTTGCAAATTGCAAAGTATCTGAGTTGTCAAAAGCGAATATTCAACTTCAAGGATGATATTATGAACAAGAGTGACAGGTTGCAATTTGCGACTTATCTGAGTTTTCCAAACCGCATATTAAACGCCAAGGATCATATTGAGGCTGAGACACAATCAAATTCAACACAATGTCACTGAAATTTGAACCGCCATACAATAATACATAAGCTTACTTTCACATAGAATGTAGAGGAAATAAAAGCTTTCAGACTTATAATGTTCCATCTGTGGTGAAATGCATTGTTCTGTAGAAAAATTAATACCAATGCTAGGTTTGCACTGAAATGAGGTGAATCATACTTAAGGTGCAGTAGTAATTTTAACCCGATTATGGTGTTGAATAAAAATTAAATTAGAAAATATATCAAATAGTATGTACAGAAACTAATTCAATAGGTTATCCCCACACTCATTTCTCATTAATGTAAAGAATAATGCATTACATGTGTTATTTACGTTTACACCTTTAGACTTTTGTGTGATGTTGTTTTCAACTTCCAGCTCCAACTTTTCCAGATAAGCAAAACTATTAAAGTAATTCTAGAACATAGTTCACTGTAAGCGATCTAAGAATAACAAGGCAAACTGTAAAAATAACTATTTAAGAAAGATAATGTTAGTGGCAAATTACTGGGCTCAGCATAAGTATTTCCACACAAGAACCACAGAGGTTCTCTCTCTCGGAACCGCAGATCCCCTTATACCATCATCGCCCAGTGCACTATTAACAGCTATTACAATCTTAATGTTTACATTATCCTGTATCTCTAGAATGGTAGTGTGAGAGTTTCTCAGGAAAGTATACAATTGTTTGTGTTACTGCAACATTCTACTTCAAACCATGCACAATCGTAGTTAGGGTAGTATCATGGTTTATGCAACACTAAAATAAGCATGAAGTTTAGTCTACATAAAGGGCAATAGGAAAAATTATATAATCTCTCAAACACACTTTTTCTTCTTCTCATGGACCACAACGAAAATGTGTAGAACCAACAAATAAAAGTCACATTAAGTTTAGGAAGTGTAGATACTGAAAGAAAAAACAGGAGAAAACATGTTTCTCTGAATGAAATTAATGCTTATAGAAAAGCGTAGGCACAAGAGAACATGATGAAGGGTGAGATGGCTTGAAGGGTATACACAAGTGAGGTTTTGATCAGGCTGCAGGAGACACTGCAGACACAAGAAATTGGAGTGCTTTAGGTGCTTTGTTTGAATAAACTAAACGTATATGCATACCAGGTGGGAAGTCAGATACTGAGACAACAGTTAACATAGGAAGACATGTTTTTCTGGATGAGGTTACTGCCTGGGGAAATCCGTTGGATCCAGGTGAAGGTGGCAGAGGGTGAGATGGCTTGATGGCTACTCGCAAGTTAGGTAATGACTAGGCTGTGGGAGACACTGCAAGTGAATAAACTAAACGTATAAGCGTACCAGGTGCTCAGATCCCACACAGGACTGTGTGGGATCTATCGATTAGGTGGACAATACATTTTACCTTGCCCCTTTCATCAGCCCTCGTAGCTGTTAAAGTAGTAGTTAAAATTATATTTAAGAATGGGGAGGGGTGTGGGGCGGAAGGAAAATATCTGTTAACAAAAGTTACAGTTTGCAAAAAATCAGAGATGTCAAAGCCGAATATTCAACTTCAAAGACGATGTTGAGGTTGAACCACATTCAAATTCCCACACTAATATTGACAAAGTCAAATTCTGACCACCATAAAACTCTGGATAAGTTTACCTTCACGTGGAGTTTAGAACAAAAAAGGTTTCCAAACCTAGAATGACCAATCCATGGTAAAATACGTTGTGCTTTAGAAAAATTAATACTAATGCTATGTTTGGTGTGACGTGAGGTGAACAATTCTTAAGGAGCTGTAGTTATTTTAATCCAATTATGAAGCTGAATAAAGAATAAATTAGAAAATATATGAAATAGAATAGGCAGAAACTGATTCAATGAGTTATTTCTACACTCATTCCACATTAAAGTCAAGAATAATGTATGGAAAGTGATTTACTTTCTACACACTTACACTTTTGTGTGACGTGGTTTTCAACTACCAGGTCGAACTTTTAAAATTTGAGGATCTTGGAAAGTGTTTCTATAACATAAATCACTGTAAGCTATCTAAAAATAAGAAGGAAAAAATGATAATGCTAGTGGTAAATTACTGGGCTCAGCATAAGTATTTCGACACAGGAACCATTAAGGTTCTCTCAGAACCACGAAATCCGCTTATACCATCATCGCCCAGTAAATGTATTAACGTGTATTATAATCTTATTGTTTACATTATTATGTATCGCTAAACTGGTAGCCAGAAGGGTGTCTCCAGAAAATATGAAAAATGTTTGTGTTACTGCAACATTCAACTTGAAACCATGGACAATCGTAGTTAGGGTTGTATTATAGTTTATACAACAGTAAACCAACATGAAGTTTAAACTATATGGAGAGCAATAGGAAATATTATATATTCTCTCAAACACACTTTTTCTTCTTCTCATGGAGCACAGCGAAAATGAATAGGACATTGTTCCAGTAAATAAAAGCCACATTACGTTTTGGGAAGTGTAGATACTGAAACAAAAACAAGCACGAGAAAAGATGTTTCTCTGAATGAGATTAATGCTTGTTGAAAAGCATAGGCACAAGGAGAATGTGATGAAGGATAAGATGGCTTGGAGGGTAAGCACAAGTGATGTTTTGATCAGGCTGCAGGAGACACCACAAGACACAAGAAATTCGTGTGGCATCTATCAGTTAGGTGGACAATACTTTTTACCTCCCCCCTTCCTTTAGCCCTTGTAGCTGTGAAGCGGTTAAAATGAAATTTAAGAATGGGGAGTGATGTGGGGCGACAGGAAAATATTTGTTAACAAAAGAGACAGGTTGCAAAAAATCAGAGATGTCAAAGCCGAATATTCAACTCCAAAGATGATGTTGAGGTTGAGCCACAATCAAATTCCCCCACTGAAAAAGACAAAGTCAATTTCCGACCACCATACAATTCTGGATAAGGTTACCTTCACGTGGAAATTAGAATAAGGAAAGGTTTTCAAATTTAGAATGTCCCATCCATGATGAAATTCATTATGCTAAAGAAAAATTAATACTAATGGTATGTTTTGATGTGATGTGAAGTGAGCCATTCTTAAGGAGCTGTATGTATTTTAATCCAATTATGATTCTGAATAAAGAGTAAATTAGGAAATATATGAAACAGAATAAGCAGAAACTGATTCAATGAGTTATTTCCACTCTCATGCCGTATTAATGGCAAGAATAATGTATGAAATGTGTCATTTACTTTCCACACAAGTAGACTTTTGTGTGACGTTGATTTCAACTACCAGCTTGCACTTCCAAAAATGAAGACCTTGGAAAGTCTTTCTGGAACATAGTTCCCTGAAAGCTAACTAAAAATAACAACGAAAAGTGATAATGTTAGTGGTAAATTACTGGGCTCAGCATACGTATTTCCACACAGGAAACAATGAGGTTCTCTCAGAACCATAGACCCGCTTATACCATCATCAACCAGTTAACGTATTCAAATGTTTGTACAGGTTATGGGATTTAACGCGGTCATCAGTCCCTAAACTTACAAACTACTTACGAACTAGCTAATACTAAGGACGGCACAAATATCCATGCCCGAGGGGGGATTCAAACCCTCGACCGGAGTAGCCGTGCAATCCGTGACTTGAGCGCCTCAGTCCCTCGGCCACCGCGGCCGGCCTTAACGTATTAATATCTATTAAAAACTTTTTTTTACGTTATTATGTGTCCCTAAAGTGGTAGCCAGAAGGTGTCTGCAATAATGTATGAAACACGTCATTTACTTTCTGCACACTTAAACGTTTGTGTGACGTTGTTTTCAACTACCAGCTCGAACATTTCAAATATGATGATCTTGGAAAGTGTTTCTAGGACATAGTTCACTGTAAGCTACCTAAAAGTAAAAAGGAAAACGTGTTATTGTTAGTGGTAAATTACTGGGCTCAGCATAAGTATTTCCACACAGGAACCATTGAGGTTCTCTCAGAACCACGACTCCTCTTATACCATCATCGCCCAGTAAACGTATTAACATGTATTACAATCTTATTGTTTACATTATTATGTATGGCAGAACTGGTAGCCAGAGGGTGTCTTCTGAATATATGAAAAATGTTTGTGTTAATGTAACATTCTACTTGAAACCATGGAGAATCATAGTTAGGGTAATATCATAGTTTATGTAAGAGTAAACCAAGCATGAAGTTTAATCTATTTGAAGAGCAATAGAAAATATTATATATTCTCTCAAACACAATTTTTCTTCATCTTATGGAGCACAACGAAAATGAATAGGACATTGTTGCAGCAAATAAAAGTCACATTACGTCTTGGGAAAAGTAGATACTGGAACAAAAACTAACTTGAGTAAACATGTTTCTCTAAATGAGCTTAATGCTTGTGGAGTAGCGTAGGTACAAGAAGAACGAGGTGAAGGATGAGGTGGCTTGAAGGGTACGCACAAGAGAGGTTTTCATCAGGCTGCAGGAGACACTGCAAGACACAAGAAATTGGTGTGGAATCTACAGCTATGAGGACAATACATTTTACCTCGCCCAACCTTCAGCCCTTGTAGCTGTGAAATGGGTAAAATGAAATTTAAGAATGGGGAAGGATGTGGGGTGGCAAGAAAATAGTTGTTAACAACAGTGACAGGTTGCTAAGATGAAGTTGAGGTTGAGCCACAATCAGATTCCCACACTGACATTGACAAAGTCAACTTCCGACCACCATACAATTCTTGATAAGTTTACCTTCACAAGGAATTTAGAAAAAAAAGGTTTTCAATACCTAGAATGTCCCATCCATGGTTAAATTAATTGTGCTGTAGAAAATTAGTACAAATGTGAGGTGAACCATTCGTAAGGTGGTGTAGTTATTTTAATCTGTTTATGATGAATATAAAGAATAAATGAAAAAATATATGAAATAGAATAGGCAGAAACTGAGTCAATGAGTTATTTCTACACTCATTCCGCATGAATGTCAAGAATAATGTATGAAAACTTTCATTTACTTTTTACACACTTAGACTTTTGTGTGACGTGGTTAGAACTAACAGCTCGAACTTTTCAAATTTGAGGATCTTGGAAAGTGTTTCTAGAACTTAGTTCACTGTAAGCTACCTAAAAATAACAAGGAAAAGTGATAATGTTAGAGGTAAATTACTGGGCTCAGCATACGTGTTTCGACACAGGAACCATTGAGGTTCTCTCAGAACTACGAAATCCGCTTATACCATCATATCCCAGTAAACCTATTAACATGTATTATAATCTTATTGTTTACATTATTATGTATCTCTAAACTGGTAGCCAGAGGATGTCTCCAGAATATATGAAAAATGTTTGTGTTACTGCAAGATTCTACTTGAAACCATGTACAATCATAGTTAGGGTAGTATCATAGATTATACAACAATAAACCAAACTTGAAGTTTAAACTATATGAAGAGCAATAGGAAATATTATATATTCTCTCAAACGCACTGTTTCTTCTTCTCATGGAGCACAACGAAAATGAATAGGACATTGTTCCAGCAAATAAAAGTCACATTACGTCTTGGGAAGTGTAGATACTGAAACAAAAACAAACATGACAAACATATTTCTCTGAATGAGATTTATGCTTGTGGAAAAGCGTAGGCACAAGGAGAACGTGATGAAGGATGAGATAGCTTGAAGTGTACGCAGAAGTGAGGTTTTGAACAGGCTGCAGGAGACACTGCAAGACACAAGAAATTGGTGTGCTTTAGGTGTTATGCTCACGAAGTGTATGAATAAACTAAACGTATATGCGTACCAGGTGGTTAAAATATATAATATAGAGGTCCTATGTGGGATCTATCAGCTAGGTGGACAATACAATTTTCCTCGCCCCTCCATTCAAACGACGTAGCTGTGCAATGGTTAAAACGAAATGTAAGAATGGAGAGGGGCGTGGGGCAGCAGGAAAATATTTGTTAACAAAGGTGGAAGGTTACAAACAATCTGAGTTGTCAAAGCCGAATATTCAACTCCAAAGATGATGTTGAGGTTGAGCAACAATCAAATTCCCACACTGACAAAGACAAAGTCAATTTCCAACCACCATACAATTCTGGATAAGGTTACCTTCACGTGGAAATTAGAATAAGGAAAGGTTTTCAAACCTAGAATGCCCCATCCATGGTGAAATTCATTATGCTAAAGAAAAATTAATACTAATAGTATGTTCTGGTGTGATGTGAAGTGAACCATTCTTAAGGAGCTGTATGTATTTTAATCCAATTATGATTCTCAATAAAGAGTAAATTAGGAAATATATGAAATAGAATAGGCAGAAACTGATTCAATGAGTTATTTCCACTCTCATGGGGTGTTACTGTCAAGAATAATGTATGAAACATGTCATTTACTTTCTGCACACTTAGACGTTTATGTGACGTTGTTTTCAACTACCAGCTCGAACATTTCAAATATGATGATCTTGGAAAGTGTTTCTAGAACATAGTTCACTGTAAGCCACCTAAAAGTAAAAAGGAAAACGTGTTATTGTTAGTGGTAAATTACTGGGCTCAGCATAAGTATTTCCACACAGGAACCATTGAGGTTCTCTCAGAACCACGACTCCTCTTATACCATCATCGCCCAGTAAACGTATTAACATGTATTACAATCTTATTCTTTACATTATTATGTATGGCTAAACTGGTAGCCAGAGGGTGTCTCCTGAATATATGAAAAATGTTTGTGTTAGTGTAACATTCTACCTGAAACCACGGAGACTCATAGTTAGGGTAGTATCATAGTTTATGCAACAGTAAACCAAGCATGAAGTTTAATCTATTTGAAGAGCAATAGGAAATATTATATATTCTCTCACACACACTTTTTCTTCTTCTCATGGAGCACAAAAAAGTTAATAGGACATTGTTGTATTAAATAAAAGTCACATTACGTCTTGGGAAGAGTAGATATTGAAACAAAAACTAACATGAATAAACATGTTTCTCTAAATGAGCTTAATGCTTGTGGAAAAGCTTAGGTACAAGAAGAATGTGATGAAGGATGAGATGGCTTGAAGGGTACGCACAAGTGAGGTTTTAATCATGCTAAGTATACAAATGTTTGTGATATTGCAACATTCTACCTGAAACCATGGTCAATCATTGTTGGGGTAATATCGTGGTGAATGCAACAGTAAACGAGGCATGATGTTTAATATATATGAGGAGCATTAGTAATTATTAATATATTCTTTCACACACACTTGTCATGGACCACAATGAAAATGAGTTGAACATTGTCCCAGGAAGTAAAACTCACATTACATCTTTGGAAGTCTGATACTGAAACAAAAATTAACATGGGAAGACATGTTTCTCTGGATGAGTTTAATGGTTGGGGAAATCCGTTGGCTCAAGGAGAAGGTGGAGGACGATAAGATGGCTTGATGGGTTTTCAATACCTAGAATGTCCCATCCATGGTTAAATTAATTGTGCTGTAGAAAATTAATACAAATGTGAGGTGAACCATTCTTAAGGTGGTGTAGTTATTTTAATCTGTTTATGATGAATATAAAGAATATAAAGAATAAATGAAAAAATATATGAAATAGAATAGGCAGAAACTGAGTCAATGAGTTATTTCTACACTCATTCCGCATGAATGTCAAGAATAATGTATGAAAACTTTCATTTACTTTTTACACACTTAGACTTTTGTGTGACGTGGTTTACAACTAACAGCTCGAACTTTTCAAATTTGAGGATCTTGGAAAGTGTTTCTAGAACTTAGTTCACTGTAAGCTACCTAAAAATAACAAGGAAAAGTGATAATGTTAGAGGTAAATTACTGGGCTCAGCATACGTGTTTCGACACAGGAACCATTGAGGTTCTCTCAGAACTACGAAATCCGCTTATACCATCATATCCCAGTAAACCTATTAACATGTATTATAATCTTATTGTTTACATTATTATGTATCTCTAAACTGGTAGCCAGAGGATGTCTCCAGAATATATGAAAAATGTTTGTGTTACTGCAAGATTCTACTTGAATCCATGTACAATCATAGTTAGTGTAGTATCATAGATTATACAACAGTAAACCAAACTTGAAGTTTAAACTATATGAAGAGCAATAGGAAATATTATATATTCTCTCAAACGCACTGTTTCTTCTTCTCATGGAGCACAACGAAAATGAATTGGACATTGTTCCAGCAAATAAAAGTCACATTACGTCTTGGGAAGTGTAGATACTGAAACAAAAACAAACATGACAAACATATTTCTCTGAATGAGATTTATGCTTGTGGAAAAGCGTAGGCACAAGGAGAACGTGATGAAGGATGAGATAGCTTGAAGTGTACGCAGAAGTGAGGTTTTGAACAGGCTGCAGGAGACACTGCAAGGCACAAGAAATTGGTGTGCTTTAGGTGATAGGCTCACAAAGTGTATGGATAAACTAAACGTATATAGTTACCAGGTGGTTATAATATATAATAGAGAGGTCCTGTGTGGGATCTATCAGCTAGGTGAACAACACATTTTACCTCGCCCCTCCCTTCAGCCCTTATAGCTGTGAAGTGGTGAAAATGATATTTAAGAATGAGTTGTGGTGTGGAGTGGCAGGAAAAAATTTGTTATCAAAAGTGAGAGGTTGCAAATAATCTGAGTTGTCAAAGCCAAATATGCAACTACAAAGATGCTGTTGTGTTTGAGCCAGAATAAAAATCCCTCACTGCAGTTTCCAACCACAATACAATTCTCGATAAGTTTACATTAACGTGGAATTTAGAACAAGGAAAGGTTTTCAAACCTACAATGTACCATCCAAAGTGAAATTGATTGTGCTGTAGAAAAATTAATACTAATACTGTGTTTGGTGTGGCGCGAGGTGAACCATTCTTATGGGGTTGTGGTTATTTTTATCCAATTATGATCCTGAATAAAGAATAAATTAGAAAATATATAAATAGAATAGGCAGAAACTAATTCAATGAGTTATTTCCACATTCATTCGACATTAATGTCAAGAATAATCTATGAAAAGTGTCATTTACTTTCTACACACTTAGACTTTTGTGTGACGATGTTTTCAACTACCAGCTCGAAGTTTTCAAATTTGAGAACCTTGGAGAGTGTTTCTATCAGTGTAAGCTACCTAAAAGAAACAAGGAAAAAGTGATAATGTTAGTGGTAAATTACTGGGCTCAATGTAAGTATTTCCACACAAGAAGTATTGAGGTTCTCTCAGAACCACAGACCCGCTTATACCATCATCACCCAGTAAACGTATTAACATCGATTACAATCATATTTTTTTACATTATTATCTATCGCTAAAGTGGTAGCCAGAGGGTTTCTCCAGAAAATAAGTAAAAAGTTTGTGCAACATACTACTTGAAACCATGGACAATCAGTGTTAAGGTAGTATCAAGGTTTATGCAACAGAAAACCAAGCATGAAGTTTAATATATATGAAGAGCAATAGGAAATATTATATATTCTCTCAAACACACTGATTCTTCTTCTCATGGAGCACAACAAAAATGAATAGGACATTGTTCCAGCAAATAAAAGTCACATTACGTCTTGGGAAGTGTAGATACTTAAAAAAAGAACATGAGAAAACATGTTTCTCTGAATAAGCTTAATGCTTGTGGAAAAGCGTAGGCACAAGGAGAACGTGATGAAGGATGAGATGGCTTGAAGGGTACGCACAAGTGAGCGGGCTGCAGGAGACACTGCAAGACACAAGAAATTGGTGTACTGTAGGTGACAGAAATCACAAAGTGTCTGAATTAATGAAACGAATATGCATAGCAGGTTGTTATATTTTGATGTAGCTACATAAGAGAGGTTCTTTGTGGCATGTAAATGCTATATGGTAATGAATCGTGGTATATGTGCTGATGTGTCCTTGTGGAATGGGCGGAGGGAGGCATTTAGTTGCCATTTTTAACATGAGCTGCAAGTCTGGCACTATGAATACAAGAAAGACTATTAGCGATATTGCCATACGTAATGGTTTACGAATGAGAAGATGGTATGTGTGGACTATACAGTGACAAGGGTATACTTTTTATTAGTAATTATCGTTTATTTAATTTGTTCAGTAAACACAATGGAGACATAGATGAGAAGACTGTACAGTGTCGACTATGATTGCACACTTGATAGCACCACTTCTGTGCCAAGGTATTCAGTTCGTTTTGAAGTAGGGGTGCCAAATTTTCAAACTGGACATAAGGGAGATGTTCCGGTAGGTGGCCCAGAAGATATGACAGTGTGGGACAGGTAGCTGTGTCAAAAACGAAACTTGGGTTTCTGCATAGGTTCTTAATAGATTCTAAAGAGCTTCAACTATTATATCTGATAGGTTGCAAATTTTCTGAGTGGTCAAAACCGAATATTCAACGCTAAGGATAATACTTAGATTGAGCCACAATCAAATGTAACACAATATCATTGAAATTCGATAGGTCCTCTGCATTAACTCAGACCGTACTTATCTATTAAATTTCCAACCGCCATACAATAATACATAAGCTTACTTTCACATACAATTTAGAACAAATAAAAGCTTTCAGGCTTATAATATTCCATTTGTGGTGAAATGCATTGTGCTGTAGAAAAATTAATACTAATGCTAGGTTTGGACTGAAATGAGGTGAATCATACTTAAGGTGCTGTAGTAATTTGAATCTGATTATGATGTTGAATAAAGATTAAATTAGAAAATATATTAAATCGAATGGACAGAAACTAATTCAATGAGTTATTCCCACACTAAGCTCTCATTAATGTCAAGAATAATGCATGACATGTGACGTTTACCTTTTACACACTTAGACTTTTGTGTGATGCTGTTTTTAACTACCAGCTCGAACTTTTCCAGATAAGCAGAACTCGAAGTATTTGTAGAACAAGGTTCACTGTAAGCAATCTAAGAATAACAAGGCAAACTGCACGCATAACTATTTAAAAAAGGTAATGTTAGTGGCAAATTACTGGGCTCAGCATAAGTATTTCCACACAAGAACCACTGGGGTTCTCTCGGAACCGCAGATCCCCTTTATACCATCATCGCCCAGAGCACTATCTACAGACATTACAATCTTATTGCTTACATTATTATGTATCTCTAGAATGGTAGCCAGAGAGTTTCTCAAGGAAGTATACAAATGTTTGTGTTAATGCAACATTCTACTTGAAACCATGGTCAATCATTGTTAGGGTAATATCATGGTTTATGCAACAGTAAACCAAGCATGAAGTTTAATATATATGAAGAGCATTAGTAAATATTAATATATTCTTTCAAACACACTTGTCATGGACAACAACGAAAATGAGTAGAACATTGTCCCAACAAGTAAAACTCACATTCCTTCTTGGGTAATATGAGACTGAAACAATAACTAACATGGGAAGACATGTCTACATGGATGAGCACATTGATTGGGGAAAATATGTGGGCTCAAGAAGAAGTGGCAGAGTTTGAGATGGCTTGATAGTTACTCGTAGGTGAGGTTATGACCAAGCTGTGAGAGACACTGTAAGGCACAAGAAAGTTTTGTGCTTTAGGTGATAGGCTCACAAAGTGTATGAATAAACTAAACCTATATGCATACCATTTGGTTATAATATATAATAGAGATGTCCTGTGTGGAATCTATCAACTAGGTGGACAATACATTTTACCTCGCCCCACCCTACACCCCTCATAGCTGTGAAGTGGTTAAAATGAAATTTAAGAATGGGGAGGGGTGTGGGGCGCAATCAAATATTTGTAACAAAAGTGACAGATTACATATAATCTGAGTTGTCAAAAGCCGAATATTCAAATTCAAATATGAAGGTCTTGGAAAGTCTTTCTAGAACATAGTTCACTGTAAGGTACAAAAAATTAACAAGGAAAGAGTGAAAATGTTAATGGTAATTTAATGGGCTCAGCGTAAATAATTCCACACAGGAACCATTGAGGTTCTCTCGGAACCGCAGATCCTCTTATACCATCATCGCCCAATAAACGTATTAACATGTATTACAATCTTTTTGTTTACATTATTATGTATCGCTAAATTAGTACCCAGAGAGTTTCTCAAGGAAGTATGCAAACGTTTGTGTTATTGCAACATTCTGCTTGAAACTATGGACAATCATAGTCAGGGTAATATCATGGCATATGCAACAGTAAACCAAGCATGAAGTTTAATATATATGAAGAGAATTAGTAAATATCAATATATTCATCAAAAACACTTGTCCCAGGAATTAAAACTCACATTCCTTCTTGGGAAGTATGATACTGTAACAACAACTAACATGGGAAGACAATTGTCTCTGGATGAACTTAATGCTTGGGGAAATCCATTGGCTGAATTAGAAGGTGGCGGAGGATGAGATGGCGTGATGGGTAATTGCAAGTGAGGTAATGACCAGGGTGTGGGAGACACTGCAATGCACAAGAAATTGTTGTGCTTTAGTTGATAGGCTCAGAAAGTGTATGAATAAACTAAACGTATATGCATACCAGGTGATTATAATATATAATAGAGATGTCCTCTATGGGACCTATGAAATTGGTGGACAATACATTTTACCTAGCCCCTCTCTTCAGCCTTCCCAGCTGCGATGTAATTAAAATGAAACTTAAGAATGGGAAGGGATGTGGGGTGGCAGGAAAATATTTGTTAACAAAAGTGACAGGTTGTAAAAAACTGTTTCATCAAAGACAAATATTCAACACTGACATTGGCAAAGTTCAATTTACGACCACCATACAGTTCTGGATAAGTTTACCTGCACGTGGAATTTAGAACAAGGAAAGGTTTTCACATCTAGAATGTCCCATCCGTGGTGAAATTCATTGTGCTGTAGAGAATATAACACTAATGCATTATTTGATGTGACGTGAGGTGAACCCCTCCTAAGGAGCAGTTGTTATTTTAATCCGATTATGATGTTGAATAAATAATAAATTAGAAAATTTATGAAATAGAATAGGCAGAAGCTGATTCATTGTGTTATTTCCACACTCATTCCACGTTAATGTCAAGAATAAAGTATGAAAAGTGTCATTTACTTTCTACACACTGAGACTTTTGTGTGACGTTATTTTCAACTACCAGCTCGAACTTTTCAATTATGAAGATCTCGGAAAGTCTTTCTAGAACATAGTTCACTGTAAGCTATCTAAGAATAACAAGGCAAACTGTAAGCATAACTATTTAAAAAAGATAGTTTTAGAGGCAAATTACTAGGCTCAGCATAAGTATTTCCACACAAGAACCACTGAGGTTCTCTTGGAACCGCAGATCCCCTTATACCATCATCGCCCAGTGCACTAGCCATCACAATCTTATTGTTTGCATTATTATGTATCTCCAGAATGGTAGCCAGAGAGTTGCTCAAGAAAGCATACAAATATTTGTGTTATTGCAGCATTCTTCTTGAAACCATGGTGAATCATTGTTAGGGTAATATCCTGGTTTATGCAACAGTAAATCTAGGATGATGTTTAATATATATGAAGAGCATTTGCCTGCCGCGGTGGCCGAGGAGACTGAGGCGCTTCAGTCACGGTCTGCACGGCCACTACGGTCTGGGTTTCGATTCACCACTCGGGCATGGATATTTGTGCCGTCTTTAGTATAAGGTAGTTCATAAGTTTAGGGACTGATGACCCCATAGTTAAGTACCATAAGCTTAACAAACATTTGAACATTTGAAGAGCATTAGTAAATATTAATATAATCTTTCAACACACTTGATGTAGCTACACAGAGAGGTTCTCTGTGGGATGTAAATATTATATGGGCATGAATCTAGATGTGCTAATGTGTCCATATGAAATGTGCGGAGGGAAGCATTTAGTTCCCATATTTAATATTGAAAGTAGCCTGCCAAACTATTTAAGCAGGATCTCGGGCAGCTGAACTCTGCAAATGCAAGTTAAAACGCTCACTGCAGCTCTAAATTACATTACTAATGGCCGCAGTACTTGTGCAATGGAAATTTAACTAACTGCTTACTCCTTAAGGGAGCAGCCAACGTTATAATAAACAAAAAATTAATGTTAAAATTAAATGAATAGATAATTAAACATGGGGTGAGGAGCATGCAATTATCAATAAGAGGTCTGATACTTTAAACATCGTCTATTTTTAAAAAATTGAACAAGTAAATAAATGTGGGGAGACCAAATGAAGCACAATAAAGAACACACCTTGTACAAAAGTGAATTAAACATAATGTTACTGCCTGTAATAAAATTGTTTCTGCCGTTTATGAATATGGAGGTAACATGGGAGAAAATTTGCAAATACACCATGGGAAGAGGAGCACTCATTCATTCACAGAGATGGGCATAATGCTTGCAACACTTTACCCATCTGGTATCACTTAATAACAGTGACAAACGAAGCGGCGGTGGTGTTTTTGACGAGTGGTGGGTGTCTTGAAGTGCAAATTTAAAACCACTATGTACTGAAGCAACTCATGTGTGGGGAGGCTGTGGCATACAATTCTTAAGTACCATGTGGTGTGTGACCACAAGGAATTGCACACAATTTACAAAAGAAATTTATTTAGAATAAGCAAGTAAAGCACACACCTGAATTAGTATAGAAGAAAGCTGGTATTAATAAAAGCATGGATGAAGGCCAAATTAATGACTGTTATGAAAGCACATGGTGGAATCAGTTATATAAGACAGGAAAGATGGAATCAAGCTACAAAATTTGAGAAATATTTAGCAATCTTGTGGCTACAGACGCGATGAAAAAATCATATTACGTTTACACAAAAGCCGAAGGCCCCACACGAGTATTCTAACTTTACAAAAACGGGGCACAAAATCATCACCGGAATGAAAATGAAAATACTACATTTACACCGAATTACTCGAGTTCTGTAAATTAAGAATCAATTCGCCTCGCATAGCGAAAGAATTAATCAAGAAAATTATCACCGATAAACCAAGACTGCCTGATCACAAAGAAAGCAAAGTCCTAATAGCAATCCTTCCCCCAAGCATGATTCAACGAAGTAATTACTTCCACAGTCACAGCAAGAGTGCAGCCCTAAGGCCATGCCAAAACCTTCCCCACCACACACCGGATGTAGAGCGCACTAAAAACCCATACAGAGCGCATTCAGAGCATAGTGTCTGCCAACCCTCTCTACTTGAGGAACGTAATACCCTCTTCAACGGCTCCCAGAGGGGTCTCTTGTCACCTCTTTCATCCAAGATTAGGTTGGCAACACACTAACAACATGACCACCTCGCCATCTTGCCAAGTAAGCTTGTCTCTGGCCACCAAGCAGGCGCCAGTGCAGACGACAAATGAAGCCATGTGTTCTTAATTAAAGTAAACGAGGCCCTAAAGCGCGAGGTGGCGACTCTAAGCCATTGCATAGCAGCCAGTCAATATTTCAAACAACCATCCACATTCACATGAACACACAAGTTCAATCAAACGTGTGGAGACATGTATATAAACATGGGGCAAGGATCATTAAAAAAAAACAAAATAAAAATAATTAACATACTAATAGATAATATTAGTGGCACAGAAAGACTTTAGGTTAATGAATAACTAAAAAATGGAACACGACCACCTATTCAGTGGACTTTGTTTCATCACCCCTGCTTGGGGGCGATAAACAGTCCGGAACCAATTCTGTTATACTGGATTGGATGCAGATTATAATTAGTTACACAACACACACACCAACAACAACAAAAAATTAAAAATCTACTTACTCTGGGGATTGTGGGTAGTTATGGGTATACTGTGTCAATGAAATAATGATAAATTAAGCAACATTCAAACAAATATCATGAACAGACATTTTAAATTATTTAAACAAAATTTTTAAAAAAGCGTAAAGAAGCTGGTTCACAAAAAAACAACAACAAAAGATTGATCGAGAATTGGAGGATAACAATACATGCATAAACAAAATTACAAATTTACACATTAAAAATGATACAATTATGATAAGCTTTTCACTACTGGGAGTGTCTTTAGAAAAAAAATCAAGTTCGAATCACTATGGTGAGTATTCACTTTCTTGAAACAAAAGTTATGACTATAGTTTCGTCACACACATCGATAAAAACTTAGAGGCATCGATGGGGAGGATGTACTCTTCGGGATAAATGGGTGGAAACTACAGCCTGCACTTATTTAACAGCCGGCCGCGGTGGCCGAGGGGACTGAGGCGCTCCAGTCACGGTCTGCACGGCCACTACGGTCGGGGTTCGAATCCCCCCTCGGGCATGGATATTTGTGCCGTCCTTAGTCTTAGCTAGTTCATAAGTAGTTTGTAAGTTTAGGGACTGATGACCCCATAGTTAAGTCCCATAACCTCAACAAACATTTGAACATTTGAACTTATTTAACACCTTACTACTGCCAAGTAGTCATTCAGTGTCCAAGGTCGTAGTTGATTGTCCCTCTTTGCAGCTCCAGGTGCATCGTCTTGCATTAGGCACAGAGGAGGAGAAACTTCGTGAGCACCCTCGATGGCGATTGATCAGAAGAGGCAGTGCCATACCTTCGTAGCATAGTATTTCTGAGGTTCTGACGTCCAAGTAGGACCCAAGGGTGGAATGCCTAAGTGCTGAAGAACAGTGTCCCTCCTGCTCTCGTTGAGTGGCGTGCAGCAGGGTGCATGTTGACAGATGGACCAGTGCCGAGCTTGCCTCCCAGGGTACCACAGCTACAGGCGACGGCTGCATCAGGTGGGCGCTGCCCAGCGCACTGACAGGAGCGTGCACCATTCGTGCCCTCCGCCATTGGCGTACACGTCAGGAGGCCCACAGGACACGCCCACTTCTGTGGTGCCCGGTTCACCAGCGAGCAGCGTTGCCGGTGACAGCCGCTGTCAGCCATTCGGAGGCACAGTGTGGCGGGGCGGTTGCCAGCCGACTGGGGTGCGGGCGCGCGCAAGTCACCCTCTCCCCTCTCCGGGGGCAGGACCAGATGGTGAGTGGCAGCATGCTGTCTCGCAGGTGCTGTCTGGCCAGAATGGCTCGGTGTGGGTTGCCACGTGACGTAGAAGAAGGGAACCCCTCGCCTCCTCAGTTTTCACTTGGCACTTAGAAGACACTTCATGACACATATTCGTTGTCCAGTGGCGTTCACCAGACTGGTACCATATATTCACATCAACATACAAATACAAAATTACACAGATAATTTATATAAACAAATAAGTAAGAACATTAAAGTAAATTACAAAACCTTAAATAAACCAGTATACTCAGGTCTATTGGTTTTACAAAATGTGACCCAATGCTGATAAAAGAGAAATTTTAAAATATGAGAAATGTTTAAGAATTTATATAGTACAATCACAGGGACTTAAAGCTAATATAATAACGTTGATGCGGTGGCCACAGGCTTTGCAGAGACACAGTCACAGTCACACACACAAGGATGCGCAAGTGGCAAAGGTTGGCAAGAAGCACATAGCAAAAGCAGATTTGCACGGTGCGGTGCGGTGCGGCAATGCGTGGCAATGTTGTTTTTTCTTTATTTTTTTTCTTTGTAATTTCACATTAAATTGACCTGCCACCAGCCTAACGGCGTGCTGCTGTAATCTGCTATGCAAGCTACATGTTGGGCCCAACCATACCACCTAATATTTATTTTTCTGTCCCCTTGGAGATCACTGGATTGCCCTTGTCACTCCAACGAGTACCTGTAGAATCTGTATATAACTAAAGAGAGCTGAGTGTCACTACACTCGCTTACTGTCCATTTGGAGCAGCAGCATCACGATGTGATCACTGCTCCAGCAGACCCTCAATTCCTTAAAACATTCTATAGACAAAATCTCCAAATACATAAAAACATAAATTCTCATTAAAATTCAGCTTGGTATTAAAATAAAACAATGGATAAATTGACATCTTAATCGTATAATCAGAGAAATACTAACGCAAGACATGAAAATACATAAACACCTGAACAATAGAGACAATAAAACACTTGATTAAGTCAAACATACAAACTGCCTGTAAAAACATAAATCAAAACACACACCAGTTATTAGATGGCCTAGTTCAAGGCTTATCATAAAAATCATGATAAAATTTAAACATGTTACCTTGGTTGCAGCTAAAAGTTACAAAAGAAAGTGATTATGGAGTACATATTCCTGATTTGTGCTGCCAAGGGTGTTCCAAATTCAGGCATTCGTCTCGCGCTGTGGTCGCAGTAATCGTGGGCTCGACCTTGTACACTGGGCTGCATACTTTTTTCTCATCAACAAAACTCAAGTGGGCTTGATAAGCTAGATCCTCCAGTACATCCGTCTCATCTATTATAGGGCGGCGATCACAGTATCCTGCAAAACACAACTTGAAAATACCGTTAGGGACGCACACCGTTACGTTCGTCACGTTAAGATTGCGTTATGGGTTCTTGGTTAATTGTTAAATTAGATACTCCACCCACTTGGCATTACAACCCTTGTCCCAGCGACACACAACATGTTCCTTAACACCTTCTTCGCTTCACCAAGCGATACCCCGTTTCTGTCCTGGAGGCGGCACCATTCAGTGACTTACACAAGGAAACACATTGGCAATTTCAAGAACACAGGGCGCACACATACTGGCTGTGGCAGCACTAATTACCGTCCTCCTTGCTTTGGATGAACATGTCTTTCCCATTCACACAATACAACTTAAAACATCAAATTTACGTAGCACAGCTGAAAAGAAAAAATTATACTTTGTTTGGTACTAATTGTACTTAGATCGCATATCTGGTGCACCAGTTGAATAACATGCACAAACGACTGAAAACTAAACTAAATTTACCCATTACACAGGCACTTAAAGGTTAAGTAGCTACCAAACCTCTGTTTAGCGGAGCCGACATTACTGAAGGTGCCACAACATGTAAGTGCGCGCACCGAATCAGCATGCCTCACGCGTCAGCTGATTGTACAGAACAGCGCTGCATATGCTCATCTGCAGGATAACAAATATTACAAATGCGTCTTCTACACGACACATTGTCAGTGCGTTCTTTAACGACGAAAAACAGTGGAAAGCACACCCAAAATACACAATTGTAAATGCATTTTCTATGCAACACGTTGTCGGTGCGCTCTTTAACGCTGAAGAACAGTGGAAAAACACATACAAAATGTCCATTAAAAACCTGAAACCTATGACCTGTAGAAAATACACAAGAAAAATAAATACGCACGGGATCCTTCTCTAGAGGACTTCTATACGTCGTCAAATGTTATCCATCCAACGTGTTCCAGCTCCTGTTCATCATACCACGAGCAGGGAGAAATCCAGTAAGAACATCATTGGTTTGACGTCGAGGGCATGGGTTGTGCATCTGGCTTATAGTTATATTTCGGGTCAGGCGAAAGCAATTCCACACCCCACGGAGGCGTGTTCGGGCGTTCCCAGTGAACGCACTTGGAATTAGCATCAAGCGGATAGTTACTGTCGCAGTGCCAGTTATTGCCGTTCCCCCACTTGCGATTTTTCTTCCTGCGGTACTCACCTTTGTACCCATTCTCATTGTGGTTACGCCATTGCCCATTTTGCTGGGTTCGCTGGCCGTTTGCCCAAGACTGACGATTAGAACTATTATTCCCTTCTTTCTCCGGTATCTGATTTTCATTACTATTCCCCTTTTCCTATTTGGCTGGAAAGGTAATGTGCAGGGGGTTGTAATCTAAATCGAGATCTTTGAGAAGAGCCTGAAACTGCTCCACATTGTCTTTGCATCTCCCTGCTAAGAGAGCATTGTGCAGACATCGTGGCAGTGTTCACCAGTGGAGAACAGCAGTATTATATTTTTTATTTTTTCCCGTAACTTTCGACATGATTTTCCATGTCTTGCCACACGTGCCTTTTCCCGTTCGTGCCATACCTGTACATATTTTGGTGTCAGAAGTGGGATGTATCCTAAGCCAGGAGCAGGATGGTGAAGAAAAACCTATTAGTTATGTTTCTCATCAGCTTAACAAGGCTGAACAAAATTATTGCACCACCGAAAGGAATTATTAGCTGTGGTTTACGGTATCAATTATTTGAGATGTTACCTGTATGGTAGACAGTTTACAGTTCTAACCGATCATGCTGCTTTACAGTGGATGCTGAGCCTTAAGGATCCAAGTAGCCGTTTAACTAGGTGGGCTCTAAGACTTTGCGAATTTGATTACGTTGTTAGACACAAACCTGGAAAACTGCACCAGAATGCTGACGCCCTTAGCCGCAAAACAAGAATCGTAAAGGTGGAGAATGTGCTTGTTGACGATTTAATAAAGGAACAAAAAGCAGATGGGGTGGGCGGGTTGGAAAATATATCTCAAAAAGAGTGACAGCTAGCAAACTGCAAATTATCTGAGTTGTCAAAACCGCATTTTCCACTCCAAGGCTGATATTGAGGTTGAGCCACAATCAAATGCAACACAATATCATTGAAATTCGATATGTCCTCTGCATTAATTCAGATCGTACTTATCTATTAAATTTCCAATCACCCTACAATAATACATAAGCTTCAAAGCAAATAAAAGCTTTCAGGCTTATAATGTTCCACCTGTGGTGAAATGCATTGTGTTGTAGAAATATTAATACTAATGCTAGGTTTGGACTGAAATGAGGTGAATCATACTTAAGGTGCTGTTGCAATTTTAATCAGATTATGGTGTTGAATAAAGATTAAATTAGAAAATATATGAAATACAATGAACAATCCCCACACTCATTCCTCATTAATGTCAAGAATAATGTATGACACTTAGACTTTTTTGTGATGTTGTTTTCCACTTCAAGCTCCAACTTTTCCAAATAAGAAGAACTTGGAAATTCTTTCTAGCACGTAGTTCACTGTAAACTGCATCAAATTAAGAAGTAAAACTGTAAGTTTAACGATTTAGAAAGATAATGTTAGTGGTAAATTACTGGGCTCAGCATAAGTATTTCCACACAAGAACCATCGAGGTTCACTCGGAACCGCAGATCCTCTTATACCATCATCGCCCAGTGCAATATTAACAGCCATTAAAATCTTATTGTTTACATTACTATGTATCTCTAGAATGGTTGCCAGAGAGTTTCTCAAGAAAGTATACAAATTTTTCCAATAAAGACAATGGAAACATCATTGAGAAGGCTGTACAATGCCTGCTGTGACAGCACACATGCCAGCACCAAGGTTTTCAGACTGAAAATAATTGAGATGGTCCATTACGTGGACCAAAAGATACGACAATGTGGAACAGGTAGCTGTGGCAAGAAGGAAACATGGGTTAGTGTAATCACCCTAAACACCTTCAAGTATAGGGACTGTTTAAGGAGGGGAGTGACCTTAGGTGTCCCTCAAAAATCGACCAAGGTACCCTTTGTTGTGTTATTTATGTGCATCCTTTCACCACCACTAACACTTCTGTGGAATTTTGATGACAACCTTCCTCCCCAACAACTCAGCATACTTTGAGGTATCTAACGCCCCCCCCCCCATTTTTCGCTACTGTGATGGGGTATTGGCTCTGTGGACTTCTGTAAGGAAGTGAGTGGGCAGGAGAAAGAGGATTAACTGATCAATATGATCAACAGTCAATTTGACATGAAATGTGTGCAGGAAACACTGTTACAAAACTAATTCATATGGCAAGAACTCATTTACAGCTATGGGCATATACATAAGCCACCAATTACAACCGTGCGATGACTATGTGCAATCAGTTATAGCAGTAGTAACTAAAGCTATTCACCTGATGTACATAAAATATGAAAAAATGTAAGCATGTACAGTTGTTCAAATGTGAAGCAACATAACTGTATTTAAAAATGCCCCGATCCTTTTTCACATTAATTTTGTAGTAACTTTTTTTAATTCTACACTAAAAAATTTTAATTTCAATAGTTTGTATTTATAATGTTCATGTAAAATAAGTTATTTTCAATAACAAAGAACTCTTTTTTCTGAAGTATCCGTTTCTCAGCCCAGGATGAAACCTAACAAATCGTTGGCTAATTTAGAAGCTATCTTTAATGGCTGTCAGAAACTGTATCCCTGGTGACTATGGAGTGTTATACTGAACGTATTAAGAGTAATACCGAAGAGTGGCTTTATGCATGCACCATCAGCCTACAGTGGCTGGGGCTAGTATTCTGCCAACCAACTACGTGGAGAACACATCTTTCCTCTGCCCTCCTATCAACCCTCATAGCTGAAAAATGGTTAAAATGAAATTTAAGAATATGTGTGGGGGGCGTGTTCGGTAGGAAAATATTTCTCAACAAGTGTGACAGATTTCAAATTATCTGACTCGACAAAGCTTAATATTCAACTCCAACCTTGAGCTTCCAGCACAATCAAATTCTTACACTAACACTGAAATCCGAAAGGCTCTCAGGATTAACTATAACTCAGACCCTACTCATCTATTCAATTTTAACAACTATACAATTCTGCATAGTCTTACTTTCGCGTAGAATGTACAGCAAGTATAAACTTTCAAGCCTTTAATGTTTCATCTGTTGTGAAATGCACGTGCTGTAGCAAACTTGATACTAATGCTATGTGTGGTCTGATATCTACATCTACATGGGATACTCTGGAAATCACATTTAAGGGCCTGGCAGAGGGTGAATCATACTTAAGTTGCTGTAGATATTTTAATTCAATTAAGCTGTTTAATAAAGATTAAATTAGAAAATATATGGAATAGCATGGACAGAAAATGATTCAATGAGTTATTTCCACACTCATTGCACATTGATGTCAAGAATAATATTAGACATGTCATTTACCTTTTACTCCCTTACACTTATTTTGTATGATGTTGCTTTCAACTTCCAGTTCCAACTTTCCCAAATAAGCAGATCTTGGAAAGTCTTTCTAGGACATAGTTCACCGTATGCTTCCTCAAAATAACAAGTACAACAGTAAGTTTAACTATTTAAAAGGTAATGTTAGTGGCAAATTACTGGGCTCAGCGTAAGTATTTCCGCACAAGAACCACTGAGGTGCACTCGGAACCGCATATCCTCTTATACCATCATCGCCCAGTGCACTAATAACAGTCATTACAATATTATTGGTTACATTATTATGTGTCACTAAAATGGTATCCAGAGAATTCCTCAAGAAAATATAAAAATTATTTGCGTTATTGCAACATTCTACTTGAATAAAATGTTCAAATGTTTGCAAGGTTTATGGGACTTAATTGCGGGGTCATCAGTCCCTAAACTTTTTGAACTAGCTTATACTAAAGACGGCACAAACAGCCATGCCCGAGGGGGGGGGGGGATTCGAACCCCCGACTGGGAACGACCTCGCGCATCGTAGCATAGCGCCTCAATGCGCTCGGCCGCTCCGATGCGGTCTACTTGAATCCATGGACAATAATAGTTTTGATAGTACCATGGTTTATGCAACAGTAAACAAAATATGTACTTCATATGAAGAGCATTAGGAAATTAAAAAAAAAAGTAAAGCAGTCAACAATCCGAAGATTGGTTTGAACACCACAGTGCTTTACTAGGTATGCTCCTGTTTGGAGGTGGTATGCCGTTGCCTTCCGCCAAACTTCGAACTGACTTATCCAGCTAGTTATAGGGGGACCTACAGTTTAACGTGGGTTACGAACCACGGTGCTACTCGTTATTTTTCACATGACCAATACTGCCAGAGGCGAAAGAAGTGGAAAGTGACAGATAAAAATCCTAGGACCGGGCGGGGATCGAACCCGCGCCGTTTGGATTTGTAGTCAGGCACTCTACCACTGTGCAACCTAGAGGAAATATTAATTCATTATTTCAAACACACTTTATCTTGAAGGAACTTCACTCTGCAGCGGAGTGTGCGCTGATATGAAACTTCCTGGCAGATAAAATTGTGTGCTGGAACCGGGACTCGAACCTGGGACCTTTGCCATTCGCGGGCAAGCGCACTACCGACTGTGCTATCCCGACACGACTCACGATGCTGCCTCACAACTCTACTTCCGCCAGTACCTCGTCTCCTACTTTCCAAACTTCACAGAAGCTCTCCTGCAAACACGCAAGAGTAGCACTCCTGGAAGAAAGGATATGGTGGAGACATGGCTTAGCCACAGCCTAAAGGATGTTTCCAGAATGAAACTTCACTCTGCAGCAGAGTGTGCACTGATATGAAACTTCCTGGCAGATTAAAATTGTGTGCCGAAACCGGGACTCGAACCTGGGACCTTTGCCTTTCGCGGGTTGCTTGCCCGCAAAAGGCAAAGGTCCCAGGTTCGAGTGCCGGTTCTGGCACACAATTTTAATCTGCCAGGAAGTTTCACACTTTATCTTGTTCTCATGGACCACTACGAAAATGAGTTGGACATTTTTCCAGCAAGTAGGACTCACATTACTTCTTGGGAAGTCGGATATTGAAACAAAAACTAACATGAGAAGACATGATTCTCTGAATGAGCTAAATTTTTTGGGAAAACCGTTGGCACAAGGAGAAGGCGGTTCAGGATGAGATGACTTGAAGGGTACGCACAAGTGAGGTTTTGATCAGGCTGCAGGAGACACTGCAAGACACAAGAAATTGGTGTGCTATAGGTGACAGACTCACGAAGTGTCTGAATTAATTAAACGAATAAGCATAGCAGGTGGTTATCTGTGGTGAAATGCATTGTGCTGTAGAAAAGTAATGCCATGTGTGGTTTCATATGAGATGAATCATACTGAAGGTGCTGTAGCTATGCAAATATTTTCGTCGCCAATTGTTTGTCTCGGGATGCAGTGGTTTCAGGAGGTGAACCATGACGAGTAATGATGTGGACATAGGTCTGTGACTATAAGAATTGATGAGTTCACATCTACTTTTATTACAGATGAAATTAATACATAAATTCACTGTGCTTATGTTGGTACACACTTCTTCCTAACTAATACACTACTGGCCATTAAAATTGTTACACCAAGAAGATATGCAGATCATAAACTGGTATTCATTGGACAAGTATATTGTACTAGAACTGACATGTCATTACTTTTTCACGCAATTTGGGTGCATATATCCTGAGAAATCAGTACCCAGAACAACCACCTCTGGCCGTAGTAATAGCCTTGATACGTCTGGGAATTGAGTCAAATAGAGCTTGGATGGCGTGTACAGGTACAGATGTCCATGCAGCTTCAACACGATACCACTGTTCATTAAGAATAGTGACTGGCGTATTATGGCGAGACAGTTGCTCGGCCACCATTGATCAAACGTTTTCAATAATGCTGGTGAGAGATATGGAGAATGTGCTGGCCAGGGCAGATGTCGAACATTTTCCGTATCCAGAAAGGCCTGTACATGACCTGCAACATGCGATCGTGCATTATCCTCCTGAAATGTAGAGTTTCGCAAGGATCGAATGAAGGGTAGAGCCACGGGGCGTAACACATCTAAAATGTAACGGCCACTGTTTAAAGTGCCGTCGATGCGAACAGGAGGTGACCGAGATGTGTAACCAATAGCACCCCATACCATCACGCAGGGTGATACGCCAGTGGGGCGATGACGAATACATGCTCCCAATGTGCGTTCACTATGATGTCGCCAAATATGGATGCAACCATCATGTTGCTGTAAATAGCACGTGGATTCATCCGAAAAAATGACGTGTTGCCATTCATGCATCCAAGTTCGTCGTTGCATACACCATCACAGGCACTCCTGTCTATAATGCAGTGTCAATGGTAACCACAGTCATGGTCTCCGAGCTGATAGTCCGTGCTGCTGCAAACGTTGTCGAACTCCTGGTTAAGATGGTTGTTGTCTTGCAAACATCCCAATCTGTTGACCCAGGGATCGAGATGTGGCTGCACGATCCATTACAGCCATGCGGATAAGATGCCTCTCATCTCAATGAGGCCGTTGGGATCCAGCACGGTGTTCCGTATTGCCCTCCTGAACTCACCGATTCCATATTCTGCTAACAGTCATTGGATCACGACCAACGCGAGCTGCAGTGTCGCGATACGATAAACCGCAATCGCGATAGGCTACAATGCGACCTTTATCAAAGTCGGAAACATGATGGTACACATTTCTTCACCTTACACGAGGTATCACCATATCGCTTCACCAGGCAACGCCGGTCAACTGTTGTTTGTGTATGAGAAATCGGTTGGAAACTTCCCTCATGTCAGCACGTTGAAGGTATCGCCACCGGGGCCAACCTTGTGGGAATGCTCTGAAAAGCCAATCATTTGCATATCGCAGCATCTTCTTCTTGTCGGTTAAATTTCACGTCTGTAGCACGTCATTTTCGTGGTGTAGCAATTTTAATGGCCAAGAGTGTACACAGTTCTGCAAGGCAATAGTAAACTGTTCTGACTTGTGCTAAGACTGATTGCTCACTCTGGTAGACAGAAATCCTATGTTGAACTCCTGGATGGAACCCTAGAACTATTCCTCGTGTTGCTGTGGTGTGCCAGCACATGCAACCGAGCCCCCTTATTCTTACTGGCTGGCTCGAAGCAAGCAAAGAGGTACAGAGACTGTGGACGCCCCCAGAGGACTAAGTTTTACAGGACGACTTATCCCCTGTCTTTTACTGTCGCGACAACTTGCGTGGACCACCGGCGTTGTGGCGAACAGCAATGCACCAACACATCTACTTAATAATCCTTCAGTAAACTGTACTCATTAAGCTTGGATCTAGATGGGTCACCCCAAACCTTGTACTGACATGTGGAGTGGCAGTCAAGGAGGAGTTGAGAGACAATAGGAATGTGTGGGGTAGGAGGAATATGAGTGAGGTGCGCCTGTCTGAAGGGGGGAGGGGGGCACGCCCACCGCCGCGCAGCGGCCGTCCAACCAGATGGTGTGTGACGTAGACACGGCCTTGTGTCTAGGTGGTGTTGGGGGAGGGGGGGGGGGGGGGTAAGCTCTGCTTAGGCCAGCAGTGAAGTGGGTCAGTGGAAATGGCTTGTGATGTCACCACGATATTAGTTATCAGAACGGAGGGATGGAGAGAGTAGAGGCCAGTTGCCACTGGCCCTCGATACTCGTTGGTGGGTGGGGATAAAGGTTCATCACTGTGGTAGGGTGTGCTGAAGGGAGTTAGGTCACAGCAGAACCAGGCCAATGCCTACTTTATCGCAGGTGACGTTGGCCTGCCTCAGGTGTTGGCAGCTCAGAGTGATATCATTGGTGTCTGCAGTGGACCTCTGGTCTCTGTCACCATGTCGTACAATGCTGAAAAAAGACATGGAATAAAACTGCATCACATAATGTCTGGTAGTTCCAGGCCCTTAAGCGTGAGTCACCCCTTATAATTTTTTTTTCTGTCAGGTTCATATTTTCTTTTATTTCCACTTCACCAGTTTCAGATACAAGCTGCCATCTGCAGATCTTGTGTAATCTCAATATGTAGTTTTAATACTGAGCTGTGCTCTCACTTAGGGGGGAATACATTTTTATAAATTATTCCACAAGATTTTAAGTGGTAGCTGGTCTGTTGATACCATGTAGATAGAGATTTCCTCCTCCATAGTCCAGTGGACAGCATGGTAGATCGCCACGCAGGAGACCTCGGTTTGATTCCCGGTTGGGTTGGAGATTTTCTCCACTTGGGGACTGGGTGTTGTATCGGCCTCATCACTTCATCATCATCGACGCGCAAGTTGCCCATGTGGCGTCACCTAAGGACTTGCACCAGGCAGGCCGCACACAATCCCTGCTAGGATCTAACGGGCAAAAATGCCACACAAAATCATCATCTGAAAATAAAATAAACTATAAACTAAAACGCGATCCTGGCAGAAGAATATTATTAAGATAAAATTTTACTCACACCTATGATTAATACCAAGGCGTAACAGACTGTAATATCGTGTTCTTTGAGGTACAATAGATGGAACCTCTGTTTTTGTTATTCCTCAATTGTCAATGATCCAAAACATTTGAAATGTTGTTGCTCTTTTCATCATTTATTATTTATTACGTCAACTGAATGTTGTCTGTCATTTGAGTTCTATTACTTTTTCTGCCAACTTTGCAGATAGCTCATTAATATGCAAATGAATAAATTGTATTTAAATTAACCATCATCACAAAACAATCAAGTTATTCAAGGGTCACAACTATTTTTTTATTATTATTTAAAAAAAAATAGAAAAAAATTATTAAAAAAAAAAAGAAACTGAAAATGTACAGTGCCTAACGGAAAGCAGTGGCGACCAGTAGTCTAATCTCACTTATTTATTTATTTTGTGAAAGTGCGTGTTTCCATACACAGTTGTTGGCAGCACACAAATCCCCTGACCGACCTAACATAGACAAGAGATAACCCCTCCAAAATGTGTGAAAGGTGGTTGAAATCAGGTACAGGATGTTCATAAATAGTTACTGTATTTAACAAAAATTATGTGCCAAGTTATCAAAAACATGACATGCGTGAAAAAGTGTCATTTCATTTAAAGAAAAAATCATACAAAAAATAATGACTTGAAATAGGACAAACAAAAATTATCTAATGATTGGAATACTTCTTACAGAATAAAGGACAAAATCTTAACACCAAAAGAAAAAGAACAAGTTCGACTGGCTATTGTTATAAATTTGGTGTGTCAATCTATAAAAAAAAAGTATTTAAAAGTCAGTAGTAGGTTAAGTACTGAAACAGACCCGCTCAATTAAAATCGACTATGCTCCTCTAGCCTACTGCTTAGACAAACCAACTCACTTTGCGTTTCTTTTTGAAACGATTCTAAATTATGATTAATTTCAGTAACTTGCCCTTTAGTTCTGACATTCCAGAATCTAACTAACCTTTTAATTCTGACATATCAGAATTTAACTGACCTTTCAATTCTGACATGTCAGAATTTAAGTTATTATTAATTTCGGATTTGAATGAATTAAACTGTAATAATAACTCCTGCAGTAATCTAGTCTGTAGAGGCACTTCCTCATCTAATACTTCGACTGAAGATGTTGTCTAAACTAATCAGTTATCAGTTTAATCACACACAGTTATAAGAAACACTGTAGTTCTCACAATTACAGTTTCTTACCTGTTTGAAGTAAACTGGCCGGGTTTACATCTTTTGTCAGCAGTTTCGTTGTTTTTACTGCTGCTGCTGCCACCGATGATCATGTATGTTGATGTCGGCTGCGATGTGGTGACGTGAAGATGGAACAGTCGCCCGGAGTGACACTCACTCAGAGTGACATTTGCCCAGAGACCGGGGCTTCTGCCGTGCTAACCGGCTTTCCACAGGTACAGAACAGGCCGACTAACAAGTTCAGCACAGCCGCTCCGGCGTGTTGGCTACTGCTCACGCCTCATCGCTTCGAGGTGGCTCACTAACGCATTTCGTGGCAAATTTATTTTTAAGACTGTTGCAGTAATTTAGATCATGCACAGACAGGGGAGTATCCAAGTACGTAACATATTTCTTACGACTGTTACAACCCCTTTAGTACGAACTTTAAATGGACACATTTATATTTCATTGTAATATTATTTAATTTTAAACTTGAAAACACGCAGAATATTAATTCATATTGTTTTCCTTTTCACTAAATGATCAATATCTGATACCACTATTCCAGAAATGCTAATTCGAAGACAAGCTCTTAAGTTGAAATCTGCCAATGAGCTTCTATATGTGAATTTAGCACTTTGCGTAACAAAAGCAGCATGCACTTACAAACCTAAACATCCACATGAACATATCTGCAAATTTACATAGTAAAACTTAACGCAAAAATCAACCTTATGCAAGCTGAAGAGCGATATAGTAACTTGATCTTACAACAGAATAGTTCAATGAGCGTTCCTCCTGAGAACAAAAATGTATTTTCACAGTGAAAATATTTGGAAAATTATTAAGACGTTTATTTCACTGCTATCATATAATGATGACTTTCTTTCATCATACCTCTTAAAATCATTTTGTTTGTAACACTAAGCATATCAAGACTCCTTTGCACAGAATAAATATATTAGACATACGGAACAGAAATGTTAGCGTGTTTGGTCGCTGTAAGTGTAAGAATCACATACAACACACTGTTCAGCAAATATGACGTCATAAACAATGACATCCGCGAAAAACTGCTGCATCGCGCGAAAATGTTGCATATTTCCTCCTAAACCACTGGACCGATTTCAACCAAATTTGGTACACATATTCCTTACCGTGTGACGTAAGTCAGTACCTGTAGTGTCCGGGGCTCCGGGCAAGTGTCAACAAATTCTCACTCCAAGCAAGTGTCACTCCGGGCAACTGCCACAAACTCATGATGTAGACTCCGAGTCGCCTCTGCTGCCGGCAGCTTTCTTCCCGGCAGCAACTCCGTCAAGTCGCTCTCGAAGCAGCAAACCAAGCGATACACAGGGTCTATTTATTGAAGAAACAAAATGTTTGGGGAACAGCAAGCTGCTGCCACCCGACAGCTGGAGTCTCGTTGAAACTGTGAGTCCGGCAGTAGGAGGGCAGGACAGAAGATAGGGAGCTGAACAACGAGCTGTCACCCACCCTCCACCCCCCCCCCTAGACGTAAGACAGCTCACTTTGGGAGGTCTCCCCCTTCTCCTCCCCCTCCTCCTCCTCCCTAGAGGGCGGTTTATGGCTCAACCGTGACTAATTCATAATATACGACCCTAATTATAAGCAATTTGGATGATTTATGACCCTAATTATTAAAAATTTGCATGATTTTTTACCCTAATTATCAAATTTGACGTGATTAATGACGTCTACGATACCCACTCCCCATCCCACCTCTCGCTGACTATGAGACACCTCCCCTTCCCACTGCCGAGCTCAAGTTCACGTTCTGGGAATCGAAACCGCGACCTCCGTCCTGGGAATGGCCCCACAGTGTGCGTATTCCGAGTATTTTATATTACGTAGAGCCATATCTGTTTATGTAAATAATTGACTCCCCCTTCCATACAGACCCATAACACTATAAAAAAAATCTGATTTCTATCACGTCACGGACCCGCGGCATCGCAAAACGGCGGAACGCAGGTGGGCGAGACGTCGAGTGCCGCAGCCGGTCTAGGGCAGTACCACCTGGGCTGCAAGTGTTCAATCAAACAGACGTGCAGAGGGGCTACGGAGCCACGCGCCCCTTACCGATCGGCCGTAAAAATAACCCGGATGTTGTGAGGTGAAAATTAAGTTTAGATCACACGGCCGGACGTGGCGCGGCCTGATGCCGACTGCCCCGTGCTTATCAGGTGAATATCCACAAAATTAAGTCAAGATCACGTGGCCGGACGTGACACGGCGAGATGCCGTTCCTCATACTTAAAGCCATCGCCGTTTATGTAAATAATTGACTCCCCCTTGGCTGTCAGGTGAAAATTAAGTCAAGAGCCCGCGCCCGGACATAGAGGCTGGGGGGCGCCCGCTACGGCTGTCGCAACTGTGCACGCTTCAAAGAGACCGCGCACAGCTGCAAGGGATTAGTCAAGCAGAAGGTCGTCATGTCGCCAGGGGCGAGCCGCCACATCGCGGCTCCGGAGGCACGCGCCCCGTGCCGCTCGGCTGCAAAACAAATATCAGATGGTGAGGACGCCACAGTAAGGTGCGGTTGCCGCCACGTCCGAAGGCCGACCGCGAGGGACGTGCCACAGGCCGCTTCTCTTCTTGGCGGCGACTGACACAGTGCCACCCTTTCGAATACCGCAGGGCGAGTATACCACCCACGTCCACACACCTGCCGGCCGCTGAATCCAGTTTAATTTTTAACTTTCATTTCCAAATAGAAGCATCGCTCTTCCCTCCTGTGCATATCCCCCAACCGACAGCGTTCGGGATTTTAACTTTTATTTCCTAAATAATACAACTCTTTAAGGCAATTCTACTCCACACTAATGCGGAATTTCTATATAGAATTTTACGATTGTAATTTTTTAAACAACTAGTCGGCATTCCGCTATACATATCGACACATAGAGCACAGTAAATGTCTGGTTCTTAGGATTTTTAGTAAAAAATTAGACTTGTGGAACAACGATGTTTTTGTAGGTGCCAGGCCTAATTTTGCAATAACTGTTTCCGAGGGCATTCCGAGGAAAATGTTCTGGACTGGGAAAAATAGGTTTCTCCTGCATAACACAGTCGTTCACTCTTTATTTAGTTCAGTGTAACTTTCATAACATCCGCCTTAATTTTAACTTTCACTTCGAAATAGTAGCATCTCTGCTCCTTCCTGTACAAATCCCCCAAATAACAGCATTCGCGACTTTAACTTTTATTTCCTCTGTAACTCAAGGTTGACGATGACTGTAAACAATGCTTCTTAAATATTGTTGGCGGAACGACGATACATGTAGGTACCAGACATAATTCGACCATATCTATTTCTGAGAGCATAGTCTGGAAGCTGATCTGGACTGGGAGAAATGTGATTCTCATGCTTTAATATAGCTCTTCTGAGTAATACTTATATCGTCCTTGCTGTCGTCAGTATTAAGAATCTCCACGTAATTTACAGGCTGGTAGTTGAAATTAAGAGCTGATTGAACATAGTCTCTACAGATTTACCTGTACACCTGTCAATTTTCGGGTATTCTTATCACCCTTTAAAGAACACCAATCCAAAATTTTCCATATAGAGTTTTAATTTTTGCATGAAACAAATGACCATTCCACTCTAAATATGTGTAGTGCCAGCGGTATGTTCTCATCATAAAACAGATTCCGCGTTTGAATACATTCTGCGTTGCGCTAATTTCGACCAGCACACCAATTCATGTCCTTTCTCCCTGGCTATTTACTGTAAATGCAAATATTTTGACAGTAACAAGACTGTCAACTTTCCCCCGACATGCCTACCAACCAGCAACGCAAAATAGTCTACACCACATGGAGAACTAGTTTAAACTTTTCGGGTACTAGCCGAAACTTTTTGGATGGTATTTGAAACAGAGGTACTCGTTAGAGCTATAAAAGAATCTTCGTTTAGACTACATATGCAACAGCCAACATGTGTGTTTAAAAAAATATCGCGAGTTAGATAATAAACGGGATAGAACTGTAGGTTTTGCTAACGAATGTTTTTTAAATATTGTTATTCCATAGGGTTTTAACTCCACATATAACTTCTACTGTAAATGCAAATATTTTATAAGTCCCAGCCGTAGCTAGAGTTCTCAACACCCTCTGTTTAAAAACCATATGTAAACATGACTTTGACAGTTTCTCTCGATATGTGTGATAAAGTGCAAGGAAACGAACTCTTTGTTTGTTTGGCGTGATTAAAATAACATCCATTTTAATTTTTAACTTGTATTTTAAATCCACATTGGAATCTTCCAGTTCCTTCTCCAACCAGTAATTAGATAAGTACAAAGAAGGTATGTTCTCAGACCCCATATCGTATCCCTGCTTCTTCCGGTAAACTGCCTCTTTTAAGGCTTTAACAACTAGTTCTGATGCTTCTAGCAGCTCTTCGAGACGAGAACATTCGGGTAGTTTAATTTTACCTCTTATTTCCCACATAAAACAACCTTTATAGCTCTCAACATCCTCTCGTGTGTACGCTGCCATCTCTTCTGATGCGGAATCTTATGGCATCGCCGTATAGAACTTTCTGTTTGTAACTTTGCAAACGAATGCTGGTTAAATATTGTTACTTCGTCTGTTTTTAGTTCTGTAAATGGCTTTGTGTTGGTAGATGGACAACATCTAACCCAATACAATTAGAAACAACGTAACCATTCTTTTTAAGAAGATCCAAATGGGTGTGCTGCTTTAGAAACACATTTTTCGTATATCCCTTAATGTAATAAACGCAATCGTTTCCGTTAACTTCGCCGAGTACTCCAGCACGTGACCATTCCCCCTTGCTGTTTACTGTAAATGTGATTATTTGATATCCCTCAGTCACAGCGAGTTTTCCATATAGTGTGTTTGAACAAATAAGTGAGTCGTGCTTGCGGATCTGCAATAGACTCCCCTTTTTCCAAATGCAATTGGTATTCTTCCTTAAGTGCAGTTGTCTTCGCCATACAATCCAGCTTCGTTTCTTGACGTCAATCTCCTCTATTTCCAGCTGTCTTTCCGTGCACATAGCTCATTAACTGCACTAAGAGGAGTAATTTCTTTAATCGGAAAGGCTTAACCTTGTTCGATGGATTTAATCTTTCTTAGGACTTGTGGAATAACACTGCTTGTAGGTACTAGACCTAATTCGAGGTGTCCACATCCGGCCGTAATGTGGAGAATAACAGCCTGTAATGGGAGAAATATGTTTCTTCTGCTTTAAAGTAGCTCTTCTGCGTAATACTTATATCGTCCTTGCTGGGGTCAGTAATACGAATATCCACGTAATTTACAGGTAGACAATTTAAACTAAAAGCTGACAGAGCATAATTTATAAGCTTTTGTAGGTCTTTCGTGGTTGGAAGGTTTACCTGTACACCAGTCATATATGTTTAAACAAAATATCACAGCGTTTTATTATTTTAAGCAATCCCACAACATGCTCGTCGTTTTAAGACTAAATATGCAACAATTTACAGAGATGATTCTTAAAAAATACTGCGTGTTAGATAATAAACAGGAAGTAGTTTAAACTTTTTTGCAGTGCTAGTTTAAACTTTTAGGGCTTACTACTTTAAACTTTTTGTAGTTTTTATAACATCCAGTATAGTTTTAACTATTCGCTAAAATTTACATCTATGTGATGCATTTACGCCTCCAGCCGTTAAATCGATAAGTACAGGGAAGGTAACTTTCGAAATCCGATACCTTTTGATTTGCCTACATTTTTACCGCTTTAATAGAAACTACTTGTAATTTTCCCAATGGAGAGTATTTGGTGTTTTTTACTGTACATTCTATTTACTACAAAATACGACTCTTAAAACAAGTGTTGTATACAGTTTAAGTAACGTAATAGATCGATCCTTAATTACAACTCTTATGGAAAGCAATTTTGCAGCTAAATATAGACACGGTATAAAGAAATTCGGTGTAATGCTACAGGTGTGTACTCGTAAGTGTCGTATAACATACATACATTTATCGGGAATCATTTAAAAACATTATTTCAAACATTTTGAACTATCCAAAAAAAGTTCCGTCTTTCGGAAATCGTTCGTCACATAAGGTGTCTGATAATAATCGGGAAGTAGTTGAAACGTTTTGACGGCTACAGGAACAAAATTAGATTAAATATTGCTGTTCCATAGGTTTTAACTCTGCGAACGACTTCTCTGTAGGTAGATGGGCAACACATTTGGATGCAATGTATCCGTTCTTTTTGAGCAAATCCATACGAGAGTGCATCTCCACAAACACGTTTTTCGCGCACCCTTTAATGTAAAATGCATCCTGCGTTCCGCTAATTTCGAGCAGCACACCGATGCGTGACCATTCTCCCTGGCTGTTTACTGTAAATGCAGATATTTTGACAGTAACAAGATTGTCAATTTAATGCCCAAATTAAGGATATAAAAGTCATCACGATATCAGTAGTGGAGAGGGAAATCACCTACTCCAGAGGTCTTGTACTGAAACAATTTCCCAGATACCGTACTGAACATTAAGACTGCAACAGCAAACAACTCCACCATGACTACATGTGTCGCAGTGACAAACTTGTCGAATTTACTATGCAGGTAAAACTTAAAAGAACTGTCCATTTCCTACTTTACCATTACAGAATGGCTCCTGACAGTACACTTGATATAGGCACAGTAAAGTTCTTCTTGCTGAAGAGCTTAGCATTTTCGGTTTGATTCATGGTACCAATGCCAGTAAGATGATTTTCGACTTTTCCCAACATGCATAACAAGCAGCATCGCAAAATAGTCTACACCATTTCGAACTAAGACAACACCCAAAAAATTTTATCGAATGCCAAGAGTAGTCCTTTAGAGACTAAATGCACGATTAAACATACTTCCCAACGAAGGTAACTAGCCCACTTTACGTCAGTAGATTTATAAAACCCCTCATATTCTCGGCGTCACAGGTACGCTGCCGAGATGTTTGCATTTGTAATCACCAGTGTCCGCACCAGATTAAGAATGACGAGAGCTAATTTTACGTATATAGAATTATGCGGCCAGTCTAGAGCGAGTGTTCAATCAAACAGACATGCAGAGGGGCTCCGGAGGCACGCACCACTTACCTATCGGCCGCAAAAAGTTGCCAGCTGGTTGTCGAGGTGATAATTAAGTCAAGATGACGCGGCAAACGTGGCGTGGCCGAATGCTGAATCCCCCTTGCTTGCCAGGTGAATGTCCACAAAATTAAATCAAGATCACGCGGCTGGACGTGGAGCAGATGGATGCCGATTCCCTCTTGCTTGTCAGGTGGAAATCCACAAAATTAAGTCAACATGAGGAGGACGGACATGACGCAGCCAGATGCCGACTCACGCTTGCTCGTCAGGTGGAAATCCACAAAATTAAGTCAAGATCACGGGGCCGGACGTGGCGCAGATGGATGCCGACTCCCCCTTGCTTGTCAGGTGAAAATCCACAAAATTAAGTCAAGATCACACGACCAGACGTGGCACGGATGGATGCCGACGCCCCCTCGCTTGTCAGGTGGAAATCCACAAAATTAAGTCAAGATCACGCGGCCGAACGTGGCGCAGATGGATACAGAATCCCCCTTGCTTGTCAGGTGAATTTCCCCAAATTAAATCAAGATGACGCGATCGGACATGGCGCGGCCGATTGCCGACTCCCCCTTGCTTGTCAGGTGGATATCCACAAAATTAAGTCAAGATCACGCGGCCGGGCGTGGCACGGATGGATGCCGACTCCACCTTGCTTGTCAGGTGGATATCCACAAAATTAAGTCAAGATCACGCGGCCGGATGTGGCACGGATGGATGCCGACTCCCCATGGCTTGTCAGGTGGAAATCCACAAAATGAAGTCAAGATGACGCGGCTGGACATGGTGCGGCCGGATGCCGACTCCCCCTTCCCTGTCAGGTGAAAATCCACAAAATTAAGTCAGGATCACGCGGCTGAACGTGGCGCAGATAGATGCCGCTCCCCCTTGCTTATCAGGTGAAAATCCACAAAATTAAGTCAAGATCACGCGGCCGGACGTAGCGGAGATGGATGCCGACTCCCCCTTGCTTGTCAGGTGGAAATCCACAAAATTAAGTCAAGATCACGCGGCCGGACGTGGCGCAGATGGATACAGAATCCCCCTTGCTTGTCAGGTGGATATCCACAAAATTAAGTCAAGATCACGCGGCCGGACGTGGCACGGATGGATGTCGACTCCCCATTGCTTATCAGGTGAAAATCTACAAAATTAAGTCAAGATCACGCGGCCGGACGTGACGCAGATGGATGCCGACTCCCCCTTGCTTGTCAGGTGAAAATCCACAAATTTAAATCAAGTTGACGCGGCCCAACAAAGCGCGGCCGGATGCCAACTCCCCCTTGCTTGTCAGGTGGAAATCCACAAAATTAAGTCAAGATCACGCGGCCGGAAGTGGTGCAGATGAATGCCGACACCCCGTTGCTTGTCAGGTGAAAATCCACAAAATTAAATCAAGATCACGCGGCCGGACGTGGCGCAGATGGATGCCGACTCCCCCTTGCTTGTCAGGTGGATATTTACAAAATTAAGTCAAGATCACGCGGCCGGGCGTGGCACGTATGGATGCCGACTCCGCCTTGCTTGTCAGGTGGATATCCACAAAATTAAGTCAAGATCACGCGGCCGGACATGGCACGGATGGATGTCGACTCCCCCTTGCTTGTCAGGTGGAAATCGACTAAATTAAGTCAAGATCACGCGGCCGGACGTGGCACGGATGGATGCCGACTCACGCTTGCTCGTCAGGTGGAAATCCACAAAATTAAGTCAAGATCACGCGGCCGAACGTGGCGCAGATGGATACAGAATCCCCCTTGCTTGTCAGGTGAATTTCCCCAAATTAAATCAAGATGACGCGATCGGACATGGCGCGGCCGATTGCCGACTCCCCCTTGCTTGTCAGGTGGATATCCACAAAATTAAGTCAAGATCACGCGGCCGGGCGTGGCACGGATGGATGCCGACTCCACCTTGCTTGTCAGGTGGATATCCACAAAATTAAGTCAAGATCACGCGGCCGGATGTGGCACGGATGGATGCCGACTCCCCATGGCTTGTCAGGTGGAAATCCACAAAATGAAGTCAAGATGACGCGGCTGGACATGGTGCGGCCGGATGCCGACTCCCCCTTCCCTGTCAGGTGAAAATCCACAAAATTAAGTCAGGATCACGCGGCTGAACGTGGCGCAGATAGATGCCGCTCCCCCTTGCTTATCAGGTGAAAATCCACAAAATTAAGTCAAGATCACGCGGCCGGACGTAGCGGAGATGGATGCCGACTCCCCCTTGCTTGTCAGGTGGAAATCCACAAAATTAAGTCAAGATCACGCGGCCGGACGTGGCGCAGATGGATACAGAATCCCCCTTGCTTGTCAGGTGGATATCCACAAAATTAAGTCAAGATCACGCGGCCGGACGTGGCACGGATGGATGTCGACTCCCCATTGCTTATCAGGTGAAAATCTACAAAATTAAGTCAAGATCACGCGGCCGGACGTGACGCAGATGGATGCCGACTCCCCCTTGCTTGTCAGGTGAAAATCCACAAATTTAAATCAAGTTGACGCGGCCCAACAAAGCGCGGCCGGATGCCAACTCCCCCTTGCTTGTCAGGTGGAAATCCACAAAATTAAGTCAAGATCACGCGGCCGGAAGTGGTGCAGATGAATGCCGACACCCCGTTGCTTGTCAGGTGAAAATCCACAAAATTAAATCAAGATCACGCGGCCGGACGTGGCGCAGATGGATGCCGACTCCCCCTTGCTTGTCAGGTGGATATTTACAAAATTAAGTCAAGATCACGCGGCCGGGCGTGGCACGTATGGATGCCGACTCCGCCTTGCTTGTCAGGTGGATATCCACAAAATTAAGTCAAGATCACGCGGCCGGACATGGCACGGATGGATGTCGACTCCCCCTTGCTTGTCAGGTGGAAATCGACTAAATTAAGTCAAGATCACGCGGCCGGACGTGGCACGGATGGATGCCGACTCCCCCTTGCTTGTCAGGTGGAAATCCACAACATTAAGTCAAGATCACGCCGCCGGACGTGGCGCAGATGGATGCCGACTCCCCCTTGCTTGTCAGGTGAAGATCCACAACTTTAAATCAAGTTGACGCGGCCCAACAAAGCATGGCCGGATGCCGACTCCCCCTTGCTTGTCAGGTGGAAATCCACAAAATTAAGTCAAGATGACGCGGCCGGACATGGCGTGGCTGGATGTCGACTCCCCCTTCCCTGTCAGGTGAAAATCCACAAAATTTAGTCAAGATCACACGGCTGGACGTGGTACAGATGGATGCCGACTCCCCCTTGCTTGTCAGGTGAAAATCCACAAATTTAAAGCAAGATGATGCGGCCCAACATGGCGCAGCCAGATGCCAACTCCCCCTTGCTTGTCAGGCGAAAATCCACAAAATTAAGTCAAGATCACACGACCAGATGTGGCACGGATGGATGTCGACTCCCCCTTGCTTATCAGGTGAAAATCCACAAAATTAAATCACGATGACGCGGTCGGACATGGCGCGGCCGGATGCCGACTTCCCCTTGCTTGTCAGGTGATAATCCACAAAATTAAGTCAAGATCACGCGACCGGACGTGGCGCAGATGGATGCCGACTCCCCCTTGCTTGTCAGGTGGATATCCACAAAATTAAGTCAAGATCACGCGGCCGGACGTGGCACGGATGGATGACGACGCCCCCTTGCTTGTCAGGTGAAAATCCACAAAATGAAGTCAAGATCACGCGGCCGGATGTGGCACGGATGGATGCCGACTCCCCATGGCTTGTCAGGTGGAAATCCACAAAATGAAGTCAAGATGACGCGTCTGGAAATGGTGCGGCCGGATGCCGACTCCCCCTTCCCTGTCAGGTGAAAATCCACAAAATTAAGTCAAGATCACGTGGCTGAACGTGGCGCAGATAGATGCCGCTCCCCCTTGCTTATCAGGTGAAAATCCACAAAATTAAGTCAAGATCACGCGGCCGGACGTAGCGGAGATGGATGCCGACTCCCCCTTGCTTGTCAGGTGAAATTCCACAAAATTAAATCAAGATGACGCGGTCGGACATGGCGCGGCCGGATACCGACTCCCCCTTGCTTGTCAGGTGAAAATCCACAAATTTAAATCAAGTTGACACGGCCCAAAAAAGCACGGCCGGATGCCGACTCCCCCTTGCTTGTCAGGTGGAAACCCACAAAACTAAGTCAAGATCACGGGGGCCGGACGTGGCGCAGATGGATGCCGCCTCCCCCTTGCTTGTCAGGTGGATATCCACAAAATTAAGTCAAGATCACACGAGCAGATGTGGCACGGATGGATGCCGATTCTCCCTTGCTCGTCAGGTGGATATCTACAAAATTAAGTCAAGTTCACGCGGCCGGACGTGTCGCAGATGGATGCCGACTCCCCCTTGCTTGTCAGGTGAAATTCCACAAAATTAAATCAAGATGACGCGGTCGGACATGGCCCGGCCGGATGCCGACTCCCCCTTGCTTGTCAGGTGAAAATCCACAAATTTAAATCAAGTTGACACGGCCCAACAAAGCACGGCCGGATGCCGACTCCCCCTTGCTTGTCAGGTGGAAATCCACAAAATTAAGTCAAGATCACGCGGCCGGACGTGGCGCAGATGGATACAGAATCCCCCTTGCTTGTCAGGTGAAATTCCACAAAATTAAATCAAGATGATGCGGTCGGACATGGCGCGGCCAGATGCCGACTCCCCCTTGCTTGTCAGGTGAAAATCCACAAATTTAAATCAAGTTGACACAGCCCAACAAAGCACGGCCGGATGCCGACTCCCCCTTGCTTGTCAGGTGGAAATCCACAAAATTAAGTCAAGATCACGCGGCCGGACGTGGCATAGATGGATGCCGACTCCCCCTTGCTTGTCAGGTGGAAACCCACAAAACTAAGTCAAGATCACGGGGGCGGACGTGGCGCAGATGGATGCCGCCTCCCCCTTGCTTGTCAGGTGGATATCCACAAAATTAAGTCAAGATCACACGAGCAGATGTGGCACGGATGGATGCCGATTCTCCCTTGCTCGTCAGGTGGATATCTACAAAATTAAGTCAAGTTCACGCGGCCGGACGTGTCGCAGATGGATGCCGACTCCCCCTTGCTTGTCAGGTGAAATTCCACAAAATTAAATCAAGATGACGCGGTCGGACATGGCGCGGCCGGATGCCGACTCCCCCTTGCTTGTCAGGTGAAAATCCACAAATTTAAATCAAGTTGACACGGCCCAACAAAGCACGGCCGGATGCCGACTCCCCCTTGCTTGTCAGGTGGAAACCCACAAAACTAAGTCAAGATCACGGGGGCGGACTTGGCGCAGATGGATGCCGCCTCCCCCTTGCTTGTCAGGTGGATATCCACAAAATTAAGTCAAGATCACACGAGCAGATGTGGCACGGATGGATGCCGATTCTCCCTTGCTCGTCAGGTGGATATCTACAAAATTAAGTCAAGTTCACGCGGCCGGACGTGTCGCAGATGGATGCCGACTCCCCCTTGCTTGTCAGGTGAAATTCCACAAAATTAAATCAAGATGACGCGGTCGGACATGGCGCGGCCGGATGCCGACTCCCCCTTGCTTGTCAGGTGAAAATCCACAAATTTAAATCAAGTTGACACGGCCCAACAAAGCACGGCCGGATGCCGACTCCCCCTTGCTTGTCAGGTGGAAACCCACAAAACTAAGTCAAGATCACGGGGGCGGACGTGGCGCAGATGGATGCCGCCTCCCCCTTGCTTGTCAGGTGGATATCCACAAAATTAAGTCAAGATCACACGAGCAGATGTGGCACGGATGGATGCCGATTCTCCCTTGCTCGTCAGGTGGATATCTACAAAATTAAGTCAAGTTCACGCGGCCGGACGTGTCGCAGATGGATGCCGACTCCCCCTTGCTTGTCAGGTGAAATTCCACAAAATTAAATCAAGATGACGCGGTCGGACATGGCGCGGCCGGATGCCGACTCCCCCTTGCTTGTCAGGTGAAAATCCACAAATTTAAATCAAGTTGACACGGCCCAACAAAGCACGGCCGGATGCCGACTCCCCCTTGCTTGTCTGGTGGAAACCCACAAAACTAAGTCAACATCACGGGGGCGGACTTGGCGCAGATGGATGCCGCCTCCCCCTTGCTTGTCAGGTGGATATCCACAAAATTAAGTCAAGATCACACGAGCAGATGTGGCACGGATGGATGCCGATTCTCCCTTGCTCGTCAGGTGGATATCTACGAAATTAAGTCAAGTTCACACGGCCGGACGTGTCGCAGATGGATGCCGACTCCCCCTTGCTTGTCAGGTGAAATTCCACAAAATTAAATCAAGATGACGCGGTCGGACATGGCGCGGCCGGATGCCGACTCCCCCTTGCTTGTCAGGTGAAAATCCACAAATTTAAATCAAGTTGACACGGCCCAACAAAGCACGGCCGGATGCCGACTCCCCCTTGCTTGTCAGGTGGAAATCCACAAAATTAAGTCAAGATCACGCGGCCGGACGTGGCATAGATGGATGCCGACTCCCCCTTGCTTGTCAGGTGGAAACCCACAAAACTAAGTCAAGATCACGGGGGCGGACGTGGCGCAGATGGATGCCGCCTCCCCCTTGCTTGTCAGGTGGATATCCACAAAATTAAGTCAAGATCACACGAGCAGATGTGGCACGGATGGATGCCGATTCTCCCTTGCTCGTCAGGTGGATATCTACAAAATTAAGTCAAGTTCACGCGGCCGGACGTGTCGCAGATGGATGCCGACTCCCCCTTGCTTGTCAGGTGAAATTCCACAAAATTAAATCAAGATGACGCGGTCGGACATGGCACGGCCGGATGCCGACTCCCCCTTGCTTGTCAGGTGAAAATCCACAAATTTAAATCAAGTTGACACGGCCCAACAAAGCACGGCCGGATGCCGACTCCCCCTTGCTTGTCAGGTGGAAACCCACAAAACTAAGTCAACATCACGGGGGCGGACTTGGCGCAGATGGATGCCGCCTCCCCCTTGCTTGTCAGGTGGATATCCACAAAATTAAGTCAAGATCACACGAGCAGATGTGGCACGGATGGATGCCGATTCTCCCTTGCTCGTCAGGTGGATATCTACAAAATTAAGTCAAGTTCACGCGGCCGGACGTGTCGCAGATGGATGCCGACTCCCCCTTGCTTGTCAGGTGAAATTCCACAAAATTAAATCAAGATGACGCGGTCGGACATGGCGCGGCCGGATGCCGACTCCCCCTTGCTTGTCAGGTGAAAATCCACAAATTTAAATCAAGTTGACACGGCCCAACAAAGCACGGCCGGATGCCGACTCCCCCTTGCTTGTCAGGTGGAAATCCACAAAATTAAGTCAAGATCATGCGGCCGGACGTGGCGCAGATGGATACAGAATCCCCCTTGCTTGTCAGGTGAAATTCCACAAAATTAAATCAAGATGATGCGGTCGGACATGGCGCGGCCAGATGCCGACTCCCCCTTGCTTGTCAGGTGAAAATCCACAAATTTAAATCAAGTTGACACGGCCCAACAAAGCACGGCCGGATGCCGACTCCCCCTTGCTTGTCAGGTGGAAATCCACAAAATTAAGTCAAGATCACGCGGCCGGACGTGGCATAGATGGATGCCGACTCCCCCTTGCTTGTCAGGTGGAAACCCACAAAACTAAGTCAAGATCACGGGGGCGGACGTGGCGCAGATGGATGCCGCCTCCCCCTTGCTTGTCAGGTGGATATCCACAAAATTAAGTCAAGATCACACGAGCAGATGTGGCACGGATGGATGCCGATTCTCCCTTGCTCGTCAGGTGGATATCTACAAAATTAAGTCAAGTTCACGCGGCCGGACGTGTCGCAGATGGATGCCGACTCCCCCTTGCTTGTCAGGTGAAATTCCACAAAATTAAATCAAGATGACGCGGTCGGACATGGCGCGGCCGGATGCCGACTCCCCCTTGCTTGTCAGGTGAAAATCCACAAATTTAAATCAAGTTGACACGGCCCAACAAAGCACGGCCGGATGCCGACTCCCCCTTGCTTGTCAGGTGGAAACCCACAAAACTAAGTCAACATCACGGGGGCGGACTTGGCGCAGATGGATGCCGCCTCCCCCTTGCTTGTCAGGTGGATATCCACAAAATTAAGTCAAGATCACACGAGCAGATGTGGCACGGATGGATGCCGATTCTCCCTTGCTCGTCAGGTGGATATCTACAAAATTAAGTCAAGTTCACGCGGCCGGACGTGTCGCAGATGGATGCCGACTCCCCCTTGCTTGTCAGGTGAAATTCCACAAAATTAAATCAAGATGACGCGGTCGGACATGGCGCGGCCGGATGCCGACTCCCCCTTGCTTGTCAGGTGAAAATCCACAAATTTAAATCAAGTTGACACGGCCCAACAAAGCACGGCCGGTTGCCGACTCCCCCTTGCTTGTCAGGTGGAAACCCACAAAACTAAGTCAAGATCACGGGGGCGGACGTGGCGCAGATGGATGCCGCCTCCCCCTTGCTTGTCAGGTGGATATCCACAAAATTAAGTCAAGATCACACGAGCAGATGTGGCACGGATGAATGCCGATTCTCCCTTGCTCGTCAGGTGGATATCTACAAAATTAAGTCAAGTTCACGCGGCCGGACGTGTCGCAGATGGATGCCGACTCCCCCTTGCTTGTCAGGTGAAATTCCACAAAATTAAATCAAGATGACGCGGTCGGACATGGCGCGGCCGGATGCCGACTCCCCCTTGCTTGTCAGGTGAAAATCCACAAATTAAAATCAAGTTGACACGGCCCAACAAAGCACGGCCGGATGCCGACTCCCCCTTGCTTGTCAGGTGGAAACCCACAAAACTAAGTCAAGATCACGGGGGCGGACGTGGCGCAGATGGATGCCGCCTCCCCCTTGCTTGTCAGGTGCATATCCACAAAATTAAGTCAAGATCACACGAGCAGATGTGGCACGGATGGATGCCGATTCTCCCTTGCTCGTCAGGTGGATATCTACGAAATTAAGTCAAGTTCACGCGGCCGGACGTGTCGCAGATGGATGCCGACTCCCCCTTGCTTGTCAGGTGAAATTCCACAAAATTAAATCAATATGACGCGGTCGGACATGGCGCGGCCGGATGCCGACTCCCCCTTGCTTGTCAGGTGAAAATCCACAAATTTAAATCAAGTTGACACGGCCCAACAAAGCACGGCCGGATGCCGACTCCCCCTTGCTTGTCAGGTGGAAATCCACAAAATTAAGTCAAGATCACGCGGCCGGACGTGGCATAGATGGATGCCGACTCCCCCTTGCTTGTCAGGTGGAAACCCACAAAACTAAGTCAAGATCACGGGGGCGGACGTGGCGCAGATGGATGCCGCCTCCCCCTTGCTTGTCAGGTGGATATCCACAAAATTAAGTCAAGATCACACGAGCAGATGTGGCACGGATGGATGCCGATTCTCCCTTGCTCGTCAGGTGGATATCTACAAAATTAAGTCAAGTTCACGCGGCCGGACGTGTCGCAGATGGATGCCGACTCCCCCTTGCTTGTCAGGTGAAATTCCACAAAATTAAATCAAGGTGACGCGGTCGGACATGGCGCGGCCGGATGCCGACTCCCCCTTGCTTGTCAGGTGAAAATCCACAAATTTAAATCAAGTTGACACGGCCCAACAAAGCACGGCCGGATGCCGACTCCCCCTTGCTTGTCAGGTGGAAACCCACAAAACTAAGTCAACATCACGGGGGCGGACTTGGCGCAGATGGATGCCGCCTCCCCCTTGCTTGTCAGGTGGATATCCACAAAATTAAGTCAAGATCACACGAGCAGATGTGGCACGGATGGATGCCGATTCTCCCTTGCTCGTCAGGTGGATATCTACAAAATTAAGTCAAGTTCACGCGGCCGGACGTGTCGCAGATGGATGCCGACTCCCCCTTGCTTGTCAGGTGAAATTCCACAAAATTAAATCAAGATGACGCGGTCGGGCATGGCGTGGCCGGATGCCGACTCCCCCTTGCTTGTCAGGTGAAAATCCACAAATTTAAATCAAGTTGACACGGCCCAACAAAGCACGGCCGGATGCCGACTCCCCCTTGCTTGTCAGGTGGAAACCCACAAAACTAAGTCAAGATCACGGGGGCGGACGTGGCGCAGATGGATGCCGCCTCCCCCTTGCTTGTCAGGTGGATATCCACAAAATTATGTCAAGATCACACGAGCAGATGTGGCACGGATGGATGCCGATTCTCCCTTGCTCGTCAGGTGGATATCTACAAAATTAAGTCAAGTTCACGCGGCCGGACGTGTCGCAGATGGATGCCGACTCCCCCTTGCTTGTCAGGTGAAATTCCACAAAATTAAATCAAGATGACGCGGTCGGACATGGCGCGGCCGGATGCCGACTCCCCCTTGCTTGTCAGGTGAAAATCCACAAATTTAAATCAAGTTGACACGGCCCAACAAAGCACGGCCGGATGCCAACTCCCCCTTGCTTGTCAGGTGGAAACCCACAAAACTAAGTCAACATCACGGGGGCGGACGTGGCGCAGATGGATGCCGCCTCCCCCTTGCTTGTCAGGTGGATATCCACAAAATTAAGTCAAGATCACACGAGCAGATGTGGCACGGATGGATGCCGATTCTCCCTTGCTCGTCAGGTGAATATCTACAAATTTAAGTCAAGTTCACGCGGCCGGACGTGTCGCAGATGGATGCCGACTCCCCCTTGCTTGTCAGGTGAAATTCCACAAAATTAAATCAAGATGACGCGGTCGGACATGGCGCGGCCGGATGCCGACTCCCCCTTGCTTGTCAGGTGAAAATCCACAAATTTAAATCAAGTTGACACGGCCCAACAAAGCACGGCCGGATGCCGACTCCCCCTTGCTTGTCAGGTGGAAACCCACAAAACTAAGTCAAGATCACGGGGGCGGACGTGGCGCAGATGGATGCCGCCTCCCCCTTGCTTGTCAGGTGGATATCCACAAAATTAAGTCAAGATCACACGAGCAGATGTGGCACGGATGGATGCCGATTCTCCCTTGCTCGTCAGGTGGATATCTACAAAATTAAGTCAAGTTCACGCGGCCGGACGTGTCGCAGATGGATGCCGACTCCCCCTTGCTTGTCAGGTGAAATTCCACAAAATTAAATCAAGATGACGCGGTCGGACATGGCGCGGCCGGATGCCGACTCCCCCTTGCTTGTCAGGTGAAAATCCACAAATTTAAATCAAGTTGACACGGCCCAACAAAGCACGGCCGGATGCCGACTCCCCCTTGCTTGTCAGGTGGAAACCCACAAAACTAAGTCAACATCACGGAGGCGGACTTGGCGCAGATGGATGCCGCCTCCCCCTTGCTTGTCAGGTGGATATCCACAAAATTAAGTCAAGATCACACGAGCAGATGTGGCACGGATGGATGCCGATTCTCCCTTGCTCGTCAGGTGGATATCTACAAAATTAAGTCAAGTTCACGCGGCCGGACGTGTCGCAGATGGATGGCGACTCCCCCTTGCTTGTCAGGTGAAATTCCACAAAATTAAGTCAAGATCACGCGGCCGGACGTGGCGCAGATGGATACAGAATCCCCCTTGCTTGTCAGGTGAAATTCCACAAAATTAAATCAAGATGATGCGGTCGGACATGGCGCGGCCAGATGCCGACTCCCCCTTGCTTGTCAGGTGAAAATCCACAAATTTAAATCAAGTTGACACGGCCCAACAAAGCACGGCCGGATGCCGACTCCCCCTTGCTTGTCAAGTGGAAATCCACAAAATTAAGTCAAGATCACGCGGCCGGACGTGGCATAGATGGATGCCGACTCCCCCTTGCTTGTCAGGTGGAAACCCACAAAACTAAGTCAAGATCACGGGGGCGGACGTGGCGTAGATGGATGCCGCCTCCCCCTTGCTTGTCAGGTGGATATCCACAAAATTATGTCAAGATCACACGAGCAGATGTGGCACGGATGGATGCCGATTCTCCCTTGCTCGTCAGGTGGATATCTACAAAATTAAGTCAAGTTCACGCGGCCGGACGTGTCGCAGATGGATGCCGACTCCCCCTTGCTTGTCAGGTGAAATTCCACAAAATTAAATCAAGATGACGCGGTCGGACATGGCGCGGCCGGATGCCGACTCCCCCTTGCTTGTCAGGTGAAAATCCACAAATTTAAATCAAGTTGACACGGCCCAACAAAGCACGGCCGGATGCCGACTCCCCCTTGCTTGTCAGGTGAAAATCCACAAATTTAAATCAAGTTGACACGGCCCAACAAAGCACGGCCGGATGCCGACTCCCCCTTGCTTGTCAGGTGGAAACCCACAAAACTAAGTCAACATCACGGGGGCGGACTTGGCGCAGATGGATGCCGCCTCCCCCTTGCTTGTCAGGTGGATATCCACAAAATTAAGTCAAGATCACACGAGCAGATGTGGCACGGATGGATGCCGATTCTCCCTTGCTCGTCAGGTGGATATCTACGAAATTAAGTCAAGTTCACGCGGCCGGACGTGTCGCAGACGGATGCCGACTCCCCCTTGCTTGTCAGGTGAAATTCCACAAAATTAAATCAAGATGACGCGGTCGGACATGGCCCGGCCGGATGCCGACTCCCCCTTGCTTGTCAGGTGAAAATCCACAAATTTAAATCAAGTTGACACGGCCCAACAAAGCACGGCCGGATGCCGACTCCCCCTTGCTTGTCAGGTGGAAACCCACAAAACTAAGTCAACATCACGGGGGCGGACTTGGCGCAGATGGATGCCGCCTCCCCCTTGCTTGTCAGGTGGATATCCACAAAATTAAGTCAAGATCACACGAGCAGATGTGGCACGGATGGATGCCGATTCTCCCTTGCTCGTCAGGTGGATATCTACAAAATTAAGTCAAGTTCACGCGGCCGGACGTGTCGCAGATGGATGCCGACTCCCCCTTGCTTGTCAGGTGAAATTCCACAAAATTAAATCAAGATGACGCGGTCGGACATGGCGCGGCCGGATGCCGACTCCCCCTTGCTTGTCAGGTGAAAATCCACAAATTTAAATCAAGTTGACACGGCCCAACAAAGCACGGCCGGATGCCGACTCCCCCTTGCTTGTCAGGTGGAAACCCACAAAACTAAGTCAAGATCACGGGGGCGGACGTGGCGCAGATGGATGCCGCCTCCCCCTTGCTTGTCAGGTGGATATCCACAAAATTAAGTCAAGATCACACGAGCAGATGTGGCACGGATGGATGCCGATTCTCCCTTGCTCGTCAGGTGGATATCTACAAAATTAAGTCAAGTTCACGCGGCCGGACGTGTCGCAGATGGATGCCGACTCCCCCTTGCTTGTCAGGTGAAATTCCACAAAATTAAATCAAGATGACGCGGTCGGACATGGCGCGGCCGGATGCCGACTCCCCCTTGCTTGTCAGGTGAAAATCCACAAATTTAAATCAAGTTGACACGGCCCAACAAAGCACGGCCGGATGCCGACTCCCCCTTGCTTGTCAGGTGGAAACCCACAAAACTAAGTCAACATCACGGGGGCGGACTTGGCGCAGATGGATGCCGCCTCCCCCTTGCTTGTCAGGTGGATATCCACAAAATTAAGTCAAGATCACACGAGCAGATGTGGCACGGATGGATGCCGATTCTCCCTTGCTCGTCAGGTGGATATCTACGAAATTAAGTCAAGTTCACGCGGCCGGACGTGTCGCAGATGGATGCCGACTCCCCCTTGCTTGTCAGGTGAAATTCCACAAAATTAAATCAAGATGACGCGGTCGGACATGGCCCGGCCGGATGCCGACTCCCCCTTGCTTGTCAGGTGAAAATCCACAAATTTAAATCAAGTTGACACGGCCCAACAAAGCACGGCCGGATGCCGACTCCCCCTTGCTTGTCAGGTGGAAACCCACAAAACTAAGTCAAGATCACGGGGGCGGACGTGGCGCAGATGGATGCCGCCTCCCCCTTGCTTGTCAGGTGGATATCCACAAAATTAAGTCAAGATCACACGAGCAGATGTGGCACGGATGGATGCCGATTCTCCCTTGCTCGTCAGGTGGATATCTACAAAATTAAGTCAAGTTCACGCGGCCGGACGTGTCGCAGATGGATGCCGACTCCCCCTTGCTTGTCAGGTGAAATTCCACAAAATTAAATCAAGATGACGCGGTCGGACATGGCCCGGCCGGATGCCGACTCCCCCTTGCTTGTCAGGTGAAAATCCACAAATTTAAATCAAGTTGACACGGCCCAACAAAGCACGGCCGGATGCCGACTCCCCCTTGCTTGTCAGGTGGAAATCCACAAAATTAAGTCAAGATCACGCGGCCGGACGTGGCGCAGATGGATACAGAATCCCTCTTGCTTGTCAGGTGAAATTCCACAAAATTAAATCAAGATGATGCGGTCGGACATGGCGCGGCCAGATGCCGACTCCCCCTTGCTTGTCAGGTGAAAATCCACAAATTTAAATCAAGTTGACACGGCCCAACAAAGCACGGCCGGATGCCGACTCCCCCTTGCTTGTCAGGTGGAAATCCACAAAATTAAGTCAAGATCACGCGGCCGGACGTGGCATAGATGGATGCCGACTCCCCCTTGCTTGTCAGGTGGAAACCCACAAAACTAAGTCAAGATCACGGGGGCGGACGTGGCGTAGATGGATGCCGCCTCCCCCTTGCTTGTCAGGTGGATATCCACAAAATTAAGTCAAGATCACACGAGCAGATGTGGCACGGATGGATGCCGATTCTCCCTTGCTCGTCAGGTGGATATCTACAAAATTAAGTCAAGTTCACGCGGCCGGACGTGTCGCAGATGGATGCCGACTCCCCCTTGCTTGTCAGGTGAAATTCCACAAAATTAAATCAAGATGACGCGGTCGGACATGGCGCGGCCGGATGCCGACTCCCCCTTGCTTGTCAGGTGAAAATCCACAAATTTAAATCAAGTTGACACGGCCCAACAAAGCACGGCCGGATGCCGACTCCCCCTTGCTTGTCAGGTGGAAACCCACAAAAATAAGTCAAGATCACGGGGGCGGACGTGGCGCAGATGGATGCCGCCTCCCCCTTGCTTGTCAGGTGGATATCCACAAAATTAAGTCAAGATCACACGAGCAGATGTGGCACGGATGGATGCCGATTCTCCCTTGCTCGTCAGGTGGATATCTACAAAATTAAGTCAAGTTCACGCGGCCGGACGTGTCGCAGATGGATGCCGACTCCCCCTTGCTTGTCAGGTGAAATTCCACAAAATTAAATCAAGATGACGCGGTCGGACATGGCCCGGCCGGATGCCGACTCCCCCTTGCTTGTCAGGTGAAAATCCACAAATTTAAATCAAGTTGACACGGCCCAACAAAGCACGGCCGGATGCCGACTCCCCCTTGCTTGTCAGGTGGAAATCCACAAAATTAAGTCAAGATCACGCGGCCGGACGTGGCATAGATGGATGCCGACTCCCCCTTGCTTGTCAGGTGGAAACCCACAAAACTAAGTCAAGATCACGGGGGCGGACGTGGCGCAGATGGATGCCGCCTCCCCCTTGCTTGTCAGGTGGATATCCACAAAATTAAGTCAAGATCACACGAGCAGATGTGGCACGGATGGATGCCGATTCTCCCTTGCTCGTCAGGTGGATATCTACAAAATTAAGTCAAGTTCACGCGGCCGGACGTGTCGCAGATGGATGCCGACTCCCCCTTGCTTGTCAGGTGAAATTCCACAAAATTAAATCAAGGTGACGCGGTCGGACATGGCGCGGCTGGATGCCGACTCCCCCTTGCTTGTCAGGTGAAAATCCACAAATTTAAATCAAGTTGACACGGCCCAACAAAGCACGGCCGGATGCCGACTCCCCCTTGCTTGTCAGGTGGAAACCCACAAAACTAAGTCAACATCACGGGGGCGGACTTGGCGCAGATGGATGCCGCCTCCCCCTTGCTTGTCAGGTGGATATCCACAAAATTAAGTCAAGATCACACGAGCAGATGTGGCACGGATGGATGCCGATTCTCCCTTGCTCGTCAGGTGGATATCTACAAAATTAAGTCAAGTTCACGCGGCTGGACGTGTCGCAGATGGATGCCGACTCCCCCTTGCTTGTCAGGTGAAATTCCACAAAATTAAATCAAGATGACGCGGTCGGACATGGCGCGGCCGGATGCCGACTCCCCCTTGCTTGTCAGTTGAAAATCCACAAATTTAAATCAAGTTGACACGGCCCAACAAAGCACGGCCGGATGCCGACTCCCCCTTGCTTGTCAGGTGGAAACCCACAAAACTAAGTCAAGATCACGGGGGCGAACGTGGCGCAGATGGATGCCGCCTCCCCCTTGCTTGTCAGGTGGATATCCACAAAATTATGTCAAGATCACACGAGCAGATGTGGCACGGATGGATGCCGATTCTCCCTTGCTCGTCAGGTGGATATCTACAAAATTAAGTCAAGTTCACGCGGCCGGACGTGTCGCAGATGGATGCCGACTCCCCCTTGCTTGTCAGGTGAAATTCCACAAAATTAAATCAAGATGACGCGGTCGGACATGGCCCGGCCGGATGCCGACTCCCCCTTGCTTGTCAGGTGAAAATCCACAAATTTAAATCAAGTTGACACGGCCCAACAAAGCACGGCCGGATGCCGACTCCCCCTTGCTTGTCAGGTGGAAACCCACAAAACTAAGTCAAGATCACGGGGGCGGACGTGGCGCAGATGGATGCCGCCTCCCCCTTGCTTGTCAGGTGGATATCCACAAAATTAAGTCAAGATCACACGAGCAGATGTGGCACGGATGGATGCCGATTCTCCCTTGCTCGTCAGGTGGATATCTACAAAATTAAGTCAAGTTCACGCGGCCGGACGTGTCGCAGATGGATGCCGACTCCCCCTTGCTTGTCAGGTGAAATTCCACAAAATTAAATCAAGATGACGCGGTCGGACATGGCGCGGCCGGATGCCGACTCCCCCTTGCTTGTCAGGTGAAAATCCACAAATTTAAATCAAGTTGACACGGCCCAACAAAGCACGGCCGGATGCCGACTCCCCCTTGCTTGTCAGGTGGAAATCCACAAAATTAAGTCAAGATCACGCGGCCGGACGTGGCATAGATGGATGCCGACTCCCCCTTGCTTGTCAGGTGGAAACCCACAAAACTAAGTCAAGATCACGGGGGCGGACGTGGCGCAGATGGATGCCGCCTCCCCTTGCTTGTCAGGTGGATATCCACAAAATTAAGTCAAGATCACACGAGCAGATGTGGCACGGATGGATGCTGATTCTCCCTTGCTCGTCAGGTGGATATCTACAAAATTAAGTCAAGTTCACGCGGCCGGACGTGTCGCAGATGGATGCCGACTCCCCCTTGCTTGTCAGGTGAAATTCCACAAAATTAAATCAAGGTGACACGGTCGGACATGGCGCGGCTGGATGCCGACTCCCCCTTGCTTGTCAGGTGAAAATCCACAAATTTAAATCAAGTTGACACGGCCCAACAAAGCACGGCCGGATGCCGACTCCCCCTTGCTTGTCAGGTGGAAACCCACAAAACTAAGTCAACATCACGGGGGCGGACTTGGCGCAGATGGATGCCGCCTCCCCCTTGCTTGTCAGGTGGATATCCACAAAATTAAGTCAAGATCACACGAGCAGATGTGGCACGGATGGATGCCGATTCTCCCTTGCTCGTCAGGTGGATATCTACAAAATTAAGTCAAGTTCACGCGGCCGGACGTGTCGCAGATGGATGCCGACTCCCCCTTGCTTGTCAGGTGAAATTCCACAAAATTAAATCAAGATGACGCGGTCGGACATGGCGTGGCCGGATGCCGACTCCCCCTTGCTTGTCAGGTGAAAATCCACAAATTTAAATCAAGTTGACACGGCCCAACAAAGCACGGCCGGATGCCGACTCCCCCTTGCTTGTCAGGTGGAAACCCACAAAACTAAGTCAAGATCACGGGGGCGGACGTGGCGCAGATGGATGCCGCCTCCCCCTTGCTTGTCAGGTGGATATCCACAAAATTATGTCAAGATCACACGAGCAGATGTGGCACGGATGGATGCCGATTCTCCCTTGCTCGTCAGGTGGATATCTACAAAATTAAGTCAAGTTCACGCGGCCGGACGTGTCGCAGATGGATGCCGACTCCCCCTTGCTTGTCAGGTGAAATTCCACAAAATTAAATCAAGATGACGCGGTCGGACATGGCGCGGCCGGATGCCGACTCTCCCTTGCTTGTCAGGTGAAAATCCACAAATTTAAATCAAGTTGACACGGCCCAACAAAGCACGGCCGGATGCCAACTCCCCCTTGCTTGTCAGGTGGAAACCCACAAAACTAAGTCAACATCACGGGGGCGGACGTGGCGCAGATGGATGCCGCCTCCCCCTTGCTTGTCAGGTGGATATCCACAAAATTAAGTCAAGATCACACGAGCAGATGTGGCACGGATGGATGCCGATTCTCCCTTGCTCGTCAGGTGAATATCTACAAATTTAAGTCAAGTTCACGCGGCCGGACGTGTCGCAGATGGATGCCGACTCCCCCTTGCTTGTCAGGTGAAATTCCACAAAATTAAATCAAGATGACGCGGTCGGACATGGCGCGGCCGGATGCCGACTCCCCCTTGCTTGTCAGGTGAAAATCCACAAATTTAAATCAAGTTGACACGGCCCAACAAAGCACGGCCGGATGCCGACTCCCCCTTGCTTGTCAGGTGGAAACCCACAAAACTAAGTCAAGATCACGGGGGCGGACGTGGCGCAGATGGATGCCGCCTCCCCCTTGCTTGTCAGGTGGATATCCACAAAATTAAGTCAAGATCACACGAGCAGATGTGGCACGGATGGATGCCGATTCTCCCTTGCTCGTCAGGTGGATATCTACAAAATTAAGTCAAGTTCACGCGGCCGGACGTGTCGCAGATGGATGCCGACTCCCCCTTGCTTGTCAGGTGAAATTCCACAAAATTAAATCAAGATGACGCGGTCGGACATGGCGCGGCCGGATGCCGACTCCCCCTTGCTTGTCAGGTGAAAATCCACAAATTTAAATCAAGTTGACACGGCCCAACAAAGCACGGCCGGATGCCGACTCCCCCTTGCTTGTCAGGTGGAAACCCACAAAACTAAGTCAACATCACGGAGGCGGACTTGGCGCAGATGGATGCCGCCTCCCCCTTGCTTGTCAGGTGGATATCCACAAAATTAAGTCAAGATCACACGAGCAGATGTGGCACGGATGGATGCCGATTCTCCCTTGCTCGTCAGGTGGATATCTACAAAATTAAGTCAAGTTCACGCGGCCGGACGTGTCGCAGATGGATGGCGACTCCCCCTTGCTTGTCAGGTGAAATTCCACAAAATTAAATCACGATGACGTGGTCGGACATGGCGCGGCCGGATGTCGACTTCCCCTTGCTTGTCAGGTGAGAATCCACAAAATTAAGTCAAGATCACGCGACTGGATGTGGCACAGATGGATGCCGACTTCCCCTTGCTTGTCAGGTGGATATCCACAAAATTAAGTCAAGATCACGCGGCCGGACGTGTCACAGGTGGATGCCGACTCCCCCTTGCTTGTCAAGTGGAAATCCACAAAATGAAGTCAAGATGACTCGGCTGGACATGTCGCGGCCGGATGTCGACTCCCCCTTCCGTGTCAGGTGAAAGTCCACAAAATTAAGTCAAGATCACGCGGCTGAACGTGGCGCAGATAGACGCCGCTCCCCCTTGCTTATCAGGTGAAAATCCACAAAATTAAGTCAAGATCACACGACCAGACGTGGCACGGATGGATGCCGACTCCCCCTTGCTTGTCAGGTGGAAATCCACAAAATTAAGTCAAGATCTCGCCGCCGGACGTGGCGCAGATGGATACCGACTCCCCCTTGCTTGTCAGGTGAAATTCCACAAAATGAAATCAAGATGACGCGGTCGGCCATGACGCAGCCGGATGCCATCCCTCAGACATCGCTGTTTCTTTAAATAATTGACTCCCCCTTCCTTGTCAGGTGAAAATAAGCACGCAACCAGACGTAGAGAGTGGGGGCGCCTGCTACGATGGTCGCAAAGAGACCGTGTGCAGCTGCAAATGATTAATCAAACAGACGGTCGGTATGTTGCGAGAGGCATGCCGCCATCGCGCCTCTGGAGGCACGCGTCCCTTACCGCGCAGCCTGCAGCGACTGACACCGGGCCACCCTTCTGAATACTGCTGGGCGAGTTGACCACCCTCGTCCACACAACTGCTGGCCACTGAATGCAGTTTAATTTTTAACTTTCATTTACAAATAGCAGAATCGCTTTCCCCTCCTGTGCAAATTCCCCAACAAACAGCGATTGGGATTTTAACATTTATTTCCTGAATACTACAACTCATAAGTCAATTCTACTTCACACTAATTCAGAATTTCTATATAGAATTTTAGGATTGTAATTTTTATAAAAAATAGTCAGCATTCCGCCATAAATATAGACACATAGAGTACAGTAAATGTCTGGTTCTTAGGATTTTTAGTAAGGGTTAGACTTGTGGAACGATGATGTTTTGTACGTTCCAGACCTATATTTGCGATAACTGATTCCGACTGAGGAAAATGTTGTGGACTGGGAGAAATAGGTTTCTCCTGCATAACACAATTGTTCACTTTTTATTTTGTTTGGTGTAACTTTAATAACATCCGGAATTACAAAACTACAGAATAACAATATTTTAAGAAGCATTCGTTTGCAAAAGTTGTAAACCTAGAGTCCATACACACTTACTGCATGATTGTGTATCTGAGGAAATGGTATCATACACACAGGGGGATAGAAACGGTTTTACTAGCATATATATACTTATATTTTAAATCCACGTGGAGATCTTAAATTTCTTTTTCCAATCAGAAATTTGACAAATACAGAGGTGATATGCTCTAGAATTTCAGGACATATATAATTTTGTCCCTGTTGTACTCAAAACGTTTCAACTACTTCCCGTTTATGTGCGTTATTTTTTTTAAATACGTCTGTTGACTGTTGCATATCACACATATCGAGAGAAACTGTCGAAGTCATGATTACATATGGTTTTTAAACAGAGGGTGTTAAGAACTCTAGCTACGGCTGGGACTATAAAATATTTACATGATATAAGTGTTACACAGAAGAGCTATATTAAAGAATGAGAATCAGTTTGTCCAGTCCATATCATTTTCCTCACAATGCTCTCAGAAATAGATATGGTCGAATTATGTCTGGTATCTACATGCATCGTCATTCCACCGACAATATTTAGGAAGCATTGTTTACAATCATCGTCAACCTTGAGTTCTAGAGGAAATAAAAGTCGTGAATGCTGTTGGTTGGGGGATTTGTACAGGAAAGAGCAGAGATGCTACTATTTCGAACACAAAGTTAAAATTAAGCTGGATGTTATTAAAGTGACACCAAACAAAACAAAGAGCGAATGACTGTGTTATGCAGGAGAGACCTACTTCTCCCAGTCCAGAACATTTTCCTCAGAATGCCCTCCGAAACAGTTATCGTAAAATTAGGTCTGGCACCTATAAAAACATCGTCGTTCCACGAGTCTAATCCTTACTAAAAATTCTAAGAACCAGACATTTACTGTGTTCTATGTGTCTATATTTATAGCAGAATGACGACAAGTTTTTTTTAATAAAATTACAATCTTAAAATTCTATATAGAAATTCCGAAAAAGTGTGGAACAGAATTGCCTTAAGAGTTGTATTATTTAGGAAATAAAAGTTAAAATCGCAGACGCTGTTGTTTGGGGGATTTACACAGGAGGGAAGAGCGATGCTGCTATTTGGTACTGAAAGTTAAAAATTAAACTGGATTCAGCGGCCGGCAGGTGTGTGGACGAGGGCGGTAGCTCGCCCTGCGGTATTCGGAAGGGCGGCCTCGCGTCAGTCGCCGCCAGGAGCAGATTCGGCCTGTGGCACGCCCCTCGCGGTCGGCCTTCGGGCGTGGAGGCAACTCCTTCTTACCGTGGGCTCCTGACCACCTGAAATTTTTTGTGGCCGTGCGGTAATGGGCGCGTGCCTCCGGAGCCGAGATGTGGCAGCGCGCCCCTGGAGACATACCGACCGTCTGTTTGATCAATCACTCGTAGCTGCGCGCGGTCTGTTTCAAGCGTGCACAGTTGCGACCCCCGTAGTAGCGGGCACACCGTACCGTCTACGTCCGGTCGTGTGAACTTGACTTAATTTTCACCTAACAGGCAAGGGGGAGTCAGTTATTTACATAAACAGCGATGCCTCTTCCTGTGAGGGACGGCATTCAGCCGCGCCACGGCCGGCCACGTGATCTTGACTTAATTTTGTGGATTTTCACCTGACGAGCAAGGGGAAGTCGCCATCCGGCCGCGCCCCGTACGGGCGCGTGATCTTGACTTTATTTTCACCTGACAACAGCCGGCAATTTTTTTTTGCGGCCGATCGGTAAGGGGCGCGTGACTCCGGAACCCCTCTGCACATCTGCTTGACTGAACACTTTCAGCCCATGTGGTCCTGCCCTAGACCGGCCGCGGCACACGACGTCTCGCCCACCTGCGTCCCGCCGTTTTTGCGATGCCGCGGGTCCGTTGTGTGCTAGAAATCAGATTTTTTTTTCAGAGTTACGGTTCTATGTGGAAGGGGGAGTCAATTATTTACAGAAACAGATACGGCTCTACGTAATATAAAATCTTCGGAACACGCACTCTGTGGGGGGATTCCGAGGTCGGAGGTTGCGGTTTCTATTCTCGGAATGTGAACTTGAGCTCGGTGTTGGGAGCGGGAGGGGTCTCGTAGTCAGCGAGAGGTGTGATGGGGAGGGGGTATCGTAGAAGTCATTAATCACGTCAAATTTTATAATTAAGGCCAAAAATCATGCAAATTTTTTATAATTAGTGTCATAAATCATGCAGAGTTTTTATGATTAGGGACATAAATCATGAATTAATCACAGTTGAGTCAGAAACTGCCCTCTGTGGAGGAGGAGGAGGGGGAGGAGGAGAAGGAGACCTCCGAAAGTGAGCTGTCTTCAGCCTAGTGGGGAGGGTGGAGGGGGGTGACAGCCCGTTATTCACCTCCCAAAGTGAGCTATCTCCCGCCCTGCCCTCCTGCTTCCGTCCACCTAGGCTGCACTCCTTCAGATGCCCCACGTTGTTGTAGCGAAATGTTGGCAGAGGTTCATGGTGACTTGTGAAGATTTCTTCTTTATGTATGTATTCTTCTATTCCCGTTGTATTTAGCTCATTGATGGCACGTCCTGTCATGTATTAGCCATATGTAGTGGAACCAGCCCTATATTTGTTTACAAACTCGAGACTTTTTCTCTGTGGACTGATACCATCACAGAAAAAATATGAAGTATATAAGAACTCTTGGTTATATGAATTTCATACTGAATTCTTTGAAGATTCTTTAGGGTTTATTAATTCATATTAAAAATTCTTTCCTGATTCCATCAAAATAATCATCTCATCCAGAAGTTATTTCATTCTCTAGTCCAAGATTTATCATAAAAGTTAAAGCCAAAGAAGTTATATTGCTTGCACAACCCACTTGCACAAATACTTTTAAAGTTTGCGCAAATACAACTCACAGTCCAACTCCTTCATTAAAGTCCAAAAAATATTCTATTACTCTTCAGTAATAAATAGTTGCATCGAAATATATCAATCACTTGATAATACATTATAAATTCAACAAAAAAAATACATTGTCGAATTCAATGCGCAACAGCATACAGCGTGATGTTCTGCGCCTTGACAGCCTTCGACAAACATCAGGAAGAGACCAGGAACATATCTCTGTCATCGTCGGAGAAATGTCCACAATGTTCCGCTGCGTAGTCGATGTTGAACATGCAACAGATAAAATCAAACATATTTCACACAGATATTGTTCTAAATATTTTTAAAATATCATCACAAACATAATAAACACATTATTAATCAAGTAATTCGACTGCAATACTGAGCTTTACTAGGAAATGGGTAGACGATTAAAATTACGTTCCACTACAGTACCCCAAAATCTAAAATCCGACGCCTATTATCCTCTCGAAAGGAATATTCCATCCACAGGTGTTTGGCAGCTGCAGCTGTAGGAAGAGTGTTTCTTTGTAATTCACTCAAATCTATAGTTTTATTCCTATCTTGAACAAATTTTGCACAATTAACTATAAAAAAAAGTGGTTATCTTATGACAGACTTACACCTTTTATTTTATTAGAAATTTGGCTCATGTATGACTGTTTTCAAATGTTTAAATGTTTCTTAAGCTTATGGGACTTAACTGCGGGGTCATCAGTCCCTAAACTTACAAACTATTTAGAAACTAACTTATACTAAAGACAGCACAAACATCCATGCCCGAGGAAGGATTCGAAGCCCCGACGGGGAACGGCCTCGCACATCGGAGCATAGCGCCTCAATGCGCTCGGGCACTCTGCCGCGACGTGATTGTTTTCATGGAGGGGCTTATTATAAACTGCAAGTCAGCGTATGGTGTATGGCGAAGAGTACCTTGCAATAAACTTTGACAGCGTTTCACTGATCACCATCAAAGTTCAACAATATATGTGTATTTTCATAGATAGAGGGAGGAGGAGGTGAACTGAAAAGGCGGAATGAAAAGAGAGAAGACGTGGAGATGGAGGGGAGTGGGGAGGGGATGGAATAGATGGGTCGACAAAGGGGAAGGAAGAGACTGACAGGGAGATAGAAGAGGATGAGAGGGATAGAGGCATAGAGAGGATGTGGAGTGCGAGAGTATGACATAAATAAATACCCAGGCAACGCCGGGTTTTCAGTTAGTTTATTAGAAAGAATAAATATGACTTGGGTCGCCTTTATGGTGGATTGAGCACTGATGGGAATATTTCCAGTGAGGTGTCTCAATGTCAGTACAGGGATGGCAACCACGTACCCCCCCCCTCTCTCTCTCTCTCCCCCCCCCCCCCTCTCTCTCTCTTTTCAAAAGCGAAAATCAGAAAATAATCATGTTGCACTAAGTCGGATTCCAACTTACCCGAAAGGTGTTCCACTGAGTTGAAGTCGGACCTTTGGACAGGTTAGACTGTTTCAGAACTGTTATTGTCGTCAGAGCATTTCCTCAGCAATGCCGCTGCATTATAGGGTGAATTGCAGTGATGATATAAATTACAATCGACAGCAAACTGTTCCTCTAAAAATGTTCAAATGTTTGTAAATCTATGGGACTCATCTTGTTTGGTCATCAATCCCTAGGCTTACAAACTATTTAAACTATATTAAAGTAACGCAAGAAGAACACACACACCCATGCACGAGGGAGAACTCTAACTTCCGACGGCGAGCTACTGTGCAATCCACAGCAAGGCGTCTTAGACCGCTTTTATTTATTTATTTTTCTTCTTCAGGTAGATCGGTAGATCGGTGCTCTGCAGCCATTTGTTCGTGGACATTCTGGGTTGTTCGCTGGGCATTGGCTCAGTTCTTTTATTACAGAGAGCGTTACGCCATCTGACGAAGCGCTCTGAGTCACACCGTCCGGCATCCGCTCGTCCACTCCACCACAGCAACTGTTTCTCTACCTATACAAGGCTGAACAATGTACGCGTATCATTTGGCATTTAACTTTTTCTACGTGCAGTAATGAGACCATTCCATAGCAACGAGAAACACCCCCATAATGGCAGGTTACATTCCCCAGGTGTTTGCTAAACCCAAACCCTTCCGCCAGGTTGGCACAGACTACACTTGAACTTATTGATGTGTAGTCATGCATCGTACAGGGGCATGACCCTTTACATCAACTTGTGTGTCGCTTAGCACTCAGTATAGAAATCTACGGCTTATGAGGAATTGCTTTAAAATCCGTACAAATAGTCACTGTCTATCTGGATGTCTCGTAGAACTGTAGAATTAACATGTGATCCATTTAAATTTGTTCGGAATAGCGTATGTCTCACAATTTTACCGTATGAGGTACAGATGTACTATCAATTTTCAACATGAGAAAATTTGTGTCTGGCTGGGACAATTTGGTGGTACACCTATACCTAGTACAGTGGAGCTGTGGGAAATTCGGTATTGCTTCAGTAAATTATTTCCACCACTGTCATTCGTCACCACGAAGGAATAACACGTGATCATCTCGACCAATTTCACGCAAATTTTTGCGACCAACATGAACAATGTTCGATTGTTACTGCCGTGGCAACATGTGGTCTATCTAGTGTAAGTTTTGATGAGCTTGTTGCTTCCTGTTTCTCCTTCAAAACCACATGGCCAAAGACGAACTGACCAGCACAAAAAGAGATTAAATGTCCCTAATGTAGAGGGGTCATTTCAAACTACGAAACGATAATACACTGTGCCACGTGATGTCCGTTCAGCATCAGCCATTCTAGCCAGTCTTTCACTACGCAGCCATTACGTTTCACGTCTCTGCCAGTGTTGGTAGTACGATTATACTGCTTCTTTAGTCACCATGTCAATCAATAATGCCACCGATTGTGAAGTGCGCTCGATTATACGGTTCTCAAATGCGAAACAAATTAGAAATTTCTTTAATGAAACTGTTGTGTCTCTCTGATGTAGCGTGGGTAGGACGTTGGTCGTGATTAGAAAGGAAGTGGACATAGGTCTGTAACTAATGGAACTGATTAGTTCACAAGAACTATGAGACGCGTCCACAAAGTAAATTCCGTTTCAATTTATCTCCGCTGCAGCGCTGCGATTGCAGTTCCGCACATGCGCTGTAGACGATGTGTATCAAGGAGAAGAACGTGCGTCATTTGGAGATCGCTGTCAGTTACGTACGCTTTGTTGTGCTTGTTTGAAATGTCGGCGTTGATTGAAAATCCCGCCGCCTGTGAAATCAGGTCGGTGATTCGGTTTCTGAATGCGAGGAAAGTGAAACCAAGTGAAATTTATTGGCAAATTTGCGATGTTTACGGACCAAATGTGATGAGTGATCGATGGTGAGAAGATGGGTCCGACGGTTCAATGGCGGGTGTAGTGATGTGCACGATGAAGAACGATGGCCGCGGTGGAGTAGCCGAGCTGTCTAAAGCACCTCGCTGCGGAGCGCGCTGTTGCTCGCCGTCGGAGGTTCGAGTCCTTCCTGGGGCATGGGTGTGTGTGTTTGTCCGTAGGTTAGTTTACCTAGGTTTAAGTAGTTTGTAAGCTACGGAATGATGACCACGCAGTTTGGTCCGATAGATTTACAGACATTTGAACATTTGAAGAGAGATGTGGGCATCCACCTTTGGTTACAGAAGAACTGGTTCTCGCGATTGATGACAAGATCCAGGAAAACCGTAGGTTTACAATTAGTGCTCTCGCTATGGACTTTCCCAAATATCACTGTTTCCAACTGGTTGAATATTTCTATGAAGGAGGTATACAAAACCTGGTGCCACGCTATAACAAATGCCTGCAAAATTTCGGCAGTTATGTGGAAAAATATTTTAAGAGTTGTAGAATTTTGTGCAATAAAAATTTCTTATGTATCTGTGTATAATTTCATTTTCTTACCAAACGGAACTTACTTTCTGGACGCGCCTCGTATATCAACATAATGAAAGGAATACTTGACTTTTGACGTGCTTGTTGTGGTACAAAGTTCTTCTGAAGTATTAAACAGGCCTGACAATGGAATGCTGTTCCTGCTTGCGGTACGATAACTGCTGGCTCTCGTAGATGGCACTCTTCTGTTGAACTTCCTGGAACTGTCGAACTCATTGATCTGCTTTGTGCCGTCTGGAACTGTCCCGTTCTGTTCTGTCGTTGTAATGCGACGGCACGTCTAGGCGAGCCCCCTTCTTCGTATTGGCCGACGTGTGAGCACAGAGTAACATATATAGAGAAGCAGCCCCTCCTATACCACTGTCCTACGGTTCCCTCGTAGTTCCGTAAGATGCAAGCAGGTGTCAGGCGGTTCGCTGGCTTAGTACCAGTAGACCACACTAGAGGCACTTTTGAAAGTGCCTCTCGCACATCAGAGGGTAGCGTGGAGGGGAGCCTGAGGGGAGAGCTTGTGCCGCCTGCCACGAGGCCACGGCTGTGTCCGGCGTTTGAGGGGAGGTGGTGGTGGGGACAGCCGCTACCTGCCGCCTGCTCTGGCCAGTTTAAAGGGCTGCTTCTGACCGCAGCGCCATCACGGGACATCTTACAGAACTGCTTCAGCACCCCCCGCCCCGCACCCCTGAGCGTGGGACCGGGCCCTTACGAAGGTTTCCCGTCTGTATATATTTGTCTGTGGCGTGAGGCAGGCAAAGAGGTACCGAGACTGCGGGCGCCCCCGGCGGCTGAAGCGGCCAATAGCGACGCCACAACACTCCTCTCCTCCGAAACCTCCTCACCGTTGTGTTGCGAGCGAAACGACGGTGGTGGAAGGTGTTCCCCTGGGAGCTGATGAGGGCCCGGGGTTCCAATCTGTGTCCAGCACCAGTTGCGACCCGCCATCCGGCCTTCGCTCGGCACGAAACGCCGGTAGGAAAACGCACCCGCAGACGCGAGGGCAGAAGGATCAGGTGCAGGGCAGGAGCGACGATGAACCCGCGATGGCGGACTTCGGTTGACCCACGAAGCCCGATGGAGGATGCGTCATCAGATGGAGTGATGCTGGAGGCGAAGCTTCGAGCTCCATCGGCTCGGGGCCGAGAAGGGAAGTCGGCCGATCCTGCGATCTCGAATTAGAGCCCTGTATTGGGAGAGTAGCCCCAACCTTTTATGTGTGGCTTGCCGACAACCGCCGGCTGCTATTGGTCAGTTGAGCGCGGGTGGGGCACGTCCGCCATTTTAGGCCTAAGCAGTCCATTAGCGTAAATGGCAAATTTCACTTAACTCGCTGTTATTTTACCATTTAGAGGTGTTGGAAATGTGTAGACTCAATATTTATTAAATTAAGAGCTTAACATAGCATATTCCATTTTATATGGTTAAAAATGGTGAATTGTTATACTAAGACAGTCCGAGGTAGCAAGTTTTACGCATTCCACAGGGCGAAAGAGATGCGAAAGGACGCGAATTGTGGGTACACCGCATTGGAAGAAAAATGCGTTTCCATATGAGAATGCAAAATTTTTCGAAGTAAGTAAATTTGTATTGAAATATCGAGTAAAGTTTTAGGTTTATCTGTCCATACAAGTTTCTTGCGAGCAATGTTGGACGGACAAACATATAAGAGAAAAGATATTTTTAAAAGATATAAATACATGAAAATCTAACATAGTGTGCCGTATTTGACGATTTCGTATTTATACTTGGCCTGCATATTACGAAAGTTTGGGCGGTAAATGAAACCGCCCATTAAATAGATCTCCAAAACTCGAATTTTAAGATAAAGTTTATTTTACTGACGTACCCAGCAATACGGTAACAATGTGTAAAAACTTAAACCTTCCCAAAATGTTAGCTCAGTTAATGTTATGTGATAATATCACATGTAGGTTACCACACAACACCTATCAACATTAGGCACTAGATTAATGGAAAGCGACATGTATTAATTACATCTACTTTGATAAAAACTAATATATTAAGAGATAAAAACGTCAGCCCTTAGCTAATTTGAAAGCAGGAACGTCACTTATTGCGAAAGCAGTGCATTTGGTACAGGGTTTAAATTTTAGCACGAAACAATTTTACAACTAGTTTGCTCAAAAATGAAGGTCTTGATCTCAGATTAGCAATTTTTTACTTAATATTCGCTGTAGATGTGATGAAACGATTAGAAACTTAAATTCATTGTTTACTAAAGGTATTGTCATACTACGTCGATGTTCAGACCGGTTCCGTTCATCATAAATGCTAATTTAAGAGCGCCGTGTATAGCGCTGCTATTGCTAGATGGGCCTACAATGGCGGCGCTCGCCCAGTTGGCGGTACTCTCCCAATACAGGGCTCGAATAAGCCGTGGGCGCCACCATCCGACGGGATAGCGAATCTGCTAACGCGCCCTCCAGTACCCAGGGGCGAATTTGGTTTCTGTGGCGGCGCTGCACGCCATCTGCATCTAAAAACATGCTAGCGCCAAACTGCCGAATGATGGTGTGAGTGAGTAAAAAAAAATTGCACTGACGTGTTATACGGCCCACTTTAGATTTGTAGTTTTGTTCGTTTTTGCAAACATTTTGGACCAAAATAATAAAAAATTAATTAATAAGCGTTCCAGAAACCCTTTTAGAAAAAAAGGGGGGTTTCGAACCACTGACATTCAGCGTCACAGTCCAACGCATTGCCTACTACGCTACAGATAACAGTTAAAAGTTGCGTTCTTTAATTTCATACTATTGATGGCCATTGTTAACTGATGCTAATATGGCATTTGTAGACACTAGATTATTATTTATCGTACGAAGAACGACGTTTATTGTTAATTCTTCAGTGCGCCATTGCTTTGAAATGCAAACGTGTAAGTTACAATAAGAAAATCATCAAATACGCAACGCAAGATGGCGTATGCCAGAGAGAGTTCTGAGCGAGGAATGTCACGTGACATCTGTAAACGGCTGGTTTTCGTTAATTCAGTGGAGGGTGTCAAAACTCCGTTATTTTTGCAAATATCTCTCAAACGATACGAGATATGAAAAAAACATAAGGGAACATAGCTGTAGAGAATTTTCTCCTCTACAAATTCGTTTATTCAATTTTCGCGTCAAATGTGCGGTTTATTTTCAATTAAAATTACATTACAAACGGCTTTTTTGGTATTACTAACGTATTTCTTGTCCGAAATATTTCAAAAAGCGAGGTTCTGGTCACTGGTAGCCAACAATTATGTCTGTAAAATTTGGTGCCGATCGGTTGAACGATTCGACCTAAAAAGTGGGAACACCTTACAGCTAGACAGACATCGTCAAATCGCCGTTATTTTTGCAAATATCTCTGCAACGATGCAAGATATGAAGAAAACATAATAGAGCGAAGTTGTAGAGAATTTTCCCCTCTGCCAATTAGGTTATTCAATTTTCGTGTCAGATGAACGGTTCGTTTGCAATTACGATTATATTACAAACGGCTTTTCGTTTTGGTATTACTACCGAATTTTTTGTCCGAAAAATTTGAAAAAGGGAGGTTCTGGTCTCTGGCGGCCTACAATTATGTCTGTAAAATTTGGTGCTGATCAGTGAATGGTTCGTATTAAAAACAGGGAACACATTACGGACAGACAGACAGACATCCCAAAATCGCCGTTATTTTTGCAAATATCTCTGAAACGATATGAGATATGAAAAAAACATAAGAGAGTAAAGCTGTAGAGAATTTTCTCCTCTACAAATTCGGTTATTCAATTTTCGTGTCAGAATAACGGTCCGAGGCATACCTTATTCGTAAGGTAGAGGTTACAGATATGAAAGTAGCAAGAATGATTGCAGGCACTAATAGATGGGAACAATGGCAGGAGGGTGTCCATAATGAGCAAATCAAAGAAAAACTGGGAATGAACACCATAGGTGAAGCGGTTAGAGCGAACAGACTCAGATGGTGGGGTCATGTTACACACATGGGAGAAGCAAGGTTACCTAAGAGGCTCATGAGCTCGGCAGCAGAGAGACAGAGGAGTCGAGGTAGACCAAGAAGAAAGTACTTAGATTCGGTGCAGAATGATTTTTAAGTAAAAGGCATAAAATCAGACGAGGCATCAATGTTAGCATTGAATAGGGGATCATGGAGGAGTTTTATTAGAGTTACTATGCTCCAGACTGAACGCTGAAAGGCATAATCAGTCTCTAATGATGATGATGATGAACGGTCAAGCCGTTATTTTCATTTAAATTTCGAGCTGTCAAAAGACGATCGCAAAGGCCCACTTTTAGTGTTACTACCGTAACCTAAAGTGGGCCAATATGTTGGCGCAATACTGTGCCCGATGCTGCGGAGCAGGCGGCGTCTGTGGTGGGTGCAAGAGATGCAACAGAGTGTGGTACCGCCGTCCGTGCAACTCCGCAGGTGACGGTCCGCTGTGTGGCTGGGACCGGTAGCAGGCGAGGAAATGCAGAAGAGTTTGTTCACACAAGTGGGGGTACTTTAGCTTGGCCATCTGTGACTTGAATGTTCCCACAAAAACGATCGAAATGTACAAGACAACGATCACTCAGTAATGTGTCTTTTAACGCGTGGAAAGCATAATGCAATAGGAACAGTGCGTGCCCTGAAAAAACGTGGCTGCGTGTTATCTTTTAACGTCACATACGCGCAAAAATTAGTTGCCTGTCCAAGACCGGCGTAAAGACTTCAGGAAATTCGGCACACAGTTTAAGTATACATTCACACGGGTCGAATGTCTAAGGCGCCTCGCTGCGGAGCGCGCGGTTGCTCGCCGTACTACCTGGGGCATGTGTGCTGTACTTAGGTTTGTTTACCTTAGTTTAAGTAGTTTGTAAGGTACGGACTGATGACCATGCAGTTTGGTCCGATAGATTTACAAACATTTGAACATTTTTTTGATTCGGGTCGAATGACGTCACTGACAGAACATTCCTGATAATGCTAAGGCCAAACAAATGAAACAGATCCAAACCAAAAATATTTGCGCTGTCATAGGATTCAAGAAAATGTTCAAATATTTGTAATTCTATGGGACCAAACTACTTTGGTCATCAGACCGCGTCGCGGTGGAGCGGCCGAGCGCATTGAGGCGCTATGCTACGATGCGCGAGGCCGTTCCCCGTCGGGGGTTCGAATTCCCCCTCGGGCATGGATGTTTGTGCCGTCTTTAGTTAAGCTAGTTCATAAGTAGTTTGTAAGTTTAGGAACTGATGGCTCCCCAGTCAAGTCCCATAAGCTTTACAAACATTTGAACATTTTATTTCATCAGTCCCTAGATTTACAAACCACTTAAACTAAGTTAAACTAACCTAAGGACAACACACGCATCCATGCCCGAGGGAGGATTCGAACCTCCGACGCGGGATGCCGCGGTATGTCTTGTCTGGTACAGTATATGCCGTAAGCAAAGTGTGAACTGTTCACAGTTAAGGTGCGCCGAGCATTTCTTACCTAGCACGATTGATTAATGACACTATGGCAACCGTATCAAGCATAAATGTCACTGCTTTGCCAGCAAAATGTACAAACAGTTTATTTGCATGCCGTTGCAAGGAAGTGTCGTTAGAATCTTTAGGTACCGGATCACTAGATTCTGTCTTACAAGGGGAGGCCGCCAATTGTTAAATTCAGATTCGATTCATACTGCTCATTATGAAAGCTCATGGCCAGAGGTGTAATTTGGCAAAGCACCAAGATGCACTTCTCAGCCGTTGTCGACAAAAAAAAAAGAAAGAAAGAAAAAAAAGAAAAGCCGTTGCGGTGAAATACTCTCTACGTTCTCTACGATGAGTAATATTGTACAGAGGCGTTGCGTAGCGGTAAGCGTTCGGATTCGTAATCCGAAGGTCGCCGGATCGAATCTCGCGGCATGCAACTTTTTTTTATTATTTGTCTTTTGTAATTCAAATTTGTATACATATATATATACAATAATATTGAATTGTCTCCACCTGTGTTGGGCACAATTGTATGTTTATCATTTAGTATGTATCTTAACCAATGTTTTGCATGTAGTTACATGACTCGAGAGTTTTGCCTCCAAATATTCACGAAAGTTACCGAACTATTACGAAACCGACGCTTCAGAATCGGTTGGATACTCTCCCTGGCTTACACCATCTTGATTTTCTTGTAATAACCCATGCGTTGCCATTTTTAAGCAGTAGCGCACTGAAGAATAATCGAAAACACGTCATTCTTAGTATGATTAATTATAATCTGGTGTCTATAAATGTCATCTTAGCAGTTAAACCGTTTTGTCAATGACAGAAGAAATAGGGGTAAGTTACAAAGCAGTTTGTCATAGGGTGGTGGCCGGTGCATTTGTTTTTGAAGTATTTATGTGTGGGCATGGTTTCGGGACCCACCATACCGCCCCTGTTAGCAAGCCATTTCTGTGACCAAAACAACTGCCAACACTGTGGATCCTGGCCATCATGGGAGAAGCCATTACCACAAAGAAAGAGATACACCTGAGGGGCCTTCTGGGAAAAACATAAATGGTTTATGGGCACTTTTATCCATTAAATAGAACTATACTCAGAGTTGTGGACATGTAAGAGTACTCCCTCTATTTCATGAAATGCTACGATAAACGTCAGCTTCAAAACGTTTGTGGAATACTGTGCTTTGTTTGTGTGTGTTGATGGTCCACTGCTTCTAACCACATATTATTATTACTATTATCTTCATGAATGTTGTATTCTTCTGTAATAATTTTCTTGTCAGACTAGCGTCATGTCGACATTTTCAACCATCAGTCCGGAAGTTCTGTATGGTTCTCCGGCCCTGTGTCTTTCAAGTTCAGGGGTGGACATTTCTTTTATTGGTGGTGGAATGCCACATCCTTCCCGATTTTGTTCCTCATTTCGTGGTCGGAATGGCCACCTTTAAGTTCTCCTTCTCCGTTACCATTTGACTTTGCGCCTGGGGGATTCATTTTTAACATTCAGCTTGGTCTGCGCTTACTTGGTATTGTGTGCCGGTGGCACCATTTCCTATACTCTTTCCTATACTCTTTCCTTTCGAACCTGAAAAGAGGTGATGGCCAAAGAAGGCTGTTAGTGTACTCTTTGTTCATTGGAACCGTATTGCTTTACTCATGTCCGAGATTGATTTCGAGCGGAATTGTCTTTCAGTTGAATAGTGCCAGGGGGCTTTTCTGTTCGCAGCAAGACATCATTTGTTTCTTTTTGTATTTTTTTGTGTCTGAGTTAGGCGGGGCTGAAGGGGCGGTAGGAGACACCCCGCCCCCCCTCCCCCCCAAAAAAAGAGATGTACAAATGAATTTCAAACATGGTCTTCTGAGGGAAAGGCACATATACTGGAGAGATACTGTTATAATGAATATTGTAAATGATGTGTTGATTATAGTTGTTTCAGATACGAATTAAGTATTACATTTCTGTGGCTACTGTCATTTTATTTTCTGAATCAATCAGTCTACTGAAATGTTTGTCTCTGGCATGGTTGCTATGGATATATTTTGTATAGATTCACGTGACCTTTTCTGCAGATAAAGTATGACTTTCATCAAGTAACTTCATCCTGCACTAAAATAATGTCCAAATATTATGTTTCAAACTATGACAGCATTTTCTTTTATAGCTAAAATAACAAATAATAAGTGCACTAATACTGAATTTCACAGAACTGTAATACGTAATCTACACGCTAAATTAGTACTATAATCACGCAATTTACAACAGTCATTACTACATTATCTCCCCAGTTAATATTGCACAAACGTAGTTACATTGAGTTAGTAAGAGAGTGCAAAAACCTGGAGCGAAGGTGTGAAAAAAAATTGTCTGTGATGGGTTGTGAAGAAAAATCCATGCGTATATACTTCCAAACCCAATGTGCTATTAACTGCGCTACGTCGAACAGCTTAGAAACTCGCCCCTATTTCCCCTACCATTGGCAGCAGGTGTTAACTGCTAATATAGCATTTTTCGACGTGACGTAATAATGAATCATTCTAAAAACAACGTGATTTTGATAATTATTCAGTGTGCCATTCCTTTGAAATGGCAACTTGTGAGTAATAATAAGAAAATAATCAAATACAAAAAGGAAGATGTTGTATGCAAGAAACAGTTTCTCCTGGATCCGAAAGTGTTGGCTTCGTAACAGTTAGGTAACCTTCATGAATATTTGGAGCCAATGTTGTAGCTGCCGCGATGTCTGTAAGGTCTAGCGACTAGCATTAAAACATAATTTTAGTTTCAGTGTGTGAATGAGTAATAAGGCCAATACACACTGTCCACCATGGGACCCTCGCGTCCATCACATCAAGGTTAGTCGAGAAGAAAGGCTAGTATTCACAGTGGGTGGAAATGAATGGTCGGCGCTCTGCCCTACCAATAGAAACTGCAACGTCCCTGGCATTGGCGGCAATGAAGCAACAGGACAGTCGATGTATAATGTTCCAGAGAAGTCAGATATATGACAAAGTCGGACGTTGGACTCATAGGCACACTTTTATTACAAGTGGTTCGCAAAGTGGTAAGAAGCAAGAAGAATTATGTGCAATTTATGTGGAAATCAATGTAAACTAACGAAAACACAATAAAATTGGCAGCACATTTAAAGAGGAAACAGCACAATGAGTACTTGCAGCTACAAACTTAACAAAAGAAAAAACAGTATTCAAGTACATTACATTTTGAATTATTTGGTTACTTACCTCCATTCTCAAGAAGTTCCAACTACGAGTTGTTGCTTGCAGTATATGTGGGAATAAATTTAGAACTAATGGAAACATCAAATCTAGTGGCACGTTTGAAGACCAAACACCACTATGCATAGTTGGATTTATAAGAGTTAAAGGAGAATGATATTTTCAGGTATATCACATTTGTATTTATTTGGTTCCTGGTTGAATTCTCAGGAAGTTGCAACTGCGAAGTGTTACTATTCATGTAAGTGGAAAACCATGCAATACTAATGGAAAGGAACAATCTATAGTGCAATGCTTGGTGACTAAAAACCACGTGCCCTTACAGCTATAAGCGATAAAAGAAGAGATATGTATTCAAACGAATCACTTTTTGATGTACATCCGTTCTCAAGATGTTCTAACTAATTAATTTATTTGCAGTTGTTGTGATAATCAATATTGGACTAATGGAAACACAAGTGTAGTGGTATGTATGAGTACCAAAGAGCACTATGTGTATTTGCAGCTACAATATGTAAACGAAGAATGATGTATTCCAGTACATTACAGTTTAATTATTATTTTATCTACTTCCATTCTCAAGACGTAGAAACTGAGAGGTGTTACTTGACGTTAATGTGGGATTTAATATGGAACTAATGGTAACACAAGAAGTCTTTTAGCAAGTTTTAAGACCAAACATCACTATGCATACTTGCAGCAAAAGATGAAATAAGAAGGTCACATTGCAGTAAATTACATTTATATTATTAAGGATACTTACCTCAATTCCCAAGAATTTCCACCTGCATCAAAATTGCATTTTATTCATTTTGTTACTTACCTCCTTTCTCAATATTTTGGAACTGAGAAATGTTACTTGCCATTGATGTGGGAATCAATATAAAACTAACAGAATCACATTTAATTTACTCGCACGTTTGAAGCCCAAACACCAGTGTGTCGTTGGAGCTGTAAGAAAAAGAGAATTAAGGAATGAATCGTATGGTTTAACGTCCCGTCGATAGCATGGTCATTAGAGATGGGGCTCACGCTCGGATTTTTTGGTAAGAATGGGGGAAGGAAATCGGCCGTGCCCTTTCAAAGGAACCATCCCACTATTTGCCTGGGGTGATTTAGGAAAATCACGGAGAACCTAAAGCTAGATGGCACGTGATGGATTTGAACCAACAGCCTTCCAAAAACGAGTCCAATGTGTTACCACAGCGCCACCTCGCTCGGTGAGAGATAGAGAAGAAAGATGTATTCAAGTAAATTACTTTTCTTTTATATCGTTACTTACCTGAATTCTTAAGAAGATGCTAGTGAGAAACGTTACTTACCGTATATGCGGAAATAAATGTAAGGCTATTGCAAACGTAGCAAATACAGTGGCACATTTGAAGACGAAATACTACTACGCGTACTTGCAGCTGTGAAGTAAAAGAAAAGATATTCAAGTACATTTCATTTTGTTTTATTGGTTACTTACCTTTCTTTTCGCAATCAGTTCTATATTGTGCACCAATACACAACCTATGGAAAAACAACTAGTATTGTGGCACATTTGAAGACCAAACACCACTACACATAATGAAACTTTCACTCTGTAACAGAGTATACGCTGATATGAAACTTCCTGGTAGATCGAAATTGTGTGCCGGAACCGGGACTCGATCCTGGGACCTTTGCCTTTTGCGGGCAAGCGCACTACCGACTGAGCTATCCCCAATGTCTCACAATGCCGCCTCAGAACCTTACTTCCACCAGTACCTCGCCTCCTACTATCCGAACTTCACAGAAGCTCTCCTGCGAACGTTGCAAGACTAGCACTCCTGGAAGAATGGATCTATTGGAGACATGGCTTAGCCACAGCCTAAGGGATGTTTCCAGAATGAAACTTTCACTCCGCTGTAAAGTGAAAGTTTCATTCTGCAAACATCCCTTAGGCTGTGGCTAACCCATGTCTCCACCATATCCTTTCTTCCAGGAGTGCTAGTCTTGCAAGGTTCGCAGGAGAGGTTCTGTGAATTTGAAAAATAGTAGGCGACGTACTAGCGGAAGTAAAGTTTTGAAGCGTATTAGTGAGTCGTGTCAGGATAGTGCAGTCGGTTAGCGTCCCAGGTTTGAGTCCCGGTTCTGGCACACAATTTTAATCTGCCAGGAAGTTTCACTACTATGCATTGCTGCAGCTATAATGGAGCACAGAAGATAAATGGATTCGAGTAAATTAAATTTTGATTATTTCCCCTATTTCCGTTCTCAAGGTATTGCAACTGAGAAGTTAACTTAAATTTCATTTGAAAATCAGTATTGCTTTAATGGAATGACAAATCTATTGACACATATGAGTACCAAACACCACTATGTGTATTTGCAGTTACAAGAGATATACGAAGAATGATGTATTCCAGTACTTTACATTTTGAATTATTTCATTACTTACTATCCTGCAGTTTAAGAGGCAAGCAATATAGAAGTAATTAAATCTCTAGGCACATCTAAGGACGGTTAACTGCAGATTTTGTATCATCAATATAAAACCAATGTAAACACAATAATCTCTTGGCAGTTTGAATATGAAACTGCAATATGCGTATTTTCAGCAGCAAGAGATAAATCTAGAAAGATGTATTCAACAAAATTACAATTTGATTTATTAGGTTACTTACGTCCCTATCAAATATGTAGCAACTAAACGATGTTGCTTGCAGTTGATGTTGGAATCTATATAGATATAGTGGCATGTTTGAAGACCAAACAACACAAAGCATTCTTGAAGCTAAAAAGATAAAAGAAGAAGGATATATTCAGGTATAATACATTTTTATTATTATGGCTACTTACCTCATTTCTCAAGAGGTTGCAACTGCAACAATATTGCGTTTTGATTGATTTTGTTACTTACCTCTGCACTCAATAGGTTGCAACAGAGATGAGTTATTTACAGTTTATGTGGGGTAATCAAAACAAAACTGATGGAAACATAACAAATATAGTGGTACATTTGAAGACCGAACACCACTATGTGTACTTGCATCCTCAAAGATGAGTAAAAAGCTTAACTGAGGTACATTTAATTTTGGTTTATAAGGCTAATTGTCTTCATTCTCAAGAAGTTGGACCTGAGAAGTGATACTTGCAGTTTATGTGGGACTCGATGTAGATCTAATGGAAATAAAACAAGTGTAATAGCATCTTTGATGACTAAACGCCACTATACATACCTGCACTTTTATGATGCAAGAAGGAGGACATATCCTAGTAAATGACTTTTTTTAATTTTGTAGTTACTTACCTCGGTTTTCAAGAATTTGCAACTGCAACAAAATTGCATTGTTATTCATTTTGTTACTTACCTTCTTTCTCAAGAATTCGGAACTGAGAAAAGTTACTTGCCATTGATGTGGGAATCAATATAAAACTAACAGAAACACAGTTAATTTACTGGCACCTTTGAAGCCCAAACACCACTATGCATAGCTGGATTTATAAGAGATAAAAGGAGAATGATATTTTCAAGTACATTACATTTTTATTTATTCGGTGCCTACTTAAATTCTCAAGAAGTTGCAATTGAGAAGTGTTACTTTCCATGTAAGTGGAAATTAGTACAATACTAATGGAAAGAAACCACGTATAGTGCCATGCTTGAAGACAAAAACCCACGTGCACTTACAGCTGTAAGCGATAAAATAAGAGAGATGTATTCAAGTGAATAAAATTTTGATTTTTTGGATACGTATTTGCGTTCTAAAAAGTTCCAACTGATAGATTTCTTTGCAGTTGATGTGAGAATCAGTATTGGACTAATGAAAACACAAGTCTAATGGCACGTATGAGTTCCAAACACCGCTTTGTGTATTTGCAGCTACAAGAGGTATGCGAAGAATGATGTATTCCAGTACTTTACATTTTGAATTATTTGGTTACTTACTATCCTGCAGTTTAAGAGGCAAGCAATATAGAAGTAATTAAATCTCAACAAACCTCTTGGCACATCTAAGGACTGTTCAACAGAGAAGTGATAACTGCAGATTTTGTATCATCAATATAAAACCAACGGAAACACAATAATCTCTTGGCAGTTTGAAAACGAAACTGCAATATGCGTATTTGCAGCAGCAAGAGATAAATCTAAAAAGATGTATTCAAGAGAATTACAATTTGATTTATTAGGTTACTTACGACCCTATCAAATATGTAGCAACTAAATGATGTTGCTTGCTGTTGTTGTTGGAATCTATATAGATCAAGTTGCATGTTTGAAGCCCAAACAACACAAAGGAGTAGTAATAGATTGAGGCGCCGGCCCCAAAATTGAAGATGGCGGCCGAAAAAACCCACCCCCGAGCCGCCTGCGCCTTCGCCGTCAGACAGGCGCCACCTCCTACCGGTCCAGACCTGTCCACCCCCGCCAGACTGACGCCACCCCCCTCCCCCAGCCGCCTGCGAGCGACAACAGCTGCTCACTTGCGCGAATGCCAACTCCACCTCCCCGATTATCTAATATATAAAGCAGAGTGTCCGTATATTTGTACGTGTTGCATACAAATCTACAGTTTTTTCCAATCTTTATGAAATTTTGTACACGTAAGCTTGAGTCCATGAGAACGGTCGCCGTAAGTGATAGGCGCCGTTCACACTACGGCGATATATCGTAAGCGATATACGACGAGTTTGTGACACTTGCGGGGAGTGACACTTGCGAGGAATGGGAATGTGTAGACACTTGCGGGGAGACCCGGACGCTGCAGGTAGTGAACAGGGTGTTCCAGAAGTAGGGATACACCACCCCTACTCCACGCCCTCCAGCCGCTACCTGTGCCGTATTCAGGGAAAGGCCAACCGAGCGAGGTGGAGCAGTAGTAACGGGACGTAGCCTTTTTCTTGAATGTTCTGAATATAAATCTTCACACAGACTTCTTGAGGAGGAAAGTGATATGGAAATCTGATTGTAAACCACTGCCTATTACCTTAGACCTTTTTGACTGTACTGGAGTTCCGCGTATTCCGTAATTTATATTTATACAGTTAACAGGCAATGTAATTTATAACCAACTAATGGCTGCCAATTTCGCTTCCTTTTTTCCTGGAAGTCTTGCAACTTGTTTCTCCCTGTTGGTTTATGCAAAGTTCAGAGTAAAAATTGGTTCTATATGACGGTGATAGAAAATAGAATTTATGTTTAGCATTTTTCGGTGTGTGACATTCCCTTACACATTCCGTATTTCACACATTTCTTAGATGTATTTGTAATTCGAATACAGCCAAATCGTTTTGGGGTCTACGAATAAACGCTTCAAGTATGTAAAATACTCATTGACTTATTATTAACGTTTTTTTTAATTGAAGGTTTAAGGTTGTGTCTCCTATTAAAAAGCGTAGTAGCTATTTTTAAAGAGATGGAAGTTGCGTGATAGTGGGGTTAACTACATAGGTCAATTACATCAACGTATCTGTGCAGGATGCCTAATATATTTATTGCTTGCGCAGGTGTCTTGATATGCTTAGTGTTCTGAATAATATGCTTTTAGGAGGTATGACTGTGGAAAGTCATCGTCTTGTAGTAGCAGAGAATGTCTTAATAACTCTCCAAACATTATCACTATTAAAATCTCTTTTGTTTTCAGGAGTAACACTCAACGAATTAATATGTAGTTAGAACGAGTTACTATTTGCTCTTCAGCTTGCAAAGGGTTGTGCAATTTTACTGAGTTTCGTGTTATGTTGACAGTGTGGAAACATAACAGCATTGCTAGACTTCTTGATGTGCCTGTACTCAGGAAAAGCCATTAGCCGCCCCAAAGGCCCCGGGTTCCCCGCAAGTGTCACTCCCCGCAAATGTCACTCCCCACAAGTGTTCCAACCCCATATACGACACGCGACATGCATGGACAAATACGTGAAATCTAGAGGGAGGCGATCAAAAGGGTTCACACTAGGGCGACTGCGCGATATATCGTAAGCGATATATCGCTTTACGTACCGCTTGCCGGTTTCCTGAGCGATTAGTCGCGAGCGATATTTCGAGCTGTAAACATGGCGGGAAGAAGAGAGGACAATTCTGTGCTTTCTTTCATTAATTTAGTTAAAGGTCATCCATTGGCGCTGACAGATTTTTGATTCATGTTGAGACAGCTCTCAAGAAACAACAGCCGAGCTATGGTGGACGTTGGTTACAATGTAGGGATGTACCCAGAGTTCGCCGGCCGCGGTGGCGGCGGGCACTGAGGCGCTTCAGTCACGGTCTGCACGGCCACTACGGTCGGGGGTTCGAATCCTCCCTCGGGCATGGATATTTGTGCCGTCCTAGTTCGTAAGTAGTTCATAAGTAGTTTGTAAGTTTAGGGACTGATGACCCCGTAGTTAAGTCCCAAGACTATACAAACATTTGAACAAACATTTGAATTACCCAGTGTTTCCTTTTTCTTCTCATCCTATGCCTCAACCAGTGAGCCACAACAACGTCTTCCTCACTTGAGCTCATATCTGTAACTGAAGCAGTAAAAACTGTGTTCCCACCACATTTTTACCGCCCACGACGCGCCGATTAATCGCCTGTTGTTGTGAAACTTGTTAGCAACATATCGTCGCGATATATCGCTTACAATAAATCGCTAACGATATATCGCCGTAGTGTGAACGCCACCTAAGAATCACGTACGATACATAGTTCACGAGATATGACGTCATAAACAATGAGATCCACAGAAAACTGCTGCATATAGTGACAATACTGCTCATTTTCTCCTAAACAACTGGACCGATTTCAACCAAATTTGGTACACACATTCCTTACCGTGAGGTACAATTGCTGCAAGGTTAAGAATCATATACAACAGATGATTCAGAAGATATGATGTCATAAACAGTAGGATTTGCAAGAAACTTCCACATAATGCGGCGAGACTTTATAAATTTGCTATACGAGAATCAGAGTACTTAGCGACTTGCAACAAGCTCTATACATAATTTCAAACTTTCATTAAACTTTCTCTCGCGGACAACCATAGCAAAATGATGAAAGGAAAAAGTTTCTCGCTTACTACTTTTCCGCTGTTTATTGAGTAAAACTACGGGATTCGGTATGACGTTACAATTTATAATTTGTACACTACAAATTGTAGCCGCAGGAAATTTTACAGACAGTATACACGCATATAGGTGAGTGTACCCTCTAAGTTGTATCACAGTACGACAGGTAGTTTATGAGATATGAGCAGGCCGACCGCGGTGGCCGAGGGGACTTAGGCGCTCCAGTCACAGTCTGCACGGCCACTGCGGTCGGGGGTTCGAATCCCCCCTCGGGCATGGATATTTGTGCCGTCCTTAGTCTTAGCTAGTTCATAAGTAGTTTGTAAGCTTAGGGACTGATGACCCCGTAGTTAAGTCCCATAAGTTCTACAAAGATTTGAACATTTGATATGAGTGCATAAACAGTAACGTTCGTGGAAAACCGCCCCATCACGCACCAAGTTTTAATCTATTACTTATTTACTACTAATTGTATTCCCAAGAGATTTTACAGACATACAGCCTTTACACAAATAAATATATACCTGAAGAATGGCAGGAATAAATAAATAAATACCCGGGCAACGCCGGGTTTTCAGCTAGTTTATATTAATTTGCACATCAAATTAACCGCCGCCAGACGCCACCCCCTCCACGCTATCGACCGCTTCTCAAAGGACGCCGCCTCACACCATACCCGCCAGGTCAGAACAAACAATACCGTACTTAGCGACCATTGTCTTGACCGCATCAACATCTCTAAACAACACCGCCCCCGCGTACTGTACTCTTACGGCGACCGCGCCCCGTCTGGTCAGCAGCCAATTGAATTGCATATTTATTAAGCGCGCCGCATCGATCCGTTCGCTAGATCTCGATTATTTTCACATATAATATTTTTAATTCTGACAACCTATGTAACAATTTCCGCCGTTTATTAACTCGGAAAAAATGTTCAAATGTTTGTAGAACTTATGGGACTTAACTACAGGGTCATCAATCCCTAAGCTTACAAACTACTTATGAACTAGCTAAGACAAAGGACGGCACAAATATCCATGCCCGAGGGGGGATTCGAACCCCCGACCGTAGTGGCCGTGCAGACCGTGACTGGAGCGCCTCAGTCCCCTCGGCCACCGCGGCCGGCGCAAAAATAAAGCTACCATGTTGTTCTTCGTATGTATTTTTAAAAAGAATTTCGGTGTAGTGCTAAAAAACAATTTTAAACACTTAGAACAATAATGTTTAGTTGGCCTCTGGACAAATACTACAGCTTGTAGTAAAATATTAAATCTTGTATGCAAAATTTGCAAGTAAGAATTTATCGATGTGCAAGCACTCCCATCTCTCTCCATGCTCTTCGCATAGACTACAAATACAACAGCCGACAGACGTGTTTAATAATAGCGCAGGTTAGACAATAAACGGTAACGAACGCCGCAAACTTACGTATCCATATTAACGTATACTCTTTCGATATCCAAAAACAATTCTAGCCAGAATCAAACATTCGGGACTAACCAAAAGTAAATAAATGGCCCGTTTGGGAACTCGAGGGCAACCTTTGATCTATAAGCAAAATAAATGTATCTCTTCGTTTAGACGATGCAAGCCGCCCGCGGTGGCCGAGGGGACTGAGACGCTCCAGTCACGGTCTGCACGGCCACTACGGTCGGGGGTTCGAATCCCCCCTCGGACATGGATATTTCTGCCGTCCTTAGTGTTAGCTAGTTCATAAGTAGTTTGTAAGTTTAGGGACTGATGACCACGTAGTTAAGTCCCATAACTTCTACAAACATTTGAACATATTTTTTTTGACGATGCAAGCAACAGCCATCGAACGGAATATAACGGCAACAATCGCCACAAACTTGTATGTCAACCACTCTTTCGATAAAACAACAACAACAGCAGCAGCAGAAGACGACATATTGTTTATGAAACAATTCAAATTTACTGGTGGAAATATCGAAAATCGGCAATGACATCTAGCACAACGTCTGCATAGAAACTAATGATTTCCAACACACAAGGCATTTTACCGAACATAGCGAAAGCCGCTCTGTCAGTGAGCACCAGACTGTTAGGAATGCGTCTAAATATACATCTGAAAGCACTGTTAACAATCGTCCAGAACGCAGAGCGCTCTCTCGACAGGCTACATAAAATAAGCATATGCTAAATGTTAAAAAAAAAGTACCTTTTTAAGCAGCCTATCTCAAGAAAACATCTGACCTACATATCCAAATAATCAAAACCTTCTACGCAAGACCTCGGCACACACACCACTTTGACGAGGATAGCGCGCATTGCATTTATTTAATGGAACTGCACTCAGCTCAGTTTTGACAACAGAGGGCACTGTCGACCCCCCTCCCAAAAGCAAACATGCTTTCACATACAAGCCCCATCTAACGACAACCCCCTCTCTCTCTCTCTCTCTCTCTCTCTCTCTCTCTCTCATGCAAATCATACCAGTCGTACTTAAAATTATCAAGGTCTGAAATTTAATACTCCCTCTCGTACCCTGTTACAATACACATAATTCTTTCCGAAACATACCAACAGTTCATTGGGTCGACGCATCACTGTCTCCCATATAAGTTTTCTTCCCGTAAACCACCACTTTTATGGGCTTATACGCCGTCAGACAATTCCGAGAATTCGTGTGGTTTAATTCTACCTCCTGAGTATACCCATCTAAGGAATCTCTATGTACTGTTACAATGCAAACGATTCTTTATAACATGTCAAATATCGATTTTCCAGCGACCCAGAAGACATTAAAACCCTATTGTGCAACGGAGAATAACAATAAAAAATACGAAAAATAATTTTCCGATTTCCGACAGTCTACACTAAACCTTTTTTTTCTCGAAAGTATTGGCCTAACAACACCCTTGTTCGAAAATGCAGTAACCACGGAACCGAGGTAGTACTATACCTGCCCAATACAACGGAGATTTTCAGAAGAAGATCGATCAGCCCTTTACCCACAAAAATTCCTACTCCAAGTTCCTTTCCTGTGACGTTTTTGCATTCCACTAAACCGAACTCGAATTTATTTTTTTAAAGTAGCGGTCTACTGCAAACTAAGATGCTAACCTACACACCAGTATATTTATAGCCAACAAACCCCGCATATTTCGAAGCCCTATGTCAAAGTACAGGCGATGATAGAAGACCCAACCTAATAATAATAGTAGACTCAGCGAAATTTAGTAGACCCTCTAGAGGCCAAAACATTCATCAACGAGGGCGTATGCACTATCATCCTCTCTCTCGGATTAGTATTACACAAACAAAAACGTTTAAAGACGAAAGTAGTGCGCCTTATAGCACAAACGATAGCACACAACACAGGAAAACGCGACATCGATCATAATATTTCTACGCATTACCATGCAATCGCAATAAACTACCCCATAAGACCGCAAACGTCCCAGAGCTGGCTAGATTTACGGACACACGTCAATTTTCGGTGTTATTAACCCAGAAAAACACAGCACAAGATCTGCTCTCTAAAGAATGGCTGCCGGCCGCGGTGGCCGAGGAGACTAAGGCGCTCCAGTCACGGTCTGCACGGCCACTACGATCGGGGGTTCGAATCCTCCCCTCGGGCATGGATATTTGTGCCGTCCTAGTTCGTAAGTAGTTCATAAGTAGTTTGTTAGTTTAGGGACTGATGACCCCTTAGTTAAGTCCCATAGACTATACAAACATTTGAACATTTTTTGAAGGAATGGCTGGGAATGACACACAGTAAGGGCTGCACTTTGTAAATATTGGCTGTCCCCGTTCCCGATGTAGTCTTTAAGTGTATATTGCAACCTCCAGTCCGGTAATGCCAAGCGCAGAGATAAAAGTATCCCGCAAACGCCTGTTATAAAATAGATAAGGTGACTACCGGTAATTTTATCGACACCAGAACTCATGATTCGTCAAATAAATGTATTCGACGCCAATCGATTCGAACTGTGCTATACAGCCTCCTTCCAAGTGAAAGTAATGTGTGGATACTAAGTACTTACACATGTCCAGTTTGTTAAATAAAATAATCACTGCGAAATCGTGTGGGATGCCCAACAACACGAAGATGGAGATTTAGTTTAACATCGGCCCGCCCCACTATATAAGGTACAGCCAAATGATTTCCTCGAGATGTTCTCCAGTGTCTCCTTGCTGAGTTTCTCCAGTATTCCGAGTGCTCCACAACACCACCACCAGGTATGGGAGATGGTAACTTAGCCTTATCTCCATGACGAACTTGTCGAATTTACTACGCATGTATAAGTTAAAAGATCAGAAATAATTTACCATCGCTCACCACTCGTAAATTAAACACCACTAACACACGATCAAACAGGCAATACTTCCTAACGTACACAGCGCAAAGTTTTAAGGACATAATCGTAAAGCGACTTCTTTAGAGCTCTATCGCAACACAACATCATCCACAACTGGAAACAGAACCTGTAGCGCATATTTAAAACACTTTTTACTTAATTTCTACCCCAACTAGCATACAACACTCTATGTAACAACAACCATCTCCAACCCAACGACTGAACTCCAGCAATAGGATCTAACCATCCCAGCTCTTTTCTACTAAAGTTCTAAACTAACTAGCAAACGACAACTCGGTAACTCTGCGTCGTTGGTGGATCCTTTCCGAACATCTAACCGATTGATCACGCACCTTTTTGCATTGACTACTCCACCAGACAGTGTTTCTAAAAAAAAATTCTATCAGTCACTAGACCACATACTTCGTACGTTTGACAATCACTCGAGCACAAACAGTCATCGTATTCCACCTTCTAACAAATCAATACTCCCGATAAACACCTGTAACACACCCATTACATCGTAAAAATGGCTGACACACATAGAACAGCTAACAAGGAACGATCCAGATCAACAACAAGCTCTTTTCTTATATTTATATATCTAATCCTTACAACTAACAGCGAAAAAAATAGTCTAGACCATTTAGAACTAATACAACACCCAAAATTTTATCGAACGCTAAGAACAGTCCTTTAGAGACTAAACAAACCATTAAACACGCGTCCGAGAGAAGGTAACTACCCAGCTTTAAATCACCAAACCAAAGGGTTTTTTGAATTCGATGCTTCTCGACCGAAGAACAATAATTTACCACCGCAAAACAACCGCAACGCTAGCAAGATGCATCCAAGAAACCAAACTATCTGAGATTTGTCGAACCATATGCTTCTCGACCGAAGAACAATAATTTTTCACGACAAACATTGCCACAACGCTAGCAGGAGGCATCCATTCGCATCGTAAGCAACACTAACAGTTGACATGAATACACCGCCTCCCAAGTACAACCATTACACTTTGTTTCTATGGGTGCATCTACAACTAAGCGACGCCTCTGCTTTACAACTCAACTCCCTGTAAAATGATGTAACAACAGTCAAATCCAACCTACAACACCCGAAAATTGTTATCGAATGTCAAGAGCATTCCATTAGAGACAAAACGAACGATTAGACGCACCTCCCAACGTAGGTAACTACACAGCTTAAAATCACCTAACCATAGGATTTATGGAAATCGATGCTTCTAGATCGAAAAACAACAATAATTTACCGCCGCAAATATCTCCGCTACGCCACCGAGAAACGTCCATCCGTAAACACCCCAAGCCCTAAGACATAACCATACTACTGCGTATCAATATACAGTCCATAAATGTAGAATATCTACACGTTGCAGCGAATTGTACGACTAAACATATCGAAATCGATATTTCGCACAAGCCAAGAAACATCGCCCGCGCCAAATTACGAATACATGAGACCTATTTTTACTAAGAAATAATATTACATTACTTTTACCAACAGCCATAAGAAAAATAATTTAAAAAAAAAGCCAACGAATTGTCACAGCAATACCTTCGCTCTTAAAGCAACATCGACACACAATGTAGACAGTCTCTAAGTCAAACTCTAGTACATACACCAACGTATCGCACAACATCGATTTAAACGAACACATGCTTAGCTGTAAATTAGAACAGCACAGAAGTACATCTCCAATAACTGACCAACTAACAGATACTCAATCAATCGAAGCAGTGCACTTCTGACACATAACCAATCTTCAGGTGTTTTCTCTTATATCCACAGTCCTATAAAACCGAAACATTCTACACGAAAACAACAACTTCACAACAAATATCTGTTACAGATGCAAACTACTACATATTTTAGGTAATCACCACGACGTTGGAGCGATCCTCTCCACACTGAATCCCTCCCCTACATATCTTAGGACCAACAGCAAACACCTCTTAAAGTTGGTCTATATACACAGCAGAAGAGTGAAAGGCTCTTTCCACAGATGGAAGAAACCTAGATACTGTGCTACAACAACTTAGAACACCTTAGATCCAACTCTAATCCTTTTTGTTTAGGACAAAACGACCCACAGATGGATGATTTTCACATCAGACCACAGGCATACAACGCAAAACATTAACATCTAAATCTTTTTAGGATAAAACGAACCACACCTAGTAAGACGCTCAAATATTACACGAAATGTGCTTTTTGCATGATGATTCTATACGATGAACCACGTGCTCCACCAATATTCGTACAAAACAGACCCAATACCATTCGTCTTATGTCCTACAGTAAACAACAAGTAACGTTTGTATATGAAATTTATATGCACGGAAGGTAAAGTTTAGACCAGCGCTCCATTTAGGTTGTTCATATGCCACATCATGCCTCGCGAAAAATGCACGGGGCTAAAGAAAAAAACACACCAGACACACTTCCATCCCCCTTTTTTTAAGGTAAACAGACCCGTAATACTGTAGCTGGAGACCTATTTAAATCCAAACACATCGCGAGCTTGTACGACTCTTTCGACGTTGTACTGCTCATCAACACACTTGATCCTCCCTACAGCTCTTAGGACCTACAGCAAACACTTCATAAGGGTGCTCTATATCAACACCACCTAGAAGACAAGGCCTTACAACAGGCCGTTCCTACGTCACACTTAGAGGCCCCGGCCGCCACCTCACTGGCTGTTGGCTGGGGCACGCCTACCGCCGCGCAGCGGCCGGCCAGTCAGATGGCGGCCGCGGCCTCTAACTGTGACGTAGGAACGGCCTGTTGTAAGGCCTTGTCTTCTAGGTGGTGTTGTCTATATACACCGCAGAAGAGTAAACGGCTCTATCCACAGAGGGAAGAAACTTAGAATGCGTCTAACTCGGTCTGCACGGTGCTACACCAGATTACAACACATTAGATCCAGCTCTAACCCTTTATGGGGCAAAGCGACCCACAGATCGATCATTTTAATATGAAAGCCATATGCTTACAACACAGCACACCTACATCAAACACTTTTTAGGACAAAACAAGGCTCACCTAGTAAGACACACAAATGCTTCTCGAAATGTGCTTTTTGCATGATCATTCTATATGAAGAACCATGCATTACACCGGTCTTCTTACACAACAGAACCAGGGTCATTCGTCTTATGTCCTCTTCCAAACTACAAGTAACGTTTTTATGTATAATTTATACGCATGGAAGGTAAAGTTTTAGACCAGAGCTCTACCTAGGCTATTTATTTGTCCCATCCTACATCGCGAAAATTGCAGAGCTACGAAAAAAAAAAAAATCACAACACACCCACTACTATCCCTTTTTGTAAATAGACATGTAATATTGTAGCTGGGGAACTATTTAAATCCAAATACATCGCGAGGTTGTACGTCTCCTACAACTAACCACGTCATTATGTTTAAGAGGAAATCGTGTCGATAGATCAGTTATTTAGACACCACGCAGATAAGTACAACGTACAAGAGCTTTTTGTATCTTACCACTCGATCCTTTGAATTTTAGATCCGGGTATAGAGGATGAATCAGAGCTTATAAAATAGAGTATAAACGCCTCTAGTTAGGGTTAGGACTATACTAACCACAGAATCGAACCAATCATCGACTGTGTTTTCCACATAAAAGGCGATGCAGACATTAACGGCCACACAACATACCTCTGAGAACCCGGTAAAAACACAAAATGGAGAGACAGAACACTGTCTTCGTTATTCAACACTTATTACATATATCGTATACAACACACACACCTTACAGAATATTTCCATAGTAACAACAGTCTACAGTATTTTAACCATACAGACCAAGTTAGTTGAATCTAGTGGAATATATACCGTATCATATTGTAGGTAAACATATCGTCGACTACAGTTCAGTGCACATCGACAACACTGCAGAAACAGTATAAGGCATCTAACGACACCAACAGACAATTCACAAGTGTCATCTACACACACCACCGAAGGGTAAAAGGGTCTGTCAACAGAAGAATATTCCTAGATTGCTTATATTCGCAACCAACAACACGAAAAACATTGTGCAGAGGCACGAAAAACTTAAAATGCAACACACCGACCTCTATCTGTTTTTAGGGGTAATCAAGCTATACCAATAAGGGCGAGAGGAACAACGCATCCTTCGATTCTAGATGTCTTTAGATCAAACAGATCGCTCACTGCACAACACACCAAACATACCGTCTCACATATCCGAGCGGTCTGAGGCGCTAGTTTTAAGATCTATAACCCAGAAAGGGAGCTTGGGTTTGAATCACGCATCTGACAAAACAGTTTAGCTGAAAAATGGTGGTGACGAGCCCCGAAGCGCGATACACACACACCCGAGTTCGACTCGGCGAGGTGATTCAACCGGCATCATCTTCGGAAATGCAAAGCATGCTCCCGGACAAGAACACGTGCTCTCTGATGCTTTGCTTTTCCGAAGATGATGCCGGTTGCGTATTATTTGGTCTTTCAGTTAGAAATATCACTCAAAAGCATAATTTGGAGAACGAGTCGGAGTTATACTAGGACATTATCCGTTGCTTATGGTGTGAATTTTTGTGGTCAGTAGCTTGATTACCCCTAAAAAGAGAGAGAGGTCGGTATGTTGCATTTTAAGTTTTTCGTGTGCCTCTGCTCATTTTTTTTCGTGTTGTTGGTTGCGAATATAAGCAATCTAGGAATATTCTTCTGTTGACAGACCTTGTTACCCTTCGGTGGTGTGTGTAGATGACACTTGGGAATTGTCTGTTGGTGTCGTAAGATGCTTCTGCAGTGTTATCGATGTGCACTGAACTGTAATCGACGATATGTTTACCTAAACTACGATACCGTATATATTGCACTAGATTCAACTAACTTTGTCTGTGTGGTTAATAATACTGTAGACTGTTGTTACTATGGAAATATTCTGTAAGGTGGGTGTGGTGTATACGATATATGTAATAAGAGTTGAATAACAAAGACAGTGTTCTTTCTCTCCATTTTGTGTTTTTACCGGTTTCTCAGAGGTATGTTGCGTGGCCGTTAACGTTTGCATCGCCTTCTATGTGGAAAACACATCGATGATTGATTCGATTCTGTGGTTAGTAGCCGCGGTGGAGTAGCCGAGCGGTCTAAGGCGTCTCGCTGTGGAGCGCGCGGTTGCTCGCCGTGGAGGTTCGAGTCCTCCCTGGGGCATGGGTGTATGTGTTGTCCTTAGGTTAGTTTACCTAGGTTTAAGTAGTCTGTAAGCTACGGACTGATGGTCCGATAGATTTACAGACATTTGAACATTTTTTGTGGTTAGTATAGTCCTGACCCTACCTAGAGGAGTTTATACTCTATTTTATCAGCTCTGATTCATCCTCTATACCCGGATCTAACATTCAAAGGATCGAGTGGTAAGATACAAAAGCTCTTGTATGTTGTACTTATCTGCGTGGTGTCTAAATAACTGATCTATCGACGCGATTTCCTCTTAAACATAATGACGTGGTTAGTTGTAGGAGACATACACCCTCGCGATGTATTTGGATTTAAATAGTTCCCCAGCTACAATATTACATATCTATTTACAAAAAGGGATAGTAGTGGGTTTGTTGTGATTTTTTTTTTCGTAGCTCTGCAATTTTCGCGATGTAGGATGGGACAAATAAATAGCCTAGGTAGAGCTCTGGTCTAAAACTATACCTTCCATGCGTATAAATTATACATAAAAACGTTACTTGTTGTTTGGAGGAGGACATAAGACGAATACCCTGGTTCTGTTGTGTAAGAAGACCGGTGTAATACATGATTTTTCATATAGAATGATCGTGAAAAAAGCACATTTCGAGAAGAATTTGTATGTCTTACTAGGTAAGCCTCGTTTTGTCCTAAAACTGTTAGATGTAGGTGTGCTGTGTTGTAAGCCTATGGTTTTCATATTAAAATGATCGATCTGTGGGTCGCTTTGCCGTATAAAGGGTTAGAGTTGGATCTAATGTGTTGTAATTTGGTGTAGCACCGTGGCGACCGAGTTAGACGCATTCTAAGTTTCTTCCCTCTGTGGAAAGAGCCTTTTACTCTTCTACGGTGTATATAGAGCACCATTATGAGGTGTTTGCTGTAGGTCAAAAGATCTGTAGGGGGGATCAAGTGTGTTGATGAGCAGTACAACGTCAAAGGAGTCGTACAACCTCGCGATGTATTTGGATTTAAATAGGTCTCCAGCTACAGTATTACGGGTCTGTTTTACCTTAAAAAACACGGGGGATGGATGTGGGTCTGGTATTTTTTTTTTTTCTGTAGCCCCGTGCATTTTTCGCGAGGCAGGATGTGGCATATGAACAACCTAAAGGAGCGCTGGTCTAAACTTTACCTTCCGTGCATATAAATTACATATACAAACGTTACTTGTTGTTTAATGTAGAACATAAGACGAATGGTATTGGGTCTGTTTAGTACGAATATTGGTGGAGCACGTGGTTCTTCGTATAGAATGATCATGCAGAAAGCACACTTCGCGTATTATTTGAGCGTCTTACTAGGTGTGGTTCGTTTTGTCCTAAAAAGGTTTAGATGTTAATGTTTTGCGTTGTATGCCTGTGGTTTGATGTGAAAATCATCCATCTGTGGGTCGTTTTGTCCTAAACAAAAAGGATTAGAGTTGGATCTAAGGTGTTCTAAGTTGTTGTAGCACAGTATCTAGGTTGCTTCCATCTGTGGAAAGAGCCTTTCACTCTTCTGCTGTGTATATAGACCAACTTTAAGAGGTGTTTGCTGTTGGTCCTAAGATATGTAGGGGAGGGATTCAGTGTGGAGAGGATCGCTCCAACGTCGTTGTGATTACCTAAAATATGTAGTAATTTGTATCTGTAACAGCTATTTGTTGTGAAGACATAGCTTTTCGTGTAGAACGTTTCGGTTTTACAGGACTATGGATACAGGAGAAAATACCTGAAGATAGGTTATATGTCAGAAGATCACTGCTTCGATTGTTCGACTATCTGTTAGTTGGTCAGTTATCGGAGATGTACTTCTGTGCTGTTCTAATTTACAGCTAAGCATGCGTTCGTTTAAATCGATGTTGTGCGATACGTTGGTGTATGTACTAGAGTTTGACTTTGAGACTGTCTTTATTGTGTGTCGATGTTGCTTTAAGAGCGAAGGTATTGCTGTGACAATTCGTTGGTTTTTTTTAATTATTATTCTTATGGCTGTTGACAGAAGTAATGTAATATTCTTTCTTCGTAAAAATAGGTGTGCCGCGGCGGATTAGCCGCGCGTACCGGAGCGCCGTGTTGCGGTGCGCGCTGCCGTCCGCCGTCGGGGGTTCGAATCCCCCCTCGGGCATGGTTGTTTGTGTCGTCATTAGTATAAGGTAGTACATAAGTAGTTTGTAAGTTTAGGGACTGATGACCCCGTAGTTAAGTCCCATAAGCTTAACAAACATTTGAACATTTTTGAAAAATAGGTGTCATGTATTCGTAATTTGGTGCGGGCGATGTTTCTTGGCTTGTGCCAAATACCGATCTCGATCTGTTTAGTCGTACAGTTCGCTGCAACTTGTAGATGTTCTACACTTATTGACTGTATATTGATACTCAGTAGTATGGTTATGTCTTAGGGCTTGGGCTGTTTACGAATGGACGTCTCTCGGTGGCGTAACGGAGATGTTTGCGGCGGTAAATTATTGTTCTTTTTCGATCTAGAAGCATTGATTTCCGTAAATCCTATGGTTAGGTGATTTAAAGCTGGGTAGTTACCTACGATGGGAGGTGCGTTTAATCGTGCGTTTTGTCTCTAAAGGAATGCTCTTGACATTCGATAATAATTTTCGGGTGTTTGTAGGTTGGATTTGACTATTGTTACAGCCTTACAGGGAGTTGAGTTGTAAAGCAGAGGCATCGCTTAGTTGTAGATGCACGCAAAGAAACAAAGTGTAATGGTTGTACTTTGGATGCGGTGTATTCATGTCAACTGTTAGTGTTGCTTACGATGCTAATGGATGCCTACTGCTAGCGTTGTGGCAATGTTTGTGGTGAAAAATTGTTGCCGCGGTGGAGTAGCCGAGCGGTCTAAAGCGTCTCGCTGCGGAGCGCGCGGTTGCTCGCCGTGGAGGTTCGAGTCCTCCATGGGGCATGGGTGTGTGTGTGTTGTCCTTAGGTTAGTTTACCTAGGTTTAAGTAGTTTGTAAGCTACGGACTAATGACCACGCAGTTTGGTCCGATAGATTTACAAACATTTTTGAAAAATTGTTGTTCTTCGGTCGAGAATCATATCGTTCGACAAATCTCAGATAGTTTAGTGTCTTGGATGCATCTTGCTAGCGTTGCGGTTGTTTTGCGGTGCTCAATTATTGTTCTTCGGTCGAGAAGCATCGAATTCAATAAACCCTTTGGTTAGGTGATTTAAAGCTGGGTAGTTACCTTCTGTCGGAGGCGTGTTTAATAGTTTGTTTGGTCTCTAAAGGACTGCTCTTAACGTTCGATAAAATTTTGGGTGTTGTATTAGTTCGAAATGGTCTAGACTATTTTTTTCGTTGTTAGTTGTAAGGATTATATATATAAATATAAGAAAATAGCTTGTTGTTGATCTGGATCGTTCCTTGTTAGCTGTTCTATGTGTATCAGTCATTATTACGATGTAATTGGGTGTGTTACAGATGTTTATCGGGAGTATTGATTTGTTAGAAGGTGGAATACGATGACTGTTTGTGCTCTAGTGATTAGTGATTGTCAAACGTACGAAGTATGTGGTCTAGTGGTTGGTTGGTTGGGTGTTTAAAGGGGACTAAACTACCGGGTCATCGGTCCCCTCATGTGTGGTCCAGTGACTGATAGAATTTTTTCTAGAAACACTGTCTGGTGGAGTATGTAATTCAAAAAGGTGCATGATCAATCGGCTAGATGTTCGGAAAGGATCCACCAACGACGCAGAGTTACCGAGTTGTCGTTTGCTAGTTAGTTTAGAACGTTAGTAGAAAACAGCTGGGATGGTTAGATCCTTTTGCTGTAGTTCAGTCGTTGAGTTGGAGATGGTTGTTGTTACATAGAGTGTTGTATGCTAGTTGGGGTAGAAATTAAGTAAAAAGTGTTTTAAATATGCGCTACAGGTTCTGTTTCCAGTTGTGGATGATGTTGTGTTGCGATAGAGCTCTAAAGAAGTCGCTTTACGATTATGTCCTTAAAACTTTGCGCTGTGTACGTTAGGAAGTATTGCCTGTTTGATCGTGTGTTAGTGGTGTTTAATTTACGAGTGGTGTGCGATGGTAAATTATTTCTGATCTTTTAACTTATGCATGCGTAGTAAATTCGACAAGTTCGTCATGGAGATAAGGCTAAGTTACCATCTCCCCTACCTGGTGGCGGTGTTGTGAGAGCACTCGGAATACTGGAGAAACTCAGCAAGGAGACACTGGAGAACATCTCGAGGAAATCATTTGGCTGTACCTTATATAGTGGGGCGGGCCGATGTTAAACTAAATCTCCATCTTCGTGTTGTTGGGCATCCCACGTGATTTCGCAGTGATTATTTTATTTAACAAACTGGACATGTATAAGTACTTAGTATCCACCCATTACTTTCACTTGGAAGGAGGCTGTATAGCGCAGTTCGAATCGATTGGCGTCGAATACATTTATTTGACGAATCATGAGTTCTGGTGTCGATAAAATTACCGGTAGTCACCTGATCTATTTTATAACAGGCGTTTGCGGGATCCTTTTATCTTTGCGTTTGGCATTACGAGACTGGACGTTCCAATATACACTTAAGGACTAGATCGGGAATTGGGACAGCCAATATTTACAAAGTGCAGCCCTTGCTGTGTGTCATTCCCAGCCATTCCTTAGAGAGCAGTTCTTGTGCTGTGTTTTTCTGGGTTAATAACACTGATTATTGACTGGTGTGTCCGTAAATCTAGCGCACTCTGGGACGTTTGCGGTCTTATGCGATTGTTGATTGCGATTGCATGGTAATGCGTAGAAATATTATGATCGATGTCCCGTTTTCCTGCGTTGTGTGCTGTCGTTTGTGCTCTAAGGCGCACTACTTTCGTCTTTAAACGTTTTTGTTTGTGTAATACTAATCCGAGAGAGAGGATGATAGTGCATACGCCCTCGTTGATGAATATTTTGGCCTCTAGAGGGTCTACTAAATTTTGCTGAGTCTACTATTATTATTAGGGTGGGTCTTCTATCATCGCCTGTACTTTGACATAGTGCTTCGAAATATGCGAGGTTTGTTGGTTATAAATTTTCTGGTGTGTAGGTTAGCATCTTCGTTTGCGGAAGACCGCTACTTTAAAAAAATAAATTCGAGCTCGGTTTAGTGGAATGAAAAAACATCACAGGAAAACAACTTGGAGTAGGAATTTTTGAGGGTAAAGGGCTGATCGATCTTGTTCTGAAAATCTGTGTTGCATTGGACAGTTATAGTACTACCTCGGTTCCGTGGTTAATGTATTGTCGAATAAGGGTGTTGTTAGGCCAATACTTTTGACAAAAATAAAGTTTAGTGTAGACTGTCGGAAATCGGAAAATTATTTATCGTATTTTTTTATTGTGATTCTCCGTTGCACAATAGGGTTTAAATGTCTTCTGGGGCGCTGGAATATCGATATTTGTCCTGTTGTAAAGAATCGTTTGCCGGCCGCGGTGTCCGAGGTGACTGAGGCGCTCCAGTCACGGTCAGCACGGCCACTACGGTCGGGGGTTCGAATCCCCCTCGGGCATGGATATTTGTGCCGTCCTAGTTCGTAAGTAGTTCATAAGTAGTTTGTACGTTTAGGGACTGATGACCCCGTAGTTAAGTCCCATAAGCTTTACAAATATTTGAATATTTGAAAGAATCGTTTGCATTGTAACAGGACATAGAGATTCCTTAGATGGGTATACGCAGGAGGTGGAATTAAACTACCCGAATTCTCGGAATTGTCGGAAGGCGTATAAAACCGTGCAAACGTTCAAATGTTTGTATAGTCTAAGGGACTTAACTACGGGGTCATCAGTCCCTAAACTTACAAACTACTTATGAACTAAGGCTAAGGACGGCACAAATATCCATGCCCGAGGGAGGATTCGAACCCCGACCGTAGTGGCCGGCTATAAAACCGTAAAAGTGGTGGTTTACGGGAAGAAAACTTATGTGGGAGACAGCGATGCGTCGATCTAAGGAACTGTTGGTTTGTTTCGGAAAGAATTATGTGTATTGTAACAGGCTACGAAGGGAGTATTAAATTCCAGAACGTGATAATTTTAAGTTCGACTGGTATGATTTGCACGAGAGAGAGAGAGGGTTGTCGTTAGATGTGGCTTGTATGTGAAAGCATATTTGCTTTTTTTTTTTTTCTTTTTTTAACATTTAGCATCTGCTTATTTTATGTAGCCTGTCGAGAGAGCGCTCTGCGTTCTGGACGATTGTTAACGGTGCTTTCAGATGTATATTTAGACGCACTCTTAACAGTCTGGTGCTCACTGACAGAGCGGCTTTCGCTGTTCTGTAAAATGCCTTGTGTGTTGGAAATCATTAGTTTCTATGCAGACGTTGTGCTAGATGTTATTGCCGATTTATGACATTTCCACCAGTAAATAGGAATTTTTTTTATAAACAATATGTCGTCTTCTGCTGCTGTTGTTGTTTTATCGAAAGAGTGGTTGACATACAAGTTTGTGGCGATTGTTGCCGTTACATTCCGTTCGATGGCTGTTGCTTGCATCGTCTAAACGAAGAGATACATTTATGTTGCTTGTAGATCAAAGGTTGCGGTCGAGTTCCCAAACGGACCATTTATTTACTTTTGGTTAGTCCCGAAAGTTTGACTCTGGCTAGAATTGTTTTTGGATATCGAAAGAGTATATGTTAATATGGATACGTAAGTTTGTGGCGTTCGTTACCGTTTATTATCTAACCTGCGCTATTATTAAACACATCTGCCGGCTGTTGTATTTGTAGTGCATGCGAAGAGCATGGAGAGAGATGGGAGTGTATACACATCGATAAATTCTTACTTGCAAATTTTGCATACAAGTTTTAATATTTTACTACAAGCTGTAGTATACGGTTATTTTTTTCTCCAGAGACAAACTAAACAATATTGTTCTAAATGTTTAAAATTGTTTTTTAGCATTACACCGAAATTCTTGTTAAAATACATACGAAAAACAATATGGTAGCTTTATTTTTCCGATAATAATAAACGGCGGAAATTGTTACATAGATTGTCAAAATTAAAAATTTTATATGCGACATAGAACAGCTAACAAGGAACGATCCAGATCAACAACAAGCTATTTTCTTATATTTATATATCTAATCCTTACAACTAACAACGAAAAAAATAGTCTAGACCATGTCGCTGCAGAGTGGAAGTTTCATTCTTCAAACATCCCTTAGGCTGTGGCTAAGCCATGTCACCACCATACCCTTTCTTCCAGGATTGCTAGTCTTGCAAGGTTCGCAGGAGAGCTTCTGTGAAGTTTGGAATGTAGTAGGTGAGGTACTGGCGGAAGTAAAGTTGTGAGGTGGTATCGTGAGTCATGTCGGGACTGCTTAGTCGGTAGAGCGCTTTCCCGTCAAAGGCAAAATCCCAGGTTCGAGTCCCGGTTCTGGCACGCAATTTTAATCTGCCAGGAAGTTTCCCCACTATGCATTCCTGCAGCTATAAGGGAGCACAGAAGATAAATGGATTCAAGTAAATTAAATTAAAAGACCATACAACACAAAGCATTCTTGCAGCTAAAAAGATAAAAGAAGGAGGACATATTCAGGTATTATACTTGTTTATTATTATGGCTACTTACCTTATTTCTCAAGAGGTTACAACTGCAACAATATTGCGTTTTAAATGATTTTGTTACTTACCTCTGCTCTCTCGAGGTTACAACAGAGATGAGTTATTTACAGTTTATGTGGGGAATCAAAACAAAATTGATGGAAACATAACAAATATAGTGGTTCATTTGAAGACCTAACACCACTATGTGTACTTGCATTCTCAAAGATGAAGAAAAGCTTAACTGAAGTACATTTAATTTTGGTTTATAAGGTTAATTGTCTTCATTCTCAAGAAGTGGGACCTGAGAAGTGATACTTGCAGTTTATGTGGGACTCGATGTAGATCTAATGGAAATAAAACAAGTGTAATAGCATCTTTGATGACTAAACGCCACTATACATAGCCTACCTGCACTTTTATGATGCAAGAAGGAGGACATATCCCAGTAAATAACATTTTTTAATTTTGTGGTTACTTACCTCGGTTTTCAAGAATTTGCAACTGCAACAAAATTGGATGGTTTTCATTTTGCTACTTACCTCCTTTCTCAAGAATTCGGAACTGAGAAATGTTACTTGCCATTGATATGGGGATCAATATAAAACTAACAGAAACACAATTAATTTACTGCCATCTTTGAAGCCCAAACACCACTATGCATAGTTGGATTCATAAGAGATAAAAGAAGAATGATATTTTCAAGTATATTACATTTTTATTTTTTCGGTTCCTACTGAAATTCTCAAGAAATTGCAACTGAGAAGTGTTACTTTCCATGTAAGTGGAAATCTGTACAATACTAATGGAAAGAAACCACCTATAGTGCCAAGCTTGAAGACAAAAACCCACGTGCACTTACAGCTGTAAGCGATAAAATAAGAGAGATGTATTCAAGTGAATAAAATTTTGATTTTTTGGATACGTATTTGCGTTCTAAAAAAGTTCCAACTGATAGATTTCTTTGCAGTTGATGTGAGAATCAGTATTGGACTAATGGAAATACAACAATTATAATGTCTTGTATGAGTTACACACACCACTATGTGTATTTGCAGGTATAATAGGTAAACGAAGAATGATGTATTCCAGTACATTACATTCTGAATTATTATTTTTAATATTCCATTCTCAAGAAGTTGAAACTGTGATCAGTTAGTTTGAAGTTTATGTCGGAATTAATATAGAACTAATGATAACACAAGAACTCTTGTAGCAAATATAGATCTAGTGTCATGTTTGAAGACCAAACACCACTATGTATACTTGCAGCAAAAAGATAAAATAACTAGGACACATTCAAGTAGATTACATTTTTTATTATGTTTACTTACCTCAGTTCTCAAAAATTTGTAACTGCAACAAAATTGCATTTTTATTCATTTTCTTACTTACCTCCAGTCTCAAGAATTTGCAAATGAGATACGTTACTTCCCTTTTATGTGGGAATCAATACAAAACTAACAGAATCACATGTAATTTACTCTCACGTTTGAAGCCCAAACAGCAGTGTGTCGTTGGAGCTTTAAGAGATAGAGAAGAAAGATGTATTCAAGTAAATTTAATTTTCTTTTATATGGTTACTTAACAGCATTCTTAAGAATATGGTATTGAGAAACGTTACTTACCCTTTATGTGGAAGTCAATCTAATGCTATTGGAAACGTAGCAAATACAGTGGCACATTTGAAGTCGAAATACTACTCTGCGCACTTGCAGCTACAAAGTAAAAAAAAAAAAAATTAAAAAAAATTCAAGTACATTTCATTTTGTTTTATAGGTTACTTACCTTACTTTTCGCAATCAGTTCTATATTGTGCACCAATATACAACTAATGGATAACCAACTAGTATTGTGGCAGATTTGAAGACCAAACACCAGTATGCATAATGAAACTTTCACTCTGCAGTGGAGTGTACGCTGATGTAAAACTTCTGGCAGATTAAAATTGTGTGCCGGTACCGGGAGTCGAACCTGGCACCTTTGCCTTCTGCGGGCTAGCGCACTACCGACTGAACTATCCAGACACGACTTACGACGCCGCCTCACAACTTTACTTCGGTCAGTACCTCGCCTCCTACTATCCACACTTCACAGAAGCTCTCCTGCCAACCTTGCAAGAATAGCACTCCTGAAACAAAGGATATGGTGGAGACATGGCTTAGCTACAGCCTAAGGGATGTTTCCAGAATTAAACTCTCACTCTGCATCAGAGTGAGCGCTGATATGAAACTGCAGAAACTGTCGTATCAGCGCACACTTCGCTGCAGTGTGAAAGTTTCATTCTGGAAACTTCCCTTAGGCCGTGGCTAAGCCGTGTCTCCACCATATCCTTTCTTCCGGGAGTGCTAATCTTGCAAGGTTCGCAGGAGAGGTTCTGTGAAGTTTGAAAATTAGGATGTATGGTACTGGCGGATGTAAAGTTGTGATGTGTAGTCGGGATGGCTTAGTCGGCAAGCGTACCACTTGTAATGATTCATTATGTTAATTTTTGGAGAGCTTGAATCGTATGATCCGCGCCATCAGCCGGGCGCCATGGCTCAGCGCGCCCGGTCAGGGGACTCAATGCCGTCTGTAATAAAAAAGCTGAGCCAAATATGCAACGAACAACCACTACAAACTGCACAACGACCGCAAAAACATAGATCTACCTGAAGAATTAAAAAAAAAAAAAAAAAAAGAAAAAATGGTCGGTAGAGCACTTGCTCGCGAAAGTCAAAGGTCCCAGGTTCGAGTCCCGGTTCCGGCACGCAATTTTAATCTGCCAGGAAGTTTCATATCATCGCACGCTGCGCTGCAGAGTGAAAGTTTTATTCTGGAAACATCCCTTAGGCTGTGGCTAAGCCATGTCTCCACCATATCCTTTCTTCCAGGAGTGCTAGTCTTGCAAGGTTCGCAGGAGAGCTTCTGTGAAGTTTGGAATGTAATAGGTGAGGTACTGGCGGAAGTAAAGTTGTGAGGTGGTATAGTGAGTCGTGTCGTGAATGCTGAGTCGGTAGAGCGCTTTCCCGTGAAAGGCAAAATCCCGGGTTCGAGTCCCGGTTCCGGCACACAATTTTAATCTGCCAGGAAGTTTCACCACTATGCATTCCTGCAGCTATAAGGGAGCGCAGAAGATAAATGAATTTAAGTAAATTACATTTTGATTTTTTCCTTACTTCTGTTCTCAATGTATCATGTATCATGTGAGAGTCAGTATTGCACTAATGGAATGACAACAAGTCTATTGGCACATATGAGTACCAAACACCACTATGTGTCCAGAATGAAACTTTCACTCTGCAGCAGAGTGTGTGCTGATATAAAACTTCATGGCAGATAAGAATTGTGTGCCGGGAACGGGACTGGAAACTGAGACCTTTTCCTTTCGCGGGCAAGCGCTCTACAGACTGAGCTATCCCGACACGACTCACGATGCCGCCTCACAACTTTACTTCCGCCAGCACCTTGCCTCCTAATTTCCAAACTTCACAGAAGCTCTCCTGCCAACCTCGCAAGACTAGAACTCCTGGAAGAAAGGATATGGTGGAGACATGGCTTAGCCACAGCCTAAGGGATGTTTCCAGAATTAAAATCTCACTCTGCAGTGGAGTGTGCGCTGATTTGAAACTGCAGAGTGAAAGTTTCATTTTGGAAACATCCCTTAGGCTGTGGCTAAGCCATGTTTCCACCATATCCTTTCTTCCAGGAGTGCTAGTCTTGCAAGGTTCGCAGGAGAGCTTCTGTGAAGTTTGGCATCTAGTGGATGAGGTACTGGAGTAAGTAAAGTTGTGAGGTGGTATCGTGAGTCGTGTCGGGATAGCTCAGTCGGCAAGCTGGACCTGAGAAGTGATACTTGCAGTTTATGTGGGATGCGATGTAGATCTAATGGAAACAAAACAAGTGTAATGCCATCTTTGAAGACCAAACAGTAATATACATACCTACACTTTAATGATGCAAGAAGAAGGAGATATCTATGTAAATAACATTTTTAATTTTGGTATCTTACCTCGGTTCTCAAGAATTTACAACTGCAACAAAATTCAGTTGTTATTCATTTTCTTACTTACCTCCTTTCTGAATAATTTGGAACTAAGAAATGTTACTTGCCATTGATGTGGGAATCAATATAAAATTAATAGGAACACAATTAATTTACTGCCACGTTTGAATCCCAAACACCACTATGCATAGTTGGAGCTGTATGTGATAAAAGGAGTATGATATTTTCAAGTAAATGACATTTTTATTTATTTAGATTCCACAACAGTTCTGAAGAAGCTGCAATTGAGAAGCACTACGTTCATGTCATTGGAAATGAATACAATACTTATGGAAACAAAACACATATAGAGCCATGTTTGAAGACCAAATACCATGTGTACTTGCAGCTTAATGAGATCAAAGAGACATGTATTCCATAAAATAACACTTTAATTTTTATGCATAAATATATCCGTTCTCAAGAATTTCCAACTGATAAATTTATTTGTGCTTGGTGTGAGAATCAATATTGGACTAATGGAAACACAGCAAGTCTAGTGGAATGTATAAGTACCAAACACCACTATGTACATTTGCATCTACAATAGGTAAACGAAGAATGATGTATTCCAGTACATCATATTTTGAATTATTATTTTATCTACTTCCATTTTCAAGAAATTCAAACTAAAAGGTGTACTTGACTTTTATGTGCAAAATAATATAGAACTAATGGTAACACAAGAAGTCTTTTAGCAAGTATAGTTCTAGTGTCATGTTTTAAGACCAAACATCACTATGCATACTTGCAGCAAAAGATGAAATAAATAGGTCACATTCAAGATAAATAACATTTTTATTATTATGGTTACCTCAGTACTCAAGAATTAAAAACTACATCAGAATCGCATTTTTATTCATTTTGTTACTTACCTCCTTTTTCAATGTTTTGGAACTGACAAATTTTACTTGCCATTGATGTAGGAATCAATATAAAACTAACAGAAACACAATAATTTACTCCCACATTTGAATCCCAAACACCACTGTGCATAGTTGGAGCTATAAGAGATAAAAGGAGAATGATATTTTCAAGTATGTTATATTTTAATTTATTTGGTTCCTACTTCAGTTCTCAAGAAGTTGCAACTGTGAAGTGTTACTTTCCATGTAAGTGGAAGTCAATACAATACTAATGGAAGTACACGACCTATAGTGTCGTGCTTGAAGACCAAACACCACCATGTATACTTGTTGTAAAAAGATGCAATAAGTAGGACGCATTCACGTAAATTACATTTTTATTATTATGGTTACTTACCTCAGTTCTCAAAAAGTTTCAACAGCAACAAAATTGCGTTTTTATTCATTTTCTTACTTACCTCCACTCTCAAGAATTTCCAACTGGTTACTTACTTCCATCTTCAGAAAGTTGCAACTGAGAGGTGTTGTTTGAAACGGATGTGGGAATCAATATAGAACTAATGGAAACAACACGTCTTGTGGTATGTTTGATGCCCCAACACCATTATGCATACTTGGAGCTACAAGAGACAAAGAAGAAAGATGTTTTCAAGTAAATTACGTTTTCATTTATATGGTTACTTACCTCCATTCTCAAGAAGGTGCAACTGACAAGAGTTACTAACCTTTATATGGAAAGGAACAGAAAACTAGTAGGAACATAACAAATATAGTGGCACATTTGAAGGCCAAACACCTCTGTGCGTACTTGCAGCTACAAGCATAAAAGAAGAAAGGCATATTCAACTAAACTACAATTTCATTAACTTGCTAACTTACCTTAGTTCTTACAAAGTTACTCCTGAGAACTGCTACTTGGATTTTAAATGTAAATCAATGTAAAACCATAGGAAACACCACTAATGTAGTGGCGTATTTGAAGGCCAAACACCACTATACATACTTACAGCTACAACGCTTAAAAGGATAAAGATGTATTCGAGCATATTACATTACGATTTCTTTGATTACTTACTTCCGTTCTGAAGAAGTTGCAACTGAAACGTATTACCTGCAGCTTATGTGGCAATCAGTAAAGAACTAATGCAAACACAACAAACCTAATGGCATGTTTGAAGACCAAACACCACTCTGTGTGTTTGGTACTAAAAGAGATAAATGAAGAAAGATGTAATCAAATAAACTACGTGTTGATTCATTTGGTTGGTTACTTCTGATCTCAAGAAGTTTCAACTGAGAAACTGAGAGGTGTTAGTTGCTGTTTATGAGGGAATCGATATAGGACTAATGGAACAATACAAGTCTTGTGGCACGTTTGAATATCAAACACAACTATGCATACTTGCTGCTAAAATGATAAAATAGGAAAGACATATTCAATTAAATTACATTTTCATTTATTTGATTACTTCCCTCCATTCTCAGTTACAACTGAGAAGTGTTACTTGCCTTATATGTGATAATCAATCCACAAATAATGGAAACACAACAAACCTAGTGGCATGTTTGAAAAGAAACACCACTATGCATACTTGCAGCTAAAAAAATAAAGAAAGAAATACTTATTCAAATAAATCAGATTTTCATTTATATGGTTACTTACCTCCATTCACAATAAGTTATGACTCAGGAGTGATACTTGCAGTTTATGTGGGAATCAATAAAAAACTAATGTAAACACAACAAATCTTGTGGCACATATGAAAATCAAACACCACTAAACGTACTTGCAGCTAGAAAACTGAAGAAGTGTTTTTAGTAAATTACACTTTTATTTACAGTTTGTATAGGTTAGAAGTAGTCTGATTGATACCAGACGTGCTTTGCTTTATTTCAAAGCATCTTTGGTGGTCAACTGTACAGGAAGTATATATATATATATATATATATGTGTGTGTGTGTGTGTGTGTGTGTGTGTGTGTGTGTGTGTGTGTGGTTTTCATTGAATTCGATCATGAATGGTTCGCATGTTATGGGTTTATTTCTTTCTGAATAATTTCAGTATTGAGATTACACACGTTTTTATGTTGCATTTGTCATATTTTTGTAGCCCTCACATTATCACTTATGCTGTCACTTTATTATCATTTAAACTTTTTGTGAAACTCGTCTTTTATGGAGCGTGGTGGGATGAGTGTGTTCTTTGTATTGTTTTTATTTATCGTCTGTATGTATGTGAACTTTGGCTTGCATTGTGAGATGCATGCATATTTTGTTTCTGTCCAAATAGGCATCTGCTACCATTGTGTGTGTGATGTTCTGACTTTATTGAGTGTGTGTTTAAGAATATGATTTTAGTTCAACTAGCAATGGTTTCAGAGTGTATGTGTGTGTGTGTGTGTGTGTGTAAGGGGTGGTTGTTGTTTTTATGTGAGGATATTGTTTTGTGGTTTTCACAGAAGAAAGATTTGTCTTTGTCTCCTATGTGGTTATTCGTTTAAATAACGTTTGGTTGCTGATGTTTACTTGGTTCAAATGTTTGTAGAACTTATGGGACTTAACTACGGGGTCATCAGTCCATAAGCTTACAAACTACTTATGAACTAGCTAAGACTAATGACGGCACAAATATCCATGCCCGAGGGGGGATTCGAACCCCCGACCGTAGTGGCCGTGCAGAACGTGACTGAAGCGCCTCAGTCCCCTCGGCCACCGCGGCCGGCGTTTGCTTGGTCATTTAATAGGTGTATCTGTACTATTATTGCTTTTTGAATCTGCAAGTTCTCTTTGATGATTAGGTGATTTTTTTGTTGTTACTAAATTTGACTATTTTCATGTTTGCTTCTATCATGGTAGGACAGTGTTTTCTTGCCTAAGGTGTTCTGCAAAAGTTAAATGGCTGCCGTATTTCTATGATCGTTTGTGTTCTTTATATCGTGTTTCAAATGTCCTGTTGGTCTGTCCTTGATATATTGCATCACAATTGTTACATTGGAACTGGCAAATACTGGATTGCTGTCAAACGTCAGTGCATTCGGAGTTTGTTAGACAACAGCTAGTCTACATCTATATAAGTACTCTGCAAGTCACAATGAAGTGTTTGGCAGAGGGTTCATCGAACTGCTTTTGTGGTATTTCTCTACAGTTCCATTTCCCAATAGCTCAAAGGGAAAAGAAAAAGACCGAAATCTTTCAGTTATCGATCTGATTTCTCTTATTTAACTCTGATATTCTTGTCTCCTGGTGTAAGTGGATGCTATCAAATATTTGCAGAGCACCATTGTCCTACCGCCATAGAAGCAGATATGCAATTAGTCAGATTTAGCTGTAAGAAACAACTCCTAATTCCCCAAGAGAACTTATAAATTCAAAAAGCAATAATAGAAAATAAACACATATGAAATGACCAAATAAACATCAGCAACCTAACGTTATTTAAACTAATAAAACACATAGTAGACTAAGACAAAGCTCACCTCCCAAAAACCCACCACATAATACAACTACATACAGAAACTACAACTCCTACACACACACACACACACACACACACACACACACACACATACACATACATACATACGGACCTTCAGTTGTTCAACTAAAATCATATTTATAAACTCGCACACAATAAAGTCAGAACATCACACGCAGATTGCTAGCATATGCCTATTTTCACAGAAACAAAATATGAACACTTCTCACAATGGGAGGCAAAGAACTTATAAGCTAGTTAACACAATTACCGACGATAAATAAAAACAAAACAAAAGAAAATTCATCCTGGCAGGCTATAGAAATGACAAGTTTTTGGCAACTACCACAAAAAAAAAAAAAAAAAAAAAAAAAAAAATAGAGTGATAACTTAAGTGGCCAAGTGAGTTCTACAAAAGACACATAAAGAAGGAAACATAAAACGTGAGTAATCTAAAAAGTCAATTTTATTTCCAATAAAATAAACCCATAGTGTGAGAACCTTTCATGATGGAATTAAGTAAAAACCGCACAAAAATGTAAAACAAAAAATATTTCCTGTACCGTTGAGCACTGAAGATGCTTTTAATTAAAGTGAAACGTATCAGGTCTGAAGCGGACTAATTACTACAGTTGCAAGAGATGGTAATCTAAACTATACAAACTGTATAGCTGCAACTGTGGAGAAGGAGACCAAAAACAAAGAACCATGTTCATTTTGATTTATTTGGATACTTAACTGTTTCTCCTTAACTCCTAACTGTTATTTAGAAATACTAATGTAGGCTTAAAACTGTTTTACGATGATATTTACGACAGCGAATATTGAATACTTAGGGTAACAAAATGTAAAGCTGTTTTTATATTAATCGGAAAATTAAAAGATTCAGGTGTATCTGCAATCCAAATCAGTTAACCACACTTCACTTTATTACGAAATATCAGTGTAGTTGCGGAAAAAATAACTGATAGCCTAAAACTTATGAGAGTGAGGGTTGTGTTACCACTGAAGGTAAAGCAGTCAACAATCCGAAGATTGGTTTGGAGGTGGTATGCCGTTGCCTTCCTCCGACCTTCGAACTGACTTACCCAGGCAGTTATAGGGGGACCTACAGTTTAACGTGCGTTCCAAACCACGGTGCTACTCGGTATTTTCCACATGAACTGCCAGAGGTGAAAGAAGTGGAAAGTGACAGATAAAAATCCTAGGACCTGGCGGGGATCGAACCCTGTACCTTTGGATTTGTAGTCTTGCACTCTACCACTGTGCAACCAAGGCGCACGTGTTATCACTATAAATTAAAAATTTGACAAACTAATGATTTTTTTAAAGGATAGTCTAGAATAACACAGTTAACAAATGTCAAATGTGTTTTTGAAACCTAGTAACCGTATGCCAAATAGGCAATCTTAGCTGCCAAATTCCAGACATGAGAATTGTCGATGGAGCACTTGAAAGTTTCTTCTTGCTACGATTGCACTGAGTAAAATATTTCAAATTTTCCTTCATCAGGGTGTGAAAGGTTTATTTCGACATGTAACCAATGACAAATTAGAAAAGTAATATTTTAACTGGTGTTTTCAGTGTCGGCTGCTCTTTAGGTGCTGTAATCATACATCATAGACATATGAATATTTTGTGCCAGGAGTGGGATTCGAACCTGGGATCGCCGGCCGCGGTGGCCGAGGTGACTGAGGCGCTCCAGTCACGGTCAGCACGGCCACTACGGTCGGGGGTTCGAATCCCCCTCGGGCATGGATATTTGTGCCGTCCTAGTTCGTAAGTAGTTCATAAATAGTTTGTAAGTTTAGGGACTGATGACCCCGTAGTTAAGTCCCGTAAGCTTAACAAACATTTCGAACCTCGGATCTCCTGCTTACTGTGATGTGGCGCTAAGCCTTTGCAGTAACCCAGGCAAACGAGCCTATCAAGGATTAACCGAGCACATACTCCGTCCAAACCAAACTGTGATATGTCTTCCTAATGTATTCCACAGCTCACAGCAGACTGTATTCCCGCCCGGAACCCGCTCCTGGTGTGCATCCTCGCTGAAATAAGCATCATACCTCGCCAAGGTGGATTACAAACAAGAGTTGCAGCGTCTGTTCTTTGGGACATGTCTAATATTACAGGTGGCGCTATGTGATGCTGCAGAGGTTCTCAATACACAGTTTAACTAGGGTATTTCATCTCAGCTGCTCGTAGGTGTTGTAATCAAACAACTGGGGTAATGCTCTTTCCACAAGGCTTTTGGCAAACCTGACGTCATTTTCACGTCACATTCAGTATCGTACTTAGTATCAAAGACCGCGGAACTGCTGTCTACTTTCGTAAGCGTTCGATGTGGAGCCCTCTAAACGTTCAAGTTAGCACAAATTAAAGCAGTAGCTCATCCACGAATACACATTTTAAAACACCAGAACAATGAGGTTCTCTCGAAACCACATACGTATTAATCAAATTTGATGAAGCAAAATGACGAATACCTCATAATGGAGGTTGAACTTTACTTTAATTGAAGATTTTTTTCCTTTGTAGATATGTCGTAAAAGAACCAACCGTTTCTCAAATGTTCAAATGTTTGTAGATCTATCGGACCAAACTGCGTGGTCATCAGTCCGAAGCTTACAAACTACTTAAACCTAGGTAAACTAACTTAAGGACAACACACACACCCATGCCCCAGGGAGGACTCGAACCTCCACGGCGAGCAACCGCGCGCTCCGCAGCGAGACGCTTTAGACCGCTCGGCTACTCCACCGCGGCCCAACGGTTTATCGAAAGTTTTCTTATACAGACTACAGCTAGCCTAAGTTGAGCCCCTATCTTTTAATTCTTTTCTCAGAAGTATCTTCTCCATGCTGTTTATTCGGAGTGAGAATTTTTTACCTCGATAATCAACGAGTATTGAATACTTACTCGCATTTGCATGTTTCATACTTACTTTTTCAAAAAATGTTCAAATGTTTGTAAATCTTATGGGACTTAACTACGGGGTCATCAGTCCCTAAACTTACAAACTACTTATGAACTACTTACGAACTAGGACGGCACAAATATCCATGCCCGAGGGGGGATTCGAACCCCCGACCGTAGTGGCCGTGCAGACCGTGACTGAAGCGCCTCAGTCCCCTCGGCCACCGCGGCCGGCCTTGCTTTTTCAATTATTGGCAATGACAACCCGTTCCTGAAAGAGTACTATAAATTGTACCTAACATCAAATACGGCACATTGTATTACATAATACAAGTCATAAGTCATAAAATCTTTTACATTGGAAGGCGTGGGAGGGATGTTAGACAGTGAAATTGGAAGTGGCAAGACTAAAACCACAAATTTAATTTCACACCTCCTGCGTAATTCTCTCTCGTAACTATCATAATATTACGATAAATTTGAGGAACTACATATTTCTCAGTTTGTCGTTGCCTTCCTCTTTGCGTAAACATTCTACAAGACATTCTGCAAACGTGACGTTATTTTAACAAGCGACACCAATTCACAGCACTGAAGACAACGATAAGGCCCGGCGCACACTTGACGCAGCAGAGGCAGAGCAGAGGCAGAGGCGAGGCGCAGGGCCTCTGCTGGTCAGCGCACACTTGACGCAGCGCAGGCAGAGGAGGGCAGCGCAGCTTGCAAACAGCACGTGCTGCATGTCCACTGCAAACCTCTCGATGCAATTAGATTTAATTCCTGAATCTCCTTCAAAACTCAGTTAATTTGTGTGTGTGTGTGTGTGTGTGTGTGTGTGTGTGTGTGTGTATTCTGATAGAGTATAAGAGCACTGCAAGGTCTGTTCAGCAACAGGCGAAAGTGACGAATAAATGCTGAACTTCTCTGGTCCATGGAAGCTCATTTTAAGCTCTTGAGCTATTCCGACTAAACAGACGACAGTTTAAAGAGGGTCACATGCTGAATAAAAAGGACTTAAAAGAGAAGAAAAATAGTGTGTGACACGTCATACCCGCTAAAGAAAAATTTGGGATATGTTTTAGGAACTTAATTAAAGTCAGATTTACTTTTCTTTCATAATTCAGTGAAACAAGTGTCACAGCAAATAATTGAAAGAACCTTTATACAACTGACATATTTAATCACGATTGTGGCGCAATATTTACGATCAGAAACACTTTTCTTCTCGGTGAGACCTGGTATGCTTTTCACATGTCTTAGATTGAAAGATAATGATATGAAAAATTTTACAAATCATAGTTTCCTTGTTTAAATGCATTTGCACGCAAAGTGTTTCATTACTTAGGTCTTTATTCGTAGCTCTTCCATGCTCCTGAGTACTAAGATACTGCAGTTTGCTTTTTTCCTTCTTCTATGACGGCAGCTGTACATGACATGCAGTATTTTATTATATTGCATTCCTGCTTTGTCTCTGTTATCATTTCTAATGATAATTACCATCAGCAGCCATTATATTTGTTAGTAATTAGTGAAGCTAATGCTAATACTTTTGCAAATGTTGAATTTCTGAACGTAGTATAGAATTCAGGTTGAGAAATACTGACGAGACGTTTCTAGCATCATCTATGGTTTAGCAGTGAGCTGAAGCTCCACGAAGGGGTGGACATTGTGTTTCAAGAAATTGAAGAAAGTCCCTTCTGGTTTCGCCAAACTTATTATTCAGTAGTAACGGGAATTTTAGCTTATATAGAGCTTTCATGCTTGCCACAAAGTTTACTGAAACCAGGTACTATAGATCGTAAAAATACACAATCAGCATCTTCGGTTTATGAATCTCGGTGTCTTTCTATTTCAGTAAGTTGTTCGTTTGGGTCTGTATCGGCAACGTACGAAGAAGGGAGACACGAGGCAGCTCCGCACTCGGCACAGCAGGCGGCAACAGCCGCGCGTGTGCCGCGTAGCTGCAGACCGCGTAGCGTCAAGCGTGTATCTCGCGTATTTTCTCGAGAATCGAAAGAGATATAGCTCTCATTCCACCGTTAAAAACAATTTCGATATGTTGGCTACATTTCGTTCGCAGTAATGTATGGTGTAAAACGCACCAAACGCAAACTTGCCAGCGACTACTTTTTCCACTGCAAACTCTTAAAAATATGCGCGGCGTTGTACTATATTTTTTATTATAACAATAACTATGAACAATAACGAAAAGAAAACCTCCCCAATGTCATGCGGTGGCTTTTGCCTATATGATACATAAAAATAATTTTTTTCTAGTGAGTAGTTTCTGCAAAATCGATTGTGGAAGCTGCGTTAGCGCAAAACACGCACAAATAGGAAAATAGTATTTTTAATTTTTTTACGCAGAAAGTAAAAGTGTTACAAAGAAACTAAATACAGAGAAGGATGTAGCTTATATTCGTCTACATAAAACAATTTTTTTCGAAGCATATCGGATGACTTGAAATTTCAGTTTGCGACAGAGGTGGAACAGAGGCGCAGGAAACTGTGCGCCTCGGACAACCGGACAGAGGCGTGACCGAGGAAACGCCTGCCCTCCGCCTCGGCTGCGTTAAGTGTGCGCTGCCCCATTAGAAAGCATGCGTTACAGACGGACGGAGGCCTCGCCTCTGCCTCTCCTCTGCCTCTGCTGCGTCAAGTGTGCGCCGGGCCTAACAGGAGTCGAGGGCAGTTCCTGCGATGTTTGACACTGCGTGTGACGTCAAAATGACGTCACATCTACCGAAAGCCTTGTGGAAAGAGCATTAGCCGAAAAATCTGTACCATGGCCGGCATTTGAACCCGGGTCGTCCTGTTAACTAGACATTCGTGCTATACCCGTGCGCTATTGCAGCCACATGGGGTTGAGACCCCTGCTATGACTAGCCAAGCATGTTCCTCCTCCGACCCAAACTGTCACTTGTTCTACTTCCGCCACTGTACTCCATTGGCTCCCAGCAGGATCTGTATTCTCGGCCCTTGGACGCATCCGCACTGAAATAACGAACAAACCTCGACAAAGTGGGTTACAATTAAGAATTGCGGGGTATATTCATTCTTTCGGACAGCCATCTTGTTGACGTGGCGGAAATACAGGGCCTACTGCGAGCCATAGAGTATAATGGTCGAAGTAGCAGGACACATGGAAATTTGGGTCGGACAGGGTACGTGCTTGCAGAGGTATTTAGCCCGAGGGCTTGGAATGGCGCAGAGGCTTAGCGAACTTCCTCGTGAGCAAGAAAGAGTTCCTGGACACGAATCCTGGCCTTGGCAAAATTCAGTGGCGGCTCGTACAAAATTTGACCAGTGTGCTACAATATTACAAAAAATAAACAGGAAACAAAATATACTAAAATAAAAAGCACGACTTAAAATTGTTGTGATATTAGCTTCACCTAATGAACTAAGATCAAGTATGTTATTTATATTTTTATGATTTCCTTTATATTTTTTTATTAATGCATTAAGGTGCCTGAGGTCATTCCCTCCCACTGTACTCCACGCATCACTGTTCCCAAACAACAAACATGGAAAGCAAAAAAGTGCATTGCGAATATCACATCCGCAAATCCAACTGTTTTCATACACTTTCGTTCTAAATTTCCTCGTGTACTCACTTTTCTTGCCACCTCCATGCTGCTCGCACAGTACGTAACGCGCACTTTCACGAAGAAATACACCGCGAAACACTTCTTCAGCGAACGCACAAAGCGTGACCGACAATGGAAATAACGGAGCTCAGCAACATCCCCACCACGTCATCTGCGTTCTACACAAGCGACCAATCAAACTGCTTGGCTGCAAAGCGCAGTTTCACTCGCATGTTGGCTAAACATTGCTAATGTTGTTTGTGATTGAAGTTTTACGTCAAACACGTCAACCTTTATATGATTACCTTTAATTAAATACCAATTAATACTGTATTGACAGTAAGACCTTCAGGGTAATTTATAACGGCGTTGCCAACTGCATGTATTCACTACAGGTAGTAAATATAACGTTTAAAAATATTAATTTTATTTACAGAAATTAAAAATTTAGACTCAGAGGTATTTGAATACGAGCCTCACACAAGTAGGTTTGAGAGACAACGCACAAGACGCCTGAGCCAGCGCGCTATTTGACTCTGTATGCCGCAATATTCGTCATATACTATTCTTCCGCAACCGTTAACCGTTACACGCAGCGCGAAGAGAAATACTGATGTGGTGCTGCAGTCGGTTTCAGCACACATGAGTCGTCAGGCCTGACGTCACGTCTGCGCACGCGCACTAGCCAAGAGACGACTGCGCCGCCTCTCTGCGCACGTACCAGCGCGGCTGAATCCCACTTCAGCACACGGAGCTGGTTTCCAGCTATCGCGGCGACAGCGCTCCAAAATGCGTTTTCATCCTTATTACTAGCATTCTAATACGCATTGGAAGGGAATTGGAATAATTTTATTGTGATATCTGGCTCGCATTCCAAGAGAAAGTATGTAATTTTACAATGATTTCTCGCTTACATTCGAAGAGAAATGGCATATATTTACAGTGTGCTGCAGCACCTTAGCACATTATCACCAGCCGCCACTGGCAAAATTTTTCATTTGTCCACGTTTTACGATTATTACACCCTCGGGCAGCTGAGATTCGAAAACCTCAGTTAAAGTCTATATTTACAACACCTTGCAGCATCACATAACGACGTCTGTGTCCAAAACAACGGACGCCACATTATTAAGAAAATAAGGTAGTAAAGCTTACCTGGAATGAAATATCTCATGACATTGTACCATGTACACAGTTATTAATTAACAACGCAACAGTCGACCGAAAACTATTGTAGTACAAGCTTTTCATATGTAAAAAATCATTATTAACTCACAAAATTTTCAGATTGAACGTTTTTATTAAAATTATTGCTATAAAGGGATTAGGCAGACTTCTAGGTTGTTGATGTATAGAATATCTAATAATAAATCAGTACTGAACATACAACTCTATAACTGGCAGTATAGTTACAATGTGAACCCAGTATTATTATAGGTCGACATATCGATATTTCTTCCTGCTATATATCGATGAACCGATACTTTTTGCAATATATCAAGTGCGATAATGATACTTTTTATATATCGATGTATCGGATTCCTGCTAAAGTTTTTCGAGAATAAATCATCTTATTTATGGTGTGAACTGAAGAAAGTCGTTCCGAAGTATGCTCACACAACAGAGGATACTAATTACTGCTTGCCAATGTACAGAGTGAGTCAAAAGTCACAGTACACCATATTATTTCAAAATTCTATAGAAATTGGAAATCCTGAATATTCCAGTAATGTATACCGAAGTTACAACAAGATCCCACTTTTGCACAAGGTATCTCGTTGAGTGTTGAGGTGTCAGTCATGAAGTCAACTGCCACAAAAACCGTGTAATTGGACCCATTTCCAATGACCAGGACTAAAATGCTCAAAGCTACCTATAAATGCTACAAGAACTGGTGTTTTCCTTTCTGAATGAAGATAGCAGCTTCCCCTCCTACTTTTAGCAGGCTGGGACTCCACCACTGTACTACGGAGCAGTTGTTCCTCAGTGGTAGGATGGTCAATTTCCTCGTCACTGGATTGCTAGACATGGTTCTGCCGCTCAGATTACATGATCTCGGACTACTTGACTTTTATTTGAGGAGGCACTGATGGCAAATCGTATATGCAGAGAAAATAACAAACAGACAGCATCTCAAGCAACGCACTGAAGAAGCGCGTGTTAGCATTTCTACGGAAATCCATCTGTGAATGCATGAACATTGGATTCACTGCCTTTAAATTGGCGTTGTTCACGAGGGACAGCATGTTGAACACATTAAATGATATTTTGTACTATTTGGGTCCTGCAGCGTTAAATAAGACACTTAAAGACATAATATAATTTTCAATGATTCCAAATCGCTGCGTAATAATTTAATTTTTATTTAACAATGGCCATTTCGGCTACAAATCCATCATCACTTTAACTGCAATCGTGTAAAATAAAAATCGTTAGATAATATAAGTCACATGGTACGCTATTTACATAAATTTTTATTATACATACTTCCTGGTTTTTCCATATAAGATCGTTGTCATGCCACCAATACTGTATAGTTATAATAAATTGCTGTAGCTAGCTATAATAAATTGCTTTAGCTGTCATTTGCTGATGTGTGTCAACGACATTCTTTGGTTACAATAGCTTGTTTATACTTATACCAATGACATAATAAACAGGTCAAAGTGTGTATTAAATTTTGTCTCTGATTATGATAGGCAACGATATTGCATGCCTCCTATGGTTTGTTTACCAACGATATACGAAAATAATTTAGAAGGTTCTCTTTGGTGTAATATGCGTTAAAATTTATCACTGGATGTGTTGTTATTAACCTGGTTCCGCTTTGAATATTTCAATAAAATTTTCGAGGAAAGTTTTATGTTTTAGAAGTGGTTCTTTTTCGATGTGTAAAAGTATCTCCATTTCTTCCAAGATGTTCACTTTTGGTCCTTTAGTGGTTCGGAACCCACGTTAAACTGTAGGTCCCCCTATAACTGGCTGGGTAAGTCAGTTCGAAGGTCGGAGGAAGGCAACGGCATACCACCTCCAAACAGGGCCATGCCTAGTAAAGCACTGTGGTGTTCAAACCAATCTTCGGATTGTTGACTGCTTTACCTTTTTTTTTTAGGTGTAATGTGTAACACTTCAATAGCGCTTTGATGATCGTCTACTGTGTGATGTTCAGTTTTTAGATGGTGAAAGAAAGTGGATGGGTTGTTATCAGTTTATCTAACATGTTCACGAAAACGAACTTCGAAATTTCTCACAATTTGTCCAATATAGTATTTCTCTAATGAACAAACAGATCTAAAACATAAAAGTTTCCTCGAAAATGTTATTGAAATATTCAAAGCGGAACCAGGTTAATAACAACACACCCAGTGAAAAATTTTTACGCATATTACACCAAAGAGAACCTTCTAAATTATTTTCGTATATCGTTGGTAAACAAACCACTGGAGGCATGCAATATCGTTGCCTACCATAATCAGAGACAAAATTTAATACACACTTTGACATGTTTAATATATCATTGGTATAAGTATAGACAAGCTATTGTAACCATAGAATGTCGTTGACATACACCAGCAAATGGCAGCTAAAGCAATTTATTATAGCTAGCTACAGCAATTTATTATAACTATACCGTATTGGTGGCATGACAACGATCTTATATGGAAAAACCAGGAAGTATGTATAATAAAAATTTATGTAAATATCGTACCATGTGACTTTTATATTATCTAACGACTTTTATTTTACACGATTGCAGTTAAACTGATGATGGCTTTGTAGCCGAAATGACCATTGTTAAATGAAAATAAAGTATTACGCAGCGATTTGGAATCATTGAAAATTATATTATGACATTAAATGACTGTTCTGTATGGAGAACAGTCCAGTCTATACCTCAAAACAAATCTGTTGTAAGTTTTGAACCATAAATGTTACGTCGAATCTGTTTACATCAGTGAACTTGTCAGAAAAGGCTGCTGTTATTTGACATATTATATGACCACCATCACATTAAAAAAAAAAAAAAAGAAAAAATTGATTGATTCAAGATGGCGCCCACGTTCGGTACATACCGCAAAAGATAAAAAATGTTTAAATGTTTGTAAACCTATTGGACCAACTGCTATGGTCATCAATCCCTAGACTTACAAACTGCTTCTGCTAACTTACAATTAAGTCAACACACATCCATGCCCGAGGAAGGGCTCGAACCTCCTGCGGGAGCGGCCACCCAGTTGGTAGCATGATACCTTAGACCACGCAGCCACTCCCGCGAAGCCCGCTAAAGATAGACCACCTCACACATACTTTACTGGAATATTCAGGTTTCCCATATCCTGCAGAGTTTTTTTTTTTTAAATAAAAGGACGTTCTCCGACTTTTGACTCACCCTGTACTTATTTATAACTGAATGAAATTTGTAATGTAAACCAAGAGATCACTTCAGGAACCTATACTAGAAATAAAAAATAACAGACATATATGTTATGTCTTTTAACTTGGCAATAAAGAGTGTATACTGTTCAGTAAGACACATTTTCAATATCTTCAGTCAGAAAATTGAGTACTAATAAAGATCATTTTAAGGACAACTAAAGTTTTATTATTGGTATTGTGTCTGTTCCTTCTGACATGTCCGAACGGGCAGACACCATATCAGTAATTATACGAGCCGCGTCCAGAAAGTAAGTTCCGTTTGGTTATATAAAACGAACGGGTACAGATACAGAAAAAATATTGATTGTACAAAAATCTACAACTGTTAAACTACTTTTCTACATAGCTTCCGAAATTTTGTTGGTAATTGTCATAGCATGGCACAAGGTTTTGTGTGCCTTTTTCGCCTGTGTATTCAACCATGTGGTAACATGTTCTTTCTGCTTGTCATCATTGTTGACGTGTTGTCCACCAAGGACAAGAGGTGTAAGAAGAGGATTACTGTCAAAAGATTTTTTTTTCACGATAATGCCTGACCTCACACACCGAATGTGACCAAACAATTCTTACGGAAATTTCAATGGGACCTGTTTGATACAGCTCGGACCTCTCTCCTAGCGACTTTCATCTCTTCTTACACCTAAAATCTGTCCTTGGTGGTCAACACTTCAACGATGATAAAGAGCTGTTACCACACGGTTGAATACACAGGCGGCAACCTTCTGTGGAGGATGCACGCAAAAACTTGTGGCACGCTATGACAAGTGCCTACAAAATTCCGACAGTTGTGTGGAAAAGTAGTTTAAGAGTTGTAGAATTTCGTGCAATAAAAATTTCTTCTGTATCTGTGTACAGTTTCATTTTATTACCAAACGGAACTTACTTTCTGGGCGCGCCTCGTATATATGCTCCCCACGGGCAATAGACAACTTCTGTGCGGATGCACACACACGCTCGATCCTTTGTGGGAATACAGTTGGGCTGCGAGCAAGAGGAATTGAGTTTCAGAGGCCACTCTCATCGTAGTGTGTGACAAGTTGAGAATTCTGGCAGCATGGGGAGCGTTCATGAATACCATAATTGGTTATGGCCCAAAGTGGGAAATCCGGGTTCGAATCGGGGTGCACCACAAATTTTCAACTTCGCCTTATAATTAATTTCAACACCCTGTAACGGTCCTTGTTTGTAAATATTTCTTATTCGATAAGATTTATTGGTGATCCACTCTTTCTATTGTAGTGATGAATTCCTTAGAATAAAAATTGGTGTGTATATAATTAATAACAAATACTGGAACATCTCACGGCTGCACATGTTCATTGCAGTGTTATGAAATGACTAAGTGGCATTATGTGGGAGACCCCGTATGGTGCAAATGTTTCTGTTTGACGTCAGTCGGTGACTTCCGTGTCTTTTTGATTAAGGTATAATGAAATGATTAGCACAACATGAAACAGCCAGTCCCCGAGTGAAAAAAAAAGAAAAAAAACCCTCTTCGAACCGGTCGGAAATCGAACCTGGGTTCAGCCATCTAAAAGAAGCACCGCTAACCACTACACCACGAATTCAACCTTCAGTGCAATAGTCAGTAATGTGAAATAGTTATGCGGTCAATCGAAATAAGTACTGAAAAGTAATCTTCTGTATGTATGGCTACAACAGCCTAAAATTATCATAAGCCACTCAATGAATTACACATTAGCATGTTTTGTGAAAATTTTGTTTCCGCTTCTTAAAATGAGAATATTTTTATGATTTTATGGCATAGTCCACATCCACGAGGCCCATATTATTTGCGATCTGTGGAAGGAACATTGCCTTTCTCTTTCGTAGTAAAAATGTACGACGCATTCTTGTTTTAACATAACTCCTACAGCCTTCACCATCCCCTTAATATGAATCTATGGAACGAAAAGTATACACAATATCAGTGGCGTAACTATGGGGGGGGGGGGGGAATGAGGGAGATAGAACCCCCTCCCAGAACCCGAAAAAAAGTGTGGGGGGGGGAGAAAGAAATCGTATAACATGAATCTGGTAAAGGTGAAACTTGGGGTGTTTCACTGGATAGGAGTGAATTAGTTTCTTCAACGGGAGTGGTAGATGGTAGTCTGTCTGGAAACTGACTAAAATTTTGCTCGTCAAGCAGGTCTATTCCCCCCCCTCCCCCCCCCCCCCCCAAAGCCAAGTGCTAGTTACGCCACTGCACAATATAATGTAATTTAATCTTAGAGTTTAAAGTCCCGTGGATGATGAGGACATTAGAGATGGAGAATAAGATCGGATTGCGTAAGGAAATCAGCCACGCCTTTTCAAACGAAGATTATATCTACTAATCAATAACGTCATTTACATATATTTGGTCAAGTGTACTTAATGTAACATGGGAAAGTGTGATGGCAATTTCACAGGTTCTTGGACCACATACAGGATATCAAAAAAGAAATCCGACAACCCTGGGTGACAAGTTCCTTAAAATAAAACAAGAAAAAGATGTAAGTGAAACTGGGCTCTAAAATACATTGCTTACCATAAGAGCTATGAACATAGCAGTGATACTGTGAAACATATCTTCTACTGAAAAAAAATTCTCATAGCTCTTCAGGTATGGATTTTAGAACTCGTGTTTACTAGACATTTTTTTAATTTTCATTACTTTTTTATTTCAAGCATTTTTAGTCCGGTAAGTGTCGTTTTTTATAACCTGAAAGTAAACTGTAATGGGCTTATAAGCAACGTTACTTGAATATGCTGTCAGGATCTTTTGTATTACCTTAATCTAGTTTGGACTAATGCCCCCACTCTATCCTGGTTAGTATGCACCGTAAACTTTTATCTGATGTATATGGTATTATTTTTCTTCATAGGGAATCCATTTTCTGTGCCCCAAATCCGTTCAAACATATTACACTTTCTTCCATATGTTGGAAACTGCACACCAGAATAGTCAACATTTTGACAGTGAGAAACTATTTAGTCAAATACTATGCTAGAGCGAAACTTCGGTTACATATGTTTTATTTATTCAGCCATAAGAAAATAATTTTTAAGGAATATATACTGTTTTAAAAATACGTTCTAGATTGATTAATGTACTATATATCGGCACAACTGAAGACGCCCAGTATTCAAATATAACGATAGTAAGAGTATTAAAATTCAGAAAAGTTGTAGAAAGACTCACCGAGTACGACCAGGATGATGTCTGGTGCTGTGCACACATCACATGTCTCCGGGTCACCGTTTCCAGTAGTTACCTTCTCTTGCTGCAACAGTATACAAACGACAGATTTTAATATTCAGTTCACCTTGTTCGTGCAATGAAACATAAGTTACTGTGACTATCTACCTTCTCTGTCAATGAATGTGTTCCCCGTATTTTTCCGTTCTCCAAAAGTAAATCAAGTATCGTTTTTGTAAAGCGCAAATAACAGTTGTCTTACAATGCCTGTCAGAAGGTATACGAAGGACAGTAGATCCCAATAAAATTGCCTTGTTGTATCAACAGTGAGTGCGCATCGCTTGCAAAGCTACAGCTCGTACCTGCGAGCTTACCTGTGAGGCTGCTAGAGGCTGTATGAAGCCCCCAGATGCAGGCTCCGCAGCCGCAGCCAGCACCGGCATCTCTCGCTGCGCATGCGCGAATCCTGCTCGGATCACAAACAGCTACACCTAACCGACGTTATTGACAAATATGTTACAATTTCCGAGGGTGTGGTTAGACAGGATTCTTAGTGCAGAGCTTACACGATTTTTTATGTTCTTCTTCAGAGACAAATACTTGCCTGTTTGAAACGAGGAGCGGCGAGCAACTTTTGCAAGATAAGGTTTGTCGCGTGTGCAGGGCGGCAGCCACGCCCTCGGAAGCTGCGCTTGCACGCGGCTGCCATCTGGCGGCTGTGGAGTACATTATTTGTATCGCGCGACACCCCTCAGGGTGTGGCCCCTGCAGCATTTATGGATCGCAATCAGGGCCGGCGGAAGGGCAAAACATCACCCGGCCAAAGAATCGATATGGCGCCCCTACAACCCATTGGTATTACTGACTTTCAATTTGCTATGCTTTTTGTCAGTTAAATAAACAGTTTTGGTTAACGATATACGAAACAATTATTTACACACGAGCATGCAGAATATTCTACGTCGGTGATTAGAAATTTACAAAACGATTCAAGATTGATGATGCGATACAGCATTTATTTACAAATATATACATAAACAACTTTGTTAACTGTGAAAGAGAACACATATATGCAGTGGCGTAACTAGGACTTGGCTTTTGGGGGGGGGGGGGGGGTAAGATCTGCTTACCGAGCAAAATTTTAGTCAGTTTCCAGACAGACTACCATCTACCACTCCCGTTGAAGAAACTAATTCAATCCCTTCCAAGGAAAGCTTATGGTAAAACACTCCAAGTTTCAAATATTTACCTTTACCATATTGCTGTTATACTATTTCTTTTTCTTCTCTCTCTCTCTCTTTATTTTCCTTACTTTTCGGGTTCTGGGGGGGGGGTTCTATCCCCCTCATCCTCCCCATAGTTACGCCACTGCATATATGAACAAAAGAATATACAAATATATTTTGTAACAGCATTGTACAAAGAATTCGTAATGCAAATAATACAACCAGTAGTATAATTTTATATCTTTATACAGTTTTAATACAAATTGTCCTTTGAGTTGTTTACAAAGGTAAGTAAAGTTAACTTTTCGTGCCTTTTTCTCTGCAAGTCTTTAATGAAAGTTGGTTAATACACATCTAACGAGTAAAAGTCTTATCGCTTTGGTAAATGTATCAAGCATCAGTGTTTGTATATAATGTAATTATTGCTACTTATATCAATGAGGAAAGAACTTTCTTTGAGCTTGAAGTTCGCCTCCTATCTGGGAGGCCGCCACCGTACCCACCCCAACCTGCTAAGACGCAAAAAATGTTCAAATGTTTGTAAATCTATCGGACCAAACTGCGTGGTCATCAAAAATGTTCAAATGTTTGTTAAGCTTAAGGGACTTAACTGCGGGGTCATCAGTCCCTAAACTTACAAACTACTTATGAACTACTTACGAACTAGGACGGCACAAACATCCATGCCCGAGGGGGGATTCGAACCCCCGACCGTAGTGGCCGTGCAGACCGTGACTGGAGCGCCTCAGTCTCCTCGGCCACCGCGGCCGGCGCGTGGTTATCAGTCCGTAGCTTACAAACCACTGAAACCTAGGTAAACTAACCTAAGGACAAACACACACACCCATGCCCCAGGGAGGACTCGAACCTCCACGGCGAGCAACCGCGCGCTCCGCAGCGAGACGCTTTAGACCGCTCGGCTACTCCACCGCGGCTGCTAAGACGCTACTTGTCTAAACACCTCTTCTCTATTAAACGTAATAAAACGAAAATACGTTACGTAATGCAGGCCTACATACCTGTATTGTGTTGTTATCTTCTGGAATATTTGTTTATTTATTGCTCGTTTCGTCACTCTCTGGTTCTACGTTTTCATTTCCATTATTATCTGTTTCAGGAGTACGAAAGAATTTCCTTAATGCTGCTGCCTGTTCCTCATTTTCAGCCGCTAATTGTGCTCTTCTTTTTCTGTATACATTTCCAGAAGGCTTCTTTTTTCCGACATGTTGATAAAGAACACATTAACGCAACGATTCTTCTACTAAGAGTCGAAATTCAGGAGACAAAAGAACACGCACACCATGAAGCCTGCACTACATGTACATGACTTCTGATTTATAATTTTCTTTCACGAGACATTTGACAGTGCAAACAGGACTAATTTCTTTTTGGTTGCCGATAACTCAATATTGTTTGTGGGTATTGTTAGAGCGGCCGACATAGCTTTGTCGCAAGGAGTGCAATTGTCGGCACCGCGGCGGTTGTAATTGTCAGAGCGTGTTATTGTTGCTCAAAAGCAGGGTTGCCAGGTGTGGCGATTTTTCGCATTCTTGGCTATCTTTTTCTTAGAATAATAGCCATTCTAGCTTTATGGCGACTGGCGATTAAATGTGGCTAGTAAAAGAATTAGTTGGCGACTTAAAGGCTATTTTATTTTACTTCAAATAAGACTAATTTTAAGCAATCCCTCTTTTGTATAAGTGAAACTGACTGAACATCGCTAGAATACTGGGGAAATGTAATCACACTATAGAAGTTGCCACAAATATCTACACGTTTCTTTGATCTGTGTCAGAATGTCAGAGATGCAAAGAAATTAAACTTGCAGACAAAGACATAAAATACCTCGAGGAGCCTACTTACAAAGGTTCAAGAATAGGCTTTAAACGATGACTCCTAAAATATACTACAACCCCGTATGTATGGTTGCTGTAGACATCGCGAGGATTACAGCATGCACAGGAGCATTTAAACAGTAATTCCTAATAACTGCTACTGTGAGACAAGCCCTTAGCTGCGCACTTTGCAGTAGTTAGCAATGGTTTTCAGATATAAAATGACAATGTAGAACACTCTGTAATTTCCCTGTAGTTCTCATGGCCTGTAAATATCAGTTTTGAAGAACATATTAGTGATTAGTAATCGACGCTATGGATCAGAACTTCTCTTGTTTAAGTTTGGCAGAATCATTCTTGAATTGTTTTATGTTACGATTTTATTAGTTCTGAAATTAATACATATGATAGTTAAATGTAACTGTATTTAAATTTAGCATTCACTATATCTCTCGAGTCTCTCTCTTACATTTACAATATGACTATATTTTGACTGGATTCGTTGATCAGTTGGTGGTGTGTGTGGGTTCAGTTCCTGGCTGGGCTCAGATAAATGTTTCCTTTAAGAACGAGGTTTCTTGGAATGGCCAGTCTGGTGTCTATGAATTTGAGAGCGCCATAGTTTGTGTTACTTAGTAATCAACTTACTCCCTGAATTTCAGGATTATTGCTGTCGAGACATGACGTAATACCATAGCACAATGACGTTAACAGATTATAAATTGCGATAGGCCTACTTGACTATTTTTACTGAGGAAAAGTTGGATATATTTAGGCCTTTTATTGATAAAATGATGACGATATAGTGCCTATTTTTTTGTTTAAAATTTGGCGACAGAACAGTGGAAAAACCTGGCAACCCTGCTCAAAACTCCCAACTCTCAACAATAGCCTTTAGCTTTGTCAGCGGAGATTTTTTATAGACAAATAAGGTGAAGGGATTTCCTTTATAGGTGATTCAAGAAGAAACCGGGGTTGTTATAAAATGTGAGACCTACGGCATGAGGTAGTAACCAATGTTGCTACACAGTTTATGAAAAAGTTATTTTTTAGTTCACTGTTTACAGTTATATAAATTTAGCCAGGATTTTGGCGCCCCCAAACTCCCCTAAAATTTGGCGCCCCGGGCGGTCGCCCAGCCCTTCCGCCGGTACTGATCGCAATGAATACGATACGAAGGAGACGCTACTTCCGATGGTGTTCTTACTGCTACGTAGGGCATAAAAGGCGCACAGTGCTGCTCTTTCTCTCTGTCGAATACAACAGACAAAAAAAAATTTTGTTTTAAATTGAGAGTGACTTTTCAAAGTTTTTGTGACTCAATAAAGTATTGATGAGAGATATCAACCACGACACATCTTCATTTTGTATTCTGCGAAACAAAGCACTTCTACTTGAAGATTTATACTAACCGTTTTGGCCCACTTTAGGTTACGGTAGTAACACTAAAAGTGGGCCTTTGCGATCGTCTTTTGGCAGCTCGAAATTTAAATGAAAATAACGGCTTAACTATTCATCTGACACAAAAATTGAATAACCGAATTTGTAGAGGAGAAAATTCTCTACAACTTTGCTCTGATATGTTTTTTTTTTCATATCTCGTAGGGTTTCAAAGATATTTGCAAATATAGCGGCGATTGTGGGATCTATGTCTGTCAGTCTGTCTGTCCGTCCGTCTGTCTGTCACTCCGTAACGTGTTCCCTGTTTTTAAGACGAACCGTTCAACCGATCAGCACCAAATTTTACAGACATGATTGTAGGCCGCCAGAGACCAGAACCTCCCTTTTCCAAATTTTTCGGACAAAAAATACTGTAGTAAAACCAAAAAAAACTTTTGTAATATAATTGTAATTGCAAACGAACCGTTCATCTGACACGAAAATTGAATAACCTAATTGGTAGAGGAGAAATTCTCTAAAGCTTAGCTCCCTTATGTTTTTTTCATATCTCGTATCGTTTGAGACATATTTGCAAAAATAACGGAGATTTGACACCCTCCATTGAATTAACGTAAACCAGCCGTTCGGAGATGTCACGTGACATTCCTCGCGTATTTGATGATTTTCTTATTGTAACTTACACGTTGTCATTTCAAAGCAACGGCACACTGAGGAATTAACAAAAACACATCGTTCTTCGTACGATAAATGATAATCTCATGTCTACAAATGCCATATTAACATCAGTTAACAACGGCCATCAATAGTATGAGATCAAAGAACCCCAACTCCGATATGTAGCCCTAGCGTAGTGGGCTAGGTGCTGGATTGTGACGAGAAAGGTCAGTGGTTCGAAACCTGCCACTATCTTCAACTTTTCTTCCTAAAAGGGTGTCAGGCACTCTTATTAATTAATTAATTATTATTTAGATTATTATTTTGGTCCAAAATGTTTGCAAAAACTTATAAAACTACAAATGTAAAGTGGGCCGTAAAACAGTGGGATTTTTTTGGTAGGACGAAGTCAGAACCATAACAAGAAGCAAACTATTTCTAAACATGGGCTCTAAACTGCTTACCTTGAGCAGGGTCAGCACTTGGTATAGTTATATGGATAGTTGTACCCAGACAAACATTCGGGTTGGGTAAAATATCCACTTTCTAAGAGTTGACAAAAAAACAAAAAAAAAAACAAAAAAAAAACCACGTGCACTGCAACACGAGTCTGTAGTGCCATTAATTACCTAAAATAACGATGTAAATGCTGGGAAAAATTTGAGAACTGCGAGATCACAAACCGGAAAGCGGATTGGCAGCCAATAAGATACTTTCTAAAAATCATGTGGTGTAGCAACCATTCTGGCAACCTTCTCTCAGTGAACAAACACGTGTATTTATGAGCCTATATGATCAGGCCTATCATAATTCTGCTTGAACGCCTGATATCACTACTCTTTTACTATATGTTGTTCCTTTCATGTAGCAACAACTTTACTTAATACAACACTTCGCCGTTATTTTGATGCTGCTCATTTTTTTCTCCTTAAATATAAATCTATGCTCTGATGCGCGAGGCCGTCGGGGATTCGAATCCTCCCTCGGACATGGATGTTTGTGCTGTTTTTAGTATAAGTTAGTTTATAAGTAGTTTATTAGTTTAGGGTGTGATGACCCCGCAGTTAAGTCCCATAAGCTTAATAAACATTTGAACATTTTAGATACAGTGGTTGAAACAATTTAAATCGGAAGTTTACTCGCAATATCGAATTTCCAGCTCCTGTATTAGGTATAGATATACTACCCAGTGGAGACATTGGAAAGTTTGTGCCTAGCTGTGACTCAAACTAGGATTTCTCTGTTTTCGTGATCGGCCGACTTGTAACTTTCGGTTATACGAGCACTGTTCCAGGAACGACTAAAATTTGTGTATTCCAAAATTACCATATATACGACAATCGCCGGCAGCGGTGGCCGAGGGGACTGAGGCGCTCCAGTCACGGTCTGCACGGCCACTACGGTCGGGGTTCGAGTCCCCCCTCGGGCATGGATATTTGTGCCGTCCTTAGGATTAGTTAGTTAATAAGTAGTTTGTAACATTTTACGACAGTCACTACGTTCTAGATTCCTTCCTCTCAAATGTCCTAGATATCATGTCAAAAAGACAGCAACGAAATCCGACTTGGGCTACTGATATAAAATATAAGAAATGTTCAAATGTTTGTTAAGCTTATGGGACTTAACTACGGGGTCATCAGTCCCTAAACTTACAAACTACTTATCAACTACCTTATATTAAGGACGGCACAAATATCCATGCCCGAGGGGGGATTCGAACCCCCGACCGTAGTGGCCGTGCAGACCGTGACTGGAGCGCCTCAGTCCCCTCGGCCACCGCAGGCGGCTAAAATTTAAGAATACTTGGTCTGTAGTAGCTTTCATTATTTGTAATTTACCTTTGCTTTATACAGTCCTGGAAAATGAAAAAAGAACGCCATGAATTCGTCAACCCAGCAGAGTGAAATTTTATTGACACATTCTTGAGGATGCGATCACGCAGTCAGAACTATACGCACGTGAGTATAGTCACCAGAGCGTGCACAATGTCGACGCTAGTATCGTGTATACCCTCCTTTTGCAGCAATGCAGGGTGTAACTTTCTCACGAAGACGATTGTAGAGGTGCCGAATGAAGTCGTACAGTATCGCCTGCAATGCAATATCCATCGAATGCCTCGGTTGGACCAGATCTCCCGCCGGTCGTGTAGACCGCGCCAAGATGGCGTTTCATCTGGCCCCCGACGTGCTAAACGGGGGACAGATCTGGGCATAATAATAGGCAGGGTAGTTGACATACACTTATAAGAGTACGTTGGGTTGTATGGGATACGTGTGGACGTGCATTGTCCTGTTGGAAAAGCACATCGCCTTGTTGGTGCATGAACGATGGCAAGACGGGTTGAATGATGGTTTCAAAGTACTACCCAATTTTCCCACAACGAACACCAGAGGAGAACGGCCAGAGTAGGATATGGCTCCACACACCGTGATGTTAGGTGTCGGATCCGTTTGCCTCTGTCGCGTACACTCCAGATTTTCGCACTTCCCTGCACAACACCACACAAGCGTACGACCATCAATGGCACCGAGGCAGCGACGACTCTCAACACTGACGAAGACACGAATCCATTCGCCTCTGCCGGCTGCGGTGGCCGAGGGGACTGAGGCGCTCCAGTCACGGTCTGCACGGCAACTACGGTCGGGGATTCGAATCCCCCCTCTGGCATTGATACTTGTGCCGTCCTTAGTGTTAGTTAGTTCATAAGTAGTTTGTAAGTTTAGGGACTGATGACCCCATAGTTAAGTCCCATAAGCTTAACAAACATTTGAACATTTTGAACATTCGTCTCTTCATAAGCGCCTACCATGACACCATTGGAGATGGGCTGAACGATGTTGGGGCGTGAGCGGAGGACAGTCTAACGGCAAACATAATCGTGTATCATTGTGAGGGGAGCGATATCCTACACTCGCCATTCTCCTCTAGCGATCGTCTAGAGGACACTGAACAGTGCACGGTACACTGAAACCATCATTTAACCTGTCTTGCTACCACTCATGCACCAACAATGTGACATGCTTTTCCAACAGGACAATGCAGATCCACATGTATCCCGTACCACCCAAAGTGTTTTTCAAGGTGTACGTCAACTACCCTGACAACTCGATCCCCAGATCTCTCCCCCATTGAGCATATTTGGGACCGCATGAAACGTCATGCTGAGCGGTCTGCATAAGCGGCAAGAAATCTGGCCCAACTGAAATCAAATCAAATCAAATGTTTGTATAGCTTATGGGACTTAACTACGGGGTCATCTGTCCCTAAACTTACAAACTACTTATGAACTAGCTAATATTAAGGACGGCACAAATATCCATGCCCGAGGGGGGATTCGAACCCCCGACCGTAGTGGCCGTGCAGACCGTGACTGGAGCGCCTCAGTTCCCTCGGCCATGGTGTTCTTTTTTCATTTTCAGGAGTGTAGATACAATTTGCTTCGGCCGCCCAGATACTTCACCGCCTTACCTTATGCCTACAATCGATCACTATCCTTTTTCCACATCATACACGAGCGATTTACAAGGCAATTGTAACTATTATTTCGAACATCTCTGTGTCACCAAATTCTGGCAGGAACTGCTATGTTTAGGAGCACTCATTTCCGTATATTGACTAATCTGTGCAAAATATGGATAGAAATTTATTTGTTTGGAATACTTTTATTCCGAACTAGGCTACCTTACAAAATATATTGTATTTAAAATCGACGTGAAATGTCCAATCCATATTTGCAAAATAAAATTCTGAAAACCTCTACTTGTTTTTAAGCAAACTGAGTAAATAACTAATATGACCTCTGTGAAGACTCCTTGAAGATATATTCCTTTTTACAGATTATTTTGACCCAGAAATGAATGTTAAAGCGAACTTATTTCAACTGGATTCACTTATTTGGAAATAGTAAGTATTTTTCATAGCACGTTAACAGTATTAGGGGAACTAGAAATGTCTGAATGCAACATAAAAAACACACTCTGTAATTTCTTGAAAAATCAGTAAATGTCTTTGAAGTCTTATTCAAAAAAAAAAAAAAAAATGTTCAAATGTTTGTATAGACTATGGGACTTAACTACGGGGTCATCAGTCCCTAATCTTACAAACTACTTATGAACTACTTACGAACTAGGACGGCACAAATATCCATGCCCGAGGGGGGATTCGAACCCCCGACCGTAGTGGCCGTGCGGACCGTGACTGGAGCGCCTTAGTCCCCTCGGCCACCGCGGCCGGCAGAAGTCTTATTTATAGAAGGTATACTGATATCGCCTATTAACAAGGGGAGGCCGCCAATTGTGAAATTCAGATTCGATTCATACTGCGCATAATGAAAGCTCATGGCCAGAGGTGTAATTTGGCCAAGTACCAAGATGCACTTCTCAGCCGTTGTCGAGAGAATCGACAATTAAAAAAAGCCGTTGCGGTGAAATACTCTCTATGATCTCGGCGACAAGTAATATTATACAGAGGCGTGGCGTAGCGGTAAGCGTTGGGGTTGGTAATCCGAAGGTTGACGGATCGAATCCCGCGGCATGCAGCTTTCTTTTATTACTTGTTTTTTTTGTAATTCAAATGTATACACACACACATACCAAATAATAACATTTGATGTTTGAAGTCGCCAGTTTTTCCACGACAAACGACTTTCAAAAAACTTATTATATGCAACTGGCGACTTCGAACATCATTATGTTTTCCGCAAACAAAGTTGTATTTCACAAATGTTATTGTCTTCATACTGTTTACCACGTACAGTTAACGGAAGATGTATAAACGATATTCCGAAACGAATACGTATAGTGTAAGTCAAACCTGACGAACAATAGAACAATTTTTCAGAATGTCAATCAGGTGTGTTTCCCAACAGATAATTTAAAAGACAACTGTTCTTGTAAAAACGCATCGTTTATCAGATGTGCTCGATGTCGTGCTGTTTTCTGCTTTCCATATTTCTATGATTATCATCACTCTGGTTCTTTGAATTACGAAAAAACAAATAATAAAAAAAATTGCTTGCCGCGACATTTTTTTTTTATTTTTTTTTATTTTATTTTATTTTATTTATTTATTTATTTATTTTTTATTTTTTTATTTTATTTTATTTTATTTTTTTTTTTTTTTTTGTCGGGTCTCCTTCCTCCCCTTCAACCCGTCCTTGCTCTCGCCAATTTTTGCCTTCTCGGCCCGGCTTCATTGCCTTTAAACTGAATATTTCTTGAGAGAAAAATTAAACTTCCTCTCCCCGTATTAGTGTGAGGGTCCACTTCTTCTTCTTCTTCTTTTTTATAAATATAACCAAAGCTGCTTGCAAGGTGTCGGGACAGTACGTGCACTTGTAGCTGTCTCTCCTTGCCAGTAAGGAACTAAAAAGTGTGGAACGTTCTTCTTAGGGTGAAAAACTAAAGAGAAATAAAGGAAATAAAGAAATCCTCTCCGCGGTTAGTTCAGTCACATGGAAGCCTCCAGCGTTCGTCTTCTCGAATTGGTCTTGCAAGTGGTCCGTTTCAGTTACAACTTTTACTGTTTCCGACGTGTAGTTTTGCATGCGTCTTCTCATAACACTGATGGCTCCACGGCTTTAATAGCCGCGTTTCTGTGAGCACTAAAGTCCATAACTTGATACTATCTGTAATATCTTTATGTCTTCACCATAATTTTCAACATATTTCCGTATGTGTTCGTGTAATCACTTTGTAGTCTTATTTTGTCATGTTCGTATTCCAAGTAAGCGCGGTAATCGGCAAGTGATGCTGAACGGTTATAGATGGCATAGACAGCAGTGTGGCCTAAAAGCCAAATCGCTGCATTGTTCTTCTTACGGGGGTACCTCAGTTTTTCTGGTCGTAATAACTCTAAAATATCTATGTTTTGCGAAACCGTTCGGTCGATAATGGCCAATCTGCATCGCATGAATTCCACGATCAACTCAGTTGTACCGCAGGTGAGTCTGTGAATTAATGTGTCCACGTATCCACAGTTTGTACAGGCGGGTGTTGGGGCCAGGTGAATGTTGTTAAGTTTCTCATTAGTCGGCACTTTATCATTAACAATTATGTACCACATTGATTTGATGCGTGACGGTAGTATAGGACTGTGCACGTTTCTCCAGATCGTATTCCATTTTGAATGTGGATATTTGTTTGTTATCCGGTTTTCTCTGCCATCTGTTGTTAAGAAGTTGTAGATTTTCTTAATCGTATAGGGCGGGTTGATGTCATCAGCGTGCTTTATATAACTGAATTCTCTGTAGTAAAATCTGACATGGCGAAAGTTTAAAGGTATTGCAGCTTCATAAATTGGTGGCATCAAACTGCTCGGCTTCCAGTGTGATATTAACCATTGTGTTAGGCTCGGCGTCCGTTTATTTATAATTTTACTAATGCGACCGATTAGTAAAGTCCGGCATTTATATCTGGCGTGAATTAAACCAAGACCTCCGCGTTCACGAGGTAAGGTTAAGGTGTCAAAGCAGACTTTAAAAATATGGCCCCTTAGAACGTACCAGCAGAACGCCTTCTGGATACTATCTGCTAGGTGATTTGACACCGGTATGATCTGGGCCAAATAAAACATCCTGCTCGCTATCGATATCCTGACTGTGTGCACTCTTTGCAACAAATCCAAATCTCTGTCAGAATAAATACGAGTTGTGGCTCGGATCTTGTGTAACATGTCTGTCCAATTCTTTGTTGCCATGGCATCTGGTGTCGCGCTCCAGTAGACTCCAAGCGATTTATGTTGCACTTTTGTTTCACACCAGTCTAGGTAGGTGGTGTTGCCGATGCCTCTTCCTATGTGCAGCAGTGTTGTTTTCTTCGTATTCAACTTCGCTCCGGTTGCTATGTTAAAAGTAGTAATTACTTCCCTCACTTTCGCCAGATCGTCCGTGGATGTTATTGCCAAACATACATCATCCGCATGTGCAACGCAAGCAATTTTCCACATTCCTATACTGATTCCCGCCGTCGCGCGTGTTATGCTTGCCAGCAAAGGCTCGACAGCTATGGCGTATAAAGCCATTGATAGAGGACAACCTTGCCGGATAGATCTCCTTATGGGTAGTGTCTCAGTCATGTGACCGTTAATCAACACACGTGATGTAGCATTAGAGACACAGTTCTGTAGCAGGTGGAGAAAACGTTGCCGAAACCCCATCCTCGACATTGCCTTGAATAGATAGTCGTGGCTGATACGATCATAGGCCTTTTCAAAATCTAAAAATAGTAGGGCGCCGGGTTCATCATTTTCTACTAGGGTACATATAATATCCCGTAATTCGCAGGCGGCTGATATCACACTGCGTCCCGGTAATGCGCTGTACTGGTATTCGCCTAGTATCTTATGTAACACTGATTGCATCCGCTTCTTGATTGCCCTCGTTATAATTTTATAATCCGCATTTAATAGCGTAATAGGGCGCAATTCCTGAATCTTCTTGCTGTTTCCTTTCTTCTTCAGCGGCACAATAAAACCTTCTTTCAGTTCATTCGGGATTGTTTGAAGTAGGTACATTTCGTTTGCAATTTGTGTTAAGGTTGGGCCCAATATATGCCAGTAGTGTTGATATAGTTCAGAACATAGTCCATCGGGTCCGGGAGACTTCCGCTTTGCTGCATTGTGTACTGCCTCTTGAATATCTTCCTCGGTGAAAGGAGCTTCGAGGCCCTCGTTGTCTTCGTCAGAGAGGAGGGAGACTATTTCGTCAGTGACGTCATGAGAAGATCTATCATTTGTCTCGTGCCTGTCATAGAGGTCCTTATAATAGCTGTATACCCGTTGTATTATGTCACGTTGTCTAGTAGATATGTTCCCTGCACCATCATCTACCTCTTCAATTAGTTTTGCTTTTTGACGTCGCAGTGTCCGTAGGGTGTGGTATAGCGTCGCCGTTTCCTCCGCTGCAATGTCTTTCGGCTGGGAACGTATTATTGCGCCCTCCAGTTGTTTGCGGTACAAATTTGTTATCTTTGCCTTGTACCTTTTGATGCGCCGGTAAGATCCTCAACTCTGACATCTGCGGAATGATAAAGATCCCGAAGGCAAGAAAAATAGAATTCTATGGTCCGTTTATTCCAATAGGACTTTTGGTAAGCATAACTCTTTATCGTTGAACGAATTTTGGGTTTCGCTCTACGTAACCACCATTCAACAGTTGATCTGTATTGGTTTCGGGAGCGTTGTACGTTCTCCCACACTCGCTGGATTTCCTCATCCAGTTGTTTGTCTCGTAATAGACTCACGTTCATCTTCCAGTAGCCTCTCCCGCGAAACACTTGGGGGCGCTGGAGGTTTATATAACATTGGTGGACACTGTGATCAGAGAAGCCAACGGGTGAAATGTCACTGTTCACTACATTGGGAGCGAGAGTTTCGGACACATAGATACGATCAATCCTGCTGGCCGAATTACTCGTTATATGGGTATACACGATGCGGTTTCCATGTATTTTTTCCCAGGTGTCTATCAAATTGATCCCATGGACTAGGTGGTCAAGTTCTAAACACTTGTTGAAATGTGGTGTCTGATCTTTGGCTGAGATTACACAATTAAAATCTCCCCCAATAATACAGTTCGTGGCACATTCGTTGATTAAAAAAGGCACCTCATGTTTATAGAAGGAGGAGCGCTCCCGTCGGCGGTTGTTGCCCGACGGCGCATACAAATTTATAAGTTGAACGCCATTAATTTTACAGGCTATGCCACGACCATTTGTAAGTCGAACGATATGCGAGTGAGGAATGCCATCTCGTAGTAAGATTGCCGTTCCTGTGTGGTCTTCTTCACTGATGTTCGTGAGTGTGACAAACTCCTCTACGTTTGGCTCCACGCTAACTTCTTGAAGGAGCCCAATATCTACGTTCGTGTTATATAAGAAGTTCTTAAGCGTTCTAAATTTTAATTCACTCTGGATTCTACAGATATTAATAGTTGTTATATTGTATGTAAAATTACCATTCATTTTTGGGGAAAGATTCAAGTAACATTATATACTGCTATATCAACACAAAAACACATATTATTATAAGCTATGTTTGGTACTCGTCAGTATCCATTCCGTCATCTTGCGGAGACGGTTCATCCAAAACTTTTTGTAAACATGGGCCGTGATCTATTCTATCTGCGGAAGTGGTGGCGGGTGCTCCTAGATTTCCAAGTTGCTGATTTTTTAATTTTGCAGCAACTTGTTGTGCTACAGGCCTCAGCTGATTGGCTACTTCAGCAGCACCCCCACGAGCAACCCGTATTTTCTTTTTTTCAGGGGAGGTTTGCCCTTTAACTTCCTTCTGTGAATCCGATGACGACTTTTTAGATTTTTTTGCGCCAGAGACCGGTCTATCAGTAGTCATCAAAGGTTTGTCAAGGGTTCCATGGGAGTCTGTCACGCCTTCGTCGAGTTTTTCTATCTGTTGTGGAGTATTACCGTTGATGGTTGCAGGTACACACGGAGAATCAGTTGGGGAGGTGTCGGAAGTCGCACTTGTCGTGTCCGACGATGCATCGGGCGCGCCCTCTTTCTCTCCGAGAACATCCGTCAAAAGTGTGTCACCCGCTGGGTTACATGTGACAGAACTCAGTTCGGTAACAGCACTTAAATGTGGGGTCGGTTCGTTGCCTTCACGAGCTACCGACATTTCAACGTCATCGCTCCACGACAGTGCATTTGTTGGCGGCACTACAGAGTTTGCTGCCGCGGCAGCTAGCACTACGTCATCGGGAGGGGTGGCGTCGCGCTCCGTTCCAGTAAACAAACGGCTGGCGACTGAGGGCGCGGTCTGCCTTCCGCATCGACCTCGACGGGGAGCTGAACTGGTGCACGCCTGCGTGGACATTCCGCTCTAAGGTGTCCAGGCAGATTACAAGCGGAGCAAGTGCGTGATTGTCCCTCATATACCACGAGAGCCCTGAAGCCACATACATTAACGAAGGACGGTATGTGTGACTGAAGGTCAATTTTAACTGTTCTCACACCATTATCGACCTTATAATGCATGTTGCCGCCCCAACGATCAGCAGTCACTGCATATACTGTTCCAAATTTCGATAGCGCCTGTTTGATATGCGTAAATTCAACTTCAAACGGTAGCAGATGCACTTTAACACAAACCGGCGTAAGAAATAGAAACTCGACTCACCTCGCCTGTGCTGCTCTTATACTCGGCTGTTCCATTTGTTTTGTCCATTATCCTTTGGCACCAGTCGTCGTTCCGTAGCTTCACGATGTACTCGTTACTTAGAAAATCGTATGCCATCCCAAAAACATCCTCTTCTGGTACTTGAAAACATCCGTTGAACCAATCATCAAATTCGTATATCTTAGGTCGTGCAACACCGAAAACGAAACTGAACTTCAATGTATACTTCCGCAAGTGCGACTCCATTTCAGACACTAAGTATCACACAGCGCGCGCGAAGTAAACAAGCAGCGGCGGTACCGAAGACCGCAGCAAGCACACGTACCGACCGCTACGGCGGTCTGGCCGCGAATGACAAATAATAACATTTGATGTTTGAAGTCGCCAGTTTTTCCACGACAAACGACTTTCAAAAAACTTATTATATGCAACTGGCGACTTCGAACATCATTATGTTTTCCGCAAACAAAGTTGTATTTCACAAATGTTATTGTCTTCATACTGTTTACCACGTACAGTTAACGGAAGATGTATAAACGATATTCCGAAACGAATACGTATAGTGTAATTCAAACCTGACGAACAATAGAACAATTTTTCAGAATGTCAATCAGGTGTGTTTCCCAACAGATAATTTAAAAGACAACTGTTCTTGTAAAAACGCATCGTTTATCAGATGTGCTCGATGTCGTGCTGTTTTCTGCTTTCCATATTTCTATGATTACCATCACTCTGGTTCTTTGAATTACGAAAAAACAAATAATAAAAAAAAGTTGCTTGCCGCGACATTCGATGCAGCTACCTTCGGATTACGAACCCGAGCGCTTACCGCTACGCCACGCCCCTGTACAATAGTAGTGGTCGTGGAGATCATACGGAGTATTTCACCGCAACGGCTTTTTTTAATATTCGATTTTCTCGACAACAGCTGAGAAGTGCATCTTGGTGCTTTGCCAAATTACACCTCTGGCCATGAGCTTTCATTATGCGCAGTATGAATCGAATCTGAATTTCACAATTGGCGGCCTCCCCTTGTAAGACCCAGCCCTGCTGCTCTCTGCCGTCCCCAAATATGTGTCACCCGGGGCCATGCCCCCCCCCCCGGCACCTCTCACACTACGCCACTGACGTAACTAAACGTTACCCTTCCAAAAATTTCATTGTACTTACAAATGCGGGTAGTTTATGAAATGCCTCATTCTAATGTGCAGCTCTACCAAAAATATCAGTTACAATTCGCTTGTCTAGTGAATTGTGTGATCGAAACAATTTTAATAAAAGTATTTTGTACCATTTTCGAAAGTCTATTAATCCAATCTGCGGCTTTGAACGTGTATGTACTGGGGATAGGTTTAGGTTTATTTTTATACTTCATACATGACTGCGCCGCTTTTCGTATACTCTACTATTATCAGATGTGATGATTTTTTTCTCTCTAAAAATAAATTTCTGGCAATGTATGTTTTCTCCCGTTCACCTCTTTCACATAACACAAACGGTTTCTATTAAAAGCTGGCATCATTTCACCATTACATTAGCTTCTGCTTCAATTATACATATTCAGGTAACATAACTAAACGCTAACCTTCCAAAAATTTATGTATTTAAAGCCATACTAACTCAGAACAGTTAATTTTTTTTCTTTATTGCCATTTTAAAGCCAACTATTTACGGTCAGCAGGCTGGCAGCAGCTGCGTTGGCTGCTCTTCAGCCCTGCGAAATACATGTCATGAAATGATGCGAAGAAAATAAAACAGATGAATAAAAAATGGGAGATTTTAAAAACAATAGACAAGTTGAGTTGTTGAAGGACAAACGTAAGTGAACAATGAGACAAACATATATGGGAGAGCGAAAACAGGTACAATCAAGCGGTAATAAAAGCACACATATTCAGTAAAACTGTCCAAGGCGACGGTGGCGGTTTAAAAGTTCATTGGAAGATACACAAAGACAAACACGGACACAGTTGATTGCGCACATGGTAAAAGTCGTTGACACTGATTAAAAACCACCTAGATGTCACTGAACATACTAGCACTGTGTACGTTTAAAAGATCGAGACTCAACCGCAGGGGGAGGGGGATGGAGGGGGAGGAGGTGGGACAGGGATGGGGGAAGCGCGGGGGAGGGGGAACGGGATGGGAGAGGGAGAAAGGAGGGGAAAGAGGGATTGACGAGACTCTGGGCGTGGGAGAGGGGTAGCCAAGCGGGTGAGAAGGAAAAGGATGGGAGAGAGGGGAGGGGCGCTGATGCTATGGGGAAGGGATCAGGGTTGGCTGAAGGGGTAGATATCGGGACGAAGTTCGTTATCCGGTAAGGGAAGGGTGCGGAAGTTGCCCTGGGAAAGGATACGGAGTGTATGTAGGTGAAGGCCGGGAGGGATAGTTTTGTGGAGGCGTGGCAGAGGCGCGGGATTGGTGAGAATAGGATATACCAGAAGGTTTTGGGACTCTATTTCTCGGGTAGTGTAAAGGAGTCGGAGATGTTTGAGGTGTTGTAGGAGAGGAGGGAAGGGAATTAGGTCATAGAGGATCCGCGTGGGGGAAGGGAGTCGGATACAGTATGCGAGGCGGAGGGTGGGGTGTTCCAGGATTTGTAGAAGGTAGGAGGGGCTGATATCCAGGCGGGGTGGAAGGAACAGAGGACGGGGCGCATGATGGATTTATAGGTGTGAAGGACAGTGGAAGGGTGGAAGCCCCATGTCCGGCCGGTAAGAAGTTTAAGGAGGTTGAGGCGGGACAGAGCTTTCTCACGGAGGGATTTGAGGTACGGGGTCCAGCAAAGTTTACGGTCAAGGGACAGGCCAAGGTATTTGAGGGTGGGGGTGTGACGGATTGGATGGTTGTGGAGGGTAAGATAGAAATCATGGAGATGGAAGGAGGGGGTGGTACGACCCATGACGATTGCCTGGGATTTGTCTGGATTTACGGACAGGAGCCACCGGTTACACCACGAGGTGAACTCGGTGAGGTGGGACTGGAGCAAAAACTGGGAAAAGGCAAGGGAGGGGGCGAGGGCTAAGAAGGCAGTGTCGTCAGCATATTGAAGGAGATAGACGGGAGGTTTGGGTTGAGGCATGTCGGCGGAATAAAGGAGATAGAGGAGGGGAGAGAGGACGGAGCCTTGGGGCACCCCAGCGGAGGGGTAGAACAAACGGGAGTCAGTGTTGGAGACAGTCACATAGGAGGGGCGGCGGGTGAGGAAGGAAGCTATGAGGCGGACGTAATTAATAGGAAGGGTGTAGAACTGGATCCTGACGAGGAGACCAGAATGCCATACACGGTCTTAGGCTTTGTCGATATCTGGATACAAAAATTGCGGAGCGACGGGAATTGAATTGGAGGGAGAGGAGATGAGTCAGGCGAAGGAGTTGGTCGTCGACAGAGAAGGAGGGTCGGAAGCCACATTGAGAAAGGGGGAGGAATCAGAACAGTTCATTTTTTTTCTATATTGTGATTTCAATTCCCCTAAAAAGGGGCGGGCCGGCAGCGCTCACTGGCGCTCTTCAGCCTACAGAAATAAAATACGAACATAAAGGAGATAAAATGTTGGAGATAACACAGACATAAAACGGAGATGTAAAATGGAGATAAAACAAAGTACATAAAATGGAGGGAAATGGTGACGACATAAAAGAGTTGTAACGGCGATGGTGTGAATTGTAACAAAATGTGTGACAAAAATACCCTCTTAAATATTTTCGGACAATTTCTTTATTAAGTAACTAATCTTCGATTGCAAAAGTCAACTATATTTCTATATTTCTTCCTTGTAGGTATTTTTTGTTGGAAGTAACTGTTTGTATTGCCATCTAGTGAGTATAAACGTATTTGGAAGGAGTTGCGCTGATATTGCCACCTAGTGGGTGACGAAGCTATTGCGTGCCGCAATCTAACTCTGTATGCGGCAGATGGCAGGAGGCTTACTTGTGCCGCAGGCTCCGTGCTGCCCAGTATTTCAGGAAAACTTTAATCGTGATACTTTTTACATTAAACAAATGACATCGTAAAGAATGGAGTGCATAAGGTTGTGCGACCTTTTCAAATATTTGAAAAACCTTCGTTCTACATCTGCTTTTTTAATGGTTTATCTAGTAGCAACATACAAGTGTTGTTGGTCTTTTACAAACGAATAATCGGTCATTTATTAAGGACTGAAGACTTTAGTTGGGATCACTTGGTAAACACAACTGTAATAGAAACTGATGAAGAATGTCTGCTAATCGTAGCAGTATTTTGAAGCCACAATTTACTTATTACAGTTTGCCTAATGAGTTCTAGTTGCTTTTGTTTTCTTACTGTTCTCTGACCTTCTTGGTCAGAGTTCGGCAAGTAATCTTAGATGGGTACATTTGAAAATTTTTATCGAGGCCCCTTATTAATTCTTTGTTTTGATTTTCACTCACAAAATAATATGAAATACAATAGATGTAAAATAATAATGTATAAACAATCCAGAAAAATATTATTGGCGGTTTATTTTTATTATCACTTTCAAAAAGTGTGAAATAAAATGGATAACTTTTATTGGAAAGTCCAGAAATAGGTCATACATTATAGATACCTTTTTATTTTAATTTTCTCTAAGAAAGTTGGAAATACAATGAAATGTGCATATATGTATTTAAAAAATCCACGAGAAAAATTACATTTACGGTCTTGAGCAGGTTCTTAAAATTATGTTCACGTGCGGAGCTGCTTATGCGAATAGTGTCTTCAAAGTGGGCGGTCTTGAGCGAAAATTATTCTCCAAGAATTTCATTTTTGAAAATGAAATTTCACAGATACGAGTATATTTGGAGCCTAACATAGCAGCCAGGCAGATCGCAAATTTTTTGCAATTTTCATATTTTTCAGGGACACGTTGACTCCAAAATTCTTCTGTAGATACAGTTTCATACTTTTGCAAGGAAGTGTCTTCCTGCAAGTGTGTTATCTTCATTTGGAGTAAAGGCTTTGAAAGGTGGAACAACTTCGCAGCCTCATCCGTCCATTCTGCTGCAGGAGAAACCTCAAATGGTGATTTTAAAAATCGTGACAACTTGTCTATTTCTAAAAACTCTTTGAATCTTACTCCAAATTCCTTCTTAAGATCTGCTAAGAAATTTGATAATATGAAAAAGTCTATTTCAGGATTATTTTTGTACTAGCTGTAAACCCGGCGTTGCCCGGGTGTTTATTTATCCTACACTCTCGTAGTCCACATCCCCTTCCGCCCTCTCTCTGCATCCACCTCTTTCTCTCCCATCTCTCCGTTCGTTTCCACCTTCCCCTCTCTCGGCAAAATTTTCTGCAAGATACCCTCCGACATGTACCATACAACATTTATGTACCCAGTGGTCTTCCTCTTGGTTCAAAGGTCAAGTGTGCAAAATTTCGTAAAGATTGGAGCAAAACTATTCATTTTGTAAAATTCCGTGAGTTAAGTACCCTCCACCATGCACCGAACGAAATTTTATACAGACAGTGACATTCCTCTTGTTTTTGAGGCAGAGTGTGCAAAATTTCATCAATATCGGAACAAAACTATAGATTTGTATAGAGCCCGTTGAAGTGATGTGCAAGGCGTAGTACACCGTTAGCAGAGCCTGTTCTCTTGAGGGTTTTTACTGCTTTATTTATTTATTCTTATATTTCCTTATTCGTATGCTTATCCTCACAGAGAACGAGCTGAACATTGTAGCACGCATAGATCAAAGGTATGGTCTGTGGCATCACGTTTCGCAGTATGTAACCTACTTGCTATAGAGTCGCAAACGTAATCGCTGGCCTTCAGTCCGAATTTTTTTAATAATTTGACGACTTTCAACCACCATATCTTACAACCCGTTATAGCTATCGGCATGGAACTGCTATGGTGTGCAACGGGACACTTCGTACAACAATTACACACAGACCATTCGTTTGTGTTCTGTAGTTTTCGGCCGGCCGCGGTGGCCGATGTGACTGAGGCGCTCCAGTCACGGTCAGCACGGCCACTACGGTCGGGGGTTCGAATCGCCCCTCGGGCATGGATATTTGTGCCGTCCTAGTTTGTAAGTAGTTCACAAGTAGTTTGTAAGTTTAGGGACTGATGACCCCGTAGTTAAGTCCCATAAGCTTAACAAACATTTGAACATTTTTGTAGTTTTCGCTGCAGAGCGAAATATTAACACACGTAGAATTTTATATACACCGATAACTTTCCAACCTTTTTATTATTATCAACGCTCAAGCAACAACGCAACCAATAAAACCATTGTCAAAGAGTAAATATAATTTTCAAAGAGTAATTATTGTTACGCATTTAGCGTTATATTCTTCAAATTACTCAATATGTATCAGATCGATATAAAACCTTGCCTAAAACCTTCCTCAGGTATAAATTAGTAACTGTACAAATATTTAAGTCTCTGCGTCTTGTCGTTCGCGAGTGATAAGCGTACACCGAACAAACATTCACATTAATATATACAGATAAATAGCTATCCGATCGCCATAAAACCGTGCCTAAATTCTTCCCCGGGTAGACATTAGTAACTGTACAAATTTTTAGCTCTTTATGTCTTGTGATTCAGACGTAATAAAAGTACACCGAACAGACATTCATATTTATAGATATAGATTTTAAAAAATCGTAGCGAAATGAAGAAATTTTTGACTTAAAACGTCTAATTCAAAGAACCAGCTTGCGACGGAATGATGATACACTTTGAACGAAATCACATTTTAATTTCCCATTTCATTGTAGCTCGGTGTTGTTATCTACAGGAAAAATGGTTCATTTTTTAATAAAAATACTTTTATATAAGGAACTCATTGTTCGATGGGGCGATCTATAATTGTTTAATAATGATTTTGTAGCCAAGATCGCATTTTTCATTTATTATGTTACCGGTTTTGGCGTGCTCGACGCCATCTTCAGACCTGTCGTAATTTACATAACTTCACAACATTTTTTATATACTCAAAGAGTACATTGAGGTTGAGGCGTCACCAAACATAAAATTACTAGTCACAAATAAAATATGTACATCCATCTTCTAATGGTTCTGAAGCGAGGTACTTCAAAGTCTAAGTACCGGTAACATAATAAATGAAAAAACGCGATCTTGGCTGTAAAATAATTATTAAAAAATACTTTTGTGGTCCAGTTTTTGGCGTTCCGCGGTCCGGACGTGGACCGCGGTCCGCCAGTTGCCGACTGCTGTTCTAGGTACTGTTACCGACAGTGGCGCAGCCAGCATTTGGTTCTGGGGAGGGGGGGGGGCATTTTTTACAAATAAAGCCGACTGCAGAGGTGCCCACCCCTGCCCTTGACCAATTACTCACCCTCCCCCTTCCCCAAATGCGACTCCCCCCCCTCCCGACACCCGAGATATTAGGTTCAAAAATGTTCAACTGTTTGTAGAACTTATGGGACTTAACTACGGGGTCATCAGTCCCTAAGCTTACAAACTACTTATGAACTAGCTAAGACTAAGGACGGCACAAATATCCATGCCCGAGGGGGGATTCGAACCCCCGACCGTAGTGGCCGTGCAGACCGTGACTGGAGCGCCACAGTCCTCTCGGCCACCGCGGCCGGCTATTAGGTCCTGGGATTCCTAGTTATTTATCAAATAAAAATGGTTTTATGGTTTTGCCATTTAATATTAAAATTAAATATTTTTAATTTCAATTTTTGTGAATTATTTTACATAGTCCCCTCCCAGGCTGGCCACCTCTGGCCTATTGAACTTATTAATTGTAAAGGCTTCTCATCATCCGCTATCAGAAATATAAGAAGCTCGCCTATGTTATAACTGTTTAATTAACATGGGACTCTATGTGTAAATAGTGAACTAAAATAACACTATTGTTGAAACTTCCTGACAGATTAAAATTGTGTGCCGGAACCGGGACTCGAACCTGGTACCTTTGCATTTCGCGGGCAAGCGCACTACCGACTGTGCTATCCCGACACGACACACGATGCCGCCTCACAACTCTACTTCCGCCAGTACCTCGCCTCCTACTTTCCAAACTTCAAGGCTCTGTGAAGTCTGGAAAGTAGGAGGCGAGGTACTGGCGGAAGTAGAGCTGTGAGGCGGCATCGTGAGTCGTGTCGGGATAGCACAGTCGGTAGTGCGCTTGCCCGCGAAAGTGAAAGGTCCCAGGTTCGAGTCCCGATTCCGGCACACAATTTTAATCTGCCAGGAAGTTTCATATCAGCGCACACTCCGCTGCAGAGTGAAAGTTTCATTCTGAACACTATTGTTGTTCGTAGTTTTAGGTGGCATTAAAAAAAGATTCCACTCGCTGGCGCAGCTGACCTGCTAAGCAGCGGGTCGCCGCATATGACAATTGGCTCGTAACTTTAGCGTAGCAGTATCAATAGCGGCAGCATCAAAGCTGGTCGCGACGGCATTAATACAACTCATAGTAACAGCAGCACACGTTCTTAGTGGCGGCATCACGTAGGCGACCCACTGCCACGTTAATTTGTGCTTGGCAAATTATAGTTACGTTGCGATTTATTACATGTGTACCATTTCAAATTTCAGTTCCGACCTGTTAAAAAAATGAAAATAAAAAAATACAATTAAAAAAATCTATGGGAGGTTCAAATGTTTGTAAATCTATCGGACCAAACTGCGTGGTCATCAGTTGGTAGCTTACAAACTACTTAAACCTAGATAAACTAACCTAAGGACAACACACACACCCATGCCCCAAGGGAGGACTGGAACCTTCACGGCGAGCAATCGCGCGCTCCGCAGCGAGACGCTTTAGACCGCTCGGCTACTCCACCGCGGCTGTATAGGAGGTGTCTGCGCCACTGGTTACCAAATCAATACACAATTTGTCCTTAATGAAGCTCCCTTAAAAATCAGCGAGTAGACGTAGGCTCCCAACGTCGCTGTGCTTGGCGTAGGCACGATCCGTCACAGGAATAATTCGTATGCTAACATGTACCCTTTCCATACTTTTCAGATAATTTTCGAAGAATAAAAAAAGCATCTGAAATATGTAATTTCATGCATATTAAAAAAATATTTGCTGTGTTTAACACTGGAGACTTTTCATATGCTAGCCAATGTGTATAATCTCGTGGGCTGATTGGCTGTTGAGAACGTTCTAGACAGGCAAATGGGGCCATTCAAACTTCTAGATGCTGTCAGCAAAACTACTGTTTGGTTTACCATTCTGCATGCTGAAATGACGAATTATGCGTAAGGTGTAAGACAAGAAGGAAAACGAAATACCCAAAACTAAAAATAGTAAAATACAAAAAACTTTCCTGTTACTCCCCCACGGTAAAGTCGGTTACTGAATACTGACAATGTTTATCGACGACTATGGTTTTTATAAAGCCTACGTTATAACCCTGTCCAGGTCGTCCAAAATCTGTTGCCATACGTTTTCTAAAATGTCTGTATGACAAAATTTCATTTAATGTAAATTTCAACTACCATTGTGGATACACTTCAACGTATGTAGCAGTCAGAAGTGCAGTTGATGGAAGAATATATGAAGTTGATGAGTTAAATACGGTTGTAAAAAATTATTTCCCCTTGGTTGTGTTAACCAGTTTTTCCTTCATTCCCCTATTTCAGAAAAATTACATATTCAATCGTTTCAAATGCTGTTTCTTTATTTGTTAAAGCAAAAATATTACCTTCTACATTTTCCGTAATCTGACCTTTTCAGAACAGCACAATGAAAAAAAAATACATGCATTACTCCCGACAAATGTGATCTATGTACAATGAAAGGCAAAAACATTGCTGGAACTGAATAATTTACACTTCAAGTACACAGTACTGCTCATGCCCAAGTTTATTAGTGCTAGGATTTCAACCTCTATCGCTCCGTGGAACGTACAACAGGAAAATGTCTACAGGGGTTGTGTTTAACCGGTCCTACACTCAGTCGCAAAAGTATTCGGACAGCACGTAAATGCGCATAATTTTGCAGTTTGCCGCATGAACAAATACAGAAATTGCACTTTGTAATGTATTTGGGAGTCCGGGTACGATGTCGCAACGTGAAACATGCGTCAAATACGAAGAATTATTGTTGGACATGTGTCTGTTACGTAATATTTCCTGAAAACGGCATGGGAAGGTGCAACAAAAGTATTCGGACAAAGACGGACAACGTGAGAGAATAGTTCATTCCGAGACGCACGGAGGGTGAAGCGACTGCAGTGTGTCCGACATTTCCGCGAGACGATGGCGGTGATTAGTGAACACGTATCGCGAGCCTGTGCAGGTGGACGATGGGACGCAGAGGGAAGTGTTCTACGTTCAATCAAAGGCAACTTGTCGTTTATCATCACGCGAAGGGGGAAACCAGCAGGGAAATTGCCGCAATAGTGAACACGAAGAAAAGTACAGTTCACGACAGCCGGCCGCGGTGGCTGAGGGGACTGAGGCGCTCCAGTCACGGTCTGCACGGCCACTACGGTCGGGGGTTCGAATCCCGCTTCGGGCATGGATATTTGTGCCGTCCTTAGTGTTAGCTAGTTCATAAGTAGTTTGTAAGTTTAGGGACTGATGACCCCCGTAGTTAAGTCCCATAAGTTATACAAACAATTGAACATTTGAGTTCACATTATTGTTTCATATGTTTGTATAGCTTATGGAACTTAACTACGGGGACATCAGTCCCTAAACTTACAAACTACTTATGAACTAGCTAACACTAAGGACGGCACAAATATCCATGCCCGAGGGGGGATTCGAACCCCCGACCGTAGTGGCCGTGCAGACCGTGACTGACGCGGCCACCGCGGCCGGCCACGACATTATTAAACGGTTCGAGAAAAAAGATCGACTGGAATTCCGTTGCAGTACAGGACGACCACGGACATTTTCACAGAGAGATGAACATGTGATTGTGCGAAAGGTACAACAGAATCCGAAAATATCTGCCACACGAATTGCAAGTGAGGTGGAGGGAGACCTTGGTATAAAAGTTCATCCTGAAACCGTGCGGAGAGTACTACCACGATCGCAGTACCATGCTCGAGTGGCACGGCGAAAGCCATTCATAAATGCAGTGAACCAGAAGAAACGTATGCAATTTGCGAGGGAATACGCCAAATACGATCAGGCTTGGTGGAATCGGGTGATATTTTGCGACGAATGTAAATTTACATTATGGCAAAGCGACGGAAAGGCAAAGGTGTGGCGAAAGACCAATGAAGAGCTGAATCCCAGTAACCTCAAACCAACAGTAAAGTTTGGAGGTGGGAGCATCATGGTGTGTGGATGCATGTCCGGCAATGGACATGGGCAATTCAGGCTGGGCAATTATTTTGTGTCTTATTGTACAAAATAGTTGCTAATGCATTGCATTATCCAAATGGACAGACGCAGCTGATCAAACCTTAGCTTTCTCAATGAAGCATTTTACATTTTAGACAGGCACTGACTACTGGGTCCGTTTTCTTTTCGCCCGTCGTAAGGCAGAAGGTTCTCCGTAATAGCTGGTCAGAGTTGCAAAATAATTTAAATTGTCAGTTTGTATGACAAATTATTTTGAAATAGAAGCTCGTAGTATGGATTGTTAATTACAAAGGTAACGTCTTCATATAGTTTGTTCATGAAGTCAAGAAGACACACTTCTTAGTCACTATGGACACGAATTAATTTATACGTGCTATTGATAATGTACCAACGATAATCAGAACAGAAGACGGATCAAGGAGAAAATTCTATCTTAAGGCATTTGAATCCAGTAGGAGAAGACGGCCCAATCACGTTTAAATTGTCCATGGTTTCCCAAAATCGTTGTAGGTAACTATTGAACCTGAGTTTCTAGCAGCGTACTGAGTATTCTAAAAATTTACGGATATGCAACTGAGTGATGGAATCGACGTCGGTGGTTATTTCAGATGGAGCACGCCCAGCCAATTTCAAGGCAGCTGCAGAGAGGGTGCACTGTTCATGGATATTTAATATTTAATTTTCCAATTAAAACAGGAAAGAAATCACACAACGAACAATTATGCAACAGCGTCATCACTGAAGCGATGATGATAAATGTCAGATGTATCGATAGTGAATACCAGTGAGCAACGGGTAAGGCAAATGTCCGTCTGATTTTTCACGAGACAGAGAGAGAGATAGAGACATAATTACACGCAGAATTTAACCAAACACCTGGTTGTAACATGGAACGTTTCACTAGGATTATTACTTTTTGTGGAGTAAAACATGCCTGGTACCCCATTGTGCGTTCTTATTATGTGATAAATTCATTTGTCTTCAGAACTGGGTCTCCCGATTATCATATACGTTGACCAGTCTTTGCACCCATGAAAATTAAGTGTTTATAGATGCCGTAGTAGTGAAGTCGATTTATATGCATTCTTAATCTTTGTTTTAGTGGACCTTTATAACTGTTGAACATGCGTTTCCAAAAACCACAGTTGGTCTCCACCAAGCTCGGGATAGCTTTCACATGCACCAACAGTACAATACAAAATTTGGCGTATATTTGAAAAATTTGTAACAATATAAAAAGCTGGGAAAATTTCTTCAAACACAATTGCAAATAGTACTCATCTTCCTCGCCATATTTCTTGCTTTTTGACAGGCGAAGATCTCCAACTATTGCAAAATGAGCGTATTTGCAACATTTTTTGCCATGCAGGAGTAGCAGAACGGTCCGGAACGCCACGTTGCGGATCGCGCTGCCTCTCGCGTCGGGGGTTCGAATCCTCTGTTGGGCATGTATGTTTGTATTGTCTTTAGTATAAGTTAGTTCATAAGTAGTTTTTAAGTTTAGGGACTGATGACCCCGCAGTAAGTCCCATAAGCTTTACAAACATTTGAACATTATTTTTGCAATACGTTATCCTGCTATTATGGCAAGACCTCATCGCTGCACATGCTCACTGGAGATTCCGCATGGTTTTTTATAATGTCTAAGCTACGTTGTGAAGAGTTACACAAAATATTCTTAATTCAGTTATTACGCTTTGGAATAAGTCTTGCAAGCACTCAAAGTACAAAATTCTTCACATGTAGAATACTAATGGACAATGAAGAACAACTTTATTGTTGTCTCCAGACACGTTTTCTCAGTTGCGTGCCTGTTGGTTTCCTCTTCTTGTCGCCACCTGATGGGGTATAGCTTTTTGCACACATCACTGGACAGTCTACATAAGTACTTTGTAGATGAGGGCCCCATTGCGAAGCAGGTGGTTGACGGAAGGTGCGTTTTCTGTGAAGGTGTGCATGAGGTAGGTAGGGTCTGTTGCATTGTTGATGCGACAGGCGGAGGAGAGGTTGAGGAGGGAAGGATTTGGTGGCGGGAGGTGGAAGTGCGAAGAGGGGCAAGGAGGCATGGAAGCCGACGGAATGTGGGGGATCTTGTCGTGAAGGATGCAGTGAAAGTTGGGGTCCATGTATTTGAAGGATGGGTGTGAACAGTGTGTATTGCCAGAAGATGAGGGCGAGGCCACGGGGACTGTGGAATTGGGGTTGGCAGTGGAAACGACAAAGGCATGAGGAGCTGTGGGAGGGGTAAGGGAGATGGAAGGGGGAGGGGAGCCGGAGGGGCGGGGGCTTAGCTGCTTGGAGAGGAGCAGCTTCTATGTGGATGGGTGGGCCAGTGGTGAAGGGGTCGAGGGATTTCTTAGTGGCGCTGGAGGAGGCAGAATCTCAAAGAAAGTTAAACGTTTAGTAATCTTTTTTTTTCATGTGCGAAAATTGGAGAACTATGTTTACCATTTTCTCACAGCGCACTGTCGGGCATTTCGAGTACGGCATGCTGGAACGAGCACGAGGCAAATCGATTGCATTTGATCGCAGCGTGCTTAGCGACAACATTGACATCTACCCGACTGCCAAGGAAGTCCGTGTCTTCTCCATTTCGAGCGAGCATAGACGTCAGTTGCAAACCTGTATCCCCGACAGCTGGGCAGCACGGTGCGCCGACGGAGAGAGGTCCTGGGCAATGGCAAAGGTAGCATCCGGCGAAGACAGCTCCCAGAGACGGCGATCCGTTCAGCAGTGGCTGCGCTCACATCTTAAAAGTAGACAAAACACTAAACGGCGCACTGTTAAAATTGAGCACTGAAACCCCACAGCGGATGTGGGGGAGGAGAGGTGCGGATGGGCGGGAAAGGGGTCAGAGAGGGAGAGGTGGATGGAGAGTGGGATGGGGAGGCGGGGGAGGGGAGGTGGGGCAGGCAAGTGTAAGGAGTCCTGGGCATGGGAAAGGAGGGGAGAGCCGATCGTGGGAGGTATGGGAAGGGAAGGGTGAAGGAGAGGGGACGCAACTTATATGGGGAAGGATTAGCGTTGATAGGAAGGGTGGATGTCAGGATGGAGAGCGTCATCAGGGAGAAGAACGTTACAGAAGTTGCCCTCGGAAAGGACGTGGACAATGTAGAGGTGAGGGGAGGGAGGGCTAACTTGGTAGCAGCGTGGCAGAGGCCTCAAATGCTATAGTAGGTGGGAAACCAGTGGGTGTTGCGATTTGATCCTGCAGGAAATGTAGTGGAGGCGGAGGTGTTTGAGAAGCTTTAGCAGGTGGGGGAAAGGAAAGAGGTCAAACATAATCGGCATGGGGGAGGGAAGTCGGAAGTGGTACGCAAGGCGGAGGGCATGGCACTCTAGGATCTATAGGGGCTCGTAGTGGGTGGGGAGACCGGAAACCCAGGCTGAATGGAAGCAACATCAGATGGGCCGCATTAAGAAACAGTAGGAATATATGATAGTGGAGGGGTTGAGTCCCCACGTCTGGCCGGACAGGATCTTGAGTAGGTTGAGGCAGGAGAGGGCTTTCTGATGGACAGTTTGGAGGTGGGGTTTCAGGAAAGGGAGGCTGAGGCCAAGTTACATGAGGGTTTTTGTTTGAGGAATAGGGCGGCCATGGAGCATAAGGTATAGAAGGAGGGGTGGTGTTACCTATGGTGATTGCTTGGGATTTGATGGGATTGATGGCAAGGAGCCACTGGTTTCACCAGGTAGAGAAATCGGAGATATGAGATTGGAGTAGGTGTTGGGAATGAGCAAAGGTGGCGGTGTCATCTGTGAACTGTAGGAAATGGACGGGAGACTGAGGTTGCGACACATCTGCCGAGTAGATGAGGTGGGAGAGGACGGAGCCCTTGGGCACCCCGGTGGAGGGGTAGAAAAAATGGGAGTTGGAATTCCTGACAGAGACATAAGATGGGATGAGAGAAGAAACGATGAAGCAGACAAAATTAATGGGAAGGAGATAGAGCTGGAGTTTGAAAAGGAAACTGGAATGCCATACATGGTCGTAGGCCTTCTTGATATCTAGGGAGACAAGGATACTGCCACAACGGAATTTCATCTGGATGGAATGGAGGTGGGTGAATAGGAGTTGGCCATTGACTGAGAAGGATGGTTGGAAGCCACATTGGAATAAGAGAAGGTTCTGGTGTTGACAGAGATGTTGGTGGATGTGGCGAGAAATGATTGTTTACAGTACCTTGCTGAACACTGAGGTGAGGCTGATGGGATGGATGGGATGGTAGAATGAGGCTTCCGAGGGCGGTTTCCTGGGTTTAGGAAACATGGGGATACGGGAGGTATTCCACAGGTTAGGGAAGAAGCTGGTGCAGAGGATGACTCCAGAAGGAAGCCAGGGCAGTGGGGAAAGATGGAGGACAGGCAGAAAGGTGCCTGTGCGTTTTGCAGTCATGACCAGTAGCAGTGTTTCGTTTGGTGCGTATTGTGAATTTATTTGCAAAGTTGGTGATGGGTATGGTAAGTTCTATGGGGGGATGCGATCCAAGGGCGACCAGTGGAACAGAGGTGTTGGTTTGCTCGTGGACACCAGCGAATAGGTAATAGTCAAGCTGGGGATTGTTGGGAATGGAGAATATGTTGGAAAGGTAGATGGCGAAGTGGTCTGCCTTACTGGCATTGTCGGGAAAAGGAAGGTAATTGTGAAGGAGTGGGTAGTGAGACACAGAGTGACTGCCAGTAAAGCAGGAGAAGGCTTCCCAGTACTTGGAGGAGTTCACGGGCAGTGAGGTGTTAAGGCAGGTGCATGTCTGACACAAGTCCTGGCGTCTTTTTGCTTTCAAGAGATTTCTGATGTGGCAGTGGATTTGCCAGTGGCAGAGTAGTGTGTCTCGGTCAGGTGTCTGTGGGATGGAGGAATAGAGACAATGAGATTCTCAGAGAAGGACTACAGCCTGTGGAGGGAGTTTGGGTAATGTGGGTGAATGGGTTTTGTGGGAATATGGGCTTGGAAGGAATCAGTAACGGTTTGGTGAAGGAATAACACGGCGTGCTCGATGTCGGCAGGAATCTGGAGGGGTAGAGAGTGGCTCACGACCGATTTGATATTTGATAAGGTATAAGGCAGGATCGTTTCTGTTAACATTCTTTACTGGAGTGCTATTCCACTATTGGAGAGTCTTGGCAATGTTGATATGAGTTTATAAGAGAACCTGAGGATGAATTGAAATTTGTGTACTGTAGGGATAGGTGCCTTAATATAATCTGTGCAGTAACATATCCACTGTCGCAGTGGCCTAGTAGTTATGGCACCTCCCAAGGATGCAAGAGGTCCCAGGTTAGACTCCCAGGTGTGGCATAAATTTTAATTCAGTGCCTCTACTTCAGTTTAATATCTTCAAATTAGGAGGTGTTATTGCACTATGTATATCAGTTAAATTCTAATAATTATACCATTTTACAACAAAACCAACTTTTTAAGGATTCAATTTCAGTCATCCAGCCAAATGTATTTTGTATTCTACTCCTTATCATTTGCTTATTAATATGAATTGGAAAACGACAAGTAGAAAAAGGATATATTGCAACAGTAGAAATCTTAACAATCATTTTATTTCTTATTTTCTAATTAACGTTGAAAACGAGAAATATGAGATATATTTATTAAGAAATAAGTTAATTTTCTTACTAAAAGCAGATAAGATTAGCTATTAACTTTAAACTTCTTAAAAATTATTAAATAAATGAAAAACAAGGAATCCTTAAATCGATAAAAAAATAAACATTCCACAATAAAGGAAAAAATTTCTGAAGGTAAATATATAAACTTTTCATAATCACAATGAGGTATAGCCCCAAAGTTCAAATAAAAAAGATACAATAGCAATCTTAATAAACTAGAATAATAATTACTACCTACATACATTAATGAGAAACAACTGACACTTACCTTCACAAATTGAAAACCAGACTGACTAGTTTCTTCTGAACAAGAAACAAAAAAAGATAAAGCTAAAGTAAAAGAAAAAATAATAAATCTTAAGTGAAGCTGAAAATTCATAAAATCAAATATATTGAAACTTACAGTCCAAATAATTAAAGATAATAAAGCCAATCTAACTCCATAACAAGTAATTTCAACAACAGAATGTAAAGATCTCAATAATAAATAATCGGAATTAGATTATCAACCTGCAATTATTAAAGTATAATATCTTAAACTAGAACAACAAAGAAAAAAACATAAGATAAAGAACACATGTAATTTATGTAACAAAAATAACCATAATAAATAAAGAACATATTAATTTGTAACAGGAGAAAAATAGTATAGAAAATAATATGATATAGAAGGAATTGGTTGCTCCCTACAAATAAGTTGATAGCATCACTAAATAATTGGGGAAAAGCTACGAAACACAGTATTAGGAAGTTTAAAAATCTTAATATACCACAATAACTGTAAAATAGTTAAAAAAGCTACTCCAAGTAAAACACAAATAACCACAAATTGAAATGTAAAATAAATATAAATTAATCATGGAAAAATCATGGAAAGAGAAATCAAGAATGTCAGGGATCAGATATGTACGAAAAGTGCTAGAAACAAACAACATAAAAGAATTAGAAATAACGGAGGGGAACACATTTAAGAATAAAATACAGGAACAACATGGACGGCAGAAAGGAAAAGACAACATGGGAAGAAGATGAATGAGTATTGCAAGAATAGGAAATGACAAAGGAAGAAGAGGAACTGAAGCTGTTTTATGATCCTAGTTGGTCAGTTAGAAGCTAAAAAGCATATTATATCAAAACTATTTGCATAAAACATCTACATGAATAAATTTTAAATTTAACACAGTTATCTGCAACATAGTAAGAAATTATCAGTAACTAATAAATGAAAAATATTGTAATCATATGATCCTTTCATACCAATAACAATATAATCATTCTTGGAGTAGAAACCGATCTAGTTCTCGCCTGTCTGAACTTAGACTATGTAATATTTTAAAGGTTCTTCTTCTTCTTCTCTCGTTCTCAATCTGAAGTTTGGTTGGCAGCAATACTTCTCCTCCACAATTCTCTGTTCACGTATAGCCTCTTCATTTCCTGATATGATTCCACTCCTACATCTCTTTGAATCTGTTTCACGTACTGCAATCTGGGTCTTCCTCTGCCTCTTTTTCCTTCTACCATCCCTTCCATAATATTAATTATAAACTCATTCTGCCTATACAGATGGTCTATTAACTTGTCTCTTCTCTTCATTATCGTTTTCAAAGTGCTCTTGTTTCGCCGATTCTTCTAAGAACTTCTTCGTTTGTGATCTTGGCCATCCAAGGGATTTTCTGCATCCTCCTCCAACACCACAATTCAAATACTTCTAGTCTTCCCTTGTCGACATCGCCGAGTGTCCAAGTTTCCGAGCCATACTATGCCACACTCCACACATAGCATTTTATAAATGCTTTTCTGGTTTCTTCCTTTATATTTCTTGATGCAAGAAGCATCCGTTTATTGTTGAAGGCTAGTTTAGGTTGCACAATTCACTTTTTATGTCTGCTGAGCTTTTGCCATCCGGTGTAATTTTACTTCCTAAGTATGTGAATACATTAACTTGTTTCAATGGTATGTCATTAATCTTAATATCGGTTGTAATTTGCTCAGGGCTGCATACCATGATCTCTGTCTTTTTTGTGTTGACTTTCATGTTATATTTAGCTGGCAGAATCTCATTCATTCTTGATAACGTCTTTTGCAGATTTTCTTTGCTGTCCTCAATGATGGCTATGTCATCAGCAAACCTTATCATTTTAATTGGTACTCCATTGATCTTAATTCCTTCTATAGACTCTTTACATTCCTTAATTCCCTCCTCAATATACAAGTTGAATAGCACTGGTGATAAATTGCATCCTTTTCATACTCCTTTCTTTATGTGAGCCTCTTGTATTTCAGCATGTATATTTATAATCCCTCTTTGATTTTTGTAGAGTTCATGTACTATCCGTCTGTCTCTGAAATCTAGACCAACATTAGTCACAATTTCCATCAGAAGATGCCAATTCACCTTATCAAAGGCTTTTTCCAAGTCCACGAAAGCAATGAACAGTGGTCTCTCTAGGTCCACCATTTTATCCATGATTTGTCTTAACATTAGGATGGCTTCTCTTCTTCCTCTATTCTGTCGAAATCCAAATTGACCTTCATCTAGATTCTGCTCAATTTTACTTATTATTCGGTTATATATTATTTTCGTTATCATTTTTGACATATGTGATATTAGACTCAAGGTACGATGTTCTTCACATTTTATAGTGCCTGGTTTCTTTGGTGTAGGAATTATGATAGTCTTTTTAAAATCTTCTGCTATTTCTCCAGTTTCATGCATATCTTGGATTAGTTTGAAGATATAGTTATGTGTTTCGTTATCCAATCATTGTACCATTTCTCCAGTTAATGCGTCACATCCTGGGGCTTTGTTATTCTTGAGTTCTCTCACAGCCTTTAGGTATTCTTCTTTTGTTATTGAGGGTCCTAACTGATCTTTTGTGACAGTTTCTTCGTTTTCAAGATTACTTATCTCATCTGGATCTTCGTATAATTTTTCTATATAACGTTTCCATCTTTCTCCCACTTCCTTGTTCTCAAATAGCCGTTTTCCATTTTCATCTAATATGTTATTGCTTCGGTCATTGACTTTCTTGAATTGTTTCTTAATCAGTTCATAGGGTGCTTCTATATTTCCTTTCTTTAGCTTTTCTTCTACTTCCTTGCACCGCCTCATTATGTATTCTTCTTTATCTTTCTTTGCTTCTCTGTTGGCCATGTTTTGCAGCCTTTTATAACTTTTTATTCCTTCTTCACTCTTCGAATTCTTGAACTTTTTTCTTTCTTCCATAAGCTCAAGTGTGTGATCGCTAATCCACGGTTGTGTTGCTTGTTTTTTATGTTTCCTATTTCTTGATCAGCTGCTTGAAGGATTGAGTGTTTCAGTCCAAACCATTTCTCATTTACTGTACCATTTGGAATTTCTTTAACTTTCTGTTGTGCCTGCTTTTGGTACCTTTCCTTAACACTGTCTTGCCGTAACTTTTTCACATCATATTTGCAATATGCTTTAGTATTTTGTCCCTTTCTTCTTAATCTTAGATTAGATTTTAACATAACTAGATTGTGATCAATGGCTACATCAGCGCCAGGGTAACTTTTGCATTGTTTAGCTTGGTTGTGATACCTTCGTCTTACCTTTATGTAGTCTATTTGGTATCGTGCTCTGTCTCCTGGTGCAATCCATGTGTATCTTCTTCTCTTCGCCTGCTGGAACCATGTGTTTGCTATTATTAGTTCCTTTTCCTTACAGAAGTCAACTAGTTGTTGTCCTCTGTCATTTCTCCTACCAAGTCCGTATTTACCCACGGTATTTCCATCTTCACCTTCACCTACAGATGCATTCCAGTCTCCAAGTATGACGAGGTTGTCTTTATCCTTAACCATTTCCATTATTTCCTCTAGTTGTTCGTATAATTCATCACCATGACTACTTGGCATGTATACCTGTATTATTATGGTATCAATAGGGTCATTTTCTATTCTTAACATTATTATTCTGTCACTGTATTGCATGTAGCTCTTAACATGTGTGCCAACGTGTTTCCTTAGTATTATTCCTACGCCTGCATAACTTCCTTCTTTTCCAGAGTATATGATTATAAAATTACCACTCCAAAAGTCTCCCTTTTGAGGCCATCATATTTCATTTATTCCTAGTATGTCTATATCATGTTCTTCCATTTCCTTTTTAATATTCTCGAGTTTCCCACAGATGCTAAGTGATCTGATGTTCCATGTTCCTATTCTGACCTGTCTTCTCTCATCGTTGATAACGCACTTTGAGACTGTCCCCTGCCGGAGATCCGAGTTGGGGACTATTTTACCTCTGGATTGTTTAGTTACAAAGCCTGCCATCATTGCTGCTTGACATGGGATATCCAAAAGGATCTTTAATGGAGTGGTTTCCCTCTTGCTTTCTCCATTCTATGCCGTTGACCTTCCTGGTTCTCCCGCCTTTAGGAGTGATTTCACACTCCAAGGACAAGAGAGTGTCCTATCCTATACCCGCTCATCCGCCCTCATGAAGGCCTTTGGCACTTGGTATAGGGGATCCCCTTATCCCAGAGGATATTCGGTCCCTGCATTCGTTAGCCGCTTGCTATGCAAACGTTGCCCCCCCCCTGCCCCATGGAGGTGAAGTCAGGATTTTCCTTTCATTAATTCTAGGACCGTATTGGCGTTTCCTAGAATCTCAAGTACTTTCAGAGAGGATTTTAAAGGTTAAAGGGACCTAATTATTAAGTTCTACACCTATAATAATTTTGATCCAACATCAAGGTCGCAATACATTTTGTCAATATGAACTCATAAAAACAATTGCTCTGTTATCCTTAAAGTAACCATTTAATCATAAACCATGGATCAAATAACATGAACTAATAATACAATAATGATGACTTTAAATATTCTTTAATGTCACCCAAACCAAATCTTAAAATGTACTATAAAAGAATAAACTAAAGAACATAAAATTCGAAAATATTCAGTTCTTCTCATTTTAAAGAAATACTGAAGCCCTTTAAAATAAAATAAAATTCTGAAATTTATTAAGGGGCAGTTAATTTCCCATCAAAAACTCATTCTAACTACTAATTAAGATACTAATGATTATACAAACTTTGCATTGTCAAAATTCCACAGCTGTCTAAATTTATTCAGACTTCTAAATATTATCAAAAGGATATTAAATTTGGTAAATTCCTTCTAATTACGAAAAAATATATAAAAAATAACTAAACTAAATACATCATTATTACAGAAATTTAAAAATGAAATTTACCATCTTTATAAAAGAACTTAATATTATTATGAAATCAAAAGTTTAAAAAAAATGACCTCAAGTGCAATAAAAATTGCTGTCTCAAGCCACTTACTGTATTTTTCACAATTCATAAAATTTGCATTAGTGCTCCTATAGAATATATGAACTGATATTTAAAGCTAACAAATAATTATATACACTAATTCAAAATGTTTAATTTTTAAGAAACTAAATATTTTAGGAATTCATGATATTTTTCCACCAATAAATAAATATTATTTATGAAACAATAATTGTTATTTGTAAATAAATCTGAATTGAGATTAATTAATGTAATTAAAAATTGTGATAAACCCACACTGAAGTTTCAAAAATAAAATTTACTTACATCAATTGAAAATAACAGTTGGTAATTTAATTACTTGACCAATAAACTATAATAACAGTTAATCCTTTCCATGAACATAAAAGCAGAAAACAAAATATTACTTTTATTATATTGATTAAGCAACAAAGGAATAAAGTAAGAAAATAAATTACTCAAGACATCCTGAATAAAACTGCAAAAATCAACGTAAATGATATACTTTACTACAATATCTGTCTTGATAAAAACTTACTCGATACAGTTTGCTGTTACCATGTTACAACTTATCCTATTAAATAAAAAATAGGTAATCAATAATGAGGCTCACAGATGTTATGTACATATGTATTGTACTGTCACCGTGTGTTTTCTTCAATATTACGACAGTAGAATATCCTTCAGCATGATTAGTCTTGAGTATGAATATACACAAGTTAAGATGTTCCATTTATAATGTTTCGCTTGTCCAGGCCCTGTGTTAAACGAAATAATATCTGAAGATGTGACTTGTCTCGAAAGTTGTCTTCATTAAATTATTAGAACATCTGGAAACTGACTTCTTGGTTTTCCTGATTGAAGACGAACTCTTCCTTAAGGTTATACATAACTTTATTACATTCAGAAAATAAGCTGCTACTTTAGCTTGACATGATTACTTGTGAAGAGTTCCAAATGGTAACTTAATTAATAATGACAATTACTACAACATATAAAACAAATGATAATTAATCACAGAGGTTACAGAACTTCTTTCTTCCATGGCATTTTGCAGTCCTTTTTCACCATACAAGTGAGTCCATATCCATACACTACAACCTCTGGCAATAAATTCCATCTGGCAGTATATGCTCACACAGTGCTAAATCGCTTATAATATTAACTATTTGAATATCTTGGGTCGAGCTAGGAAACAGTAGTGTAGAATGTTACACAAGATTATTTCAGAGCAAATATCACTTAATTAAATAAATTAAACTACCATCCAATTCCCCTTCATTATTATATATCTAAATTTATGTATAATAAAACTAATTGTAACCTATTATGCTCTTAATTATAAGCTGCACCTTGACCTAAAATAATCTTTAATAAGGAAACAATAAAACTATCACTCCAAAAGATTTTCTGTTAATGGAGATATAGAAACAAATAAATTAAGTGAAGTATATCGTCTACACCATTTACAGGATAGAATCCTCTGAATGGAATGAAATACTGCCAAATATATTGGGTTCATAGGCCTTAAGTAATATTACCCATGTATATTTAAATTAGCACTTGAAGTAATAGATTCTTTATTCCTATTTTATCTCTCAAATTTCATAGATTCATATTAGACAGCCATAAAGAATAAAATTACACCTAATAAACTTAACATGCAGCTAAAAATATTAACAACTACCTTAACCAAATATATTCTCTTGTGTTAACCCTTTCATGTTGGCATTAATTAGAATTTCACATATCACTGTAGGAACTGATTTCCAAATTTTTGGAATGGCTAGTGAGTCTGACTATGTTTCTAAATTTCAGTTGTTATTTATAGTTTTATAATTATTTTATGTAGGACTTTTTTTGTCCTAGTGGTCTCAACGAACAGTTAATTTAGTGAATCAATGTTCTTTTTAATAGAGACTTAGATCATTACGTGTAACATATTAATTAAGAACTTAAAATATTTGTGAAATTTTTCAAGCTATAACTGAATACATAGTTATACTTTGCAGTAGCTACATATTGCGACGATACTGCTGACCCACTCATCTCAATGGTATCGTACGATACCATCTGCCTGGTCCTCTCATCTCAATGTCATCCTATGATACCGTCTGCGTGGGGTCTGGAATCGTGTGGTTCAATAGTGATAAAAGTTGCATGTGAAGTTACAAACGAAATAGCCAGCCTAGGAATCGGTGTAGGACAGTGTCTCGGTGATACTGTGATTAAAACAAGTGATAGATTTCATTAATTAAGAGATTTGTATAAGATGTTTCCAGACAGTTCTATAAACAATACTTTTGTCATTGTACATTATTTTAATAAATAGACAGACGAATGATAAAAACTTTTGTAAAACATAAAGAAATGAAAATAAATAGCATTGTATATATGTTAGGGTCATAAACAAGTTGTGTAGACCAGCTAATTGTGTTATTTCGACTATTACATTAATTATCAAAATTGAATTCTTTGTATATATATTCACTGACATGAGATTTAGAATCTAGTTTGAGATTTGTGAAGATATTTAATAGTTCAATATATGTTAGGAACATGTATGATGGACTCATTAACTAATTAATTGACATTTTACATTTTGGTTTGTTGTCAAACAAAAAGTAGCATGATTAAAACTTAAAAAGATAGGTGCGATCTAAAATTATTGTATGTATTGTTTTCATTTTTTATTGTGATAAATTTTGTGTACCTGAAATGTTTTACTTGTGTGTTTGGTAATTGTAAATTAGTATATTCAATTGTTATGAACAATGCATAATGTAATGTCATTATTGCCAATGTTATATATTTGTTTCTCGCTGTCTCCATTAGAGATTTATGAGACATGGTCATACCGATGCACTTGAATAAACTTTAGTCTTGACCACTAATTTAAATTTATTGAGGCCTTACGCGTTTCGATGTTCCGTCATTATCGAAGGCTACTGCAAGATAATGGAATTAATATTCAGCACAAATTTCGATAAAACATAAATGAGAACACAATCATCACACTCACCATATCTTTTGAAACTTATTAAAAAGTGAAACTAAACATTCCTTTTAAAAAATGACTGTCAAAGACATATGTCAAAAATAAAATAAATTTAAAATTTAAAAATTCCCCCAGAACATCCCTGTAGGATGGTCAAGTGCATACTAAATTCAGCGATGCGGTCAGTTATTAAGTGGAGAATCCGCCAGATGGAGATGTTGTCATTGTACTTCTCTCTCACTCAAATATTGGCACTCACTCCCTCTGGGATGTTTTTTTATAATAATACCTTAAACCTGCACAATATTTTGTTACTGTTATGTTATAAATTATAAACATACAATTATAAAACTTTACAATCACTGTGTACAAAACTTTTCTTTTACATTATACAATTATATGAGTGCTGCACCAAATTTTTCCATACTATATTTTGACATAGTTAGGAAAGATAGTGTTTAGTGACACATTGCTGGCAGTCACAAAAATCATGTTATCTACACAGTATTCTGGTGAGGAAAGTGTGTGGAGAGGAGGGGTGAAGGGGGACGGACATAAAAGTGCTGGGAAGGAAGAACAGCCATCAAGCACCATCCGCTTACAAACACCACACGGTGGCCTCCACACCGTACAAGCCTGCACTCCCCCCTCATACAAACCACAATGCTGGCAACAACAGCAATTCAATATGTCAAAGCAGTGTCTCACCCATTTAAATTTGATTACTCTTTGTAACATGAGGAAGTACTATGTACAGTATTACAGTTTAGGCAATGCTGATGTGAAACAATATCTTCAATATAAACTCTTAGGTCAGTTAAAATATCATCTTCCATAAGTGTATTGCACATGTTAGCCCTCTATTATAAAACATGAAATAAAACAGTTTTAAGCTATACTGATCAAATGCATTACAATCAAGGCTCCTAAAATGAATGAATGTTTTAAGTAAAAAGGGGGGGAGAGGGGGAGATGGTTGATGGAGCAACTACAAGTTATAAAATATAATTTTGTGCACTCTTACAGTATTGTAGTAATATTAACCCAATTATGCAGCTCCATGAAAGAAACCTTAGATTTACTATAGTAGACTGTTAATGGAAAATGGACTTTAAGTAATACAGTATACTAGAAGCTACAATGGGACTGAGTTGAATAACAGAATGTTTGTGGCAGGACGTAATTTGTTAAGAGCAGGGAAGCTATTCGGCTAGGAAAACTCTTAGTGAGCACTGTATTGTAGTGGAATGCAAAGTGTCGCCATCTACTGGCGTCTGTTGTTGCTATGGAAGTGCCTAACGGAGTTGATGAATAGATTGAAGCATCATCTATCAGCTACATTTGTTACCATAGAATGGTCTACAAATGATCGGCGAAAAGACTAAAGAACCAGTTTTTCGTAAAATCAATTTGTTCGTTTATTATGTGAGAAGGAGATTTTGATTTTTCCACAAAGATCTCTAATTCCTCAAGGGTGTTAAGTATTAGGCCTTTTGGTGCACTGTGTACTATTTTCAGGCTTTGTTCTATTTCTCCTAATCCATGGTTATTTCGTGTGAGGTGTCGTTTGATACATCCGTCGTTGCTGCCTCGCGTGTGTTCCTTGAATCGCTGCCTGAATGACATGCCCGTTTGTCCTACGTAAAGCTTCTCGCAATCTCTACATGTTATGTTGTATACACCTGTGCCATCAAACTTGTCTCGTTTGGGTCCCACTGTGTGTCGTAACCTATCGCCTAGTTTGCTAGTGGTTTTCATCCCTAAACCTACCTTGTATTTTTTGAACCTATTTACGACGGAATCAGTTAATGTCCCTTTGTATGTAATACTCATTTTTAGTTTCTGATGTTCTATGGGTGTTTTAATGGCGGTGTTCTCACAGAGCTTATTGTACAGATACCTTACTTCTTTACTGTTATACCCATTAGAGATTGCAATGTATTCCAATGTATTCAGCTCTTTTGCTTTATCGTCTATTCAACATTGAACGGAAGAAAGCCCATTTGTGTACTTTTGGATGGCATGAGTCAGCTGGTATAATTGTGTCTGTATAAGTTGGTTTTCTGAAAATTCCAAATGAGAGTTTTCCGTTGTCTCTGCTTACCGACAGATCTAGAAAATTTAGTGTTTTATTGTCTTCATGTTCCACAGTGAATTTTATGTGTGGGTGCATGGCGTTCAATTTCTCAACTAGATCATTGATTGCTCCCTCGTTACCTTTTATCACAATAAAGGTGTCATCTACGTATCTCTTGTAAATAAGAACATCATTCCAGATTTCAGGATATTTCTCTATAAAGTCTGTTTCTAGCTTATTAATAAAAATTTCAGCTAGGGTGCCTGATAGACTGTTACCCATTGCAAGGACTTCTGGTTGGTGGTACACTTTTCCATTAAATGAGAAATAGTTGAAGGATAAAGCAAATTCTAGCATTTCTATTAATTCTACAGTTTCACCCTGGGAAATTTTGTTGTTTCAACAAATTTTGTTTTATGATGTCAAGAGTTTCAAAAACGGGTATACTGGTGTACAGATTAACTACGTCAAATGAGGCTAAACGTACATCCTTTGATAATTTGAGGTTTTTCGTTTCCTCCACAAAGTGATAGGTGCTTTTTAGAGAAAATGTTTTTTCAAACGTGTAAGCTTCCTTCAGCTTTTTGTTTAAATCTCTGTTATATATTTGCCTCACCACATTGTGTGGGGGAGTTCGAGTTTTGTCTTTTGTCGAGTACTTTGGAATCTGTCAGTCTGTGTTGTTTGTGTACGTTATTGTAATGTCTTGGTGGAGAAGAAGTTTGATTTAAATTAAAGAAGAAGTGAAAAATTGTACATATAGAGTATTTATTTCTATCACGACGCCCCAGGAGAATAATGTTGCAGCGAGCAGAACCCCCATACATCGTAATATTGAAAAGATGAGAACCGGTAGAATAAACTGTAATTGGTTAACAATCTATTAAAACGTTTTAATTGGTGGAGAATAGCTGGGATTGCGTCATATACAGTGTCTACAGAGTGTTTATGTTGCAGGAGAAGTATGTTTGGATGTATATAATCGATGTTGGAAAAACCAAGGAGGACCTGAATCTGGAACTATACGGCAAAGAAAAACAGAGCACTTAACCTGGAAATTGGATGTTTGGGCCAGGATCGTAGTATCGCTGGACACTGAATAACAAGATAAGTACAGCAGCACTTATTCATTTGTATTTGTAGTCTGGGTTGTTTGGCACTGTAAAAGACGATGTCAACTGATAATAGGAAATCTAGTGTAGACATGTCAGAACTGAATGTGACAGCCAGTACACCTCGTAGCAATGTGTCAAATAGTGAAGAAATAATTATTGCATCACCAGGTCTTACAGAGTTGTTAAATCGATTAACAGAACAATTAACTGAACGTATTGACAAGGGCAATCATGAAGTGAGTAAACAAGTAGAATCTGTTAAAAAGGAAGTAACGGCAGTCAAGGACGATCTGGCCAGAAAGATAGATGATGGTTTAGCTGATTTAAAGTCTCAGTTGAACGAAACGAACAGGGCAGTTGACGAAGTCAGGAAACAAACATGTGATCTTGAACGGGCAATGAAGTTAGGACATGAACAGCTGGACACTCGAGTGACTGTAGTAGAGAGTAAAATCAGTAATGTTGAGTCTGACTTTGAAAACAAAATTAGTACTGTAGAAAAGTATTTTGATGAGGAAAATAAACTTAGAAAAACTGAAATTCAGGAAGTTAAAGTGTCATTATAAGATAAAATTTGTGAAAGTGTGACATATTCTGAAGGTGTTATTAAGAAGGATGTGTATAACCTCAGACAAAGGGTCAGTGCATTGCAAGAAAGTGTTGTAAATAGCAAAATGTTGATCTGTTGTGGCTTTAATTGGGCAGATGTAGTAATTAAGACATACCCTGGGGAAGGAGAAATTCATCCTAAAGACTTTTTATTGCTCTGACAACTTCACTGTAGAAATGACCGATGCAATGAAAATTAAATTTGTAAAGAGATTTTTGGACAATGAAGCTTATACTAGGGTTAATCAGTTAGATACAGAGGACATGTCATATAGTGAGTTTGAGAGGTGTTTTTTGAATAAATTCTGGTCCAAAAGCAAACAGGCTAGAGTAAGGAGTAATTTCTTGCATGGGGGAAAGTACAGGGAAAGTTATGGCAGTATGAGGGACTGTTGTGAGGCTGAAATCAGAAAATTAGTGCATATTGACTCACCTTTAGATGAAATCACATTGGTGGACACCTTACGTAGAAGATTACCAGGAAGAATACAGCAAGCATTAGATTGTGGACCTGACGATTTAGTTGAGGACTTCTTAAGATTTTTTGGAAGATTAGACAGACGTTATGAGAGAGAAACCGGTACCAAGAAGACCATCATGGAAGAGACAGAAGAGATGATTACCAAGAAGATAGTCGTGAGAACCGAAGTAGACAGCAAGGTGCGAGTATGGAATATAGGAACAGACAAGGAAGAAACGATAGGAACCAAGGTTACTACAAGTCTTATGGAAACGGACAGGAAAACTAAATGTCGCCCCTATGGAAGCCTGTCAGGTTGGGGTGAGCAGTAGAATAAGAACTCACGCTAACACAAATAAGATCAGATTTGGACACAAATGGGAAAATGAGCAAGATAGACAGGGGCAGAAGGTAATACACAGGGTAAATTGGCTCAAGTTTGACAAAGAACTATGGGAAGTCATTAAGAACCAGGCTTGGAAAGAAGAAGACAAGTGTATAGAACCAGAAGAGGTTGTACTAGATGATGATACTGTAGCCAATATGTATAATGCAAGTGAAGATATTTCTGTACAAGAACCCAAAATAAGTGAAGAACATGATGTGTTTGGATTGTGTAAATTGCTAAGTGATAAGGCTAAAGATGCTGAAGACAGACTAATTGTTACTGCTCATGAAACTGTGAAGACTGAGAATCATGAAGATTTTGATGTTTTGTCTAGTGTGAGCTCAGAGAAGTCAGAGGATGACAGTGTTGAAGATAGTGAAGAAGATGTGGATGTCATGGAGTCTGAAGATTTGGAGAAGGAACTAGATGGGATGATGTATATTGAAGTCAAGGAAGGTTGCATCGTGTCTGATGGCCAGTGTGAGACAGAGTGTGTTGTAGATGATGTCAAGTCTTGTGAGAATCAAGTCGTACCAGTGAAATTGAGAAGTACTGAAAGTTGTCGAAGCAGAAACAGACAACAAGAGGTAGGGAAAGACATCTTGCATTGTGTCATACAGAGCTATATTGATAAGACAGAGAAACCCAATGTTCTAGTTAAGTTACTGTGTAAGTATCATGAGCTAGAAGATAATGTGCCCAGGTTGGAGCAGTGTGTTACCAATGATAATTGTGTTGCTAATGTATATATGGCTCATCAACCTATTGAAAGTAATGTGTCCCTGAATCATGTACAAGCTAATGATGATTCCTGTAGTATGAAACATGAAGATATTATTGAAGATATTACTCATGAAGAAGAGAAAGATATACAATATGATGTCACTGGATGCCCATATATTACCGTGTTTATTAATGGAAAAGGCAAGGAAGCGTTAGTTGATACAGGTAGTCCAATCAGTGGAATTTCTGAACAATTTAGAGATTGTGTGAAACATGTACCGGACTACATGGAGATGCCTGTAGTAGGAATCAAGATCAAGGGTGCTACCAGCAGACACAGCAAGGTAGTTAATCGGCAAGCCTTGTTGAACTTCAGTGTGAATGATGTCAATTTATGTCAAGGATGCCTAGTAATACCTAATCTGTCTGAGGATATCTTGCTAGTAACTGACTGGATCATGAAAGTGAATGCTGTATTTGACTTGGGCGGAAGAAAAGTTATGTTTGTGAACCCGAAGTCTGGTGTTTTACATTGTACTGCTATGATATTGAAAATGGGAATAGTCTGAGTAAGCAGAGTCTAGAATTAGATTTATTAGATCATAATAGAGATGTAGAAGACATGCATGAAGAGCCTGAAGAAGCCATGGAGGATATAAATTATCATGAACTCGTAAATACCAAGGTGGAGGAAGCCAACAAATTAGACGAAGAACACATAAGCTTACTGGAAGAAGTGTGCAGAAGATTAAGAGCAGGAGGGATGTCACTTAAGCTAGAAAGATGTAAATGTGCTGTGGAATACATTAAGGGCAAGGACAATCTTGTTGTGGATTCACTCTCTCGTTCGCCAGTGGGGGGTGAATTTGAAGATAACAGAACTCAAGCCATACAGACAGTAGTGCGTAATAATATTTTGTACAGGTGCTATTTTTGTAAAATTTATTGCAGCTATGAGTTTTTTACATATGTATTCTTTTATGAAATATCTTGGAACTTGCGTTGGCAAGCACTGGGTTTCTAGCTATGTGGTAGCATACTTCTGATTTCGGTTTCTGGTGCCACATATCCTACTCATTCTGTAAGCTGTTCAAATTATCTCATATCTATCATTCTATTTTTATTCTTTAGTGTTAAGGTAGGAAATGTTTGTATGTAATTTTTTATGTTTATAAGAATATTGATTTCGATATAGGTTGTCCAGTTAGACTTTTCAATGTATTAATTTATGTCTCAGTTAAAAATTTGAATTCAAATTGTTGCCATAGTATTAAAGAGCTAAAGTATTTGAGATATTGATAGAAGTCATGATAGAATCAATTAATTAATGTTAGTGTCTAATAATTTTGTAAGATACAAAGTTTAATGTCCTCAGAGTTTTAAAAAATTCAGTTCAGAAAGTAAGAGAACAGTAAATTTTACAGTATAGTTATTTAGATATTTTTGTCATATCTTTCTTGTGTATTTTGTTTTGATGCTTAAATAGGTCAGACAAGTTCAGTGTGGCAGATTCTTGAGTGTTAGCTGTTCCCGATTCTGCACTCTGCTCTTGGGAGTCCATACCCTTGTCACCTACTTACTGCACTTGGAACTTTCAGGATCTGGTGATGCTGTGCGTGTGGACTGTGTTGTGCCAACCCCAGACAGGACTAAGTGAGGTACTGATGCAGCCAAGCCAGCCACTGGGTCCAAGACATCCAAAGTAGGTGCTCTACTCTTACATCACCTCGACTTATGAGGGCATCGTCGAGCTGATGGGGGGGGGGGTATTGTGACGATACTGCTGACCCCCTCATCTCAATATTATCATACGATACCGTCTGCCTGGTCCTCTCATCTCAATGTCATCCTACAATACCGTCTGCGTGGGGTCTGGAATTGTGTGGTTCAATAGTGATAACAGTTGCGTGTGAAGTTACAAACGAAATAGCCAGCCTAGGAAACGGTGTAGGACAGTGTCTCGGTGATACTGTGATTAAAACAAGTGATAGATTTCATTAATTAAGAGATTTGTATAAGACGTTTCCACACAGTTCTATAAACAATACTTTTGTCATTGTACATTATTTTAATAAATAGACAGACGAATGGTAAAAACTTTTGTAAAACATAAAGAAATGAAAATAAATAGCATTGTATATATGTTAGGGTCATAAACAAGTTGTGTAGACCAACTAATTGTGTTATTTCGACTATTACATTAATTATCAAAATTGAATTCTTTGTATATATATTCACTGACATGAGATTTAGAATCTAGTTTGAGATTTGTGAAGATATTTAATAGTTCAATATATGTTAGGAACATGTATGATGGACTCATTAACTAATTAATTGACATTTTACATTTTGGTTTGTTGTCAAACAAAAAGTAGTTTGATTAAAACTTAAAAAGATAGGTGCGATCTAAAATTATTGTATGTATTGTTTTCATTTTTTATTGTGATTATTTTTGTGTGCATGAAATTTTTACTTGTGTGTTTGGTAATTGTAAATTAGTATATTCAGTTGTTATGAACAATGCATAATGTAATGTCATTATTGCCAATGTTATATATTTGCCTCACCACATTGCATGGGGGAGTTCGAATTTTGTCTTTTGTCGAGTAACTTGGAATCTGTCAGTCTGTATTGTTTGTGTACGTTATTGTAATGTTTTGGTGGAGAAGAAGTTTGATTTAAATTAAAGAAGAAGTGAAAAATTGTACATATAGAGTGTTTATTTCTATCACGACGCCCAAGGAGAATAATTTTGCAGCGAGCAAAACCCCCATACATCATAATATTGAAAAGATGAGTATCGGTAGAATAAACTGTAATTGGTTAACAATCTATTAAAACGTTTTAATATGAAATTTGTTTGTCTTCAAAAAATGTTCAAATGTTTGTAAATGTATCGGACTCAACTGCTTTGTTACTAGTCTGTAGCTTACAAACTACTTAAACTAAGGTAAACTAACCTAAGAACAATACAAATACCCATGCCCGAGGGGGGGACTCAAATACCCCATGGCGAACAGTGCCCCAGTATGCATGGAGAATCCATCACAGGATTTCTCTGCCTCTTGTGTCTGTTAGGTGCATTGTCTGCGTCCCCTCCTTAAGGTCCTTGTTGGAAAATGTTCTCTGTTGCCTCTTCATTTGTCTTCAGATAACACTTCACCATTGGTGAGTGAAAACCAGTAGTTCAGAATTTCCTGTTTCGTGAATCTTGACATGTGCAGAACAGGAAATGACATGATATTGCTGATAGATACATTCTCTTCGTCTGTTCTGGTTAGTGTCAGATTCAATTCACCATTTTAGTTTCCAAATAAACAGCTGAATGCTATGTCGTGGCTTCCAGTATGTAACAGTAAAAAGCATCCACCTATAAAGACGATTTTCCCGAGAGAATGAAGAGAAACCAAATAGTACTACAGACTCTAATATTAATATATCAAAATATTTTGGCACAAATATAGACAAAAAGCATATTTTCGTGTTGAAATGGAAGCAGGCTTGACTTTGAAGGCTACTGAACACAGCACTTATACTGAAAGCACGTTTATTACGAACTTAACATGCATGCAGCACTGACTGCCTCTTGGGCAGAGTGCTCTACTATTTATACAGAGACAGAATGTACCAGAAATTATAAGAACAGATAACATAAGAAACAAGTAGAATTTACAAGTGAACATAAGAGATATAGAACAGTCTGGAATTGTAAATTACAAAGAAATAAATTTTTGCCAGTCGGCGGGATTAAGGCCAATTCACACCGTCTGTCACGTCACGGAACCGTCACGTCAAGTTGTATTCACACTTTCCGTCCGTGTCCGTCACGTCAATTTGTCCATGTCAATACGCGATGTTGAAAGTAAGGTTATGAGTGGCGATCCGTTATGTAGAAAGTCATAGTTTAACACTAGAATCGAGGGAACAACAATGCTAAATGTTATTGACGGCCAAAGAAAACTTTACAACGTATGTTTTTGGCCAACTTACTGGCAACTGAAACTACATTTCAAAACATCGACATCTATTTTCAAGCGAAAAAATAAACATATGAAAACATCAAACAATACTTGTAAGAGCACGGATAGCGCCTGTTTACATTATCCATTACGATTTGCCCGCTGACATTGTTAGTACCTTCGTAAACAACTGAATTTTTGTCTTTCATTAGAACTGACTTTTTCATTTAAAATGTTATTTAATGAAAAATGCGTAATCAAATTACAATCTTATTCAAATAAACAGTTTGCTTTAGTCGTTTATGTTACAATGTCACGTGACATAAACGATTTTTTGGTTTCAGATATCAGACCTCGAGTTTAAGGGGACACTCAATTGGCAAAAATATTTAAGTCGTCATGAAACATTTGAGATTTACCCCTAAAACGAAGTATAACAAGAAAATAAGGATTAATAAGACACATTTGCATATAAACAGTGCACTCGTAGTCTGCAATATGTAATTCGCGTGTCGAAAATAGGTTAACTTCCGATGTTAGCAGACAGCCGTTCCGTCAAAATATTCTTCCCAAGAAAGCTTGACGGACGTTGACGAGACGTGACGGTCCGGTGACGGACAGTGTGAATGCCGCCATTAGAAATACATTGCGGAATGTTCTGTTGGACGGTGACGTGAGGTGACGTGATGGACAGTGTGAATTGGCGTTTAAACTGGCGACCTTCAGCACCACAGTCGGTGATGCTATCCCCTGCACCACAGTGGCAGTCAGTGTGTGTGCTCTCTCATGGCAATATTAGAAATTTGTACAAACACTGATGGTAAGGAAACCACGAATGTAGATGAGAAAACAATAAGGGATAACAAACGCAATGAACACCAAACAACAAGAATATTGGTTCCAGACACTAAATGGCAGAACCACACAGGTGTGGGATTATTATCTTCCTGTGAACTCAGAGACATAATTTCTTCTGTGGGACACGTATGTACCACTGGTCACAAAAGGGTTAATTGTATAACTACGGCAGCTGGCAAGTATTCCAATACTTTGTCAGTTATTAATCCAAAAATAACCTCATACTTATATTCACTCACTACAAAAATAGACATTCATTTAACAAGACATAGCTAATATAAAATATAAAGAACAATCGAATTTTAAATATATGAATGAGACAGAAGCAGAAAAAATACATAAAAAAGGGAATGCTATAACTATCTGGTAAATAAAATCACAACTATCTTCATTATATATTATATAAACTCAAATGTTATATTATTTTTATTTTTTACTTAATCTCAATTTTCAATAACAATAAAGAATAATTTAACAATATAAATTATTGAAGTTAACACAATATGAAATATGTCAATGTAATTAATTACACCATTATCTAGATGTATTATGTATTAATAAATATGTAATTATAATATGTATAATACTATTAATTTAATTTGTTACAAATCTTATATAATATCTATAGTTAATTTACTTATTATTACAGTAACATTAAATATATAAATTTTATTGATTACATCATATATTTATAATTTTTGTGAATATTTTATTACATAATAAATAGTTTTCCTTAAAAGTGGTAAATAGCTAAAAGTTTGATAATTATATAAATAATCAATTACTATTAATGAAATGAACCCTATAATGATAAATTCAATTTAATGTAGTATATTGAAATAACTATATTTTTAAATGAATAATATAAAAGGCAATTAAATGCATTTTAACCAACAATTCTTTGACTTAAAAGAAAAAAAACAATGTGTATTCAATCATAAATAAGAAGTTTCAATTTATATATGATATAAGAAAAAAAGAAAATTATTCAATGACTTGTGTGAATAATGGATTACCTCAATTAAAAATGTTGCCCTTTATTGTTGTTAGTTTTAACTGGACTACACAGCTAGGTCATCAGTCCCCTTTGCTCTTATATACAAGATAGAGTTACACTTCCACTATTAGTATTAAAAAGGAACTTGAATCTCACACCTTAAGGTATAAATAAAACGTTAACTCAATTTACCCATTTATGGAGTCATTACTCTTCCCTTTTTAATGTACAACATCTCTATTCCTATCATCAGTAATTATACGAATGTCTTGCCCAGCTCATCAAATTCCTGATTAGGAATATGAGTAGGACCAAAGGTCAATTTCGTTTCTATTATTCCCAGTCTGATTGATACAGAGCTACTGGATGGGAAATTTAAAAACAGAAATTAAGTTTTTTATTAATATCGTCACTCTTATCTCTATGTGGTCTTCCCCAATATTAGGGTTTTTACCATAATTTTACATACCGAAAAATGATGATTAATGCAAATTAAACCAATTAAATAAAAATTATTGTACCCTTTATAATGGTAATTGCTATATTAGGTTTTTATTTGTACATCAAAATTCATATTATTTTACTAATGACATAAGTAGAAAAACTAATAATCTTACAGTTAAACTTAAAATCTACCTTTTAGGCATTCATAAATTAATACACCCCTACAATTGCAGTCTATGATGATATCTGAATATAAGATAATTAAAATTACTGTAAGAGAGTAAAATTCACCTTCTTTGTTCGATTATTGGTTTAAAATTACCTAAACTGCTAATATTTTCATTTTAAAACAAATTGACATAAAACAGTGGACCTTAAGGAAAAAGAAGGAAACCTTCAACAAAATAATAAAAATTATTGGAAGTTTAGCAAAATGCATAAGTAGTCTAGTACACAAAATTTAAAATTCACAAAAATGAAACAAAAAATTATTTGTCCTCATCTGTGTCATTAACATTATTAAGGCAATTATTACTGGTAGGAATTGGGTGTTATGGGAAACAGTACCACAAATGTGTTATTTGGAATCGCCTCATTCCGATTTCTTCATTTTTCTTCATGGTGGGCACCAAATAAAATGTTTAAATATGTAAAGAGCGATGTTATCTTTGCTCATTCTCTCAAATTTTCATCTATTAATTCCATAGCGAGCTCAGAAGGATATTTCTGCCTCACAAAGTGTTCCAAGGACTTGTTTATTTGCTAAATTTGCATGGAGTTTATTCAATAAATATCAAGATAGCCAAAGAAAATTGTCTTTGGCCATATTTTAGTTATTCTAGAAGTTGAAATCCTTGATCACATAAGGTCGACTGTGTCCACACCGTCCTTTGTGGCAATGTAATACACAATTTGAATTGGACTACGATATTTATCTTCCAGTTCATTCTGATGTATAAAGTTGTCAATACCAGAACAAACTTTTCCTTCTTAGTAGCAAAAATACCAAAGTTGTGATGTCATTGCACCGAAATTAATGACTGCCAGGAAGAAGGTTTTTATTTTCTTTCACATTTCACCTGGGACTTCGGCCACATTCTTTCTCAAAGATCTCAAGAAAGCCATTCCAACCAATAACAGATATTCATCCAACAGATAACTACTGAACCAGTTATCTGTGGCTATGTTTCGATTAGTTTTTATGAATGGTTCAGTCAGATGTTTGACAATGTCGAGTGTTTTTTTGGAAGAGACATATGGTCCAAGTTTTTGTATCCTACAGTAAATCATCATATTATATGTGTAAAAAGTTTGTGAATCACACACTGCATAAACTTCGAGTCCATTTTGACCGGCTTTCTGGCCATGTATTGAATAAAACTGCAGAGACTGCAGAATGCCACTAACGTTTCGTCAACCATTACACTTTCATGAAAATTGTACGATTTGTAATAATTGTCAATAAAAGTGGAAAGAATTTCTTATCTGAGCTAAGTTATCAGTTACAGATCACTCTGCGTTTCGTAATGTCAAGGAATCGTAGACACATCAACAACAATCGAAATCTGTGATTGCTAAAATTAACACACAAAATCATGAGCCCTGTTCTGTCACTCGTGAAATACTCGGAAAAATCGGCACGATTTCTACATTTCACAGCAATCAAAAATAAATCCCCAAGCACTGATTTTATTTCCGCCCTTGAAGTGGGCTTGTAGTATCTTTCTCAAACTGTATTGTTGGAAAACTCACTTATTTCATTTCTCGTTTGAACAATGGAAATATTAGCGGCTCTAACAATCTCGTCGATAATTTCTAAAGAAATTATTTGATGAAAACATTCTAGACTTGTTTTAAAATCCCAAGCCTGTCCTCTGTGGCCAGGAATTGTTTTTATTTTTTGTACTTGGTTTTCACTTTTGTTAATATAAGCTTGTTAGCCCAAATTGTTCCACTGGCTTTTCCAATGAAAAAACTCAGGCCTTGCACATCCGGAATATCTTGATCATTCTCGACAAGAAGGTCTTTTCCTGCTTCCGATAACTCTTCCTCTGAGTCGCTTAGTGATGATCCTCTTCAATAGATGAAGTTTCAAAATGTATACCATCTGAATTGTCCATTTCCTCTTCCTGCTGGTGCCCACCTCCTTGTCTCTCATGCTCTTTCTCCTATTCATCCTCCAGTTCTTGAAGAATTGGCAGAATATCCTATGGCTTGTGAAAACGTTCCCTAAGAAGTAAAAGTGGATTCTCTAAGAATTGGAAATAAATAAATATTGTAATAAAATAAAAGTTTGGAGAAGGTTCCTTACTGATAATGATGAGAAACTCTTTAGATAAACGTCTAAGAAAAAGGAATTATGTCAAATTATTTACAAATGATACATTTCGTTCCCTCATGAACCACAGACACTGCCGACGTGGCGTGGTTTGCATGCATCAATGATACAAATAGCTGTACCATTTGTGCAACCACAGCGGAGGGGTATCTCTGGAGAGGCCAGACAAATATGAAGATCCTCAAGAGGGGCAGCAGCCTTTTCAGTAGGTACAGGAGCAACAGTCTAGATGATTCACTGAGCTGGCTCGCCTTTTAACATCAGCTGACATGGCTTTGAAACACAGCTACTGCGAACAGCTCAAAGAAAGGGGAAACTACAGCCATTAATTTTCCCAAGATCATGCAGCTCTACTGTATGAATATATGATGATGGTATCCTCTCGGATAAAATGTTACAGAGGTAAAATAGTCCCCCATTCGGATATCCAGTTGGGATGTGGCAATCAGGAAAGTCAGCACTGGCGTTCTACAGATCGGAGCGTGGAAATTGGGTAGGGAGGTTTGAAAATTTGAAAAGAGAAATTGATAGTTTGAATACAGATATGGTGCGGACTAGTGAAGCTTAGTGGAAAGAGGAAAAAGATTTCTGGTCAGTTGAGTACAGGTTTATAAACACAAAATCAGTTGGCGGTATTACAGGAGTAGGACTGATAATTTATAAGAAAATAGGAATGTGTGCAAACTATTATGAACCGCACAGTGATCCATTATCATAGCCAAGATAGATACAAAGCCTACACTGCCAACAGTAGTACAGGTTTTATTTCAAAGATACCTCTAGGCAACAATTGACAGAAACAGGGGTAAATAAAACAATAGAAGAGGAATGGGTAACATTGAGAGATAAAAGAGTGAAGTCAGCAGAAGATAAAATAGGTAAAAAGGCAAGACCAACAAAAAATCACTGGTTATTACAGGAAGTGGTAAATTCAATTTATGAAATGAGAAAATATAAAAATGCAGTAAATGAAACAGGCAAAATGAAGTACAGACGACAAAGAAATGAGGGTGACTGGAAGTGTAAAATAGCTTAGGGGGAATGGCTAAAAGGCAAATACAAGTCTGTAGAATATATAAATAGGTGAAAAATTAACACCACCTGCAAGAAAATAAACGAGACATTTGGAGGCAAGAAAAGCAGCTTTACGAATATGAATATGAACATGGAAAATCGGTTTTCAGCAAACAAGGGAATGAGTACATACAGGGGCTCTACAATGGAAATGAACTTTGAGACAATATTGTAGGAAGGGAAGAGGAAGTAGATGAAGATGAAATAGGATATACTACACTGAGAGATGTGTTTGACAGAGGAATGAAAGACCTAAGTCAAAACAAGGCCCCTGGAGTTGATGACATTCCCTCAGAACTAATGAATTATCTGGGAGAACCAGCCATTACAAATCTATTTCAACTGCTGCTTATGATGTATGAGACACAAGAAATACCTTAAGACATTAAGAAAAATGTAATAATCCCCATTCCCAAGAAATCAGATGCAGGTAAGTTTGAAAATTACAGAACCATGAGTTCAATAAGTCTGGTTGGAAAATACTGCCACAAATTATTTACAGAAGGATGGAAAAGCTGGTATAAGCCGACCTGAGGGAAGATCAGTTAGGATTCCGGCGAAATGTAGGAACACAGGAGTCAGTACTCGCTTTACTGCTTATCATAGACGATAGATTAAGGAATAGGTAAACCTACATTACTAGCTTTTGTGAATTTGCAGAAAACTTTTGACAATGTTGACTGCAATACACTCTTTCAAATTCTGAACAAGCAGGAGTAAAATATAGGGAACAGAAGGTTATTTACAACTTCTATAAAACTATAAGTTATCAGAGTTGAAGGCCATGAAAAGGTTGCAGTGGTTGGGAAGGGTGTAAGACAGGGTTGTAGCTTTTCTCCAATGTTATTCAATTTATACATTGAGCAGACTATAAAGGAAAGCAAGGAGAAATTTCGAGAAAGAATTAAAGTTCAGGGTGAAGAAATAAAACGGTTGTGTTTTGCTTACGACATTGTAATTCTGTCACAGACAGCAAAGGATCTGGGAGAGCAGTTGAACAAAATGGACATTGTGTTGAAAGGTGAGTATCAGATGAACATTAAAAAGAGCAAAACAAGGGTAATGGAGTGCAGTCTAAGAAAATCAGGTGATTCTGAAGGAGAATGAAGGTGGTATATGAGTTTTGTTACTCGGGTAGTAAAATAACATTTTACAGTCGCAGTGCAAAGGATATAAAATGCAGAATTGTAATAGGAAGAAAAGCGTTTTTGAAAAAGAGAAATTTGCTAACCTCGAATATTAGTTTAAGTGTAAGGAAGTCCTTTCTGAAGGCATTTGTGTGAAGTGTTGCTTTGTATCTGAGTGAACTTTGAACGATAAATAGTTTAGACAGGAAGGGAATAGAAGCTTTTGGAATTTGGTGCTACAGAAGAATGCTGAAGATTAAGTGGGTAGATCATGTAACTAATGAGGTGGTACTAGTTAGAGTTCTGGAGAAACGGGATTTCTGGTATACCTTGACTAAAAGAAGGGATCGATTGGTAGAACCCATTCTTAGGCACAAGAAACCTAGAATTTAGCGTTGTAGGGAAGTGTGTGGGGTACAAATAACGGAGGGAAACCAAGGGATAAATACTGTAAGCAGATATAAATGGATGTGGGCTCCCATCCTTATGAGGAGATGAACAGGCTTGCTCAGGACAAAGTGTGGCGTAGAGCTGCATCAAAGTAGTTTCTGGACTGAAGACCACAACAACAACATATGGGCGCATGACAGCAATCTACTGGCATGCAACATTTGTGAAGTCAGAACAGTGACTGAGGAGGGAGATGTGCATGAACCTGCACAGTGTTCTCTCTCTTTGGTACCATATGTTGTAACTATAATATATTAATATTAATTCTGTAATCTGCAGTAGTAGTAATTCAAACATATAAATTATCAAACCTAAGAACATTATATTCGAGAGAAGTTTATTACACCTATCTTAACAACTCACTCAAATCATCCATTCCAGATAGTAGAGTGTAGAGCATAGTTGAAGTTCCAGGATAAGCTAAATGAAATATCAACATTCTCATTATAGAAATTAGAATTACAGTGTTGAGAAAGAACATTTCAGGGACTACATATAAAATTTGTTTCAATAGGACTACAATGAGGCATAATTCTTTTTAAAGTACACTTACTTCAGCCAAGATCGCTAATTTTTTTTATTTGCTGTATTTTTGCTGGTATCAATGAGCTATGTCATCATCTTCAGAAAAGTTACAATGTTCTCCTATCTTCAGTAAAATAACTTTTCTGTAGATGATGACATACCTCATTAAAACTGCTAAAAAAATCAGCAAATAAAATAAATTAGGAATCTTGGCTGGAGTAAGTGTACTTTATTTAAATTTTCGATCGTTCTCCATAGGTGTAATGCGCCAGTAAATTATATAATTCTATTTATTGCATCAGAAGTGTTATTTTTAATATCATTTTTGAGCTTTATTTAGTAGAAGATTAGAACCAACAATTGATTATGAATAATATTACAATGTATAGGAATTCAACCTTTCAACCATATAAGAATTCCTCTACTTAATACAGCAACTCTATTTGCTCCAGGAGTAGAATTATAGAATTTAATCATTCACAAGCGACACAATGACTATTTTTACAATACTATTATGTTTATACTTTACAATATTACAACTATATGTGTATTAAGAAGCACCCTTTACTAATGCAGATGCAGTGTATGTAGCAACATTCTTTTGTCACTATAGGTTTCTATGGATTACACATAATCATTGGAATAATATTGTTATTACCATATCTAAGCTGACACATAATAAATCCATTCTCACCATATTATCAATCACTCTGTGTTTGAAGCTGTAGCAATATATATATATATATATATATATATATATATATATATATATATATATATATATATGTGTGTGTGTGTGTGTGTGTGTGTGTGTGTGTTGTGTGTGTGTGTGTGTGTGTGTGTGTGTGTGTGTGAGAGAGAGAGAGAGAGAGAGAGAGAGAGAGAGAGAGAATCTACTGATGAAGTAGACAAATACTCTTCTACTATGAATGGCTCATTTGACTTCCAATAACACAGCTTGATTTCTATCAAGGAAAATAAACATAATTTTAATAATAAGAATTTCTGTCAGACTCAATAATTGTAATAATTATTACAACAATTCTATCAAACAGTTCGTTTAATGATCGAGAAAACAAATCACTAGTGGAATATGGATTTGATCCAAAAAGAGCAGTGTAATAGCAGTTTCATCACAATTTAATTTTTGTGTTGCAGTACTTTTTTAAATTTTTGATGTCGAAATTGCAAAACTTTTAACTGTTGCAATTATTATAAAAAATCAAGCATTATAATATAAAAAATTATACAAAGAGATTTTAAATGAGCAAACTACAGTTGTAGTTAATTATAACATTTGGTTTGCAACCAATTTTTAAATATTCAAACAACTTACGGGTATGCTGCCAGGTGACGTCGTTGACAACCGCCGATATATCGGTAGGAGGACACCCTGCCATTCTCAAGGCTCAACTGCACTAAAGGAAGCAATGTGTAAGCATATTTAATACCTCGGTTTGCAAAGGGTAAACAAGGAAGATAACACACACAGTATAAGTCACAGCAGAGTCAACACAACCAAAGATGACTAAACATCAAAAATATCGATAGTGACTGTTAATCAACAGGTGAGGCAGCATTAATTTTGTCCCTCTGTTTTTAGACGAGAGACAGTGCAGGATTCCAAGCAGAATTTAAACAAAAACCACCATCTCTGTTTATAAGGTAGCTTGCTAGTTTAATTTCAACAGCTTCCTTAATAACACTATCCCAGCAGGTGGAAGTGCATGCCAGGATCTCCGTGTTGTTGTATTCCATAGGATGACCGGTGCCAAGACAGTGTTCTGCAACAGCGGATTTGTTTGGCTGTTGTAAGCGCGTGTAACTTTTCTGTTCAATACACCGGTCTTCCACAGTCCTGATTGTCTGACCAATATATGACATGTCACAACTGCAAGGAATACGATATACACCTACGTTACGCAAACCAAGATCATCCTTTATGGACCCCAACAAGGCCTTTATCTTAGAAGGTGGTCGAAAAACACATTTCACAACATATTTCCGCAAAATACGACCATTCTTGTTGGAAATACTTCCTGCGTAAGGCAAAAAGGCCATAGATTTAGGTGCCACTTCATTACTATTGTCACTCACCCATTGCACAGAAAGAAGGCTGATAGCGCAATGCACGTTTTATCTGTCTCTCACTATAACTATTCTGATGCAAGGTCTCCTCGAGATGGGACATCTCAGCTGACAAACTTTCAGGGTCTGAAATGACATGTGCCCTGTGAACCAAGGTACGAAGTACCCCTTCACACTGAGCTGGATGGTGACAACTATCAGGACGCAGATACAAATCAGTGTGAATAGGCTTCCTATAAACAGAATGTCCCAATGTACCATCCACCTTCCTTCTGACCAACACATCAAGGAAACGAAGACAGCCATTCTTTTCCACCTCCATTGTGAACTGAATATTCGGGTGGATTGAATTAAGTGTTCCAGAAAACCATTTAAATTCTCACTACCATGAGCCCAAACGACAAAAGAGCCGTCTACATATCTGAGAAAACACGCAGGTTTCAGAGTTGCTGACACTAAAGCACGTTCCTTGAAATCCTCCACAAACAAATTGGCCACAATAGGTGACAACGAGCTTTCCATTGCAACTCCATCAGTTTGTTCATAGTACTGACCATTGAATAAAAAGTAAGTGAAACTCAGCATATGTCGAAAAAGATTTGTTAACTCGACACCAAACTTAACCTCAATTAGCTGCGACGAATCTGACAGAGGAACGCGAGTGAAGAGAGACACAACATCAAAACTCACTAAAATATCAGAGTCATTCAAACGCAATCCCTGCAATTGACGTAAGAAATCCGACGAGGTTTTAATGTGGTGTTCACACCTGCCCACCATTGGACTCAACAAACTAGCAAGATGTTTAGCTACACGATATGTCAGAGTACTATAGGCCTCAGAGAAATGTTCTGTTTGTGAACCTTAGGAAGGCCATACAATCTAGGTGGTACAGCACAGTAAGAATTAAGACTCTTGATAGTCTCCTGTGAGAAAGGATTTTTCTTCAGGAGGTTATTAGTCTTTCTCTCTTTGTGGGGTCAGCAACGATCCTACGATATGTCGAATCAGAAAGTAGACATTGCATCTTTTGGATGCAATCGTCATTATTCAACTAAACTGTGGCGTTTCCCTTGTCCGCAGGCAAGATAACAATATCAGGATCCATTCTGAGAGACCGTAAAGCAGACGCCTCAGCTGCTGTTTGCTGCTGTTTGCTAAGATTGTGCACCATATTAATTCTCCTGCCGCCAATAAATCCCATAGATTTACAAACATTTGAACACTTTGAAAACCAAATTGCTTTGTTTCCTCTTAAACCAGTACTGCAACAAGTGTTCAGAATGCACATTGGCCTTTACGGTACTGGTAGCATCTAAAATCCTCTGTGTCGATTCGTCCACATCATTTACTGGATGACCATGAACAAGTTCCTTCATATGGCTCCAAACGTAAAATTCCAGTGAATTTAAATCAGGGCTGCTTGCTGGCCTGTCGATCCATCGTCCTCAATTTAGTCTATCCAAAAATCTGTGTACTTTGTGAGGAATTTGGGGGGGGGGGGAGCTCCATAGTGTAGGAAGCACATGTTATGCCTAGCAGAATGTCTTCTGACAACTTTGGTAGCAATGTTTTATCTAGAAACGTTTGATAATAGTTACTGTTACAATGTGCAGGTAAAACAGAAGGCACAATAATGGAATCATCGAGCATGCCCACCCAGATACTTATGGAATGTCGTCGCTGAAAATATGTTGCCATTAAATGGCGAGGATTGTGTGCACTCTACGTGTACATGTTACAGAAAGCAGTTATTTCGTCGTGAGTGAAACAGGCTTCATTTGTGATGAGTATTTTGTTAACAAAATCATGTTGTGTGCTGAGTAACAAAACCCAGTCTGAGAATTCACTTCATGCAGGGAAATCTTGTTCTTCCAATGCTTTTCATGTGAATGTGGTAAGGCCGCAGACACTCCTCTTTCAAAGTGCAATGAACAATAGTGTCCATTACACTCACTTGGTAGTCGATGTTTCTAGTACTCTCAGTAGGATCCTCCAGAATGCAGGCCAGAATTCTTTCCTCAGCTTCCACTGTACAATCGGCGTCTGCCTTTTGTATCGGCACTATCTCTCAATCTAAGGAAGTTAAATTCATAGTCCTAAGTTCTATTCTCTCATGAAGTAACAAAAAAGGAAAGCATATGAGAAGAGTAGATACGTTTCCCATATGGACGAAAATCTAAAAAGGTAAGGTAACTATTGTACTTTATTATGAAGTAAATGTGTAATAATGACATACAAGTAGATATTTACAGTAACATAAAACTTTGTTGGGCAGCATCAAATGTTTCTCATGCAGGAAGTTGTTGTTGTGGGAACCGTTCATGATAAATTCATACAGTTGCTCTAGCAACACCTTTTGCCTCGCCATAAATTAAATGAATATTGCATAGTTCAGCAATAGTAGGTCACCATTCCAGCCTAACAGCTGACAGACTTGCAATGACGTACTGACGCTAGCCCCCCCGATTATACCGCCGGAAGCAAGGAGGTTCTAACCTGTTTGGCCGGAACCGAAACCAGAGAAGTCTCTGCAGCTTAATATCTTTGGAGCAGAGTATTGTTTTGGCGCGGTACTGTGAAAAAGGGTGTAGTTTTTGTTTTCCCGTGTATCGTACATTTTAGCGTCTCGCCTTTCTTCAAGAAATGAGTAATTCGAAATGCTTTCAGTGCTTCGTTTGCGACGAGAATTTTTCTAGTTCGTCTGCTCTATATCGGCGGCGAAAAACGAAAAAGGTTAGTGTGCAGTCTAAATCTGCATCTGATGAAACAAGTGAAGAAGCTGTGCCTGTGGCAGAAGATATGGCATTAAGAATGTCAATAAATGTAGCAAAAGGTGTGTAAAAGAATTCATCTCGAATTAGTATTAACAAATTCTTTTTCCTTTTTCTTTTCCTTACATAGACTGCAAGTTGTGTAAATATAGCATAATACGTATCAATATACTGGTATAAAACCAAAGGAAATTTTATTTGCGGGTTCAAGTGTTGCTTCTTCAGGTAAAATGTTTCCAAACTATCACAGTATTTACAGTCACTGCAATCTTTGGGATTGTTCAAGGAAATGACTATTGGCAAAAGAATAAATAAAAGTTCTACCAGTTGCCGTTAAATTGCTTTATTGTTGGTGCCATGTTGGTTATTATAGCACTCATTTAAGTATCTCATAAAAGCTGTCTTTTTGTCAAGTAGAAACTTGGATGGATTTGTCTTTTTACAGAGCAAAATTTCCATTTGAAGATTTCTCACTAATAAAGAAAAAGGAACACACAAACATGAAACATCCATTATGGCCAATTAGATATGAATTTCATAAAGGTAGGATGACCTATATTGCTATAGACTCCTTGTTGGATTATCTTGTGTGACCTGTATCAATGCTGTAAAGGATTCTATTATTGTTTTAATTCTGTCTGGGAATTCAGCATAATCAAATTGGAGAAGATATTGTGTATTATTAATACATTATGGATGTATCAATGTGTAAAGGTTCATCATATTAACTCAGTCTTTACTGTTTTGGTTGTAGGGTCTACTGTGTGCACAGTTGATGGGGATAGTGGTATAATTCAAATAAGAGGTCAAACTTTTTTGAAACGGAACAACAAAGTAAATTTTTTGTAAAAACAGTATGGTAGAATTGATGCCTCATTCTAGGACAGTAACCATTCTTGAACAGTGTCTGCATATGTCAGTTTCTCTCATAACTGTATTTCTTTTTTTATAGTAACAGTTGTATGTCCTATTGCTGGTGGAAGTGATTATTTCACATCAAGAGTTAACATCTGTTTTGAAGGAAAACTGCAATACAAAAGGTTTGTTAAAACAGTGTAAAACAATTTTTGCCTCTTTTTTAACAAAGAGGTGTCAGTTTGTCTCATGACTGTATTACTACTTTATAGTGTCACTTGGGTAAAACTGCAGAGTCTGTTGACCGTGTTTTTAGTATGGTACGTATGTTGGCAACTGTAAATAGATCGTTTCTGGGCTGGAGATTCGGGCGCTATGCGCCCTCGCATACTGAAAAAAAAAAAAAAAAAACTTCTTGTTTAACCTATACCTAATCTAACTTTCACTTAAAATGATCACCGTTTAGTACAGATAAAAAATAAATAAAACTTATACCTGCTCTATGGTAGACTGCTGTGGTGTTGCCAACATTTGCAGAGCTTGGGCAACAGACTTTGCAGTTTAGCTGTCACTTGTGTCCCCTGTTGGAGGAAGTGGTTATATACCACGAGGAGATAGATCAGCTTTGAAGCAGAAACACAAGGCAAAAGGTTTGTCAATTCGGTTAAATTGTAGGATGCTTCTCACTGGGCTGCAGTGGTTATGTTGGCACCAATGGTAATGACGACAGCTCAGATCACCAATAAATGTTTTCTTTTGTGACAACATACAAGAAACTGTCAACAATAGAACAGGTAGGCCTACAGTATTAATTTTGCTGCGAATGAAATGAGTAGCAATAACATTTACTCAGTACCTCGAGAAAAATATTAACCCAATTCTACAATTCATTGATCATCTGTTACCAACATAAGCATTGGAGCCCGGCAAGAAGCGTCGTAAAATTTAACCGTCAATTCAGCAAAGTATCTCATTCTAGGGCTGTGTCTGTTTGAGTTTCATAAGTTTTTATCATAACAACTTTTATTTTATTACAGGTCCAGTTTGCTACAGTGTTGACAGCTCTAAAATGTCTTCCCTTGAAGCAGAAAGCAAAAGGTTGTAGGATAAGTCAGTGTATAAAGTTGCAGCTTTAGGCCTTGTTAAATGATGTTTAATGCCTTAGGCAAATGAAATAAATGTTGGGGGTTTCTCTGTACCACAGGTCTATGTGGTCTAAGCCTGTGGGAGCCTCTTCCCCTAGAAAAAAAGTAGTGCCCTCCGAGATGTTGAAAGAGGACGTCCTTAGGAGGCTTTATACCAACATTTCACCGACCATAAATAAAGAAATGAAAAAATCTTTTGCATTTATTATTTGGACGCTTACATAACCACCAACCTGTTTTGGACACGGTAAGTCTCGATTAGCAACATGGCCTAATGTATTTATGTGACATGGAGTGGCAGTGTTGGCAACAGTTGCTGTGGATGCTGGGACGAATGGTGGCATACAATGTTTACAAGGTGTGAAAATGACTGTTAACATCACGCTTGAATTATTTTATTTTTTAAATGAGTCACAGCCTTCAAATGTAGATCACACCCTACAAAACTACGTTTCTCCACATGCACTGTCTTTCTGTTCAGATGTGACACTTTCTTGTTATGTAAATAGAAATATGTGTGTTTCTATCTCAAATGATAAGAACAATAATTTTTTCAATGTTCATATTTGGTAAAACGCTTGTAACAATTTAATCTCTAGTCTTTAGTTCCTGCCTAACCACAATCCTTATGACATATTTGTCAAAATAATATTCATTGATGTACCTTTGTTCAGTCAGTAATTGAATTATCATACACGTCATAGGCTACTCGAAATGTACTATGTTGCCAACCTAACACTGCTACGGACACACCGCGACACTAAACATGCCGCTGATCGAGACTCTCGCCTTTGGACGCTTTTTATACTTTTGTGTGTGTGTCGATCACCCTTAAAAGCAAGTAGGTGTTGTGCATTCTAAGAATCAAGGCTATGGATGATTTGTGTGTAGTTAAAAACATGTGGAAGAATTTATATGCACAAAAATAAACATTTCAGTGTACCACTATTTCTAAAAGGACAATATTCGAATGGTCTCTTAGATGTAATTTTGTCAATGAGTTAGCTTATTATGCTTATTCAAAGTCTTCAAACAGCTTACAAAGAATTCAGATAAGGTTCTCTGCTTGTGCATCGTTAGTTGACTCTTCGTGTAATGTCTGTATATGCCTTTGAGGTTTAATTCTCAATAACTGCATTTTTACAGAAAATATAACTGTACACCTGTCTATATAGTTAATGTGGGTATGACTGAAGTACAGCTTGCAGCCAGATGTGGCACTATGGAATGTCTTACATACTGTGACCAGTAAGTTGCACTTTAAATGTCTGTTACTGTTACAAATATTGTGAAGTAAAAATAAGCAACTATTTCAAAGATATTGCTGACCCCAACAACCACTAAAATATTGTCCTAATATGGGTTAACAAAATCCATGATTCTAAACATTCCCTATTGATTGGCTAGAGAGCATAGTCAGAAGATCTATGAAAACAAACTATTCGTTTTACATATCACTTCTTGGTGGGAAAACTAAAATTTCCTGTTGAACATTCTCTGCTTGGCTGCTGGTTGGGAAAGACCTTACATTACTCTTTACACCATAAAAAAAGACAATGTGTACATTTGAAGTGTTGTATTGTGGCTGTGAAAGTTACAGTGTAACTGTGATGGATGTTCATTCTAGGCCACAAATATTTCTCGTCACCAATGATATACTTTCTTCAGACAAACAAATTGGTGTTTCACACCTAGATTGGTTAAAATAACTTTTCTCCCCTATGTAGGAATCACACCAAAGTTGTGTGCAAGCAAGAAAGAGATCATTAGACATTGTGTGGCCTGTGGAAGTTTGGGTTGATCTGGGAAGTGTTCTCTAGTAGCTGAAAGGTACGGCTACCACTTGATATAAGTAGTAAGTCTGGGTTTGAGTCTGTCTGACAAATTTTAATGTCACAATTAAATGTATTTGCCTCCTTTGCAGCTTTCATTGATGAAATTGGTACCTGCGGTTACATTTCACAAGTATTTGATTAGATGTACTAATCAGTGAATGTATAAATTCCAAGCCCTTTGAAGAAGACTCAACAAAATTTGGTAATATATACAGTAAATGTACACACCTAATTGAGCAAGTCACATAATTTTGTTAGGCCTAATAAGCCACTACAACCTCCTATTAACATGTAAAATTATTTTGAGTATTGTCTCTGTAGCAAGAAATATAAAAACATAGATGTAATAATAGTGTAGCCACCACAAAAGTGGAATCGGTTGAAGTAAGATGAGTGGTATGAAGGGAGAGCATGAAATGTGTGACAAATGGTGTGCTTTCGGCCTCCCCCCCCCTTTTTTATCACTGTCGGCAATACTGAGCTGAGGTAAGTGTTGGACACGATCTGTTATTAAATATACATTATTCACGTATCTCTTGTTAGATTTTTCCACAAATTAATTGGGTAAAGAAACAAATATATTAGGCAAAAAGTAATTATTGCAAGTGAAGAAGTGAATAACCTCCCTTGACTTGGCTGGGTTCTTTCAGTGAAAGATGGTTTACGTAGTGAGATATAGGACACCATGTTGGTGTGATCAGTTACCTTTGTGCAATGACATTTACTTGCTCTGCATGCATTGTCTCTTATGTTAACCCCACCAGCTAACAAGGACAGAGTCTGCAAAATTAACTTGGCCACTACATATTGCCTAAGTAAATAGACAAGTGCATAAATGAGCCTCAAAAACTGGGTCAATTCATAGTACATGAAAATGTGCCATCCTTGCCACGTAAGCCAGTGACAACATAAATATTATTAAAGATATACTCTGACAAGTACTGGTTACCTAGTTACACTAATGCACACAAAGATTTGTTGGGCTGAGCTTGTCATCTTTATTGGTCCCCTACTTCTGTGGCTTCTGAACAAGAAATCAGTTGGTGGTAACGCAGGAGTAGGTCTGATAATAAATAAGAAAATAGGAATGTGGTTAAGTTACTATGAACAGCATAGTGAATGTATTATAGGAAAGACAGACACAAAACCCTCACCAACCACAGTAGTAAAAGTTTATATGTCAACTAGCTCTACCAATGACGAGGAAATCGAAGAAATGTATGAGGAGATAAAAGAAATATTCAGAAAATTAAGGGAGACGAAAACTTGATTGTGGTGGAGGATTGGAACTTGGCAGTAGGAAAAGGAAGAGAAGGAAATGTAGGTGAATAGGGACTGGGGAAAAGAATGAAAGAGGAGATTGCTTGGTAGAATTTTCTGCAGAGCACAATTTAATGATCACCAGCTCTTGGTTTAAACATCATGAAAGAAGTGGAAGAGACCAGGAGACACTACACGATGCCAGGTAGACTTATGGTAAGGAATAGATTGAGGAACCTGGTTTTAAGCTAAGGCACAACCAGGGGCAGATATAGACTCTGACCATAACTTATTGGTTATGAACTGCAGATTAAAACTTAAGACTGAAGAAAGGTAGAAAAGTTAGGAGATAGAATCTGCACAAATTGAAGGAACAAGAGGTGGTTGTGTATATTGAGCTGGCAATGAAGGAATCTAAGGAGAAATTTGTAGAGGGAATTAAAGTGCAGGGAGGAGAAATAAAAACATTGCCGTTTGTCGATGACATAGTAATTCTGTCAGAAACCGCAAAAGACCTGGAAGAGCAATTGAATGGTATGGACAGTGTCTCGAAAGGAAGATATAAGATGAACATTAACAAGAGTAAAACGAAGGTAATGGAATGTAATGTCAGAAAATCAGACGTTGCTGAAGGAATTAGATTAGGTAAAGAGACAATAAAAGTAGTAGATGAATTTTGTTATTTGGGTAGCAAGATAACTTTGGATGGCTGAAGTAAAGAAGGTAGAAAATGCAGAATGGCTATGGGAAGAAAAGCATTTCTGAAGAAGTGAAATTTATTGTCATCCAATATTAGTTTAAATGTTAGGATGTCCTTTCTGAATGCATTTGTCTGGAGTGTAGCATTGTATGGGAATTAAACATGTAAAATAATGATAGAATCTTTTGAAATGTGGTGCTACAGACGAATGATGAAAATTAGATGGGTAGATCATGTAACTAATGAGGAGGTGCTTAACAGAACTGGGGATAAACGGAGTTTCTGCCATACCCTGACTAAGAGAGGGATAGATTGGCTGGACACGTCAACTTAGCTTTAGAGGAAGTGTCTGAGGTAGAGGGAGACCAAGGGAAGAATTCAGTAAGCATATTCAAAAGGATGTAGGTTGACGAACTTATTCTCAGATGAAGACACTTGCACAGGACATGGTAGTGTGGAGAGCTGCATCAAACCAGTTCGTGGACTGAAGACCACAACAACAAAAAAGGCTTGTATTGAACACCAATGCCACACAAAGCTACTACAATCCCACAAATCAGCAGTAGTTGAAATATGAAAAATACAAAAGAAAGTTTTGCGTTTAATGAGTAAGAAAGATTGATTGGAGCACTGTCGCCCACTCTTCACCAGCCTCAAAATACTCACTAGTTTGAATTTATATATCTATGTTTCAGGACTCTATATTAAAAACAATATGTCAGAACTTGTTACAAGGGGGTTCATGACCACAAAACCAGGGTTAAGTCTAAGTTAGATATACCTAGGCATAGATTAACAATGACTGAGAGCTCTCACGAAGTGAATGCTATCAGAATCTTTAATAAGTTACAGAACCTCTGCTTGGACCATGGGTATAAATACTTTTGAAAGCAATGTATACAACTGGTTAATGAATAATCCTTTTTATAATATTAAAGAATACTTCAGTTTACCAGATGATTATATTAGTTTGTAGAAAAATGTTGCTTTCAATTGTATTATTGGGCATAACTGAAGACTGGGATACCACCTGTCAGCTTTGACCAATGACGTCATCAACATGGCGGCCATGACATATATACTCGTATCCAATATTGTGACCAAAACAATCTTGCAACGACCGAAAAAATGCCCATATAAACATTCGAAAATTACCTAAAAATCAATAAAATGATCCTAACGGGACAGATGCGGTAATGTGGGGGTTTTGGGTGGGGAAATTCTAAGCGGAAAAACGACAACATACCAGACAAAAAAAAGCGTTCCATAAAAGAACCCATAACAAAAACACCAAAAAAAATGAAAAAGGTATCGGAAATCTCAATTGACCTCTATTACACTTCAAATGAAAATCGGGATACCAACTGAAGCCCAAAATGCAAAACCGAGAAAACTGGTATAGAACACATCAATTGACCATATCAAATTCAGGACACCAAATGATCCTCGCAGCAACAAAATATAGGAAAGTGGTATCGGACACTTCAATTGACCTTGATTACACCTAAATATAGTTTGGGATACCAAATTACCCCAAAACTAAAAACCGAGGAACTGATATCGGACACATCCTATATCACACCTCAAATCAAATTTGGAATATGAAACGGTCACCACAGCCTCAAAATAACACAAAACTCGTATCGAACCTCAAACTTCAGGATACCAAACACACACCTCAGCCAAAACGACTGATAAAAAGTCATTTTACAATGCAACTGCACCCCCATTCTTTAAGTCATAAGAACAATGGCATAACTGTAGACTGGGATACCACCCGTCTGCCTTGACCCATGACGCCATCAAGATGTCAGAAAACCAGTATACGGGATATCTTAATACTTCTGTATTGTAGATACAAATAATCTGTAGTTATTATAGATAACAGAATGTGCCATCGATCACAGGTCTTGGCTCAAAGATTTGCACCTACGGCACTCAAATATGAAAAAAAAATCTCTCTGTTAACTTACACCTAATCAAAGAGATGCTACAGATCACTTTTTAAACACAAAACATTAATGTTTTCTTTGTAAACAAACAATCGTCTTTAACTCAACCACCACATAATCACTGATGCCTTTTACAAACATGCATGCACCTCAAAACTACCGTGCAGTGATGATGTCATGGGTCAAAGCTGACGGGTGGTATCCCCGTCTACAGGTGAGCCTATTATTGTATACTGTGTAAACCCTATTAATCTTACGTTCAATACTATTCATTGTGACTTATACAGTGTATATCTATTGTGAAAATGAAGAAGCCAATATCATTGTAAAATGGTTTACAGTGAATAAAGATTCTTCTTTAAAAGAGAAACATGAAGAATAACCGTATCAAGAGCTTGGCACAAACACCAAATTAATGGGATTACCAGTATGTCATTAATGAATCTATTGAGATAAGTGTGAACAACAACTTGGTTCCAGTCTTAGCAAGGCATAGGAGCCTGCTACTTCTAAAATCAGGAAACACAGAGGATAGCAGTGCAAACACAACAAACTACCCAGTGAGGCAGATGGAGCACCAATGGTTGAGCCATGGCTTGGACATATCCCCAGCATCGAACCCACAATGGATCACGAGCATACTCCAAGTGCTGGAAGCCAGTTGGGGAGTAATGCAGACAAAAAACCAGCACTGTCAACAGGAGACGGTGACGACAGCAACAGGTTCAATTGCTGAAACATTGTGTCCATTGGACATAGTTATCCGGCTGCAAACTCAAGAGAGGCACATCCCCGTAATCTGGTCTCCCTTTATTCTTAAATTAATATCAGACCCATAAAAACTTTACAGTTTTTATATCTAGGACTTACGAACATGTGGTCCATCTGGTATCTACAAGTGTTTCCTTATCGTTTCCAATAATGAATGCTTTCCATTTGGTTCACAAAACAGTGCTTGCTGAAACTTAATGCAGAGAATAAAAAGTCACTGTCTTCTTTCATTCATTTCCCATAAACCCAATTTTCCTGTTTGCCTACACGTACAAAATTACTCCCCTCTCAAAAATCTGCCTTATCTCACCATTTTACTTCACTCTGCGCTGTAGTATCGAACTTCAGTCTGACCACTTTCTTTTAAGATTTTCTACTTTGACTGTTACATTTAAACTCTTAACATTCTGATCTTTAGAATGTTAGCTTTATCTGTTGTCTACCTTATGATATCGTCTGGAAATTTGGATGGAGGCTTTCTTTACATGCCAAGTCTTTTTTCAAAGATAGATTTGCTAATAAAAAGTGAAATGGAATAATTACATGTGCTATAAACACCATGAAGGTTTTAATATAGTGCTTTCTGTTACCTCATGAATCACCATACCATGGCCTTTGCCGACTTATCTTGCACACTCATTTTCACATCTTTCTGCTCCTATTCTTACAAAGGTTGTTGACAGAGTGATGATATCTACTAACAACATGCAGTGTTGGATCCCCAGTCTCATCAGTGAGAAAGAGGCTGTACCACTTGAATGTGAGGATGACATTTGGTGTTGTATTCCACAATGTGAGAACAGTGTGACATAACACCATTACAAATGTGGATCCTAGATACTGCTATGTTACTACTTGAAAGTTAAAGTTTCTCTCCTCGTTTTTGAAAACGCTGGTAAACTGGAGATTTTCAAACACATCTCAAATGTTGCCAAACACACAAATGACAATTCAAGAATTATAGTAAAATACTCAACGTATTCACGTTCAGGAAATGGCACACTAATAACATTTCACTTTACTTTGTGAGTACATTATCACGTGTAAGAGAATTGTTTTGTCTGCAATAATAAGATATAAAGTGTAAGTGTACTAATTTCACGTGACTTGATGATGGTTTGATTTTTAGAAATTCAATTTCCACATCTTTCAATTTGCCGTAATATATGTCTTAGAGTTTACCAGCATTTCTCTAACTTCTTGCTTGGGCTAAAAAGAAACATAAATAATTTCTTTGTCGCAAATCAGATGGGTGAAAAAAGAAAAATGACACCTAACATCCCGCGTTAGGCTGCACCGGCTCCTCAAATAATGTGTTCGAACTGAGACAAACGTGTAAAATACATTGTAAAACTTTATTCCACGTTCGCCTAATGCATATACAACCTGCGATTACATTGTTGTAAGACAGAATAACAACTATTGTGACACTGAAGAAAATGAGATTATTTTACAGGCTAGCTATGTAATTCCGCCGATCCTCCGTTTGTTTTCATTTAACACTTAACAGCTGTCAGCTGCAGATCACGTGACAGATCCGGAGTGACATCTATCGGCATCGCCAGGAAATTCTCATTTTTATCTCTGGACGTTTCCAGCGATATAATCGGGTGCCTAGACGCATGTGCAATGACGCCTGCACAGATTACTTGACGATTGCTGTTCCTTGGTGTATTACAATAATGCAGCCACACAGGCTGTAGTTGCCTATTTGCACTCACAATGTCAATACACACAGTGTGCAATAACTGGAACCTTCTGCTGACATACATAACTGTCTCTAATTTTCCAAAAACAAAATCATGAGACGAATTTATTTTTTATACCATTTACTCACTGTATAAATGAAATTAAAATTACTATTAAGGAAATGTGAAGCCAATATAAAAACAGCTAACTTTTTGTAGTAGTAGTTTAACTAAAACACCATTTATGTTATTTGTATTGTTTAAATTAGATATTATTATTAAATGTAAATATATACAATTTTTATAAATACCTAGAAATAAAAATCAACATCTTTAATATTAAACTCTGTCAGCTATTTCAGTAATACATGAAAAACAATATAAATAAAAGAAATATCGAAAGAATAAAAGTTAATAAATGAATCTTAGAATTATATAAAGATTGAATGTAATCAATTGTACCAAAAACATTAATATAAATCCTGACCAATAAATAATCCATGTCAACCATAAATGACAGTTTTTGTTGGATTTAATCAAACCTCAAAGGTACATATCTAATGTGATTACTTGAAAGAAAAGGTAGAAATCATATGGAACCAGCAAATCTAGTAAAGATAGAACACTCAAAGAAAATAGATGAGGACAATATTCCAAACCAGAAATTAGACATGTAAAATATGAACCTAAAATAACAAGAAATAAAGTAAAAAAATTAAAATATGAAGGCAACACAGTAACATATAGAATATGAAAAATTATTCAAGACTAAAATCTACCTCCAAAATCATCAATAACTAATAAACAAATTATGCCTAAAGAAATGATATAAATTTATAATAATTAAATAACTGGTTTGAGAGCTATTATCAACCGAGATCAAATAATAAAATAAATGAAATGAACAATGAGCTTTTAAACGAGTAGAAGAATATTCAAAAAATTAACTTAACTGAGACAAAATACCACAAGAGGCTAAAACTTTGAACAAAAACTAGCTTAAAGGTGTACCACAAAAAGATAATCTAGAACCAGTAAAACAAATGTAAGTTAAAGGTATAAAATTAATATCTTGAGAACCCCTTAAATTATGAATTATATAACCTGCACATATAAATAATAATGCATTAAATAATGCATGAGTTAATAAATGAAAAAATAAAACAAGACCAGACTAACTTACTGCTAAAATTCTCATTATTAAACTACACAGAATCAAAGTAATTTTCCTTAAATCAAACTCAAATGTTTCTTTGAGATTTGCTAAACAACTAATACTTGCTATACTACTAATTAAAAGAAAAATCCAACCATAATTATACATTTATAATATGGGAGGAAATAAATAAATATACGTCAGCCATAGCAGGAGTAGATGAATGAGTGAAAGCAGAAACCAATGTAGGAGCAACCATAGCAGCGGAAAGTCATGTAGAAATAGGAATCGGAGCTCTCTTCATAGTAGAAGCAAGAATAACTAATATAGTTATAATTTCAACTACCTAAATTTAGTTTTCAAGCAGTGGACACTGACAAGGAGACGGCACGACCGTGGGGTCAGGGATTTGTCCGAAATTTTGTGTGGTGAAAGAGGACCCCTAACACCTCACTTGGTTAAAATATTAAGATGCACTACTCGGAAAATCCCGAGAAAAATCGATCTGAAGTTTCTTAGGTGCCTTATGAGTATAAAATGTTAGTCCACTGCTGAGCTGCCGACTGACCTAGCTGGTTAGAGCTCGGACTCTTACACTAGAGGTCTCAGGTTCGATTCCTCCTCCAGCACTTTTTTTTCTTCTGTTTCCTTTTCTTTTGTTATTCAACCAATTATTCAAAAAGTTTCTCAAACCTACATTATTTTCAAAACATTATTTTAGATCAAGATCATAAAGTTTTCAAAATATTCGTGCTCATTGTTGTATTTCGTTTTATGGGGTTTCAAAGTTTAAAGGGGCTTTGTAAGGGTCTCCTTGGGATTATAACAGTCATCTGTGCATAGAACTGTGCGTGAGCCGTGAGAAGTAAATGGCAGTTTGATTTTGGATTTCATCATGAACAGATGTGCCTGTTTCAAATTTCAACGTGTTATTCTGATCCAAACATGTCGACTGAAGAAGTTGCTGGTTCATCTGGAATGGGGGACGAAATTCGTGAAAAATCGATTCATAGTGATCAATCACAATTACGATTACAGGACACAGTGGTGTATTATGAAAAGCTGTTGACGGAAAATAATTTAATTGCATCGTCATCTTTGGAAGACATCTCTTGCGATGCTATGTTATTGCCTGGAGAACTGTATAATAATATGTTGGAACTTTTGGGTGAAAAAAGAATCGTAACTGAAGAGGAATTAATTCACGCTCATTGGGATTGTGAAAAATTTCAGGAGAACGACGAACAATTCGAAGTGCCACAAAGTGACTTGTCTGCAGAAGAATATAAACCATCACCAAAAAGATTTAAAAGTGACATGATTCCCATTGTCTACACAGTCAAAGTCGTGTATATTGGTAAAGCACACCCCACATTGTCCTTGGCGACATTGCAAAGACAGGATGCCGCCAACTAAAGAGAAAAGAATGTCTTTCACAATAGGAGAAAGATATTAAAAGTGGTAGTACATGAATGGATAAATTTGAGGCGATAGATTCGTGGACCTACGAGCATATTGTGAAAGCAAGGTAGCAATATCAGCAAGTCACGACAAGAAATTTACAGCAATGGGCATTGGCTGCACCTGCACAGCTCGTCGATTTCAAATTCAACGCGTCTGATCAATTGGTCACAGCATTTAAACAGAAGCACAGAATTTCACAATGCAAGATCACAAAATTGGTTTCGAAAAAAGAAGTGGCGTCAATGGAGGACATCCAGGCATCTGCGGAGACCTTTTGTCGTCAGACGTGCTGTTTAATCCATCTATACAATGAGGATTATGTGATAAATATTGACCAAACATGTAAATACGTTTTCTGCGTACAAAATGTTTTCACCGATGTAAAATATATCAGTTGAAATTTAATTATAGAAAAAGATATTTACATACACATTCGAATATTGTTTAATATTAAAAATGCTATTGCTTCAGGATGCCAATATCAATCTCTTTTCAACAGGACACCCACTGAAAAAGGGAGTAAAACAGTTTTGTGAAAAAGTCGGATTTGAATAAAGTGACGCATTTGTACACCCCACAATATTCAATAACATAATCCGGAAAACTACTCCCAGATGTCTTCATATGCTTACAAGAAGCGACCGACCATTTTGGGCCTCGTATTCACAAATTAATATGCTAATACTTATACGAACGTCATTGTAACATCATCAAAGTCCAGGAAAGTAACAAACAGTTTTATAATTATATGGATTTTCTCCAGAAATGTTTAAAATCTTGTGTTGGAGAGAATAAAGTGTTACTTCTCATTGTCACGAAATAAGATATATGATGCAATTTTTCAAGATTACGAAAATATGTCATTGGTCTGTAAAAGTCATACCTGCAAAATGCACATCTGTGGTTCAACCTTGTGATGTTTACTTTTACAGGAAAGTTAAAAATGTCATAATGCGCTTGCTAAATTGCAGCACATTGTTACAGGAGAATCGTGAAATTAATTCATGGGAAGATTGTATAAAAATTAATTCTGTAATTAACCATCAATTATCGTCACCAATATTCTGAGAGATGATTCAATATGCCTGGTTTGCCCCAAAATTATTAGAAACACGAGACATTTTCGTAAATGTTAATGAGGCATGGTTTTGTACAGATTTATTGCAAACGTCCTGTAATTTTAAAATATTCGCTTTTATATGTTGTGCAAGATGTCGCAAAAATTATTGCTTTGTTTGTTTTTATGATTATTACACTGTGGTTCTTCTTTCTAATTATTGTATGTATAAAAATGAATGTTTCCCAATCGACTTTGGTGACATAGTTTATTGTATCATTTTACAAAGAGTTACAGCACAAAGATATAATTTTTTAAATGGAACAATAGTTTTTTTCTATCGTGCATTGGATTCGTTGAAACCAGCTGCGTCCAAATCAATTTAAACTACATTCCTATCACTGTTAGTTTGGGAGCTACAACCCTTCAATGTTTTAGGGGCAGATACCACAAACGTTGCGCATAATGCAATGCGCCTTATAAATGTGGTGCGGCCAAGTTGTAACGTCGCCGGTGTCACAGAGCGAGAAGCTTCCTTGATGCGCTGTTAGACTTCCGACTGTCACCGCACACGGCCGTATACCCGACAGTTGGAGCTGGTTTCAACGAATCCAATGCACGATAGAAAAAACTATTGTTCCATTTAAAAAATTATATCTTTGTGCTGTAACTCTTTGGAGAATGATACAATAAACTATGTTCATAGCTCCGCAGAAAGTGTAACATTTCTTGTGTTGACCTACTGAATTAAAAGTTCCTGTCACCTATTATTTTATAAGTTACAGAGGCAAACACACTTAGTGAAACACCCTGTATGTAAGCCACCAAAATACTCCAGATCTTTTAATTAATGAATAACAGACAGGATGTCATAATTGGTTACATTTACTTCTTCCACTAGTTGTTTGTGGACAATGGCATATAACTTCTGTAAGTTTATGGCTCACCAGTGTCCCCTTTTTCTGCCTATATTGCGTTTTTGGCCTTCTTTGTTTGCATTTTGCTGCCCTCTAGCGCCGGCTCACTTTACGCAGCGCTGCTTAAATTCGCTGTTTTAATCACATGAATAGCATTATGTATAAAAATAATTAAAAGCATTCTTTACTTTAAAAAAATTCTTTCCTTTTGCAATATATATATATATATATATATATATATATATATATATATATATATATATAATCATTTTACCTCCTGACTCATACACTTGTGTATATATCATTGTAGATGTGCTGCCCTCCAATATACAGTGCGACCACCCTAGTGGCGCGATCAGTATTGTAACAGCACTCGACGTATATTACATTGATAATGATTGATAATGCTGAACACTGATGTCAATATGTTGTATCATTTTTTATTAGGTGCTCTGCAGATGGACTTTGCCTTAAATGCGTTAGCGCAAATACAATGTAGAACCTATCACCATCTGGATATTTTTATTGCTAGCAGCCTACCAGCTTTTATAAACTCATTCTAATTACGTATATGTTTGCCATGATTTAACTTCAGTGCTGCGGTTTGAGAAGTAACGTTGGTGTTCTTTGGATATCACAGAATAGGCTACTTTCCTCTGCTAAAATATGGTTCTAATTTTTATTCTGGATAATTATAACGTCCAAATAGCATTTTCTGTCATCGTTCTTACAAGAGTTTGTTATTTCTTTTTAATTAAAGTTTCAAAATCATCAAATTTGAAGATAAGGTCATGTGATCGAAAATGCTTTGTCATTAGCTGAAGCTTGTGGCGCAATTTTTTTTGTTTTTTTTTTTAATTTTTAAGTATTTTTTATTTATCCATCTCTGATAAAGCAATTTCACAACACAAATACTGCCATAACACTCCCGTCTACTCCAAACTCACTACAGAGACTCACTGACTCAGTTCGAGCCAATTTGCGCGTATAAATACACTCTAGTTTTTTCTAGAACCTTCTAGATCACGGAAGTACAACATTTAAGTATTTAAAAATTTGTTCAATAAACATTAATGACTCCTGCTTTATGCAAAAATACATAAAAATATGACAGATGTAATAATAAGTTTTTTTACATCGAAATAAACAGTAGAAAAGATCGTAAGTAAACAACAATTAGTGAAGTGTTAATATATTTTTACATTGATAATACGACTTTCAATACTTAATTAATTTAGTTTGTTAGAAGACCCTATTAATGCAAATTATAATGATTAAAATAACTTGACAGAAGCGCTATAAAATGCTTATGTAATATAAACATGAAATGTTAGGTTACAATACTACGACCAATTATGGTATCAAATACTTCAGTTATTTAAACAAATGGAACCCTCCTGCCTAAATATATTACAATACCCCCCTCACACAATGTCAGACATCACATGTCTGTTTTATCAAAAACTGTTACCAAAATAATATCTTACTACCGATGATGATATGCTTAGTGAAATGCACAATTCTTTAAATTAACTGCCATTACATTAGACACAGAAGAACAAATTGTTTTATGGAAGAAGCATGAACACACAGACAGAGTTGTGCTGAACCAAATTTACATAGATGGGTACAGTCCAAAATCAAACATGATAAGCTTAATAAAGTTGCATGTAAATAGGTATACCCTACATTTGTGTAAACAGAACATAAATTTAAAAAAAATGAGAAAATATCAAATGCCCTCAAGACAGTATAAAAATGAATACTAGGATAATCTTTTGAATGCAAGTGTACATTTGGTAAATTCTTAAGAAGTTATTACAATTTTTAAACACTAGAAATCAATTGACAATGCAAAATTATCACCAAGTTTTCAAATTGCATTCAGATATGAGAGTTTTACCATAACACAACTAGCAAACAGTTACAAAACATTAATCATGCTAATTATGTGAGGATTATTACTATGAGAACAAATTATTGAAAACAAATTAATCAATAAGATGCCTCAAGGACAATATAAAAGAGCAAATGTAACCAGAAGTTTTATGAACAGGAACCCTACCAGTTCTACACTTGTGTGAACCACCCAGAAATATCTAAAATATTTACACAAAATATGCTACTATAGATTTTTTTTACATCCACAACCTGCACAATTACAGGCTAACATATGTATATGACCATACAGACATAAATTAATGTCAAGTTTTGTTCTTTACATAAAAATTTCTTCATATTCGTTCGGCCCTTGTGCGAACCACACACAAGCAACTAAAAATTAGCAAAAAAAATTGCTGCTATAAATTTTACATCCACAGCCTGCACAGCTACAGGTCAGCAGATGGGCATGACACCACCATAAATATGACTGTTGAGTTTACCAGTGAGTTTAAATTATGATAATTATTAAATTCATTTTCTCATGAATAGAGATTATTTCATATAATTATATGAATTCATTGTATAATAACAATCTCACTCCAATAACTTTGTAAACTACCCTCAAAAAGACCCCAGTCGTCAAGGTCAAAATATGTCCCTAACAAAGAATACAAGGTACATAGTCATGTCCAGTACATAATGTTTATTGACAAGTTTGGTGTGCAAAGAAATCTTAATATATCTGATATTACATCAATTTTGTTAAATGACAAGTACACCATGAATACTAATACATATCATATAGAAAGGTATTATTTATACATAATTGATATATATTAAAAGACTATTGCAATGAATACAGTACTAGCCTATGGCAACAAAAATAAAACGTACATAGTATCAGACCAGTATGAAATATCAAGATTGGGTTAATGAAAAACATGTGCATACTAATCATTAACTAAAGAAAATTTTTAACAAAATTTGTAACTCATTAAAATAAACATTACTTTGAATGAAATTATTTGCAAAAAAAGAATTAATAATGAAAATAATTTAAAGTGTGAATATTGATTTGAATCTCATGCGTGCTCTGGCAGTACATACAAGAGTAGCACCTGAAGCACGTATACAGAAGTTACTGCAGTTCAATGAGAGATTATATAGGAAGCCAGAGGTGGTCAGTAATCTTACGGAATTGATCATGAATTTAGGAATATATGACAAAAGAATTTTGAACTAACCATTTTCATGAATAAATATAAGTAATTGGTGTTATAGAACACAGTAACTGTTAGGTATTGATTACTGACTTGGAAATGGCATAAACATATAAGGTTAAATTTAAATGTTACATTAAGTGTACAGAAGACTATTATTTTTTATACAAAATTAAGCACATTGTAAATTGGCAACTAAAAATTAAATACCATTTTCTCTGTAAATGAATAACAAGAAGTGTAACCAAATAAATAATCTCATAAGTCGGTAAGTATTGGTTCTATATGTCCATAGAATTGTCTCATACTGTCAAATTATAAATTTTCATGTTATAACAAATTACTTCTGTTGAAATTGCCAGATTTTTCTTTATATCACATTTAAGGATAAATGAAGTTATCAAAATAATGACATGAATACAGCTCTAAACGAAATTAATGTAAACTAAAGAGATACATGTAATCATTTTTAAAGTTTATCAAGTTTAAACAAATTTATCAGCAAATGGAAGAATTAATACGACTATTTTCTAGGTGTACTGTCATAGTCAGATATGTGATGACAGTTATTATGGTATGAATGTATTTGAAATTGACCAGGAATAGGATTGTAGTTGTGTATTCCACTTCTAATTTTACATCCTTTGTCTACACATTTTTCTTTCTAAATAAAATCTGTATATTACTTTCAGAACATATGTTCAGTTTTAAAATACTTCAAATTAGCTTATGGTCTCAATCCTATAGAATTTTACAAAGCAAAAGTACCACAATTATTTAAATTACCATCAATATGAGTAGAAAGTATGAGAAGTAATAAATTAAAGAATATAATTTTGAATGAATGAAAAGGAAACAAAATTTACCTAAAGATAGGATAGTAAAAGAGTGAATGATCTAAGAAAGGAAGTATTAGATTACCCAGCTAGGAGAAGGCACCACTCGCCACGTGGTGTGTCTATTACAGAACAATGGACCTCCTACCTAAAAACAAATATGATCAAAAGAAACAAAAATTGCACCATAAGTCAATTCTACAAAGTATTTTTAGACCAAAAAATCTATTAACTGGCAGATTTATAAGGTTTTAATTCAGTTATATTTCTTAAACCAAACAATTTCCTAGATTTCGGGTAAATCAATCTGTATGCATTTGGGTGTGGGCTTTCTAAAACTTCAAAGGGACCAATGTATATATATAAAAAAATTAAGTTCTGCAGTTAAAAGTTTAGATTTTTCCGGTGTCTTAACGAGAACCAAATTTCCTGGACTAAATTTAGTAAATTTACCTTTTGCATCATGTCTCTTTTTTCGTAAATCCCCTTGTTTCTTCATAGTTTGCCTAACTATTTCCTCCCTTTCTTGTGAAGCTATGGGTTTACAAATTGGGAATTCAATGTGTTGAGAAATAAGGCTATCAGGTTTTCTATCAAACATAATCTCAAATGGTGAAAATCTTGTTGAAGAGTGTTGAAGACTGTTCATAACTTCTTCAAAGTCTTTAAGATAGTCAATGCAGCTAGCATGATTTTTATTACATTAAGTCCTGAACAATCTCCCAAGTTCTCTCATATACCTTTCTGCAGGATTGCTTGTTGGATGGTAAACAGAAATTAATATATGTTTAATATTTTCGTCACTAACAAACCTTGTCCATGAGTTTGAAGTAAACTTAGTACCATTATCAGATAAGATTGCCTGAGGTTGACCAACAACATTGAAATAATTGTTTATAAATTTTGAAATGATTTATTTACTAGTAGCCTTCTTCAGCGGGTATAATTTTATAAACTTAGAAAAAACATCAAGGACCACCAGAATGTAACTAAATCCTCCTCGTGTTTTAGGTAAAGCACCATAAATGTCAATAGCAATCAAGACCAGTTTCTTGTTGGGCAGGATGTTCTGCATTTGTCCTCTACAAGTTTGATTACTTACCTTTACTCTTTGGTATCTGTCACATCTGTATATAATTTCTTTTACCTTCTTACCAATATTGTAGAAATAAATGTTTTCTTGAATTTTCTGGATACATTTAGTGATGCCACAATGTGCAAAACTTTCATGAATATATTTAATTAGTGTGTCAATACATTGTTCAGGCCAACATAATTTCCAGTCATCAAAATCAGGTCTCATTCTCCTAAATAATACCCCTTTATGAACCTTATAGTATTCATCAACCTTTTCATGACCCTTTTTCCCTAAATAACTTTTCACTTGTTTCCAATTTTGATCATGATTTTGAAATCTTCGAATGTCATTGCAAATTTTTAAAATTTCAGATTCCTCTTTGATCCCCCTAAGAAACATAATTTTGAATTCCCTACTATCAAAACCAGAATTTTCATCATCACCCCCCACTGGTAATCTACTAAGTGCTTCTGCAATTACATTTTTCTCCCCTTTTATGTACCTAATTTCATAATTAAATTGTTGCAAAAACATGGCCCATCTAGTAATTCTGTTGTGATAAAGTTTGCACTCATGTAAATAACTTAATCCCTTGTGATCAGAATAAACACTTACTTTATGTCACAAGAGATAATTTCTAAATTTCGTAAATGCCCACTGAATAGCCAAAAGTTCCTTTTCAGTTATAGTGTATAGCTTCTCAGGTTTTTGAAGTACTCTACTGGCAAATGCAATTGATCTGTATTCAAGTTTTTCATTATATAAAACTTCCTGAAATAAATGTGCTCCTAAACCAATTTCGCTACTGTCTGTCATAATACAAAAAGGTAAAGACGTGTCTGGTCTATATAAAATTTTACTGTGACATAGTTGATCTTTGATGTGTTGGAAGGCATTTTGACAATCGATTCCAGTCCCAAATAGTATTCTTTTTTAGCAAATTGTTAAGGCAAGGTGCATTTAATGCTTGACTATTTAAATATTTCCTGTAAAATCCTGCAAGTCCATAGAAAGATTTCAGTTGCTGCTTATTTTTTTGAATAGGAAAATCCTTTATCGCTTTGATTTTGTCTTGATCAGGTAAAATACCCTTTTCATTGATAATGTGACCCAAAAACCTCAACTCTTTAACCCCAAATTTGCATTTTTCCAATTTCAATGTCATACCACTTTTCTTTAACTTGAAAAATATTTCTTCTAAAAGTTTACAATGTTCTTCCCAAGTTTTCCCAGTTACAAGAATGTCATCAACATACACTATCAATTTTGTATATAAATCATGTCCCAACACTTTATCTAGAGCTCTAATGAATTCAGCCACAGAAACATTAAGACCAAAGAGTACCACACAATATTGGTAAGACTTTCCACAGTACAAAAAGCAGTATATTTTCTGGATTCATATTCCAAAGGAATTTGATGAAAACCAGATGTTAGATCTAAACTTGACATGAATTTAATCTCTTCAAATTTATACAAAAGTTCATCTATATTTTCAGGATGATCATTTTCTCTGAACAAAAATTTATTTAGGTGTCTAGAATCAAGTACAAGTCTCACAGCCCCCCCTTTTTTCATAATGACAACTAATGGATTATTGTATTCACTTTTACTTCTCTCAATAATTCCCCATTTTTCCATTTTTTAATTTCCTGACTTACAGCTTCCCTCTTCCCTAAAGGTATATTATATGGTTTGACAAAGAATGGATTATGATGTTTTAAGTTCAGTTTACAGAAATACGCTTTTATTTGACCGGGACGTTTGTCAGAATCTTCTCTATATTTCCATAATAGTTGACTCAAAATTTCTTTTTGTGAATTATTAAGACTATTAGCTTCTCTGACTTTAAGTTCAACTAAGTCTTTAAATTCAAGAATTTGCTCAAAGTCATCATCCTCCTGATGTACAATGTCTATATGCTCTACATTCTTAATATGGTTGCATGCATCACTACAGTGAAGTATATAAATGTTTGACAAAAGTAAGTAATCATCATTAACTCACGTAATAATTAATTTTTACCACCCCAGTCAAAACTCACATTGCACTTAAGAATCCAATCCATACCAAGAATAAAGTTTTCACTTAAATCTGGAACCACTAAACACCCATGGTCAAATTCTTTTCCTTCAATAACAAAATTTAATAATACTTGACTTTTGACATATTTACTTTGTTTACCAGTTGCACCCCTAATTTTTAATCCACTAACAGGCATTTCAACAAATTGTTTACCCCCCATATATTTCAATTTATCCCTTAATTTTTCAATAATAGCCGAGATTGGACTTCCAGTATCAATCAAACACTTACCTTGCCATCCAAAAATTTTGACATTTATATTAGGACACCCAATGCAATTTTCTTCTTAAGATCTTTATCTTCCTCACATAATAAATCTTTTTCAATTTCTTTAAAGTTAATATCTTGTGTACTATCTCCTTGGTTATTACTTTTACTTACAGCTTGCATATAATTAATAACATCAGAACCTTCCTGAGCCTGAGTCTCAATAATCAGATTTCCTTGGCCATTGTACCTTTACTTACTTTTTTGTATTTCCACCAAACTGGATTTACTTTGTCACAAACTATTTCAAGTCTTTTCCAAAAGTTACTGAATTTGTTATCATCACTGTACTTACCCCACAAATTTCTAAGAAACATTTCTTTATTACTGTTCACTTTAGTCAAATCATGTTTAGTTCTATCTTTGATACACACTAAATATTGATCATCATGTTTCCTATCCAATACTTCCTTACCAGTACTCAGTTTGTTAAATTCTTCATTATTTATATCTACAAAAATGTCAACTTCAGTTTGAATTGAATCATTAAAATCCATATTACTTACCTCTATTGCTTTGTAATCATTTTGACATTCAGAGTTAGTTTGATCAGAAACTTCATTATTTTCATTAACAAAGGATTCATTGTCAAGTTCAATATGTCCTAGATTGTGTTTAAGTTCTGTATTACTATTGTCATTTAATGAGGCTTCAGGATTTTCATATTGACTGTTAGTGTTGATACATGTACCTTGATTGCTATAATTATTCTCACATGGAAATAATGTCTCTATGCCTAAAGTTGTGTTTTCAGATGTGTCTGTGTTGTTTGGCCATTTATAAAAGTCACTTACTACCCCCTGAGATAACAGATCATGATTCAAAGTGTCTATAGATTTATTTTTGTTGTTCTCAATGCTGCCTAAAGTTGAATTCCAGAAGTTTGACTCTAAAACTAGTCTTTCTCCCTGTGTTTTATAAGCTTTGGTTTCTATCACATCATTCTCCCTATTTTGTTTACTATTGTTAAATTTGGTCCGTCTTAAATCTTTTTCGCCCCTAATTTACGGACCCTCATTGGAGCAAGTTTCAGTTTTCCGGTCGGTTCCCTCTGTATTGATTAGACCCATTGTTTTCACTTTGATTTCTGTTTCTATTGTCAAATTGTCTCCTACCATACCTATTCTGATTTTCATTACCAAAATTCCCATTGTCTCTCCTATTGTACCTATTATGATTTTCATTACCAAAATTCCTATTGTTTTTCCTATTGTACCTATTCTGATTTTCATTAGCAAAATTCCCATTCTCTCTTCTACCATCAAAATACTTCCTTCTCCTATGTCGGTTTTCATAAAAATTTTGCTGCCACCCCCTACTCTGATCATGACCATGCCTCAGGTATTGACTAAATTCTCTTTCCATTACTCTGTCCAACTTGCCCACGTATTTTAAAAATTGCTCTAAATTGTGATCTGGTGCATGTGCTAGTTCCCAGTATAATTGTTCAGGTAATCTTCTTTTTAATGCTTCAATTTGTGTCATTATATCAAAAGGTTGCTCCAAATGTATTAATATCTGTATCTGTTTTTTACATTTTTTCCCATAAAATTTGGTCCATTCAAAAATTCACTTTTAATTCTAGCCTGTTCACTCTCTGACCAGAACTTTTTTTTAAAACTTATTTCAAATTCTTGAAAACTCACCCAATGCTCTACATTTTGATTTTCCCATGACAATGCTTCTCCAACCAAAAATTTTTTAACTAATTTTATTTTAGATTCCTCAGACATTCCTTCAACAAAACTGTCTTTGCAGTATTGAAGGAAGTCTAAAGGATGCAAATTAGTACTTGGAAAACTCTTAATTGGAATGTTAGACCATAAGCCAATGTTTGCTACAGCATTATTAGTACATACCAAATTACTTGAACACAAATTATTCTGATTTGATTTTTCTATTTTTTCTAACTTTTGTACTACTTTGTTGAGGTCCGAGTTGACAATTTTAAATGAATTTTTAACCTTTTCCCTTTCATTTTGTAATTTTTCCCCAATTAACTCTACACTTTCTTCCACTTTCTTAACTGATAAATTTGTTTCTTTAAATTGAGATTTGATGTAACTATTTACTACACAAATCGCAGCACTATTTTTGTCTACTTCTTCTTGAACACTTTTTAACTTTGCATCAACGACTTCACAGGCTGTTTTGATAGTTCTATTTTCCATTTGAGCTAATTGTTCTTTTAATTCTTGCCTAATCAAAACTTGTTGGTCTGTGATTTTACTAACTAAATTGTCCCCCATTTCTGTAGTTATTTTCTGAAGCATGTCTAATGTTTCCTTTTCAGGTTTAGTCTCAATTTCTTCTTCCCCCCCCCCCATTTTTTTCTGATTACCAAAACTCATATTGCACAAGCACGTTACTTCAGTCACAAAAAGAATACGATAAGAAAACTTTATAAAACACTTACAGTTGTTGGCGTCCAGTCCTTTCACAGATTAAACCTTTTTTGTTCATCACACTTCTTGCGTAATCCAACTTTCTTCATTTCATTTCGAGATCCAGTCCAGTCACTTTCATAACAGTCTTAATTAGGTAAAACATATACATGTGGTTTCTTCTTCCATATATGTCTTATTATGTTCCTGCAACAGGTCACATTTGTAGGTTTCCGAAAATCAACAGCATTTTTCCCACGACGATGCACCATGTGTGGCGCATTTGCTTTTTTTTAAATTTTTAAGTATTTTTATTCATCCATCTCTGATAAAGCAATTCCACAACACAAATACTGCCATAACACTCCCGTCTACTTCAAACTCACTATAGAGACTCACTGACTCAGTTCGCGCCAATTTGCGCGTATAAATACACTCTAGTTTTTCTAGAACACGGAAGTACAACATTTAAGTATTTAACAATTTGTTCAATAAACATTAATGACTCCTGATTTACACAAAAATACATAAAAGAATTACAGATGTAATAATAAGTTTTTTTTACATCGAAATAAACAGTAGAAAAGATCGTAAGTAAACAACAATTAGTGTAGTGTTAATATATTTTACATTGATAATACGACTTTCAATACTTAATTAATTTAGTTTGTTAGAAGACCCTAGTAATGCAAATTATAATGATTAAAATAACTTGACAGAAGCGCTATAAAATGCTTATGTAACATAAACATGAAATAGGTTACAATACTACGACCAATTATGGTATCGAATACTTCAGTTATTTAAACAAATGGAACCCTCCTGCCTAAATATATTACAAGCTGTAGTGATGTTACCTGACATATGTAAGACGAAGCTAAAGTGTGTGGTATAGCATTGTCAACAAAAGTTACTAGATTTTTCCTCACTTTTTTGGTTATAATTTTTGTGATTGAAAGCCTATTTACGACCGTCATATAAGAGTGGAAAAGAAGTTTGCGAAGTCTAATAGTGAAAACGTTCTGAAAGTTGATGCATTTGTGGTATCTTAGAATATTGAAAGCAATCCAGATATTTATGTGCCGGAAATAAGAAAGGTGAAAACTGAGTTTGAAATAAAATATACTGACATTTAAATCACTATTGCTGCATCAACACATTGGCTCTACTCTGAAGATGCGTGAAATGAGAAGGGGGAATAGGCTACGTAATTTATATTTCTATCCCTTCCCTTGTTAACTTTGCCATACTCTAGTTCTAATACTGTAAGCATCATCAACCTGATGAATTAATATTGGTAACTTTTTTGCTGTATTTAGTAAATAAATAATATTTATAACTCTAGGGATTGTTCTAATTAAAGTAGAACTCCTGTTTCTGACCTTATTTTGGAATAATCTTGTGGGGATAACTGTGTAAATTTCAATTACAATATTTATGTGGCAGAACTTTACACTGGTTCAGGGCCATTTATCATTAGGTTAGATGTTAATAGATCAATGATTATAATCAAGATACAGGGCATGAAATTCTTGTTTTGTGCCTTAATCAGAAACCGGAATTAAATGATTAGCATCTCCCTAATTTACAAGTACTACTACTACCATCTGGTAGTAAGTTTTACGGCAGCATGTGTGTAGCATCATATCAGTTCACGTCACAGGGCATTACATCACTCAAGTGGACCATTTTAGCATGCTTTCTAATTATTTGGGCCTAATTTCCCTATTTTTTTACAAAATAGGAAGATTCAGTAGATGGGCAATGTGGGTATTGGAACAGAATTGTGCTTACAGATATCCTCCCCCCTTATCTTCCACCTGGGCAGCGATATGGCAACGTCGCAATGACGCACTGCAAGATGATGGATCAAAGATAGCGTCGCTTCCGGTTCCAGAGCAAAATTGCCGCCAGCCAGACACAAGATCACAACCCCTCCAATCCCTCCCCTATGATGCAGTTCAATATGGTTTTTACTGGGATATTCGAATTTGAATTTTGAATTTTCAATTGTGAATTGTGAGTTGTAATAGTTGATAGTGACATATGATGGGCAGTGGGAGAGAAAGGAAGCAATGAATCAGACATAATTAATGGGAAGGTCATAGGTCTCGAGCTTGAAAAGGAGACCGGAATGCCATATCTGTCGTAGACCTTCTCAGTGCCGAGGGAGACAAAGAAGGCGGCATGACAGGAATTCATCTGGATGGAGAGGAGGTGGGTGAGGTGGAAGATATGGTCATTGACAGAGAAGGAAGGTCAGAAGCCGCATTTGCAGAGGGGAAGGACCTGGTGTTGACGGAGATGCTAGTGTATACAGTGGGAGAGGATTGTTTCCAGGAACTTGCTGAACACCGAGGTGAGGCTGATGGGGCGGTAGGAGGAAGTGTCGGAGGGAGGTTTTCCAGGTTTAGGGAACGTGAGGATATAGACGGTGTTCCACAGGTCAGGGAAAAAGCCAGTGTGACGGATGACATTGTATAAGTAAGCCAGGGTGGTATGCAATGAGGGAGGACAGGCACGGAGGTGCCTATAGGTTAGGTGGTCGTGACCGGAAATATTGTTGCGTTTTGTTCACAGTGAAAGTTCTTTGTCAAGGGCGATGATAGGTGTGTTAAGTTCTGAGGGGGTGATGTGGTCTAAGTACTGAAAACTCGGGATGATTGGAGGAGCATAGGTGTCTGTGCACTGATGGACATCATGGAGAAGGGAGTAATCGAATCAGGGATTGCCTGGTATAGAGAAGACACCAGATAGATAGGTGGCGAAGTGTTCTGCCTTGTCAGGGAAAGGAATGTTATTGTGAAGGAGAGGGTATTGGGGAACAGAGCGACTTCCAGTAAAGCAGTGGAAGGCTTGCCAGTATGTGGAGGAGTTAATGGGGAGCGGAGCATTAGGGCGGTTGCATGTCTGACGCCAATCCCGCCTATTTTTCGTGTTAGAGAGGTTTCTGATGTGGCATTTAATTTTCCAGTAGTGAAGGAGAGTGTCCTTGTCATGGGTCTGCAGGAAGGAGAGGTAGAGTTGATGGGATTCGCAGAGGAGGACAACCTGTGGAGAGGGGGGGGGGGAGTTGTGTGGGTGGCTGGCTTTGATGGGAATGTGGGAAGGATGAGGCATGGTCAACATCATCAGGGGTGTGAAGAGGCAGAGAGTGGCTGGCGACTGAGCTGTCTGTGAAATGATGGTAGGCGTCCCAGTAGGCGCAGGAGTAATCATAGACAATCTTGTGAGGGGGGTTTGGGGATGCAGTATGGGTGACCTCGGGGGTCAAAGGTGAGGAAGACAGGGGCATGGTCACTGCCAAAAAGATCGAGGACTTCCACCTGCAGACGGCCCAGAAGGCTAATAGAGGTGAGGACAACATCAGGGTTGGTGTTGCTTTCGGGATGTGTGGTTACCAGGAGGGGAACGCAGTCGCCCCTAAGCAAGGTAATAAACTACCACCACTGCTGGAGTTCACTGAGAGGGCAGGAAGAAAGGCTAAGGTCGTCGGCAACCACATAGGTCGTGAAGGTACAGTCGATGTGGGAGAGGAAGTCACAGGGTACGGGAGCAATACTGCAAATATAAATAGTGGCCAGGATAAGAGTAAGGGACGAGAGAAAGAGGCTGACGATAAGGTATTTGGTGAGATTGTTCAGGAGAGGTTGTAGCCAGACAGGGTGGTGACGAAGTTGGTCAATCGCCACTCTGCCTCAAGCAAGGGGCGGGGTTCATCACAGTGGCTACGCTAGAAGAAAACTGGGCGTCGGCGAACACGTCTTTGCGAGGCCCCTTTCATTATTTCAGTAAGGAAGAAAATGTTAAATAAAATGATCTGTATTATACATCAATAATACTTATACTAAAATTTTATTAGTATAATATAAAAGTATTATTGCAATGATAAAAATTACAATAAACAAACAAATTAACATAGAGAAACTTTTCCGCCTCAATGAATTTTTTAAAATCACATCATAATTAATACTAGCCGCTATTTCGGCGTCAGTTGATAGTACTGACAACGCAGATAGTCTTTCTTGGATCATTGTGCTTCTCAAGTAAGTCTTAATCAATTTAACTTTGAGAAGCTTCTCTCGGCCTAAGCTGTACTGACAAACTGTGACCTTGATTCTGATTTTTATATAAACATTTGGATATACTTCTTCCAAATCGTTTTCTAAAAATGTACTGATGAATTTGTTTTGCAAGTATTTAACTAAAAATTGCATCACTGCTGCACTCATTCGGAAATAAATAGGAAAACTAAATAGCTGCTGGCGGGGAATGGCCGATCGCACTAAGGCGTCATACCGTGGTGAGCGAGGTCGCTCTTGTTGGGGTTGAATCCCACTCTTAGGTACGGCTGTTATGTTCGTCCTTTGGTTAAGCTAGTGTTAAGTTAGATCTAGCATTTGAAAATCTCCATTCAACATCAAATATAGAAAAAAAAGAAAATAAACTAAAATTGTAACAATGTTTTGCGAGGCCCCCACAGGCGCGAGGCCGTCTGCGGTTGCCGACGTCGCCGACGCCTAGCGCCGCCACTGCTTCATCAGTGCGATGGAAGAGGTAAGGAGCGATGCTGACAGAATGACAGGGTTGGAGGAAGGTTTCATTTAGGAGAAAGGTGGTGGTGGAAGAGGGTAGGCATGAAAAGTGGTTTTTCGGTGAACGTTATGCTAGAGGAGGGTGTAGGGTGGGCGTGCTATGTTGGACTGTGGAGGGGGTGTGTGGAGAGGGAAGAGAGGGAACGGGGAGACGGGGAAATGGGAGTGGTTGTGAGAGAAGATGGTGATGGTTTCAAGCTGGAAGGTGGAACGGGCGCTGAGGGCATTCTGTTAAAGGATGTAGGAATGTTGAAATGAATGGATGTTCTGTAGGACCATGGTAACAAAATGAATGACGTCCTCGACGGCTGGAGGGTGGCAGAGGGAGTTGTTGGGATGGATTGATCAATGGAGCGGACAGGGACTGTCAGCTCAGTGGTGACGGGAGTGGGGCGACCCTGACATTTTAGGAGTAGGTAGGTTGTTGCAAGTGGTAGGGGAGGGAGGTTGGAACACTGTTTGAGGAAGTGTGCTGACTTACAGTGGAAAATAATGAACGCTTACTCACAGACACATGTAGAAACATTCAGTGAAATGAAGTATAAGGGAGTACCCTTGCTGATCTATAAATTGCGAATATATACGTCATGTGACCATAGGTGTATACAGACGTTAGAGCGTGAAGGGTGCGCTGCTAGGTGTCGGAATGAATACTTGCGAGGATATATTAAGTTATCAAACTTCATGGACGATACAGCCTTTTGCAAGAGTCAGAATTGGTTAGCACAGAAAGCTGCAGCTGTAGCACTCAGCACACATCACGTGTTCGCAGCGCTGGGCACTTAACGGCTGAGACGCCTTGACAGCTGCTCTTTAAGCCTGGCCCTGGCCCAGGACCTGCGCGGTTGGAAACGGCCAGACCCCGTCACGGTGAGTAATGTGGTACAACACATTAGTATGATCGTAATAACACAAGTGTCACAGCCCTATGCTGCTGTAATATTCGTTACATACACTGACCTCACATAGTTAATTGGATGGTGTAATGGTCTTACCAGACGTTCTTCCAGGGCAGCATCAATGCAAACAATAAGATCTTGAAACTTCCTGGCAGATTAAAATTGTGTGCCGGAACCGGGACTCGAACCTGGGACCTTTGCCTTTCGCGGGCAAGCGCACTACCGACTGTGCTATCCCGACACGACTCACGGTGCCGCCCCACAACTCTACTTCCGCCAGTACCTCGCCTCCTACTTTCCAAACTTCACAGAAGCTCTCCTGCAAACACGCAAGACTAGCACTTCTGGAAGAAAGGATATGGTGGAGACATGGCTTAGCCACAGCCTAAAGGATGTTTCCAGAATGAAACTTCACTCTGCAGCGGAGTGTGCGCTGATATGAAACTTCCTGGCAGATTAAAATTGTGTGCCGGAACCGGGACTCGAACCTGGGACCTTTGCCTTTCGCGGGCAAGCGCACTACCGACTGTGCTATCCCGACACGACTCACGGTGCCGCCCCACAACTCTACTTCCGCCAGTACCTCGCCTCCTACTTGGAAAGTTACTGGGAGACACATCACCACCGTCCCCCATTACCCATTCCTCCATGAAGACTGACCTTTCTCCGACAACATCAGTAAGGTAGAACATTCGTCTCCAACCTATCTTAAATCTTCTCTAACTACGACATCGGGCGAGGTGGTCTCGGGGTAAAGTTCTTGACTGGAAACCGAAAGGTTTGGGTATCGAAACCAGGCCTGCCCTCGGATTTTTGCAGTCTGTATTATAACCCAGCCTTCACCTCACAACGATGTAAGGAGTCGACAGAAAGGACACATAGTTCAGATTCCACATTAAGCTGTAGGTCCTCTTTCCCTTTTTGGATAACTGGGGTGGGTTAGGGACACACAAGTCGCCAAAGTGGCGTCCAATTCAAAGACTTGCACCAGGTCACTGAGCCACACGAAATTATTATTATTATCCAACCCTGACAATGCTTGCTTTGAGTAGTCCCTCTTTCATGATGTCCATGAGTGTACCAACACCTTCACTGCCCCGCTCGCTCCTGGCTTCCAGTACTAGGAGAACATTCCTCCCTAAGATTTAAACACACCTATCAGTTCCCACGACATCCAAGCTACACTCTGCAATAAACGCAACCCACTGCTGGTCACGACCATCTAACCTACAGGCACCTTCAGGCCTGTCCCCTCCTACATCCATACCACTCTAGCCTCCCTCTACAATGTCATCCTGTACACCAGATTCTACCCCGATCTTTGGAAGATATCCCAAACCCGACAAATCTCCATCCCAGACTTCCACCTACCGTCCCATCACTCTGACCTCTTTGTTCAGCAAGGCCTTGGAAACCATACTCTCCCGCCGTATCCATCAACATCTCTGCCAACACCAGCTCCTTCCCCTCTCCCAGTGTGGTTTCCGACCTTCCTTCTCTGCTGATGACCATATCTTATGCCTCACCCATATTCTATCTGTCCAGCGTAACTCCAGTCGCTCCGCCATCTTTGTCTCCCTCTGGCATTCCGGTATCCTTTTCGAACTCCAGTTCTATGCCTTATATGCCCTTCAAGTTAATTATATCAAACTCATAGCTTCCTTCTTCAACCCACCACCGCTCCTATGTCATTGTCTGCAACTGAAACTCCCGTTTGTTATACCCCTCCACCAGGGTGCTACAAGGCACCATCCTCTCTCCCCTCCTTCACCTCATCTACTCTGCAGATATGCTCCAACCAAAGCCTCCCGTCCATCTCACGAAATTTGCTGACAACACTGCCTTCTTAGCTATTGCCTCCTTCCTCGCCCGCTCATAGTATTTGCTACAGTCTCACTTCACTGAGATCGCTGCATGATGTAAATGGCGGGTTCTCTCCGGCAATCCTGACAAATCACCATCGTCATAGGTCTCACCACATCCTCCTTCCGCCTCCGCGAGTTTTACCTAACCTTCCACGATCGTCACATCCACAATACCCCCACCCTTAAATACCTTGGCCTCACCCTTGATCGATCACTTTCCTGGACCGTCCCACCCCTGCACGGTCCGTGAGAAAGCAATGCCCCACCTGAAACTCCTCTACGGCCGGATGTGGCATCTCAACCCATCCACTATATTATACACCTACAAATGCATCATGCTTCCCTTCCTTTGCAGCTTCTATAACACAGGGTTCCGACCCCCTACCTATTACAAGACCCTTAAATTACTTGTACACCACGCCCTCCACCTCCCTTCCGTATACGCCTCCCTTCCCCACGCTGGTCATGTACGACTTCATCCCATTCCTCCACCTCCACAGTATCTCAAAACATATCCGGCACCTTTACATTACCTGCAAAATACATTCCCATAGCGCAGTTACCAAAGTTGGGCCTCCGCCATGCCTTCACCACTGCGTCTTTCACACCCTTCCCTTGCACACTTTCCACATCCTTTCCCAGGGTGAACAGATGGAACACCACTGCATCTCTCCCTCGCTTCACCAGCACACTTTTCACATTCTGTGGCAAGGTGAACGGATGGAACACCACTGCATATCTCCCTCCCTTCACTTGAACACATTCCAATTCCTTCCCCAGGTTGAACAGATGGAACACCACTGCATCTCTCCGTCCCTTCACTGCACACTATCCACATCCATTCCCAGAGGCAACAGATGGAACACCACTGAATCACTTCCGTCCTTCACCTGCACACTTTCCACAACCCTTCCCAGGGTGAACAGACGGAACACCAGCGCATCTCTCCCCCCCCCCACCCTTCACATGCACACTTTTCACATACTTTCCCACAGTGCACAGGTGGAACACCACTACACCGCTACCTCCCAACACCTGCATACAGTCCACATACTGCCCCAGGGTGTACAGATGGAACAGCACTGCATCTCTCTCAACCTTTACCTGCACACTTTCGACATCCTTTTCCAGGGTGAACCGATGGTACACCAGTGCATCTCGCCCTCCATTCACCTTCACACTTTCCACATACTTTCCAACGGAGAGCAGGTGGAACACCACTGCATCTCTCCCTACCTTCAGCTGCACACTTTCCAAAGACTTTCCAATGGGTGAACCGAAGGAACACCTCTGCATCTCTCCCTCCCTTCACCTGCACATTTTTCACATCCTTTACCAGGGTGAACAGATGGAACACCACTGCCTCTTTCTCTCCCTTCACCTGCACACTTTCCTCATCCTTTCCCAGGTGAAGAGTTTGAATAGCACTGAATCTCTCCCTCGATTAACCTGAACCATTTCCACATCCTTTCCGAGGGTGAAGAGATGGAACACCATTCCATCTCACCCTCCCGTCACATGCACATTTTCCACATATTTTAACAGGTTGTACAGATGTAACACCACTACAACATTCCCTCACTTCACCTGCACACATTCCACATCCTTTTCCAGGGTGAACAGATGGAACGCTACTGCATCTCTCCCTCCCGTAACCTGTACAGTTTTCACATGCTGTACCACTGCATCTCTCCATCCTGTCACCTGCACACTTTCCACATCCTTTCCCAGGGTGAGCAGATGGAACACCACTGCATCTCTCCCCCCTTCACCTGCACACCTTCCACAGACTTTGAGAGATGGCAGCCCATCTCTCATCTTTATTAACGATGTTTATTGTTGACATATTGTCTTAATGAGTGCTGTACATACAATTTTCTTTTTCTGTCGGGAATACGATGCAGGGAAGATTTTTGGTAAGGTGAGGTGCAGAGCTTACTTGGCGAATCCCTTCCTACCTGCGCTGGTCTTTGGTGGCACACTGGCAGGGCAGTAGGTCGTAAAAATGTAGCCTTGTGTCCCAAACTGTGAAGGAGAGGCATCGTCTGCGCTTTTTAGATGAAGATAGCAGGGCACACGGCTGTGGCCGAGGGTCCGAAAGGGAAAGCGACGGAATGTTGCTGGAGGCTAGGCAGCCGCTCCCAACGAGCGACGGTTAGAGCCATTTAGTGAGAATCGCGCCAAAGGTGTGTGTGGAAGGGATGCCGTCTTTGATTGGCTGATGTTCAAAGCGCCAGCTTTTCGAAATCAGCGGTTGTCTTGTGAATTTTCACTGGCTGGAGTTCGAGAACTCGACGCTGTTTGGCTTTACGTAAAAACGGCGTTTCTAGGCGGGGTCTTGCGCAGAGACGCGGTGATAGAAGGGAACTTCGTGTTTCGTAGCGCGGGAGTACCGACGCGTCTGGTGGCGTCCTGTCCTCCCAATGTGCGGACTTGGAGATTTTGCTTATTGAGCCGATACTTGGACGAGTGAACTTGTATAAGTTTCAGGGTACTCTCTGAGATGTATACTTGAGCGGATTGTGCTTGTTTTCGGTTTGAATAAGGTCAGCCAGCCAATACTAGTGCACCGAAGCACTAGTTGCGATATACTCAACTTCTGGAGTCATTTAGACCTTCAGTACTTGTGCGTACTTGTCTACGCTAACTGAAGTGGTCCTGAGTTGGCAGATTTGTTTGAGATCGTAGGCACTGTGTACTGCCGAGTGCACGGAGGCTGATAGCAGGAAGTACAGCTTCCGAGTGACGGAGCGATTTTTTTTATTTTTTATTTCGTGGTCACGCAAATTTTCAGCTCACAGCCGCCCTGCCTCCACGCCACTGCAGCGCAGCACCTTCACAGGCAAGTCGTCAGTTTGGTAATGTATGGCAAAGCGCTCGCCAGCAACATTTAGTTGATACATCAGGTTCTGCCTTATAGTGGGGATTGTGTAGTTAGGAAAGTCAACCCTGCACTGGAATTCCGACTCGATTATCCCGCTAAAAACATTATATTATTTCACGATAGGGGTTTCTGACTTGCCAGTCGTTACTAATTTCCAGTTTCGTAATAATTTGAGTAACTTGATATGCCTTAGGTTATTCTTTCTTATTTGTTTATAAATGTATTCTTGTTGTTTATGAGTTTAGTATTGGATTTATAATTGTGTGTTTTATCCTGCTTAAAAAGGTGTAATAAATATTGCTGGATTTGAAAGATGTTTTTTCAACATTATTAGTCGTCAGATATGCGCCTCGGTTGCACAGTGGTAGAGTGTTAGACTACAAATCCAAAGGTCCCGGGTTCGATCCCCGCCAGGTCCTGGGATTTTCATCTGTCACTTTCCACTTCTTTCACCTCTGGCAGTATTGATCATGTGAAAAATACCGAGTAGCACCGTGGTTCGGAACCCACGTTAAACTGTAGGTCCCCCTATAACTGGCTGGGTAAGTCAGTTCGAAGGTCGGAGGAAGGCAACGGCATACCACCTCCAAACAGGACCATGCCTAGTAAAGCACTGTGGTGTTCAAACCAATCTTCGGATTGTTGACTGCTTTACCTTTTTTTAGTCGTCAGATCCCAGTTAGTTCGTTAGATTTTGGTGGAGACAAATTATTAATTATATTTTATGCCACTTGCAGGAAGTGGAAGAGTCTCATTACAATTAGAACTGAAACAGGGCAAATCATTAAAATTATTTGATGTGATGTTAAATATCAGTAATTAATTCAGGGTCAGCCGCTCCTGTCTTCCTATTGTATTGACCCACATTAACCTTGCCCAGCCGGAATCATTCCTACCCATTTCATTTTTTTCACCACCACACCTTACATTTGGCGGACCCTGCCACGGATGTCTGAATCGTGGGTTTCTTGAGAAATAGTCAGATCGCGTTATCCGAATAAAGTCGCCAGGCATGGAATAAGTTTTAAAGTTTATGCAGTTTAATTTATGTTGCGCTACGCATAGTTGTAAGATAATTATAATTTTTTCAGCATTCGAATGTTTCATGTTAGTGGTTTCTGTCCCACTATACATGAATGTCTTTAGTGACCTCTGCATCACAACAGCGTTGATAACTGCGTTGTAAAATACGGCGTTGAAAACTTTTGGATCGGGAAAATTTTTGTGTTTGTGTGATTTTTTAATTTTCACGCTTTTTTAATTTACATGGGATTAAAATCTGTTCTATTCACTGGATACGTTAGTAAGAAGTGTGCTGAGTGGAGCTTATGGCGTGAGATAGGATTAGGTGAGGCATTTACAATTAATTTAATTAGGTTAATTAATGATGACGAGAAACAGAGCTAGGATTTTATGTAATCAGGTTTGTGTTCTTTCTGAGAATAAAATGGAGAGTACTCAGAATATCGACGTAGAGTCAAATGCGAATGAAATGTCCGACATCGCTCGTCTACAAAACTTAAACGTAGATATGGACGAAAGTGTAAGACAGTACGATAGTTTTCGGGAGTCCGATGTGACTAATAGAAACATAGAAAGTAGTTCTGCGTTTGTCAGGAAAAGAGGTACTGATGAAGTGGTAAATGTAACTGAGGAAGAGTATCTTCTCTCTCAACAATCAGTTGTAGAGAGGAGGGTTACTTTCGATCGTGATTATGACGTTGTGACATCGTCACTCACACACTCCCACAGAGTAGAAGTACGATCGAAAGAATAGGTTGGAGCACACAAAACTGCGCCACCGTCTAATATCATGCAAATTATGCTACAGCTATTACAAGAAGGCAGAAATAATAGCAAACAAGTAGAGATAGTGATTGCACAGGAAAGTAAGAAAACTAGTAAGCAAATAGAGGGGACCAAACAAACACTAGCTGAGTGTTTAGCATCGGTAAGGGCCGAGATCTCTGGTGTGAAAGTGGACTTAGATAATGTACAGTCGTCCGTAACCGTTGTGAAAGACACGGCGGAAGACGCAAAGAAAGATACGAGAATTGCTAGGTTAGAGGCGACCGGAGCAACAAAGCTTGCATTAGTTGCAAACCGCGAAAGTAAAAAGATTCATAAAGAAGTGTCAGGAATTAAAAATGTAGTCGAATCGCTAAGAGAGCAAGGTAAACGTATTGTCCGTGAAACGGACGAAAACTTAAATATAAATAGCAAAGAAATAGAAGATCTCAAACAAAAGCAAGCCGAAATAAGTGAAATTAAAGAGGAACGAACACGGCTTACGCTAGGGCACAATGAGTTGGCTCGAGACGTGCAAGAAACACAGCAGAAGTTACTGCAAATTAGTGCAGAGTCACTCGTTCCGAAACGCTTGCGTGTTGTGAACAAAATAATATTCAGACTCGACACACGTTACCGCAGTCTGCGAACAGTAACCTTGACAGCGGTGACACGCAGAGTGTAGCATTAGAACGGGAAAGTTCATATACAACGAGAGATCGGGCAAGTTTGCGGAAGCTGTTGCAGAAGATAACTGCTACAAACATTGTTCTCCGTGAGGTGCTGTCAGCTTTCCGTAAATGTGGAGTGACGGTGAATATAAAAAAAATCCTGTATTGGGACATCAGAAGTAAAGTATCTTGGGCACGTAATTTCGACTGAAGGGATTACACCAGAACCTGAGAAAATAGAGGCCATTGTAAAGTTTCCCGTTCCAAAGCCGAAAAAACAGCTGAGAGGGTACCTTGGGATTATTATTTTTTACAAAAGATACATATTCACCAAGAAATTGGCAGCCCCGCGCTTATGTGCTTTAACGAGTAAGAAAACGCAGTGGAATTGGGACGAGGAAGCAGATGAGGAGATCCATAGTTTGAAGAAAGCTCTAGTAGAAGCACCTATTCTGTCACATCCAAATCTTGAAGAAGTTTTCTGTATGGCGACAGATAGTTCATATACTGGCTTGGGTGTGATGATCTTTCAGCGATACCAGGAACAGGGAAACACAGTATTTAAGACCATTACTTTCGGCAGCCTGAGCTCAAAGCCCTTGCAGTCGTCTGGGGTTTCGAGAAGTTCCGCTTCTTCCTCTACGGAAGGAAAACCAAGGTCTACACTAGAGATGGGCAAAACCGATCTTTTCAGGGATCAGATCAGAAATAGTCACTCACAGGGATGAACTAGTACTTTTTCATGATTCACCGACTCACCACTCACCAACTGATAAAAAGCTTAAAACGATGGCTCATTGCTTTTGTCACTGTTCTTTATCTGATTTGGCCATATTGTGAAAGAAGAAAGAGGAGTAATAATTTTATTGCAAGTCCTTAGTAGTTTCGGCAATTAAAATTTGTGAATTACAGTTACATTAAACATTAAAAATGGTATATTTTGCAGGTGAAATAATTCGAAAAATAAAAATTGATTATTTTTAAATTTTTATTCAAATATCCAATATTTTGCAGAATGATGCTAGTTCCATATTTATACAGTGAGTAGTTTGAGAGTTTGAGCGAGTTGAATGAAACGTGATATATCGCGACAGTTCCGTGCAAGGCGTGGCAATTGCCGTGGCGGAATAGCTGTGCACAATAAGGCCGTGTCCTACGTTAGCGACAAAAGCGCGCGACACGGCAGCTACAAGCAGTGACATTCGGCGACACGGCCGGGTGTGCTATGTGAGCGCGACAGATTCTCGCTACAAGATGGCCGCTATTTTTTTATTTTTTTTTATTATTTTTTTTAATAGAACCGTTCGCCTGTTTCTAAAGTCTGGCACACATAAAAAATAGAATACTGATAGTTCCAGGGTAAGGCAACAAAGTTTTATTTACTTTAGGAAATAAGGTATAAAAAGAGTGTTGCGCATTAAATTTACAAATTGAGGAATGTTTGTAGACTATTTCATTAATAAGAAATATGAAAAAAAAGTGAAGATCTCCAGCCAAATTCTTCGAAAATACTACAACGAGTACAGATACTTTCGACTATGCCATCAATGAGTTTTTCTTTTGTGAGTACAAACCATCAACAACTGATTAAGTACGAAGAGAGTCTCACTGACATAAATCGTTTAAAACTGCAGTGACACTATTACAGTCGGCGTAATACAGAGGTAGCGTTCTGGGCTCCTATATTCCAAGTTTTGCAGTTGCTGGTACGATTTCCGTTCCATCTTATATTTTAATTCCTGTAATTACAACGTTTCAGCTGTTATTTGTGCAAAGTTTTATATATTCCCTATACAGAGCACCGCAAATTATTTTTTAAGTGCTTCCCAATATAGTTTATTTTTAATTGCAAACACACACATCCCACTGTACCAAACACATTAAATTCCTAATGAAACATTACTCACAACCGTAATTTTACACGCATCTCGTTTGACATGCTAGTGTTCTCTCTCTCTGTCTTGTGAAGTAAGTTCGTTCTTACTGTCAAAGATTTGACACCAGTAGCAAAAATTTCAAATGGACATATTCCCTAAACTGAATGATACATGAAATAGAAAACATTAATGCACATAGTTATTTCCTTTGTTATTCGGTATATAGTCATGTTTTCAACATGCCAAAATGGTGTAGATGAAGAGAATATGCATAATTTGATACAGGTCACTTGTCAATCAAGTCAGGAAACAGCGTGATATGAGCTTACAAAACCTATCTAAGCAACAGAGAATGCACATTGTACAAGACTTTGTCTCTGTTGTTCTCTTCATGCAACCTAAAAGTCTTAGAGAAAAACTGAGTAGGAATTTTTTCGCAGAAAATTTAAATAGTTTAATTTTGTACGGTAATGCGTCTTCACTACAGACTGCATATTTCCTGTTATTAAGAAAAAGCGTATAAAAGTATCATTAAATAAATACGTTTTATCTCGAAAACTATTCAGAATAGAACATTTGTCTATATGATGGTTTCTGTTGCTTCAGATGATCGTATCTGTAAGCGAGCTGCAAGCTTTACCAGAACGCCAGGAGCTGAGACAACAATGTGATGCGCGGAGTCGCTTTGTTCTGCGCCATGCGGTTCACCAGAGGAGTGGGGGGAACAATGAGCAGCTCGCCACACGGGCGGCTCGGCAAGCGAGCTGAGTCGAGAGAGTGGTGGGGAGAGGTGAACCGGTGAGTCGGTGAATCGGCGACTCAGCTGGCGGTCGGATCGCCTCGATTGCCGGAGTCGTGCAGAGCAGCGAGCCAGCGAGATTCGGGAGCCGCGCGCTCACTGAAACGTGCTGCTTCCGCGACTCACCGATTCTCGACTCGCAGCACGGAGACGCTGCACGTGTTTAGGCGCTCATTTTTTGCAGTTTTATACTTGTACATGGTCTATACCACATTTATTTTGTTGTTTTTGCTAAGGTGACTTGCTGAGCTGTCTTGGCCCTGAGGGGGCGAATTCCTTCCAAACCTGCGCCCTGCGGAGCCGAAGGAGGCCGGGCGCGCTGGATTTGGGTGGCACACTGGTATGCCAGTAGGTAGTAAAAATGTAGTCTTGTGTCCCAAACTGTGAAGGAGAGGCATCGTCTGCACTGTTTAGATGAAGATAGCAGGGCACATGGCTGTGGCCGAGAGTCCGAAAGGGAAAGCGATGGAATGTTGCTGGAGGCTAGGCAGCCGTTCCCACGAGCGACGGTTTGAGACGTTTAGTGAGATTCGCGCTAAAGGTGTGTGTGGGAGGGAGGCCGTCTTTGATTGGCTGATGTTCAAAGCACCAGCTTTTCGAAATCAGCGGTTGTCTTGTGAGTTTTTACTGGCTGGAGTTCGAGAACTCAACGCTGATTGGCTTTACATAAAAAAGGCGTTTCTCGCCAAGGTCTTGCGCAGAGACACGGTGATAGAAGGGAACTTCGTGTTTCGTAGCGCGGGAGTACCGACCCGTTTGGTGGCGTCCTGTCTTCCCAGTGTGCGGACTTGGAGATTTTGCTTATTGAGTCGATACTTGGACGAGTGAGCTTGTATAAGTTTCAGGGTACACTCTGAGATGTATACTTGAGCGGATTGTGCTTGTTTTCGGTCTGAATAAGGTCAGCCAGCCAATACTAGTGCACCGAAGCACTAGTTGCGGTATGATCAACTTCTGGAGTCATTTAGACCTTCAGTAATCGTGCATACTTGTCTGCGCTCACTGAAATGGACCTGACTTGGCAGAATTGTTTGAGATCGAAGACACTGTGTACTGCCAAGTGCACGGAGGCTGATAGCAGGGAGTACAGCTTCCTAGCAATGGAGCGATTTTTTCTTTTTTATTTCATGGTCCCCAGGGTGAACAGATGGAACACCACTGCATCTTTCTATCCCTTCACCTGCACATTTTCCTCATCCATTCCCAGGTGAAGAGTTTGAACAGTACTGAATCTCTCCCTCCATTAACCTGAACCATTAACGCATCCTTTCCGAGGGTGAAGAGATGAAACACCACTGAAACACTCACTCCCTCCACCTGCACACTTCCCACATCCTTTTCCAGGTGAACAGATGGTACCCCACTGCATCTCTCCCCCCTTCACCTGCACACTTTCCACATACTTCCCAACGGTGAACAAGTGGAACACCACTGCACCTCTCCCTCCCAACACCTGCATACTTTCCACATACATAACCATGGTGAACAAATGGCAGTGCATCTCTCCCTGCCTTCACCTGGAAACTTTCCACATCCTTTCCCAGGGTGAGCTGACGCAACACTACTGTTTATCTCCCTACCTTCGCCTGCACATTTTCCACATCCTTTCCAAGGGTGAACAGATGGAACACAAATGCATCTCTCCCTCCCTACACCTGCATACATCCCTCATCCTTTCCCAGGTGAAGAGATGGTATACGACTGCATCTCTCCCTCCCTTCACATGCACACATTCCACATCCTTTAGCAGGTTGTACAGATGTAACATCAGTACAACTCTTCCGCACTTCACCTGCACACTTTCCACATGCTTTAACAGGCTGAACAGACGGAATTCCATTGCATCTCTCCCTCCCTTCACCTGCACTCTTTCCACATCCTTTCCCAGAGTGAATAGGTGGAACACCACTGCATCTCTCATTCCCTTCAGCTATACACTTTCCACATGCTTTCCCAGGGTGAACCGATGGAACACCAGTGTATGTCTCCCTCCCTTTTCCTGCACACTTTCCACATACTTTCCCAGGGAGAAGAGATGGATCACCACTGAATCACTCACTCCCTCCACCTGCACACATCCCATATTCCTTCCCTGGATGAACAAACCGATCACCACTGTAGCTTACCCTTCCATCATCTGCACTCTTTCCTCATCCTTTCGCAGGTTATACAGATGTAACACCACTACATCACTCCCTCCCTTCACCTGCACACTTTCCACATCCTCTACCACGGGGAACAGATGGAACCCAACTGCATCTCTCCACCCCTTAACTTACACACATTCCACATACTTCCCCACGGTGAACAAATGGATCACCACTGCACCTCTCCCTCCCAACATCTGCATACTTTCCACATACTTTCCCAGGGTGAACAGATGGAACACCACTGCGTCTCTCCCTACCTTCAAATGCACAAATTCCACATCTTTTCCCTGGGAGAAAACATGGAAAACCACTGCATCTCTCCCTCCTTTCACCTGAACTCTTTCCACATCCGTTCCCAGACGGAATAGGTGGAACACCACTGAATCTCTCATTCCCTTCAGCTAGGCAATTTCCACAGCCTTTCCCAGATCTGACAGATGGAACACCATTACATCTCTCCCTCCCTTGACTTCCGCACTTTCCACATCCTTTCCCAGACTGAATAGATGGAACACCATTGTATCTCTCCTTCCTATCTCTTGCACACTTTCCACACCCTTTCCATAGGTGAACAGATAAACCACCACTGCATCTTTCCCTCCTCTCACCAGCACACTTTCCACATCCGTTCCCAGGGTCAAAACACTTCTAATTCACTCCCTCCCTTCAGCTGCACACTTTTCTCATCCTTTAGCAGATTATACAGATCTAACGCTACTACATCACGACCTCCCTTCACCTGCACACTTTCCACACATTTACCCAGGGTGAAAAGATGGAACACCATTGCATTTCTCCCTACCTTCACCTGCACACTTTCCACATTTCCCAGGGCGGACAGATGGAACAGCACTGCATCTCACCCTGATGTCAATTTCGCACTTTCCACTTCTTTTAGCAGGGTGTAGAGATGGGACACCACTGCATCTCTCCCTCCCTTCACCTGCAAACATTCCACATACTATCCCAGGGTGAACAGTTGGAACGCCACTGCATCTCTCCTACCTTCACCTCTACACTTTCCACACACCACTGCATCTCACCCTCCCTTCAACTGCATATTTTCCACATATATTCCCAGTGTGAAAAGATGGAACACCATTGCATCTCTCCCTCCTTTCACCCGCAAACCTACCATATCCTTCCCAGGGTGAATAGATGCCAGACCACTGCATTTCTCTTCCATTCCACCTGGAAACTTTGCACATGCTATCCAAGGGTCAATGGATGGAACACCAGTGCATCTCTCCCTCCCTTCCCCAGACACTTTCCACATCATTTCCCAGGGTGAACAGATAGAACACCACTGCATCTCTACCTCCCTTCAACTGCACACTTCGCACTTCCTTTCCCAGGGTGAACAGATGGAACACAACTGCATCTCTCCCTTCTTTCCCCAGCACACTTACCACGTCTCTTTCCAGAGTCAAGAGATGGAACACCACTGAATCAATCCCTCCCTTCGCCTGCAAACATTCCCCATACTTTCTCAGGCTGAACAGATGGAACACCACTGCATCTTTCCCCCTCATTCGCCTGCACACTTTCCTCATCCCCTGGTAAGCTGAAAAGATGGAACGCCACTGTATCTCTCCCTCAACCTGCATACTTTACACACTTCTTAACAAGGTGAACAGACGGAACACCACTGCATCTGTTCCTCCCTTCAACAGTACCCTTTACATATCCTTTCCCAGGGTGGAGAGTCGTAACACCACTGAATCTCTCCCTCCCTTCACATGCACACATTCCACATCCTTCGGTAAGCTGAAAAAATGGAACACCACTGTATCTCTCCGTCACTTCACTTGCACACTTTCCACACTCCTTCCCAGAGTGAACAGATGGAACACCACTGCATCTATGCCTCCCTTCACCAGCATATTTTCCACTTTCTTTCCCAGGGTGAACATATGGAACACCGCAGCATTTCTCCCTCCCTTCACCTGCACACTTTCCACATCCATTGGTAAGCTGAAAAGATGGAACACCACTGTATCTCTCCCTCAATTCACCTGCATACTTTACACACTTCTTAACAAGGTGAACAGACAGAACACCACTGCATCTGTTCCTCCCTTCAACTGTACCCTTTACATATCCTTTCCCAGGGTGAACAGATGGAACACCACTGCCTCTCTCCTACCTTCACCTGCAAACTTTCCACAGCCTTTCCCAGGGTGAACCGTAAGAATACCACTGCACCTTCCCTCCCCCCTCCTGCACATTATCGATATCCTTTCATAGGGTGAACAGATGGGACACCACTGCATCTCTCCTACCTTAGCCTGCATACTTTCCACATTCTTTAGTAATGTAAACAGATGTAACACCACTGCATCTCTCCCTCCGTTCACCAACACCCTTTCCACACTCCTTCCCAGAGTGAACAGATGGAACACCACTGCATCACTGCTTCCCTTCACCTGCACACTTTTCACATTCTTTCCCAGGGTGAACAGATGGACCACCACTGCATCTCTCCCTCCCCTCGCATGCACACTTTCCACTTCCTATCCCGGGGTGAACAGATAGAACCCAACTGCATCGCTCCCACCCTTCAACTCTATATTTTACACATCCTTTCCCAGGGTGAACAAATGAAACACCACCCTTCACCTCTATATTTTACACATCCTTTACCAGAGTGAACAAATGAAACACCACCTCCCTTAACCTGCATGCTTTCCAGAAAGTGAACTCATGGAACACCATTGCATCTCTCCCTCCCTTGACCTGCACACTTTCCACACTCTTTCCCACGGTGGACAGATGGAACGCCACTGCATCTTTCCCTCAATTCACCTGCACACTTTCCACAAAATCTCCCAGGGTGAACAGTTGGAACACCATTTCACCACTGCTTCGCAAAACCTCCATACTTTCCACATACGTTCGCAGGGTGAACAGATGGAACACCACTGCTCTCTCCCTACCTTCACATACACACTTTCCACTTCCTTTCCCAGAATGTACCGAAAGAATACCACTACATCTCTCCCTCCCTTCAATTTCACACTTTCCACAATATTTCCCAGGATGAACAGATGTAACTCTACTGCATTTTACCCTCCCATTACCTGCATACATTCCATATCCTTTAGCAGGTTGTACAGATGTAACACCACTTCATCACTTCCTCCTTTCACCTGAACACTTTCCATTTCCTTTCCCTAGATGTACCGAAAGAACACCACTACATCTCTCTCTCCCTTCAACTGCACACTTTCCACAATCTTTCCCAGGATGAACAGATGTAACTCCACTGCATTTCACCCTCCAATCACCTGCACACATTCCATATCTTTAGCAGGTTGTACAGATGTAACACCACTACATCACTTCCTCCCTTCACCTGCACACTTTCCATTTCCTTTCCCAGAATGTACTGAAAAAACACCACTGCATCTCTCCCACCCTTCACCTGCACATTTTCCACATACTTTCGCAGCGTGAACAGATGGATCACCACTGCCTTTCTCCCTCCTTTCACCTGCACAGATTCCACATCCTTTCCCAGTGTGGACAGGTGGAACACCACTGAATCTCACCCTCCTGTCAACTGAAGACTTTCCATATATTTTAGCACATTGTACAGACGTATCACCACTACATCACTCTCTCCCTTCACCTGCACACTATCGACATCCTTTCCCACGGAAAACTACTGCATCTCACTGTACCTTCATCTGCACACTTTTCACATACTTTCCCAGGTTGAACCGATGGGACACCACGGCACATCTTCCTCCCTTCACCTGCACATTATCCCCATGCTTTCCACATTGGTTAACAGTACAGATGTTACACCACTACATCACTCTTTCCCTTCACGGACTGAGGCGCTCCAGTCACGGTCTGCACGGCCACTACGGTCGGGGGTTCGAATCCCCCCTCGGGCATGGATATTTGTGCCGTCCTTAGTATAAGGTAGTTCGTAAGTAGTTTGTAAGTCTAGGGACTGATGACCCCGTAGTTAAGTCCCATAAGCTTAACAAACATTTTAACATTTTTTTCCCTTCACCTGAACACTTTGCACATCCTTTCCCAGGGTGAACAGATGGAACACCACTGCATTTATCCCTCCCTTTACATGCACACTTTCGACATCCTTTACCAGGGTGAACAGATGGATATCACTGCATCTCTCGCTACCTTCACCTGCACACTTTCCACATCCTATGAAAGGGTAAACCGATGGAACAACACCAAATCTCTCCGTCCCTTCACCTTGTACATTTATCACAACGATCACCTGAGTGAACAGATAGAACACATATACATCTCTCCCTCTTTTCACCTGCACATTTTTCACATTGTTTCCCAGGGTGAATAGATGGAAAACCACTGCATTTCACCCTCTCTTCACCTGCATAGTTTCCACATTCTTTACCAGTGTGAAATGATGGAACACCATTGCCTCTCTCCCTCCCTTCACCCGCAAAACTACCATATCCGTTCCCAGGGTGAACAGATGGAACACCACTGCATTTCTCTACCAATCCACCTGCAAACGTTTCACATGCTACCCAAGGGTCAACGGATGGAACACCAATGCATCTATCCCTCCCATCACCTGCATACTTCCCACATTCTTCTCCAGGGTGAACAGATGGAACACCATTGCCTCTCTCCCTCCCTTCACCCGCAAACCTACCATATCCGTTCCCAGGGTGAACAGATGGAACACCACTGCATTTCTCTACCAATCCACCAGCAAACGTTGCACATGCTACCCAAGGGTCAACGGATGGAACACCAATGCATCTATCCCTCCCATCACCTGCATACTTCCCACATTCTTCTCCACGGTGAACAGATGGAACAGCACTGTATATCTCCATCCCTTCACCTTGTACACTTATCACAACGTACCCAGGCTGAACAGATAGAATCCCTATGCATCTCTCCCTCTTTTGACCTGCACACATTCCACATTTTTCCCAGGTTCAACAGATGGAACACCACTGCATCTCTCCTACCTTCACCTGCATACTTTCCACATCCTGTGGTAAGGTGAAGAGGTGAATCACTACTGCATCTCTGCCTCCGTTCACCTCCATACACTCCTTTCTAGAGTGAACAGATGGAACACCACTGCATCTCTCCTTCCCTTCACCTGCACACTTACCACTTTCTTTCCCAGGGTGAACAGATGGAACACAACTATATCTCTTCCTCACTTCACCTGCACACTTACCACATCCGTTTCCAGAGTAACAGATGAAACACCACTGAATCAATCCCTCCATTCGCCTGCAAACTTTCCCCATACTTTCTCAGGCTGAGCAGATGGAACACCGCTGCATCTCTCCCTTCATGCACCTGCACACTTTACTCACTTCTTCACAAGGTGAACAGACGGAACAGCATTGAATCTATTCCTCCGTTCACCTGTACCCTTTCCACATGCATTCCCACGGTGAACGGATGGAACACCACTGCCTCGCTCCTACCTTCACCAGCAAACTTTCGACAGCCTTTCATAGGGTGAACCGAAAGAACACCACTGCACCTCTCCCTCCGTTCCCTGCATATTATCAACATCCTTTCGCAGGGTGAACAAATGAAACACCACTGTATTTCTCCATCTATTCCTCATACTTTCGCATGGTGAAGAGATGTGATACCACTGCATCTCTCCCACCCTTAGCCTGCTAGCTTTCCACATCCTTTCCCAAAGTGAACTGATGGAACACCATTGCATCTCTCCCTCCTTTCATCTGTACACTTTCCACTACCATTCCCAGAGTGTACTGAAGGAACACAACTACATCTCTCCCTCCCTTCAACTGCACACTTTCCACATCCTTCCCAGAATGAAGAGATGGAACACCATTGCAACTCTCCCACCCTTCACCTGGACATTTTCCACATCCTTTCGCAGGGTGAACAGATGGAACTCCATTTCTCCCTCACTTCACCTGCACACTTTCCAGAATCTTTCCCAGGATGAACAGATGTAACTCCACAGCAATTCACCCTCCCATCACCTGCACACATTCCATATCCTTTAGCAGGTTGTACAGTTGTAACACCACCCCATCACTTCCACCCTTCACGTGCACACTTCCACATTCTTTCCCAGGGTGAAGAGATGGCATACTATTGCATCTCTCCCACCCTGAACCTGCACACTTTCGACATACTTTCCCAAGGCGAACAGATGGAAAACCACTGCATCTCTCCCTACCTTCACTTGCACACTTTCCACATCCTATCATAGTGTGAACCAATGGAACAGCATCGCGTCTCTCCCTCCCTTCACCTTGTACATTTATCACACCGTTCCCCCGGGTGAACAGGAAGAACGCCTATGCATCACTCCCTCGTTTCAACTGCACACATTCCACATTCTTTCCCAGGATGAACTGACGGAAAACCACTGCATTTCCTCTCTCCCTTCATCTGCACACTTTTCCCATGCTTTCCCATGGTGGAGAGATGTTACACCACTGCATCTCTCCCTCCCATCACCTGCATACTTCCCACATTCTTTTCTAAGGTAAACAGATGGACCACCACTGCATCTCTCCCTCCCTTCACCTTGTAAAGTTATCATAACGTTACCCAGGGTGGAAAAATAGAATCTCTATGCATCTTTCTCTCTTTGGCCTGCACACATTCCACATTTTTACCAGAATGAACAGATGTAACACCACTGCATCTCACACTCCCTTCACCTGCATAGTTTCCGCATCCTTTTCCAGGGTCAACAGATGGAACTCCACTGCATTTCTCCCTACATTGACGAGTACAATTTCCACATCCTAACCCTGAGTGAACTGAAGGAATACCATTGCATCTCTCACTCCCTTCACCTGCACATTTTCGACGTCTTTTCCCAGGGTGAACAGAAGGAGCACCACTGCATCTCTCCCACATTTTACCTGCACACTTTCCACATCCTTTCCCAGTGTGAACAAATGGAACACCACCTCATGTCTCCCTCCCTTCACTGGTACACCTTCTACATGGTTTCAAAGAGTGAATAGATACAACACAAAGGCATCTCTCCCTCCAGTCACCTGCACACTTTGCACATTCTTTCCCAAGGTGAACAAATGGAACAGCACTGCATCTCTCTCACCCTTCACTAGCACACCATCCACATCCTATCCCACCACTTTGACATACTTTCGAAGGGTAAACAGATGGAAAACCGCTGCATATCTCCATCCCTTCATCTGCACATTTTCCTCATACTTTCCCATGGTGAAGAGGTGTAGCACCACTGCATCTCTTCCTCCCTTCCCACATCCTTTCTTACAACGAACAATTGGAACAACACTGCATCTCTCCCTCACTTCACAAGCACATATCCAAATCCTTTCCAGATTGAACACCCATGCATCTCTCCATCCCTTCACATGCACACTTTCCATATCCTTTCCCAGGGTAACAAATGGGACATCTCTGCATATCACCCAACATTCACTGCACACTTTCCAAATCCTTTCCCAGGGGCCGCGGTGGAGTAGCCGAGCGGGCTAAAGCGTCTCACTGCGGAGCGCGCGGTTGCTCGCCGTGGAGGTTCGAGTCCTCCCTGGGGCATGGGTGTGTGTGTGTGTTTGTCCTTAGGTTACTTTACCTAGGTTTAAGTAGTTTGTAAGCTACGGACTGGTCTGATAGATTTACAAACATTTAAATTTTAACTTTCCCAAGGTGAACTGATAGAACACAACTGCATCACTCTCACCCTTCACCTGCACTCTTTCATCATCGTTTCCCACTTTGAAAGGTTGTAACACAACTCAATCAGTCCCTTCTATCAACTTTGCACATTCCACATCCTTTATCAGGATGAACAGATGGAACACAACTGCATCTCTCCCTCCCTTCACCTGCACACTTACCACATCCGTTTCCAGAGTGAATAGATGGAACACCACTGCATCACTCCCTCCCAATACCTGCATACTTTCCACACCTACAAACGTTCCACATACTATCCCAGAGTCAACCCATTGCCATTCATCTGCATACTTTCCACATACGTTTCCTGGGTGAACAGATGGAACACCACTGCATCTCACCCTACATTCACGTGCACAATTTCCACATCCTAACCCAGAGAGAACTGAAGGAATACAATTGCATCCCTCCCTCCCTTCACCAGCTCAATTAACATATCCTTTCTTATAATGTTCAATTGGAACACCACTTCATCGTTCCCTCCCTTCACCTGCACACTTTCCTCATGCATTCCCAGGGTGAACAGATGGAACACCACTGCATCTCTCCCTCCGTTTTCCTGCACCCTTTACACTCTTCTTCAAACGCTGAACAGACGGAACATCACTGCATCTGTACCTCCCTTCACCTCCAAACTTTCCACATCCTTTCCCAGGGTGAACAGATGGAACACCACTGCATCTCTCCCCCCGTCCCCTCCTCACCTGCACAAGCTCCACATCCTTTCCCAGGGTAAACAGATAGATCTCAACTGAATCTCTCCCCAACTCCACCAACAAACGTTCCACATACTATCCCAGAGTGAACCCACTGCCATCATCTGCATACTTTCGACATACGTGTCTTGGGTGAACAGATGGATTTGATTTGATTTTTCCAGGGAAGCCAAAACAGTCTTGGTCTAACCCACCACTGCCCGCACTGAAACTAAGTTTATTGTGCGGTATTGCTCCCTGTTTATCTAGTAAAGCCAACCAATGCCCTTGGACAGAGCAAGGAGTCCCTTTACCAGTTCTTTATTATACACAATTTCTTCGGGTCTAGTTGTCCCAAATGTTCTGTGCCATTTACTCTCCAATGCAATGCATTCGAAGATTAGATGTGATGCAGTTTCATCACCGTCATCACAGATCCTACATTTAGGGTCCTTTCCTGTTATTCCCATTGTATGTAGGTGTTTTTTGAAATTCCCATGGCCTGTCAGCAATCCAACCATGAGTCTAATCTCTCTCCTGTTCAGGCCCAGGATTGCAGAGGAACAGATGGAACTCCACTGCATCTCTCCCTCCATTGACGTGCACAATTTCCACATCTTAACCAAGAGTGAACTGAAGGAATACCATTGCACCTCTCACTCCCTTTACCTGCACATTTTCGACATATTTTCCCAGGTGAACAGAAGGAGTACCACTATATCTCCCCCACATTTTACCTGCATACTTTACACATCCTTTCCCAGGGAGGAAAGATGGAACACCACTGCATCTCTCTTTCCATTGACCTGCACACTTTTCACGTCCTTTCCCAGGGTGAACAAATGGAACACCACTTCATGTCTCCCTCCCTTCACTGGCACACCTTCCACATAGTGTCAAAGAGTGAATAGATAGAACACCAAGGCATCTCTCCCTCCAGTCACCTGCACACTTTGCACATCCTTTCCCAAGGTGAACAGATGGAACACCACTGTATCTCTGGCGCCCTTCAGCTGCACACTTTCAATATCCTTTCCCATGGTGATCAGATGTAACAGCACTGCATCTCTCTCTCCCTTCACCAGCACAGTTTCCACATCCTTTCCCAGGGTAAACAGATGCATCACCAATGCATCTAGTGCACCCTTTTCCCTCACACTTTTCACACCCTTTCCCCTATTGAACAGATGGCAAACCAATGCATCTCTTCCTTCCTTCACCTTCCCACTTTCCGTTTCCTTTCCCAGGATGTAGAGAAGGAACACTATTGTATATCACCCTCCCTTCATCTGTCCACTTTCCACATCCTTTATCAGTGTGAACATACAGAAAACCACTGGATCTCCCACTCCCTCACTCCCTTCACGTGCACACTTTTCACATCCATTCCCACAGTGAACAGACGGATCACCACAGCATCTCTGGCGCCCTTCACCTGCAAACTTTCAACATACTTTCGCAGGGTGAACAGATGGAACCGCACTGCATCTCTCCCTCCTTTCACCTACACAATTTCCACATCCAATCCAAGGGTGAATAGATGGCACACCACTGCACATGTATGTCCTTGCACTAGAACACTTTCCACATTCTTCCCTGGGTTGAACAGATGGATCACTTCTGCATCTCTCCCTCCCTCCCTTCACCAGCACAAATAACACATCCTTTCTTACAGTGAACAATTGCAACACCTCTACATCTGTACCTCCCTTGACCAGAAAATTTTCCACATCCTTTCCCAGGGTGAACAGATGGATCACTTCTGCATCTCTCCATCCCTTCGCCTGGACAATATCCACTATCATTCCCAGGGTGAAAGGGACACCAATGCTTTTATCCATCCATTCATCTGAACACATTCTACTTCCTTTTCCAGGGTGAAGAGATAGAACAACATTGCATCTCTCCCTCCCTTCACCTGCACACTTTCCAAATCGATTCCCAGGGTGAACAGATAGAACAATACTGCATCTCTCCCTCCCATCACCTGCACACCTACCACATCCGATTCCACAGTCAACAGATGGAACACCACTGAATCATTCTCTCCCTTCGCATGCTAAGTTGAACAAATGGAACACCACTGCATCTCACCTTCGCTTCACTTGCACACTTTCCACAAATCTCCCAGAGTGAACCGATGGAACAGCACGTCTTACATCCTTCCCTTGAACTGCACACATTCCACATACCTTAGTAAGCTGAACATATGGAACACCACTGCATCTTTCCCTCTTTCACCTGCACACTTTATACACTTCTTCACAGGGTAAACAGACAGAACACTACTGCATCTGTTCCTTCCTTCACCTGTAAACTTTCCAAATCCTTTCCAGGGTGAACATATGGAACACCACTGCATCGGGTGAACAGATAAAACACCACTGCATCCCTCCCTCCGTTCACCTGCACGCTTTACACAATTCTTCACTGGGTTAACAGACAGAACATCACTACATCTGTACTTCAGTTCACCTGAAAACTTTCCACGTCCTTTGCCAGGGTGAACACATGGATCACCTCTGCATCTCTCCCTCCCTTCGCCTGCACACTTTCCACTGTCTTTCCCAGGGTGAACTGATGGGACACCAATGCTTTTCTCCATCCATTCACCTGCACACATTCTACTTCCTTTTCCAGGGTGAAGAGATACAACAACACTGAATCTCTCCCTCCCATCACCCGCACACCTACCACATCCGTTTCCAGAGTCAACAGATGGAACATCACTGAATCATTCCCTCCCTTCGCCTGCTAACTTTCCCCATACTTTCTCAGGCTAAACACATGGAACACCACTGGATCTCTCCTTCCCATTCACCTGACTCTTTCCATATCCCTTTTTTAGGAGAACAGATGGAACACCACTTCATCTCTCCCTCCCTTGAATTGCACACTTTCGTCATGCTTTCCCAGGGTGGAGCGGTGTAACACCACTGCATCTCTCCCTCCCTTCAGCTGCACACTTTCCACATCCTCTCCCAAGGTGGTCAGATTGAACACCACTGCATCTCTTCCACGCTTCACTTGCATACTTCCCACACTGTTTCCCACGGTGAACAGATGAAACCACCCTGCACCTCTTCCTCCATTCACCTGCACACTTTCCGCATTACGTCCCAGGGTGAACAGACGGACCTACGGACTTAAACTGCAACTCTCTCTCCCTTCACCTGCACACTTTCCACATCCTCCCCCAAGGGGGTCAGATGGAACACCACTGCATCTTTCCCTCCCTACATCTGTACACTTTTAACATCCATTCTCGGGGTGAACAGATGGAGCACCACAGCATCTCTCCCACTCTTCTCAGTCACACATACCACTTCCTTTACCAGGGTGAACAGAAGGAACACCACTGCACCTCTCCCTGCATTCACCTGGACAATATCCACATCCTTTCCCAGGATGAACAGTTGGAACACCACTGCATCACTCCCTAATCTCACCTTACGCACTTTCCACATTCTTTCCCTTTGTGGACAAATGGAGCAACATTGCATCTCTCCCTCCCTTCACTTGCACACTTCCTACATCCATTGTCAGGATGAACAGATGTAATACCACAGCATCTCTCCCTCTCTTCACAGTCACACTTTCCACATCCTTTCCCAGGGTGAATAGATTGAACACCAATACATCTATCCCACCCTTCACCAGCACACTTTCCACTATATTTCCCAAGGTGAACAAATGGATCACCACAGCATCTCTGCCTCCCTTCACCTGCACACTTTTCACATTCTTTCCCTTGGTGAACAGATCGAACACCTTTACATGCCTCCCTCCCTTCACTAGACACTTTCCACATCCTTTGTCAGGGGGAACAGATGTAACACAACTTCATCAAATCTTCCCTTCACTTGCATACTTGCCACATCCTTTGCCATGGTGAAGAGATGGATCAGTTCTGCATCTCTCCCTCCCTTTGCCTGGACAATTTCCATTATCTTTCCCAGGGTGAACAGATAGAACACCATGGCATCTCTTCCTCCCTTCACCTGCACACATATCACATCCCTTGGTAAGCTGAACAGATAGAACATCACTGCATCTCTCCCTCCATTCACCTGCACACTTTCGACACTCCTTCCCAGACGGAACAGATGGAACACCGCTGCATCTCTGCCTCACTTCAAATGCACACTTTACACTTACTGTCTCAGTGTCAACTGAAGGATCACCACTAGATATTTCCCTCCCCTCACCTGCACTTTTTGCACATCCTTTCCCAGGATGAACAGATGCGACACCACTGCATCCCTCCCGCCAGTCACCTGCATACTTTGCACATCCTTCCCCACAGTGGACAGATGGAACCACACTCTATCACTCCTTCCTTCACCTGTCCACTTTCCAAATCCTTTATCAGTTTGAACAGATGGATGACCACACCATCACTCCCTTCATTCACCTGTACACTTTCAACTTCCTTTTCCAGGATGTAGAGAAGGAACACCACTGTATCCCTTTCTTCCTTCAGATGAACCACATCGTTTCCCAAGGTGGACAGTTGGAAAACCACTGCATCACTCGCTCAATCCATATGTACACTTTCCAATTCCTTTTCCCAGGATGAACTGATGGAACTTCACTGCATCTCTTGCTCTCTTCAGCTTTACACTTAACACATCCTTTCTCAGGGTGAACAGATGGAACACCACTAAACCTAACCAATCGTAAACCAGCACACATTCAACACCCTTGCCCTAGGTGAACAGAAGGAACACCACTGCATCTCTTCCTCACATCAATTTCACACTTCCCTCATCCAGTCCCAGGGTGAGCTGATGGAACACCACTCCATCTTTACCTCCCTACACCAGCGCACTCTCCACATCTTTTCCCAGGCTGAACAGATACAACAACACTTGATCTCTCCTTCCTTTCACCTGCTCACTTTCCACATATTTTCAAAGGGTGAACTGATGGAACACCACTGCAAAACTCTCACCCTTCACCTGCACACTATCCTCATCGTTTCCCACGGTGAAACGTTGGAACACCACTCAATCAATCCCTCCCATTACCTTTTCACTTTCCACTTCCCTTATCAGGGTGAACAGATGGAACAACACGGTATATCTGCCCCCCTCACCTGCACACTCTCCACATACTTTCCCAGGGTGAAAAGATCGAACACCACTACATTTCTGCGTCCCTTCACCTGCACACGTTTCATACCATTTCCCAGGGTGAACAGATGGAACACCACTGAACTTCTCCCTCCAATCACCTGCATACTTTCTACATACTCTTCCTGGGTGAACAGATCTAACGCCATTGCATTTCTCCCTACATTCATGTGCACAGTTTCCACATCCTATCCCAGAGTGAACCGAATTAATACCATTGCAACTCTTCCACACTTCAGCTGCACATTTTAGACGTCCTATTCCAGGGAGAACAGATGGAACACCATTGTATCTCTCCCTCAATTCACCTGCACACTTTCGAAATCATTTTTAGGGTGTAGAGATGAAACACCACTGCATTTCTCCCTCCCTTTACCAGACACTTTCGACATCCTTTCCCAGGCTGAAAAGATGGAACACCACTGAATCTCTCCCTCCCTTCACCTGCATATTTTCCACATACTTTCCCAGCGTAAACAGAACGAACACCACTGCATCTCTTCTTCACCTCAATTGCACACTATCCTCATCCAGTCCCAGGGTGAGCAGTTGGAACACCACTGCCTTCTCCCCCCCCCCTTCACCTGCGCACTCTCTACATACCTTCCCAGGGTGAACATATGAAACACCTCTGCATCTCTCCTCCCTTTCACCTGCACACTTTCAACATACTTTACACGGTTGAACAGATGGAACACCACTGCATCTCTCCCTCCTGACACCAGCACACTTTGCACATCGTTTCCGAGGGTAAACAGATGGAACACCGCTGTATCCCTCCCTCCCTTCACCTGCACAATTCCCACATCCTTTCTTGGGGGAACAGATGGAACACCACTGCATCTCCCCCTCCCTTCACTTGCACGCTCTCCACATACTTTCCCAGTGTGAACAGTTGTAATACCACTGCATCACTCTCTACTATCACCTGCAAACTTTCCAAATCCTTTCCTAGGGTGGACAGATGGAACAACACTGTATCTCTCCCTCTGTACACCTGCACACTATCCAAATCATTACCTAGGGTAAACAGAGGGAACACCAATGGACATCTCCCATCCTTCATTTGGCCATGTTCCACATACTTGCACAGGGTGAACTGATAAAACACCACTGCAGTTCTCCATCCCTTCACCTGTACACATTACACATTCTTTCCTAGGGTGAACAAGTGGATCACAACTGCATGTCTCCCTCTCTTCACTCGCATACTTTCCTCATCCTTTCAAAGAGTGAACAGATAACAAAAACGTTCAAATATATGTAGAGCTCATGGGACTTGACCACGGGGTCATCATCCCTAAACTTACAAACTATTTATGAACTAGCTTATACTAAAGACGGCACAAATATCCATGCCCGGGGGGCATTAGAACCCACGACTGCAGCGGCCTTGCAGGCTGTGACTGGCAGGTCACAGACCACTGAGTATCCGTGGGCAGCTGAACAGATACACCAGTGTATATATCCCCCACCCCTACACATCAAACACTGTCCACATCGTTTCCTAGGTTGAACAGATAGGACACCATTGCATCTCTCTCTCCCTTCATCTCTACACTTTCGAAATCATTTCACAGGGTGAACAGACAGAACACCTCTGCATCTCTCCCTCCCTTCTCCTACACACCTTCCACATCCTTTCCCAGGGTGAACAGATGGAACACCACTACATCTCTCCCTCCTTTCACTTGCACACTTTCCACATACATTCCCAGTGTGAACAGTTGTAACACCACTGCTTCTCTCCCTCCCTTCACCTGCACACTTTCCAGATCCTTTCCCAGGGTGGACAGATTAAGCAACATTGCATCTCTCCCTCCATACACCGGCACACTTTCCACATCTTTACCCAGGGTGAACAGATGGAACACCTCTGCATCTCTCCCTCCCTTCTCCTACACACCTTCCACATCCTTTCCCAGGGTGAACAGATGGAACACCACTACATCTCTCCCTCCTTTCACTTGCACACTTTCCACATACTTTCCCAGTGTGAACAGTCGTAACACCACTGCTTCTCTCCCTCCCTTCACCTGCACACTTTCCAGATCCTTTCCCAGTGTGGACAGATTAAGCAACATTGCATCTCTCCCTCCATACACCGGCACACATTCCACATCTTTACCCAGGGTGAAGAGATGGAACACCACTGCATATCTCCCATCCTTCACCTGCCCACTTTCCATACACTTTCACAGGGTCAACAGATGAAAACCCACTTCAGCTCTACATCCCTTCACCTGTACACTTTCCACATCCTTTCCTAGGGTGAACAAATGGATGTTCAGATGTAAATCCACTACGTGGTCATCAGTCCGTAGCTTACAAACTACTTAAACTAAGGTAAACTAACCTAAGGACAACGAACACACCAATGCAATAGGGAGGACTCGAACCTCCGACGGCGAGCAACCGAGCGCTCCACAGCGGAACAAATGGAACACGACATCATGTCCCCCTCCGTACACTGGCACACCTTCAACATCCTTTCAAAAAGTGAACTGATACAACACCACGGCATCTCTCCCTCGCGTCACCTGCACACATTGCACATCCTTTCCCAAGTTGAACAGATGGAACACCATTGCATCTCTCCCTCCCTTCACGTGCACACTTTTCACATCCTTTTCCAGGATGAACACATGGATCACCACAGCATCTCTCCCTCCCTTCACCTACACACTTTCAACTTCCTTTCCCTTTTTTTTAGAAGGAACACCACTGTATCTCTCACTCCTTTCACATGCACACTTGCCACATTGTTTCCCAGGGTGAACAGAGGGAAAACCACTGATCGATTACGTTTCACCTGCACACTTTGCAAATTCTTGCCTAGGGTGAACAGATGGAAAGTCACTGCATCTCTCCCTCCATCCATCTGTATACTTTCCAAATGCTTTCCCAGGGTTAACACATAGAACACATCCGCATACACCCTCTCTTCCCCTGCACACTGTTCACATCCTTTCCCATAGTGAACAGATGAACACCACTGAAAGTCTCCCTCCCTTTACCTTCAAACTTTCCACCTCCTTTTCCAAGGTGAACAGATGGAACACCACTTCATCCCTCCCTACCTGCAAATGCACACTTTCCGCATCTCTCAGACACTCCCTCCCTTCACCTGTCCATTATCACATCCTTTATCAGTGTGAACAGATGGAACAACTCTGTATCATGGAACAGATGGAACACCATTGCATCTCTCCCTCCCTTCACCTGCACACTTTCCACATTCTTTCCGAGGGTGAACAGATGAACACCACTGCATCTCTCCCTCCCTTCATCTGCACACCTTCTACATATATTCCCAGTGTGACAAGTTTGATCACCCCTGCATCTCTCCCTCCCTTCACCTGCACACTTTCCACAGTCTATGTCACGAAGAACGGGTAGAACATCCCTGCATCTCATCCTCCCATTAGCTGCACACTTTACACTTTCTTTCCCAGGATGTAGACAATGAACGCCACTGTATATCTCCCTCCCTTCACATGCACACTGTCCACATCGTTTCCAAGGTTGAACAGATGGTACACCACTGCATCTCCCCCTCCTTTCACTTGCACACTTTCCACATACATTCCCATTAACAACAGATGGAATGCCACTGCGGCTCTTCCTCCCATCATGTGTATACTTACCAAATCATTTTCCACGGTGAACAGATGGAACACCACCACATCTCTTGCTCTCTCCACCTGCACACGTTACACATTCTATTCCAGGGTGAACAGATGGAACATAACTGCATCTCTCCCTCCTTTCACTTACCCAATTTCGACATCTTTTTGCCGGGTGAACAGATGTAACACCACTGCATTTCTCCCCCTTTCACCTGCACACTTTCCGTATCCTTTCACAGGGTGAAAAGAAGGAACACCACAACAACTGTACCTTCCTTCACCTGCAAACTATCCACATCCTTTCCCAGGATGAACACCACTGCATCTTCCCCTCTGTTCTCGTACACACTTTTCAAATTATTCCCACGGTGTATACATAGTACACCACAGCATCTCACCCTTCCAAAAGCTGCACACTTTCCACATCCTTTCCCAGGCTGTACTGATTGAACACCACTGCATCTCTCCCTCCCTTAACCTGCACACTATACACATCTTTACCCAGGGTGAACAGATGGAAGACCACTGTCCCTCTCCCTACCTTCACCTGCACACTTTCAATATCCTTTGCCAGGGGGAACAGATGGGACATAACTGGCTCTCTCCTTATGTTCACCTGCACACTTTCCACATCCTTTCCTTGGGTGAACTGATGGAACACCACTGCATCTTATGACATGACAGTGCCCCCAGGCTGATGCCGCACACTTGTATTTTATAGAGCCACACACATCAGCACATTTAAATCGCGCGCGCGCGAACGCGCGCGGGAAATACAAGCTTCGGGAAGTTTGTGACGTAGGGGTTTTTCCGTGGGGCTGGAAAAACGGAAGCCGAGTCGCGTGGGGGAAGGCAGAGTCGCGTGGACTGCCGAGGGCGACGGAGCGTGGTTTGCTCGTCGCGGCATTTTTCTGTAAAAACGTGGGATAGCTTTTCGCGGCTGAAGTACCGTTTTTTCATATGCCTTTTTGAGTTAAATGATTCCGGTGTGTGGGTCAAAGTGCGAAGTTGCGTGGGGGCTCGAGTCACAAAAAAACATCTTTATAAATTTAAACACGTGCATAGAAAAATTAAACGTATTTAAAACAACATCTGTGTGATGAACATTATTTTTTCGCAACTCGCCCTGTACGCCCATAAGTCTGTATAATTGGTATGTACTTTTGTTTATCAATTGAAAAATGTATTAAGGCACACGTGGACGGAACAGCACCAAAGCGGGAATCATTTAATATCATCCCCTAAACGACCACAAAACAATTTTCCACCAGAAAGAGGGAAAAGCATGTTCCGCCCCGTCGCATATGGGGGCTCGTCCATTTCGCGAAACAGTGTGTAGTGTGTACTGAGACACGTTCCGACTCGTCCATTTCGTGAAATACTGTGTTCCGGTTTCGCCCATTTGAAGCGAGAAGTACGTCGCGGCTCGTTCATTTCGAGTGCGAAGTACATTCCGACGCGCGTGTTGAAGAAAATTTCAGCGGCCCACGGCAGCGAGTGTGCGGCAGGCAGCAACAGCGTAACCGGGAGACGCGGCGGCAACAGCCGGTATATTCCAGACCATCACCGTGCGGCGGCAGGACGCGGCAGATACGGCGCACAACAGCGGCGATTTCGCCATCGGCAGCTCAGCACGGAAACACGACGCAGTTACGCAGTGGAGTTGCAGCACAGACAAAGAGATAAGTGTCGCAGCAGGCTTTTATTTTGTTGATTTCAGTTCTCTTGTCCCCAGCCATGAGTACCGAAACTGATAGGGTTTTAAGTGATAGTGAATCCTTAGAGAGTGGTAGTGGGTTTGAGGCCCCAACGCAATCTAAGGCAGATGAAATGAAAGCAATGATGGGTTGGATGATAACTGAATTTAAAAATACTGTAGGGGGCCTGGAAACAAAAATGGGAAATTCAATTATAAGTATAAAATCTGAAATGGGGAATTCAATTGCTGAAATGGGAAACTCAATTATAAGTATAAAATCTGAAATGGGGAATTCAATTGCTGAAATGGGAAACTCAATAAAAAATTCAATGGGTGTTTTAAAAAATGAAATAATCTCGGACTTTGACAAAAGATTAGAAGATTTGACCTTAAAATTTGAAGTTCGAGAAAAGGATCTGAATGCCAGAATTGGTGCTGTTGAGACTAAGTTGAATGACAGGATAGAATCAGGAAAACAGATTTGTGAAATCAGGAATGAGGACACTAGGCAGGCTTTAATTGACATAAACAAAAGGATTGTGGCTTGTGTTGATGAAACTAAGACAAGTTTGGAAAATACAAAAAGTGTTTTAAGAAAGGAAATAGAACAGGTAGTAGCTGTAAATAAATGTAGTATAGAAAAGGTGAATAGTAGGATGGCTGACTTAGAATTGTGCTCTGCATCTGCAAATACTGGTTGGTTTGGGATGCAGATACCAAGTTGTAAAACTTTTTCAGGGGAAAGTAGCTACCATGTAGTAGATTTTATTGCAGCATGCAAAGATCAATTCCTGCCTGGAATGACTGATAATTGCAAAATAAAATACATCAAAAGAATGTTAGAAGGTCCTGCACAGACGTGGGCTAACCAATGTGCTGAGAAATTCGTTTCCTTTGAAGTTTTCGAAAAGCTAATTTTAGATAAGTACTGGAGCCAGGCTAAACAAGTCAGGTTACAAAATGAATTCTTAAATGGAGTTGCTTACAAGGGGGATAAACAGACTATGAAATAATTCTGTCAGGAAGAGTTAAGGAAATTGGTGCACTTAGATAGACCATTAGGAGCTCTTACTGAAATATACACTCTTTGCCGGAGGTTGCCACAGAATTTAAATCTGCAACTTATACACTGCCCTACTGACTCTACTGAAAAATTTCTAGATTTTATAGAAAAACTAGATCATGCAATGGCATATGAACCTAGACATGGGGAGCCTCAACATATAGCTAACCAAAGGAAACATAATAGGAATATCAGAAATTGGGGAAATAAGCAGCATGACCACCACCAAGAAAGGAACGTGAATGAAAATTGGAGAAATAATGGGGGTAGATGGAATGGTGATAATAGGAATCTGAGAGATTCATGGGGAAGAACTAACAGGGATGATCGAAGGTTAACACAGGAAAATGGAGAAAGAAGAAGGGAACAAAATAGAAATGAACAACACAGACAACGTTCGGAAAACTAGAATTTGTTCCAAATGGGGTCCGATTTGGGACGGGATACAAGGTACGAAATAGGACCGAGAGAAGGATAAATAATTACAAGCCAGATAGCAGGGGATCAGATAGGAATAACTATGACCAGAATAGAGAGAAAAGGGAAGAAAGAATATGTAATATGGATGCAATATTGGGCAATGAAGAAATGGTTGGGGGATGGTTTACACAGCATGATAAAAGAAATGCAAATAAGAGAATAAATCATAAAAATCCAAGTGAAGATTGTAATGTGGGAGATTTGTTTAGTGAAAGAGTAAGTAGTGGGAGAGATGCTGAAGAAAACAGCATTGGTTTGGCTTCTGTATTAGGTGAATCAGGTTTGCATGCGGAGCATAAGTGTGTGATTGAATGTAAGAGTATGCCAAGGGGATGTGTGAATGGTAGCAAAAGTGTCATTGAACTAGATGAGACAAAATCAAATATTAATATTTGTGAAAAAAATGTGGGTATTCCAAAGTTTAAAACAATCACTAATGACAGTGTAATAAGAGCTGTATCTGGTTTGGTGCAAGTTGATGATGTGTGGTTTGATGATGTAAATGTAAATAAGAATGTACAAGCACCTATAATTAATGAAGACTGGGAACAGGGTGAGAAGAGTAAATTTAAAGGTTGGGTGAAGAAGGTCAATTGGATTAGGAAATGGGCACCAGATGATTGGGCAATTCATAAATATGACTATATAAAAAGATTAGGAAAGCAATGTGGGAAAAATGAGACATATTACAATGATCTTAAAGAAATATTTGGAGGGGATCCAGAATTTGATGAATTGAGGGGACAAAGCATATTCTCATTGGGAAATAGTAAAATGACTGGTGAACATGACCTTGTAAATGAGGGATCTAGTGATGAACAAGAAATAGGGGATGACATACAAACTTTTGTCATTCATAATAGGGAACAGTATGAGGGTATGAAAGAGGGTGGAATGAATGCAAGGTGGATGGAGAAAGAGGAGCGTGAATATACAGCTAGTGATTGGATCCAATTTTTAACTTATAGAAAGAATGTAGAACCAAAGGAATGGGAAAAGGACAAGTTTGGTTTTGCAAGAAAGATAGCAATGCTAAATGCTAGGAACCCAGAATTCAAAGAGGTGTTTGAAAAAGTATTTGCAGGTGATGATAACATAGAACCATATAGCCCTAGTAGTGAGAGTCAGGTATGCAACATGGTAAAGTACTGCATACATGAGATAGAAGACGACCTGTTAGCAGAGACTGAATTAGAGAAAAATGTGATTGAATATGTGCAGCCAATCATAAATGTCACTGTTGGAGGGGTATGTGAAAATGCACTGATTGATACTGGGAGCTCTATTAGTGGCATTGCAGAAGACTTTTACAATCAGATTAGGACCACAGGAACAGTTGAATTTCCAGTCACAGGGGTAAGAATAAAAAATGCAACTGGAACTTACAGCAAGCCAGTGAGTAAGGAGGTTGTATTAGATGTAAATATAGGAGGGAAAACGTTTAGTCACGTTTTTCTGGTAATAAGAAATCTCTGTCTAAATCTTGTGCTAGGCAATGATTTTCTATGTAAAAATGGGGCTTGCATTGATTGTAAGGATCAGGTGCTGGAACTACATTCTGGAGGATGCATGAAAAGGGTTAAATTTAGAAGTGTAAGTAATGATAAGGATTTAGTGGCATGTCTGCACATAGCCAAATGTACAATGGATGAGGCAGAGGTCGAGGAAGTGATACGAAGGAAGGTAAACAATACTAAGGGAATTTATGATCATGCAAAGGGGGAGCCGTATTATTTACTGACAGACAATAAGTATGTATTTTCCGAAAAGCCAGGTAAAGTACCAAAATTTAAATATTCAGTAAGGGTAAAACCACATGAGCCTAGTATTGTGAGGAAAGGTATGGGGTAAAGCAGTCTCAGAGAATGATCAGTGTATATAGTAGGGTAAGAATTTGTGTAAATTTTATTATTGTAACTTTATTATATATCTGTGATTAATTTATGTGAAGCAGTAAGGACAGGGTTTAAAATTCAGATGTGGTGAAAATATGTACATAAAGGAGTAGATTATGTTATAAAGTACACATGTGAACTGAAGATTTTGAGTTTTACATGTTGATACTAGACCTGTGGATGTCGTTTTTCTAATTAGTCCCAGATTAGGATTAGGCAGTGCAATTAGTTTTAAATATGGTAGTTTGGAATAGGTGAGAATAATGTGGAAATGCACAAAGTTAAAAATATATATACATGTATATATATTTTTCTTTTGGTGCATTGGGGGTAGAGAAATGTTTGTATAGGGATATTGTGTATCCAAAAGATCATGTTGTGTGTAAGTACGAAATTCTGTGTGTATCATGTCAAAGTCTCAAAATTTGCAGAAGGGATGTAATATTATAAAAACAAAATAATATCTATGTTTTATGATATGAAACATAATTCAATTAATTGAATAGTTTGTCAGAAGTACAAAAAAAAAAAAAAAAAAAAAAAAAAAAAAAAAAAAAAAAACCTTTTCTTAAAAGTTCATTTTGTGAGACGGGAATTTGGCTACAGTATTAGATTACAACCATTAAACCCACATACAAATGACAATAACCATGCCACATCTTGAGTTTATTTTCATTGGAGCGGCCTGAGGGATATAAAATAAAAGAACAATGACTTCGACTTTTCTGTGTATGAAGTTCTGTCATGAAATTCTGTTTTGATTGTGCTAAATCTGGATAGCAGAGGGGTGGGGTGTGAATCCGATGGATCCCTGGTATAATATATATATTTGCCAAAAGAAAAATCATTTGTATTCCTTTTTGTTTTCTCTCTCTCTCCCTTTCATTGCTTTCATGCCAGCTGAGAGGACAAGAGAGCTAAAATCATTGCCAGTAGCCTGAGCTGCACCAGCTTACAAACTGAAAAAGACAGAAGTGTAAGGACCAGTGCCCATATACTGAAGTGCAACACAAGGGATGTTGGAAGTGAAACTTAACAGTGCAACGGGAAGTTTATATTAAAAAACGATGGTATTCATTCCATAATGAGACAGACATGGGGCATATCCATGAATATTAGTGATTTTTTTATTGTATGTTCTTGTTGATATGTGTCACATATACAAACTTTAAATATGTACAATTTCACAAAATTTAATTTTTGTCTCTAGTTGTAAGATTTTTTTGTATTGTATTTTCTTATTTTTGTTTGAGGGGTATATTTGTGTTACGTTTTGGTGCTACTTGCGACATCCTACACTATGTTTGGAAGTCGCAAGTGGGGGTATTATGACATGACAGTGCCCCCAGGCTGATGCCGCACACTTGTATTTTATAGAGCCACACACATCGGCACATTTAAATCGCGCGCGCGCGAACGCGCGCGGGAAATACAAGCTTCGGGAAGTTTGTGACGTAGGGGTTTTTCCGTGGGGCTGGAAAAACGGAAGCCGAGTCGCGTGGGGGAAGGCAGAGTCGCGTGGACTGCCGAGGGCGACGGAGCGTGGTTTGCTCGTCGCGGCATTTTTCTGTAAAAACGTGGGATAGCTTTTCGCGGCTGAAGTACCGTTTTTTCATATGCCTTTTTGAGTTAAATGATTCCGGTGTGTGGGTCAAAGTGCGAAGTTGCGTGGGGGCTCGAGTCACAAAAAAACATCTTTATAAATTTAAACACGTGCATAGAAAAATTAAACGTATTTAAAACAACATCTGTGTGATGAACATTATTTTTTCGCAACTCGCCCTGTACGCCCATAAGTCTGTATAATTGGTATGTACTTTTGTTTATCAATTGAAAAATGTATTAAGGCACACGTGGACGGAACAGCACCAAAGCGGGAATCATTTAATATCATCCCCTAAACGACCACAAAACATTTTTCCACCAGAAAGAGGGAAAAGCATGTTCCGCCCCGTCGCAATCTTTCCTTCCTTTCACCTGCACACTTTTCAAATCCTTTCCCAGGGTGAACAAACGAATCACCACTGCATCTCTCCCTCTCTTTACCTGCACTCTTTCCACATCCTTTCCTAGGGTGAACAGATGGAATACCATGGTATCTGTCCCTTCGTTGACCTGCACACTTTGCACACCTTTTCCTAGGGTGAACAAATGTATCACCACTGCATCTCTCTCTTCCTTCACCAACACTCTTTCCACATTCTTTCCCAGGGTGAACAAATGGGACACTACTGCATCTCTTCCTCCTTTCACCTGCACACTTTCCACATCATTTCCCAGGGTGAACAGATTGTACACCACTGCATCTCTCCCTCCTTTCATCTGCACACTTTCCACATCCTTCCCAGGGTGACCAGATGGAACACCTCTGTATCCCTCCCTCCCTTAACCTTCGCATTCTCCAAATCCTTTCCCAGGGTGAACAGATGGAACACCACTGCATCTCTACCTCGCTTCACCTGCACATTTTCCACATTCTTTCCCAGGGTGAACACATGGGTCACCACTGCATCTCTCCCACCCTTCACCTGCACCCTGTCCACATCCTTTCCCACGGTGAACAGATGGAACACCACTGCATCTCTCCCTCTGTTCATCTCCACACTTTCTACACCTTTTCCTAGGGCGATCAAATGGATCACCACTGCATCTTTCCCTACCTTCCCCAGCACTCTTTCCACATTCTTTCCTAGGTTGAAAACAGATGGAACACCACTGCATCGCTCCCTCCCTTCACCTGTACACTTTCCACTTGCTTTCCCAGGGTGAAGAGATGGATCACCACCACATCTCTCCCACCCTATACCTGCACACTTTCCACTTCCTTTCCCAGGGTGAACAGATGGAGCACCACTGCGTCTCTCCTTGCCTTCACCTGCACACGTTTCAAATCCTTTCCCAGGGTGAACAATTGGGACACCACTGCATATCATCCTCCCATCTCCTGTACACTTTCCACATCTTTCCCATGTGTACAGATGGAACATTAGTGCATTTCTGCCTCCCTTCACCTGCACACTTTCCACATTCTCTCCCAGGGTGAACAGATGGGACACCACCGCACGTTTCCTTCCCTTCATCTGCACACTTTTCACATCCTTTCCCAAGGTAAACGGAAGGACCACCACTGCATCTCTTCCTTATGTCACCTGCTCACTTTCCACATCCTGTCCCAGGGTGAACAGATGGAACACCACTGCATTTCTGCCTTCCTTCACCTGCACACTTTCCACTTTATTCATACAGCTATTTTTCCTGTCTTCAAATGTCTGTTGTATACTCCTGAAGGCGGTATCTACTTTTCCCCTAGTTATATATTCTTCTACAGATTTGCATTTTGCTTCTAGCCACTCCTGCTTAGCCATTTTGCTCTTCCTGTCAGTCTCATTTCTTAGTTGTCTGTACTCTATTTTATCTACTTCATTTACTGCAGTTTTATCTCTTCCTCTTTTATCTGTTAAATTTTTTATTTTCTTTGATATACAAGGTTTTTTTGTGTGTCTTGCCTTTCTACCAATTTGGTCCTCTGCTGCCTTGACTGTTTCATATCTTAAAGCTACCTATTCCTCTTCTACTGTTTTATTTTCCTCCTTTCTGTCAGTTTTTGCGTAAATCTCCCTCTGAAATTCTCTAGAACCTCGGGTTCCTTTATTTATTCTTGTCCCATCTCCTTATATTCCTACCTTTCTGCAGTTCCTTCAATTTCAGTCTACAGTTCACAACCAATAAGATATGTTCTGAGTCTATATATGCCCCTGGATATGTCTTACAGTTTTAAACCTGGTTCTGAAACCTATGTCGTACCATTATAAAATCATAGTCACTGACTGTTCTGTCGCTTCTTGACAGAATATTTGACACATTATGCCTGAAATACACAAGATAACTGTGAGATACCCTGCGAATTTATTGGTTTACGAACCGGTTTTCGGCTGTTACGCTATCATCAGCTAACCATTACCAGTTTAATAGATTATAAAATCTATCTGGTACCTTCCAGTGTCTCCTGGTCTCTTCCACATATACAGCCTTCTTTCATGATTCTTGAAACAAGTGTTTGTTATGACTAAATTATGTCCCATTCATAATTCTATCAAGCGGCTTCCTCTTTCAATTTTTCCCGGTCCATAATCACTTACTATTTTTCCTTCCCTTCCTTTTCCTACTACCGAATTTCAGTCCCCCATTACATTTAAGTTTTCCTCTCCCTTAACTGTCTGAAAAATTTATTTTATTTTCGCATACATTTCTTCGTCCAAAAGTGTTGTGCTTCGACCAGAGGTAGCGGCGTGGCGTAGAGGTGGTGCATCCTTGCCCTGGGGTCGACTCGACGAGTTTCGCACTGCAAATCTGCGAGTGGCAGAACCCTTGATGGAGATAACAAGTCACTTTCACGACCAGACCATATCCTATCGTTCTGGACAGTCATCCTGGGTGAGTACTTTTGTTGTTCTTGATCTGCTTTCTGAACGCTATTACTGGCGACCAAATTATTCCATCTATCTTCAACTGTACTGAAAGTGACTGATCATGACTCAGATCTAACTTCTGCTGCTACTGCTGCTGCTGCTGCTGCTGCTAACGCTACTTTGTTAAAAACGCTACTCTGTTAAAAACACTGAAGAGAGGTTTTGATAATTCCTTGGGGAAAATGTATAACACCTCCTTATTGCTTAAGTCATCTGCTGCTGCCCAATCTGCAGCCCTACAAGCGGATGACCACCTAGGAGGTACACCCTTCTATACCAATTTGGACTGGGTCAAAGGGATCATTTTTCACAGGGATCTAACACATCTGACACATGGTGGAACTCAGGTCCAATCTTAAGCAGCTGTGTCTCAACTTTGTCTGACATGTGCAGTGGGAACCCTAAGGATAATCACACTTATACAGGCATCTTCATCCAAGTCTTTAATGGGAATTTCCTCCCTGAAACGATTAAGGTAACGGTTTACAGGTGTGATGTACCTCCACACATTCCATGCTTTAGGTGATAGCATTTTGGACAGGTCTTCTCACTGCATGATAGATTCAAAGTGCAGTAACTCTGGACAGCCGCTACATAAAGGTACTTCTTATAAAGAACTAAACAAGTGTGTTAATTACATTGAACAACAATTAGTAAACTAAGCTTTTACTGTTTAAAAAACAGGAAAAGGATACAGGAACTTAAATCTGTTGACCGCTTCTCACATATTGAGGGTCGAAAAAATTTCTCTATCCCGTGGATATCAGTAATAGTTATGCCAATATTACGGTTTACCATGCAGTACCCTTCTCCACGCCTGTTCTCCCATCACCTCCCTCTTCCTTTCCCTCTCATTCTCCTTCCCCTGTGGTTCCCAGTATACACCTCCTAGAATCACTTCCCACACCTGGCAGAAGAGTCCTCCTTCGGCATCTACCATTGAGAGAGCTGGTCCCCAGGAGCAATCTCCCTAGATATAATTAGATCGGAGGTCTAACTCTGATACATCGAAAATGGAATCACGGTTTGTTGACCACAGGGCTGCCTGCTCTTTATCTATCGCTGAGCTTACTGCCACTGACCTTTTAAGAGATATTTTCCTACCCAAGGCTCCAAATGAAAAGATGAAGTAAGAATCGGGACGAGGCTGTTCCAGCACTCATAGGTACACCTGATTCCTCCAGACAACTAAAACCTGAACCGAGGTTTTATGGTGTTGTCTATAATGGCGACAAGTGATGACCCTATAGTATGACCATTCCTCTCAGTTCCTTTGTCTCACATGGATTTTCAGCAGAAGATTATCCAGTGGAATTTTAATGGTTATTACTGATACCTGGCAGAAATACATCATCTTACTACTTCCTAGTCTCAATTTTGCTTGACTCTTCAAGAGACACATATCAGTGATGACCAATCTCCCAAGGTCTGGGGTTATCAGGTATTCTGTCAGAACCGCTCTAACCCTAAAAAAGCATCTGCAGGGGTCTGTACTTTGATATGCACAGATGTTATTAGTGACTGAATTCCACTTCACACCAAGTTGTAAATAATAGTGGAGCGAGTGAAAAAGGAAATGAGCAATCGCAATTTGCAATGTCTCCCTTTCCCTGGACTGGTCACTTGCTTATGTTGAATGGACCACATTAATTAAACAACTTTCCTCCCCATATCTCCCACTCACATATGCATATTATTGCATATATTGGTAGAATACCCCTTCCTTTTGACTCTTCATACAAAGAACACAGTTTTGTGAGAAGCTCTCCACCACCAGCGCTTTCTGTGGTTAAGTAGCCATCACTGATGGCTCACTGGTTGCCAGTCATACTGGCTTTGCTTACATTGATGCTGGATGCAGTGAACTTCGTCCGATGCTGGACAGCTGCACTTTATTCACTGCAGGTCCAGTACCCAACGGTCCTGTTCTTAAGCATGTCTGTTCCTGCACTGACGAGTATTTCATCTTTTGCGAGTCCTTGAGCAGTTTACGAACTCTTGACAAATGTTACCCTCATGATCCCTTGGTTCTGGCCATCCATGATTCTCTTTATGCCATCAAACGTTCGGGGACGTTTGGGGCTCTTTGACTGGATCCCAGATCATGTCAGGATGTCAGGGTATAAACTCTAGACAGGCTGGGCAAAAATCGAGCTGGCCAGCCGACTCCTGGCGTCGGTATTCTGGAACCAGAACTTCGATTGGTATTGTACCACAGAGCTCTAGCGACCTCGAACCTGGAATGGTACAGCCTTATTTTTCCGAACAAATTACAGGTGATAGAGGAAATCACCAACTTATGGGGGTCCTCAGTGCAAACTTCATGAAATGATTTTATCCTTTGATGCCTCTGCATTCGTCATACTTGGCTAACTCACAATCATCTCCTCCATTGTGAAAACCTGCCACACTGTCACTGTGGTTCCCAATTGATAGTGGTCCAAGTTTTGCTGAGTCCCAATCTAGTCACCCTATGGCGGACTTTTAATGTTCCATAGACGCTCCCTGTTGTTTGAGCAGACGATCCCTCAGTGACTGACTTCGTTTTACGTTTTATATGTGAAGGGAGTCTTACCACTCTAAGGATGTGTGCTTCAGCCTGTTGGCCAACTGTGGGATTGGCAGATCTTCCTGTTGCCCCCTCTGCCCTGACTGACTCTCTATGTGACTGAACTCATTGGTCTGTCCTCTCTCAGCCTCCTGCTCTCTCTTTACTCTCTTCTACTCTACTTGCCGCCGTCTCCCTTCCCCGTCCCTCCTTCCAATCATGCATGGTCTGACACATTATTTTGTCCCCTTGTTTTTATCTCGTTCTATCCATTTCACTAGTCTTCCCAAGGTATTTTCTGGTGGGGAATGATGGATGGTGTCCCCAAGCCACTCTCCATTTCTGCGAGCCTTCCTACTGCTCCCTAGATGTGGCATCCCACCCACCTTTCATTATTCCTGTCTTTTCTTTTCCTTTCTCAGTTTTATGTAAGCTTTGCTGAGCTTTGGTAGATCCTGGGGATTCGTTTTCTTTGAATTTGTGTTTCTGCTGTCACTGCTTGATATCATCCACGGCCATCTTGCCAACCTAACCGAACTGCTAGTTTGTATGACTTCCTTTGGGTCAATGATAATGAGCTTGCCAATCACCTGGCTGTAGGGTGGGGGGACAGCGACTACCACTAGAGGTCTGCATATTGGGGATCATGCTCATTCGTACAAGTTCGAATGTGCTGAGCTAGGGCTTGGATTGTGAAACTACTATTTTAGCAGATGGCGAATGCTGAAGAAACGAATATGTCCTCCACATCTAAAATACTATGAAACGCAAATAAAGATAATTATCTGTGTGTAATACTATGACACAGAACAAATAGTTTAGTCTCTAATTGTGTACAGGCCTGATTGTAACATAATTTCATGATTGCTATAAAAGGTATCATTATAATAATTTGTAGCAACTTGATATAAAACAAACTATTTGGTTCATTAGTCTGTATAATAATAAGGAAATTCCAAGCTAGCTGCTTAAGAGAAAAGTAAAGATAAAGACCTGTTTATATCAAAATGACATCAAACGAACAGTTTAGTTCATATCACTGAGTAATGCTAACTTAATGTCATGCTACGTATACATGAGAACAATAATTGCTTAACAAACACGAACCTAGATTTCTCAAAAGAGTAATATGAGCAAATAAAAATTTTACTATAGATAAACTATCCCTTGCAGGGAATAAACTACATGTAAACAAGCCCGCACTTCCAACTATATACCTTTGAGGTGCTCATGCAGACTCGTATACAAGCGAATGAAGTTAACACTAGCGAACTGATCTCTGGAATGCTCATTCATTGTGTTCCTTTCAGTATAAAGGCACCATTACGGTATAAATGCTCAGAGTGGGCAGGTTGAACTCAGTCGAGGAGAGGACAGAGACCACCCACCTTGTCATGCTTACTGTTCTGCTGTTGTGGCGAACACAGCAGTTCTGTATGTCCAAGAGCTGATGCTGATTCTGATATATTGTATTCCCTGGTTTATACACTGATGGAACAATACTCACATTAGTTTTGTTGTGCCATATACGAATGTTCATGGACAGTAGACAAATAAAAAAAATTGGACCATTTCAAAGTTTCAGAGATCATGTTAGTTGTAATAAATCTCCTCACCAATTCACTGTTGCATGCGATTTTAGACAAAATAAATTCATTAAAAAGATCTGAAAACTTCTGTGGCATTCATTTATATACATTTGCACAACATAACCTGCAAGATTAAAAGAAGAAATGGACTGAAACAAATATAAGAGCAATTATTTCAGTAAGAAATAAAACTACACAGTCAATGAATTACACTAAAATATTTAACATGCCATGATCGACGATACAGGCATTTAGAAGTCAATGGTTCAGTCGATCTCTGTGATGTGTTTGTATGTTTATTTTTTCGCATGTTAATATGTGTAGATTCTTTGAAATGTTTCACTTTCCAACACTTTACCACATTAAGTTAACCAAAAAAAAAAAAAAAAAAAAAAAAAAAATATGTTGTAAAGTTTGCTTAGTCTGTCAATGAAATTTAATGTTGTTATTTCCTCAATGCTACTATTAAACTATGATGTTTTACATAACTGATCGCCACTTATAGCCTCACTTTAAACATTGGATATTGGGGTAAGCAAATTGACGTGACAGACAGTGTGAATACACCTTGATGTAATCGATCATGCGACTTGGCCTTTAGCCTCACCATCATGTACAATTACCCCAATGGGAAAATAAAACTGACCAATATGTATAATTATCGCTATGGGCACCTAAAATTTGTGTGGTAATTATTGATTGCACCTTAAGTTTCCACTATAATTAATGTAATTTCAGTAGCTTGTAATGTAGTTCAGAAATAAGTTATGCAGTCTAGAATAAGAATTCAGTAAAATCCTACTGAATATAAAAAAGGACGTAGAAACCTTTGTATCTCAGCGAAAATTTTCTCCCAGTCAATTTTGCACGTTAATTTGCACAACATTGTCAAAGGAGGAAAACAGCGATCTCCTATAGAGATATTTATGTTGAAAACAGTCTGGATCGCAGAAGGTTATTTTATTCAGCCGGTTTCGAGCTTATCTTAGGTCACCTTCAGAAACATAAAAGCAGGGCATATAGCTGGTGCTGACATTTCCAAGGCTGTACACTGGCTGCACATTGGTAACTGCTCAAACAGCTCAAGCAGTTATCAACGTACAGCCACGGCAGCCCTGGGGAAGTCAGCACCAGCCACATGGGCTGTTTGTATTTTCTGAAGATGACTTAAGATAAAGGCCAAGTCACACTGTCCGTCACGTCACATCACCGTCCGTCCGAACATTCCACAATGTGTTTCTAATGGCGGCATTCACACTGTCCGTCACCAGAACGTCACGTCACTTCAACGTCACGTCAAGCTTTCTCGAAAAGAATGTTTTGACGGAACAGTTGTCGGAGTTAATTGTCATATTGTAATCGACGATTACACGGTTTACACGCAAATGAGTCTTACTAATCTTTATTTTATTGTTACACTTATTTTACAGGTAAATTCACTACGTTTCATGACGACTTAAATTTTATCCCAACTGAGTGTCATACTAAAAGCAAGGTCAGATATCTGAAACCGAAAAAAGATTTATGTTTTGTAATATTGTAACAGAAAAGACAAGCAAATTGTTTATTTCAATAAAATTGTAATTTGATGACGCAACTTTCATTAAATAACATTTTAAATGAAAAACTCAGTGCTAATGAAGCACAAACAATCAGTTGTGTACGACGGTATTAACAATTTCAGTGGGCAAATCGTAATGGATAAAGTTTACAGGCTCTTTTTATGGTCTTATAAATATTAATTGACGTGTTCTTATGATTAGTTTTTCTCTTGAAAATAGATGTCAACGTTTTGAAATGTTGTTTCACTTCCCAGCACTTTATCACACTAAGTTGACCAAAAACATTCATCGTAAAGTTTTCTTTGGCCGTCAAAAACATTTAGTGTTGTTGATTCCTCCATTCCAGTATTAAACTATGACTTTCTACATAACAGGTCGCCACTCATAACCTCATTTTCATCATTGGGTACTGGGATAAGTGAACTGACGTGATGGACAGTGTGAATTAGAGCTGTAGCAAACCATATGTATTTGGTACTGAGTAACGAATAATTTTGCCGATACGAAATACTGAGTCGTTACTTATGATTACATTTCGTTACTCGCATCTGCCATGTCGATACGAACTTGTGTATCCATAGATTTCGTAATTCCGATCAACCGTATCAATACGAACTCTGTAACGAAAAACAATATGGAGAAAGCGTATATTCCGTGATACTATTTATTATTATAAGATGATTAGTGTTTATAGTGTTCATAGTTACACTTAATGGTCTGTGCTTGCAGGTTAATCCTCGATGTTATGACGTCCGCTTTTCACGCAAACATACGTTTTACTTTATTTTTGACCTCTAAAGGTTTCAGTTTAATCTTTAATTATTTGTTTTTGATCTTGTTTGCTATAAAAAAAGTCTTGTAAAAAGTACTCAAAAGTTAGGCTCTACACATTTTCATTCGTGACGGTACTAACTTAATTCTTGATGTCACATAATACAGTACAACAGTCCCGTTCCTCCCAAAATTAGTGCTACTACTATGATCGGTCACACTGGCATTCCTCACGAAATATTCCGATTGAATCTGACATTACAAGCCTCAAAGTAAAGTGCGGTAACAGTACTTAAAATGGAGGTCGTATGCCGCGGCAGAGTGGCCCAGCGCATTGAGATATGCTGCGATGTGCGAGGCCGTTCCCTGTCTGGGGTTCGAACCCCCCTCGGGCATGGGTGTTTGTGCCGTCTTTAGTATACGGTAGTTCGTAAGTAGCTTGTAAATTTAGGTACTGATGACCCTGCAGTTAAGTCCCATAAGTTTTACAAACATTTGAACATTTTTGGAGGTTGTGTGTGAATCTCACTAATTTCGATCAATTTGTGTTTTAATCACGAATGAAATGGACTGTATGGATGCTTTCCTTAGTAGTATGATTGCCACAAAAAGCAGGCATACGGTGTATATATGGCAAATTTAATTGTTAAAGTAATGTTAACAGTAACAATTAAAATTTTTCCACGGTTTCAAAGTCAGTGTAGCGGCCGTATTTCTGGGTGGCGCTGGTAACGAGTAACGATGCGCTGGTAACGAGTAACGATGCGCTGGTAACGAATTCTGTTTCTTTTAGCAACGGATACATACGGGTATAGATCTTCTCGTTCTCAGTTCTAGTGTGACATGACGTTGGCGTGACAGTGTTAATCAAATAACCCTCTGCGATCTAGACTGTTTTTCAACATAAAATTCCGTAAAAAAATTCAAAATAGTTTCTACAGCTACGCGTTTCTTAGATATTAAACTATAAATGTTGTATATTGGCTGCGTTCTTTGTTTTTTGTCTTGAAAAATGGAATGAACAGTGCATAAACACTAATTTTCTTCTGCTCCATTGTCTAACATTACAATACAATTAGAATGAAGGAAGTGGCATATAGTTGACAATATCAGTGGCCTTTATCCATTCCTTGGATGGGAAAATTAGTGATAATTGTTTCGTATTTCATAACTGGGTAAATTTCACGAACCTATCGGTTAATTGTACTTGAACGTTAGCAGTTGGCTGCCTTGTCTTGTACTCGAATATCTCTGCAACTTTTGTTTACCATGATGTTTAATTTAAAAAATGTGCGTGAGTGTTAGGTGGAGACCATGTATAAACAAAACTTTTGATTGTTGTGAGTATAATGATTAAGTTGACGCGTTTTTTAATTATTGCGGCGTGTCATTAGTGGTCGATGCAAATATGTGTACCAGTTAGAAGTGTGCTATTCTTCAGAAATATTTCTGTGCAGGGCAATGTTGACAGAGTCTTTACGGCCATTGCTCACGGAAATCTATTTCATTTTATGGTATGACTGAACATTGTTCTGCCAATTTCCTCTTGCGAAGAGAGCTGAAAGTGGAATGAAACACGGGTGTTGCAAAGTACTCTCATAATCACATTCACTCTATCCACAGTGTTTACGTATTGGGTACAGACTATCAGTAATAATTACGAAGATAATGATTTCGTGGTTGTTGACCAGTGTAAAACTTTAGAACCAGGTTTGACACCCATTATCTAACTCTAGTCTCGATTTTTTTTTTCCCCCGTTCATTGCCGTGAGCCCAAAGGTTTGCAGACGAAGCAAATTTTTATACAAATGTAATTAGATAATTCAGTTTTCCGATATACAGTAAAATTTAAGAGAAAATGTAATGGGTTTGTGACTTGAAGATTGCATACAATTATACCTATATTCACGATGTTGGAGATTTTCTTCTACTCACCGAAGTTGGGAGATATAACATTGGTTATTAGAAGTTAAATCTCCTGACGCAAGAGACTGAGTTGACCGCGTTCACAATAATACATCATATTGTGGTTTGATGAAACAGGATTGCATTTGCTGGGTATCATAATACTACCGAAAGAAAGTTATTGTTTGTGCGTATACATAATTTAAAAACGTGGGAATAATCCTGTCGTCAAGTGCGACGTCTTTGCATCAAGTTACATAGTGACGGGTTTTTAAACGCGGATAACAAAAGCAGTATTGTTTTGCAGGTACTCGTACAAGACCAAATTTGTGCACTAGTTTTCTTTAATGACATTTGGAGTATTTTTCCACCAATTCCCTTTCCCAGTTTTGTCTACGAAACAACCCTTTGTTTTTAGGCTCTGTTATGTACAAGGTAGATTATTTCATGCAATAAACACATTGTGAGGTGGCAGCTTTCCTGTAATTGCCATCCGTAATTAGTCTTCTGATCAGGAATGTGCAATGCTGGATGTGTGTAAATGTTAATAAACCAGTTCTTTCTTTGTAATTTGCTTGCAGCAAATTCTACAAATCCAGGAAAAATGGCAAATAACCGTTGAAAACTCCATAATGGGTTGTACACCCAACCACCAAAATATTATAATAATAATAATAAACAATACATGTTCAGCTAGTTGGTTTGATATACAAAATATTTATTTAGAACTATTGTGTATTTAGTTAAATGTCAACATCGTCAATGCAGTTTAAGAGTCCTGAAGACTCATTTACACTGCATAAAAACATTTATGCCAGCAAAATACGTACATCAAAAGTATGTGTTAAAAGTTGCAACTTCAAAGTTGTAAAACACACACACACTCACTTTACTGGCCCATTTTATCTATATATTTTGTGTGTTTTCACTGTAGAAATAGTTTTGTGGTGTACGAGAGTCCTCAAGAGTCAAATCTGTACTGATTATAATCATTCAAGTAAATCAGTATGTGATATTTGTGAATATATTGTACCACCAAGCTGAAGATTTATTATCAAGGTATTTACTTCTTAAATGTTGGTGAAATGACTTGGATCAGTTGAAGTATGAGATAAAACCTGTTGGCTTTGACCAATGACGTCGTATCAGAGTTAAAGATGATAGATTGTTTACAAGCAGAACATAGATTATATATAAAGTTTTTGCATTTAAAAAGTGATCGGATAAACTCTAGTTTGACCAATGACATCATACATAACTGAGAGAGAATACGAAAGCGTTTACCACAACATTGTATCAGTAGTTAGATTTCACCTAAATATGTCAAATCTACTTTGATACCACATATTCAAAATACATTTAATAATTAGGTAATTTTAAAGAAAGCTTGCACTCGAAGTTGTATGGCCTGAAATTATCCATTTATCTCGAACGTACAACTGTAAATCGGTTGAGTGTTTCTGAACCGGAGATTTGGGTGCTGCGTGCCCTCATGTAGTAAAAAAAGAATACTTCTTGTTTAACCTATACCTAACCTTCACGTCAAACAAGACCTAAACCTACAGTGCCACCTAGGTGTCTTCAAAAATATCACTCACGTAAACAGTGAGTATTGAAACCACAAGCGGGACGAAATGAAGTAAAACATGACGTCATTGGTCAAAGGGGTGTCAGAAAATAGATTTGACCCAAAGTGATCTGTAGCTTCTTTATAATTACAAGGTATAGGTGATCAGAGGTCCCCCCCCCCCCCTTCTCTCTCTCTCTCTCTCTCTCTCTCTCTCTCTCTCTCTCTCTCTCTCTCTCTCTCTCTCTCTCTCTCTCTCTCTCTCGTGAGATTGTTTATTATTTACAATACATGAATATTATATTATTACCCTGTATGTTTATATTTATTGACAGTGTTCGTTTTGCTAGTTGGTGTATTTATGTAGCGTATCTTGTGAGACTAGGATATGATGTCAGTGGTCAAAGTCGACAGGTTATTTCCCGGTCTTCAATTATGCCAATGACTTTCAACAACTAATTTATCCCTGTTAATTTATTGGTTGGTTCTGTTGAATAGGCTAATTTTGATGGTCACCAATAATATATTTGAATTTATTTTTCCTTGTGGTACATTGTTCGATCACTCCAAAGACTTGGTGGTTGATACCATTTGTAGTATACTATGATGTTGATTGGTTCACCATCTTCAGAAGAAAACTATGATGATTAAAAGCTGTTATTTCTTTGTCTACATAGTTGTTGATGTTGTAACTAAAAGTATGTTGAAATTATATTGTCATCCATTTACCTAGCACAATAGAAATGCTGGAGTGTAGTTCCCTGCATTATTACAAAGTCCTGCAGTGGGGATTGAGACATACATGTAGACTTGTAGCCGATTGTGTTTTTCTGAGGGATCGAGGTCAACATAAACCGCACAAACTCTGCATACCTTAAATAGTATTTTGTTGAATGTCCTGCTTAACATAGTGTTTAAATGTATTTGCTGTGATACATGTATTGAAGGGTAAGAGGTACTATTCTTCTAACATGTTACTCGATACTGTCAGCCTAAGTTAGTAGCTGCTGGCCAGGAAACCATTTTGAGAACATAATGTTCCTTGCATAATCTGACCTTCTCCCACATAGGTTGACAGCATTAAATTTCAGGGATTACAACTTCATAGTGAATTCAGTTGGTAGGGGTACACCACAGAACTGCAGAAACAGACTTAACAAATCTGTATTTGCAATTAGACTATTAGACATAAACAACAAAAACTTGTATAAGCTCTACTTTGCTTACTCTCATTCCATAATGTCGTACAATATATTATTTTGGAGTAACTCTTAAAGTTGAGGAAACGTTTTCAGAATCCAAAAGCATATATAATATAGAATTGGTGGAGTAAATTCCCGGACATCTTGTAGAATCCTCTTCAAAGAACTGGGTATACCAACTGCTGCCTCTCAGTATATTTATTCCTTAATGAAATTTGTCATAAATAATATATCACTTCCAACAAACAGCTCAGTTCATACATACAATATTAGGAGTAAAAACAATCTACACAAAGACTTAAAAGCATTTACTGTGGTTCATAAAGGGGATCACTACTCAGGAATACACATTTTTAACATTTTACCAACAACCATGAAAAATTTAGATGAAAATAAAAATCAGTTTTAAAGAGGAGCTTGAAAGTCTTACTAGTGGCCAAATCCTCCTCGTCCATTGATGAATGTATGAATAGAACCAAATGATGTATGTCTCTATTAGTATTATTATATCAGCTTAAAAAATTATATATTGACATGATCCACTTCCATGAGTATCTCCTCTATATGAATCTATGAAACAAACAACTGATTAATTCTTAAACAGCATTCTATAACTGGGTCAGGCAGTGGTACTGTATGCCACAAGTACTTAAAATTCAAAAACTGTTAATCACAAAAAGCTTTGTGCTGTCTAGTTCAGAAAACTATGTAGTTTCATAAACTAAAGTTCTTTTCCTAAAAAAGAATTCTTGGTGTGATTTTTTTTTTTTCACAAATTTAGAAAAAATTTATAATTTTGTTACGGAAGGACATATAATTTTAATTATTTTTTTCCTAGACTCATTAGTGGTTCTATTAAAAAATCCATATGAGCACTTATGTTAGCCTGAAAGTAATGTACTGGTATCAAAAGAAAATATTTGCTATGTCTATTAAAGACATAAAATTAGCCCCAAATATTTTTTTAAACACCAAATATTAATCTGTTTTGTTTGTAAATAAACTATTGTCTTTAACTCAACCACCACATAATCACTCTACAAACATGCACACACCTCAAAACTACTGTGCTGTGGTGACATCACAGGTCAAAGCTAACGGGCGGTATCCCCATCTACAGGTGAGCCATTGCAAGTAGCTGTTCATGTTATGAAGCGTAGAGTTTGCTATTTATAAAGGACACAATTTGCAAGTAAGTATTATTTTGATATAAAGAAGTTTACAAAATAGTACTGGTATTTATTGCATAAATATGCAAGATATTTGAGTAAGCCTAATTACTTCAAAAGACTGAGTGAAGAGTGTAGGCTATTATTCCATGTGCTATGCAAGCAGTTGCCAGAATATTAACATATTGAAGTTTGTTTTTATTGTTTTTAGTATTTGTCTGATAATTTCCAAACATTTTTATAATTATTAAAACTATAGGAATATTATAGCCTTCTCTGTAAAGTTTTACGTGCAGAACTTTTACAAACTTGAACAGATCAGAATACACCTAAGGCTTTACATGAAGTTCTTGCAAATGTAATGTAAATTCAGTTGCTTCTCTGATTTAGTTAAATAGACTTCACATGTTTCTTCGATATATGTGCAGGTAAGGTGGCCAAAACTGGTGCCCGACGTACTAAGGAATGCAGGCAACGAAAAATTAATGATCCAGAAACAGCAGAATTGTATCGTCAAAAATACTGAGAAGGAAAGAAATCAAAACGACAAAAGTTAATTGCAGGGGGAAAAATAGATAGTTTACGAAAATATGAAAAAGACAGGGAAAAGATTCAGTGTGAGCTTGCCCATCATACAGATATCACCTAACACGTTAGGTAAAGTTACAGCTAGGATCAAGAGGTGTCTCCCAAAATCTCCTTCCAAGCATCCAGAAGTTATCAGAAAATCATTAAATCATTTTCACCTGAAAAACTTAGAACATTTATTGAAGTTGCTGGCTTAACTACTATGAATGTAAAGCCAAAACACTTATTACACGAAAGAAAGAAAAAAAAAAAAAAAAAAAAAAAAAAAAAAAAAAGAAGGGATTCTTTGCCAAATTTAACAATAGAAAAAGTTATAAAGTTTTATGAAAGGGATGATATAAGCTGTTAGTGCCCAGGTAGAAAGGAATTCATTTCTATTAAACATGGTAAAGAGTACAGGCAGGAGAGATTTCTGATATACAATATTAAAGAAATCCATGAGGTTTTCTGCAAAGAGTATGGGGATTTAATCGGACTTTCAAAATTTAAAGAATTATGCCCAAAGCATGTTGTACCTATAACACTAAGAGATCAAGATGTTTGTGTGTAATTTTAGTTTACAAAAGACTAAAATGTAACCTTTTGATAGCATTTATTATTACAAAAAGCTATATTTTTGTGTTAAAAGTTATATTTATAGAGCAGGGAAAGAAAGGTCCTTCCGTAAGACTGCACCAGCTCACTTTCTTGGATGCAGCACTTAATCCAAGAGCTCAAAAAATTTATTATGCCCTTACTTATATACTAAATATATGCAGTTAACCAATTAAAAAGTTTGGTAAATGAATCATAAAAGCAAGAGCAGAAAATAACCTTTATATTCAAGGATGAAAAACACTGTGCTTTTTCTTGTCCTTCTGTAACGCTTGGTAAAATAATTAATATTTAAAATGTAGAAAGAGGATACAGATATTTAAATGCATGAAAAAATTGCTGTTGCTTAGAATGTTTGAGACATATATGTTAAGCTGAAGTTTTTCATTTTTAAATAAAGATTTTTGCCCTGATAAAAAAAAAAAAAAAAAAAAAAAAACCACCCCACCATGGCCTGACCCAACTCTTAACTAGTAAATGGATTCACCAGATTGGTGAACATTAGAAGAAACTGATGATACAGTGACTCAAAATGCTCGAGGTCTTGTGAACTGAATAGAGCGTAGTGGAAGAGTTCAACATTCCATCAGCAATGCACAACGTCATAACACTGTTTTGGCCAGTACACCAGGAATAAAGCAGTATGTTCATTTGATGCATAATATCTGTTCTGTATTAATTAGTTATGGAAGTATGTTCAGTTAGAATTAACATGGCATAAACATATTTAACAGCTTAGGTTATAGGTTGCAGCTCCTTCTGGAGTCAAAGGTGCTGTTATTCTGATAGATACAGTGAAAGATTTAAAACGTAGCCCTTCATTTTTATCAGCAGTGGAGTTTTCTTCTTCAGCTAGAATACTTATCGAGCTTTTCGTGTTTGTCTAGCCTGTGCAATCCTCGTCATCCATTGAAATCCGCTTACTGCAGTCAAGGATATACCTTTTCCCCCGTTCCATAAATTTGTCATCACAATCTAATTCAGTACAGTAGTATCTTACTCAAGCTACCCACCTAATCTGTAGTGTCTTAATTTTTTTTCCTGTTGTGGAACTGCTTTCCAGATCTTTTCGGGCATAACTGTAGACTGGGATACCACCATCTGCTTTGACCCACGACGTCATAAAGATGTCGGAAAACCAGTAAACGGGATATCTTAATACTTCTATATTGTAGGTACAAATAATCTGTAGTTGTTGTAGATAACTGAATGTACCATCGATCACAGGTCTTAGCCCAAAAATTCGCGCCTTCAATGCTCTCATACGAAAAAAAAAAAATTATCTCGGTTAACCTACACCGAACCATCAGAGACAAGCTACAGATCACTTTTTAAACACAAAATATTAATCTGTTTTGTTTGTAAACAAACTATCGTCTTTAACTCAACCAACACATAATCACTCGTGCCTTCTACAAACACGCACGCACCTCAAAACTACCAGACTGCGATGACGTCACGTGTCAAAGCTGATGGGCGGTATCCCTGGCTACAGGTGAGCCCTGTGAAAAAGAGATACTGTCTTTGAGATAAAAACTAACTGATTGAAGTTTGTTTGTTTTTTTATACTTTACACCAACAATCTGATCCTCTCCGGGGGACACCACCTTGACGAAGCACTGTCCGTGCGGGTGGAGAGGCTTGATCATCCGTGGGAAGCTGAGGGCTATACTGAAGGTAGAGAACCTACTGCCGGAAAGACCTCAGCTGATGGATGAGACTAAGAGTGTCCCACAACGTCCCATCTTCCTTATCCTCTCCCAGTCCTTTCCCAATTCCCTTCCCAACCCAAGGTGTGATGCGATCCGTGCCGAGGGGTGCGTGGCACATGGGTGGATGTGTCTCGAACGGAGCCTCAGGGATACCGGGCGACCTCCCTGAGTAAGTAGCCTTGCACCGCGCGGGGTTATCGTGGTGTGGACCATATAAATCCCCAAATCTCGTGGGACTAAGATGAACACGGATAAAGAAATTATTTTAAAAGAATCTGAGGGGCAATCTGAGACCTCAGATACTCGGACATCGGGATCAGGACCGATAGAGTGCACTCCTACTTCTGAATCAGGGTCTAGACCTGAGCAAGAAGTGGGAACTGTAAAAGAGAAGTTGGACCAGATTAAGGCCTTGTCTGGGGCTCAGAGGAGGAAACTTCTCAAGGAACAGAAGCAAAAGGAAGGAAAAGAATGGCTTCCTAAGCATAAGTGGAGGGAATTAAAAGGGCTTGCGCCCAAGACCCCCAAAAAGAAACTGCCTCAGGTCGAAGGGGATACACAGACCCCCTCGACGTCAAATACAGGTGTCGAGAGAGTTAGGGAGGATTTTAAGACTCCCTTCTCTCTGCACAGGCATTATCCTACTCAGGTCGAAGGGGATACACAGACCCCCTCGACGTCAAAGACAGGTGGCAAGAGGGGTAGGGAGGAATTTAAGACTCCCTTCTCTCCGTACAGACATTATTCTACTCAGGTCGAAGGGGATACACAGACCCCCTCGATGTCAAAGACAGGTGGCAAGAGGGGTAGGGAGGAATTTAAGACTCCCTTCTCTCCGTACAGACATTATCCTACTCAGGTCGAAGGGGATACACAGACCCCCTCGATGTCAAAGACAGGTGGCAAGAGGGGTAGGGAGGAATTTAAGACTCCCTTCTCTCCGTACAGACATTGTTCTACTCAGGTCGAAGGGGATACACAGACCCCCTCGATGTCAAAGACAGGTGGCAAGAGGGGTAGGGAGGAATTTAAGACTCCCTTCTCTCCGTACAGACATTGTTCTACTCAGGTCGAAGGGGATACACAGACCCCCTCGATGTCAAAGACAGGTGGCAAGAGGGGTAGGGAGGAATTTAAGACTCCCTTCTCTCCGTACAGACATTATCCTACTCAGGTCGAAGGGGATACACAGACCCCCTCAATGTCAAAGACAGGTGGCAAGAGGGGTAGGGAGGAATTTAAGGCTCCCTTCTCTCCGTACAGACATTATCCTACTCAGGTCGAAGGGGATACACAGACCCCCTCGATGTCAAAGACAGGTGGCAAGAGGGGTAGGGAGGAATTTAAGACTCCCTTCTCTCCGTACAGACATTATCCTACTCAGGTCGAAGGGGATACACAGACCCCCTCGATGTCAAAGACAGGTGGCAAGAGGGGTAGGGAGGAATTTAAGACTTCCTTCTCTCCGTACAGGCATTATCCTACTCAGGTCGAAGGGGATACACAGACCCCCTCGACGTCAAAGACAGGTGGCAAGAGGGGTAGGGAGGAATTTAAGACTCCCTTCTCTATGTACAGGCATTATCCTACTCAGGTCGAAGGGGATACACAGACCCCCTCGACGTCAACTGTAGGTGGCAAGAGAGTTAGGGAGGAATTTAAGACTCCCTTCTCTCTGTACAGGCATTATCCTACTCAGGTCGAAGGGGATACACAGACCCCCTCGACGTCAAAGACAGGTGGCAAGAGGGTTAGGGAGGAATCTAAGACTCCCTTCTCTCTGGACAGGCATGATCCTAAGAGGCTGAGGCAGGAAATAGGGAAACAGACCTATAGTACTGCAGTCTCACTCTTTACAATGGCAGTTGTCCAAGAAGAATACCCACTGGTGAGCATCACCTCACAGCAGGAGCAGCTCGTGCAGATGGCCCTCTTTGAAAAGATTGGGGGGGACGCTGGCCCAGGACCCAAATTCAGGAGGGTCTATCTAGATCGTGGTGCCCTCATTTTTGTCTGCGAGGGGGAGCACTCGGCAGAATGGCTTAAGGACAAGGTGCCCATGATATCCCCGTGGAAGGATGCGAAGCTGCTGGTCATGACAGTAGCCGAACTCCTGGAGACGGCAAAGGTATCAATATGGGTACCAAAGATCCTTAAGGATGTCTCTCCAAAGACTCTGTTCGAGAAAATAAGGGTCCAGAACCCAAAAGTCTGGACAGAGGATTGGAGGGTAATTAACCAAAAGGTCGTTCCGGAAGGACGAACCCTGGTGCTGGAGGTCGGAGGGCAGTCCCTGAAGGCAATGCGAGAGCAAGGCCTGAAACTGTTTATAGGGTTCTCGCAGGTCAACGTCAGGGTACTCAAAGACCTTAAAGGCAGTAATGGCAGCAAGATGGGGACTGGAAGTGCTGCAGATAACCTGCAGCACAGTAAAGGGGCCACTGTTGACCTGAGCCATCGCCTGGGGAGACAGCAGGTGGGCGTGGGCCTGAGACAAGAACCCTATTTATACAAAGGGGGTGCATCGGGCCTTGGTGGACCTGGAGGTAAGCTGATTTATGCCAGAAATCTAAAAAACTCCAGAACATGCATTTATATTAGAAATGGAATACCTTTCATACCAATGACTGATTTTTGTTCCAGGGACCTGGTGACCATCAGGATGCAGCAACATGAGGAAGGTATCACAAGGGAAATTGTTTTGGCCTCAGCATACCTTCCTCACGAAGACAGCTCTCCTACTTCTTTGGAATGCCCACAATCTATCATGGGGCAGCAAGGACACCAACAGTAGAGGTGAGTACCTTCTTGAATTTCTCCTATCTAACAACATTGAGATCCTGAATAGGGGTGATGAACCTACATTCAAGAATAGTAGAAGGGAAGAAGTAATTGACATAACCTTTGGTTCCATGATGATGGGCAGTTACGTCAAACGCCGCGGTGGAGTAGCCGAGCGGTCTAAAGCACCTTGCTGCGGAGCACGCGGTTGCTCGCCGTGGAGGTTAGACTCCTCACTGGGGCATGGCTGTGTGTGTTTGTCCGTAGGTTAGTTTACCTAGGATTAAGTAGTTTGTAAGCTACGGACTGATGACCACGCAGTTTGGTCCGGTAGATTTACAGACATTTTTTTTTTAGTTACGTCAACAGTGGCATGTGGTCCTGGAGCCATCCTCATCAAATCATATGTATATTAAATTCAACGTTGAAATGGGAACCAGACAGACCATGGCCTACAGGAATCCGAGGAAAATGGACTGGGAGACATATAGGAGAGACCTTGAGTTTAGCCTATCGGAAATTAAAACTTCGATAAGGAATCCAGCAGAATTTGGGGAAGTAGCAGAGGCCTTAACCTCTGCTATAGTGACCTCATACCAGGACAACTGCTCAATCACCAAGAAGTGCACAAATAGGAGTGTGCTTTGGTGGAATAACGACCTGGAAATGCAAAGGAAACAGGTATGAAAACTGTTTAACCTTGCGAGGCGCAAAGGACAATGGGCAAAGTATCGTGAGGCCCTTGTCAATTGCAACCTTGCCATCAGACGGGCAAAGGAGGCATCCTGGAAGGTATTCTGTGAGGAAGTGGAGGACACGGCTGCTCAAGCGAGACTTCATAAAATCCTCACTTGGGTACCAACTAATCCAGGAGGAAAATTGAGGAAGGTGGATGGGGAGTATACAAGGACAGCACATGAAACGCTATAACTGCTCCTCAAGACTCACTTTCCTCTATATACTCTGGTGGATAACTCGGACCAGAATGCGATTCCTGAGAGACAACAGTTCTCAGGTATTCGCAAAGAGGACTGGGATTTGGCCAAGGAGTGTGTCGATTTCAGTAAGGTCCGATGGGTGGTGGGAACATTTCAACTGTTCAAGTCACCTGGCCCCTATGGAATCTTTCCAGCTCTCCTGCAACAAGCGGGAGAAAATCTTATTAGATTCCTATGCAGGTTGTTCAGGGTTAGCCTAACAGCAGGAATCATTCCCAATGCCTGGAGGGCAGTGAAGGTTGTCTTCATTCCAAAACCAGGGAGAATTGATCATGCCAAGGATATGAGACCATTCAGCCTGTCCTTCATTCTTAAGACATTGGAAAAGCTGGTTAATGTGCATGTTGGAGAAAGGAGGTTAAGTAGGGCTCCTCTACATTCAAACCAACATGCATATTAGCCAGGTAAATCATGTGAGACAGCTCTCCACCAACTCGTTGGGAATGTGGAGAAAGCACTACACTTTCAGGAAATAGCCCTCTGTATCTTCCTGGACATCGAGGGGGCTTTTAGCAACACGACCTTCGATTCCATGGTTAGGGCAGCAGAGGTGCATGACCTAGAGACCACTATATGTACGTGGACTAGGGCCATACTCAGTGTAAGAAAGATAGAGGCTACCTGGTAATGGTAATCTACACCACTAGGGCTTGCCTGCAAGTAGTAGTTCTTTCCTCTTTATTGTAGAATCTAGTGGTATGATCTCGTTGGAGAATTAAACTCTGGGCAGTACTTTTGCCAAGGATACGCAGATGATCTTGTCATAGTAATACTTGGCAAATTTGCTGACACAGTCAAGAATATGGCACAAGGTGCATTGGACATTGAGCAAGACTGGCGCAGAAAACAAGATCTGGGGGGTTAGTCCTAAGAAGACTGTTGTACTATTCACAAGGAAACATATCCAACACTCAAGTTGGAATCTAAAGCTTTTCAATGTAGCACTACCTGTGAAGGGGGCAGTGAAATATCTAGGGGTTACCTTAGATGAGAAACTGACATGGACCCCTCACATTATATTTGCTCCGAGGCGAAAGGTACTCTGGTAAGTACCAGGAGAGCTTGTGGCAAAAATTGGGACCTGAGCCCCAAGGGTATGCACTGGATATACACCACGGTGATTAGACCCAGGATCACCTATGGGGCGGTCATGTGGTGGAAGAAGGTAGAACAGCAGGTTGCTGCTAAGGAGCTTGGTAAGGTGTAGAGATTAGTCTGCTTAGCCATAACAGGTGGAATTAGCAGCACACAAACTGCTGGGGTGGAAACCATGTTGGATATGCCCCCATTACACCTTTAGGTCAAGATGGAGGCAGTGGGTGGTGCATACAGACTCAAAACTTGAACTCTTTGGGATATCCAGAATCACACACTAAAATAGTGAGTGAGGTAAATATAGGAAAGGTTGGGGAAATGCCAACCGACTATATTATAACCCCATACTGCTTCAACAAGCCTTTCAGAATAACAATTGGAAGTAGGGAGCAGTGGGAGAAAATAGTTCGACACCATACGGGGGATATTGTCTGGTTCACTGACGGGTCAAAATCAGACAGAGGCCGGGGTATACGGGGTGCAGCCAAGACTGGAGGGTGTCATATCTCTAGGGAAACTGGCCTCACTATTCCAGGCCGAAATCACTGCCATCAGGGCGTGTGTGAAGGAGAATTTGCGTAGGTGCTACAAAGTCCTTAGCATCTATATCTATTCAGACAGCCAGGCAGCCCTGAAATCACTGGCAGCTCCTGCAACAAGATCTAAAATTGTTGCAGAATGTCACAGGTTCTGGTGGAGCTAGGGGAAAGCAATAGAGTAAACCTATTGTGGGTCCCTGGCCACTCGGGGATCAGTGGCAACGAACATGCCGACAGATTAGCCAGGATGGGGGCAGAGACTCCATTTATTGGACCGGAACCTGTCCTGACAATCACAAAGGCAATGATCAAATTGGAGCTACGTAACTGGCTCAGAAGACAGCACATAGAATATTGGACCAAAGTCTACCAACAAAAACATGGCAAGGTAATGATGCCAAAGCCATGTTTTAAAAGAAGCTCTACAATCCTGGGCCTGAACAGGAGAGAGATTAGATTCATGGTTGGATTGCTGACAGGCCGTGGGAATTTCAAAAAACACCTACATACAATGGGAATAACAGAAGAGGACCCTAAATGTAGGATCCGTGATGACGGTGATGAAACTGCATCATATCTAATCTTCGAATGCATTGCATTGGAGAGTAAAAGGCACAGAACATTTGGGACAACCAGACCCCAAGAATTTGTGTCTAATAAAGAACTGGTAAAGGGACTCCTTGCACTGTTCAAGGGCGTTGGTTGGCTTTACTAGATATACAGAGAGCGATACCGCACAATAAACTTAGTTTCGGTGCGGGCAGTGGCGGGTTGTACCAAGACTGTTTTGGCTTCCCTGAGAAAATCAATCAACCAACAATCTGATTATTTCATAATGCAGTAACATGTTTCAGCCAGCCAGTGGTCACCTTCAGGATAAAAATTCCCTTGCTGTAAGCAGTTTTTGTTTCATTGAAAACAGTATTTGGTATAACACTTGCAAAAAATATATATATCAAACGCACCAATATGATGGAGCGATGCATCTAGCACCAAATTCAAATATATGGGTAATATTTACAATGTTCAAAAGAGCAGTTCTCGATATACAAATGGTTCGCGTTAGGTGGATTATTAATTTACTGGATGGACAAGGGTACATTGAGAACCTGTCAACCATAGAGCAGGAACAGCATTAATTACTTATTTCAGGGTCAACACACAAATCATCCTATTTGAAAACCTATTCACCCAGAATTAGGGGAATAATCTGTATTAATGATGAAATGAATTATCAATGCTCTTCCTGTTGTATGATTGACAGGTTTTCAAGTACCCTTGTCCGTCCAGTAAATTTTCCTCATAAGTATTACAGTTATATCGTACTATCACTATACTCGATTGTTTCATATATATTTTGCAACTGTTCTACCAAATTATCCATTATTTCATGGAGGGGAAAAGGGAAGAGAGATAACATGAATTTATCACAAATTGATTTTCACATTGGGAATGCTACACATGGAAACTGGTGGTAATACCATAATTGCAAGAATGTTGTAGTAAATTTAGGATAGATAATTCATAAGATAAATATTAAGGGCTACTGGTAATATAATTAAGACAGTGAGTGTGGTCTTAAGATTAGGAGGAAGGAAAGGTGGGGAATTACAGAATCCAAGTGGCTTGACAGTGTACTGTAATTTGGGGTCAATAAAAACTTCACAAAAAGTTATCTTTTAATGTGTTGAAAGACAAGTAGCAATATTTTTGAATTAGTTGTTTCTCAAAGTTGTCAATGGACATAAGTATCCGAAACATACTGATTTGCCAGGTTGTCAACATTGGCAGTGAGTGATTTGTTTACAAGTCGAAGAGTGCCCATTGCTTTGCTGAATTTGCTTACTTTTAACTTTCCTTGTAAGTATGAAACTAAAATGAGTTGACTTAACTGCAGTCCTGATAATAAAAATTTGCACTTCTATTTATTAGAACAAAAGTTCAGTTGTAAAGTGTACTTTAAGATTAGTATTTTGGCTAATTTAAAATGTTGTGTTGTAGTTTTCCTATTTGTGAGATGAATGGAAACTGTAATCATTTTTCTTTCTATTCATCCCACAGTTCTTTATAAAATGATATTTCTTTCGATTAATGACTTAGTGAGATGCTAAATTTGTATTATACATATTAAGATACAATAAATTAATTGTCTATATTTGGTACAGGTCTCATTGTACCATGAGTATATAAAGCAGGCAGTGGACGCCAGTAGAAAAATGACCCAGAAAAGATGAGGGCTTTGACTGATTCAGAAAGTGGTATTAGTCTCAGAAAAACAGCTGAAACACATGAAATACATTAGTGTCCTCTATAGGCACCGGAAGAAAGATGGGGCTATTAAAGCAAAAGGTGGACAAACTTCTCTTTCAGCTGATGAAGAAAGTATGGAAATATGTGACGATTGGTGCTACCTTGTAGACTCTTACACTAAGACTTGCTAGATCGCTGGTGTAAAAGTGTCAAAAAATTCAAAGACACCTTGCCAGGTAGAGACTTTTTAAGTTGCCATAAGAGTATGTCATCTTCAAGAATGTGCCAAAACGTAAAGCAAGCAAGAGCAGCAGTATCACCTGATATACTCAAGTTATTTTGATGAACTGGAAAAAGAAGCAGCTAGAGTCTCACAATGTACTATAATAAAAAAAATAATAATAATAATAATTACGATGAAACAAACCTCGGTGATGAACCTGGTAGGTGAACTGTCATAATTAGGATAGGATGCCAGTACCGAGAGAGAATTATGAACTCTTCCAAGTCTTCAACATCAGTTGTATATTGTCAATTGCAGGAAATGGTACAATATTACCTCCTTATGTAGTGTGCAAGGCACAACACCTGTATTAAAGGTGGAATGAAGTAGGTCCTCATAATTCCAGATACAACCACACAAAATCAGGGTGGTTTGATTCTCATTGCTTTGAAGATTGGGTGGAGCAGTTAGCTATACCTTACCTGAGGAGACTAGATGGTGTAAAGTTTCTTACTGGGGACAATCTTTCATCACATTTGTCAATAGAATAAATAAAACAGTGTGTGGAAATTGATAAAAGATTCACATTTCTTCCGAGCAGCTCTACGCATATCATTCGGCCTTCGGCTGTGGTATTTTTTCGTTCAACAAAGAGGAAGTGGCAAGAAGTTTTAGAAGACTGGAGAAAATGGTTGAATTGAAACTACTGTACCTAAAGATAAGTTTCCAGGTCTTCTGAACAAGCTTTATCATTCTCCAAAGGCAGACAATGTCTTGGCAGGTTTTAAGAAATGTAGCATATCACCTCTTTTTGTCAAGAATAAGTTCCGAGGATTTTCCGATCACATCACAGTGCTTATTTGAATCGGTCTGGCGACAGTGAAGAGTTGGCCGAGGCCATAGACACCAGCCTGATAGAACTTTTGAAAACTGTTGAAGACAAGATGTGTCAAAGAAGAGGAAGGAAAAGACCAAGCCAAATACCCCTCCAGGAAAGTGTGTGTCAGTGATGACCTTGACATGCCAGAAGTGGCTAAAGTTAATGGCACTCTCACTGTGGACTCATATTTACCGAACACCTCTTATGAACTTGTTAGAAAACAAAAGAACACAAAATCAAAATAGTTGTGTAGTGCAAGTTCATCTTCTGGAACGCTTGGATCAGTTTTCCTTGCAGGGTAGTGATAAAGAACTGATGTTATCCACTTCAGAGGAGGAACATGAATGCAGTGGGAATCAAAGCTCACCTGACACATCAGTAAGTCCTGTAATGAAAGTATGTGGGAAAACTAAAAAATCATTTAGACTTTATGCATGTAAAATTTGTAGTATAGTACAAGATGGTTATGTTGGTGTATTTCTTTAAAAAAACAGAAAAGTTTGTATTGGAGTCATTTTTCAGTCAAGACATTGTATGAAAACTATTGACAACTTTCCTGGGTACTCCCTCTAGATTCAATGATGTAATAATTTTTAAAGATGATGTAAGAGATTTGATGTATAACCATTATGTGCTATAAAGATGTCCGTATTGGTGCTATCATGTAATTAATATTGATATGACAATGACTTATTTGTTTAATAGAAAACAAACTGTTTATTGTAAAATATTTTAGTTTTTGCAGTAAATAAAACTTTTCTTAAATATAAACTATGTTTAGATTAGATTAGTACTTGTTCCATAGATCATCAATACGACACTTCGTAATGATGTGGAACATGTCAGGTTAATGAAAGGTGTCTTTACAAATTATTACTTTGTACTAAATATTACATGATACATTTTTTTCCAGATTTACTAATTTATATCTAAAAATTCATCTATAGTGTAGAAGGAGTTGCCATTCAGAAATTCTTTTAGCATGTTTGAACATGTCTCTATTTACCCAGTACAGCAATTTATTATTATTATTATTATTATTAACACCACTGTTTCTATTCACACCACTTGGTGCGTGAATAGAAACACCAACGTTTAAATTGTTTTTCTTGTTTAAAATAATGAGCTAGATCCTAAAGTAAGTGTAGTGCAAGACCCATTATCCACTATATTTCGATGTTCATTTTCTTGTCAAACACCTTGATTTGCTCTATTGAAGTTGATGACTGTTTCTGCTTTATTCGCCCCATTTTCTGGTAATTACGAAAGTGGTTACATTTTACTTACTGTCCCAGTGGCCTCGCTTGATAATGTTGGCATTAGCCTGTCGCTTGACAGCATAATTGTTTTATGAGTGCAATTTCTTTTACCTAGTGGAGAAGGGTACGTAACAAAAATCTGACAACCATGGAGAATGACAATGTTTTGTACAGACCATAAAGTAAATAACAAACTGTTCATTCAGTTCATAGTTCAGCTTTCTAAGAATATTAACGCATTGGCAAAGATTTTCTGTAGTGTTAATGTTGCCAACATAATTGCAAGAGCCCTCCGGGACATTAAGTAAACTTATACCAAGGTAGCAAAGCAATTAAAAGAATATACAAACCATTGCCCAATTCTTCTTTCCCCACCGTTAAATTGCACTACTTCATTATTCACTTCTGCCCCCCCCCCCTCCAATGTTATCCCATTTCATCTTACAATGTGTGGGTTGAGATACATTTGTGGTAAATGTGTTTTAGTGCCATTTTTTTGGCATGGGCATAAGTAATAGTGTATTTTGTTTCTTTGCTTATCACTTAAGATTGTCTTTTTTCCACTTCAATATTGATAAAATAATTAACATTGATCTTCTTTCCCTTCTGCTTGACACCTTCCCTGGTATCAGTTTGCTGTTATTGGTCCAAGCACAATTTCTGCTGTCTGAGTTAAGTTAGGCTATTTAATTTCTCATATAGTTGATGGTAATCATCTTCATCCTTCTGTGGTGAAATTAGTTGACTAAGTAGATACTTTTTTTTCCAGGCGCACACACGGACAACAGTGATACTCGACATATTGGAAAACTAGGGGGCAGTAACTTTGTAGGCCTACGGTTGCTAAAATATGCTGTGAAGAGACATTCAACAGTAAGTTGCAGTTTAAAAAAAAAAATCATCATTCTAAATGGCATATGTATGTGTAGTTTGAACACACAAATTGTGTATACAATTTTTTTCCTGTATAAATTTGACAGTATTTTTTCTGAATACAGGAGGCCAAAGGAAGTAATACAGAACTGTACTGTGTGCTGGGTCTTCAGCCAGACAGCAAGTTAATTAGTAAATAGGCCAAGTAAATGTCAAGTAAGTTAAACATTTACTATTTAATTGTCCCGGGACAGAGTAGAAGTTAAATAACTTAAGACAAAAAGTGGTAGAAAAGCAATAAATGAGTTAAATGGAAGCTGACAAGCAACAAAGAGAATTTTATATTTTGATTGGCAATTATGGCGGACAAAATTATAAAGCAGGAGATTCATCAAATGTAGTGATGTTTCAGTGTGTCTCATATTTTCTGTATTTTTATGCAATATAGCCCCCCCCCCCCCCCACACACACACACACACGGCAGTGAAGTGATTATTTCAGGTGCCTTATTTTTTAATTGGGGATACAAAAGAAGACCTATCATGTAGTACTTGAAATGATTATGAAGCATGTATGAGCCCATCAAACTACTCACTACTTTACTGCTGAATATTGTATAAAATTTAATTACATTACTACAAAAATAAACATGTCAGTGAATTAACTGATGATAATCATACTGGTTGTGATCATGTTGCTTTGACACAACCAATACATATTATGCATTTGTTACATGTCAAGAAGGTTTTAATGTTCATACATATGACATACATGTGGAGTATAATTGAGACATTGGTATTCCACTACAAAATATTGTCAAAGAATGTGATGGCCTTTCTCACTGTAGTTACCAGTCAGAAACACATTTTTTAATGGACTGTTACAACTGTACCTTATAAAGTGAACCCTTACATCGGTGTATTCATTATTGAAAATTCATGAAGTGCTCAATAAATGAAATACTGAAATATATAATGCAGCAGTAGATAACCCCATGGAAAATTCCATATTTTATTCTAGGGAATGGCTTATGTAGTTTCTTGTGTATAACCAAATGGAGCCATTATATATATCTCCCCCTTCATATTTAATATGTCTCTTAATAAGGTACTTAACTCTCATAAAAGTATTTCTTAAATTCTTTTTTTATGGGTGAATAATTTTCTATACGCATTCCACCCATGAAAACATTACCAATTTGCAATAAATTTACAGTTTCATGGATCTGTGAGTGTGGAAGAAAGAGGACCATGACTAATGAGCTCTTATCAAAGAACTTTTGTATTTCATATTTTTCAGTGTTCGCATTATTGTAACACCTGCAACATTTCCCTTAGCTTGTAGTTAAGATTTTTAGTTCTATGTAATAAATTAACATTTTTGAAATATTGATCATGAGTGGTCAAAAAGAAAGACATGTATATTGTAGGACTTAAAATGTGAGAAGAAAAGGACAACTGACATGGACCTGCTCTTCTTTTATATATTTTTTTTTTAAAATATAAAATGAATGTGAGCTACAAACTGTCATGGGAACTCACAGCTTTTAATTTTCTGCTATTTCTACACTTCATTTTTGTTAGTAACAATTTGTTAAATACTAAAGAATTACTAGGAAAATTTACATGTAGTTGAATTCAATTGTGCCAGGAAATTTGTCCATATAAAATGCAAAAGACAATGTAGTTTTTTGGGAGCACTTTACTTTCGTCAAGTTTCAATTATAAAGTATCATCCAGGGCAGACAAAAATAAAGAATGTGTGCTACAGCGTAAGAAATGACTGTCCTTAGTGCAATCAAATGTTTAGTAAACAATATATGAATACCTCCACTAAGAAATGTGGTTCCTTTTCAGATACAGTCCTCTTATTGTGCAGGCCTAACACATGTTAAGGCTAAATGACAGATGTTTGTTTTCTGTTTCAGCTAGTGGTTGGGATGATTCCCAGGAAACTAGGTTAACTAAGTAAATTCATACATTTTAATCCAAGATTTCATTATATTAATTTCCTTGCTAATCCCATGCAGAACATCATTTACTTTAAGTCTGGTGGGGAAAAAATTAAAATATTCGCTAGGGCATAAAATTTTATGGCAAGCTGTGAAACCACACATTTCTCTGCAGCCATAATTCTCAACCAGCCATCATCTGTAGTACTTTATTTTTTCCAAAAGAATGACTCGAGGTGTTTCACTTTCAGAATTCAGAATTTTCTAAAATATCACTATCAACTTCAGTTTTATAATCTTTTAATTAATGTTTTACAATGTTCTATGTTAATAAAATCGCTTGTATTTTTAGGTAAATCATAAATCTCAGCCAGTTTATTTACATAATTCTCCCACAAAATGTCACTTTCATTGAATGTTTACAAATTTCGCACCAGTTTATTTTTAACCTTTATAGCCTAAAATATCACTAACTTCGACAGAAAATTTAACAAAACGAATAAACAAACCACCCTGTGTATTTTAGTATTTAGTAGCTACACTAGCTGGCATATTAATATTATAAATTCAGTTTTTCTAAAGGTTGATTATTTCGAGGTTGGCAGTTCCAGGAAATGCAAGAATCGTAAATTTTGATGCTTCATGGTTCTAGGGCAAATTTTTTTATATTTAAAATACTGAAAACCGAAAAATATTGTTTATTTCAAACAAGGAGGTTAAATCCAGATCCATACAAACCTAGACCTATCGAAATATTTTATTTATATTTTAAAACAGAAAGGTTCAAATATTGAATATCTCTGAAGTTGCCTAGGCAGACCAGATGGGGCAGCCACTTTTTGTTTGAAAAGCTTGCAGTCTAACAAAGTGGTCCTCCAATGAAACAGCTGCTCTAGCCTTTAAAGAGAAACTACCCGATTTCGGGTTAGAATAAAAAAAATTATAAATCTACTTAAAGCAATTGTTGATCTTACTACATCCACTGACCCACAAATACATAGAGGTCAGGAAGTTAAATAAACTAGAGGAAAGTATTTCATTGTTAAGGTACAAATGAAAAGAGATATGAGGCATGACAGCTTAAACACTAGGTGGGGGGGGGGGGGGGGCGCGACGACAGTGTCAAGTGGGAAGTGAAAGATAGTGTACACAAAAAGCCAACACCCACTGCAAACAACAAGCACTCGCACACATCCAAAGATAACCAACACCAGACATGATCATTAGTGATATATTAACAATGGTTGAGCAAGTAGCGTTAATCTGTCCCTATGTTCCACTAACAAAGTAAAATTCCGGACAGAATTTAACCTCTTTATAATGCCACTTGCTAGTTCCATCCTAACAGCTACTTTAATCACACTATTCTAGTAATAGGCAGTGCAGATGAAAATGTTATATTCGGGTAGGTAACTAGTGAAAAGGCAATATGCTCCAGTAGTTTATTTGCAGAGATGTAGTACATATGACAATTAGGGTTTGAACACAAATTCTCCATTTTCTTGAAGCTCTGGATGCCGATTCTAAATATCTGTTGTGGAGGATGCACTCGTACACTAGTGTATCGACATTAACTCTGAGGCTCTGTTAATCTGAGTACGACATTTTACAGACCACTATTTGTGGCAGAATTTAATATTTTAGTTTTGAATGTACAAAGTGTGGTGGATTTTACACTGAACACCAGTCTGCCTACCTTCTAATAAAAATAATTTTTGGCAAAGACCCTGCTCAAATTAGCCTATAATTTGTGGGTTTAGTTCATATTTACTTGGGGGAAAAAGGATTTCACTGAAAATCCGTGAGTAAGGAAAAGTGTGTGTATATTATTTACAGGCACTGTGTTGCTTCAGAAGTGCCTCCACACCAACCTCTGCACAATTAATACTTGACATGAAGCAATGATTCATTTACTGGCACCATAATTTCAGACTCTTCATCCATCACACTCTGCTGAAACGTCAACTGTCATGTTACATCTTTTGTTTCTATGTTTTTCAGGCATCAATAACTGATTAAAATAGTGTATTTCAGCTCTGCTTATAATGGAAACTTTTAGCCTCATACAAATATTTTTCTCTCTGATAGAGAGACAAAAGTAGTTCTCAGATTCTTAGAAGCTCCTTTGATACATAATGTAGCAAACATGATTTTAGTATTGTCTAAAGGTATAACTTTCTATTTTCTCAGCTGACATTCTCGTGTTGCACTTGTTTATCCAATGTCTACGTTGTGTTCTTTACAGCACTTCGTAATACAGTGACCAGTAAACTTAAGCTTTACTTCAATGTCTATTTTCTCTGTGGCTCGATTTCATTCTCGGGCATTCATCAGTAGGCACAGATCTCGAAACAGAAATGAATTTTAAGTATGACTACAGACTAATTACCAAAAAGAAGCTTATGTTTGAAGCCATGAGCACAGAAAAATTGCACCTGTGTATATCATAAACACTTCCTATCACTGTCTAGTTCCCTGGCCTTTTAGTTGTTAGACAATGAGACAACTGCTTAAATTTCAGTAATAGATACTGCCATGTGTTATGAAAAGTCAGTCATATCCCATAATGGTAGCTTGTCAGGCTAGCACAGTGTCACGTTTAAAAGAATGTTGTCATTTACATATTCTCCAAAATTAGTAAAAATCTGGTGCAATCTTAACTATTTTCTAATCAACCTAGGGTGTAACTATAACTGCATGGGTGCCATTTCTTGCTTAAACAACAATGGCACACTACTTGAAACAAAACTGTCTAGAGCAGCACTGTGGTGTTAATTTCAATCTTCATGATATAATACCTTTAATTCATATTGTGCTGTATTGAGCAATGCTATTATGTTACTAGTTATGCAAATAGATCGTGTGAAGGGGAGGGGGGTTAAGGGACATTGAAGGCAGTAGGCTGGAAACTTCTGTGAAGCAGTTAAAATATCGGCATCACTTTGGCTGTTTGTTCCTTTGCCGACAAGGACGTGCTATACGAGCTTAGATGGAACAATGACATCAACAACTTTCTTTCTAAAAGTAGTATTTTGTCATTTACCTAAATTAGAGAAAGGGGGGGGGGTAGTAGCATATCTTGTACATCTCTGGAAACCAACATGTGAGTTAACATAAATTACACTCAATGAATATTTTGATTCATCAGCATTTAAAAATTTTTGGCCAGTAATTACTGCTCTAAAGCTTCCTTGAATATAAAAAGAAGTAAAGTAAATAATTTCAGATTTTCAAAAATGATAGTGTAATATTTTCATTTAATCAGATTTGAGATACCATATATACTCGAGTAATCCACGCATATTTTTTTCTGAATTTATGAACAAAAAACTGGGGTGTGCGGATTACTCAAATTTCGGTTGGTAGTACTCCATCTGCAACAACAAAACACAATAGGCGGGTATTACTCTGCTTTAAAAAAACAGATAATATTTTTGATAAATTCTTTTACAAAGAAATATTATCAAATATTCGTAATATTTCTTCATCATGGTGTTAAAATGGGGTATTATTGTCGTCATATTTCAAGATTGCGGATAATAATAACTTTTTATTGTGCGCTGCCTTAGCCGGTCACAAGCGTGGCGGAGTAGCGTATCTTTCCGGCAGTTTCTTTGCGAGCACCGTGGCGCATACGAACAGTTGCATTGTTGATCTAAGAATGACTAGTTTCTGGTACCATATTTCTGAGTAATAAAGTAAGTTATCTTCCTAAGGTAGGTATTATTCGGTTCAGTACTACCATATTACCCACACTGGTATTGGCACGTGACAAAGATTATATGTGGAGAAGACAGGATTAGAGTGATTTCTTGCTACTGGGTTTAAACATTAATTACGGCCCGGCGTTGCAGCTATGTTCACACACACGTCGATAAGCAACAGCAATGCTAGTGTTCAGAGCGGATACATTTTGCATTGCATTGGAGAGAAGACAAGCAACTTTTATAATCAAATATATAGGGATGGGTCGAACCCCAATTTTACTGAATCGAATCCGAATACGGAATCTTAAATAAAACACGTGCCGAATACCAAACCCGAATCGAATCTTCCGAATCTCGAGCACAAATAATCTGTCATCTCAAGTACATGTATTTAAAAAGAATTACTCTTCTATCACAGCCAGTGATGAAAATAAAGCCTTCTGGGGTGAATCCCAAATGACAATATTAACAGTAAAATATAAGAAATTAAAATTTCATTTAGATTTTTATTTTAAATCTTAACAATTTTAATACCCCTTACCCTTAAAAGAAATTTGTATGAAACATTTCGTTGTTGTTAAGATGGTCTAAAAGATAATAAGAAACTTTCTTCACTCTATTACAAAATGTTTCATTTTGATGAAATAAAAAATAATGAAAGGAAAGGATTACGTATTGTTTTTCTTTTTTCAAAGGGGAAGACTCAAAAATAAAACCTGAAAAGATGAGTAGATATTTTGGAAGTTAAAAAATATTCTTAAAAATTAGGATCTGTAAATGTTAAATAATTTTATAGTGACATATCAGGCATTCCATGAGTAACGGACAGAACATTAACACACATAGAAAACCGTGTTTATTCGACGAGTGTGTACTTGTGAAAAGATTGCACATTCCAGAGGGTTAAGCAAGGGTATTTCGCAGATTTATTTATTCTTTCAAACATTTAAGATCGCGTAACTTGTCTGCACAGAATTTTTATTTGTACAAGATTTAAAAATCGCTACTAGAAGTCACTTGCCGTGCTTCATTTCTATTCCCGTTCAGCATAAGAATAATACAAATGTAAACATTAATGTGATACGTATATTCTTCCGCGTTTGCCGTTGTCTTTCTGGTTTGTTAGGCGGACGGAATATAAATGTGGTAACAGCTAACACGGAATATTACATGGCGTAGTGTTTACATTTGTATTACTCTTATGGGGAAAAGTGTCGAATTTACGAATCAAGATTCATAGGAACAATCCCTTTCCCCTATTAGAAAAACACGTAAGTTGTAGCACGAAGGCAGTGGTTGTAGCGTCAGGCCTATTGACCCAATACAGGCTTGCCAGTCGGCTTTACGTAGTAGCTTTTAGATAAGACTTCAAATGTACGGCTATTGTATGAAACTAAATGTGGAAATATAAAACAATTTTATTGGTCTTATTATAAACATTTTGTAAAATTTTTATTATAACAATTAGATACCGGTACAGTAATTCTGTATCACTATCATTTGATTCCTTGTTACACAGTTCCTTTGTACTACAGAGCATTAGCCCTCATACAATCTAGTGCATTCCATCTCGAAAATTTTTAAATGCCTCTTACGCAGTCTGATTTGGAACCCACTTCCAGGTATCATAATTCCATTGGCACACTTGCGCATTTTTGTTGGTGTCAGTTGTCTGTCACTTTTCGAAAAGCAGTAGTTGTACATGTGTTTAAGCTTGACCTTAAAAGATTTATTGAAACAGACGTCAAGTGGTTGCTGAATTGACATCATCCCACCTGTCTGGTGCACGATTAGAACTTTTTTTTTTTCACATAACGCGTAACTTTCTTCTTGAAATCGTGGTGCTTCATTACAGTTCACATACCCCAGCACTTCACAAAATTTGACTAAACAATATGTGAAATCAGAACGAGGCAATTCGTGCAATAATGCTAGAGCCTTATGTATTGTTGGTATTTACGTGAAGAAATTTATTTTTGGTGCTACTTATATCTGAAAGGCTTTTTTTTTTTTTACGGGCGGGAAAGTTTTAGCCAGTATTTATATTTGAGCCTAAGCAAGCCTGTGTAGCACTGCTCATATTAGACGGGAAAAGGTACTTGTGGCGGCTCCTAACGCCATTTATCAGAACTATTCAAAGTGAGGTCGTTTCGTTTTATGACATCGCGTCTTTTCGCGGATCTATGGAACATAAAGTAAATAACGCAAACGAAAGCACACTGTTATGCAAAGTAAACTAAAACATTCGTAACTGAAGGTTTCCATATAACACTTTGGATTCGGTAGTATTCGGCCATTATGCGCCGAATCTCGAATCCGAAGCCAGTGTGCTAGATTCGGCGAATAATGGATTCAGTCGAACCACTCGGACACAACCCTACAAATATACAGCGAGGCACTACATTTGATGATATTTCTTTGACGAAAAATACATGAAAGTCTATGTCGAAGCAATCTATTACAGTATCAAATAGCTTTGATGTAAATACATGCCGTATCGACTTTTATAAAGATATATAACTGTGTAATACCAGTCTCAGCTCCATTTATTTAACAGTTCTGATTCTATATGTGTTAATGTCAGTGTGTGTTACTGTGAGTACATTTTCACAGTAATACATACAAATGAAATATTTTGCAGTTTGTATGACTACATTTAGTAGGTAAAATACGAGAATTTTATGGGGTTGGTGCGAGATTCACACAGTCTGAATGACAACCCTGCGCGGCCCTCGCTCTCTCAATCAGTGTGGTGTCAGTTGTTTTGATATTGACATGTTGTTTTGAAATTTAATAGATGTGACATACCAATGGCTGATCTTGCGTGCTTGTACAAAACAGATGGGTGGTATCCTCATCTGCACAAATCGTTGTGTGTGTGTGGGTTTTTTTTTTTCCGTCAATATTGGGGGGGGGGGGGCGATTACTTGAGTATATACGGTATTACTTTTTCTTTCTTAAAGGTGATGGCTGAGTGAATAACACAGAAAATGGAAAATTTTGAGAAATAAATATGAGAAGCATCCACATGTCATAAGGATGGAAACAGTGGAATCTAGCAGACAGTTGAAGTGTACCTACATTTCATTTGAAAATGTTGCTTCGCCCATTTTGAATGTTCAAGCAACATATGGGAATGCAGTCAAGTACTTCCATCAACAGTTGACAGTGGTCATGCCGAGTAGGTTTTCATGCTTGATATCAGTTTCACATAAAACTTTTGACTGGCCATGGTTGATTGTAAAACTCCCCCCTAACATTTCATCTCTGACTGTGAGAGACATTTTTTGAGACAAAGTGAACTAAAACTAGTACTTGGGAAGTGCCTGAAATGAAGACAGTGTAGAGGGCAATTCAGTCTGTCACATTATCATAGGTACAGGGCATTCTATATCTGCTAATATAAACATTATCACTTGAAAGTAATTGATGCTCACTATTTCATTGTAATGTTGCATCCATATTTTATCTAATTTAATACCTTTCTCTTTTCCGTTAAAACTGTTCTGGTGTCTTACAAATCGCAGTAGCTTCATATTTGTATAATAATGTGATGTTATCAGTATGACACTAGTTAGACTTCATTTTACCTCATGATAAACGTCTTGGTAAACATATTGTTATATGGTTGATTTTTCCATGTTTAAGTTGGCAATACCTCTTATGCTTAACCAGATGGTTGTCAGCACTTATTTTTGTGGCAACAATTTAAAGTGGTATAGAACTGAAAGGAGTTTTATGTATACTCATCGTTGTCAAAGGATGTTGTGTATTTTTTTGATGATTTTGTATATTGTTTTGTCATCTCGGTGGGTCTGAAAATTGTATCAATTCTGTTCTTGCTCAATACTTTATCAGTGCTGTCTAAGATCTTACTAATAAATGGAAGAAAAGTCATGCATACTGATCAAAATCAACCAAGAAAATAAAATGATGCCAAGACAAAATATAAATAAAATGTTAAAATGTGTTAAGAGAGACAACCAAAAATCGAGCACAATCGTACAAAAAACATTGGCTGAGTTTCAGAGGAATGGGCAGCACCGTGGCTGAGGGAAAACTGACGCTAGAATATATAACGCAATGGGCAAGGTGTGACACTGGTGTGAAATGAGTTTCACGGACACACATTATAAGGAAATTACTAAGTACTGGGAACTCGTAGGATAAAAATACAATGTGTAATTAAAAATCGCATTATGTGTTTTACAGCCCACTTCAGATTTGGTTGTAGTTTTATGGTTTTTTGCAAACATTTTGGACAAAAATAATAAAGATGTAAATTATAAAAATTTGTGGATGATACTATCACGACTACTATTGTGATGATATCTATGCACTCAACACGTAATATTATTTCTCACTGTATTTTAACAAACGGCTAAAATTATTTGATATTTGACTTTAGCTATCTGACACAAAAACTGAATAACCGAATTTGTAGAGGTGAAAATTCTCTACAACTTTGCCCTTATAAGTTTTTTCATAACTCTCAACGTTACAGAGATATTTGCAAAAAAAATGGCGATTTGACACCGTCACTTGATTTTACGTAAGCCAGGCATTCGGAGATGTCACGTGACAGTCCTCGCCTCTGGCATACGCCATCTTGCTTGCTGTAATTTATTATTTTCACATTATAAAGTACACATTGCCATTTCATAGCAATGGTGCACTGAAGAATTAACAAAAACACTTTGTTCTTAGTACTATAAATTATAATCTAGTGCCTAAAATGCCATATTAGCAGTTAACAACTGCCATCAACTGTATGAGAATTAAGAAATCAGTTTCGCAACTGTCGGCCGTAGTATAATGTGCAGTGCGTTAGGTTGTGACACAGATGGTCAATAGTTCGATACCCACCATTACCTTTTTTTTTTTTTTTTTTTTTTTTTTTTTTTCTTTAACTCCATGTTTACAAGTTTGTTGGTATGAATTTCGTGGAATGTTCTCGAAACAGAAAAGATGCACTTCTCAGAGAAAGCGCTGTTACGTTTGGACAACTCTGAATCTTGCAGAATATAGTTGTGTTCAGTTAACAAGAGTGTGCAAAAACCGTTTGGAAGCAAGAGGGGGAAAAATTGTCAGTGGTGGTTAGATATTTTTGTCTTCAGGGAGATTGATGCTTTGGGCTTGTTTGCTCACGTTTGTTCTGTCTTGTTCGTTGAGAATTTTGCTTTGTTTTTAATTACAGATGGCATTGAACCCTCTTTCTTTTTTCTCTCTTTTCATTGGTTCGTAGGTTTGATCCGTACTTTGTGGACTTTGGTATATTTTGTTCTGTGTATTTTGATCATTTTGTCGATCACTCAGTTTTCTCATTCAAGAGGGCGTTAAGCTGCCATGCTGGCAACCCTCCAATCGAGCGTGCTGAGCCACAGCGCCCTAGCAAGTTTCGAACCACCTTCTAACACGTTTGTACATCACAAACTAATCCGTCACCCATTTCGCTACGGCGAACAGCTGCGAAAGTAATCCATATTTCTCTTACTATCAACGGCAGGTGTTAATTGCTAACATGGCATTTTTAAATAAGATATTATAATTCATTGTCGTAAGAACGGCATGTTTTTGATAATTTCCAGTGTGCCATTGCTTTTAAATGACAGTGCTTGAGCTATAATAAGGTAATCATCAAATACAGAAAGCAAGATGGCGTCTGCAAAAGAGTCTTTCGGGCAAGGGTTGTCACATGACTGATTTCTGAACGCAAAATGTACGCAGTGTTCCATTCCAGGGTATAGTCAATTGTAACTAGTACAGGCAAAAAAAAATAATCTTTGAGCAAACTACCAAGGCAAGACAGGTGATAATATTTTAACGGAAATATATAATTAAAATGTGGGAGAGATATTAAAATAATAGTTTAAATAGGAAAAAGTTAAGAAAGAGTATGTTTGTTAAAGCTTAAGTCAAATATCAACTAATTTTGCCTGTTTGTTACAATACGGTCAGAAAGAACATTACATGTAGGGTGCATAGATATTATCACAATAGTAGTCATCATTGTATCACCCATATTTTGTAATATTTACATTTTTATTATTTTTTTCCAAAATTTTTGCAAAAAAAAAAAAAAAAAAAAAAAAAAACTACTAGCAAATCTAAAGTGGGGCGTAAAACATGTCAGTGCGATTCCCCCCCCCCTTACCTATTCCCTATTTAAACTATTATTTTAGTATCTCTCCCACATTTTTTATACTTTTCGGTTAAAATATTATCACCTGTCTTGCCTTGGTAGTTTGCTCAGTTTATTTTCTTTGCCTGTACTGGTTACGAATGACTATACTCTGGAAGAAACGTAGCATACATTTGTCGTTCAGACGAGTGACTATAGCGTGAATGGAACACAACGTACATTTGGCATTCGGAAAACGGTTGTGTAACATTCCTCGCCCGAAACTCTTTTTTGCATACGCCATCTTGCTTTCCGTATTTGATGATTCTTATTAAACCTCAAGCGTTATCATTTAAAAGCAATGGTGCACTGAAAATTATCAACAACACGTCATTCTTAGGACACACTATTAGATTCTAATGTCTAAAAATCCCATGTTAGCAGATAACTGCTATCGATGGTAAGAGAACTACGGATTACTCTCGCAGCTCTTCGCCGTAGCGTAATGGTCGACGAATTACTTTATGATGTACAAACATGTTAGATGGTCGTTCGAAACTTGCTGGGACACGTTAGCTCAGGCTCGTTCAGAGGGTTGCTAGCATGGTGGCTCGACGCCCTCTGTAATGAGAAAACTAAGTGAATGAGAAAACAATCAAAATAGAACAAAACATACCAACGTTCCCAAAAGTACTGATCAAACCGAAGAACCAATGAAAAGAGAGAAACAACCCAGAACGAACATGAACAAACGACCGCAAAGCATCAATCTCTCTGAAGGAAAAAAAAAAAAAAAAACACCAATGACAATTCTTCCCCTCTTGCTTCCTAAAAGATTTTCACACACTCTTGTTAACTGAACACAACTATATTCAGCAAGGTTCAAAGTTGTTCAAAGGTAACAGCGCTTCCTCTGAGAATTTGTTCTGTTTCAAGAACATGCCATGAAATCAACAAATTGTAAACGTAGACTTCTTTATTAGATGTACATAAACTGGGGAGATGCTGTTACAATGACTGTTGTAAATGACATAATGATAGTACTAACTTTGTATATATATTAAGTACTAGAGTTATGTGGAATTCAGTATTACCACACTTATTCTGTTTGTGATTTTAACTGTAAAAGAAAACATAATCACAGTTTGAAATAGAATATTTGCTCTCTATTTTAGCGCAGAACAAAGTAACATGAACAAAGTCATGTCTGAACTACAGGAAAGGTAACGCCATCTACGTTAAAAGCGTCCATAGCAACCATGTCAAAGAAAAACATTTTAGTAGATGCATTGATTATAATCAATAACTTACAATATTCTCCACAAATAGTGAATAAATGCGTGGAAAAAATAAACAAGGTAATTTGTTGCAATGTATACACTTCCATTTCATTAAGGAACTACACGTGCCACAGAAATCTAGTACTTCCTCTATATACGAAACTACCCATATCAGCATGTTGTTTAGAATATTCATTATTACAGTATCCTCCCAGTTTACGTGCATATGCTTCAGAAGACCGTTGTTCAATTCCTTGTTACGTATTTCACGACATGTTCATGAAATAGAACAAACACGGATTTTAGAGGGAGCATTCTTACATATGCACAACTCTAAACTTTGAAGTACATAGCTCTATTTAATTAATAAGAGTGCCCGAAACCCCTTTAGGAAAAAAGGAGGAAAAAAATTAGGTACTGGCGGGTTCCGAACCACTGACCACGTGCGTTGCATTCCAACGCACTGCCAACTACACAACGGCGAACAATTAGAAAATCCATCCTTTAATCTCGTACTATTGATGGCAGTTGTTAACTGATGCTAATATGGCCTTTTTAGACACTATATTATCATTTATCATATGAAGAACAACTTTTTTTTTTAATTCATCAGTGTGCCGTTGTTTTGAAATGACAATGTGAAAGTTAAATAAGAAAATCATGAAATATGCAACGCAAGATGGCGTATGCGAGAGAGGAATGTCACAAGACATCTCCGAATGGCTGGTTTTCGTAAATTTAATGGGCGGTGTCAAATCACAGATATGTTTGCAATTCAAATGATAAGAGATTTGAAAAAAAAAAAAAAAAAATTACCCGCATGAGAGCAAAGTTGTAGTGAATGTTCCCCCTCTACAAATTCGGTTATTCAATTTCTGTGTCAGATGAACAGTTAAGGCGATATTTTCATTTAAAATTTGAACTGTCAAAAGGCGATTGCAAAGGCCCAATTTTAGTGTTACTAACCCAAAGTGGGCTACAATATACACACATAAAAGTATTACACAGAACCTGGTACAACATGCTTACAATATGGATACTATAACTAGCCAGTATAAAATCCATACAGTGAACACTGTGTGGGTCTATGAAAATTGTGTACCGGGACTGGGACTCTAACCTGAGACCTTTGCCTTTTATGGGCAAGTGCTCTATCGACTGAACTATCCTGGCATGCTTCTTGGTCTGTCCTCGCAACTTAACTTCTACCGGTACCTCGCCTCCTACTTTCCAAACTTAGCAGATGTTCTCCTGCAAACCTTGCAGAACTAGCACTCTGGGAAGAAGGGATATGGTGGAGATGTGGCTTAGCCACAGCATAAGGGATGTTTCCAGAATGAAACTTTCTCTCTGTGGCGGAGTGTGCGCTGGTGTGACACTTCTTGGCAGATTAAAATTGTGTGCTGGAACCACAAAAGGCAAAGGTCCCAGGCTCGATCCTGGTTACGGCACACAATTTAATCTGGCAGAAAGTTTCAGTAATGTAAGAGAGGGCCACATGAATAACAAAGAAAGCCCCAAAGGGAGGTGGGGAAGCAAAGGAGACATTGTAAAACCAGAGGGCTGGGTTTTGTGTTTATATAGTCAAAATTAGCCAAATAGATTTGTGCTTCAGTTCAATCTGGGCATTGAGAGTTTTAATTAAGATGATTACTTTAAAGCATGGTATATTTCAACCTCTTCCAACAAATTAGATTTTCCATTACATTTCCTATAAATCAATGAAAGATTGCGCAAAATGATAGTAACTGGGTGACCTGTTGCAGAAAAATAGTTAATTGGGGCTGAATTAGAGATATAGATGTTTTTGAACCTGACCTTGAATGTTCTACAAGTTTAGCTTATATAATTGTTCAGACTATCCTTAATAGTAAGTCTATAAATGCCCAGTCTTAGAAGGATAATCTTCCATTTTTTCTGCTCTGTCTGTTACTCTGCCCATTATTCCTGAAAGTAAGCCGGGACAATACTATTTGTAGAAAGATGTTTACCTGCACGACTTGAAATCCAACCATAGTATGGAACTCCTGAGTTCAAAACTTCCTTAGGGTTCCTTTTACGAAAAGTAACTAATGTAGTTAGGCCCTTTTGCCTATCTGTGGGTGGGAACATGAGTAACTATTTTTCTGCCGTGAGTCACTCAGTTATTACCATTTCGGCCAATTTTTCAGTTCTACATGAGAAACATAAAGTAAATATTCTTAATAAGTTGGAAGCATATACCATGCTTTAAAGCAATCACATAATCACACTCTCAGCACCCAAGTTGAATTGAAGCAACTGGCTAATACTGACTATGTAAATAAATATAACCCAGCCGACTCACTTGTTCTACAATCTCTTCTCTGCTTCCACACCTGCCTTTGGAGCTTTCTTTCTTCTTTTCTTTCCCCAAATACAGTAAAATCCAACTTTTACAGTGCCAGATTTTACGTTTTCCCGCCGTTTACACCAGTTTTTGTCAGTCCCATCAAATTTCCTATATTCACAATATTAATTTCCCCCTGTTTTTGTGTTAACATATTTACTCTTTTCCCACATTTTAAATATTTGAAACCATGTTCGTGAAGATGTCGTGGAATTGACGATGTTATGACTTTTGCCTGAGAGTATAGTGTTTATAAACGGTACGCAGTGAGGTTTCGTAAAATTTTGAATTTATTCAAACGTTTATTTCATTTTTCATTGTTTTCAGTACGCGCCTAGTTGACTTGTGATGTGGAGGCAGATTCTCATCAGCCACTGCACCAATTTCAGCTTAGCTTTGTTTACGCAACTGGTAGTTTTTCGTGTTTTACGTGACACGTTTCGATAATTTATTCTTGTTTTTAAATGGTAATATTTATCTAAGTGTTTTTTTTTAAACGGTGAGATTGATGGTTTGCTTGTGTGAGTTTTTTTGCACATTAAAGTATAATATAACCTCAAAAACAAGATTATAGTGTGAGATGCTGACCCTGGGCAAATGTCACAAAATACTTACGCATATATTTGCACTTGAGAATGTAAATAAATTCTCGAATATTGTTGTGCAGTATCATTATGTAAAATGTGAATGCCATTTAAAGGCTTGCTTACAGTCAATTATGATGGCTGAAATTACATCAAAAATTTCTACCTCCTATAAAGTTACCAGTTATAAAGTTCCTTGTGAGTATTTTGATGCCTGTTATGTACGTATAGCACAAATAAACTACGAAAATCGATGGTGATCCAATAAGCATATTTTGCCATTTAAAACATTATTTCCTGTATTTTATGTTTTCCCACATTTTACACCATATTCATTAAGTCCCTTGAAATGTGTAAAAGTGGGGTTCTATTGTATTCATAATGTAATTTGGTTGTACAAGGTTCCACGTATTTTTTCTTTTTTTCTTTTTTTTTTTTTTTTTTTTTATTTAGTATCCAGTTCTTAGTAATATCCTCATTTGTGTGTCAGTCACACGAATTTCACACCTTAAGATTGTTGACATTTTCACTTGCATCTGTTCTTCACCATATTTTAACAGTGTGTTTATATTCCACCTTATGTTCTGCCTTGGCCTCAATTTATTTTTTGATGGGTTATGTCTATACCGTAAATTCTTTTGAGAGAAAATTTAGAAATACGATGATGTATAAATGATTATGGTACCCCTTGAATGATGTTTCAACAATAGGTACATCTATGTCATTTAATTTTCAGCTATGTAATACTTCAGGTCAAGTCAGTTTCTGTCCATGTAGTTTAATATAAATTTTAAGATGATGACACGGTTTATTTTTATTCAGGTCTTAAATTTTATAGGACTACATGTCATGAAACTGGTCATACTTTTATTATAAAAGTTTCAAGACAGCTGCAGCAGTACTTTTTTAATCATGAGCTACTGTATATTAGCTGTAGATACTTGTCTTCCAAACATTTTTGTATTTCAATAATGTTGAAACTCTAAATTTGGTTCTTATTGTCTACTCTAAAACTCCCCATGATGGTTCATTTATATTGAGACATTGATTTTGCTGTCCAAGTGAGATGTTTGATAATTTTTTGACACTGTGAAAAACATGCCTAAACCTTTGTATGTCAGCCCATTGTCATTTTGGAATTTGGCAGTGTTAACTAGAGTAAACAGTTTGTTACCAAGAATGGGGAGTGATTCATTCAGTTATCCAGTCACGAGGGTAATGGTACACAATTGAATACCTCGATATAGATAGATATGGTGGCACCTCCCTCATGCTTGACTGTAGAAAGCTGGCATGCCATATTGTAAGCTTCTTTTAGGGGTTTTTGATACCTAAACCCAGTTGTTTGTAAGAAACGATGTAAATGAGGATTCATTAAACTATACCTCATACTTAGTGCCCAGGTTATGTAATTGTGTGGCACCTCTTCCTTCATAGACTTATGTTGGCTTCAGTCACAAAGGGTGTAACAGCTGCACTCTCACCACAAATGTTAAGCTTTAGCTATACTGTTTTTATCAAAAGAATATTACTGAAATGAGTGTAGAGTTTTGCAGTCGCTTTTGCCGTAGTAGTTTAGTGTTACCTGGCCTTACTTGGTCTTAATGTTCTTTTAGTCGTAGAGTTAACTTCGGGATTCACCCACTATTTCTCTTCACTAGTTGTGCTTTACGTTGTGTTGTGCATGAAGTCATTACCGAGGATACTGTCCTTGTGATACTTCGCAGTACAGCTGTTAACCTCACAGGTGCTCCCACTAAAGGCGGTATTACATGATGATCCGCCGCGAAAGGTATAGGTCTATCGCGACAGCCATCTAGCGGCGAAACACGTGGAACTACCTCGGAACCGTGATTATTAGCAGACACTTTATCCGTGCGCCTGAATAGGGACCAGTTCTAAACTCCCGTGAATCTGCGCATGCGCACTAGGCAGCGCTAACTCGCGCATGCGCAGAAGCGGATACTGCAGGAAGCTTTCTGCTTGTTATTTGTGTATGACATTCATAGTTAGAACTGATTTGTGATTTCAGACTTCCGTGTTGCGGTTTCTTCCCGCTTTTTCAGTTAGTAAATTTTCATAAATACAGTAATTAAACAAGAAACATGTTTGCCAGCAGACCTTTATACTAGGTGTTAAAGAAAATGTGTTTTTACATTGGTTGCTTCATACTTATAGAAATGAAATGGAACAGCGAGCCGTTGAGTCATTATTCAGGCATACTGGGAGGAAAGTTGTTTGTATAACCCACACGATCCCTTTGTCATAAGTTACGTCAGCAATTGTTTACTCCTCAATGATATGTGTACAACTTTACAAACAGCAGCTTTTCAAAACAGGTCACGTTCTTCCTCACGAAGTTCCAAATTTGTTGCGGATTTCCGGGACTCAGTTCTTTTATTAGCTGTAAGTATATTCTCCTACATACCTTCTTTCCAGCCACAGTCGAACCCAACATCTGGTTCTTGTCATTATTGTGTCCTTTGTGCGAAATGCTATATAAATGTAAATTTAGACAGAATATACATTTTCAATGTACTGTCGTAATATAAAGCTGTCGCGCGGTCTGAGGCTCCTTGTCACGAATTGCGCGGCCGCTCCCACCGAAGTTAACGAGTCCTCCCTCAGGCATTTGTGTGCATGTTGTCATCGGCATTAAGTCTAGGAACCGAGAACCTAAGTAGTTTGGCCATTACCTACACAAACTTAGAACTCTTATATAAAACGAAAGTGTTGAGTCTGTAATTCAAAGCAATAGTGACTCAATTCTGTGCTAACTACACAAGAGAAAAAAAAAAAAAACTTAATAAAAAATGACAACTTCACATGAAATTGGAACCGTAACCTCACAGAAATTATTTAATGAATGAGGTTCCAGGAAATCACAGCTTCCCTCGGGTTCTTGTGTGGTATGAATGAACGATTAGATGAGCTCTGTTTTCTTCGTGTTTCATGCGCGTTATTGCTGTCTACTGCGCATGGTCGGATTCACGCGAAGAAATATCCGCCGTGCATCGTGTAATAGGTTTATGTGAAGCAATACATAGTTCCAGATAATCACACTTGTGGCGCTGGTGCATAGGCGTACGCCTCAGGTGTATCGTGTAATAGGGCCTTAACCCTGTGCACCATCAAGCTGGCCTCTTGAGAAGTCACTGGTGATTTGTGTCACCATCTCAGAGCAAAACATGTAATACCATATTTAACTACCATATATTTATTTGAAGCCTGTCATTTGATTATTAATAATGAAATGAGAAACAAAAATATATGGTTTAATTTAATTTTTATTTTATTTCTATTTCCATATTGCTTACTGCGCCTGTGGAAACTATATTTTTCGTCTCTTCTGTTGTTACCTTTGAATTCGTGGACTTGTATTTATCAACTGAATGCTAATAATACAACCACAATGTTGTCTGTTTTCCACAATTAAGTTGGCAGCAACCGTGGCACTTTGTATCGACACTTCAATCAGTAGTGAAAATCATAAAATGTCATAAGTAAAATAAACACCTATAACAAAACAGCTTTACAATTTAGAGAGCAATCCACATTGTAAATATCTTAATTAGGGCCATTGCTGATTTTTTGTTGCAATAAAATGAAAGAAGTTTGGTGACAAAATAAACATTTTCTCATTACAAAGATTTGTACAATGACTTTAAAGCCCCTTAAACATTGCCACTGGAAACCTACAGTGTTCTCTCTCTCTCTCTCTCTCTGTCTGTCTGTGTGTGTGTGTGTGTGTGTGTGTGTGTGTGAGAGAGAGAGAGAGAGAGAGAGAGAGAGAGAGAGAGAGAGAGAGAGAGAGAGAGAGAGATAATCTCTCATATCATCTCTTATTGGTTATTCCATGTCGAATCACTCAATTCTGCTCAAACATCATGGATATTGTTGAAATTTTTCTTAACACTTGCACGTACAGTAAATAATGGTTAAGTTTAAAATTTGTCAATGCAATACTACCAGAGATATAGTTACTTGTTTGGTCCCACGCGCAACTTCAATCGCAGTGACTATACCTTTTTAGCAAGGTTCAGCTGTAACATCTCGGAAAGTTTATTGTTGTAAGAAATGAAATTTGGACATTTTTTACATTTTTTTCTTTTTTAAATAATAAAAATGAGCCTTTTTCAGCTAGAAAATACCAACATAGTCAGCCAAACCTTCATCACCCCAACAAATTTCCAAATTTGGCTTTGTATATATGAGGCACTAAAAATACTAAAAACTTTAAACTTGGCATGAGTAACCTGACAATGCAAGGTTCTCAAATATAAAGGGTCATTAATGTATCACTTTCCAACGAGGAATAAATTAAGTAAAACGTTGAAGATTTTGTGAAAAGACCAAAAAAGTGCCATCTTTGACCACGTTTTTTTTTTTTTTAAAAGGCAATTTTGGATATTTATATCTTGTAATGACATGAACACTAAACCAAATACTTAATAGCTCAGTAGCACAAGAATGTTTTCTAATATTGTACAAATTTGTCAACAAGAAGACATTTTTTGTGAGAATAGGGTACAGTCTACATTCTGTACAAATACTACTATTTTTATTTGTCAGTAAAGTTTCAAAATCAGTCTCATTCAAAACAGTGTGCTTTGTATTCTACTAGAATAGTGAATTTAATTTCTAATGTGGGCTAACAATGCTACATACATCGGACCAAAGTAGCCGCAAAAATCACACAGCAAAATAGTTTGGACTTGGGCTCACTGATTAAAGGCAATAAGCCACAAAAACATGAAACTTTGAATGAAACAGTTTAGTAATGCTAGGTTTTTAATATGAAATATTGTTCACATACTGCTTTCCAAAACATTTCAAATTTTGCCTTTTGCAAAAATTTAAAAAACCAATTGTTTCAAAAGTTGCAAAACTTCAGACGATACAGGATGTTTGTTTAAAACATATAATATCTAAAAAGTGTTTTTATTCTGTCATTAAATAAGGCAATATGTGAGCATCTAACTTTTTCACAAGACTAATTGTACCAATAACGACATTTATTATGATACGTAAGCTAATCAAATAAATCAATGCATTATCATATTACATTTGCACCAAAGTTATGTGACTAAAAGTCGATAGCTGTTCTTGCGGTCTTCGATACAGTGTGTGACGTAAAAATGACGTCACATTTGATCGAAGTTGTGAGAGAAGAACGTTGCCCACAAAAATTGGCCGTTCAGCCATCTCGCCTTCCAATCGACACTTGCGGCAGACGTTACCAACATAACAGTTCAAGGAAAGAGTGCAGACGGCGCTTTGTAAAGTTTTACCGAGTTTGGCTGAGGGGGAATCCTGAGGTGTCCCACAAAAAAGGGGGGTCGTCTTATACTCGGTTAAATACAGTATATGCTTTGGAACCAGATGGAAGAATCTTACCCGTGACAGGTATTGCACTGCTATTGACTGTAACCCCTGTGGAGGTGGGGTACCCAGTTGTCGAACCAGTAGTAACAAGGCCACTGTGGACCAATCCAATATAGTGATATATTAATTTACCAATATAAAAATAAAAAGTAAACAATGTCTTGAAACATAACCAAGATGTAGCAGAAATGTACTTTCTAGCTGTCACATTACTAATAATTTACCCTTAATTTTTTGGTACTGTTAGTGCAAGTTGGAAAATAAAATGAGATTTTTATGATTGTTAAAAAGTTTTATCAAACAGAGATTAATTTGAAGTTATTTATGAGAAACAATTTTGTAAGAGAGGATTGAATGTAATCTATTTTCTCAGCTTTTATGAAAATAAAGTTTTAACTGACTTTGATATTTGGAAATCAGTATGTAAATGATATTTTAAATTCAAAACCTTGTGTTACCAAGCTTATAGCCTTTAATCAATGAGATATAAGAAGCCAAAGATGAAACTTTTTCCTTGTGTGATATTTGTGGCTTTTTTATCATGCAATTACTTCGCGGGGCATAAATATCCAAAGTTTACATTTATTTTGTGAAGCAATTTTGTGCCCCATTTTACTTAGAATTGTGTACTGTTGTTAATCCACATTGTATAATTAAATTTCTTTTTGCAGTGAAAGCCGTAGTCTTAGCCCAGTTTGGAAAGTTTTAAATAATGTATTTTTTTTTTTCAAAATGAGGTCGAAAATGCCTCATTTTGACCCTTTCACAAATTCTTCATCTCTGTACTTACTTTATTCGGTATTTGAATGTGAGTCATTAATGTTCAAATGTCTGTAAGTCTATCGGACCAAACTGCGTGGTCATCAGTCGCAAACTACTTAAACCTAGACAAACTAACCTACGGACAAACACACACACCCATGCCCCAGGGAGGACTCGAACCTCCACGGCTAGCAACCGCACGCTCCACAGCAAGGTACTTTAGACCGCTCATTAATGTAACTTCACATTTGAGAACCTTGGATTGTCAGGTTACTACATGCCAAATTTCATGTTTTTAGTATCTTTAGTTCCTTAGATATACAAAGTGAAACTTTTAAACTTTTTCAGCCAACTATGTCTAAACAATTTTAGCTAAAAAGGCTCATAAAATTCTTTTTGTCATTATTTTTTAAATACATATAATTGTACAAAATGGCCAAATTTAATTTCTTTTAACAAAATACAATGTGAAACAGTAGAGCTGAAAGTTGCTAAAATGTTATGGCTGCTGCTTGCAAAATTGCACTTGGAACATGGCAGTATTTCTTTGACGAATGCTAGACTCCTCCAACTTTTATTGGAAACATGTGAATGTTTACATAAAATTTCAACAATCTGTGTTAGTTGAGCAGGGAGGCCTTGTTGAGTTGACAGGGAATGACCCTTATGTATGTTCCGAATCGAGGAAAATGTAATTACGTGTTGTGCTGCATTGTTAATAGATTAAGGTTCAGACAAAAGGTGACAATTTCATTGTTGGCATACTTCAGAAGAACTACTGGCAATAATTTTCTATGGGAGCTTAATATGAAAGACTGCTCTTGTTTCCATAGCTTCACTTGAAATTTGTCTACCGATTTGGAATTTTTTCACAAATGTAGTAGCACCATTTGGCTAAAGAGACTAATTTCAGCAAAGAAATTTAACAAACAATTTCTTGTTAAGCTTAGTTCCTAGTCAATTAGAAGTAAATTTCAGAGTCTTATGTATTTAATTCACATTTTGAAGGAAGCTATACAAATAGTATCTGACACATCTTTATCCACTAAACTCAAAACTGTTAAGAGTTGGTTCCTTTTAATAAAACAGTATTGACCTTAGGTGTAGCCTTTGTTCTTGACACCTGTTGCAGTTCTTGTAACATACATGGTGCATTTGTCTGTATAATGTTTAACCTGTCGAATAAGAACTTCTATAATACTGTAATTGGGAAGCAACAATTTATTTTTTGTGCATTTTTTTCAGTACAAAGTGTAGAAGCAAATATCTGCAAAGTATTTTTATTGCCGTTATTGTGCGGCTTACAATGTATTTTCCACAATCAGTCTTCAGCCTCATACAGTGATAACTTGACTGTTGTCTGCCACATCCAATCTACTTTATCCAAGAAAAACGTAATAAAGCCAGTGAAAACCTAGCTCTGTACAAATGTACATAAGACAACACAACACATAAGATGCTAGCATTGTGAAATGGTTACATGTGGTATCTGGTATTAACCCGCGAGGACTCGCGCCTTTAAAAGTTACACGATCTATCGCATGTATAGCATCTCGTAATCAAAGAACATTTTGTAATGTATGTACTTAATATGTTTAAATAAGTATTTCTAGTTGTGTTGATTAGAAAACACACACATTTGACTATTTAAAATTTAATAAATGGTGATTGTTTTAAACTTAGTGTGAGCAAAATGCTTAAGCGCAAGTCCTCGCGGGTTAAACATTGTTTCCTCTGATCCTTACCAACACAGTTACAGATGGATGTTACTGCGTTTCAAGCTCAGTATGTATGCTTATTAAAGTACCTTCAATATTGGACATTAACCATTCTCATCATGTTTGTGCTGGCGTAAGTAACAGCCTGCTGGCCGCGATGGCCGAGGGTACTGAGGCGCTCCAGTCACGGTCTGCACGCCCACTACGGTCGGGGGTTCGAATCCCCCCTCGGGCGTGGATATTTGTGCCGTCCTTAGTGTAAGATAGTTGATAAGTAGTTTGTAAGTTTAGAGACTGATGACCCCGTAGTTAAGTCCCATAAGCTTAACAAACATTTGAACATTTTTAGTAATAGTCTGAGTGATGAGATCATGTCCTGTACTGGGATTCCCTGACAGAAGTGAATTGGGCAGCTGACACCTCAATTTCTTTGCTTTCTAAGCTGACAATTCTATACTTGGTTTGCCTATTTGTACTTAGTTATTATGATACCACATTAAACATATCTGAAAATAATCTGTTCATTAATAATGATTCTTCTTTTAAAATAGCAGAAAATGCTACTTTGGTATAAACCGTTTACTAATTGCTTTTACCTTATGTAGATCAGTTTTGCGCAGATAATTCAAAAATAATGTTATCGTGGGTAAATTAAATTCAGACGTAAATTCCATTACTAAAAACATAAGGTAAACTTTGGCATTCCCTTTTTATACAGCGTATCAGTTTTACACCTTATTCCACCTTTGTGTGTGTGTTCCGCATGACAAGCCAGTGAGACAACGGCAAAACTGTATCTTTTGTAGTTCATGAGATAATGGTTCACAAAGTTGCCTCCAAAAAAACCAGAACACTAAATTTGACCAAATTTGTAGGCCATTGTATTAATGTAGGTCATTTCTGAGTTTAATTTAAAATGCACTATTAGGAAGTGCAGCTTTCGCTTTACTAGAATATTGAGCACAATGTAAATGTGCAGTTATCTTGCGGCCGCTTCCTGCATCTGCCCACTGGGCAAAACAGTTTTTTGCTCTCTTGGGGCGCCCGGCGACAACTGCTGACAAAAGAGCAGGTCCCACCCAGGTAAAACTTTCTTGTTGCCTCTTCTTGCCAGTTTGAAGCCTTCTTCCGTGATGGACGTGCACCAAACGACACAGTTGCGTACCCATCGCATTTTCCTCAATCCACGTTCAACTCCGTGCTGCTGCGTTTTTGGGCCACGAGTCCTCGCCACCCTTGTGCCGTCATCACTGCTGCTATGTTTTGTGCTAAGGTGGTTCTACCGCGCCGAGTAATTTTAAGCACTGCAGTGTATTGTTTGTGTAACCTTCGTGATCTTTAGGTAAGAATGTGAATCTTATTACGTTAACATAAGTAAAATACATTCTTGTACTGCTGTTAAATTGACGTTCTTACTGATAGCTCGATACATATACCTAAACACTGATTTATTTTTACATTTCTTTTGTAGATTGCTTTTGATACATTAATTAATAGTGGAGGTTAACTGTAGATGTTTCTTCCACGTTTTCATGTATTAATACATCAATTGTGTATGATAAGTTAAATCATATTTAAAGTTCTGTAACCATTCAACTTGTAGAGCGCCCAGGATCATCAATCAATATTCTAGCAGAAAAAAGGTGCAGTTTCTAATGGTGCAATTTAAATTAAAATCAGAGGTGATGTATGTGAAGACATTTGCCTCCAAACGTGGTCAAATTTTGCGTTCTGATTTTTTTTTTTTTTTTTTTTTTTTTTTTTTTTTTTTTTTTTTTTTTTTTTTTGGAGACAGCTTTCTGGGTCATTACCTCAAAAATTATAGAAGTCACAGTTTTACCATTGTTACACTGGCTTACCAGGCAGAACCTGTACACAGAGATGGAATCTCAAGTGTAAAACGGATTAGTCGTTTAGTAAGGGACTGCCAAGATTGGCCTTAAATTTTGGGTCACAAAATTAAACTTATCTAGAAACCCAGATTTGAAAATGTGATGTACCTTAGCTGCCGAGAAATGGAAGCGCAAACTTGGCCAAAAGTTCATCAGGCACACACGTGACGCATGACACCCTTCCACAAAAGTGGCCTGGAGCCTCGACCTATTTAGATATCAGCCTAAAATTGTGTATAACATTCTTTAAGAACTTTAATAACATTCTGGTAAAATTTGAAAAAAAATGATGATGGTCGAGCTTCAACATTTTAAAAAAAATTGGCGATTTGACGTGGAATGATCCCCATATCTCCTACTTTTCAAGAGATTTAATTTTGAAATAATCGACTCCTTCACTGACACCCTTAATTTTATGGAAGGAACTGCTTAGTAATGGTTCTGCAATTGCATATAATAAAGGAAATTTGTAACGTTTATGTTGGGCCAGTAGCCACACTCTGCACCAAGCGTCAGTATGCCACAGATTCTACTGCAATTTTTTTTTTTTTTTTTTTTTTTTTTTTTTTTTTTTTTTTTTTTTTTTTTTTTTTTTTTTTTTTTTACAGTTTTCCAGTGTTGCAACTTCTTGATATACTACAGCATTATTGCAAAAAACCTTTAACTTCTGACATAATTTACAGGATCATGTATACACAGTGCGAAAAGCAATGGCCCTACAAGATTATTTTGGGCTACATGAGAAATCACTTTCCCATCAGAAGAATTCTCTCAATTTAGAATGACATGCTGCATGGTTTACAAGGCACTCTTAAATGTAATAAGCGGTCTGATACTCCATTGACTCTTATTTTGTTCATTAGCTGATAGTGTCTAAGCGTATTGAACACCCTCTGAAAGTCAAGAACCGTGGGATCTACCTTGAAGCCCGTATCTACAGCTTTCTGGGTCTTGTGGATGAATAGCGTGAGCTGTGTTTCACAAGATCATTGCTTTAGGAATCCATGCTGGGTCGTAAAGAGGAGATCTGCAGCTTCCAGAAATGGAATGACCTGTGCATTCTTTCAATCGTCACTCCTCTAGTAACCTACGGTAAACTGCTGCTAGAATGGGCAAAAGCTTCTTTGCACAATTTCTGTAAAATGACATTCGTATCCCATCAGGTCCAATGGTCTTTCCTCTGTTGAGCAATTTCAATTGTTTTTTCCGTTCCTCTGTCATTTATTCCAATATAAATTTTTGAGAAAATTTCTCTTGTGGAGCAACACAGGTCTGAAATTTATTAATCTTGAATAATAAACAGTCACTGAATGCATTAAATATTTTTATTTTGGGACTGGTTTTTGTCTATTTCAGACCATTTCAGACTTTAGTTTATGGTTGGTGGAGCAGCTGGTGTGCTGGCATGAACTAAGTACTTATTACACACTAGCACACCGGCTATTCCACCTACCACCAACGCCACCAACAATAGGCTGAAGATGGTCTGAAACAGACAGAAACTGGTCCCAAAATAAATATGTTTAATGTGGTCAATGACTAATTTATTTCAGTACTTCTAATTTCCTCAGCCATACAACAATTTAGAGTGACATTTATGGTGCAATTGTCCTGTGTAAAATAGCATTTGGAAAAAGGCATTTAGTATTTCAAACTTCTGCATGTCATCCTCTGTTTCAATGCCATTATGGCCACAGAATTTGTTTGCATATCTGAAATCGGTAAACAGATCAAAACCATAAGATTGAAACTTCTTTATATTTTGTGCTAAGTTAGTATATAGAACTTTAGTTTAGAAGGTACTGAATACATCATGCATGGTCCTCCTTAAACTAAGTTTGGCACCATTCAGTTTTTGAGTGTCTGAGTTTTTGGCTATGTTTAAATTTCCAATGATGCTCTTTGGTTCCAGTGCAGTTGGTTATCTAAGTTGTTGAGCCACAGTGGATCTCTCATTACTTTACTTGGCATATATTTGTATAAAGTGTATTGTATGATGCTCTTGAACACTGCAAGTGTTGGAGACAAAACTGTCATATTAAACCGTCAAGTACTCTGAAATATCTCTCTTGCCACTCTTGCTAAACAGAAACATCTTCATACCCTTCTTGATATTCCTCATTACAGCTGCATTCATTGATGATATAACATCCTTATGATCAGATTACCTGTTCTGTACTGAGTTAAAAAGTTCTGGTCTGCATCAGCAGGTTTATGATATCTCCACGAGTCTGCCTTATTTAACTGCTCAGGGGAATTTCTGGATAAAGCACTTTGTCTCCCAGTCTACATCCTGTAAATTAAAATATCTATCTAATACTATCACATGACCAGGAAGTTTATGCAAAATATTTTCCAAATTTTCCCTCGGTTGTTTGGCACTGCAGCTTCTGAGCTAGGCATCTGAAAAAAAACATTAAATCACCACGTTCACTCCAGTTTTATTCCTTGTCATAACCCAAATTATTCCAAATTTTGCATCTCTACTAAACTTACTTAACATTAGCATATTTATCGCTATACGCAGGCGTTCATTATGCAGCCTGCCCTTGTGATACACATTCCAGTCAGAGTTTAGAATGGTATTACTATTAACATCTAATTACAAATTATAGACACACTTGTAGAAAAAGAAAGCAGTTGTATTAGTATCAAGAGCTCGGATGGAAAACCAATACTACACCAAGAATAGAAACCTGAAAAGTTTAGTTAGTTGTTAGTAGTACAGGGGGAGGATCAGAAAGTAATGCACAGTTGGTTTTTTATTATTATTTTAATTTTTATATTTTCTCTTAGATGGTGTTGCACCTGTTATTGAAATGTCAGGGAGATAAAATGTATGTGTTATTGAGAGGTATCTTGTTTTCATGTGTTGCTTTAATGAGCGAAGCCTGAAGTACAAAATAAAAATGGCGAGCATGTTACGGTCTTCAACATTTGAAGAGCAGTGAAATGTAGGTTGATATTTGCAGGGGAAAGTGCATTAACTGATGGGGGGGGGGGGGGTCTGTATGGACAATATTGTCAATATCTTAAGCTGATGTGTGTTTTTTTTTTTTCAGAAAGTGTCATGCGATTCGCTTAGAGGCTGGCAACAGCTGCAACCCTTCAAAATGTGTTAAAGCCATTGAGGCAGCAGTTCAATATTTCTCATGCTGCAGTGTACAATATGCATGACAACTCAAAATTTCATAAAGTTTGTGGTTGCTGATTACCTAAGACAGTAATGTATTTGCCATTTTTGTTTCATAATACAGGAACCTCTCACTAGAGCAGCACCTGAAAATAAAATACTACCTGTAGTGTGCATTTCAAAATCTTTTGTGAAATTTCAAAATTCTAACTGCAATACTAGGGGAACAAAAATTATTTTACATTACTCATTACTTACTCATCGTCTCGTATATGTAGGAACTATAGGAGGGAAATAAACCTGAAGAAGCCTTAAAGTTCAGTGTATACACACACACACACACACACACACACACACACACACACACACACACACACACACGATGATATATGTAAATGGTTAATTGAGTTTACAATGGTTTTTATCCAAGATCTTTATTTATTTATTTAGATAGATGACCAGTTTAGATGTATGTGGGCATCATCTTCTGATCTCAATCATTTCTTTTAAGATAATGATGGACATAAGATGATGGTACCCATATGCTTCGAAATGTGTCATATATCTAAGTAAATAGCGATCATGGCTGAAAACCATTGTAAATTTACTCCAGATCATCCCCAACGAACCCATGTGTTCCATACATGTTAATTGATTTTTGTTGTTATGAATATTTAAAAGACAGCACATTAGAAAAGAATTTTTATTCCTTGTGTTAAATGATTTATTAAATTAAAATGGCCATAACTCTGTAAAAAGCCTTCTACTTTTTTCATTTGTATTTTTGCTGGTGTCAGTATTTATCTTCTCATATGCTGATATCCAACGGCAAAGGTAGGCAAGTTATTTGTTGCTCCTTTTTTTTTTATGCTCCTCGGTTGCACAGTGGTAGAGTGCCAGACTACAAATTGTCTAAACTATCATTGTGGTCATAAAACACCGAGCAATGATTTCAGACATTGGAATATTCAATCCCGCCAGGTCCTAGGATTTTTATCTGTCACTTTCCACTTCTTTCACCTCTGGGAGTATTGCTCATGTGAAAAATACCAAGTAGCATCATGGTTTGGAACCCACGTTAAACTGTAGGTCTCCCTATAACTGGCTGGGTAAGTCAGTTCGAAGGTCGGAGGAAGGCAATGGCATACCACCTCCAAACAGGACCATGCCTAGTAAAGCACTGTGGTGGTCAAACCAATCTTCGGATTGTTGACTGCTTTACCTTAGTGCCATTTTTATAAACTTCCATTTGTTTTAAATTGAAGTTAAAGTTGCAGGCCATATTATGTGGATCCCAACAACAAGAAAAATGTGGGTAAATATAGTACACCCGGCTTGCACAATGCAATTCCAAAAAGTTGCCAATTTCAGAAGGGGTTAGCTCAGCCTTTCGTAGATGAGGTGAGGAGCTGTGCAGGGGGCAAGCAACATTGGCTTATCAAGCACAGAAATATTTTTTTAATTAAAAAATCAGATTTTTCTTTTTTAAATGAAACTGAAATGTTTATAGATCCTAACTGTTGCAGGAGCAGAAATAGTACTAAATAAACGATTTTGTAAGGCAGCAGACAATGGCTACCTCGTGCAGTTGTCGGGGGTTGAGTACTTTTTGCAATAACTTTTACAGGAATCAATATAATTTGCCATAGTAGCTGTTATAATCAATACAACCAATCAGCAATAGTAAGAAGTTTATTACAACCAGTAATTAATCCAACAATGGTATAGGTGGGCTGACAGCGTTCCGTCAAGAAAGGTGTCGATGTGTCTTGGCTTCGCTCTTCAATCCATCTGTTATCATCGGCGAAGACTTAATGCCGCTGGAGGCTGGGTGACCGTCTTAAAAGGGCTGCCGGGAGTCGCAATGTTGGCCCGCCTGGTGGATCGACCAGGAACTAAAGCGCAGGTTGGCGGGCGAGTCGTACAGTGGAGTCGGCTGATACATCACTGGCCAGGGCATTTGTAAACACGCCTGGCCGCTTGTTTGGGGGCCCACGCTTCGGTCGATAGCTCCGGAGACTGTGTTGCGGGTTGCCAGCTTTCCGGGGCGCCGCCTTATGGCACGCTGTCGGTACGGAGTTTACTACATTAGCACTTTGAAGGTGACCAGAAATTAGGCTACCAATTTTTATATTGCTATAACCCCGAGTAGGTACGCGTGAATGTTAGTGACACAAAATATGAACCTCACATTGACATTTTGTAGAAACCTTCCAGAAAAGCAAGAATGTAAACATGCTTGTTGCTCATGACCTGTGACAGTAACAGAAAAAAGCAAATTGTTTTTAATTTGGGTGCTGTTCTGTGAACAGTAGGTATGTGAGGTGGGCCATGGCTAGCCTAGGATTGTGGACAAGGTCTGCAACTGAAAGAAGTGATTAGGTCACATATGCTTTTATTATGAATGAACAGAATACTCAACTTTCAGGTGGTGCTTGTGGTATAGAAGTGGTCTTGCTTGAGCTGGCTCACTGTAGACGGATTCGTTGCTGGTGGACTGCTCCTGTACTGATGACTATACTCAGTAGAGTGGTCTGTCATCCTCCACTATTCTCCTCTTGTGGCTGTGGTGCACCGGCCTATCTAGCTGAGCACCCTTCTTCTGGTTGGCTTGCGCACGAAGCAGGGCAGAGAGGTACAATGAGTTTGTGTTCCTGGGGAATGAAGTATTGTAGGGCGACTTATCACTTGTCTTCCACTTGCGTGATGAGTTGCGCAGACTGCCGGCATTGTGGTGAGTGGCGACACCACAACATTTAACAAGCAGAAGTGTAAATTTCATTGTTTTGTGAACGGCCAGTCTTTAGAAATCTTAACTTCCCAGATACTGACACTACACTGAAATGCAGCTGTTTCTGAAATAACAGGATTTAATATTTAATATGTATTTTAATTGAAGTAATTTTTTTGTTTGAAGAAAGTGTCCTAAAAGAATTAGCCTCTAAATTTTGTTTCATATGTTACTGAAATTGAGTTAAATCTTACATCTGTTTGTGTGACTCGGTGGTGGAGTGCCGGTCTATACGCACCCAAATATCATGGGTTACTTTTTTTATCTGTCACTTTTCGTTTAGATGTGTGGTTAAATATGCTTTATGCAAGACACCTTGTTTTGTTTTAACACCCAAATATGTTTCAGCACTTACTATGCCATCTTCCGTGGGGTTTTTGCCTTTTATTTTCTAGAATAACAAGGTACAGATTTTGGTTATACAGTCATTTGGACAAGTTATTTGTTTACGATACTTAAATTATGTCATTCGCAGGATTTGCATCTGCTTTGATTGAGGAATGAAAAGTTTTCACAGCTTGTCATCTGCAAACAACAAGACTTTTGTTATTTACAAAAACTAATTGTTTGATTGTGCATTTGCCTGGAAGTTATGTTGAAAAGTAGTTTTATGTGGCTGTTTAGTGGTTTACTTAAATTAGAGCTGTGGTGTTGCTGCTTGCTCGTTTGTGGCGTGTTTTTATGTTTTATGGTGTTTAGTGCACTTTTTGTTGTGAAATAGCAGTGTTTATATCACCATTGGTCTTTTTGTGGTGGTTTATCATGTTCATTTGTTTGTGTGGTGTCTCTGTGATGTGGTGTGAGGATTTGAATGGTTTTGATACTAGCGATGTTGTGTGTGTGTGTGTGTGTGTGTGTGTGTGTGTGTGTGTGTGTGTGTGTGTGTTTGTTTGGTGTGGTGGGGAGGGGGGAGGCTGTCAGATGTAATGTTGTGCTGGGATTTATTTATGTTTCTTTTATGGTCTCAAAGAGGGTTTTGTTGCATAGTGATGTATATTCATTAAGTACTTTTCACCTTGGGCTATTGCTTTCTGGATATGATATTTTCCTCTACTGTTAATTTTTGGAATAAGCTGTTACTGGTTTTGAGAATTTGTAGGTCAGTTCCTATATTTGTTGCGGTATGAATCTGTTTTATTAAATGTTCAGCAAATGTTGAGTGACAGCTGCTACTTTCTAGAGCTCAGAGGTGTTCAGTGTATCTTGTTTTGAAATTTCTGCATGTCTGACCCACATACACAGATTCACAGTTACTGCAAGTTATTGTCAATCTATGTATGTGGGTCAGGCATGCAGAAATTTCAAAACGAGATACGCTCACCACCTCTGAGGTCTAAAAACTAGCAGCACTCAACATTTAATAAAACAATCATATCCAAACAAATGTAGGAACTGACCTAAAAATTATCAAAACCAGCAACAGCTTATTCCGAAAGCTAACAATACAGGAAAACTACCACGTTCAGAAAGCAATAGCCCAAGTTAAGGAAGTGCTTAACGACTATACATCACTATGCAACAAATGCCTCTTTGAGAGCATAAAAGAAATGTGTATAAATAAATCCAACCACCACATTACACCTGACACCCCCCCCCCCTCCACACACACACACACACACACACACACACACACACACACACACACACACACAAAGCATCGCCAGTATCAAAACCGTTCAAAAATCACATGCCACATCACAGGCACACCACACAAACAAATAAACATGATACAGCCACCACAAGAAGACAAATGTTGATACAAACAGTGCCAGTTCACAACAAAAAGCGCACTCTATACCATAAAATAGAAGAACATGCCACAAACAAGCAAGCAGCAAAACCAAACACCACAGCTTGAATGTAGTAAACCACTGAACAGCCATATAAAACTATTTTCCAACATAACTTCCAGGCGAATGTCCAATCAATTAGTTTTTTTTTTTTTTTTTTAAAGAAAAGTCTTGTTGTTTGCAGATACAAATCATGTGAATGACAATGTAAGTATCATAAACAAATTAGGGCTAATATATCCATCAAATCAAACTACTTGTCCAAATGACTGCATAATCAAAATCTGTAACATATTATTATAGAAAATAAAAGGCAAAAAAGCCATAGAAAATGACATAATAAGAGCCAAAACATGTTTGGGTGTTAAAACAAAACAAGGTGTCTTGCATAAGGTGGCTTTAACACATAGACTGCCACGTGAGTTAAATATAACTCACAGGGAGTTTTCTCTTCAGGCCACATGAAGTAAATACAACTTGTGGAATTTTTCCATTTAAAGCCCTCTGGTACAGTTGTGATTCACAGTAGTAGGCTGTGACTCAGTGTTACAGTAGATTACGGCTCCAGTAACAAATCATGTTCATGGCCTCCAGTTTTCAATAGCTCAAGAGTAGTTGTTGGCGCATTGAGTGGTATATATATCATTTTGGACTTTTCTTGCTTTTATAATTTATTATTTAGTGGTACATATTACTTATACACTAGATTGTAAATCACATATAGTTTTAATTACATTCTCGAACTCTAATTGCAATAACAATGAAACAAACTGAAACTATTGGGTAATTCCACTTTGTATCTCTAACACCTATCTGCACTGTGTTCTATGAAAAAAAAAACCTCTAGGCAAAAATGAGTCACAATTCTTACATTTCCAAGCAGTTTGTTTGCATTTCTTGACAGCTTGCTCTCGTCCAAATTCATTCTTCATTTTTTTCATAGCACACAGTACACCTATGTCTGGCTGCTCGCATGTTCACAAGAGCACAACCAGCAGGGAACTCTGAGGCTTTGGCATTGGCATCATCTGTAGTCTCAAACTCCCTTCCTATTTTAATTTTTGTGATAGAGATCTTGTTGTTGATATCAGTAAATCACTTGAGCATCTACCAGTGCTGACCCTGTCAACAATTCAACTGCAAGCTTCATGTACCATTTCACACCCCTGCCTTAGACATTGTGAGTATGACTGTTTTTCCCTCAATTATGCGCACACCAGTGACATGGGATGGGAAGTCCATTTGCTTGCGGGTAACCTAGGAATGTCAACAATGTGTGCTATCATTGACAATGGTAGAGTCCGTTGCATAATGTCTCCACAGCAGTGTTGTGACTATTTGTTCCAAACCTCATAGTTGTGTAAACATTCTCCGATAACATAGTCGATTACTATATGTATATAAAATATCTTTGGCAGAACTGTTGCTAATTACACAAACTATAAAAAGATCTCTCTAATTTAACATCATAGTGTAACAAGCTGCAAAAAACCTGATGGAAAAATATGTATACAACTGTGAAATATGTGATTAATTCACTGCAGTTTTTACAACAGTCATACCAGATGTTTGCTAATGGCAAAAAGCTGAAACAGCTGTAGTGTTACATAATAAAAGTGTAAGCAGTGATCTGTAACTTTTATTACAATATTTAGAATGGTTTTTGAAAATAGTTACTTGTATGCTCAAGGATGAACCTACACTTTCGTACCACTACTTTGTGGTTTCAGCCAATTTTAATTAAATCAGTAAAATAATCTTATAACCTACACTACATTAATGTGAAAGAAACTAATGTAGGGATGTACACACACACACACACACACACACACACACACACATACACAGTGGCTGGCCAGTACTTAGCTCAGTACCGCCAAAATATATTAAACATGCAAACTTTCGGAATCTAAATCCTTCAAGCAGAAGACAGGAATGATGAGAATGGGAATAAAAGGGAAGGTAGATATGCTTTGCTCACAACCCAGACCACATTGTAAAAATAGTGTGAAGCGGGCTTCAGTTTGTAATGAAGAGAAATTAAGTGACCATTGAAAACTTTCACCCAAATTTTACGTGGCGTAAGAACTGGGAATGTTGTATTGAGTATTCGTACCAGTGATTGTGGAATCTGAATTTATTTTTATGTAGGAGGATATTGAAGTGAATTTTTGTTTGTAAAATAATTTGTGCCTCAATTTCAGTAAATCCTCAGTGGTGACTCCCATAAAATAGATGATATTGTGCTGTTGCTACCTTGTATTTATTGTCAAGCAGGCTTGTCTCTCATATAAAAATAATTGCTTTTGCTTTTAGCTTGGTTTTTGTTTAATTTGATGTGCTTTATTAGGTTTGATTGAAACTTCTTTGCCTTTACTATTACAGTAAGTGTTTAAAATCTGTGAATACTTTAATGTATAATACATTTTTATGTTTTGTGGGCAATAATTAAGACTAATAGATTGTGGTAATTGCTGATGAAATGTAGGGTTACAAAGACACTGAAAACAAAATAGTGTCAGGTCATGCATCTTCACCAAGAATTTTCAGTTACCCCGTCAAAGCAGTGCTACTACAATTTGAACAGTCAGCTTCTAACCATCTTTCTTTGGTTAGGCCTGCCAGACACCTGCTCCTGCATGACACTTCCGTCCCTTGGCGTCTTATCAGCATAGAATCAAGGCCTTGGCAAAGATTTTTTGCTTCAGGTAAGCACTTGTTCAGCTGATGTCCCAACCTGAACTCCTGTTGCTTCTATCTGTGGGGAAGTGAAACTTTCTGACCCTTTCCACCAGGTAGCAGGTCACCACCTGGCCAACAGCCAATTCACAGCAACATTATTTGCAAAACTCTTCTCACCAAATCTCTAATGATGGTCAATATAAAGAAACTAATAATGATGCTAGTATGTCATATCCCCATTGCATAAAATTAAGGCGTGAAAAACCAAAATTAGTGGGGTCGATACAACATTAAGCATTATTGTGTAAAATGTGTCTCGGGGCAGTTTACAAATAAACTGCCACCTTAATCACCTCTGGTGTATTTAAAGTGACCAGTAATTAAATTATGCAAACATTCATTCATTCAGAGACATTAATGATAAAGGTGAAGCATTGAATTAAAATTTGTGATGCGGCCGGAATCGAACCCGGACCTCCATGCTTACTAGGCAGACGTCTTACCACTAGACCACCGCATCACTAGCGATTAAGGTTCCTCAGAATAGTCTAAGCACTATTTCCCTCCATGTCACAAACTTTAAATTTTAATTCAATGCTTGACATTTATCATTAATGCCTCTGACATTGAGACAGAAAACAGTCTCAGGGTGTATAAATTTCTGTTTATAATGATATTATTCATTCATTGTATTACTTCAGCACACACACTTTTATTTCATTGCTTGACAGTCATAGTGAGGGTGCTGTTTTTTACAGTCATCGATTTTTCTATGAGATCATCCTAATTCGTGCGCCAGCATGTGCACTCTTTTTTTTTATCCAATTCTCCATCAATCATTTTAAAGAAACAAAAGCATGAAAATCCTAGTAAGCACCATTGCTGATACATCTCAACACCATTAATCAAATGAGTGGTTGTGAGGGCAATGCATAATTGAAAATACACTTAAAAATATTTCATAATATAACACACACACACACACACACACAGGTGGTATCCAAAAACACACATGATCCTAAGTTCTGTAATTGATTAAAGGCACACTTGATGTATTAAGATGATGAATCTCTCACATTAATTTGTATTTTGCAACAACTTCTCTAACTTTTAGCTGCTTTTCTTAAGGTGTCAGATCGTTTTATGGCCAATAACAATTTGGGCCGGACCGGAACTTGAACCTGGATCTCCAGCTTTTCGTGAGCAGTCACCTTAATATCTCGGCCACCTGGTTAAGGCAACAGATTATTAAGATGATATACTGACGCTTTAAAGAAAGGCTTCTCTTGACTATTTTTCCAAATTTTTAACATGTGGGGAAACTTCTTTGTTTTCAAAATTAGGGAGCATATTAAGTGAATTAAATGTTGAATAAACATAAAGTTTTCTTCTGCATTTTGTATCGCCACATTATTTCATTTAAATATGACACATTATGGTCCGCTTGAATATCGTGTCCTGAGTGGTCACCCAGATCGTCTCATTACGAGAAATATATCGTAATGTTTATAATTAACCTGTTTTTATTTTAATTTATTTTTTAACTTTGCTAATTTTTTCTAAAGTAACATATATAAGGTTTTTGCATCTTTATTACAATGAGGAAACCTATCATAAATAGACAACCCAGTAGTGAAAGAGAGAATAAAATAGATTCATTGTTACTGACTTCATATTGTCAAAAGTATTTTTTTCTTATTGTAGACTAAATTCCTGAAAGGAACTTCATTTGGCATTAGTTCCTGCTAAGACATTATTAAAATACAAAAAAACACCGAGAATATGGTTTTTAGCTATTTATCACTGTAATTTATGCATGTATCCATGCAGCCAAATCCATATGTACTTCATTTAAATGGTAATAATTGAATTTGCGACAGTAATCGTAAACATAAAGATGAATCACATTCTTATAAAATGGAAACTATATTGGTAATCCCCTTATTCAAAGTCTCTCTCCACCCCCCCCCCCCCTCAAGTTTCAACCTTCAATGTTTTATTTCTTGAATATTCGCAATGATGGTTTTCTTTATGTTCCAAACTGTACCGTTTATTTAAAATATGTTGTTAACCCTTTCCAGCCCAATTATGCCATATCCAGGCATCATAATCTGTATCTGTTACTCTCGGCTCGACTATTTCACCAAAGACCATAAAGAAGACTACAGGACTTTCCTAAATTCACTGTTAGTAGCTTGGCTACCGTTACGTAGACGAAATGGAGGAGCATTAGGCTACAACACATTGACAAAATATGTATTGTTGCTTAATGTATAAATTAGAATCCAAACAGCAAGACTTTCAAAATATTATATCAAGGTAACGGAAACAAAATAACTTGAAAATTTCATTAATAATTATTGTAGAATGTCTAAATTAGTAATAAACAGTTTGTAAAGGTGTCAGGTACGGTAAAGGAAACATATCCTGCCCATTGATGCCATACGAAGTCGTCCCAAATTTCCCTCTACAAACTAAAAAAATTCTAAAAAATTCAAAAAGATATAAATTATTGCATTCATTATGAATATAAATTTGCAAAGTAATTCTTTCGTTCACAAATTAATAAAATTTGTGCTGGAAATGGTTAATGGAGAGCTGCGAGCAAATTAGGCATGAAACATTCAAAACATATTTTTTGAAACACTTTTGTTTCACTTTGTTGGCTTAACAGCGCTCTTATTCAAATTTATATATACAAAACCGTCTAGAGCGCAATGACTTATTTATTTAGTCAACTAGTTTCGGTCCTCATTTTGGACCATCGTCAGGACTGTAACTCTGAAATGTATCGTAGTTACATTTAGGGACATTAGTGTCAACATTAAGTTAAAAGAGAAATAAAACAAAACAGTGTTATACCCATTGATGTCGTGGAGCTGGGCAGGTGCTTAAGAGTCTTCTAGAGTGTCACTGCTGGCTGGAGCAAGGTTTACTGCTCTTAAATAGCTAAGGCTCTGCCCCTTTTGCCAGCTCCACTTATCTTTGAAGGCCAATGGGAAGACTACATACATAAATTTAGCCACAAATTTAAGTGTATTATTAACTGTATATTTCTTTGTTATTGAGTGAGATAAAATAGTCATTTTCTGATGTGTAAAATGAAGTTTAAAACATGTAAATACCAACATAAATTGCACCAGGTTCTTATCAATATTTTCAGAGATATGTTCTTTTCTCAATGAAAGAACATAATAGTTTTTTGCAAAGTAAGCTATCTTGAATTGTTTTCTATGTACCTTAAATAAATTTAATGCCAGTAAATTTGCATACAGAACCACTTATAGAATATCTCTGAAAATATTGATAAGAACCTGATGCAATTTACGCCAGTATTTAAATGTTTTAAACTTCATTTAACACATCAGAAAAAGACTATAATTATCTCACTCAATAACAAAGAAATATACAGTTAATAATAATCTTATATTTTTGGCTAAATTTATGCATGTAGACTTTTCATTGGCCATCAAAGATAAGTAGAGCTGGCAAAGGGGCAGAGTCTTAGTTATTTAAGAGCAGTAAACCTTGCTCCAGGCAGCAGTGACGTTCTAAAAGACTCTTAAGCACCTGCCCAGCTCCATGACATCAGTGGGTATAACATTTTTAACTTAGGTTATTGTTGACACTAATGTATATTGCTTGAAAGTCCCTGAATGTAACTACGATACATTTCAGAGTTACAGTCCTGAAGATGATCCAAAATAAGGACCGAAACTAGTTGACTAAATAAATAATTCATTGTGCTCTACACTGATATGCAAAACATATGTCAACTGATGGCGTACGACAGTCCCTTGGCTAATAAAATGAATGGGTCTTAACTACTCATGGCATTCAGTGAACTTCAGTTTGACATTGATCAGTGTCACAAAAGAAAGAAAAAAAAAAATCAGGAACAGCAAATGAAATAGTAGCTCCTGCAACCATAAGAACCAGAAAAGGCCATCACACAGTGACCATGCAGGGCAGCAAGCTGGCCACCACTCAAACAAGATCCCTGTAGTAAGTGTTGGGGGGTTAGGTGAAGGTTTGGAAACTTCGGGTGGTCACTGCTGTAGGAACTGTGGGATTGGCGATTGGCGGACTGAGTTCCGTACCCCTATGTGGGCTCCCCCTCTACTACTTCCTTCGTAGCTGTGTATCCTAAAGTAATTTTGAACAGACTGTAGTGTGACACATGACAGATTGTAGTCTCCCCTCATGTGGACAAACTCCATCCAAAAACCAAATTACTTGCACACAAGCCATCATTGAAAAAATGTGCGTCTAGAGCAAGTCTTTCAGTTATTCTGTCAGAGCAGTGCTGAATGTAAGCAATCAACTTGGAACTGTTGTTCTTCATTCAGTATATGCCAGATTTCTGCTCCTAAGTGATGATCTCATCCCTTGGTAACTTACCAGCACAGAGAGATTGCCGAGCTCAAATTATTTTACTTCAGGTTGCCTGGCTTGGGAGCTGGTAAGCACGCACTCAGTTCATACGCAAACCAGACTTCATGTAGTTTCTTTCATTGTGAAGCAAAATATTATGGCCCTTACCACCAGCCTGCATCTCATCGCCTGGAACCCGAACAGTGTGCAAGGCTGTAGTATGGATAGCTTTTCTAACCAAACCCATAACTATGGGTGCTACGAAAAATTTGTGGTAATGATGCTAGTGTCGAATGCCCAGTGTGGATATGTGTCATGTACTGACATTAAGGAATAACAAAATATTGTGGTTAGTATGACAGAATTATAGTGTAAAATGTTGCACAGTGGTTTACAAGTAAACTGCCACATTGTAATTAAATTTGTTGCCTTCTTGCATGCCTTGCATTTGTTAGTGACTGGATCACTTATTTTCACCATCGATTTTTATGTGAAAGGATTTGAAACAATTCTATTGTATGTTTCAAATCCTATCTCACGTACTGGGCTTACACAGCATCCTGGAATATCTATGCATATCTGCAACTAGGGAAAACAGATTATAACAAATTTATACCACTATAGTTTCACTTAATAACTGTCAGATACATTTATGTCATTCAGAAATTAATAGTGTTGTTGTAAGTCCTCTTTATTTATTTGTGATAGGATGTTGTTCTTAACAATTAAACTCATTTGTCTTACATTTTTTTATGAGACATAAATGTTTCCCTTCTCAGAAAATTAGTAAAAATTACACTGATTGATAAATTCATTCTCCCCCCTCCACATGCACACATGGGCATACTCCCTGTGATATAAAATGTTTCAAAGATGCTAAGAGTTTTAAGTTTACAAAACCTATGCCATCTCGCCTCCTATTTCCCAAGATGTGTGGGAATTTGGGTCAATGAACTGGCATGCAGTGATCTTGTTGTCTGTATTGTCACACATCCAATGATTTTAACATTTTCACAAGTGGCTTGTTCTTTCTCTGTTCTATTTACTGGTGATAAACAAGTATCTTTTATCCTCTTATATTAAAACATCATTATTACTTGTTTGTATGTATTTAAAATGTGGGTTTTTATTAAATTTTGCAAGAACGTTCACAGATGCTGATAACATAGAGCTCGTCCACCCAAACCATATATCTAAAACTGTTAAACCCATGTGTCATGATAACAAAACTGAAATATATGTGAACTTTATTTATGAAACACAATAAATGAGAATCATCATTTGCTTTGGCTGTCTGCATCCGACTCACAATGCCCATTCATACTTCAGATAAGTTATCACATTAGTAAGATTTACATATTATGAAAAACTCGCTGGTGTCGCAATTGCAATTTCAAACCAGGGAAGTTCTATGGTGGTATATAAAACATTTTATCTTTCAAATGATAAGTTCTACAGCTCCAAGGAAATGTATATTATATTTGTTGACATTGTGTCAACAGTTGGTAGCATGATCTGTTTTTAATATTCTCAGATAAATCCTCAAGGTCAAGATCGAAAATTTATTTTATTGGATGACTATTTTCAGCTCTTTAATGAGTCATTTTTAGATCTTTAAATATGAAAGTTATTTATTTATTTATCATCTCAGAAAACAGTAATATACAACATTATTGTCTTGCATCCAAAAAATGCACATACAGCTTTATAACAGAGCAAATTATATAATTATGTAGAACATACTGTAAACATGACTGTCATCATACTCCTAAAGCATATTACACAATAAAAACAATACAGCAATCACATTGTAAAATCATGTCATATCTATGAATGGTAAAAATAGTATGTGGCCATGAAGCAGGCTACATCATGCAACTGAAAATATATATGCAATATAAGGCAAGGCAAAACAGGAAACAAACTGTACTAAATAATTAATGTCCATTCATAAATAAAATATATAAAAGTAAACCTGTCTTAATGCAACACATTTTGAATTATTCATAAAATGCCAGCATCAGTGTGTTTAAAATTACACAATGAAAACAGGTGTGGCCAAAAAGCGGCTAGGAGGAGACTGATAGTTATTGAGTATTGAATAGTTAATTGAGTGACATTTGCCAGATAGCACTGCAGTCAATCAAGCTAACATACTGGGTGATCAAAAAGTCAGTATAAAATTGAAAACTTAATAATCATGGAATAATGTAGAGAGGTAAAAATTGACACACAGCTTGGAATGACATGGGGTTTTATTAGAAACTAATAATAATAATAATAATAATAATAATAAAAGTTCAAAAAATGTCCGACATGGCGCTTCATCTGATCAGAAAAGCAATAATTATCATAACAAATTAAGACAAAGCGAAGATGATGATCTTTACAGGAAATGCTCAATATGTTCACCATCATTCCTCAACAATGGCTGTAGTCGAGGAATAATGTTGTGAACAGCATTGTAAAGCATGTCTGGAGTTATGGTGAGGCATTGGCGTCGGATGTCCTTTTTCAGCATCCCTAGAGATGTTGGTCGATCACAATACACTTGCGACTTCAGGTAACCACAAAGCCAATAATCGCACGGACTGAGGTCTGGGGACCAAATGACGCGCGCAAGAGATCTTTCACGCATCTAGCAATATGGCGTACCTCTCACCCGTCACGGTGGCAGTTACAAAACCAGAATCACACATTTCCTCAAAGAAAAAAGGCCTGATAATGGTAGATGTGGTAAATCCAACCAATACTGTGACTTTCTCCATGGCAGTTTCAGGATTTTCGGTAGCCCAAATTCTGCAGTTGTGGGTGTTGACAGACCCTCGGAGTGTGAAATGAGCTTCGTCGGTCCACAACACGCTACTCAGTCGACATCTTCCACCATCGTTTGAACCACCCACACTGCAAATGCCCTTCGCTTCACTAAATCGAAAGGTAACAGTTCATGATGCCGATGGATTTTGTAAGGATAGTGTGGGGGTACACCTAAGTGCAAACAAAACAGTAGTGTATAGAATGCCGATATGACGTGCAATTGCACGAGTGCCGACATCCCCGTGCATAGACAAACCCGCTAAAGTCTCCATTTCTTCCTGAACTGTCTCAGCAGCATTGCACCTTGTACTCGGTCGGCCACTATAGGGTCTGTTGTCTTGGCTTTGAACTTGGAAATCATTCTCGCCACAGCTGCATTTGTCAATGGACCTTCACCTGTTCTAATCCCCTTCCTATGGTGATAGGATTGTAATGCTGAACTAGCACATTCCTCATTCTGATAATACAGCTTCACTAAAAGTGCCTTTTCAGGTAATGTCAACATGCTGTGACTGCTGGTGCATCTGATTCTCTCTCTCTCATTACAGCTCCTTTTATACACGATTTTCATGTGCAGTCACTGACGTTTCGCTGTCCAGCGCCACCTGTCGGACATTTTTTAACCTTGTGGGTTCTCTCTCTCTCTCTCTCTCTCTCTCTCTCTCTCTCTCTCTCTCTCTCTCTCTCTCTTCTAATAAAACCGCATGTCATTCCAAGCATGCGTGTCAATTTTTACCTCTCTATCTACATTATTTCGTGATTTATTAAGTTTTCAACTTTATACTGACCGATCACCGATATTAAGTCGAAATCAGATATCATAATAGGATAAGATAAATTTTCATACCGTCAGATTACTGTTGAGCTTATAAAGTTCTTAAAGGACAACAGAAGCTAAAAATTATGTCAAAAACACACAATAAAGTGAAATATACTGCAGCACACCTGTGGAAGGTTGTTGGCAGGAGTCAAGTTGTAAAGCAAACTGAGGGCTAAGTTTTCTTGCGTGAGGGTGCCCAGTCAATGACAAATGGGTCCATATTTTTATTAAAAATGGCCACATTTCTATTTGGCATAGTGTATAATAGGCAGTGAAAGATATAATGAAGGTTTATTCATGAAACTATTACTCTTAAAATTATCCATTAATGGGACCAAATATTGTTACTCAGATGCTGTATCTGTGCTAAGATAAAGCCTAGATCACGAACGGCCAACATTTTCATCCGGCGGGCGCACCCGCGGGCGGAGTACACTGTAGTTGACCCACCTGCCACGACTGTGTGTTGCTAGTGCCCCACATGCCACTGGGCACAGTGCGCCGGGCCGGGGTGCGGCAAAGGCCGCCCGCGCCCTTGGGGCAGTGTTTGACCGTGCCCGGTCTAGATATATATATCGAACAGCTGTTCCAGGTCTAAGGTGGAATACTGTTTTTACATCCATTGTACATCTTCCTCGAAGAAGAATGTGATTGTTACACTGCCACATATTAAAATTTAAAACATCTGGCAACCTCTGAATCGAGACGCTGAATGACAATTATGTGCTATACATCTAATGTGCTGAAGAAATTTAACTATATATGTAAATAAGATAAAACGAAAATAATAGAAGGAAACCTTCCTGATATGATAAACAAAAATAAAAAATAGAAAACGGATGACTTACCCACAGGGCAGGTTTGACAGACACAAATAAAATCACACACACACACACACACACACACACACACACACACACACACACAAGCTTTCGCAACCGTTGGTCACTTCTTCAGGAAAAGAGGAGAAAGGGAAGGATATGGGTTTTAAGGAAGTGGAAAAGGAGTCATTCCAATCCCAGAAGTGGAAGGACTTACCTTATGGGGAAAAAAAGGAAGATAAACAAATACTCACACATATCTAAACACAAACACACTTAGACAGACCTAAAAATATTGAATATGCACGATAACATTTAATTATATATGGCATAATGAATCAATAGCACTGCCTTTCATATTTGTAACTATTATATGCATTGATGATGGTTTCATAATTTTGCTTTACAACTTGGACCTTTTATTTTCTTATTGTGCTCCATTTTTTGGAAGGAAACAAATAAATAACCTACATTTAGGAAATGTTTCAATCATACATCATATTACTAGAAACTTCAGCCACATGTAAAAACTTTTGTTTGAAATTACATATACAAGAGATGGCCCACCTTCCATATTTTCAATTCCAAAGAAAGGGAGTCTAGACAAGTGTGAAAATTACAGAAGTATCAGCCATGGTTGCAAAATACTAACACCAATTATTTACAGATGAATGCAAAAACTGGTGGAATCTGACCTCAGGGAAGATCAGTTTGGATTTAGGAGAAATGATGGAACACACAAGGCAATACTCACATTACGACTTATCTTAGGAGATCAGTTAAGGAAAGGAAAATCTATGATTCTAGCTTTTGTAGGTTTATAGAAAGCTTTTGACAATGTTCCCTGGAATAATTTGTCCAATTTTGAACTCATCAGCAGGGGGGGGGGGGGGCATGGGGATCGTAAATTTATGTTGAACTTGTACAAAAAAGCAGGTAGCAGTTGAGTTGAAGGGCATGATAGGGAAACATTGGTTGTTAAGGGAGTAAGACAAATGTTCAAATGTTTGTAGAACTTACGGGACTTAACTACGGGGTCATCAGTCCCTAAACTTACAAACTACTTATGAACTAGCCAATCCTAAGGATGGCACAAATATCCATGCCCAAGGGGGGGATTCGAACCCCCGACCGTAGTGGCCGTGCAGAGAGTAAGACTTTAGGTAATGTTGTTCAATCTGTACATTGCGAAAGCTGTGAAGGAATGCGAGAAGAAATTTGGAGAAGGAATTACAGTTCAGGATGAAGAAATAAAATCTTTGCAGTTTGCTGATGACAGCAAAGGATCTAGAATGGCAGTTGAATGGAATGGGCAGTGTCTCGAAAGAGGGGTATAAGATGAACATAAACAAGGGTAATGGAATGTAGTGTTAGAAATCAGGTGATGCTGAAGGAATTAGATTAAGTAACGACACAATAAAAGTAGATGAGTTTTGTTATTTGGGTAGCAAAATAATTTCTGATGGCAAAAGTAAAGAAAATATAAAAAATGCAGAATGGCTATGGGAAGAGAAGCATTTCGGAAGAAGTGAAATTTGTTGACCTCTATATATTAATTTAAATGTTAGGAAATCATTCCTGAAAGCATTTGAGTGGAGTGTGTTAGGGTGAAGTGTGGACAATGAGGAGTTAAGACAGAAAGGTAATACAAGCTTTTGAAATGTGGTGCTACAGACAGTGAAGATTAAATGGGTGGATCATGTAACGGAGGCGGTATTGAACAGAATTGAGGAGAAAAAAAATTTCTGGCATATCTTAGCTAAGAGAAGAGAGAGGTTGGTGGGACACATTCTGAGAAATCAAGGAATTCTCAATTTAGCATTAGAGGGAAGTGTCTGGTGTAAAAAAATTATAGAGGGAGACTGACAGATGAATACAATAAGCAGGTTAAAGTGGATGTAGCTTTTCATTCTTATTTGGAGATGAAGAGGGTTGTGCAGAACAGGGTAGTGTGAAGAGCTGCACCAAAAGTGTCTGCAGACTAAAAACAAAAAAATTCTTGTTATTTGATTATAGTGAGAGCTGAGACTAAGAAAATTACCACATTACATTTTTTTTTATTTCATGACTTTTAATGAAATATTTGTATTTAAAATTTCCTGAAACTGGCCAAAAAAGTGTGGACAGGCATTTTTAAAAATCACTCTAACAGCTGCCCAGAGTGAGACGCAAGGTTGTATTTTTAATTGATTTTTTCCCCTAACAAGTTCATTCTTTAATATTTTGAAAATATTTCCATAAATATTTGATACTGTTATAAATCACATGGCAAAAAATATCCTGGTTGTTTTTTTACTTCATGACGTGATCATACAAGTGTTTTATACACGGTCTCCTTTACAGGTGAAGTACATCTTCCCAAAATTCTCCCAATAAACTGTAGTCGGCTGTCCGCCTTACTCACAACTGTCCTTTCATGTTTGTTCCATTTCATATCGCTCTGCAATGTTACGCCTAGATATTTGAACGACGTGACAGCATCAAGAAGCTCACTACTAATGCTGTATTCGAACTTTATAGGATTGTTTTTTCTACTCATGCGCATCACCTTACATTTGTCTACATTGAGAGCTAGCTGCCATTCTTCGCAAAAACTAGAAATTTTGTTTAAGTCATCCTGTATGCTATTACAGTCAGTTACAGACGACACCCTGCCATACATGACAGCATAATTAGCAAACAGCCACAAATTAAAACTTACTCTGTCCATCAGATCATTTATATAGATAGAAAATAATAGCGGTCCTATCACACTCCCCTGGGGCACGCCTGACGATACACTTGTCTCTGATGAACACTCGCCGTCGAGAACAACGCACTGCGTTCTATTACTTAGGAAGTCTTTCAGCCAGTCACAAATCTGACAACCTATTCCATAAGCTCATATCTTCGTTAGCAGTCTGCAGTGTGGCACCGCATTGAATGCCTTTTTGAAGTCGAGAAAAACACAATCTGCCTGTTGCCCTTCATCCGTGGCTCGCAAGATGTCATGTGAGAAAAGGGCAAGCTGAGTTTCACATGAACGATGTTTCCTAAACCCGTGCTGATTCATAGAAAGAAGCTTTTCTGTCTCAAGGAAATTTACTATTTTCGAACTGAGAATATGCTCCAAAATTCTACATGAAACTGGTGTCAACGATATTGGCCTGTAATTGTGTGGGTCAGTTCTCTTTCCTTTCTTATAAACGGGAGTCACCTGCGCTTTTTTCCAATCACTAGGAACTTTGCGCTGAATTAAAGATTCACGATAAATGCAAGCTAAGTAAGGGGCCAATGCCGCAGAATACTCTTTGTAAAACTGAACTGGTATTCCATCCGGATCAGCGGACTTTCTCATATTTAGCTCTCTCAGCTGCTTCTTACACCAGAAATAGCTATCACTATGTCTTCCATTTCAGAATTAGTATGTTGATCAAATGATGGTACATTTGTGCAGTCCTCCTGCGTGAAATATTTCTTAAAAGTTAAATGTAGAACTTCAGCTTTCCATTTGCTTTCTTCTAATACTGCCCCGGAATGATCAAGTGACTGTATAGTGGGCTTTGACCCACTTAATGTACCTTCAGTTGTTCAGCAGATCTTATATGAACTGTAGTGCTTGATTCATCTAACCATCTGGATTTGAAGTTGGTTCCTCTCCTTGTCAGGTACTTTCACCACAAGAATGGCATCATGGTGAAAGTGCTCGTAATTGCAATGGAAGACAGTGAATATTATAATAAGTATTGGGTGCCCAGCACATGTGGTTCATCTGAGAGTCTACTGAAACTGAATACAAAAGTGTACTGCCGCAGCAAGACACGATGACTCTCCCTGCTACCAGCATTGGAAAGAATTATAGACATATTTCCCACTTTGAAGTCCTATTTTATTTCCCTTGATAAATGTCCTGTTATCCTTACACAATTCTTTGAAAATCCTCTGTCTGCTGTTCTAAACTCTTGTTAGCCAGTTAAAGCCTTTCTCCATAATAATTAAATGTAATGAGAATCAAGAAATCAATGTAGTGGTAGTGTATCAAGAAATAAGCAAATTACAATATAGAAAAGTCTGAAACATTTCTCAATCTTTGTACATGAGCAACTAAGAAAGCTGGCAGAAGATGATGAAATTACTGTAGAAGAATTTCATAGTTACACTGACACATTCCTTGACTCTTGCATTGGCTATATTAATGAATGGTGTAGTTTTTGAAAAGAAGCAGATACAGTGGAAGGATATTAAGGACTGCTGTGCTTTTGTTAAGTGTTGTACCACATTTTTCTGTTGATGAAGATGAACTGTTCAATGAATTTTACAGAACTGTATAAAAAGTGAAGTACTAGACAATGAATGTATTAGTGCAATGTGGTGTAAAATGTTTGCCTATTTCAATAGCAAAAACATCAGTATGAATAACATGATTCATTTGCCAGAGTTTCGTCTGGCAATTCCTGGGTCCATTGCTGCTGTGGAAAGTGTGTTTTCCTTGGTCAACTCTTTTTATCATATGACTACGAACATGATGAAAGTTGAAACAGTGAAGGCCTTACTTATTGTCAAAACACACATTATGGCGTATCATGCCGACTTTCATGACACGATGCCAAAAGAAAATGTGCTTCTTGCTAAAATTCATTTGGGATCATTTGAGTGTACATTGTAAAGGTGAACTTCAGTCTGTTAATTTTGTCTATAATTTTTTTGCCTCTTTTTTCCTTAATTGTACCAGGTTTTTTAAGTCCCCCTTTTTAATAAAAAGCAAATGGACACAATAACTTTTAAACAACTGTCTATGAAATAAAAGTTGTTATCTTAGGAAGAATTAGAGTTCAGTTTCCAAACAAAATTATCTTGGACCTTCACAAATTATATTTGAAAAACCCAAATGCATTTGGCTTACATTATTTTCAACAAATTTGCTTTTACAAGAACATTCAAAACTCTCACCCACAGGACAATTGCCTGTATAGGACAGAAGAATGATGTAGCTGGTTGACGTGGACGAAGGAAAGTTATTGTCACTTAATCAGGCTGGTTAATTACAGAGTCTTTCTTATTTATTTCACATTTTGAAGCAAGTTCTAGAAATAGTACATTAAGTTTGTGGATATTGACACATCCACATCAACTAAACACAAAATATTTTCTTATTCTTTCTTAGTAAAAAGAAAACAGTATTAAGTTCAGCTGTGGCCTTCATTCTCTGCACTTGTGGCAGATCTCTTGGTGTATGTGGCACCTTTTTTAATACATTACTGTAATTCAGAACATAAAATTTTCTACACAGTTTTTGTCAGTACCACATGTACAAGTAGTGCATTGTAAAGTGTTGCACTGCTTCTTATCTTCCATAATCAGTCTTCAGCCCAGTACAGTGATAACTCGACAGTCTGCTGCCACATCCAAACCATATTATAGAGGAAAAACCTAATAATGCCAGCAAAAACATAACACAGTAAAAATCTACACAGCATGCAACACTCAACATGTTTATGTTGTGCAATGGTGACCTGTGTAGCTGGTATAAAACATTGTTTTTCCTCTGATCTGTACCGACTTAGCTACAAATAGATGTATCCGTTTTTCAAACGGTGTCAAGCTTGGTGTGAATTTGGCTTACAGTACCTTCAATATCAAACATTAACCATTCTTCCTATATTCATGCTACATGTGTAATAGTCTTTATCTTTGGCTGAAAAGATCAGGCAGACCCCATCTCAATTGCTTACAAAGCTATTTCCTGCTTGAAACTTCTGGCATATTTGTACTTGCTATAATGAAAGTTTGCCATTCCAGTGACATAAAACATATCTGGAAGTCATGTTTTTCTTAGTATGGCTTCTTGTGCCAAAGTAGCAAGAAATGTTGCATTTGTATATAAACCATTTACCAATTGGTTAATTAATGTAAAAATGCTGATCTAAGCTAATCTGCAAATGGTAGACCACCCAGTATTTTGGCCCACTTTAGGTTACGGTAGTAACACTAAAAGTGGGCCTTTGTGATCGTTCTTTGACAGCTCGAAATTTAAAGAAACTAACGGCTTAACCATTCATCAGACACGAAAATTGAATAACCGAATTTGTAGAGGAGAAAATTCTCAACAACTTTGCTCTATTATGTTGTTTTTCTTTCATATCTCGTACTGTTTCAGAGATATTTGCAAAAATAACGGCGATTTTGGCATGTATGTCCGTCTGTCTGTCCGTCCGGCCGTAATGTGTTCCCACTTTTTAAGATGAACCGTTCAACCGATCAGCACCAAATTTTACAGACATAATTGTAGGCTGCCAGAAACCAGAACCTCCCTTTTTCCAATTTTTCGGACAAAAAATACGACAGTCATACCAAAAAAGCCGTTTGTAATATAATTGTAATTTCAAACGAACCGTTCATCTGACACGAGAATTGAATAACCTAATTGGTAGAGGGGAAAATTCTCTACAACCTCGCTCTATTATGTTTTTTTTTTTTTTTTTTCATGTCTTGCATCGTTGCAGAGATATTTGCAAAAATAACGGAGATTTTACACCCTCCATTGATTTTACGAAAACCAGCCATTCGCAGATGTCACGTGACATTGCATGCCCAGAACTCTCTCTGGCATACGCCATCTTGTGTTGCGTATTTGATGATTTTCTTATTATAACTTACACATTGTTATTTAAAAGCAACGGTGCACTGAAGAATTAACAAAAATGCGTCGGTCTTCGTACAAAAAATGATAATCTAGTGTCTAAAAATACCACATCAGCATCAGTTAACAACTGCCATCAATAGCATGAAAATTAAGGGCGAATTTCGTAATTGTTCGCCGTAGTGTAGTAGGCAGTGTGTTGGATTGGGATGCGCATGGTCCGTAGTTCGGGACCCGCCGCTACCAAAAAAGTTTTTTTTCTCCTTTTTTCCTAAAAGGGTTACATGCATAGATATTATCACAATAATAGAGTCGTAATCATATCACTCTAATTTTTTATTGTTTACATTATTATTTTTGTCCGAAATGTTTGCAAAAATTTAGAAAATTACAAATTTAAAGTGGGCCGTAAAACACATCAGTGTGATTTTTTTTTTTTGAATGACGAATCTGTGAAAACATCTTTCCTAATTTGGGTTAATATGGTATATTTGACATGGAATGACTGTCATGACATGTGATAGTATTTAGGGTAGATTATTTCATGTACAATACAAATTACTTGTGAATAATACTATCGTTTACTATTAATTTACTTTGAAGAAGTTTAAAATTAAACCATTATGGAATAAGATTTTTTAAATTGCTCTTTGTGTTCTATGCACAGTTGTACATTTGTAATGAATTTTTTCTTCTTCTTTTATTTTACAGTGAAATGGACTTCATCGAACGTATACCATCATGATGCTATGGCTTGGTCTTTGTTCTTCATATTTTCTTAAAAAAAAAAAGGTCTTGTTACGGCAAAGAATTTTGTAATCTCTCTCCATGTATGACTACCACTTCACTTCATGCTTTACTTCTGGCATAGTAATGTTACAACAGTAACTTGTGGTAATATTGAGAGGAAATTGTCATAGTATGGATACTAATATTTTGTGATGTGATGCATAAAAAATGTAATATGTATTTAAGAAACAATTTTGTTAGTAATAAAAGAACGTTAATTTATACTGATTTTGTTTATAAAAGTTTTATAACAAATTGAGTATCTTCTGTGTAATTTGCCATGAAAACAATTTTTCAGATGATTGCATTGGACAAATATTTACGTACAGATTTGCCCAGTTGTAAAAATATGAAGATCAGACCCCTGTAATTACTTCTTGGGATTCCAATCAGGTTAATAATTGTTCACATGTTAGGTTTTTGCTACATTGATAATATCATGTTGTCTAAAACTGCCTAAAACATGAGTACATGTGGCAGAGATGTTATTGATGTTATGGGAATTAATCAGTGCCAGATATAGAATTTATAAAATTTCTACGTATATGTCCACCCAGTTTTATCACTGTTTCCTTGCTTACCATTAAAGAAATAATGATAAAGCATATATACAGCTAACATTTTTAAATCGGACAGAGCAGAAGTGTTGTGGGGTGACTCATGACTCACTTGCCTCAATTATGCGGAGAACTGTATTATAGGTCTTCCCACAGGAGTGTGGCATCTTGAAGGGGCCATACTAATGTGTGGCTCCTGCAGAGGCGCAGCGGCCTTTTCATTAGTTGCAGGGGCAGCTTCAGTCTGGATGAATGCTTGTTCCGGCCTTGTAACAGCTACTGTGAAGAGCTGAAAACAAGGGGACACTACAATCATGACCTTTCCAAAGGACATGAAGTTCAGTTGTATGGTTAAACAATGCCTGGTATAATAGTCCCCCCATTCGGATCTTCAGATGGGAACTAATCGGGAGGATGTTGTCATTAGGAAAAATGTTACTTGTAGTCTACTCATTGAAGCATAAATGTAGAGTCTCTCTACCTGGTTGTTAAATTAGAAATTAAAAAAGAAAAAAGAGAGATGCGTAGATTGAAATTAGGCATAATAGGGATTAGAAACCTTTGGTGGCAGACTAAAGTGGACTTCTGGACAGGTAAGTACAGGATTAAAAATACAAATAAAATATAAAAAAATGCAAGACTGTGTCTAATAATGAATAAGAAACCATGATCACAAGTAAGGTACTATGAGCAGTATAGTAACAGCATTATCAGATGCCCATCACAGTAGTAAAAGTCTATACACTAAATAGCTTTACAGATGTTGAAAAGACTGTAAGAATCTATGATCAGGTAGAAGAAATTATTCAGATAGTTCAGGGAGAGGAAAATTGTGATAGATGACTGGCAGTCAAAAATTTGAAGGGGAAAATAGTAGAATATTGAAAAATGAAAGAGGAAGCCATAGGGTAGAATTTTGCATAGATATAATTATCACTAATACTGGGCTTGAACTCGCAAGAGGGGGTGGCATACATCGAATAGATTAAGAGGCACTGGAATGTTTGATTTCATAATCAAAAATGAAATTTTCACTCTCCAGTGGTGTGCACACTGATATGAAGCTTCCTGGCAGATTAAAAATGTGCCAGACTAGGATTTTAACCCAAGATCTTTGCCTTTCGCTAGCAAGTGCTTTTCCTAGTGAGCTATGTAACCCATCCTCGCAGCTATAGATCCGCCATTACCTCGTCTCCTGGAGACTGGCAAAAAGACAAAGGTCCTGTGTTAGAGTCCCGGTCTTGACACAGTTTTAATCTGCCAGGAAGTTTGATTTGATAATGATTAGACAAATATTTTGTACATTATGTGTGTAATATAATTTCCCCCTTGTTAAGGCTTACACTCTACATTTAATTTGTGAGGACTGCCGTTTTTCATTACAATGCCTATACACAAGGTTTCATTGTGCCACAGATAGTTCAACATAGCATACCTTGCCAGAAGTTTCTATGAAGAAACATAGAACGTATATACATATAGATTGGTGGGATGTCTGTTCTTTAAGGCTTCTCCAAAAGAACAGACACCACACCATATGATGGCATAAGGTTCATCTACTTCACCGTAGATGCGGTAATAATGTTCAACCTTGTACATGAATCTGAAGTGGCAAGTACAAGAGAGCATGGACGATGGGGGCACTACGGCTGTTTTGCGCGATTTGTGGAAATTTTTATGGACAGGAGGTGAGTCCTGGCCTGAAGTTGGAGACTCGGGTTTGAATCCCGACCTAGCTCACATTTTCACTTTTTGACGTTGGGTAATTTCAATGCCCTGGGGCAACTAAAGTCATTTCTTTCCTTCCTCATCCTCCTCCTTAACCCTTAACAGCCTAATTGTGCCATATGGTATTGTCATCTGTATCTGTTCCTCTAGACCAGGACCAGCCAAACGCTGTACACTGTGCAGAGGTGCGAAAGTGCTGCACAGGTGCACACACGTGAGACAGGGAGCAATGACGAAATCTGTTGTTAGACACGTGTACATAATGAAAGGCAATGGCTCCACTTCCTGGTTTATGCAGTACAAGCAAGAACGCAACACACCCAGTCTCGTTTGCCCCTGGAGACTCCTGTGGATAGAAATGTGCACTACACGAGCGAAGACAGCTGCACAGTGCACACCTGGAAGTTGCACATGTGCAGCAGCACCCCACATATGTAGAACTTCTGGCTGGCCCTGCTATAGAGCCAACCATTTTACCAAAAATTATAAATAACACTGCAGTACTTTCCAAAATTAATTGTGGTTAGTTTGGCTACCATTACTTAGAGGAAACGAGAGCATTAGGTTACAATGCATTGGCAAAATAAGTTTTGTTGCTTGATGTGTAAGTTAGAGTACACACAGGAAGACTTTCCAAATATTATATCAAGGTAAAGGAAATGAAGTAATTTGTTAATTTCATTAACAAATTGTCACATGTTTAAATTAGTAGTAAACTGTTAGGTAAGGTAAAGGTAACGTATCCTACCCTATGATGCCATATGGAGTGATCCCAAATTACCCTCCAAAAACTGAAACCTATAACAAACACACATTATTTTAATCCATATGTATATGGGAACAAAGCAACATACAGCATATGGACTCTGTCCAAAGAGCTGTATTGGCAAGAATGTATTGCATTCAGACTTAGTGTGGAAAATGTCAAAAACAAAAAGGAAGGGAAAAAAATTATGGATACTGGTACTCTTGTGGTTGTCTTGGGGTAGAAAATTAAGTATGGGGGGTCCCCAAAATTCAACTGGCACGTGTTTTCTAGCTGAAGATTCAATGGTTTGACCACTATAGCTACGATACGAATGTTCACTCTTCCTCGGTTGTATTCACTTCAATCACTACTACAGGTTAGTTACAGCAGACTTCCAAATTATTGTTCCATCTTATGTTGTGACTGATTTGAAATGGTAACAGAAATGCAGATATGAAGTGTTGTTGATGCTCGCAGTTTGTAGTAGTGGTCTTTTCTTGACAGAACGTGGAATAGGAGTGACACTGCAGACTATTAGTCCACCACGGACGAGCTGGCCCACGTCGGTGGTCTATCTGCTGTGTGGCTTGCCGAGCCCAATCCAGTCTCGTGGTGATGATGGGCTGGCACATTCAACCGACACCACCAAAACACAATGCCCGATTGGTGCCATGTCACGTCTCAAAGAGTAGGCCATGATTGCTAGCTGACTGGTTGGCTGGCAGCTATGAGACAGTGGGCTGTGCTCCAGGGGGCAGCCAGTCTGCTAGCGATATTTGTGATGTGGCACGGACTGTGCTGAGACCTTGTCTTTAGATCATGGGTGCACAACTCAAACTAAACTGCAGGCCACAGTAAAATTCTTAATCAACTGGGTTGCAAGTAGTCTTTAAAATGAATAAGAATTATTCCAATCATTAATTTTTAATGCATTATATATTTTTATAGAACTGTGACGTAGAAATGGACAATATACTTTGTAGATATTTACTACGTGGATGATGTTATGCATCACTGGACCAAACAGCAAAAGTCCTGAGACAGATAATGGAAACCAGAGTTTTCATCCCCATGAAATATTGGTGAATTTTCCCGATTTGTTGTATCAAAAGAGGATTACTGTTGTTTTACTTATTTGTGAAATCTCGGCATAGATAGCTCCGAGCCGGAGCTTAATGCACTCGCGTCATAAATTTAAAAGTAATGGCGCTTGGTCTTGTGATGAATTATGTGGTCCACATAATGTAAGCAGCAACCAAAAATATTAAACTTATTTTTGAACTCTTGAGTAAATACATTATTTACAAAATATTGTTATTAAAAGAAACAGGGAAGAAAGTCTTTTTTAGTAGCATACTAGCATGACAAACTATTATTTATGAAATCAGCATAAAAAGATCATGATCTGAACAAAGCTTTTAATGTGAGACATTGCATCTCATGTTAGTTAAGTTTTTCAAAGCCTGGAGTCACACTCGACATTGATCTCTTTAGCATGTGTTCTAAATGTTAGTCAGTTAAACAAGGGCGAAATTTGCTTTTATTTAAGTTGAGAACAGGAAATGTTTGTTCACAATGTGACCACACAATAAACTGTTTCAGTGCGGGCAGTGGTGGGTTGGACCAAGACTGTTTTGGCTTCTCTAAGAAAAAATCACAATGTGAATGCTGTCAAACATGTTGAATGCTGTTACTGCTGCATCTCATAGGTTACTGTATTTATTTTTGTCCAAGCTTTTATAGAAAGACGATCACATTATCTGCGTTTGGTTTTATACGCTGGAGAACACTGAATTTCTATGACTTCCAGTTGTAAATCCATAGGTTTCTTTTCTGGAAGTACAGAAAAAGGATCTTCAATCACCTTGAACATGATTTCCATCTGTTTTTGCAACGCAAATCTGTTCTTGAATTTTATTAATTTATCAAAGTTGTGAGAAAATTACCTTCGTAACATGGCATGTTTCTCGTAAGATATTGTTGTCTTGCAAGTAGGAAAATGAGTCATGTTGCCTTTCAAAATTTTTTTTTTAAGAGATTAAGTTTCATTTTGTAGCACGTACTGTTGCCAACAGATGGGAAAATAAACTTGACTTCCCCTGCATTTTTGAGTTCAGCTGCCATGTCGGTGAGAAAATCATTGATCCAGTCTTCATTTTCAATTAAGGAAATTCCTTAGGATCGTTTTTCACAAAATAGTTTATTTTCTCTCTGAGCGCAAAAAGTGTTAGCCGATGTCTGTATACAGTGCTTTAGTTATTCAAACTCGCTACTAGTGTACCGGCTAAAATTCTTTCTTAAATCTGTTAATAATAGGCCAACTGTAACTTGTGAAGAGGTTTTCGAAAAGAAAAATTGGAAAGTTTTAGGTTCGTTGGAGTTGCAGTCATAACCATCGAAGCGTTCAAACTGCACTTTCCCACAATTACAACGGAATCTTACTGGCGGTCAAATGTTCGAATCGGCCAATTCCGACTAGTCTGAACAGAGACAGAGGAAATGCTTCTTACCAACTCCAAAGCGTTTAACACCCTTGCTCAAAAGAGCAACATTTTGACTTAATTTCCATTGATCAAATCAAGAAACACTGCTCAAGTTACGTATGTTTTCATGTTTAGCATGACACTTTTGAGAACGACTCAGTGTCAAGATAAAATATTTACCGTAAATATTATGTTTACTTAAGTGTTTTCGCACTGCAGTCAGTTTAAGATAAAATAGTGTGTCGTAGCACTAGTAGGAACTAAAATAGAAGCGAATTTTAATGTCTTTGACCAATGCTTCTTCAATCGGCTGGATGTGTACATGTTCAACTGTTGCTAACGCTGCCAGTTTTGCTTCTTCCGGCGGTAAACGCTTGGTTCCATCTTTAAAAGTTCCATGCAATTCCATTGTCTGAATTTCATAATGGTTTTCATGTTATATAAAGTCTGATTTTAATTCCCAGCAGCAATACGCACTCTTATTGTCTTCTGGAACGCCACTCCTGATTAGTTACAATGTCATTGTCCAAAGCTGATGGGTGGTATCCTCGTGCACTGAACCCTTGAATACATTGAAAATGAGTATCGAATCTGTAAGTTATAGCTATATTTTGACTTGTATTCACATGCCTAAATCTTTACTTTCTCGATTTTCTAAAAATGTCCACTCATTTCATGTGGAATGAGCAGAGTACTGTCTAATTTTTTTTTTTTTTTTTTCCAGCTAAAGCACTGTCTGTACGATACAATAACTCACCAAATTTCGTGCCCACTGTTTCTTCAACAAATGAACAAAATGTTCGGTGTTTAAGCCCACTTTATCGGATGTAGTTGATAACAGAAACCACCATTGACATGATACGGTCATATCCTTGAACTTTTCTGCATAATACTTTTTGACAAAAAATACAGTGGAATTTGCTTATTGTTTTTCTGGCATATTCTTCCAGTAACGATCCATCGGTGCAAATCGCCACAGTATTGTCAAAAGTCAAACCCAGTCACTTGTCAACATCACTGATAAATGTTACTGCAAAAATTTTAGTATTTTATGTCAGTGCTGTCATCAGTGGCTGATAAGTAATACTTGAATTCTTCAGATTCCTTTCTTAGTTTGTCGAAGATTTGTAGAGATATCGTGCACTCTTCTTTGAACTGTAATCCTTTTGTTTTCCCCGTGACTTAGCTCTGATATAGCCAACGGCTGTGCCACAGTGAATAAACAAGTTCCCATTAGATCACCGAAGTCGAGCATTGTTGGGCTCGGCTAGCACTCGGATGGGTTACCGCGTTCGGGTCTACCGAGGGCTGTTGGCAAACAGGGTGCACTCAGCCCTTGTGAGTGAGAGGCCAACTGACATAACGACCGGGAGTGCAGAGCACTGACCGTGTCCCCCATCGTACTGCATCCGTCGACACCTTGAGGTGGAGGATGACACGGGGACCAGTCAGTACCCAGTGGGCCTTTCAAGGCCTGTCAGACGGAGTTTAGAGTAGCTCCGATACAGCGATTATCATACACTTATTTATTTAAAGAAAGCACCTTCTGTGAAAGGTTTCCCAAGAGCAGCAATTTCTTAACAAATTAGGAAGTTTACGTTGTAGCTGGTTAACTCAAAATGTTCAAATGTTTGTATAGTCTATGGGACTTAACTACGGGGTCATCAGTCCCTAAACTTACAAACTACTTATGAACTAGGACGGCACAAATATCCATGCCCGAGGGGGGATTCGAACCCCGGACCGTAGTGGCCGTGCAGACCGTGACTGGAGTGCCTCAGTCCCCTCGGCCACCGCGCCGGTTAACACTCGAAAAATTGCTGTTGACTGCACAAAGATTTCAGCAGATTTTACACCTCGATTTTCTTCTCATTAACATCCTATTTCGCTAAATTAGCGTGTTTTGACTCAAAATGAGGTCGAATATTATATTCTTTTACAATATCGACTGATTTGCAGCAAACCAAACAAAGTACTTTACTGTTGTACATCATAAGAAAAGGTACTTGTTGTTCTATACCCATTAAATACTCTGCTTTCAGACAAAATTTTTCACTTGCGGTTATCGACCACTCGTTTTCGCCACCTTGGAAGTAAATATTAATAATTAAAACTCGTGCTTCACTGAGCACACGCAAGTAAAAGTAGAGGGCTCATGACAAGCTACAAAAACTATGTGATATGCAGAGGCGTGCATCGTGGGCTGCTAGCCCCCCACAGACGGGTTGGCCCACGTAGCACTAGTGAGCTGTGGCCAGCCAGGTTGTTTCCCCACAGCTCGGTCGGCTCCACTGCACCGGGCTGGGGAGCAGGCTAATGGTTTGAGGGTGACCTAAGCTCACTCTGATAGCTTCTGACGTCACGTCAAAACAATGTAGAGAGCTCTTGTCTACTGCTATAGAGTTTCGCGTGCGTGGTCGAATCGAGTTATTTTTTTTCGTCGCCCAGTAGTTGTCATGTTCTTAACGGCTGACTTCGATCTTTATTACGCACTCGTAGCTGAACAAACTTGTTTGTAAGAACAGCATTCCTACTTTCTAACGCTAAAGAAATCATCAGAGTAAATTTATTGGTCCTTATTCAGATATTGCTTTATTGGTGAGCCTCGGGAGATTTGTTACGTAGTTGTCGTTAATTATAGAGCTTGGACAGTGTACTGTTTAGAGCGGCTGCTTGCACGCTGACGACATGCGCACAGTTCACTGGCAGCTGGAGAGCCTCTTCCTACGTCACCCAGTCAGCTGGCACAGCCCTCCTAGCCTCAAATTGAACGCGTATAGCACTCGCGCAGTGCCGTCAGCATACCTGCCAACCTTCAAAACTTAAAAATCAGAAGATTCAGTTTAAAAAAATCGGGAGATTCTTCAAAAAATCAGGAGATACGTTCTGTCAAAAACTGCGGCACACTTTACTATAAATAAATCTGAAGATAACTGATTTTTGGTCTGCACGGCCACTACGGTCGGGGGTTCGAATCCCCCCTCGGGCATGGATATTTTTGCCGTCCTAGTTTGTAAGTAGTTCATAAGTAGTTTGTAAGTTTAGGGACTGATAGCCCCGTAGTTAAGTCCCATAAACTATACAAACATTTGAACTGATTTTTGCCTTTTCCTGTCATCTCAGAACACTATATAATGACTACAAAAAGACACTTGCATTAACCCAAATGTTGAATACATTTTTATTTGTAGCCAGTTCAGGTAAAGTTTTTTTTTTTTTTTTTACCAAAACAAAAAAGGTTCACAGCTGTGTTTTTGTGCTATACTGCTACCAGAAAACATTTTACGAAACAAGTGACTCACGTGTTCATCGCATTTAATTGGTAAACGGTACTCTAAAATAAACAATGCAAGTAAGCACTCTGCATGCATCACATGATCACTTTCACTTTTCTCAGCAATTTCAGTCTTTTACTGTTACTCCCACACTTTTCATTTTCTTTGCACGTATTTCGGTACATCGGTTTTTCTATCGCGTGATGTGGAAATATCACATCGACAAAGAGTACAAAATACAAATAATGCTCCGAGAACTGCTTAAAAAAGGGATCATATTTTTTGCCATCCTTGAACACGTACCACAAAACTGAAATCCCATAATCACGTAAACTAGCTGTTTACACAAAAGTTGACTTTTTGCAATATGCGTATGAAACTGATGCTCCTAACTATCCACTCAAAAGGTTTCCATTGATTAAAAACCACTGAAGTGATTTCACTTATGTGCAATGACAAAACAAAACGTTCAAAAAGCGCACATCGAAACATTACAAGTGTATTTGCAAATATGCGGAAAGAGCAGAAATAATCGTTATACAAGTTAAGCGCAACTCCTAATTTCTATGAATTTCTATACGTATCTAGGTTACAGTGATAAATGAATAAATGACTTTTGACCATTGACCAAAAAACGAATCTTGGGTTTCAGGATATAATCTAAAAATCGGGAGAAATGATGGCAAAATCAGGAGGCGGAAGAAAAAGTGAAAAATCAGGAAACTCCTGCCTAAATCGGGAGAGCTGGCAGGTATGCCGTGACACTGCAGCGGGTCTGTCTCGCGGCAGTGCTGGAAGTTTGTCACGTGACTGTCCCATATATAAACACAAGGCTGCAGTCCTGCTACTAACGGAATTTGTTGTTGAAACTATTGAATTCAGTTTAATGTGAGCTGTGTAATTCCTCCCTCGTATTGTAGTCGTTCATCTACAATAAACAAAACAGGGTAAAAGTTAAGCAATAAGCTGTCATTGCAATTTTCTTAGTTTATATTACACGAGGATGCCAAAAATACTCTATGGAAACGTGTTTGTCTTCTTTTTCCCTGTGATTATCTGGAACCTTTCTTACAATGAAATGTGATTAACGTTTCAAAATAAATGTGGCGAAAACGTTGACACTGTACTACACTTTAGATCAGCTTACCACCACGACTTATTTCGCATGCACATTTGTTGGCTTCGCCGACTCAAAATAGCTGTCACTGTTCAATATAACCTACACTATGGATGACTGTCAAATTCACGATTTCAGGTATAAGCTGTTGCACTGTCACATTTGGCCAAAACAGGCAATATCCTTAAATGATTAAGAAGTACTCGATTAAATTTTTCCAGTTATGTCTACAATGACTAAATTCTTTCATATAGTTATTGAAGTTATGAAGTATAGCAATTTATCTTCTGAATACACAATCGGGCATAACTGAAGACTGGGATACAAGCCGTCAGCTTTGACCCATGACGTCATCAACATGTTGGAAAACCGTAATACAGGACATCTTAATACGTCTGTATTGTAGGCTAGATAATAAATAATCTGTAGTTATCCTCGTAAATCATAGATGTTCGTAAATAATTTTGCTGTACGTGTGTGTGTGTGTGTGTGTGTGTGTGTGTGTGTGTGTGTGTGTGTGTGTGTGTGTATGCGCGCGTGAACGTTAAGTATTTTGACATAATAAACATGACAGTTAAACACTGAAAATATCAGGCTACTTCGTTTTTTAACAGAAATTCCGTACCATGACATAATCATCCAATTTTTCGTATTTAGTTCTCAATGCACTGCTGTAAAAACATGAGAAATTCCAATACTTTATCATCTTTTATTCATTCACACCAAAGCTATCTACAATAATATCAGTATTTCGTTGTCCGGTACAGTTTCATGTCAAGTAAATAGATGTCACAGAATTACAGGGTAGGACGGTACTGGAATGGAGCATAGTGAGTTAACATTTTATTTGATGGCTTTTTAAAGAACTACATCTTCATAATGCAATTCCCCATTGTGGGCACTTCCTTTTCCATTTTTCGACACACGAATGTTCTCAGATAAATGAACTTTATAGTGAGTGTAGAGTTTCTAACGCATATTGAACTCGGGACTGCATTCCTCACACTTCTGGACGTTTTGTGCGAATCACTTGTGGTCAGCAAAAGACAGCAACAAAGAAATAATAATAATAAAAAAAACCAACAACGCAATTAATAAGCAGTAACGTAGTTAAAACGGAGCGCTCAGTGTGCCAGAAAAGATCAGAATGAAATAGGAAGACATCTTGAAACAAATTGACTGGTCACGTGACGTAAACTTCCGACAGCTAAACGTCCGAACAGCCAAGTGCGTACTGCCGCGAGACAGACCCACACTGCAGCGCTACACGCGCTGCGCCGGACAGCGCACACTGGGGCGCGACAGTCGGGCGGAGTGGCGCGCTGTACCAGACGCTGGCTACTCGACAGTCTGACTCTGTGATTCGCACGTAAAGCAGTTGTTGTTGTTACAGCAGAATTCCGAATTTGATTCGGATACTAACGCTGAGGACCAAGCTTTTCTTGCGTCACTAAGAAATAAAAAGTTAAAATCTCCGAACAAATATATTTTGAGTGAAAGGAAATGGTGTGGTCAGTTTGAAATTACCGAGATGAGTGATGCCGATTTCACAAATTATTTCAGAATGAACAGACAACAGCTTTCAGAACTGCATGGGATAATACAGGAAGCCATCGATGCAAACGGATGTAAGCGCAAAAGCCGATTGCTACCGAGGAAAAACTGGCAGTTTTTTTGAGGTAAGCGATAAATACATAATACTTTTCTCCGTGTAAGGGATCATTAATTCGTGCAACCCATTGAACTATGGTGTTTTCCCACCCTGACGCAAAATGGAGGGGTGTTATATAAATTTAACCCCTATGTCCAGACATAATTCACTTTTATTGCTAGTAGTTACCCAACGTGATATCTAAGGATCAAACTATATATTTCAATGTAGCCAGAGAATATGTCTATAAATTAAAAAAAAATATATACATTTGACTTTTTAAGCATTGGCCAACAGTGAAGAAAGCAGCAAAACTATACCGATATAAATAACTGGAAAACAGTAACGAAAATATCGACAGGTTATGTGGCGAAAATCGAAACACTATTGGATGAGAAACTTCCGTGTGCAGGTTGTGGAAGGGAACAGATGGCAGACGGCTTCCTCCTTTCCCACGGTGCGAGCGTCGCTCTGGCGCAGGAAACTGTGGCTCAGCCACGCAGCGCAGGTCGCGTCAGCGACGAACTGCGTGCCTATTGGCGCGGCCCCATTAGAACACGGTGGTCACAAAAACACGTGCTGCGCCGATTCACTGCGCGAGTGCTATACGCGTCTCAATTTGCGCCTAGCCACAAAGCTGTCGCGAAGTTTATTTGCGTATTTGTCGCCAGTTGCTATTTTTGAGCTATGAATACTTTTGCTGTGGATGAAGTACGAAGTAATGGCTGTGTGGCCTGCCTCATGATTTGAAGACCGAATGTGCAAAATTACATGAAGATCAAAATAATGCTGCAGATTTTGTCGAAGTCAGTACGTAACAAACCTT